>OX453003.1:2240314-3593395 GCA_949699075.1 Asteroscopus sphinx
CATAAACTTGGGATATCTGTCAGTTCAGTTTAAGAGGCTACACAAAAGTGCACTACATTCATTATTCAGTGCGGAACTTGTCTTTGTTTCAGTGTAATTAGCCCAAATTGTCCCCGAGACGTCGGGGCGCGGCGACAAATTTGCAACGAAACGGTGCACTTAGGAGATACAGTACACGTTAGGCTGGGTGCAAACAGGTTTATAAAGGTTACAGCTCAACCTGACCAGCACTGGCTCATCGTTCGGCGTCCACTCGTTGTCGACAGATGGTCCACGGGTGGACGCCGCGTTGTCAACCAGTGAACCTCTGGTTAACGAGTGGACATCGCGTGGTCCACGAATTTCCAATTAGTCTTTATTCATTTTGAAAACAAAAACGATACGTCCGACACGTTCGAAAGAACGACTGGGTATGAAGGGTGGGTGGGGAGCGGCGCATCGCCGACGCATTGTCCTCTCGTGGACCACTCGCGGGCAGCGCGCGGTCCACTCGGGACTCGTGCGTTGGCAAGCATGCGAGCAGCGAGTTGTCAACGAGTGGTTCACTCGCATTGTAGCAGCAGCAAGCTGATTTCTGTCATTTTGTGTAAATACCTGCATTTTTCAAGAAGTTTCCAGCTTAAACAAGTGTATAGTATAGAGGTGTGTAACTCAGCTCAGAACCGGTTCAAATATACAGATCAATAAGCTTGAGCTGTTGAGCTGCAGCTCAATGACAAAATACGCAGCTCACGGCTCAAAGAATAGTATCTATCTGTGCGACAACTCTTGTTGCACGGACGATAAAAGATGTCTATATAGATAAATACCTGTTTGAACCGGTGAGCTGGAGCGGCGACAGATCCGCGGTGAGTCGCAGAGTCAGCGAGCGAGCGCAGCTCAAACAGATCGAACGGTCTTTAAGCTCAGCAACTTGCATCACAGATCATAACTCGAAGTAGGCAGATACACAAATTGAGCTGATCTGTGAGCCGGTTCACAGCTCCGGCTCACTGACCTGAACCGTGAGCTGAACTGCAGCTCACACATTTTTGTTGAGTTACCCATGTCTAGTATAGTATAACAGTACTGCAAGCTATTGACACAATCTTATTTTGTGACCTAAAAAATCGGAAACCGAAGCAAGACAGTAAGCATGCAGCCTTACGTAGATACATACACATAATTATGTGCTGCGCCGTGTTTCTCGTAAGTGGCTGGGTCGTGAGTGGAATTTTACGTCTATATTGTATCAAAGTGTAAGGTTCGATCTCCAACGCCATTTGTTGAAAAGAAATTGTAGCTTCCAGAGTCTAGATTTAGGATTTAGAAAGGTTTTTGCGAAACTATTTTTGAATAACTTTGAAGTGAAAGCTGAAAACTACAATGAATAAAAATTCGCTAAATGAAATGAATGTTGTAAATTATGCTGAGCGTGGGGTCCTGGGTTCGATTATCTGATCGGGCAAAGTGCTATTGAGTTTTTCATTAAGAAATTCTCAGTAACAGCCTGTATTCTGGATTTGGCCCGGTTAATGGCAATAGGCTCGCCCCCTATTACATGGGACAGATAACATAACTGGCGAAATGTGGGTGTAATATTCATCCCTGCCTACTCCTTCGGGGAACACAGGCTGAAATATTAACAACCTATAATATAAAAAGTGAATCCCTAACTAAGGCAATAGCCAACCAAGAATTTTGCCATGTAAGGACTCATACTAGGAAATAATTTATAGAGGTTGCCGTTACCGAAATCAAACCATCTCAACATACCTTTCTCAATCTTCATCTCTACCTACCTATCATATCTTTGATACTACATCTTTTTTCACTCCAGTACGCTCCTATATTACGCTATTAAAACCAATATATTGATCAGTAAATTTGAACTATTTTTATATGTGATGTATAAAAACGGCCTGGTTCAAACAAAACTGTTTTTGACATTTCACGGTCAAGACCCTTCTCAAACGCAGCACTGAACGGCTGACCAACAAAAATGTCTTAAAACGTATCCCTTTAAGTATAAAACGAGGTTTTTCTTCGCAGTATTAGGGTAGTGACATGTTAACCCTTCCGCGTAATATTATTACACAATATTTTTCTAGTGTTTGGTCCCACTTTTTGCCTTAGACAAGACAGGTAAAAATATAGTAAAGCAGGTGTGGTGTTAGTTGTAAGATACAGTCAGCAGCGTCCAGTTTCAAAAGTGATTTATGTTACCTTACCTTACCTTGTTTGTGGCGTGGTGGACTAAGGCCTTAGCCTTCTCATAATGAGAAGAGGCCCGTGCCCAGTAGTGGGACAGTAATGGGCTGGTTATGTTATGTAACCTTAAGGTTGTTAATTTGTGTACACCAAGTGCACCACATCAGAAGCCAGCATCTTGGAGGCCACATCATCTAAATGCAAGAGATCAAGTCCTCCACCCCCTGAGTCATAGTCAACTTCATGATTGACATGCAACTTGGGGAAGTGCTGTAATGCTGCAACAGAGTCACAATAGATCTTACCAGTTCGCAGTGGCTTAGGGGGCGTTCAAGACCCCTAACTCTTTCCTCAATTAATAATAATAATACACCAACTGACATACACATATATGTTTTTATGTTATAGGATGGCGAAACGAGCTAAAGGCCCACCCGATGTTCCGTGTGGTACCGGACATCAAGAATTGCATCACCTTATCTCTTCTCATGGGTGTCATAAAAGGCGACTAAGGGATGGGCAGCAGCGTTCTTGCAGTCGCCAACCCGCCTGCCAAGCATGGCCATTATGGCTTATCCCCCTTTTGGGGGAGGCCTATGTCTAGCAGTGGACATTTTTCGGCTGAAATGATGCTGATGATGACATACACATAACCACTCGAGTGACCTTGGGTACTAGTAGTACCCAAACGTGTTTTGCCTCAAAGTGGCCTTGGGTACTACTAGTACCCAAGCGAAGTGAATGTGGAGTACCTCATGAATATGCCTAATATTTTTATAACTAAGAGATAACCTAACATTTTAAGGTACGCCAAATACTACAATCATTCACTCAAAGATTTAATATAAATATTTTTTACTTGGTTTGTTGTATCTACGTCTCGACTTGGTGGCAACGAATTTAACTTATACTCGTATTTTTTTCGATACAATGTGATTTTATTTTATTTCTACATAAAGTATAATCATGCGTTTTAAACCATAAAAAATCTAGGTTAACAATTCACTTTGTTTTTAAAGTTGTTTTTATAAATAAGATAAAAAATGCTCAATATTTATGTTTACAACCGATTATATAAGTGAAGAGATCATAAATTAAAACAAAACTTTCTCAGGTTCTAATGGCCTATTCATAAGCATTATAAAAAATTTCAATCGTAACTTACAATTTAAGGTACGGCAAAAAACTTCAATTGTAACTTACTGCAAGCAAGGTTGGAATTCACAAATGGACCCGGTAGGTGGCGCTGCATTCGGTATATCACTGATCTTCTCCTAAACGGCAGGGACAATTTTAATGATATTTTTTGTGTAACGTACACAAAAAATATCATTAAAATTGTCCCTGCCGATTGGGTCCCTGCTGCAGTCGGTTTGTCACCTTTAATTTGCTGAACAATTGACAACATTACATTATTTTGATCAGTACTTTTTATTGCTTCGCAACCGTAGATAAAGATTAAGATAATTTATTTGTAAAACATGAGTATACAGAACAAAATATATATTGTAATGTACGGTGTTATTAATAAAATAATTAAGACCTGCATGTTTTGCTGTAAGTTACGGGGTACAATTTTTTTTTTAGAATTCGTTAGAAATAATAATAGAATGGCAAAAAAAAAAAAAAAATGCAAAATTTAAAATATCATATTTCATGTGGCGTTACTTTTCCGGACGACGTCTACCGGGTCTGCTAGTAATATTATAAATATATAAGCCCACACAAGGCCAAAAGGCACTTACGTGGGACACTCAGAAAGTTTTGCGAAACTAAAAAAAATTGTTCTATACGTACATATATTTTTATCAAATCTTTTCAAAGTACTTTCCACCAGCCTCTATACAAAGATTCATGCGCCTAAACCAGTTTTCAAAACACTTTTTCCAGTCCGCCGCAGACACCTCGTTTACAGCCTGCTCGAACGCAGCCAGCGCATCTTCCGGCGACGAAAATTGTATCCCTTTGAGCTGATTTTTTATTTTTGGGAATAAAAAGAAGTCACACGGTGCTAGATCAGGGCTGTAAGGAGGGTGACCCAGGAGTTTGACTGGCGTGCTGTCCAGGAAGTCCCTCGTTTTGAGTGCGGTGTGCGCAGGTGCATTGTCGTGGTGGAGCAGTAGCCCGCGGAGCCCTGTGTTTGGTCGCTTGTTGCTTATAACAGAGAAAACTTCTGGCAAACATTTGGTAGTATACCATTCGGCATTAATGCTTCTTTGATCCCGTAAGGGAATTGATACCAAGTGGCCAGTCAAATTAAAAAAGCTAGCGATCAAAATCTTACCCCCGCTTCTAGATCGCTTCACTTTGGTAGGCGTTGGCTCATTTTGAAACACCCAAACAGTCGACTGGCGCTTGGTTTCTGGGTCGTATTGATAAATCCAGGACTCATCACCTGTAACGATGTCGTAAACACGCCGAGACGAGCCTGCTTCAAATTTGTTAAGCATATCACGGCACCATTCCACCCGGGCCTGCTTCTGAGCATCGGTGAGGTTGTGCGGCACCCAGCGTGATACTATCCTCCTCACGCAAAGATGGCTGTGTAGAATCTCGTGAACGCTTCCCGATCCAATCTTCAATATGTGTTGAATCTCCTGATATGTAATTCGCCTATTGTCTTGGATTAAATTTTTCACTGCTAGCACGTTTTCTTCGGTAACAGCCGTCAAAGGGCGACCGCTTCTTTCGTCATCCCCCAAAGTTGGTCGACCGCGCTTGAATTCGTTATACCAACGATACACGGTTGCCTTGGAAGGGCCTTCATCCATGAATGCCATTTGAAGTCTATCGTACGATTCATCCGGTTTCAGGCGACACTTGAAATCGTATAAAATCATAGCTCTAAAATGTTCCCGGCGCAGATCCATATTTCAGTGAGACACAATACTTTGAATTAACTCGCAAAAAATGTGGAGGGAAATTTTGAAATTGGAACTTACTTATTTTTACTTATAAATAATCATATTTTCGAAAAACATTATAACTGGCCAGTCTCCCATATATAAAAACTTTTTTTCGCAATACTTTCTGAGGGGCCTGGTATCTCAGTATAAATATGTGGCCACAGCTCTGGGCATGATGACATAATTTAACAAAACCACAATTTTAACAAAAAAACGTTGGTCGAACAAATCCAGGCTAGCCGCCGAGCCGACATGCCAATAAGCTTCGATTCTCTCCAGAAAGACAGATAGCTACAGAAACGTATCAGCCTGTCCCACGTTACTGGACAGACAAAAAGGTTCGTGAATTCGATCCCCATTGAGAGCCGTCTACGAGTAAAAACGACGTTGGTACAAAAGAGCTCATTCCACATGCGAACGTCAGGGAAGCTCTTACAGTTTTTCAAAGGAATAAAGTGCTAGCTCTTTGTCGGGTAGCCCTCGGTAAACTTAATTTATGGTGCAACCGTCTCCTTAGATTTGTCAGTGCAGGAAACGGGTATGCAGGGGCATAAGTGTTGATACTTTTTCTGTTTATTTTTTAGTTTTTTATTAATTAATAAATATTTTGGGACATTACACAGCACAATCTAGTCCCAAACCAAGCAGAGCTTGTACTATAGGTACTACAATACTTATATACTTTTTTTTTTTGTAAATACCATAATTATAACACATAAGGAACACCCAGACCAACACAAACACTTATTTTCATCACACAAGTATTTGTGTCCTGTGGGAATCGAACCCACGATCTCGTGATCAGCAGACTGACACTCAAACCACTAGACCATAGACGTCTGAGACGTCGTCAATTGGTGTTACAATATTTAATAACAGGTTTTACAAGATATAAATTGTGGAAATAAAAAATTTTATTCGAGAAAAGGAGTCGTGGTAAAACCATTGGAGCAGACGAGTCTTTTAATCTTCATCATCATCATTTCAGCCGAAAGACGTCCACTGCTGGACATAGGCCTCCCCAAAGCAGTTTGGGGGGGTATGCCATAATCGCCACGCTTGGCAGGCGGGTTGGCGATCGCAGTTTGTTGGTTAAATTTTCAGAGAACGCTACTGCCCATCCTCTGGTGAATCCCTTAGTCACCTTTCACGACACCCATGAGCAGATATAGGGAAGTGAAGTCTTTGAATGGAGACTGAGAATTGCGTAGGGCGCCCTCCAGGTGAACTTGTAGAGGGTAGCTTGGGAGGAAAGAAGAGAAGACCAGACAACGCAATTTCACGACTCGACGTATAATATCTCATTATTTTTTCATGGTAACAATAATAACATACAATAACAATAACAACACACGGTAGTGTCCTGCCAAGTACAGAAAAAAAAATACTGGCGCACTAGCTATGTGTTATAATTACACGAATCATTTCGAAGTAGGTACTTTTGAACTCAAAAACAATTCAACCTACAAAATTGCAATTATACGTGGGACACTCAGAAAGTTTTGCGAAACTAAAAAAAATTGTTCTATACGTACATATATTTTTATCAAATCTTTTCAAAGTACTTTCCACCAGCCTCTATACAAAGATTCATGCGCCTAAACCAGTTTTCAAAACACTTTTTCCAGTCCGCCGCAGACACCTCGTTTACAGCCTGCTCGAACGCAGCCAGCGCATCTTCCGGCGACGAAAATTGTATCCCTTTGAGCTGATTTTTCATTTTTGGGAATAAAAAGAAGTCACACGGTGCTAGATCAGGGCTGTAAGGAGGGTGACCCAGGAGTTTGACTGGCGTGCTGTCCAGGAAGTCCCTCGTTTTGAGTGCGGTGTGCGCAGGTGCATTGTCGTGGTGGAGCAGTAGCCCGCGGAGCCCTGTGTTTGGTCGCTTGTTGCTTATAACAGAGAAAACTTCTGGCAAACATTTGGTAGTATACCATTCGGCATTAATGCTTCTTTGATCCCGTAAGGGAATTGATACCAAGTGGCCAGTCAAATTAAAAAAGCTAGCGATCAAAATCTTACCCCCGCTTCTAGATCGCTTCACTTTGGTAGGCGTTGGCTCATTTTGAAACACCCAAACAGTCGACTGGCGCTTGGTTTCTGGGTCGTATTGATAAATCCAGGACTCATCACCTGTAACGATGTCGTAAACACGCCGAGACGAGCCTGCTTCAAATTTGTTAAGCATATCACGGCACCATTCCACCCGGGCCTGCTTCTGAGCATCGGTGAGGTTGTGCGGCACCCAGCGTGATACTATCCTCCTCACGCGAAGATGGCTGTGTAGAATCTCGTGAACGCTTCCCGATCCAATCTTCAATATGTGTTGAATCTCCTGATATGTAATTCGCCTATTGTCTTGGATTAAATTTTTCACTGCTAGCACGTTTTCTTCGGTAACAGCCGTCAAAGGGCGACCGCTTCTTTCGTCATCACCCAAAGTTGGTCGACCGCGCTTGAATTCGTTATACCAACGATACACGGTTGCCTTGGAAGGGCCTTCATCCATGAATGCCATTTGAAGTCTATCGTACGATTCATCCGGTTTCAGGCGACGCTTGAAATCGTATAAAATCATAGCTCTAAAATGTTCCCGGCGCAGATCCATATTTCAGTGAGACACAATACTTTGAATTAACTCGCAAAAAATGTGGAGGGAAATTTTGAAATTGGAACTTACTTATTTTTACTTATAAATAATCATATTTTCGAAAAAAATTATAACTGGCCAGTCTCCCATATATAAAAACTTTTTTTCGCAATACTTTCTGAGGGGCCTGGTACGTGCCCTCAACTCAGTAAGTTAATCTTGGTCAATTATTTTCATAGTATCTGTATCCGTTGAAACTTTAGCTGTGAAAACATCCCAGGTTTTTCATATTTAGTATCAAGGAACAAATTTCCTTTTAAAACAAGTGAAGAATGTTGTATCATACCTGCAGCTATGATTTATGGAACTTGGCACGCATTTAGATCTCAATACTTTTATCGGTGAAGCGACAGTCCTGCATTTCCTTTGAAAAATGCTTTTCTGTTTTTAGTGGGATACTGTTTACTTTAAACTGTTCTTTCTGTAAGATACACTTTTTTAAATGCAAAAAGTGTTGGTATATTTTCTTCTTGTATTCATATAATTTATAATGATGATAAAAACACCACTTTTCTAGAACCTTCTTCAAACAAAAAAACATAAAAAAAAACCAGATCAAATCCATATAGGTAAAATTCCCATCATAATGTTGGGAATTATAAGAATCATCATCATCATCATCATCATTTCAGCCGAAAGACGTCCACTGCTGGACATAGACCTCCCCCAAGTATCGCCACAACGACCAGTCCTGCGCCTTCCGCATCCAGAGAATTATAAGAATAACATTATTATTTTAAGAAATATGTTGTACATTCAATTACATTAGAATAATTAAGAAGTACTACTCAATTTATTTTCCGCTTGGCAACATTGACTTACTTTGGCTTTACCCCACTACGAGTACGTAATTACATTTAATGAATTAAATTAAAATCACATAAGTAGGTAATAGCAGTGACAGCCTAGTGGTTGAACGCTTGCCTTCCATGCAGGAGGGTGCGAGTTCGATCACGGCCCGCACCTCTGACTTTTCGGATTCATGTGCGAATCAGAATTTGATTATCACTTGCTTTAACGGTGAAGGAAAACATCGTGAGGGAACCTGCACACCAGAGAGTGCTTCATACAGTTCTCAATGGTGTTTGTAGTCCACCAACCCGCACTAGGCCAGCGTGGTGGACGAAGGCCTTAACCTTCTCATACTGAGAAGATCATATAAAATCCAAGTAAAGTTTGTCAGAATTTTGAATATTTATAAAAAAGTAAAGTAAAGTGTGGTTCCGGACGCAAAGAATTTCACCACCCTATATCTTCTCATGGGTGTCGTAAAAGGTAACTAAGGGATTCACCAGAGGATGGGCAGCAGCGTCCTCTGATTATTTAACCAACCAACTGCGATCGCCAACCCGCCTGCCAAGCGTGGCGATTATGGCATATCCCCTCAACATATGCTTGGGGGAGGCTCATGTCCAGCAGTGGACGTCTTTCGGCTGAAATGATGATGATGATAAAAAAGTAAACAACGCTAGCCTCGAGAGTACAGGTGGGAAATGAGGCTTGTTCTTTTATTTAGATGAGACAAATTTGAGAAAGTTTTTACTTAGACCTCCAAACCTGAGTGATTTCCAGGAAATTAAGTTTATAGAAAAAAAAATTGAAGTTAAGGAACTCGGTTTTTTTACACACTTGCCCAGCAAAAACCTATTCACACGAGCCTTGAAGACCACCAGATTATACTTCTCGGGAAACACTGACTGACAGGTTTGGAAAGTAACTTGGTACTTTAATATTTTATTTGGTGTGATTATAAGTATATTTGCCTAATTGTATCACTGTAGGTATTTTTATTTATAAAAGCACAGCCACATCACAGTCATTAAAATAAACACTACACATAGTAAAACAGTATCTTGCACAGAAGAACGATGGTGTTTTGTCTATATGACAATAGCGGCGTACATAACACTTTATACACTACTACTGACTTAGGCATACATATTTATTATATAATAAAGTAAAATGAAAAAAGATAAATATTGGAATCGGGCGTTACTTTGCGAAAATCCATGGCATACAAAATTCAGTTACAATGAAGTTACAATATTCAGTGTTAATTCCGCCAATATAGTACTACACACTGCATTTAATAATAATTCAATTCTTTATTCGGACAACCAGATCCTTTACATAATTATATTTTTAGTAAGAACTTAAAATTATATGGATATTTAAGGTAGTGCATTGAATTTGCAACCGTCCCTTTCTAACCAACGGCAAATTGCGCGTGTGAGAACAGAGCGGAATCGCGCTTTTTTAATGTTTTTTTACATTTTTGCGTATATCTCAGCGAATAAACATGTGAATAAAAATCTGTTACACCAGAATCTAGATATGTACAAGATTTATCTTATTCGTAAAAAACAATAGGAAAAACTATTGGGATTTTCAAATGCAATGCGAATTAGTGAAAAAAACACCATACTTTGGAAAATATATCTGTCGAGCAAATTTGATTGAATCGTGTTTTCCCTATACCAGAATCTAGTAAATATAATGAAAAATCATATAAATTAAAATTTGACGTAGACCTCGTATCCACAAATGAAAATATTTTAATTCTAAAATCACAATTTTTCCCAATGCCGCCACTTAATAACTAAGAGTGACTTAGTCCTCTGGATGAGATTTCACAACAGAGAGCTCTCAAACCTATGACTTATCATGTTCAGGATGCTGTTCCTGCTCCCACGGACTCTGCTTAGCAGTGAAGCTGCCTTTTTACGCCAGATAGCATCAAAACTATCTGTGCGTGCTTCAGCAAACATATTTAACGCACTGCAGAAGCGTGGAAGACGCAACAGCGCCCTAAAGGCATTGTTAATTTATATGCGCAAAGAATTGTAGGCTTTTTGGGTATACCTGAACCACAGACTTGCTGAGTACAGAGATGTACAGTACGCTTTGAATAAAGTAATTTTCACTGCGTCCGTACATCGAGTGAATCTGCGGGCCAGCATGTTGACAATGCTCTGCGCTCCCTCTCCATGTCAGCATCATCTCCAAGGTTATTGGTTACTACATACCCAAGATACATAGATTGATATTGATAGATAGATTGATAGACTCGCTTAGCGGCCAAAATTAATATCCAATCTATCCATGATTTGCCCTACTAGAGATAGGAATTTGACATAAGCTCTATACAAAATATGACAAATTTCTATCTCTAGTAGGGTAAATCGTGGATAGATTTGATATTAACTTTGGCCGTAAGTGGATATTCAGTAATAGGACTTAAGCTTGACGACCTAGTTTTTTGGTGGAATTAACACAAAAAATTACGTGCGTGCGTTTGCCACAGTGTGGTTTTGGTCGATAGGAGTCCGACATGCCCCTCTGCCATCCCCAGATGGACGGTATCTATGAGGATTTCCATCCGAAAACAAAAAAGGGTCCTCTTTTCAAGGTTTTCGATGGATCTTTCCTGCTTTGTGATGAATTATCTTTTTTTACATAAAATGATGATTCAGTTAAAATGGCCTTCAATTGAATTTAACGGCGAATTATGACATTAAAATTTCTCTTTAAATTTTACCCTTTCGAAATGAATTATACGAAATTGAGTAAAATATTTGAAAGATTTCTTATTTAATCGAACGTTAATAGTCACCTAAAAAGTATTAAAATTCTTCCACGGGGACTGCCTAAGGAAATTATTATTAGTATTTTATGTAAGGGTTAAGTCACATCAGATATCGCTGTTATATGTCCCTTATTTGAAAATAAAATATCTAATGAAGGCACACGGTCTATGAATGAGTAGTGTTATTTTTTGGGTGTTGTAAATAAGCGGACTGTATTTAGGTAATAGGCGTGGTTTATTGCCATTAGAACTACAATTCTTAACTTTCCCGGACAAACAATGATTAATTAAAAATAGCTAAAATCGACCGTCGTAGGTGGTGTCCGAGCGCGAGTGTTGGTCCGTTCGGGCGGGGCCCGTGACGACCCGCCGAGCGCGCCGCTGGCTGGTGATGAATCACACGTCGGCGAGCTGTGCTGCCGGCGCTGTCGCTGCGCGACGCTGTTGGGTTCGATTCCCAACATGCTCTCCAAGTTAAAAGGAAGCCTTTTCAAATACCTGGAAGGGGGCAAATATTATTAAAAGCCCTCCGAATAGTGCCCCTTTGAATCTTAATCTCAGCGACTCTGCAAATCCCATCGCTGCCTGGGTATACTTTGGTGACTCTTCCTAGACACCAAAGTAAAGGAGGGAGAGCTCTCTCCTTTATAAGGACAAGAGAGCCCAGCATCAGCTCTGTCTTCGAAGAGCGCCACTTCACCTTCTGCTGCAGTAGAGCCACATACTCTAGGGAGAAGCGATCCCAAAAATATCGCGTTACGAGTTCTATTCTCTTGAACCGCTCCAAGCGGTTGATGTACTCCAAGCTTACATCAGAAATCTGTGAATGAGGTAGAGCATTAAGTGGTCGTCCAATTACAAAGTGAGAAGGTGTAAGAGCGGAAAAATCAAGAGGATCCGAGGAATGAGGAGTGAGAGGACGGGAGTTTAAAACAGCTTCTATTTGTGTGAGACAAGTAGCCATTTCCTCGTAAGTGAAATGCGTAGTGAATAATAATCTTTTTAAATGGTGCTTAACTGAACGAACAGCTTCCTCAGCTAAGCCGTTAAAGTGGGGACTATAAGCAGGTATGAATTTGAACTCGATACCATCAAGCGCTAATTTACCCTCAAGGTTTGACTTTGCAAGAATCTTTGCCAGCTCATTGCTAGTTCCGACAAAGTTCGTGCCATTGTCAGACGTGATACTTTGAGGTTTCCTTTGACGTGATATGAAACGATTAAGAGCGGCTACATAAGCTTCACTAGATAGAGCCGTAACGAGCTCGATATGACAGGCCTTAATCGCATTGCAGACGAAAATTGCCAAAATAGACTTTATAAGTTTACAACCTCTGCCTTTTTTGTCTGCTATCAGCACTGGCCCTGCGTAATCAACGCTACAATGTAAGAAGGGGTACTCTAACTCTGTTCGGGATGACGGTAGCTGCCCCATGATGGGTTGAGCAGATTCCGCCTTATACCTGCAACACCGAACACATTTCGAGACAACAGATTTAGAGAGATTTCTGCCACGTAATGGCCAATAAGTTTGCCTAATGTTGGCTAATAAGAGCTGGGGACCAGCATGGAAATATTTTAAATGAAAATGTTCAAAAATACTTTTCGTTAACATATGTTTACTACATAGCAGGATGGGATGCTTGGTATCGAAACTATAAGGGGAATTATCTAATCTACCACCAACACGTATAATTTATTGGAGTCTAAAAATTGAGATAAGGAAGTAAGTCTATTCTTTGACGAAACAGAACAATACCTAACCTAAGTGGTAATAAGAACACTCACAAAGACAATCACAAACACTCACACACTTCACATGCCTCTACATACATTAATACACCCCACATTCACATACACATTCCACACAAACTCACACACCCCAACACACATACACATACACGCACGCCTATCTAAATTTTTAATTGTTTTAAGTTTAATTATAAAAGTAACATTTAAAATAGCAATAAATACAAAACAACATTGTACAAATTTTATTGTTTAATGTAGTACAGTAAAAATGTAATACTGAAAAGGGGATCGGGACTGTTACTCCTTAATACAGGTTATTGTATAACCTAGCTAGGAGAACAGCACTTCACCCGCCGGATTGAAGATATTAATGTACCCACCTATTCTGTAGAAATGTGTAATGTTACTACAATCTCTTTTTATGAAATAAAAGTTATTTATTTATTTTAGGCAATACTTTTTGGTCTCTAAGAATAGCATATTCGTCGGGAAACATTTCCAACTGGGCTTTATGCAATAATAAGTTTAAGGAACCTTTAAGTTCAGCAACTGAAAAGTGACCAGTACGCTTTTTGGATTTGTTTCTAAAATTATAAACAAATCTTAGCAAATATGCTATTAATTTTTGCAAATGAATGAAATTATATGAATTATTAATCAAGCTACAAATAGGATCTACAACTAAAATATTAGTCAAAACAACAGAACTAGAAACTAATTCTGGTAGACCGTGTTTCTCGCTATGATTGGGAATTTTTGGCCAATTATGTTCATCTTTCAATAAGAAAGTGGGACCAGACCACCACAAGGATGAACTGCTGATGGAATCGGCCTTAAACCCACGGGAAACAAGATCCGCCGGATTGTCTTACGACGGTACGTAGCTCCAGGTGTGACCCTTTGTGCTCTCTTGAATTTCGTGAACACGATTGCGCACGAAATTTTTAAGTTGCAATGTAGTCAACCACCCTAAGACTATAGTAGAGTCACACCAAAATCGAATTTTGCTAACTTGAAGAGTTAAAGAGTTAATACTTTTGTACACAACCTTGCAGCTAACAAGGCACCGCAAAGCTCGAGACGAGGAATCGTCGTAGGCTTTATCGGCGCTACCTTACTTTTAGAGGTTAAAAGGTGTACCTTTACTAACCCTGATTGTTGCACAAGTAGATTGTAAGAAAACTAGGTAAGTAGGTACCTAATTCAATTTGACATTACCACATAACACGTATAGTTTAGTTAATTTAGTTTAGCATAGAATATAAAATATGTATCGTGTGTATGTGTACACACGTGATTACATCAAAAGTATACAATTTTGACTGAGATTCTGTTTATGAAAAGGAACCGTTAATCTTTTTTTTTCACAATAAGAAAGGAGATAAAACTCTGTGAATTGTTTTTATGTCTTTATCGGCTTATACAGTATGTCCCGGTTTGTAGTAATAAAACTTTAAGGGCGGTAAATACATTTAATTTTGTAGATAAAAACATCACACTTGTGGGATTTTATCGGGATTTTTTTTTTGGGTAAAGATTTATTTTTTATGATTTTTTATAAAGAAGGGAGTGAGCCTTTTTAATTGACAAAAACTTTTATGGTCATTGACGTAGAGCTGTGATTCTTTTAATTATGTGTAGAATGTGTGGAACTCAAAAACTAATAAACTAACACATAAATGTTTTTTTTTACTCTTGAAGTTTAGCAGTAGTTTAAAATTTCACTTTCATGATTCATTACAGAAGTGACTTAAGTTTTGTGTGACGATTGTTTATTTGTTTAGATAGTGAATGCTATAGCGTTTTAAATTAAATTAAATTTATATCTATGTGTGACTTAGTTCTTAAGCTTTTTTTTTATATTCTTTATTTATTATAAGGGATTTTTGTACATAAGAAATGACGATGCCAATCCCATCGTACCTTGTTCTAAATTAATCTACACTATCTAGAGGTAGACAACTTATTTCTTCTTCTTAAGCTATGATTGTTAGACTATGCAGATGTCAATCAAATATTAGAATTGCTCTATCTATGTGGGTGTTGGTATTGGATCCCACAAGTAGGGAGTTTTTATCGATAAAATTCAGTGTATTTGCTGCCCTTAAACTTTTATTACTACAAAACGGGATATATTTAACAATCTGAATTACCAATCTTTGTTTTATAACATAAAAAACTAACGTCATAATGTTAGCTAAAACATGTTAACATGTTATTTGAACGAAACTTTTTTACTTACTACCCTACACTAACTTACTACGCTAATCGATAACCATTAGTTAATAAAATATAATTGTATTTTCTCTGTAAGTGTTTATTGTAATCTTTTGAGAAAATTTATTAATTTATTTATTTATTGTTGCACAAACAGTTTACAGGCATGATAATTACAAATTTATATGCATAAATTAACAAATATTGTACTGCTGGTGTACGGTGCACGTACATGAGTTTAATTATAGGTATTTGTGTAACTAGTAGGCTCGCGTATCTGCACTTAGATCGCGACCTACATTTAAAACTGCATTGACACATGGCGGAGCATAGATGCTACATTTATGTTAATGATTTTTAGTGTTCAATTAGACGTGGTTTGGGTCGGACAACTTGCATTTTCATTTAGACTCATCCCCGTTGGGCACTCACTGACATTCTGACAATCTGCATTGCATTGACAATATTAATGTTTGGTTGCACCCAACATTATTTTTTTTGGTCCTTCGTATATTTTGCAAGTACAGTCCGATACATCGGTCAGTAAAACGTCGCGTGTAATCTGTGTCGTGTCGTGTCATACCGTGCCGCGTGTGTTGCCGTGCAGGAGCATTCGGGGAGGTTGCAGCGATCCAGATTCCAGAGCGACACATTGCAGTTGCAAAAAGGGAGAGTTCCTGAATCTCAAGTAAGATCGTTCATTTTTTACTTACTTGTTTTGACAATGGAAGGGTTAATCGCACGTCAAGCTGAGATCTTCGAGGAGGTCAAGAAGATCCATTCTAATTTTAAGAAGGATTCGGCCTGCAGGAAGAACCCCGATTACATTAGACAAAGGCTTGAGCGATTGGATCAGCTATGGGCGGAGTGTGAAGAAAAGAATCAGGAACTGAGCGCAGTCGACACAAAAAATCATCACTATTTCACCAACAACATTTATGACGTAATTAGGAGCTGGTACCAAGGTACGCGTCGGGAGATTGCGGCGTATGAGATCAAGCCTCAGGCGGGATCTAGCAACGCCAACCATAACATGTTGAGCGTTGAGTTTGACAGCACCCCTTTCGAAAACTCCACAAAAGGAGATGACAAGCTACTCGAGTTACAGCAGTTGCAACAAGCTAACTTTCGTGCATTTAGTAGGTTAGTGGAGAGTAGGTGCATTGACGAGGTCAAGGAAAAATGGGAGATTGAGGATCTCTTAAAGACTTTGCAGTCACGTTGGACTGCAATTGACAAATTACATTTACAGATTGACAGCATATTGGAAGGGGTACCTGATGATTATTTTAACGAGTTTTGTCGTCATGAAAGTGCATTTGCACAAGTAAAACGGGCGTTGAACACGAAATTAAACGCCTCTGTACACCAACAACAAACTTTGCCAAAAATTGACATACCTATTTTTAACGGAAATTACACTTTATGGCCTACTTTCATGGATTTGTACGTAGAAGCGATTCATAATAATCCAGCTATTGCAAAAACCCAAAAAATGCAACATCTCAAGGGAAGATTGCGTGGCGAAGCGGAAAAGCTCGTACAGCATTTACACATTGCACCCGAAAATTATGACACGTGCTGGGAAATATTGAATCATAGATATAATAACAAGTTTTTACTATTTACAAAGAATTTCCAGGCATTTATGCGTCAATCTAATGTACAAAAACAATCAGCATTCGAACTTAAGCGTTTATATGACACTAGCAATGAAACCATAAACGCTATACATAACTTGGGCGTAGATACAAGCTCATGGGATCCTGTTCTAGTTTACGTTTTATGCGAAAAACTTGACTCCGAAACCTATGCTGAATATATGCAATCTAGGTCAGATCCGCGGGAAATTCCTACGTTCAATCATTTTATGGACTTCATTGAAAACAAATTTATGGCACTAGAACCTTTGCATCGAAAAAAGCCAGAAAATAGCATCAAATCTGCACCAAAATTACCATTTAGTAATGCGTCATATTCGTTCAACAAGAATCATAAGCCAGCATTTTCACAGCCTAATAGAAGTGCATATAATTCTCGTAGCTTCCATGCATATAATGCTGGGCAATTTAATAAGATTATTTGTTCATTGTGCAATACCAATCACGCGTTATTTCAATGTGCCAAATTTACTGACATGGCAGGTTCGGAAAAGATGTCATTTATTGAGAACAATAAGATCTGCAAAAATTGTCTGTTTGTGCATACTAAGGGTTACTGTGCGTCCCAGAAAAGATGCAGAGAATGCAATGAACCACATAACACTTTATTGCACAACGATATTGTCAAGTCAGCGCAAACGCCCTCAGCAACACATTCAGTACCTACACCGTCGACATCGACATCAACTAGGTCAACTAAAACTATGCAAAATAATTTCGCGTCGAACAATGATGACGAAATATTATTGGCAACTGCATTATTACAAGTAAAAACAGCTAGTGGCGATTATGTTATATTACGAGCCTTAATTGATCAAGGCTCGCAAATAACTCTGATCACGGAGAATGCAGCTCAAAGACTGGGCTTACAGCGTCACCAGTTAAGCGCGAGCATAAGTGGAATCGGTACTTTATCTAACAGGAGTAAAGGAAAGGTCCATTTATCCTGCAAGTCCTTACATAATGACTTCCAGTTTACAACGGAAGCATTAATCATGACACGGGTGGTGAATAATCTGCCCAATGTTACATTTACAAAAAAGCCTTGGGCTCACGTTACAGGCATTACATTGGCCGATCCAGAATACAACATATCTAGGCCTATTGACATGCTTCTAGATGCACACGTATTTTCGGAAATTTTAATGAATGGCTTGATCAAAGGAGAGGTTAATGAACCTATGGCTCAGCAGACACATTTAGGGTGGATTCTGTCGGGTAATGTCAACAAGACATTCAACTGCAACGTCGTTTTAAATCAAGTTGATGATTTGACAAAGTACTGGGAAGTAGAAGACATCAGCGGGGATTCGTGCAATTCAATGACGTCACAGGAGAGATATTGCGAAGAGTTTTTCATTGCAACAACAAAGCGTTTAGAAAATGGTAAATATGTAGTTCGGTTACCAATGAAACCTAATTTTGACCAATTGCTGGGCAAGTCAAAATCACGCGCAGTAGCACAGTTTATGCAGTTAGAAAGGAGATTGTGCAGGGATGACAAATTATCAGAAAGCTACATCAAATTCATGCAAGAATATTTGGAAATGGGACACATGAAAGAGAGTAAGCCCGAATGTAACCCAGCATGTTACCTTCCTCATCATGGAGTCCAAAAACAGGACTCACTGACAACGAAGCTAAGAGTAGTTTTTAACGCCTCACAGAAAACTGACACCGGTTACAGCTTGAACGACTTGATGGAGTGTGGTCCAAAACTCCACCAAGATCTATTGACATTACTCATGGGATGGCGGATTTACAAGTACGTGTTTACAGCTGACTGTGAAAAAATGTACCGCATGATCCTAGTTCATGAAGAAGATCAGCAGTTGCAGAAGATCATGTGGAGAGAAACAAACCAAGGTCCTTTAAAGGAATACCAATTATGCACAGTGACGTATGGTACTAAGGCAGCACCATTTCTAGCTCTGCGAACATTACAACAGCTAGCAAGTGATGATGCAGAGAAATATCCGTTAGCGGCTGACGTCATTAGAAACGAGATGTATGTTGATGACGTACTAAGTGGAAGCAATTCCATCGAGCGAGCACAGGACATTCAAAACCAACTCATCAACATGTTGAGAGGCGCAGGCCTCACGCTACGGAAGTGGTCAAGCAACGACCCGACCTTGATAGAAAGCTTATCATCATCAGATCTTAACCAAACAACCATGCACTTTACAAATGACGGAACGACAAAAGCCCTGGGGGTCCAGTGGAATCCTACGACTGACACATTTGCATTTACTAACAAAATAAAATTTGACAACAACAAACCATTGACAAAAAGGAAACTACTGTCTGAAATCTCAAAAATCTTTGACCCACTTGGCTGGCTTACACCTTTGACAGTGAAAGCAAAACTTATATTTCAAATCGTCTGGTTATCAGGATGTGACTGGGACGAATCTTTACCTATCAGCGTACAAGAAGAATGGAAGAAATTTACAAGTGACTTGCACAACATAACCCAATATGAAATACCGAGATGGCTGGGAGATACTACAAAACCCTTCCAAATCCATGGGTTCTGCGACGCGTCAGAAAAGGCCTACGCGTGCGCTATTTACATATTGACATTAAGTGAGAAAAAAGAGCCCACCAGTAGACTCATAGTTGCAAAGTCTAGGCTATCGCCAATCAATAAAAAACTGACATTACCGCGACTTGAACTATGTGGAGCTTGGTTACTCTCACGGCTGATGAAAAAAGTCCTTAAATCACTCAAGTGGGACACTATCAGCGAAAAAACATATGCATGGACCGATTCTATGATTGTACTAGGCTGGTTGCACGGTGACGTCACAAAATGGAAATCATTCGTGAGCAACAGAGTACAGCAAGTGCATGAAGTCATACCAAAACAACACTGGAATTATGTCAAATCTGAGGACAACGCTGCGGACTGTGCATCACGTGGCATCAGTTGTTCCCAATTATTACAACATCCTTTGTGGTGGCAAGGGCCGGAATGGTTGAAAAATTATAATGAAAAAACAGTAGGCAAACTAACAATCATACCTACAACATGCGAATCAAAACATAAACAAATGAAGGCGTGTACTGTACAATCCGGACCTTCCTCAATTGTAATTGAGTTATTAGACAGGTACAGCGATATGACTCGTATTACAAGAGTCATAGCGTGGGTAAGACGTTTTATTAGCAACGTCTCAAATGACAAAATAAATACAACTGCTTATTTGACATCAACAGAATTACAAAGCGCTGAAAAAATTATTGTAAGACAAATTCAATTGCATACATTCAAAGACGAGATTTTGCAATTAAAGGAAAATAAGGGTGTGAGTACGAAAAGTAATCTCCTAAATTTGAACCCTTTTCTTGACAAGCATGACATTTTGCGAGTGGGAGGAAGATTAAATAATTCGAAATTAAATTATGACACCAAACACCCAATGCTGTTACCACACGATCACAAACTGACACATTTATTAATTTGGCAGGCACACAAAAGGACATTACATGGAGGTCCTAAATTAACCCTGACACATTTACGACAAAGACTGTGGATCATAGGAGGACATCGCGCCGTTAAAAAGGTTTTACATCAATGCGTAACATGTCGCCGATTTCATGCAAAACAATCTAGTCAGATTATGGCAGATCTACCAGAGCCTAGAGTGACAGTATCTCGCCCTTTCACACATACAGGGGTCGACTTCACTGGTCACGTTGAGATCAAGGCAAGTAAAGGTCGAGGTGTCAGAACATTGTTGGCGTACGTTGCCGTGTTTGTTTGTCTGGCAACAAAAGCTATCCATCTCGAACTTGTAACTGAGCTATCCAGCACAGCGTTCCTATCAGCTTTCAAGCGCTTCTGTGCTCGTCGAGGCACACCACGGGACATGTATAGCGACAACGGCACAAATTTTGTGGGAGCGAATCGGATTCTATTGCAACAATATAAATGCATCGTAGAAAATATTGACAACCTTTTTTTGAGCAAAGTATCAGAGATGGGAGTTAAGTGGCACTTCAATGCCCCTGTTTGGCCAAGTGCAGGCGGACTGTGGGAAGCCGCCGTGAAGAGCATGAAGTATCATCTCAAACGAGTCATTGGAGATCAGCGCCTAACTTATGAAGAATTCACCACTCTGTTATGTCAGATCGAGGCTTGCTTGAACTCACGACCACTTTGCACTGTAACAGAGAACGCCGAAGAAATTAATTGTTTAACGCCTGGACATTTTCTAACTGGCACATCACTCCTGACAATTCCAGAACCTGACATTGACAACACCTACCATTTAAGCAAGAGATGGCAAATTGTGCAGAAACTTGGCAAGGACTTTTGGAAGAAATGGTCGCAAGAATATTACAACAACTACAAGCAAGATTAAAATGGAAACGACAGAATACCGACCCACGAGAAAATGACATTGTGTGCATCAAAGATGAGAAGTTACCTGCGGGAAAATGGGCACTGGGACGTGTAGCTAAGCTGCACCGCGGAAAGGACGGCCACACGAGGGTTGTTACGTTGCAAACTGCAAAAGGAGAAACTAAGAGACCGATAACAAAATTGGTACCCCTAGTTGAGGCTGAAGAAAAACGCACTGACACTGACAAACTACCGAAAAACATACGAAATAAATCTAAAAAACTAACATGGAACAGTTTGGTTTGTTATACATTGATGCTGACTATGACATTAATAACACCCACTGTCCAACAAGACATGAAACTTACTCCACTGACAAAAAATCAAACGATTTATTTTGACAAGATTGCAGACTTACAAGAAGTTAGAGATGAATGGAAGTTAGTCTTTTATTATAATATGACAAATTACTGGCGAAATGTTGATACACTGGAAAAATTCGTGTCGCACATTAAACAATTTCGATGCGATGGCTGGTTGATGCAATTCCATATCCTAATCAACCAACTTGAACAAAGCACAAATGAACTAAATTATTACAATCAAATACTCAAATCCCAACGATTAATTCAACATCGGTTCAAAAGGGGATTAATCGACGGAGTGGGATATGTTGCAAACTCACTATTCGGAGTATTAGATCAGCGTTTTGCAGACAAATACGAACATGACATTAAGACCATCCAGCACAACGAAAAACATTTGTTACAATTGTTAAAAAATCAGACTAGTGTTTTGGAAACCGAGCATAACATTGTACAGCGCAATGAAGCGACAATGGTTAAGCAGTTTACCTTAATAAATGATCACCTTAACACGTTGGAAAATAAGACCCTGAAAGAGAAAGTTGAAACTGCAAATGCCTTCTACATTATAACATCGGCAATGGCTGCGGAAAGAATGGCTCAAAATTTAAAAGACATCCAACAAACCCTAATCAACACATTGACAAACATGTACCAGGGACATATGGACGTACATTTATTATCACCAAGCCAAATGCAAAGTGAATTAGATAAGGTAGCTCGACAACTACCTCGTGACGCTTCTCTACCTGAAGTCCAGAATGACGTAAGAGACATATACAGGCTTTTCAGAATACATGCACGCATTACACAGCAATATTTATTAATGGAAATAAAAATACCCATCTTGAACGACGCACTTTACGAGCTAAATAAACTAATCAGCATACCACAACGTGTTGACATTAATCAGGTGATGTACGTTATTCCCAACTCTGAATTAATTGCATTTAACGCGAACCAATACTCGTTTATACCGTTAGAGCAATCAGATATCCAGGAATGCCAAAAGATTCATGACAAAATTCTAATGTGCAAAATAAATCACCCCATATACAAAACTGGCGACCGACGTAAGTCTATTTGCGATGTACAGCTGATTCGAGACAACGAAGAACACAGTGCATACTGTCTTACGGAAATAAATGTATGTGCTGACAAGTGGGAAAAATTACATAAGCAAAACACATGGTTTTATTATTGTTGTGACGCGTGCGAAGTGCAACTGGTGTGCGGAGCGCAAATGACGTCGGAGACGTTACGTCACTCGGGTCTGATTACACTTAAACAAGGGTGTAATTTGCAAGGCGATGCATTTATGCTACACGCAAATATGGAACATACAAGCGACATTTCAGTAAATGAACCAAATGCCATGATTATACCTACAATCTCTCCTATTAACAACATCATAAATACCTCAATTCGTAACTCGTCATTACATATTGAGACGCACGAAGAGACATTCAAGAAGATTGACACCGAGCTACGCTTAATCAAAGATCAGTCACAGCTAGACACTTTATCTTCTCATGATGTTCATCATTACATCGCGATCTATGTGGTCATCATTATTAGCATTGCACTGTCTGTAACATCGGTATGCTATTGGCGAAAGATGACAACCAAAAGACAGGGGGAGGGTCCGCAAGATGCGAAAAGCAGAAGAAGACCTTATGAAGAAGATGACATCGAGGACGGGTACAGCAAGGTCAACAAACGGAACTCAACAGTGCAGAGTGAAGTGAATACCGTGAAAAATGTTAACCCTTCTTCAAATGAAGTGCAATTTGACACTGAGAGACATAGTGACGTATGCTAGAAAATATGACAGTGACATTTTATACAAGGATTTTAGTTTATAGTTTTACATCGTTTTATACCTGTGGTTTATACTTTTTTACATAAATTTTTGGTTAAATTTTTACATATTCTACTTTACATTTTTACATTGTTTTTATAAGTTATTGATTGTTTACATGTATTGCATTTAGTTGCCATATCCTTTGTTGTGGTGGCAATATGTACGGTGCACGTACATGAGTTTAATTATAGGTATTTGTGTAACTAGTAGGCTCGCGTATCTGCACTTAGATCGCGACCTACATTTAAAACTGCATTGACACATGGCGGAGCATAGATGCTACATTTATGTTAATGATTTTTAGTGTTCAATTAGACGTGGTTTGGGTCGGACAACTTGCATTTTCATTTAGACTCATCCCCGTTGGGCACTCACTGACATTCTGACAATCTGCATTGCATTGACAATATTAATGTTTGGTTGCACCCAACAGCTGGTACTTAAAAAAGGAAACCCTGGGCTATAAGTACCAGCAATCTTAAGGCAAACCTACACCAACGCGAGCTATCTCTAACCCAGAGTCAAATTTGTTTTAGACTTTCATAGAAATTTAACATTGTTCAAGGCTTGACCCCGGGGTACGAAATAGCCCTCGCCTACGCAAGTGGGCCCTATTGACAAAGTGATGCTTTATGCAAAAATATTACACAGTGCAGACATGTTTAGATAAAGTTACCAAAATAACAAAATACATTTTTAGTGAAAAATTAATCATAAAAGAAAAAAAAAAAAAGTCTTTAACCGTAGATACACAGAATTATCGATTTCAGAATCGCTCTCCAATCAAATTCAATTAACGATCAATCAAGAAATCACAACACTATCTGGCTGCGAATTCAAGTGTACAATGAGTTTATCTCGCAAAAATACACAATTTGGTCTTACAAGAATTTTTCGTTCACTAGTTCCATGTACGACCCCTAAGCGAGTTTTGGAGGGTTATAAATTTGCCCTCGCTCGGAAACGGGCCGGTGATGAGATAGCTCGGCGAAATTAAAATGTAACAAAATAAATCATGGCAGAGTGAGCGCCCTTGCCCTAAGGCCCGTATGAGATACAACATAAATTCGTAGCGAGACAGTTTGTAACTAACTTAAATTGCTGAGAGATATTTTTAGCGTGCTGTTTTGGTTTACGGTTGTTGTGTGTGCCAGAAATAGATTTGTATCTATATTCTCCTAATAATTTCATAGGTTTTCGCGATCACTACACATTATAATAAAACAAGTTTAACCAGCATGGGTACAGCCACAAGGTGGACCGACGACCTGGTGAAAGTTGCGGGAAACCGCTGGATGCGGAAGGCGCAGAACCGGTCGCTGTGGCGATGCTTGGGGGAGGCCTATGTCGAGCAGTGGACGTCTTTCTGCTGAAATGATGATGATGATGAAGTTTAACCGGATTATATCGCGTATATTATTAAAATTGGTTTTCCTGACGTTTCAAAAGCTTTGCACTGTTCATGGTTGCAGGAAGACTAAGATGACAAGCGTCTTTACACATCTATATCAGGAGCCTGCCGCCCTGTCACCCGCGTGGATGTCGTTTATTGCGCATCCCTCGGGAACTGTTCATCTTTCCCGGATAAAAAGTAGCCTATATGCACAGACCAGTAAGCCTCTAGACGCCTATTAGTCGGATACCCCCGGTCACAAAGCAAATGCAGTAGCACTGCATATCTTACGCCCAGCCACCAATCGAAACGTCACTCCGTCCGCGAGCGGCACCAATCATATCACCGAACAATTGAGCTGACCAATCATAACGCGCCGTCCGCCCCCCGGTCGCCGCCTACATTTTACGACTGTGTTCTCATGCAAAACTTTGTTTATGCGGCGTCTTGAGGCTTACTGGTCTGTGCCTATATGTTAATTCGAGTTATGTTCCATCTGTATGCCAAATTTCATTAAAATCCATGCAGTAGTTTTTGCGTGAAGGAGTAACAAAGATCCATTCATCCATACATACTCACAAACATTCACGTAAAAAATATTAGTACGAAGTAGGATTTACATGGTTTTTACTTAATTTGCATAATATAATTGGCTGTTCCGTGTGGGGCCGGACACAAAGAATAGCACCACCCCATCTCTTCTGGTGGGTGTCGTAAAAGGCTACTAAGGGCTTCACCAGAGGATGGGCAGCAGGATTCTCTGAGTTATTCAACCAACTGGGATCGCCAACCCGCCTACCAAATCATACTAGACTCACCTGACTTCAAAATGTACTGGGACAGACTATTCTTGCCGACAAGACTATATACCATGACCGACCTGACATCACCCTGCACGTGAAACAAAATAAAATTGTATATCTGATATTGTATAGCAATTCCCAACACACACAAACTAACAATCATATGAGACTTTCCATATTCATGTCTCAGTTTGGCGAACCGACTTACGGTACCATTTAGGACTAGGTGGTATTGCAGTTGTTATGGGCAAAGGTAACCGCTTAACATCAGGTGGGCCTTTAGCTCGTATCGCCATACTATACTATAAAAAAAAAAACATCCACACATACTAACAAAGTCTCAAAGTAAGCAGATTTGACAATTGAATTAAAAACTCAATGGAGAGCTCACACGGTCAAGACCATCCCCATCATAATATCCAGCACCGGTGTCATTCCCAAAACTCTTCATACGAGCCTTCAAACTTTAAATATTCATTCACTCACATTTACACTCGTACAGAAAGCAGCCATACTGAATACATACAGAATCGTCAGAAAGTTTCTGTCAATACACCAAACACTATACTGCCAAGGCTGTTTGGCCAAAAGAAAGGAAACCCGCAACTTTTGCGTATTTCCTCAGAAATGGGAGACATTCAAATCTAACTAAATAATAATAAGATTCCTGTTTATTGCACAACAAGATTACATAAATTTGATTTGATCGGAGCAGGGATAGCGTTATTGGGTTTTTTCATTACGAAATTCTCAGTAACAGCCCAGAGTTTGGATTTGTGGCGGCTTATTGGCAATAGGCTCGCCCTCTATTACATGGGACTTGTAACATAACTGGCGAAACGTGGTTGAACTATACCTCTACCTACTCCTTCGGGTAATACAGGCGTGATATTATTTATGTATGTATGTGCGTTTACTTCTAGTCGTTAGTAAATATTTCATCTTTCTTTCAACCTCGACGTTTTGGGCAATATGCATTGACCGTGGTCACACACAAGAAGACATCTCATAACAATAATCATAATTTGTGCCCGACCCAATTCTTGAAAATAGTCATGTCACACTGTACTGGGACCAATCCATCATCACAGACAGGACTGTAGTTTTCAACAAACCTGACATAGTGGTGATAGATCGTTCAGAGCGCCGCGCAGTGATTGTTGATATCACGGTCCCTCTTGACGACAACCTCGTGAAAGCTGAGAAAGATAAACAAATCAAGTATATTGACTTAGCTCACGAGGTTGTCGACATGTGGGATGTGGACTCAGCAATCATTGTGCCGATAGTCATCACGGCCAATGGCTTAATAGCCATGAGCCACGATCAACACCTAAGGAGGCTCTCGTTGGGCGGCTGGATCAAAGGCCAGATTCAGAAGATAGTACTCCTTGAAACGGCACGCATTGTGAGGAGGTTCCTTTCTGTGGAGCCCTGACCACCGGTAGCTTGGACCCTGTTCCCGATGCCGGTGGAATACTGTATTTTATATTTTTAAATGTTTTTTTATCTGGTTATATTAAATATTTAAAAATGTAAATCATAGGAATATTACGTTAATAAAGTTACGTTAAAGCATTCTCACGACAAGATACTGTAGCGACATCTATCTCGCTACATGGGTACTAACACTGACGTAGTCGATGACGACACAAATCCTGAATCGCGCAAGCAGAGTATGACACGCAACTTATACAAGCGCCCAACATCAATCGTTAGGTGCGGATGGAGTCCTTAACGGGATTCTCCGACACCCGTCTGGTTAAGCAGTCGGGGTACCTATACCAGGTACCATTCGAAAAAAAAACAATTGTTGGGCCCGTTTTTTAATCCGGCCGCCAGCCAAACAAGGGTCCAGACTCAACCCAAATGTGCCCATACTTTTGTGGGGCGCGAACCCGATTCCTCGCGCCCCTTGCGGGGCAATGAGAAGACTATTGAGGAAAGTTGGGCAGTAGCCCACCAGGCGCAGACCCAGCCTGGTCAGAGGATCCTCCCTTTGTGTTGGAGGAACATGATACCTCGTTTCTCCACAATACCTATAGACTTGAATATAATCAGAATCAGTAGGTCTGTACCGTCTAAGATTCTCGTTTACCTCATGGGAACATATCTCATATCGTAAAATATAATAAGTACCAAAATAAGTTCTGCGAAAGCGGCACCTGTTAAATTTTACAACTTTAATTAAACTTAACGTTTATTTTAAACCTTAATTACTTGAGTACATGTTATATTAAACACGTGAAACGTGTTACATGTTTTATTATTACTCGATTTTGTAACTTAAAGAAAGGGGGGGTTTCTTTTACTTGAGGGTAATGTTGAGATGGAAATAGGACTTCATTTTAACCTGCTATTTCTTAGTCTTGTTTTCTATTTCTATTGGTATTTACTATTTTCAGACTATATTAATTGTCTCTCTGCAGGGTAAAAACCTCCCTTTCCTTATTCCACTCTTTCCGGTCAAGTGCAAGTGTGGACCAGTCTTTTCTATACGAGTCCAGTTCGTCCCGCCATCTTCGCCTGGGTCTGCCGCGATGCCGTTGCACGTTTTAAGGGACCGGTACATATTTTAGCCCAAAAATTTGCGTGTCCAGCCCAGTCCCACTTAAGCTTGGCAGCTTTTTGAGTCACGTCAGCAATCTGTGTTCTGGAGCGCAGTATTGTTTTCTAGTTGGTCATTATTTATGGCTTTACTAACGTGATTCTATTGGGTGTGCCGGACTAGTTTCATGAATTTAACTCACGAAAGTTATGTATTAAAATAGTTTTCTAGTGTTTCTGCAGGCGTATTATGCCCTGTAGACAACGGTTTTGCTTTGTCAAGGAAATAACAGACTAAATGACAATTTTAGTTCTATATTGCAAGGCTCAACTTGCTGCTAAAAAGCTAGCCATCCTCTATAAGCTGAGATAGTACTTCAAACCGGAACAGCTGCTCGATTTGTACCAAGCCAAGTTCGGTCCTGTATGAGTACTGTTCTCATCTTTGTATTTGTTCAACTAAACACAAAATGGAGGCTTTCGATTTGATAGAGAGGTGCGTCAAGAGGATCGTTGGCAACGATGCGCTGGTCAATGCCAATAAACTACATAGTCTCGAGCATCTGCGCAGAGTTGCTAGTCTATCGGTTTTTTATCGGATGCGTTTCGGTGAGTGTGCGTTGGAATTGCACGATCTAATTCCACCAAGCCCTTTCCATGCTCGGACAACCAGACGCACAGCGATGCGCCGCAGTTATATGGTAAACATTCCACCTTTACACACGAACCGATTTGCTAATAGCTTTATCATACCGTACAGCTAAAGAGTGAAATTCCTTTCTAGAATCGGCCTTTCTTTTAACTGTATATAAATTCTCGTTTGTATTTAAAGAGCCCACAACATCTACAATAGAAATAAATGAAGAAAAAAAATATATTACACTACGCATATTGCATTAATAATTCCGGTCGATCGACATTAGGCTCATGTCAATTCGTTTGCAATAAATTGATTTAAAATTGAGTGTTGTTACAATTAATTAATTAAACCTTATTATAATTAAAATTGTGTATTGTGCACATTTTTTATCAAAAATACCCATTAATCTTGTTGTGGTAATAAATCATTTTTCTTTCATTCTTTTATTAATTCTTCTAACCTTTTAACCGAGGAAAAAAAAGGAGGAGGTTCTCAATTCGACGCGTATTTTTTATTATTTTTATTATTGTCTAGAGTAATCCCACAGATAATAAAGCAAACTTAAATAATGGACCTACTCAAGGAAACAGGGCAGTTAGAAATAAGTATTTATTCCATGTCAATCAATCAATCAACTCAGCCTATCGCAGTCCACTGCTGGACATAGGCCTCTCCCAAGTTGCGCCACAACGCTCGGTCCTCTGCCTTCCGCATCCAGTCCCCCCCAGCCACGTTCTTTAGGTCGTCGGTCCACCTGGCAGGGGGGCGCCCTACGCTGCGTTTGCCGATTCGCGGTCTCCACTCAAGGACTCGTCTGCTCCAACGGCCATCGGTCCTTCGACAGACATGGCCAGCCCACTGCCACTTCAGCTTACTGATCCTACAAGCTATGTCGGTCACTCCGGTTCTTCTCCGGATAATCTCGTTACGGATTTTATCCTTCAAAGAAACTCCAAGCATAGCTCGCTCCATAGCTCGCTGAGCGACTTTGAATTTATTCCATGTATCACAATAATATTGCTAGGATTAATGAAATTAAAGATAACATTAGAACACAATCACCAAAACACTCACAACTAACAACGAGTAAACTTCTAATAGCCCAACTTATAGCAGCGGCATTAATATGAAAACTTTTTATTAGTTCCGTATATTCGCCATATCCACATTTTATCTTCAATTTATAGCTAACTTTATTATGTCTGTATAATAATTCTATCATCATCCTCCGAGCCTTTTCCCAATTACATTGGGGTCGGCTTCCAGTCTAGCCAGATGCGGCTGAACATCAGTATTTTACACGAAGCGACTGCCATCAGACCCCCGCAACCCAGTTACTGGGTAATACTGACATTCGGAGGTTAGACCAGTTGTCAGACTTTCAGGCTTCTGACTACCCGTAACGACTGCCATAGATATTCGTATGACAACCGGGACCGACAGCTTAACGTGCTCTCCGAGGCACGGAGGGGTCTCGATGTGTAACGAAACGGTCACCCATCCACAGACTGACCGCGGCAAGTGCAGCTTAACCTTGCAGATCGTACAATCCGCGCAGTCGTATAATAATTCTATTTCGCACATAAAGTCGCTATTGAAAATTTCGTGTGTTTATGAATCTTGGACGTTAATGGTGATAACTTATACATATATGTACACACAGTTTATTCAAAATTTTAGGTGTGATGTGTCTGTGAATAGAAGTACTTCATTATATCGTTCGGTAGTCTACTCGCTTTCTAGGGCTAATTGTAGGAAAAAGGTTAGTGCGTGGCTTCAGGGACTTGATTACAGTGACACCGAATGTTTATTAAAACCCCTATTTAGCTAAATAAATCTTACATAGTATTGACATCCAACATCACACGCGCACTCTCACACACCTTACTACACAGATACACACACCCCGCCTATACATTACACCCAACCACTTATTATCTAACGCAACCAACGTTTTTTATTATTTTGAGGAAATTTTGTGTAGTTTAAATATTATTACGTTCGCGAATCTATATAAATGTTTAAAACACAGTTAGGGTCATTATTTTAATGTCTCAAAGTGGGAAAGCCTGGTGATCTGTGATACAGGTTTTACCTAAATCAGACACCAGTGTCTATTCTATGTGGATTTTTGACTCTGTACTGTATTGTGATGATGAGGTTAAAAAAAAAAAAAAAAAAAAAATCATGTGCATAGAAATATAAATAACAAGGTGATACAATTGTTATCTACTGTCTTTTAATACCGGAACGCGTGTCGCTGGTTTGCGGCTACCAAAACATAAATACGCGATTACACCCACCATCTATCTAGCATTCAATGCAAAATAAATAAAGCCTAAAAAAAATCCGCTGTTAGATATGCTATAAAAAAACAATTTTAGTGATTCTGCGTCCAAAACAGAACTGATGACCAAGCAAACGGTTCGCGCACTGGTGATGGTGTGGTTCCTACGAAACACCTGTAACCGGCGACAAGTTCACGCCTTTACCAATTCTATTACCTTATTATTAACCGACTTCAAAAAAGGAGGAGGTTACGTATTCGGCAGGTTTTTTTTTTTTTCATGTATGTACACCGATTTCTCCGAGATTAGTGGGCCGATTTACGTGGTTGTTTTTTTATTTGGTAGAAAAAGTCCGCGCGGTGGTCCCATATAAATTTTATTGACTTAGGTTGAGTAGTTTTTTAACTAGCTTCAATAAATCAGTTTATTTTAGCTTCGCTTATCTAGATGATCTGCTCATTGGTTCATTTTTCTGAGAATTCTTGGCCGATATGCGTGTTTTTTTTTCACGATAGCGATTGGACGTTTGAAAGAACATGAGCGAGACCTTTGCCCAGCAGTGGGATAGCAAAGGTTAATAAAGAAAAACTCAAATTGGTTATATAAACATTTATGAATCAACCCTCGCAATTTTCAACTAAAAAGTATGAAATAAAAACTTTTTAACAAAAATAAAACCGACTTCAAAAACCTTAACTAAAAAGTAAAAAATAATCATTTTTTTGTATTTTAAAATCTTAACATAAACCAACATTTTGAAGGCGGCGCGTGATTTTCATGTACGTTCACATAAACTGTTTTTACTATAGATATTGCGCTCGACTGTACATTACATGACGCAAAGGGTCAATCACGCGCCGCCTTCAAAATTTTGGTTTATGTTAAGATTTTAAAATACAAACAATGATTATTTTTTACTTTTTAGTTAAGGTTTTTGAAGTCGGTTTTATTTTTTGTTAAAAAGTTTTTTAGATTTCTATGGTGGTATGTCATAAAATTTACTAAAGTACTATATCCACCTACTGAATTAACACTTAATATTTTAACCTCATATTTTGTATGACATGGATTTCCGCAAAGTAACGCCTGATTCCATTGTTATACTAAAATGGGAATTCACAAAATACCCGTGGTAACAGTAAAAACGGGAATTCACGCGAACGACGTAGCGGGCGGAAAACTTGTATTTTAGTGCGCGGAAAGCTTCTTCAAAGAACTGTAATTTTAAAAGACCCAGCGTCGGGCATCGTAACTAGGGGCTGACCAAGTGACCACGGGGGCACCTGCCAGGGGCGCAGACCTCAAGGAGGCGCACTGCAGGCTGCTGGGGCACTGGCACATCTAGAATTAAAATTACATTATATTATTGGAATTAAATTCAAAATAGTAGTAAAACACCATTTAGATTTTAAGAATTAAGATCTTTTTAAATATTTAGAAAAAACAATTCCCATATGGTATTTATAATATTCTAATTGGGGTATCTGAGGTCTTGCGTTCATTCTGTTAAATTTTGTATATCAATTTATGTTACGGTTTTGAACCCATAACTTAATAACTGTTTAACATAAATTCTCAACCAAGAAGCTATCAGAACCTTCAATGATAATATGAAAATGTACTCCACATAAATTTCAAGGAAACAATGATAAGGAACCACCTCTGATATGATTATTATATATTATATGATTTAGATATCACGCTGCGTGTTGAAAGATAATAGAGTTTAAGTCATAAAAAATAGCGCCTAAATTTAATATAATAATATAACACCATCCTTGACAATTTGAGAATACAAACGTCAGAATGAATTATGACAATTTGAGATCAATATGCAAATACAGGCAGATACAATGTGTGAAGCTCATGGCTCAATGTAATATCCGCGTGTTCCACAAGAATGCGAGGTGAAGCTGTGCTAGCCACGGTCAGTCCTTGGATCATCATCATCAACAGTCCACTGCTGGACATATACCTCTCCTAAGTTGCGCCACAACACTCGGTCCTCTGCCTTCCACGTCCAGTCCCCCCCCAGCCACGTTCTTCAAGTCGTCGGTCCACCTGGCGGGGAGGCGCCCTATGCTGCATTGCCGATCCGCGGTCTCCACCTGGCTATCAGTCCTTCGACAAACATGGCCAGCCCACTGTCACTTCAGCTTACTGATCCTACAAGCTATGTCGGACTTTCCGATTCTTCTCCGTACAGCATCTAGTCCCAAACTAAGCAGAGCTTGTACTATGGTCACTGGATTTAATACTTAAATACTTTTGGATTGGCCCCAGAAGGCAAAAGACAGGGACAAGTGGAAAAAGGGAAGGGAGGCCTTTTCTCTGCAGTGGGATGATAATAAAACAATACATTTTTTTGTAAATACATACTTATAATACATAAGAAATACCCAGACCATCACAAACACTTATGTTCATCACATAAATGTTTGTGTCCTGTGGGAATAGAACCCACGACCTCGTGATCAACAGTCCGATATTCGAACCACAAGACCACAGACGTCACAAAATTGCTTCTTGTACTTCATAAATCCTTATGAATGAAACCATTCTGCACAAAATGCAAGATAAAATACATATTCGTTAAAATCTAAGCCAACTTATTTGCTCGCTTTCGCTTAAACCTTGACAATGCTGTCCGTTCCAGCCCATCACATTACCGTGTATTTGACATAGTGGTCCCTAGGGAAATTTATACACCCCAAACCCGAAAATTGAATTCTATAGTAACCTGTTATCATTTCACCGTTAATTCTTGATGAGTTCAAAATAAGGTGTCATCTAGTTGTCTAGTCTGAAAGGATTGTGAAATGGCTTTTATTTAGGTTCTGTTTTCATTTGGTCGGTGTTCTTTTGTCGGTACGTTGTTGGGTTGAGCTGTAACTTTGAGCTTTTATTAGATTAATTTGTCCTTACAATGTCACTGTGAAAAGGTTTTAATGCTATGTGTGTAGTTCCTTTTTACCCGACTGCGCCAGAAGGAGGTTTTTTATCCTCGTGGACTTACAGACTTTTTGTCAGGGTATGCTTTGGTCACAGACCAGTAAGCCTCTAGACGCCTATTAGCCGGATACCCCCGGTCACAAAGCATTTGCAGTAGCACTGCATATCTTACGCCCATCCACCAATCGAGACGTCACTCCGTCAGCGAGTGGCACCAATCATATCACCGAACATTTGAGCCGACTAATTATAACGCGCCATCCAACCCCGGTCCCCGCCAACATTTTACGACTGTGTTCTCATGCAAAACTTTGTTTATGTGGCGTCTTGAGACTTACTGGTCTGTGACTCTGGTGTACTGACTACACATAACATCTGATATTTTTACACTGTAGTCAATCTGACGATGAAAAACTTACTATAAATGCATCAGTCCAAATCAAGAAATTATAAACCGATGATTTATTTAATTTATTTCCATTTTTGTTCATGAAACTTAGGTCCGTCGTTCAAGTTTAGACTTGTCTTGCGAAAATTCTTCGAGACACTAAATTTAATATCCAAAAATAGTAATACAGCGTGTATCCCTTGAAATATTACTAATCCATACTACAAGAGGAAAAGGACAAATTGAGGTGCCTTCGTAGGTATATCAAATAAATGATATATAAAGGTAATACTAGACGTTTCGAAATAATGAGGATAGTACTCGGAAGCCAATCTTTAGACAGATTACATCCCTTTTGGGATCATAGAAATCTAGCTCTAAACGTCTTGTAAAGGATGATTAATCAAGTTCCATATTTACAGGAATATTGTTCTTGAAGATCAGTGACATCTCAAGTCCTTCACCGGGATTTAGCTTGAGCTTCAATTGTTTATTGACCCTCTATTGAGAAGTAGTAGGAGGCAGCCCCGTTGGTCTAGTTTTCGCAAGCACGATTACTAACCGTGGGGTCCTGAGATTGATTCCCGGTTCGAGCCAAGCCAGTCGAGGTCGAGAAAGTGTTGCCCGATCCGGCCTCCTTTTGCACCCAATATCACTACGTTGGGGTTTTTTCTTAGAAATGCTAAGTAGCAGCCCGGAGTTTGGATTTGCGCTCGGTACTGGCAATAGGCTCACCCCCTATCACATGGGACTTATAACATAGCTGGCGAAATGTGGGTGTACTATACACCATTGCCTATCCTTTCGGGGAATACAGGCGTAATATTATGGAATTATCTTGATGTCTGCTGTCTGTTTTGTATGATGTTTTGTGTATTATAAGAATAAAAAGTACAGCATATTATACATGGAGTGCAGGGCCATAAAACCTCCTCGTGTGCCTGATGGCTGCTGGTCCTTCTTGGTACATCTAGGAGAAACAACAGTTTGTTGGTACGGTGCATCTTGGATACGGGCACGGGGAGAAGGAGTCTGGCTAGGACCTGTCAGAGATGGTTGGCGAATGCGGGGTCCACGCCCCCGGCCAATGGTAGTTAGAAGAACAACGTGATGGTTTTAGTCGGTAAGAGTCCGACACTGGCTCTGCCTTCCCTGGGCGAAGTGCGTCCACTTTTTTATCACGGAAAAAAAATGAACTGTAGTATAAATATATAGTTGGTTTGGTATGACTGTACTGTTACACGCACGTCGTAACGAAATAAATGCCATCTGTGCTTGGTCATACATTATGGCATCTAAAACTTCAGATGGTTTCATCATCAGCAACTTGCTTTACAAATATTTCACTCCATCATCACCATCATCATCATTCTCCTCACCTTTTTCCAACTATGTTGGGGTTGGCTTCCGGTTTTCGGTTTAACAAGATGCGGCTGAACATCAGTATTTTACACGGAGCGATTACCATTAGACCTTAATACCCCAGTTACTGGGTAATATTGATATTCGGAGGTAAAGCCATAGACTTTTAGGATTCTGACTACCTGTATCGACTGCCATAGATATTCGTATATCTGGGACTGACAACTTAGCATGCTCTCCAAGACACGGAGAAGTCTCGATGGAATAATTTTTTGGGGCAACTCAACCCAAAAAGAGACAGTTTTCAAAGCACAAAAACGATGCATAAGAGCGATGTATAAACTAAAAACTACAGATAGCTGTCGTCCGTATTTCATTACTTCTAAAATAATGACTTTACCTTGTCTTTATATATTTGAAACAGCGGTGTTTGTGAAGACGAATCCGCAGCTTTTTAAAAAGCTATCTGACTTTGTTATTCGCAATAGACGTGATCAAGATGAACTATGCGTGCGCATATCAAAAACAACATTGATGCACAAGAGCATATTTTGCATGGGTCCCGTTATATATAATAAAATACCACAGGAAGTTAGAAAGTTAAATATGACTATGTTTAAAAGGCGCCTCAAGGATCTACTGATACGAAAATGTTACTATAATATATCAGACTTTCTAAATGAAAAAGCTTTACTCTAAAAGCTTGATATGTTCCTGTATTTGTGTAACAATAAAAAAAATGTGGTTTTAATATTTTGTAGACATGAATATATTATTATTATTTTTTTGACATTTTTAACATTGACATTGTTTCTGAACCACTTACTTGATTTGATTTTATTATATTGTGACAATTGTATGTATCGCCATTTTTAATTTCTTAATTAATTCAATGTATCTTGCATTTGATAGTAATATGAAATTATAGCCGTTACCCAAATATTTGCATGCCTAAAGGTAGAATATAGAGGACTGTATCAATGTGACTTATAACACCAATGTTAACCTATGTTCAGTAAATAAAGAATTGTATTGTATTGTATTGTATTGTGTGACAAAACTGTCACCCATCCACAGACTGATCTCAAGAAGTGCAGCTTAACCTCGCAGATCGTACAATCACGCGGTTGTTGCTTCGCCAAGAGTCATAAAATTAAACTGCAAACTCACTGCGAGTGGAACTGAAGCGTATTGTCGGCGGCTCTCGTTGTGTTGTAATGTACTGAACTGTATTAGACAGTGCACATAGCGCCGTTCTGCTGGGCGTTTTAACGGCGTGACCGATCCGTCGCCACTCCGCTGGTCGAAAACACAACGCCGGGCATTGCGCGACCGATACGCTGGCGTTGTATTATATGGTAATGCATAGTAGTAGTCACACAGACAGCGGAACGTTTTCTTCTAGCGCCGCATTCCGCCGCCGTTCAGTCCCGTGCGTGATCCGCCCGCAGTGTGACATGCACGCCCAGTCCACGTTCGGTCGACGCTCCGCCTCAGTTCCGTCCCGCCCGCTGTGTGCCTGCACCCTTACCCAGCTACATTATCAGTATCAAAATTGACCAACAATAATAATTTATAATTCGTAACTAAATTTTAACTAGTCCAGCACAAATTCAAATTATAATTTCCATCACAAATCAGATCCGATCGTTAATATTTATGTACACCGGCTAAAATATTTGTACATGCATTACAAATACCTGGGGATTATTTTGACATATCACAATGTTGGCCCCGTGAGCCTTACTAACAAGTTACAAATATTTGAGCAAGTGTTTGCCATGAAAACCGGCGATCTGTTACGGAAACAGATCAGTGTTTGTTTTGTTTCGTGCTTTACAAATATGGCGGTTGTGTTTGGGAGTGAACTTTGACTTTCATTGGGATCAGCGCAGCGCTTAAATTGCTGGATGAAAATCGTTTTATGTTGTTTATAATTATGATTACCAGTAAGCAAATTATGAGATCTGCTGTCTTGTATGGATCGGAATGTTGAGCTATGAAAGGAATGAATGAAATTAAATTGCATGCAGCTGAGATGAGAATTTAAGAGGGATGTGAGGTGTAAGGAGACTGGATAGGATAAGGAAATAGTATGTAAGAGGGAGTCTGAAAGTAGCACCAGCGACAGAAAAATTTAGTAGCAGCAGACTATCACTGTATCGACATATGATGAGGAGGAATGAAGAGCATGTAACGAGGAAAGTTTTAAGTATGAGTGTGGATGGCTATAAGAAAATAGGTAGACCAAATAAAACATGGATGGATTGTGTTATGATTTGATTGATTGATTGATTGTAAAAGATGATGTAATAAATAGAAAGAATGTTAACACCGAGTTAATGTCTAATAGAGATGTATTTAGAAGAAAAATATAATTATGCTTCAATCAATCATCAATCAACTCAGCCTATCGCAGTCCACTGCTGGACATAGGCCTCTCCCAAGTTGCGCCACAACGCTCGGTCCTCTGCCTTCCGCATCCAGTCCCCCCCAGCCACGTTCTTTAGGTCGTTGGTCCACCTGGCAGGGGGGCGCCCTACGCTGCGTTTGCCGATACGCGGTCTCCACTCAAGGACTCGTCTGCTCCAACGGCCATCGGTCCTTCGACAGACATGGCCAGCCCACTGCCACTTCAGCTTACTGATCCTACAAGCTATGTCGGTCACTCCGGTTCTTCTCCGGATAATCTCGTTACGGATTTTATCCTTCAAAGAAACTCCAAGCATAGCTCGCTCCATAGCTCGCTGAGCGACTTTAAATTTGTGGACTAGCCCAACTGTCAGTGTCCACGTCTCGGCACCGTAAATCATGACTGCCAGGACCCACTGGTTGAAGACCTTTGTCTTCAAACTTTGCGGTATAGGCGACGAGAAGACTCGGCGAAGTTTGCCAAATGCTGCCCAGCCCAGACGGATCCTTCTGTTGGCTTCTTTCTCGAAGTTGTGTCTACCAAGCTGAATTGCCTGCCTTAGGTAGACGTATTCCGTTACAACTTCGAGTCCGACCCTTCGACGAATATTGGCCTCGGCATGACATGCATAGTAGAATTTTTAGTATCGACGGTGATGGACGAAAGGGCAGACATTGAGGATAGGTTTTGTATGGATGAAATAGTAAAAGCGTTGAACAGAATGAAATCAGGAAAGGCTCCAGGGTATGATAGGATATCAGTCGAAATGCTAAAGGCTGGACAGGGCGTGGTGGCTAGTCTGCTGTACCGTCTTTTCAACTTGTGCTGGAGTAATGGCCTGGTACCAAAAGACTGGTGTAAGGCCGTGATTGTGCCGCTCTACAAAGGAAAAGGGTCACAGCAAGACTGCAAGAATTACCGTGGCATTAGCCTTTTAAGTGTTGTCGGCAAATTGTATGCAAAAGTTTTGATTGAAAGAGTGATGAAAGTAACTGATGAAAAAATATGGGATGTGCAAGCGGGATTTAGGAAGGGCATGGGGTGTACGGATCAGGTCTTTTCCTTGCGATGCATAGCTGAAAAATGTTTGGCCAAAGGTCAAAAAGTCTATTGCGCTTTCGTGGATTTGGAAAAGGCCTACGACAGAGTGATGAGGAATGAACTATGGTCTGCTTTGTCTATCTATGGGGTGAATAGCAACCTGATTCAAGCGTTGAAATCTCTCTATGCGGATTCTAGCGCTTGTGTCAGGATTAACGGCGCCTACTCTGACTGGTTCAGCATCGATAAGGGTGTGAGACAGGGATGTGTAGCGTCGCCGTGGCTATTCAATCTATTCATGGACAGTTGTTTGAAAGATTTGAAAGAGAGTGAAAATGGTTTAGAAATGAATGGGTTACTTGTCAAATGTCTCCTCTATGCAGATGATCAAGTTATCCTTGCATCGTCGGAGGGGGAGTTACAGAAGATGGTAACAATTATGGATGGTGCTTTGAAGAGTAAAGGAATGAAAGTTAATGTTAGTAAGACAAAAGTTTTGGTTTTTGAAAAGGAAGAAGTTATGACAGAGTGCAATATTTTGATAGGTGACGAAAAGGTGGAACAAGTGAAAGATTTTGTATACCTGGGTTCCATGTTTACGAGAGATGGCAAGCATGTGAAGGACATTGAAAGGAGAGTGAGTGCTGGTAATCAGGTGAATGGGGCACTACACACCTTCATGAACAGCCGCAAAGTGTCGGAAAAGGCACGGCTGGCTGTTCATGGGGGAGTGTTAGTGCCTACACTTATGTATGGTAGTGAAAGTTGGGTATGGCAGAAGAAACATGAAAGCAGAATAAATGCAGTAGAAATGAGAGCTTTGAGAAGTATGTGTGGTGTAACTTTGAGAGATAAAGTAAGGAATAACATGATAAGGGAGCGTTGTGGAGTGAAAGAAGATGTAGTGACAAAGATTGAGAAAGGTATGTTAAGATGGTTTGGACATATAGAGAGGATGGACGAGAGGAGATTGACGAAACAAGTATACGAAGCGAGTGTGGATGGAAGAGTTGGAAGGGGACGACCTCGGCGAACGTATCGCGATCAAATCGCGGATGTTCTCAAAAAATGCCAGGTTAAGAGTTCTCTAAACCGACGAGCATGCATGACGAGGTTAATGGACGTAGATGAAGCGAAAGAGGTGTGTCAGGATCGTAGCAGGTGGAAATCCATAGTCTCTGCCTACCCCAATGGGAAACAGGCGTGATAATATGTATGTATGTATGTATGACATGCATATTGAACATGACTTTAGTCTTGTCCAGATTCATGCCGAGACCGACACGTCGAGAGGCTCCGTTTAAGCTGTGCAGCATTTCGCCTAGTTGTTCCAGCGACTCAGCCATTACAACGATGTCATCGGCAAAACGGAGATGTGAGATGTTCTCGCCGTTAACGTTGATACCCTGTCCAGTCCAGTTCAGCGTCTTGAAGACGTCCTCCAACGCGTTAGTGAACAATTTCGGGGATATTACATCCCCTTGTCTCACCCCTCTGCGCAGTTGGATTGGCTTCGTCTTTTGGTCCTGGAGCTGAACAGTCATGGTAGCAGCGTTGTACAGGCATCTCAGCATCTCTATATACCGCTCATCAATGTGACATCGCTGAAGAGCATCCAGAACTGCCCAAGTTTCGATAGAGTCGAAGGCCTTCTCGTAGTCCACGAATGCCATACACAGCGGCTGATTGTACTATTCAGTCTTCTGTATGATCTGCCGAACAGTATGGATGTGGTCTACGGTGCTGTAGCCTTTTCGAAACCCAGCTTGCTCTGTTGGCTGGAATTCGTCGAGTCTTCCGGCGAGACGATTCGTGATGACCCTCGAGAACAGCTTGTACACATGACTCAGGAGTGAGATGGGTCTGTAGTTCCTCAGAAGGGTTTTATCCCCTTTTTTGATGAACAGTACCACCGCACTCCCGCTCCATGCCTCCGGTGTAGAGCCTTGTTGGATGACGGAATTAAACAGACTCTGTAGCTCCTTCAGGACCGGAGCCCCGCCTGCTTTTAGGAGTTCAGTAGTAATGCCGTCATCGCCCGAGCTTTGTTGTTCTTAAGATTCTCGAGGGCCACCCTAATCTCGCCCTGGTCAACGTCCGGAAGATCCTCGGTGTAATGGCGCGTGAGCTGGGCTCTTTTGTCGTCATTGCTAGGAACCGCTGGTCTCGCCGTTTTCGTGGAATACAAATGCCCATAGAAGTTTTCGACCTCATCAAGCATCTCGATCTTAGAGGTGACAATTTTGCCATCCGCGGCTTTCAGTTTCATCAGATGGGTCCTCCCTAGCTGCTGAGCGAAAACTTTCGACCCCCTATTTTGCTCAATCGCAGCCTCAACGGCGCGGGTGTTGGAGCGGCGGAGGTCACGTCGCATCAGCTTCCTAATCTGTAGGTTTAAGGACCTATTATTTGATGAAAACGAATGCGCGGTTGACATTTCCCGTCTTTTCCTCATCAGACCGAGAGTCTCAGTCGAAAGCTTGGGCATCTTGCTTCCACGCTGCGGCGGAAAGAATTTTCGAGACAGTTCCTGCAATGTTTTGACTATGGTGTTGGTTTTCTCCTCAATATTGCCAGTTATGCTTCGCTGACCACAAATAAACTGGGATAGTAGCAGAAGGATTGTGAGTAAGCAAATGATGATAAACTTTACTGTAAGAATAAGAATAATATAAGAATAAGAATGTTTATTTGCTAGAAACGAGTTACATAAATTTGTTATCATAAAATAAAAATCCGCCATTTCGCCTAGTTGGCATGCAACATTTTAAGTAAGCTATCAGTGGTGTCTAACATAACGCAACATATCTAGCTTATTTTTTTCATGTAGGGTACAAATTAGGTAATTATTTATTTATTTTTATTTAGGTAATTTAGCTTTTCATAAATCTATCTTTTTTTATACTAATCATTTTTACATGCTTATTTTAATAAATTATACAATAATTAAATAGTACTTCTTATAGTATTATCAAATAAATAATAATGTAATTACATTAATTATGAAAAGAAAAGTAAAATCTTATTCAAATTTATAACTCGATATTTGAGCTGCAAATTACATAATTTATTACAATTTTAACTACTATCTACATCTAGTTATAATTTTTCATTTTGTAAGAAAAAGTTAGCAAAGGAATTTAAGTGCAAATGTTTTCTCGTTTGAATTATTTCTATTGAATTGCGTTAGTGCAAGTCAAAGTTTGCTTAAAACTAAACTTTTTGAAACTGCTGAAAATAAACACGTACGCTTTTAATTTCACACTACCTCACAAACACACACTCCATTATAACACTGGAAATATTCTAGAATTTAAATTTAGCACCTCTAGCAAGCAATATAGAGTTTCTTTAAAAGTCATGCTTATTTTATCGTTGAAGAAAACCGAAATAGTCCACAATAAAACGTAGGTGGTTTGCCTCGGGCGTTTATCTCATATTGCCCCAATATCTTCAGCTTACTGTGGTCAAAAACTTTTATATTGCTAGTATAAAGTTTCGAATCGTGGCCCCAAGAACATGTTGTTTGAAAGATTTTTAGATTTTCGCTAATATCTTACTTTCATGCGAACGGGTGATGAATCATACAGAAATATGTCTTCCTTATTTTCCTGGTCGAGTTTTGTATTGAATTGTGGTATTAATCCAAGCATTATACAATTGAAGCTATTCAAACAATTAACTGTGTTTTGTTTAGTATTAGATAGAAAAACTGCCTCGTTGGTCTAGTGGTCGCAAGCGCGACTGCTGAGCATGGGGTCCTGCTGCCGAATTGCGTAACTCACTCGAGATCGCAATCATCTCGATTTCAATGTTCATTGCTCCGTGTGTTTTGACAATCCGTCAAATTGACAACTACGTAATGAATATTGCTGTAATTTCAAAATGAAAGCTGATGTCAATGTGAATGCATTACACATTTTTTTTTTTATTATTATTTTTATTATTATTATTTATTTATTATTATTATTTATGCCGATGTCATCTAGTTTTTATAATTAACCGACTTGTAAAACTGATTTTTAACATCCAATTTGCAGAATAAATGATTTGTATTTGTATTTTGTATTTACCCCACTGGGTTCGATTCCCGGGTCGGGCAATGTGTTATTGGGTTTTTTCATTAGGAAATTCTCAGTAGCAGCCCGGAGTCTGGATTTGTGCCCGGTTAATGGCAATAGGCTCGCCCCCTATTACATGGGACTTCTAACATAACTGGCGAAATGTGCGAACTGGTGTACTATACACCTCTGCCTACCCCTTCGGGGAAATACAGGCGTGATGTTATGTTATGTTGTGTTGTTATGTTATGTTAGATAGAAAAAAATTAAATGTTTCTGATATTATATAAATTCAAGCGTGAAATGTTTAACTGGCTCTTGGACAAATGTTTTTATTCTTTGGATGAATTCTTAGATTATAGATTCTGACAAAATCAATGAAATCGACATTAATTATTTTAATAAAATTATACATTTATCACAGAGTTACTGTTTCAAGTTAGGAATCTTGCCATGCATGTGTCATTAGACTCATTAGTTTTAAATGTGTAGGGGTAAAATGACAAATAAATTGAATGACAAATAATATTTCCACGCCTATTGTCGGTAGACTATGTGTGACTATTATAATTTATAACTTTAAGACCTCCATGTACCATGTTCTTGGAAATAAATAAATAATGTTTGATTTGATTTGAAACTAAGCTCTGTTGAATTAATGTTGGACAAATAAGCTTGAATTAAATACAATATTTTGACGTCAGCGTGAACATCAGTAATGTGCTTAGCAAAGAAATGTAACACGTAAACTAATTTGACAGTTCTAAAATTGTTGTCATCCCTTTCTAGTATCTACTATTAGTAAAAGAGAGCGACAGTTTAAAATAAGTTTAGTCTGTAAACAAGAAAATCGACACCATTGATCATTTAATAATATACATGCTGAAATTTGAGTCGCTTAAATCCCGAAAAGGGGTCATTGTACTAAATAAATAAATAAATATCTTTGGGACATTTTTACACAGCACCATCTAGTCCCAAACTAAGCAGAGCTTGTGGTATGGGTACTAGACAATGGATATAATACGTATATACTTTTTTTTTTTGTAAATACATACTTATAATACATAAGCAACTCATCATTATGAACAACTTTTACTATGGGACCAACCCTGAAATCGCGAGAAAAAAATCAGGTGGTCCCTACATTTTATCGATTTAAGTGAACACAAATGTAGGGACAAATTGATTTTTTTTTATAAGCGATTCAAATTTCAGCGTGTATAGCAGTCCGACACACGAACCACTAAACCACAGACGTCAAAAAATTTCCCCAAAATTTACCTTACCCATATCTCTAGTGATGTAAATAAAGTGACCGACGGCGTTACGTGCTCTCCGAGGCACGAAGGGGTCTCGATGTGTAACGAAACGGTTACCCATCCACAGACTGACCGCGGCTAGTGCAGCTTAACCTTGCACTACTTAGCCACGAGCCCCTGACGGTCCTGCGCCTGATCTCTCTCTCTGGTCGTGTCGAATTGCCGACCCATCGGATTATGAGAGTAAGGGAATAGAGAGTGCACCTTGTTTGCGCACACACTTGTGCACTATATGTCCCGCGCAGATGGCTAGTCTCCGTTGAGACTGGCCGCCGTGACCGAAATTCGGCCGAGAGGACATTATTATCTACATCTACACTTCTACACTAATATTATAAAGAGGAAAGATTTGTATTTTTGTGTGTATGTTTGACATATCTGAACGAATGATTTTTTCGTTGAGATATGTCATTCCCATATGTTCCGTGTGGTGCTGGACGTAAAGAATTGCACCACCCTATATCTTCTCATGGGTGTCGTAAAAGTCGACTAAGGGATTCACCAGAGGATAGGCAGCAGCGTTCTCTTCGACGAATATTGGCCTCGGCATGACATGCATAGTAGAATTTTTAGTATCGACGGTGATGGACGAAAGGGCAGACATTGAGGATAGGTTTTGTATGGATGAAATAGTAAAAGCGTTGAACAGAATGAAATCAGGAAAGGCTCCAGGGTATGATAGGATATCAGTCGAAATGCTAAAGGCTGGACAGGGCGTGGTGGCTAGTCTGCTGTACCGTCTTTTCAACTTGTGCTGGAGTAATGGCCTGGTACCAAAAGACTGGTGTAAGGCCGTGATTGTGCCGCTCTACAAAGGAAAAGGGTCACAGCAAGACTGCAAGAATTACCGTGGCATTAGCCTTTTAAGTGTTGTCGGCAAATTGTATGCAAAAGTTTTGATTGAAAGAGTGATGAAAGTAACTGATGAAAAAATATGGGATGTGCAAGCGGGATTTAGGAAGGGCATGGGGTGTACGGATCAGGTCTTTTCCTTGCGATGCATAGCTGAAAAATGTTTGGCCAAAGGTCAAAAAGTCTATTGCGCTTTCGTGGATTTGGAAAAGGCCTACGACAGAGTGATGAGGAATGAACTATGGTCTGCTTTGTCTATCTATGGGGTGAATAGCAACCTGATTCAAGCGTTGAAATCTCTCTATGCGGATTCTAGCGCTTGTGTCAGGATTAACGGCGCCTACTCTGACTGGTTCAGCATCGATAAGGGTGTGAGACAGGGATGTGTAGCGTCGCCGTGGCTATTCAATCTATTCATGGACAGTTGTTTGAAAGATTTGAAAGAGAGTGAAAATGGTTTAGAAATGAATGGGTTACTTGTCAAATGTCTCCTCTATGCAGATGATCAAGTTATCCTTGCATCGTCGGAGGGGGAGTTACAGAAGATGGTAACAATTATGGATGGTGCTTTGAAGAGTAAAGGAATGAAAGTTAATGTTAGTAAGACAAAAGTTTTGGTTTTTGAAAAGGAAGAAGTTATGACAGAGTGCAATATTTTGATAGGTGACGAAAAGGTGGAACAAGTGAAAGATTTTGTATACCTGGGTTCCATGTTTACGAGAGATGGCAAGCATGTGAAGGACATTGAAAGGAGAGTGAGTGCTGGTAATCAGGTGAATGGGGCACTACACACCTTCATGAACAGCCGCAAAGTGTCGGAAAAGGCACGGCTGGCTGTTCATGGGGGAGTGTTAGTGCCTACACTTATGTATGGTAGTGAAAGTTGGGTATGGCAGAAGAAACATGAAAGCAGAATAAATGCAGTAGAAATGAGAGCTTTGAGAAGTATGTGTGGTGTAACTTTGAGAGATAAAGTAAGGAATAACATGATAAGGGAGCGTTGTGGAGTGAAAGAAGATGTAGTGACAAAGATTGAGAAAGGTATGTTAAGATGGTTTGGACATATAGAGAGGATGGACGAGAGGAGATTGACGAAACAAGTATACGAAGCGAGTGTGGATGGAAGAGTTGGAAGGGGACGACCTCGGCGAACGTATCGCGATCAAATCGCGGATGTTCTCAAAAAATGCCAGGTTAAGAGTTCTCTAAACCGACGAGCATGCATGACGAGGTTAATGGACGTAGATGAAGCGAAAGAGGTGTGTCAGGATCGTAGCAGGTGGAAATCCATAGTCTCTGCCTACCCCAATGGGAAACAGGCGTGATAATATGTATGTATGTATGTATGACATGCATATTGAACATGACTTTAGTCTTGTCCAGATTCATGCCGAGACCGACACGTCGAGAGGCTCCGTTTAAGCTGTGCAGCATTTCGCCTAGTTGTTCCAGCGACTCAGCCATTACAACGATGTCATCGGCAAAACGGAGATGTGAGATGTTCTCGCCGTTAACGTTGATACCCTGTCCAGTCCAGTTCAGCGTCTTGAAGACGTCCTCCAACGCGTTAGTGAACAATTTCGGGGATATTACATCCCCTTGTCTCACCCCTCTGCGCAGTTGGATTGGCTTCGTCTTTTGGTCCTGGAGCTGAACAGTCATGGTAGCAGCGTTGTACAGGCATCTCAGCATCTCTATATACCGCTCATCAATGTGACATCGCTGAAGAGCATCCAGAACTGCCCAAGTTTCGATAGAGTCGAAGGCCTTCTCGTAGTCCACGAATGCCATACACAGCGGCTGATTGTACTATTCAGTCTTCTGTATGATCTGCCGAACAGTATGGATGTGGTCTACGGTGCTGTAGCCTTTTCGAAACCCAGCTTGCTCTGTTGGCTGGAATTCGTCGAGTCTTCCGGCGAGACGATTCGTGATGACCCTCGAGAACAGCTTGTACACATGACTCAGGAGTGAGATGGGTCTGTAGTTCCTCAGAAGGGTTTTATCCCCTTTTTTGATGAACAGTACCACCGCACTCCCGCTCCATGCCTCCGGTGTAGAGCCTTGTTGGATGACGGAATTAAACAGACTCTGTAGCTCCTTCAGGACCGGAGCCCCGCCTGCTTTTAGGAGTTCAGTAGTAATGCCGTCATCGCCCGAGCTTTGTTGTTCTTAAGATTCTCGAGGGCCACCCTAATCTCGCCCTGGTCAACGTCCGGAAGATCCTCGGTGTAATGGCGCGTGAGCTGGGCTCTTTTGTCGTCATTGCTAGGAACCGCTGGTCTCGCCGTTTTCGTGGAATACAAATGCCCATAGAAGTTTTCGACCTCATCAAGCATCTCGATCTTAGAGGTGACAATTTTGCCATCCGCGGCTTTCAGTTTCATCAGATGGGTCCTCCCTAGCTGCTGAGCGAAAACTTTCGACCCCCTATTTTGCTCAATCGCAGCCTCAACGGCGCGGGTGTTGGAGCGGCGGAGGTCACGTCGCATCAGCTTCCTAATCTGTAGGTTTAAGGACCTATTATTTGATGAAAACGAATGCGCGGTTGACATTTCCCGTCTTTTCCTCATCAGACCGAGAGTCTCAGTCGAAAGCTTGGGCATCTTGCTTCCACGCTGCGGCGGAAAGAATTTTCGAGACAGTTCCTGCAATGTTTTGACTATGGTGTTGGTTTTCTCCTCAATATTGCCAGTTATGCTTCGCTGACCACAAATAAACTGGGATAGTAGCAGAAGGATTGTGAGTAAGCAAATGATGATAAACTTTACTGTAAGAATAAGAATAATATAAGAATAAGAATGTTTATTTGCTAGAAACGAGTTACATAAATTTGTTATCATAAAATAAAAATCCGCCATTTCGCCTAGTTGGCATGCAACATTTTAAGTAAGCTATCAGTGGTGTCTAACATAACGCAACATATCTAGCTTATTTTTTTCATGTAGGGTACAAATTAGGTAATTATTTATTTATTTTTATTTAGGTAATTTAGCTTTTCATAAATCTATCTTTTTTTATACTAATCATTTTTACATGCTTATTTTAATAAATTATACAATAATTAAATAGTACTTCTTATAGTATTATCAAATAAATAATAATGTAATTACATTAATTATGAAAAGAAAAGTAAAATCTTATTCAAATTTATAACTCGATATTTGAGCTGCAAATTACATAATTTATTACAATTTTAACTACTATCTACATCTAGTTATAATTTTTCATTTTGTAAGAAAAAGTTAGCAAAGGAATTTAAGTGCAAATGTTTTCTCGTTTGAATTATTTCTATTGAATTGCGTTAGTGCAAGTCAAAGTTTGCTTAAAACTAAACTTTTTGAAACTGCTGAAAATAAACACGTACGCTTTTAATTTCACACTACCTCACAAACACACACTCCATTATAACACTGGAAATATTCTAGAATTTAAATTTAGCACCTCTAGCAAGCAATATAGAGTTTCTTTAAAAGTCATGCTTATTTTATCGTTGAAGAAAACCGAAATAGTCCACAATAAAACGTAGGTGGTTTGCCTCGGGCGTTTATCTCATATTGCCCCAATATCTTCAGCTTACTGTGGTCAAAAACTTTTATATTGCTAGTATAAAGTTTCGAATCGTGGCCCCAAGAACATGTTGTTTGAAAGATTTTTAGATTTTCGCTAATATCTTACTTTCATGCGAACGGGTGATGAATCATACAGAAATATGTCTTCCTTATTTTCCTGGTCGAGTTTTGTATTGAATTGTGGTATTAATCCAAGCATTATACAATTGAAGCTATTCAAACAATTAACTGTGTTTTGTTTAGTATTAGATAGAAAAACTGCCTCGTTGGTCTAGTGGTCGCAAGCGCGACTGCTGAGCATGGGGTCCTGCTGCCGAATTGCGTAACTCACTCGAGATCGCAATCATCTCGATTTCAATGTTCATTGCTCCGTGTGTTTTGACAATCCGTCAAATTGACAACTACGTAATGAATATTGCTGTAATTTCAAAATGAAAGCTGATGTCAATGTGAATGCATTACACATTTTTTTTTTTATTATTATTTTTATTATTATTATTTATTTATTATTATTATTTATGCCGATGTCATCTAGTTTTTATAATTAACCGACTTGTAAAACTGATTTTTAACATCCAATTTGCAGAATAAATGATTTGTATTTGTATTTTGTATTTACCCCACTGGGTTCGATTCCCGGGTCGGGCAATGTGTTATTGGGTTTTTTCATTAGGAAATTCTCAGTAGCAGCCCGGAGTCTGGATTTGTGCCCGGTTAATGGCAATAGGCTCGCCCCCTATTACATGGGACTTCTAACATAACTGGCGAAATGTGCGAACTGGTGTACTATACACCTCTGCCTACCCCTTCGGGGAAATACAGGCGTGATGTTATGTTATGTTGTGTTGTTATGTTATGTTAGATAGAAAAAAATTAAATGTTTCTGATATTATATAAATTCAAGCGTGAAATGTTTAACTGGCTCTTGGACAAATGTTTTTATTCTTTGGATGAATTCTTAGATTATAGATTCTGACAAAATCAATGAAATCGACATTAATTATTTTAATAAAATTATACATTTATCACAGAGTTACTGTTTCAAGTTAGGAATCTTGCCATGCATGTGTCATTAGACTCATTAGTTTTAAATGTGTAGGGGTAAAATGACAAATAAATTGAATGACAAATAATATTTCCACGCCTATTGTCGGTAGACTATGTGTGACTATTATAATTTATAACTTTAAGACCTCCATGTACCATGTTCTTGGAAATAAATAAATAATGTTTGATTTGATTTGAAACTAAGCTCTGTTGAATTAATGTTGGACAAATAAGCTTGAATTAAATACAATATTTTGACGTCAGCGTGAACATCAGTAATGTGCTTAGCAAAGAAATGTAACACGTAAACTAATTTGACAGTTCTAAAATTGTTGTCATCCCTTTCTAGTATCTACTATTAGTAAAAGAGAGCGACAGTTTAAAATAAGTTTAGTCTGTAAACAAGAAAATCGACACCATTGATCATTTAATAATATACATGCTGAAATTTGAGTCGCTTAAATCCCGAAAAGGGGTCATTGTACTAAATAAATAAATAAATATCTTTGGGACATTTTTACACAGCACCATCTAGTCCCAAACTAAGCAGAGCTTGTGGTATGGGTACTAGACAATGGATATAATACGTATATACTTTTTTTTTTTGTAAATACATACTTATAATACATAAGCAACTCATCATTATGAACAACTTTTACTATGGGACCAACCCTGAAATCGCGAGAAAAAAATCAGGTGGTCCCTACATTTTATCGATTTAAGTGAACACAAATGTAGGGACAAATTGATTTTTTTTTATAAGCGATTCAAATTTCAGCGTGTATAGCAGTCCGACACACGAACCACTAAACCACAGACGTCAAAAAATTTCCCCAAAATTTACCTTACCCATATCTCTAGTGATGTAAATAAAGTGACCGACGGCGTTACGTGCTCTCCGAGGCACGAAGGGGTCTCGATGTGTAACGAAACGGTTACCCATCCACAGACTGACCGCGGCTAGTGCAGCTTAACCTTGCACTACTTAGCCACGAGCCCCTGACGGTCCTGCGCCTGATCTCTCTCTCTGGTCGTGTCGAATTGCCGACCCATCGGATTATGAGAGTAAGGGAATAGAGAGTGCACCTTGTTTGCGCACACACTTGTGCACTATATGTCCCGCGCAGATGGCTAGTCTCCGTTGAGACTGGCCGCCGTGACCGAAATTCGGCCGAGAGGACATTATTATCTACATCTACACTTCTACACTAATATTATAAAGAGGAAAGATTTGTATTTTTGTGTGTATGTTTGACATATCTGAACGAATGATTTTTTCGTTGAGATATGTCATTCCCATATGTTCCGTGTGGTGCTGGACGTAAAGAATTGCACCACCCTATATCTTCTCATGGGTGTCGTAAAAGTCGACTAAGGGATTCACCAGAGGATAGGCAGCAGCGTTCTCTTCGACGAATATTGGCCTCGGCATGACATGCATAGTAGAATTTTTAGTATCGACGGTGATGGACGAAAGGGCAGACATTGAGGATAGGTTTTGTATGGATGAAATAGTAAAAGCGTTGAACAGAATGAAATCAGGAAAGGCTCCAGGGTATGATAGGATATCAGTCGAAATGCTAAAGGCTGGACAGGGCGTGGTGGCTAGTCTGCTGTACCGTCTTTTCAACTTGTGCTGGAGTAATGGCCTGGTACCAAAAGACTGGTGTAAGGCCGTGATTGTGCCGCTCTACAAAGGAAAAGGGTCACAGCAAGACTGCAAGAATTACCGTGGCATTAGCCTTTTAAGTGTTGTCGGCAAATTGTATGCAAAAGTTTTGATTGAAAGAGTGATGAAAGTAACTGATGAAAAAATATGGGATGTGCAAGCGGGATTTAGGAAGGGCATGGGGTGTACGGATCAGGTCTTTTCCTTGCGATGCATAGCTGAAAAATGTTTGGCCAAAGGTCAAAAAGTCTATTGCGCTTTCGTGGATTTGGAAAAGGCCTACGACAGAGTGATGAGGAATGAACTATGGTCTGCTTTGTCTATCTATGGGGTGAATAGCAACCTGATTCAAGCGTTGAAATCTCTCTATGCGGATTCTAGCGCTTGTGTCAGGATTAACGGCGCCTACTCTGACTGGTTCAGCATCGATAAGGGTGTGAGACAGGGATGTGTAGCGTCGCCGTGGCTATTCAATCTATTCATGGACAGTTGTTTGAAAGATTTGAAAGAGAGTGAAAATGGTTTAGAAATGAATGGGTTACTTGTCAAATGTCTCCTCTATGCAGATGATCAAGTTATCCTTGCATCGTCGGAGGGGGAGTTACAGAAGATGGTAACAATTATGGATGGTGCTTTGAAGAGTAAAGGAATGAAAGTTAATGTTAGTAAGACAAAAGTTTTGGTTTTTGAAAAGGAAGAAGTTATGACAGAGTGCAATATTTTGATAGGTGACGAAAAGGTGGAACAAGTGAAAGATTTTGTATACCTGGGTTCCATGTTTACGAGAGATGGCAAGCATGTGAAGGACATTGAAAGGAGAGTGAGTGCTGGTAATCAGGTGAATGGGGCACTACACACCTTCATGAACAGCCGCAAAGTGTCGGAAAAGGCACGGCTGGCTGTTCATGGGGGAGTGTTAGTGCCTACACTTATGTATGGTAGTGAAAGTTGGGTATGGCAGAAGAAACATGAAAGCAGAATAAATGCAGTAGAAATGAGAGCTTTGAGAAGTATGTGTGGTGTAACTTTGAGAGATAAAGTAAGGAATAACATGATAAGGGAGCGTTGTGGAGTGAAAGAAGATGTAGTGACAAAGATTGAGAAAGGTATGTTAAGATGGTTTGGACATATAGAGAGGATGGACGAGAGGAGATTGACGAAACAAGTATACGAAGCGAGTGTGGATGGAAGAGTTGGAAGGGGACGACCTCGGCGAACGTATCGCGATCAAATCGCGGATGTTCTCAAAAAATGCCAGGTTAAGAGTTCTCTAAACCGACGAGCATGCATGACGAGGTTAATGGACGTAGATGAAGCGAAAGAGGTGTGTCAGGATCGTAGCAGGTGGAAATCCATAGTCTCTGCCTACCCCAATGGGAAACAGGCGTGATAATATGTATGTATGTATGTATGACATGCATATTGAACATGACTTTAGTCTTGTCCAGATTCATGCCGAGACCGACACGTCGAGAGGCTCCGTTTAAGCTGTGCAGCATTTCGCCTAGTTGTTCCAGCGACTCAGCCATTACAACGATGTCATCGGCAAAACGGAGATGTGAGATGTTCTCGCCGTTAACGTTGATACCCTGTCCAGTCCAGTTCAGCGTCTTGAAGACGTCCTCCAACGCGTTAGTGAACAATTTCGGGGATATTACATCCCCTTGTCTCACCCCTCTGCGCAGTTGGATTGGCTTCGTCTTTTGGTCCTGGAGCTGAACAGTCATGGTAGCAGCGTTGTACAGGCATCTCAGCATCTCTATATACCGCTCATCAATGTGACATCGCTGAAGAGCATCCAGAACTGCCCAAGTTTCGATAGAGTCGAAGGCCTTCTCGTAGTCCACGAATGCCATACACAGCGGCTGATTGTACTATTCAGTCTTCTGTATGATCTGCCGAACAGTATGGATGTGGTCTACGGTGCTGTAGCCTTTTCGAAACCCAGCTTGCTCTGTTGGCTGGAATTCGTCGAGTCTTCCGGCGAGACGATTCGTGATGACCCTCGAGAACAGCTTGTACACATGACTCAGGAGTGAGATGGGTCTGTAGTTCCTCAGAAGGGTTTTATCCCCTTTTTTGATGAACAGTACCACCGCACTCCCGCTCCATGCCTCCGGTGTAGAGCCTTGTTGGATGACGGAATTAAACAGACTCTGTAGCTCCTTCAGGACCGGAGCCCCGCCTGCTTTTAGGAGTTCAGTAGTAATGCCGTCATCGCCCGAGCTTTGTTGTTCTTAAGATTCTCGAGGGCCACCCTAATCTCGCCCTGGTCAACGTCCGGAAGATCCTCGGTGTAATGGCGCGTGAGCTGGGCTCTTTTGTCGTCATTGCTAGGAACCGCTGGTCTCGCCGTTTTCGTGGAATACAAATGCCCATAGAAGTTTTCGACCTCATCAAGCATCTCGATCTTAGAGGTGACAATTTTGCCATCCGCGGCTTTCAGTTTCATCAGATGGGTCCTCCCTAGCTGCTGAGCGAAAACTTTCGACCCCCTATTTTGCTCAATCGCAGCCTCAACGGCGCGGGTGTTGGAGCGGCGGAGGTCACGTCGCATCAGCTTCCTAATCTGTAGGTTTAAGGACCTATTATTTGATGAAAACGAATGCGCGGTTGACATTTCCCGTCTTTTCCTCATCAGACCGAGAGTCTCAGTCGAAAGCTTGGGCATCTTGCTTCCACGCTGCGGCGGAAAGAATTTTCGAGACAGTTCCTGCAATGTTTTGACTATGGTGTTGGTTTTCTCCTCAATATTGCCAGTTATGCTTCGCTGACCACAAATAAACTGGGATAGTAGCAGAAGGATTGTGAGTAAGCAAATGATGATAAACTTTACTGTAAGAATAAGAATAATATAAGAATAAGAATGTTTATTTGCTAGAAACGAGTTACATAAATTTGTTATCATAAAATAAAAATCCGCCATTTCGCCTAGTTGGCATGCAACATTTTAAGTAAGCTATCAGTGGTGTCTAACATAACGCAACATATCTAGCTTATTTTTTTCATGTAGGGTACAAATTAGGTAATTATTTATTTATTTTTATTTAGGTAATTTAGCTTTTCATAAATCTATCTTTTTTTATACTAATCATTTTTACATGCTTATTTTAATAAATTATACAATAATTAAATAGTACTTCTTATAGTATTATCAAATAAATAATAATGTAATTACATTAATTATGAAAAGAAAAGTAAAATCTTATTCAAATTTATAACTCGATATTTGAGCTGCAAATTACATAATTTATTACAATTTTAACTACTATCTACATCTAGTTATAATTTTTCATTTTGTAAGAAAAAGTTAGCAAAGGAATTTAAGTGCAAATGTTTTCTTGTTTGAATTATTTCTATTGAATTGCGTTAGTGCAAGTCAAAGTTTGCTTAAAACTAAACTTTTTGAAACTGCTGAAAATAAACACGTACGCTTTTAATTTCACACTACCTCACAAACACACACTCCATTATAACACTGGAAATATTCTAGAATTTAAATGTAGCACCTCTAGCAAGCAATATAGAGTTTCTTTAAAAGTCATGCTTATTTTATCGTTGAAGAAAACCGAAATAGTCCACAATAAAACGTAGGTGGTTTGCCTCGGGCGTTTATCTCATATTGCCCCAATATCTTCAGCTTACTGTAGTCAAAAACTTTTATATTGCTAGTATAAAGTTTCGAATCGTGGCCCCAAGAACATGTTGTTTGAAAGATTTTTAGATTTTCGCTAATATCTTACTTTCATGCGAACGGGTGATGAATCATACAGAAATATGTCTTCCTTATTTTCCTGGTCGAGTTTTGTATTGAATTGTGGTATTAATCCAAGCATTATACAATTGAAGCTATTCAAACAATTAACTGTGTTTTGTTTAGTATTAGATAGAAAAACTGCCTCGTTGGTCTAGTGGTCGCAAGCGCGACTGCTGAGCATGGGGTCCTGCTGCCGAATTGCGTAACTCACTCGAGATCGCAATCATCTCGATTTCAATGTTCATTGCTCCGTGTGTTTTGACAATCCGTCAAATTGACAACTACGTACCATGCTATGAATATTGCTGTAATTTCAAAATGAAAGCTGATGTCAATGTGAATGCATTACACATTTTTTTTTTTATTATTATTTTTATTATTATTATTTATTTATTATTATTATTTATGCCGATGTCATCTAGTTTTTATAATTAACCGACTTGTAAAACTGATTTTTAACATCCAATTTGCAGAATAAATGATTTGTATTTGTATTTTGTATTTACCCCACTGGGTTCGATTCCCAGGTCGGGCAATGTGTTATTGGGTTTTTTCATTAGGAAATTCTCAGTAGCAGCCCGGAGTCTGGATTTGTGCCCGGTTAATGGCAATAGGCTCGCCCCCTATTACATGGGACTTATAACATAACTGGCGAAATGTGCGAACTGGTGTACTTTACACCTCTGCCTACCCCTTCGGGGAAATACAGGCGTGATGTTATGTTATGTTGTGTTGTTATGTTATGTTAGATAGAAAAAAATTAAATGTTTCTGATATTATATAAATTCAAGCGTGAAATGTTTAACTGGCTCTTGGACAAATGTTTTTATTCTTTGGATGAATTCTTAGATTATAGATTCTGACAAAATCAATGAAATCGACATTAATTATTTTAATAAAATTATACATTTATCACAGAGTTACTGTTTCAAGTTAGGAATCTTGCCATGCATGTGTCATTACACTCATTAGTTTTAAATGTGTAGGGGTAAAATGACAAATAAATTGAATGACAAATAATATTTCCACGACTATTGTCGGTAGACTATGTGTGACTATTATAATTTATAACTTTAAGACCTCCATGTACCATGTTCTTGGAAATAAATAAATAATGTTTGATTTGATTTGAAACTAAGCTCTGTTGAATTAATGTTGGACAACTAAGCTTGAATTAAATACAATATTTTGACGTCAGCGTGAACATCAGTAATGTGCTTTGCAAAGAAATGTAACACGTAAACTAATTTGACAGTTCTAAAATTGTTGCCATCCCTTTCTTGTATCTACTATTAGTAAAAGAGAGCGACAGTTTAAAATAAGTTTAGTCTGTGAACAAGAAAATCGACACCATTGATCATTTAATAATATACATGCTGTAATTTGAGTCGCTTAAATCCCGAAAAGGGGTCATTGTACTAAATAAATAAATAAATATCTTTGGGACATTTTTACACAGCACCATCTAGTCCCAAACTAAGCAGAGCTTGTGGTATGGGTACTAGACATTGGATATAATACGTATATACTTTTTTTTTGTTGTAAATACATACTTATAATACATAAGCAACTCATCATTATGAACAACTTTTACTATGGGACCAACCCTGAAATCGCGAGAAAAAAATCAGGTGGTCCCTACATTTTATCGATTTAAGTGAACACAAATGTAGGGACAAATTGTTTTTTTTTATAAGCGATTCAAATTTCAGCGTGTATAGCAGTCCGACACACGAACCACTAAACCACAGACGTCAAAAAATTTCCCCAAAATTTACCTTACCCATATCTCTAGTGATGTAAATAAAGTGACCGACGGCGTTACGTGCTCTCCGAGGCACGAAGGGGTCTCGATGTGTAACGAAACGGTTACCCATCCACAGACTGACCGCGGCTAGTGCAGCTTAACCTTGCACTACTTAGCCACGAGCCCCTGACGGTCCTGCGCCTGATCTCTCTCTCTGGTCGTGTCGAATTGCCGACCCATCGGATTATGAGAGTAAGGGAATAGAGTGTGCACCTTGTTTGCGCACACACTTGTGCACTATATGTCCCGCGCAGATGGCTAGTCTCCGTTGAGACTGGCCGCCGTGACCGAAATTCGGCCGAGAGGACATTATTATCTACATCTACACTTCTACACTAATATTATAAAGAGGAAAGATTTGTATTTTTGTGTGTATGTTTGACATAATATGTCAAACATACACACAAAAAATCATTCGTTCAGATATTATCTGAACGAATGATTTTTTCGTTGAGATATGTCATTCACATATGTTCCGTGTGGTGCTGGACGTAAAGAATTGCACCACCCTATATCTTCTCATGGGTGTCGTAAAAGTCGACTAAGGGATTCACCAGAGGATGGGCAGCAGCGTTCTCTGAGTATTTGAGTATTTAACCAACCAACTGCGATCGCCAACCCGCCTGCCAAGCGTGGCGATTATGGCATATCCCCCCAACATATGCTTGGGGGAGGCCTGTGTCCAGCAGTGGACGTCTTACGGCTGAAATGATGAATGAATGATGTGTATGTTTGTAATGAATAAACTCAAAAACTACTGTGCCGATTTAAAAAAAAAAATCACCATTAGAAAGCTTCATTCACCCTGTAGACCAGGGTCGATAATTTTTAAAACCAAAAAAAATAATAGTAGGATGAAACCCATTAGAAAAGGAGGGGAATATTATAAAAATAAAAGGAAAAATAATTTACGGGTGATCTGAGGTCGGGAAGGGGATGGGGGTGAGTTTTTAAGTGTAAAAAACGGTTTTTCTCGATTTCCGGCAAAACTAAAAGTCCTATCGAAAAAAGTTACATGGCAAAGTTGTAGGTAATAAAAGGATCTAAAACTTTTGTATTTACACTTTTTTCACATAACCTCAAAATTTATGTGAAAAATCCAAAAAACCAAGAATTTGGTTTTTTATTTTTATTTTCACAATTTTTTTTTTTTTTAACGAAATTTGGTGAAAACTTACCTTTTTATGTCCCAAATACGCTGTAATTTATTTGATTAAAAATATTGATTTTTTCACCTTATTTTGAATTAATATCGAAAAAACACCCTAATTTTAAATCGAAAATTCACCCATCAAAATATCAGCTTTTTTCAAAAAGTTGGTATGGTTTCTGTTCGTTGAAATCTCTACTTTCCGATGGTGAAAAAAAAAATATGTTACTACAGTAAATCTTCTCAGAAAATGCAAAAAATCAGAAAAAACTTGAATTCGATTTTTTTTTTTTAATTATTATAAATAATTTTGAGCTATTTATTAAAATTTACACTTTAATTACTCGAAAAACGTTAGATTACATGTGAAATTGATAACAAAAAAAATGCAAATAAAAATATACTACTATAATTAACAAACAAATAAGTTAATAAAATTAATATTTAATAAGACATCTACAATATTTGGAGAATGTTGTCGAATCTTCTTTAAATTATATGCGTAGATGCCAATTTATAACTATTTTAAGATAAATTATATATACCTGAGTAGATATACCTGAGTGACCTACGAAAAATTGTAGCCCATCAAAAGGTATTTCGTGGAGAAGTGGGGAAGGGGCTAGGCGGGTCTGGGTCTTACTACATACATACCTACTATTATCTTAATATATATAAATCTCGTGTCACAATGTTTGTCCTCAATGGTCTCCTAAACCACTTAACCGATTATAATAAAATTCGCACACCATGTGGAGTTCGATCCATCTTGAGAGATAGGATAGTTTAAATCTCAAATTATAGTCGCAATTTTAATTTATTAATTATTATAAATATTTTCATCTAAAAAATGTGATCGCTGCAATTTGTTTCAATTAAAAAGTTGATTTATTTAATGCTCATTACATTTATGTCATAGAAAATCTCATTATATATAAATATAAATGTAAATCGTACTATTAAATGTAGATGCTTTATTCTGATTACGTTATTCATTACAATATTTTTAAACACATTAATCTTATCATTCATAAATATTAAAAAACATTAAAGAAATAAATGTCAAAATGTATAAAAAATATAATAACTTCTTAGGTTTTCGCGATCACTACACATTATAATAAAACAAAGTTTAACCGGATTAAATCGCGTATATTATTTAAATTGGTTTCCCTGACGTTTCGAAAGCTTTGCAGCATTTCGTGGTCGCAGGTAGACTAAGATGACAAGCGTCTTTACAAATATTTCTAAAAAATATTTTAATCTACCGTACAATATTATTAATTAAAATCGTTTCGATGCACGCAGTAATCACTCACAATATCATAAGACTTTGTGGAGCATCTGTTCTTGACGTCTGCTACATGTTCTTTAATTCTAGTGGCTATACTACGCTTTGTTTGCCCTATGTATGATAACCCACAATCACAATCAATCTTGTAGACCCCTGCATCTTGTAAGGGAATGTGACATAGAACAGACGCTCCACAAAGTCTGCAGTGTGTGAACATGCCCTAGACAAACCCAACCATTTTCTTCGATTTGATAAACCACAAGTTCTGGCGAAGGAAAACCGATATGTACCTAGAATGCTCCGTGAGGCTATTGAAATTAAAAAACATCCTAATTTTAATAGAGAAGATGGTTGGCAGCTACCACCTGTTTGGAACCCAGTCCTAAAAATAATCAAGTCCCAAACAGCACGCAAAACTGTAAAAGATAATGATATTGTGAGTGATTACTGCGTGCATCGAAACGATTTTAATTAATAATATTGTACGGTAGATTAAAATAATTTTTTAGAAATATTTGTAAAGACGCTTGTCATCTTAGTCTACCTGCGACCACGAAATGCTGCAAAGCTTTCGAAACGTCAGGGAAACCAATTTAAATAATATACGCGATTTAATCCGGTTAAACTTTGTTTTATTATAATATAAAAAATATATTATAAATCTATTAAAAATGTATAAAATATATATGGAAATCGGCCAAAAGTTTGTTATTTAAAATATATTTACGATTTATATTTTATATATTTTTTATAGATTTTTAATATATTTTTATGTATTTTTAAATTTTTTTTTTTTTTCATGGGATTAACTAAATTTGTTTGTGCAAAATTAAGGAGATTATTATTTTTTTATCTTGTACTAAAATATCATTTAATTTCAATCTTTAGGTTATGTTACGTTAAGCATACTATTTTTAAAGAAAATATTACGATTTTTATGTTTGAGTTGATTGATACAGATAAAAATAGAGATAGTATTTACCTTCCTATGCAGATTCGAAAAGTTTTTTTTGTTTTTTTAAGTTAACTTGTCACAATTATCTTCAAGAAACTCAGCGTGCACGTGTATTTTTATAAACGATGTTGTATACTGTACTGTATTTCGAATACTGGTTAGGCTAACGGTTGTAACAGCTGCTACGAAATATATAGTATACTAGCGGACCCGGCAGACGTCGTCCTGCCCGGAAAAGCAGCGCCACATATAATTAAAATCGTCCCTGCCATTTAGGAGAAGATCAGTGACATACAGACAGAAGGGCCACCTATCGGATCCAATTGTGTTTTCACACCATCCAGGAAACCATTGAAATATTCACAAAAAAATTCATCCAAATCGGTTCAGCTGTTTAGGAGGAGTTAGGCGACAATCAGATGTACAGAAGAAATAAATATTCGCGGCTTCACTCGCGTTAAATTCTGCTAACCCACGTGACGGATCCTGTTAATTCAGTCCAGTCCAGTCCAGTTCCATCCATCCATCCTTTTATTCGGACCGTCCAGTCCAGTCCAGTCCAGTCACTATCCCACTATCCCACTATCTCACCCCATGTCCAGTCCCGTCCCATGTCCCGTCCCGTCCCATGTTAAATGTCCCATCCCGTCCCATGTCCAATGTCCCGTCTCATGTACCATGTCCCGTCCCGGCCCATGTCCCTTCTCAAGTCCCGTCTCGTCCCATGTCCCGTCCCCCATGTCACATGTCCCGTCCCGTCCCGTCTCATGTCCCATGTCCCATGTCCCGTCCCGGCCCATGTCCCTTCCCATGTCCCGTCCCGTCCCATGTCCCGTCCCCCATGTCACATGTCCCGTCCCCCATGTCACATGTCCCGTCCCCCATGTCACATGTCCCGTCCCGTCCCGTCCCGTCCCATGTCCCGTCCCCCATGTCACATGTCCCGTCCCCCATGTCACATGTCTCGTCCCCCATGTCACATGTCCCGTCCCGTCCCGTCCCATATCCCATCCCCCATGTCACATGTCCTGTCCCGTCCATCCCATGTCCCGTCCCATGTTATCAATTGTCCAGCAAATCAAATTTGGTGACACAACGACTGCAGCGCCACCTACCGGGTAGATAAATAAATGTAGCTTATATGACACGTTCGTAGATTTACCATAGCAGCGCCATCTATTCATTACTTACTCAACCCAGTCGAAAGGTATCGACATCTGTTAGAATCATTTGGAGTTAACAGATAATTGTGACTGTCAAATAATAACAGACAAATAATTAGCAATAAATTAAAATTGCGACTATAATTTGAGATTTAAACTATCCTATCTCTCAAGTTGGATCGAACTCCACATGGTGTGCGAATTTTATTATAATCGGTTAAGTGGTTTAGGAGTCCATTGAGGACAAACATTGTGACACGAGATTTATATATATTAAGATAAGATAATAGTAGGTATGTATGTAGTAAGACCCAGACCCGCCTAGCCCCTTCCCCACTTCTCCACGAAATACCTTTTGATGGGCTACAATTTTTCGTAGGTCACTAAGGTATATCTACTCAGGTATATATAATTTATCTTAAAATAGTTATAAATTGGCATCTACGCATATAATTTAAAGAAGATTCGACAACATTCTCCAAATATTGTAGATGTCTTATTAAATATTAATTTTATTAACTTATTTGTTTGTTAATTATAGTAGTATATTTTTATTTTTTTTTCTGATTTTTTGCATTTTCTGAGAAGATTTACTGTAGTAACATTTTTTTTTTTTTCACCATCGGAAAGTAGAGATTTCAACGAACAGAAACCATACCAACTTTTTGAAAAAAGCTGATATTTTGATGGGTGAATTTTCGATTGAAAATTAGGGTGTTTTTTCGATATTAATTCAAAATAAGGTGAAAAAATAAATATTTTTAATCAAATAAATTACAGCGTATTTGGGACATAAAAAAGTAAGTTTTCACCAAATTACGTTAAAAAAAAAAAAAATTGTATAAGATAAAAATAAAAAACCAAAAACTTGGTTTTTTGGATTTTTCACATAAATTTTGAGGTTATGTGAAAAAAGTGTAAATACAAAAGTTTTAGATCTTTTTATTACCTACAACTTTGCTATTTGACTTTATTCGATAGGACTTTTAGTTTTGCCGGAAATCGAGAAAAACCGTTTTTTACCCTTAAAAACTCACCCCCATCCCCTTCCCTACCTCAGATCGCCCGTAAATTATTTTTCCTTTAATTTTTATAATAATGCCCTCCTTTTCCAATGGGGTTCATCCTACTATTTTTTTTTTTCACTATTTATTATTTTTGAAGGCTTCTTCCCTGGTCTACTGAGTAACATAGGCTATATTTTCATGTCCACCCGTGCGAAGCCGGGACGGGCCGCTAGTTATAAATAAATTGAATTATGGTAGTAGGTCTGACCGCCCTAATTAATGCAGTTCGTCTTGGTCTAGCCACGCAGTGAGAATAATTTAAGGACCGAAGTGAGCCGCCGTAACATGCAAATTAAATTTTAATATTTTAAACCTACGCCCAAGGGCAAAGGTGGGGTAATGAGGTTTGTTACTCTTAAAAGGGACAAGAAGGACGTAAAAATTGTAAAATTATAATGTGTTTGGGATTTTCATGATGATTTAGGAAAAAGAGAAATCCAGAAAAGAAAAATTGTCGTTATTTTGTGTTATTTAAGAGGAAAATATGCGGGTGGTCTTTTCTCCATACAAACGCTCTCGACTGTTTTTTTTCTGGTTTATAACCCTAGAGCAATTAGTTTTTACTGTAAAAAAAATATCATCTTTTTCTATGTCCCTATGTTTACGTTTTTGTTCATAAATTATTTCTAGAAGCCCTAAAAAATTCTCAAAATTGTCTATTTAGACCGCTGTGTACAGAGGCCTGGTGTATAAATTTGACAGCTACTAATGAAAAAAACTCGTCGAATACATAAACGTCCTCCTCGTGTTTTTGAAGTCGGTTAAAAAGGAAAACTTACTTACACAGTGCATAATATTCTTCTTATCTTTTAAATTGGTTTAGTTTAGTTTGACGACGTCTGTGGTCTAGTAGTTCGAGGGTCGGACTGCTGATCACGAGGTCGTGGGTTCGATTCCCACAGGACACAAATATTTGTGTGATGAACATAAGTGTTTGTGTATGTCTGGGTGTTTCATATGTATTATAAGTATAAATCTACAAAAAAAAAGTATATAAGTATTATATCCATTGTCTAGTACCCATAGTATAAGATCTGCTTAGATTGGGACTAGATGGTGCTGTGTAAGATGTCCCAAAAATATTTATTTATTAAGTTTTAGAGGAGGAAAGAGACAAGAGACGAAGAACAACAAAAAAAAAGTTGGAAAATTTATTTGGAGCTCCAGCTGTCCTTTTCGCACTTTTTTGAGGCCAAGCGCTCGCTAAGCGATTACGATCACCATCATTATCATCATTTCAGCCAAAAGACGTCCAGTGCTGGACATAGGCCTCCTCCAAGCATCGCCACAACGACCGGTCCTGCGCCTTGCGATTACGATAGTTTCTTCAAATACTTAATTTTCTAAAGTCCCTAGACCCTAGTCCCTAACTCCCAAGTCTAGTTTTCGTAAGCAAAAGTCGAGCAGAGGCCTCTTTTCTTGCGTATCAGTTGGCAAAGTCTATGGCATTGCTTGTGGCTTCGTTTAAGCTAGCTCTTGTACAGGTGAAAGGGCACAAGGAACAAGTGAGAAAATGGGCCATGTACTGAATGCAAGAAATATTTATTTGCACGAAACATGGTACAAAGGTACCTATTGGTGTTAGAGAAGGTAGTTCTGCATGTTCCGCCAGCCAGCTAGCATACAAAAGTATAGATAATTTATAAAGAATTTCAATTATTATCAGAAATTATGATTATGTTTTTTTTATTTTTATGATTTATAGATCTGCCCTTGACCAAAATCTAGACAGCTTTGTCAAGATGTGGTCGACGATGGAGTTATATTCAATAATAGGATTAAAAAAAAAAAACAAATTATTATATAATAACTTCTTAGGTTTTCGCGGTTTTCGGTTTTTCCGGTTAAACTTTGTTTTATTATAATTATTATTTTTCAAATATTTAGGTACATTTAAAAAATAATACGAAAATATCAATTTACACAATAAATTATTCTAGTTACATGATTATTTCACATTCACAGTGTGAAGTTAAACTTTAAACAATTTCAATGGAGCTGTCTGATAGCATATGGAATATCATTAAACACTTTCATTATTTATAATTACAATAAGAACAACCATACTTTTTAACAAAAAAAAAGCAAAGTGCGTGCAAGTTGTAAGTGGCCGAGCGGAGAACGCATTTTTGGAAAGTTATTGTTTGTCGTTGAAAATTTCACGTTGTATTTGATGTTATGTTGTTTTTATTATTTATTTAAAGTAATTTAATGATCTTCGTTGATTGTTTGTTTGGCGCCGACTCATGATTAATTATTTACATTAGTTTAGTTAGAAAAAGACTAAAAGCTTCATTTTATTTTTCGCTTTCAGTTTCTGTTTTCGTCGTTCCATTTTTTGTCAAAAAGTTAAATTTTTAGTTTTTTGTGGCTAAAATCTCCAGGTCTCTATTATGTGGTAGTGTCTAGAACTACATTGATGTGTGCCAAGTTTCAACAGAATCGATTAACAGGTAAGAATTCAGTGGGTGAACAAGCACTCATGTTTTCCTACCCTTAGGGGAGGATTTTTATTTTGAAATTTAAATGGGTCCAACTTCGAGATATACCCTATTTATTAAAAAAAGAATCATTAAAATCGGACTACTCTGTAAAAAGAAATGCGTGGTCATAAATAAAAAATAAAGATACGCGTCGAATTGAGAACCTCCTCCAATTTTTTCGTTGGTTAAAAATATATTCAACCCTTAAACAAAAATAAAGATTGAACACAATCAAAAAACCTCTCATTACCCTAAGTTTTACATGGAACTTAACCCTCTGAAAAAAATTGCAAATCCGGCCATGACCCAGATACATTCCACGAGTAAATTATGGACACTAAACCAAACAAATAGGTGCTTTAGAGCCACTCCGTCACAGTACGTACTCGTAAATTTGCTATAACTTTGTCGACCCAATAAAGAAGAGGACTATAAAATTCTGCATGTGTGCCTCAGGCAAGGCGATGATACGTGCCTGATTTTGGTTTTATTTTACTTCGATTCGGCAAAGGGTTATGATTTTACATTATTGGTTTCTCATCATCATCAAATGCCTATACTTTACAAAGGTTGTCATATATTGTGATTGTTCCACTGCAAGATAAAAACCTCATTTATCATATATGATTTTGATTTTGTATTTATAAATTTTTAATAATTAGTATAAATTATTAGACAATAGACAGATCTCAAAGTCCTTGAAAAGTGACCTACGCCAATTTAATACCGAACGTATTAAAGACGCGATAGAGAAGAACAAGGGCTCCAAAGTCTTCGCAAGAGACCTGTCTATTGGGCAGAGCCAGCTTGCAAAACTGAGGACCGACGACGGCAGAGTCGTTTCCTCCAAGCCAGAGCTATTGAAGGAGGTCGAGAAGTTCTATGGACAGTTTTACACGTCCACCCGGAAACCCGCTGTAAATCGGGCTAATAACCCAAGAGCTCGACTGACCCGACACTATACCGAAGATATCCGGGACGTCAGCCTGTACGAGATTAGGATGGCTCTAAAGCAGCTCAAAAACAACAAGGCACCGGGTGATGACGGAATTACGGCCGAACTCCTGAAGGCGGGTGGAAAACCGATCCTTAAGGCCCTTCAGAAGTTATTTGATTCCGTCATTCTCGAGGGGAGAACGCCACAGGCATGGAGCAGAGGTGTGGTGGTACTCTTCTTCAAAAAGGGCGATAATGCTCTACTGAAGAATTATAGGCCCATCTCACTTCTGAGCCATGTCTACAAGCTGTTTTCGAGAGTCATTACGAACCGTCTTTCGCGCAGGTTTGACGACTTCCAGCCTCCCGAACAAGCCGGGTTCCGAAAAGGCTTTAGCACCGTAGACCACATACATACGCTGCGTCAGGTTATACAGAAGACCGAAGAGTATAACTTGCCTCTTTGTTTAGCGTTTGTGGACTACGAGAAAGCCTTCGATTCGATCGAGACTTGGGCGGTACTACAGTCTCTTCAACGGTGCCAGATTGACTATCGGTACATCGAAGTGTTAAAGTCTTTGTATGAAAACGCCACTATGTCAGTCCGATTACAGGACCAAGCCTCGAAACCTATCCTTCTGCAGCGAGGTGTGAGACAGGGAGATGTGATCTCTCCGAAACTGTTCACTGCTGCATTGGAGGATGTCTTCAAGGTTCTGGACTGGAATGGGCTAGGCATTAACATAAACGGCGAGTACATCACTCACCTTCGGTTTGCCGACGACATAGTAGTCATGGCTGAGACCATGGAGGTCCTCGGTACAATGCTCGATGACCTCAGTAGAGCTTCCGATAGAGTGGGTCTTAAAATGAATATGGACAAGACAAAGGTTATGTCGAATTCCCATATAGTACCCATTCCCGTAAGCATCGGAGAATCTACACTCGAAGTTGTTGACGATTATGTATACCTAGGACAAACTGTCCAGCTAGGTAAGTCCAACTTCGAGAAAGAGGTCAATCGTCGAATCCGACTCGGTTGGGCAGCGTTCGGGAAGCTACGCAATATCTTCTCGTCCAAAATACCGCAGTGTCTCAAGACGAAAGTCTTTGACCAGTGTGTGTTGCCAGTAATTACTTACGGTACTGAAACGTGGTCGCTCACAATGGGCCTGATAAGAAGGCTCAAAGTCACTCAAAGGGCAATGGAGAGGGCTATGCTCGGAGTGTCCCTGCGTGATCGAATCAGAAATGAGGAGATTCGCAGGAGAACGAAAGTAACCGACATAGCCCGAAGAATTGCCAAACTTAAGTGGCAGTGGGCGGGGCACATTGCTCGCAGAACGGATGGCCGATGGGGCAGTAAAGTTCTGGAGTGGCGACCGCGTACTGGAAGGCGCAGCGTGGGTAGGCCCCCCACAAGGTGGACCGACGACCTCGTGAAAGTCGCGGGAATCCGCTGGATGCGGAAGGCACAGGACCGGTCGTTGTGGCGATGCTTGGGGGAGGCCTATGTCCAGCAGTGGACGTCTTTCGGCTGAAATGATGATGATGATGATTAAATTGTTTTGATTATTTAATTGAATTAAATTATTTACTTAATATTTTAATTACTATAATTTGTGTTCGTTAAATTAAAATTGTATGTGTAAGTTATATGGGTGTATGCCTGCAATAAATGATTTTTATTTTATTTATTTATTTTTTATTTAGATACTCAATATACAGGATAAAATAAAATACAGTCAAAAAGTTACTACATAAACCACTAACTACGCACTACATACACACACACTGCCCCCATCTATTTTTCACGTCTTCCTTGTCCATCCAAAGGTTGTCTGGAAGATATCGCTATTAGCGATAAGACCGCCAATGTACCCTTATTTTACATGTTAGTCCTAAGTTTAATAATGTTATTGGTGTACAATAAAGAATATTCTATCTATCTATCTATCTATCTATCTATTGTATAATGTATCTATTTTGCACAATAAATTTATTTATTATTATTAGTTTTGTTTTATTTATTTTCTTAAGTAAGTTGTGTATATGGTAACCAAATAAATAAACTATCTTATCTACTTACAAATAAAAAATTACCTTTATTATTATTATTTATTTATTAAATTTATGCACACACAGAGAAATAATAATAAAATATATAAAAATGAATAGTACAAAATTCCAGGTTAAAATACTGTCTACATTTTAACCTGGAAAAATAAACTGTTGAGTGCTTCCATTTTCTACCCAAAGTTCAACCCACTATTTAATTTAATTTTGTTTCCTTCCACGTTCTACCCGAAGATTTTTGACGTTCCACATTCAGCCCATGAGATATTTTGGACGCGCAATAAGTCAAGCCGAATTATACGTGAGTGAAGCCGCGGGCTATGTCTTGTATAATATAATTAATATATATAGGTACTGACATAGTGCATGAGTTCTGTTTGGGTATGAGTAACCTAACTATAACGTTTTCAGATAAACCACTTATAGACAAGAATTAATACAATCACTGAAGTTGAACGCTACCACGTCATTGCTAATACCTCGCTACGTATTGATACCTCAAGTGTTCATTATTCCCTTGCACGTAGCAACCCTAGCCATGGAGGGGTACATAAGTGGAGTTGTGACCATTGAGTTGCGGTCACAACCCTTGCCGTTGAGGGCTGTCAATGGTTCCCGATACTCGATAATGCAGGGGGTTATACCCCTCCCCGCATTTATAATTTAATATGGGGTATTGGAGTTAAAATTATCTTAATTGGTGACGTAAATAGAATTGGTTACATAACACATAACAGGACATCGCGCCTGTATTTTTCCGAACGGGTAAGCAGAAGTGTATTAAGAAGAAATGCGGGCAGAGAGACTTTTGAAAATTAGATATTTTAAGAGACTATAGCTGACTCTTGAGAGCGCTTGGCCTCAAACAAGTGCGACAAAGACAACTGCAGCTTCGACTGAATAGCTATGGTAAAAAGTCATAATTCGAGGTTTAGCTCTCGACTATTTTCTTCTCCGAAACGGAACCAATTTAAAAGATATTTTATAAACTGAATGAGAAGCTTATGATGTGTCAGTATTTTTTTCCTTTTTAGGGTTCCGTAGTCCTTTAAGGAACCCTTATAGTTTCGTAATATCCGTCCGTCTGTCCGTCTGTCCGTCTGTCCTAATCCTTTACAGCTTAATAACTTCTACAGTTACAAACATAAGTAAATGAAATTTTGTTAAAAATGGTTTAGATATAGATCTCAATTTTAAAGAATAAAAAAATCTTAATTACGTATTTTAGGGGTGGCGCCCATACATGTGAAATGAGGATGAACATTTTTTTTTCACTGCACCCCCTCGTGTGGGGTATTATTGAATAGGTCTACTAAAATGAAGGTAATGTTTATACACAACTTTTTTATCAGGTGTACCATCTGCGAAAGATAGCCTGCCAAAGTGGCTTGCTATGTGTCCCCCCCCTGCCATTTCTAAACTATGCAACGTAGAAACTTATAGTCTTCCACATTGATAGACCTTTGTAAAAACTCTCTTTTAAAATTATTTTGAGTATAATGTGATTATAAATTTTTGAGTTATAGTGAGAAAACTGAAAAATACTTAAGACGTCCTAGTTCATAGGTCATTGACCTTAGAGAAAAATCTTTTTAGTAAATAATGCTCCTTTATGTCTATTTAAAAAAATCACAAAAAGAAACTTTGTGTTATACTGATATGACACACTTAAATTTACCGCTAGGTGGCGCTGTTTGCAAAACCTAAAATTGCAATGATTAATATTCGATTTAATTCGTTTGTAATTAGACCTACTTAAGGAACCCTACAATACTGAGCATGGCCCGACATGCTCTTGGCCGGTTTTTTATTAATAGTATAATCAAATTAATAAACTAGGCCTCTATAGACAGCGGTCTAAATAGGCAATTTTGAGAATTTTTAAGGACTTCTAGAAATAATTTATAAACGGAAAGGAAAACGTACAAATAGTTGATATTTATTTTACTGTAAAAATGATTGATCTAGAGAAAAGTAAAAAGTAAACAGTTGAGAGCGTTTGTATGGAGAAAAGAAGACCCGCATTTCCTCTTAATAGTACAACCACATTTCACCAGTCATGTTAAAATAAGTCCCAAGTAATATGGGCCAAGCCTATTGTCATTACATAATCAGCCCATTACTGTCCCACTGCTGGGCATAGGACTCTTCTCAGTATGAGAAGGCTAAGGTCTTAGTCCACCACGCTGGCCTAGTGCGGGTTGGCGGACTACACACACCATCGAAAACTGTATGGAGCATCTATAATTAGTTGGGTTGGCATATCTATACGACTTTGAATTAACTGCAAAGTTAGTCGACATTGTTTCTGAATAAGATGTCGCTGACGTCACCCATATACGTAGTAAGTGGAGGTTAAATTCGATACTACGAGCAATTTTCATAGTAGCTTAGTGGCTAAAGCATTGGCGTACTGAGCCAGGAGTCGCAGGTTCGAATCCTGCTCGTGAGCAGTTTTTTCATTTAACTATTTTTATTAGAATTTGAGTCCTTAAAATGATTATACTCATATAAATAAACAAAACAACGTGTAGTTACCAATGGTATGCAAGCCAAACAATTCATCAAACTTTCCCACACAACTGATCCTTTCCCACAGAACTACAAGGATATTTTGCGCAGATGATTTATTCAGGCGCATCTACGTCATAAAGTATGCAGCGGGGGCCCGGTTATCTTTCTCCGTTAAATAACTTATGGCTACCCGTTAATAAGCCGAAAGTTTAAATATAGATTCGGAATCATGTAAGTTAGATGAATGTTTGTGGTTGAAAGGTGGTGAGACTGTAGTACATTACTGACCAGGCCTGAAAAAAAAGAATTGACGGCCGAGTAATATTGGAAGGTCGAGGTAAAGACGAAAACTTTTTTTAACCGACGAAAAAAGAGTAGGAGGTTCTCAATTCGACGCGTATCTTTTTTTTTTAAGTATGACCACGCATAACTTTTTACGTAGTGGTCCGATTTTGATAATACTTTTACATTTAATAATAATAAATATTACACAGCACCATCTAGTGCCAAACTAAGCAGAGCTTGTGCTATGGGTACTAGAGAATGGATATAATACTTACATACTTTTTTTGTAAATACTTACTTATAATGCGTAAAAAACACCCAGACCAACACAAACACCTATTTCCATCACACAAATATTTGTGTTCTGTGGGAATCGAACCCACGACCTCGTGATCAGCAGTCCGACCCTTGAACCACTAGACCACAGACGTCATCAAAGTCATTATGGAAGTAGTCACAAATAACTTTGGAAGTGATTTTAAAAGGATGAGGTGGCAGTCGACTTCTTTTTAACCAAACGAGGCCTTTAATAGCTTTTTCGGCCGAGACTTGTATATTACTTTTCTCTCATTTGCGAGGAAACAATACTCAAATTATGTCAACAGTAATTTTCATACGCGCCAATTCGTCCGAGCGTGGTACTTGTTCTATTTTCAAACTTTTGAAAAATAAATGCACATTCAGCCTTTGAAATAATAAATATCGTGTACCTAAAACATGTAATTTATGTAAGTGTGTACTTAAATAACCTCGCTTGCATAAGTAAAAAAAAAATCCAGCAATTTATATTATGTCGTGTTGTAAATTGCTGACGTGTTATTTTGTTACGTAACCATAGTTTAATAATAATAAATAAATAAATATTTTCAGGACCTTATACACAGCACCATCTAGTGCCAAACTAAGTAGAGCTTGTACTATGGGTATAATTCAAGGAAGTTTAATAACTTAGTTGAAGTTGTATGTAGTGTTTTCTATTATGCTTTTCTATCCAAATGAGTGCAAAAACAGTCTCAGTAAAACACGAGCTACACCCAAAGTCAGAAGCAAAGAGTTCCCGCTAACCACAGCGCAGTACAACGTCGCCGTCTGTAATCATAAGCAGAGCGTTTCATATTTCAGGAAACATATTTAGTGGGTGCCGCTTTTGTGTGGCTTCTCTCAACGTTAAGGTCACCTGTTGTTGTTATGGTTTCACTTGGGATTTTTGCTGAACAGTTTTGTAGAATATGCTATGTGAATCGGGCTACTGGAAAGTTTTTTATAGATAGATAGATAAAACGTTTATTTAGTACAAAAACAAGACACAGGCCATACAAGTTAAAATACAAAAAAAAAGTGTGAAAGTGTGTGTATGTGTGTGTGTTATAGCAGTGCTTAAAGTCTTTTTTTTTAAACGGCTTGAAAATAAGGAGGTTCTTAATTCGACCATTTTAAAGTGAAACGTATTGCGCGTTCAGTCGTTAAACAAAGACAATACGCGAGCGTTCTAGCAGCGCTTATGAATGCCTAGGCTCTAAGCATTCATAAAGAAGAAGCAAAGCCTCTAGAAGTGAAGCCTCTAGGCACAAGAGCGTTGCGCGTTGGATAATGACGATGACCATTACGCGATATTTTCACCGGTTGTGAGACAATTTTTATGATTGTTTTGTATTGAATAGGCTATAGCCTACGCAGCGACCACCACGTTGCCGGTGGTCCCATGAAAAAAAACACCTCTGTTAAGGAATGAAACTACAGATTTGACTCCCGTTTAAGTAATTTTTGATTTTTATTCACTACCCGTTCTTCATACAACGATTTTCAGAGTTTATTCGAGATAATGTAGTTTTCCTGGGGTATGGGCCAAACTCATTAATATATAACATTTTGCAATCCAATGTTTTCTTTTGCTCTTTCATGATTTATAATTATATTGCTGTGGTCTCTTTGCTCTTTGTAACTTGGCGTGTAATATTTTTTGTATGTGGATGTATATGTATATAATAATTATTTACATGTTAAAAACACCTCTCAGGCTAGGTGGAGAAAACATTTTCGCAAGATGGCTGATAGCGGCTGGATGGAAGCAGACGAGGATCGAACTCAGTGGCTGAACTAAGAATTTATTATCATGAAAAAATTGATGTTTTTACGTACAATTGATAGTAATTTTATTTAGTTATGTACAAACAAGAGATCCTAAAACAGACATTTGAGCACAAAGGTCGCATAGTTCTGAAAGGTATGATCCACTGCACCTGCTACAGGAAATATGGTTGTAAAAACCAACGAAATATATAGATAGACATGGTTGGTAAAAACTTAACATATAATATATCGAAAACTGTATTAGTAGTGTCAAACGCTGTTCAATTAAAATATGTATAAGTTTAGCAAAAAATATTAACTTTTTTTTAACTGTATTCTGGCAAAATGAGAATCCGACCTTTTGCGAAATTTTAATTAAATTATTTTAAATATAATTTTGGCAGAAAATATAAAACAGTTTTTCTTCTTAACTGTATTCCGACGAAATGAGAATCCGACCATTTGCGAATCCAACCAAGTGCGAACAAATGGTTCAAAGTATAATCCTAGATGTGATGTTCAATTTGGGCAGTCTAGTTCCATTAAAAATCGAAATAAAAGTAAAAAATTGTTTTAGTTTTTTTTTCAGAACGACTGAAATTTTGCGTGTCTTCCTACGAGCCTTTTCCCAATTATATTGGTGTCGGCTTCCAGTCTAACGAGATGCAGTTGAACATCAGTATTTTACACGGAGCAACTGCCATCCCAATTACTGGGTAAAACTGACATGCGGAGGTTAGACCAGATGTGAGACTTTCAGGCTTCTGCCTACCCCTAACGACTGCCATATATTCGTATGACAACAGGGACCGACAGCTTAACGTGTCCTCCGGGCACGGAGGCATCTCGATGGGTAACGAAACGGTCACCCATCCACAGACTGACCTCGGCAAGTGCAGCTTAACCTTGCAGATCGTACAATCCGCATGGTTGTTACTGTGTGGTTGGACTTGCTACGAATCCCTCTGAAATTTTGCGTGTATTATTATTATTAATTCCTCCAGCAGTTGACGTTTGTCGGCTGAAATGATGATAATGATGACAGGTGCTTTACAAAAAAATCTTGAACATTATATTTTTAATCTTTCTCTGTTCCTTCCAAAGAACCAAATGCTTCGTTAATAGCAAAATCACATTACCTCCGTATCTGTACCATCGGTGCAAATTCACGCTAAATTGAGGTGAACCATGGGTGAACCTGTTAGTTTAGGGGCTTGTTAGTGCATTTTCGTTAATATTTGAGTAACTAACTTCACAGGTGCAGTTAGCTTGAGTGACGTCACCACTTGTTGGGTATTACTGAATTGTGAATGCATTTTAAGGCCATCACTTTTGGAAGATTATTTTTTTGTCCATTTATCGATCACAATTTGGCATGCCTACGAGTATGTGCGATTCGTGAAAATGCAATATTATGGTATTATAGAGCTAGTCTGATGAGGGAACTGGAAGGAAAAATGATTTTTCGGGCTATGTCAATTACCTTTGTTTTCCTGCGAATCTCCTCATTTCTGATTCGATCACGCAGGATCATCCTTAAAGTCCTGGAGTGGTGACCGCCTACTGGAAAGCGCAGCGTGGGTAGGCCCCGCACAAGGTGGACCATCGACCTGGTGAAAGTAGCGGGAATCCGCTGGGTGCGGAAGGCCTATGTCCAGCAGTGGACGTCTTTTGGCTGAAATGGTGATGATGACTCTACTTGTAGGTAATTGAAGGCTAGATTGCATCTGATTAGCTGTATTTAGCCAGTGCCTTTAAATACATAGTGGGCGATAGCTTGATAGCGATTTTACTTTGACATACCTCCATTTGACATTAATAGTCAGGATGATGGAAACAGAACGTCAATCTAATCTCCAGATAAACAAGGAAGAATGGGCACTAATGTATTATTGGAATAAAAAAATTCATTACGAGTCATCTCTATCAATTAATTTGTTTAGAGTTATATTAGTTTCCATAATGTGAATATCTAGATGACATTTTAATTCTCGATTATTTTATTAATTAAAGAAATTTTCAGTACTATTATTATTAGTATCATTTTAGTGTAGTATATTTTAAAGTTATAATATCCACAAAATGTTTAAATTGCTTAGATAATCCATGGAGTTTCTTGCCGGCTCTTCTCGATAGGACCAACATTTTGGAACCGTGCAACTATATTCTTAACGTTTTGAAAGTGCATTTAAATGCTTATTCGAAATAAAAACTTTTGAATTTGAAATAAAAAATCTTTTCTGAAAAAATAAACTCCTGAATGCGTTACCACATTGTTAGATAAGCAGCCTTCCCACTACAACCTTATAATATTCCCAAACAAACAAACTTAAGCCCACTTAACTACACACGTACACGTATACGGTACAACAAATCGCGAGGTGGCAAACAGAAAGGTCGGAGGCAATGTGAAAGCTTTCCCCTTCAAAGTCGTCTGTAAACATTGGCGGGTTGACTTTACATGTGACATACGGATGCGAGAAAAAACGAGCAAAGAATCAATTTCACGACTATAGGCTGGTACTGGTACAATCTGCGAGGTTAAGTTGCACTTGCCAAAGTCAGTCCGTGGATGGGTAACCGTTTTGTTACACATCTAAATCCCTTCGTGCCTCGGAGGGCACGTTAAGCTATCGGTCCCGGTTGTCATACGAATACCTATGGTATCCACTGGTCTAATCTCCGAATGTCTGTATTACCCAGTAACTGGGTTGTAGGGGTCTGAGGCACCCCACCGACTGTATCCCCACGTTGTTGTCGTGGTGGGGCTTGCGTGTCTCAGTGATCTTTGGAGCCATGCCGGTAGAGCCACTCATGCCGGTCGGGTCCAAAGTGAGAGACCAGACCAAGAGGGGTACGTGGCAGAGTGCAACGAGGACTGCCAGAGGAGCGGACCGTTCGATAAATCGGATGGTGACTGCGATTTGCCCCTCGTATATTTCGAGGAGTAAATGAATGGGACGGGCCTCGTTAAGTCGCGCGTGCGAATAACGGGGCAACTAGGCTTCATGCCAACCGTCGCAAAATCGTAATCCTGATGTCGTGCTGAGTGTCGTGGTTACGTCTCGCGACTCAGTATCAGGACCGAGGGTCTTGGCTTAATCGCCCGGACCGCGAGGAAGAAAACCTCTATAAAAAATTACCCCTAATACTAAGTTCTGGTGCGTGATGAGGGTATGAATGGCTGAAGGGTCGCACTGATAAGTGCATCAGTCACTAGCGCGCTCCCTCCAGGGTATCAGCGGACCCCCTGGTGGGTTACACCTTACGCTTACCCGGGTACAGGGGGCACTGCCCGGGTGGACTATATATTTCCCCCTTACTCGTGGGAATTTCATGGAAATTAATAAAACAAAAAATCAAGAGGTGGTTGGTACGGGGTCAAATGACTCTGTCATCGAAAATTGTGTGGAGACTGTAAAGTCTCTGGAGATTGGATTGCCGGTGGTCAGACTGACTCGGTCGCGTGAACGCTTCACGCGACCGCCTACCCCTGTAGGAGGAGTGATGGTAGACGACAGCTGCGAGTCTGACAGCTCGCAAATTTCATTCGTCTCCCAAAATTCTTCAGCATCGGTCACGACACGCGCGCGAAAGCGTACCCGGCCGATAGTGAGTGGAGATTTGCCTGGACCAAAAAGGAAGCCTGTCCAGAGCAAGTCAATGAGTACCGGAGAAGACTTAGAGCCCACAGAGTCTACAAGTGCTCGAAGTAAGGGAAGCTTGCCAGAACCTAAAGAGCTGGCGTTGCGGATGCAGGCGCAACCAACACTTGATCTTGGCGCCTGCATTAAAGAAAACATTCTTGTGGTGGAACAGGTTGCTGACAACTCCCGTAATCTTAAAGGTAGCTTTGCCCACAGCCTTCGGGTAGCGGCAAGGACGGTGCAGGCAGCGGCAGAGGAAATAACTCAGCGTACCTCCGTCACGGCTAATGTTGAAAGGCTGGAGAGTCAGAATGCGGATCTGCGTCTGCAGCTCGCCAGCCTGTCGACAAAGTTTGAAAAACTGACGGAGGAACTTAACCTCTTCCGTCGGCAGAGTGACGAACAGACGTCAAAGTCAGCCTTGTCATCCGTGACGATGGGACCCAATGGAGGTGGTTTGTCTTCGACATTATTTGAGGAGCTCATGCAACCCATCATGCTCCGTGTCGGGGGCATGATGAACGCTCGATTCGAAGCATTGGAGAGTAGATTGCCTCCTGAGCAGCGCCTTCGGCCACCACTGGCTGCAGATTCTGCCAAAGGGAAATCGGCAACTGCCCCTCAGGTGCAGACTGGCTCCGCCCCAGAGACGGAGAAAAAAGGGAAAGGAAAGGGTAAGAGGACGAAAGGTACGAAACCCACGCCGCCGCCTGTGGTGGACCTACCCGCTGTACCTAGTCAGGAACCACAGCCGTCGACATCGGCAGCTGCCTCTCAGACCTGGGCCACTGCAACTGGGACAAACAAGAAGAAAGCGTCACCTTCTTGCCAAGCCAAGGAGGCATCGGATGCATCCGGCTCAAAAGCTGCGTCGTCGGCGAAAGGTTCTGCCTCACAACAGACACAAGCGAAAGAGGGGAGAAAAGGCAGGGCTCGAAAATTGCCTCCTGTTCCCGCGTCGGCGGCGATCACCGTTACAGTGCCGGAGGGCTCTGCTGCAACGTATGCGGCAGTTATGGCTGCAGCAAGGCAGCGTATTAAGCTCTCCGACATTGGGATTGAGACTGTCCGTCAGAAGCGCACCATGACGGGTGGTATGTTGCTGCAAATATCTGGCAGTGACTGCAGTTCCAAGGCGGACAGTCTCGCGTCGCGGATGCGGGAAGCCTTAGCTGACATGGAAGTGAACATTGCACGTCCAACAAAGACCAGCGAGTTACGAGTGTCTGACTTGGATGACGCTGTCTCGCCTGCAGAGGTAGCTGCTGCCATTGCTGAGGCGGGCGGGTGTTCTACAGAGGATGTAAAGGTAGGTGAAATTCGCCGCTCTCCTCGATCCCTGGGGTCCGCTTGGGTCCGTTGTCCGCTGGCAACGGCCAAGAAGCTGGCAGTCACAAAGTGCGTTCGGGTCGGCTGGGTGTCAGCAAAGGTAGAAATATTGGAGGCACGGCCTCTGCAATGCTACCGATGCTTGGAGTTCGGGCACGTCAGTCGCCAATGCCCGAGTGAGGTTGACCGAAGCACACGATGCTTCGCTTGTGGTGAGCCCGGCCACAAAGCAAAAGAGTGCACGGCGCAGAACGTCCGATGCCCGCTCTGCGCAGACCTTGGTCGTCCAGCCAACCATAGGATGGGGAGAAAGAAGTGCTCCCCAACGAAAAGTAAAAGGAAGGGCAAACGGGGCAAGGCCACAACAGCTACAGCTGCGACGGCTACATCTATGACGGATACATCTGGGCCGGGGCCTGCCCCAAGCAGTACCCCCCAGGAGGAAGATATGGATACGTCACCTTCCCACCCCTGAAAGTCATTCAGGGCAACCTCAACCACTGCCGCAACGCGCAGCATCTATTCATGCAAACTGTTGCGGAGTGGTCGGTTGCCTTAGCGGCGGTGGCGGAACCCTATAGCGTCCCGGATCACCCACGCTGGTTCGGTGACGCTGTTGGCTCTGTCGCCATTTACTGGGGTGGAATAGAGGGCGGCCCTCCCTGCTCCTTTCTCGAAAGGGGGCAGGGATTCGTCGCTGTGGAATGGGGTCCTTTGGCAGTAGTGGGTTGTTATGTCTCTCCCAATATCTCTCGTGCCGACTATGAGAGATATTTGGACGGGGTGGCACGCTGCATTCGTGGCACTTGCTTACCTCGTCCACTGTTCGTCCTGGGTGACTTCAATGCTCACTCAAGAGTATGGGGGAACCGTCGGGATGGACCTAGGGGAGAGACATTGCAGGACTGGGCGGCTGGCCTGGACCTTCGACTTCTCAATCGGGGGTCCGTGCCTACATGCGTTCGGTGGCAGGGGGAGTCAATCGTCGATTTGTCATGGGCGAGTCCTCCTGCTTCCCGCATGGTGTCGGGATGGAGAGTTGCTGAGGAGGTGGTCACTCTATCCGACCACCGCCACATCGTTCTCGAGTTGGCACTCCGTCCTCCCGACCACCCCAGCCGTCCAAATCATAGCATTCAGCCGCGGCGTTGGTCCCTCAAACTGCTTAACCGAGATTTGCTCGTCGCAGCTGCCAACGTCGCGGCATGGTCGGAGAGTTCGGAGTCCGTAGGGATCCTGCACGATCCGGAAGTGGAAGCGGCCTGGTTCCGGGAGACGATGACGGCAATTTGTGATGCCTCAATGCCCCGAGTCAGGCGCGGCGGGTTTCGGTCGGTGTACTGGTGGTCTGATGACCTTGCGCAACTTCGCGCGGCGTGTTTGAGGTCTCGCCGCCGGTACACACGAACACGGCGTCGGCGCCGAGCTACAGCCGAGGAGATAGCCACCAATTATGCGGCATATCGGGCGGCTACAAAGGCGTTCCAAATTGCCATTGTGAACGCCAGAGTTCGGTCTTGGAGCGAGCTACTGGAGGGCCTAAACAGGGATCCGTGGGGAAAACCATACAAAGTAGTCATGGGCAAGCTACGTCCATGGGTCCCCCCACTTACGGAAACCCTGGACCCGGACTTGTTGGGCAGAGTTGTCTGCACACTATTCCCAGCGGTCTGGGATGGTCCCTCAGTCCCCCCAATGACTGCACCGGTCTGGTCCGAGGACCTGGGGGTGACAGAAGGGGAGCTAAACCGAGCAGTTAGTCGCCTGACTGCCCGTAATACAGCACCAGGACCTGACGGTATACCGGGTCGTGCCTGGGTGCTGGCTATGGCTGCTCTGGGGGACAGGCTGAGGCGGCTTTTCACAAGTTGTCTCCGTCACAGCGTGTTTCCCTCCGGCTGGAAGGAGGCTGGATTGGTCCTATTAAAGAAAGAAGGCAGGGTTGCAGGTTCTCCCTCTGCATACCGTCCCATATGCCTGCTCGATGAGGCATCCAAGCTATTCGAGAGAATAGTTGCCGAACGCCTCGTTGAGCACCTGTCGCGGGTCGGTCCCGACCTTGCCGATAGCCAGTACGGCTTCCGGCAGAGGCGCTCAACAGTGGACGCGATCCTACGGGTCCGCTCGTTGTCGGAGCAGGTAGTGTCCAGGGGTGGAGTGGCGTTGGCGATAAGTCTTGACATCGTCAACGCCTTCAATTCTTTGCCCTGGGACGCAATTAGGGGGGCACTTGTTCACCATTGTGTGCCCCCCTACCTGCAAGGCATTGTCGGGGCCTATCTTCGCGACAGGCACATCCGCTATGTGGGTAGGGATGGTTGCGTTCATCGCAGGGGGATTAGTTGCGGGGTTCCACAGGGGTCTGTACTCGGCCCGCTCTTGTGGAACCTAGCATATGACGCGGTCCTGCGTGTCGATCTCCCCGCTGGCGTCAGTGTCGTTTGTTACGCGGATGACACTTTGGTGCTGGCTGGCGGGGACACCTTTGATGGGACCATCCGGCTTGCTGAGCTCGGGGTGGAAAAAGTCGTGGCCAAAATCCACGAGTTGGGTCTGCAAATAGCGCCACATAAAACTGAAGCGCTATGGTTCCACAACCTGCGGCGTGGCAGGGAACCACCCAGCTCGATGGTTCGCGTTAGTGATGCGCAAGTCCAGGTGAGCCGATGTATAAAATACCTTGGCCTCTTTCTGGACAGCCGCTGGAGCTTCAAGGAGCATTTCAACCGCCTGGTCCCCCGGATCGAGAGGGTAGCTGGTGCACTGCACAGACTGCTGCCCAATCTCGGGGGACCTCGGGAGGAAGTTCGCCGCCTCTACGCGGGAGTCGTGAGGTCCATGGCCCTCTATGGGGCGCCTGTATGGTCACACCGACTGTCAGGCGTCCAGCGTTCAAGGGCTAAATTTAATAGCCTACAGCGCAAGGTGGCCATACGGATCGCACGAGGATACAGAACGGTATCCTTTGAGGCGGCAACTGTCCTGGCACGCTTCCCGCCGTTGGACATCTTGGCGGATATGGACGCGAGGGTCTATGACCGGATTCGCGCCATCCGCCAGAACGGTGGGAGCGCGCCTGCAAGGGTGTTTGAGATGCTGAGGCGGCAGGAGCGACGACACGCGCTCGAGACGTGGCGCGAGTGGCTAGAAGGGCCGCAGTATGCGCACAAGCGTGTGGTTCAAGCTGTCCTGCCGTGCTTTGAAGCCTGGCTGGATAGGGGTGAGCGCGTCACCTACCGTCTTACTCAGGTATTCACCGGGCACGGTTGCTTCGGTGAGTACCTGAATAGGATTGGACGCGAGGCCACGGCAAATTGCCACCATTGTAGGTGTGACCAGGACACCGCACAACATACGCTCGAGGAGTGCCCTGCGTGGGGTTCCGAGCGGCAGGACCTGGTCAACCTGATCGGGCAGGATCTTTCTCTGCCAGCAGTAGTGTCGGCTATGCTGGCAGATCCGACGACTTGGAGGGCCGTGGCTTCCTTCTGCGAGACAGTCATGCTCCAGAAGGAGGCCGCAGAGCGGGATCGGGAGAGGGCTGACCCCGCTCGGAGACGAAGGCGCCGGGGAGGCAACCGCCCTGGCGCAAGGCCCAGATAGGGCGAAACGCAGCATCCCCCGCCGCCACATCTGGCAGGGGACCTCCGGGATCGCGGACGTTAAGAGTTGGGGACTCGAGGCGTCTATTAAGCGATTCTGGGGAGGATAGCAGTACGTGGTGGTCGCGTGCTGCTATGAGGGAAACAGTATTGTTTCCCGGGACGTGCCAAAGGCGTAGCACTAGAGGGCACCGGCGCGGTCCATTGGAGTTCCCGGAGCTCCTCTATTTTGTGCTGAGGATGGCCACCGTGTGGTTTTAGTCGGTAAGAGTCCGACATACCCCTCCGCCTTCCCCAGACGGAGGATATCCATGAGGATTTCCACCCGAAAACAAAAAAAAAAAAAAAAAAAAAAAAAAGGGGTCTGAGGCAGTCATCATCATTATTTCAGCCGAGAGACATTCACTGCAGGCTGGACATAGTTATCCCCTAAGCATCGCCACAATGACCCGTCCTGCATTTTCCGCATCTAGCGGATTTCTGCGACCTTCACCAGGCCGTCGGTCCACTTTGAGGGGGTATACCCACGCTGTGCCTTCCAGTATGCGATCGCCACTCCAGAACTTTACGGCTCCATCGGCCATCCGTTCCGCGAACGATGTATCCCACTCACTGCCACTTAAGTTAGGCAATTCTTCGGACTTTTTCGATTACCTTCGCATGGCAGTCACTCCGTCTAAAATTATGATGTTCAGCTGCATAGACTGGAAGCCAATCCCAATTTAATTAGGAAAAGGCGCAGAGGATGATGATATAAACCGATGCGAGATAAAACGAGCAAAGTATCAATTTAATGTCTTTGGTACAGTATTTTGACTAGATTGGCGCAACGGGTAAGCGTTTGGCGCTAAGGGTCGCGGCTTCGATTTCTGAACGGAAAAAATATTTGTGTGATCCACAGATAGTAGTTCCGGGTCTTTCTAACGTTTCAAATCAAGTTGTAGCCTTTTATAAAGATGACTCAACGAACCTGAAGAAACCGAAGAGCACTCTAAACCGACGAGTATGCATCACGTGGCTAGTGAACGTAGATGAAGCGAAAGAGGTGTGTCAGGATCGTAGCATGTGAAAATCCTTAATCTCTGCCTACCCCAATGGAAAGCAGGCGTGATAATATATATGAACTTGTATGTATGTATGACTCAATGAATATTGATAATTATAAGCAAAAAAACATTTTCATTGGCGTTTCGATTTTTGAAGGTCAACAAACGAGAAAGAAAGAAACCGGCCAAGAGCATGTCGGGCCATGCTCAGTATTATAGGGTTCCTTAAGTAGGTGTAATTACAAACGAATCAAATCGAATATTAATCATGGCTATTTTAGTTTTTGCAATAATCGGCAGCATTCGCGACTCAGAGCGTGTTGTTAGTAGCGCCATCTAGCGATAAATTCAAGAAGCCAAATTTAAGACGTTTGTCATTTCAAAGTTACTTTTTGTGATTTTTTCAAATAGAAAGTAGCTAAAGGAGGATTATTTGCTATGATAATTTTTCTCTAAGGTCAATGACCTTTGAACTAGGTCGTTTTAAGTATTTTTCAGTTTTCTCTCTATAACTCAAAAAATTATAATCACATTATACTCGAAATAATTTTAAAAGAGAGTTTTTTCAAAGGTCTATCAATGTGGAAGATTAAAAGTTTCTACATTGCATAGTTTAGAAATGGCAGGGGGGGGGACACATTGCAAGCCACTTTGGCGGGCTATATTTCGCAGATGGTACACCTGATAAAAAAGTGGTGTATCAAACATTACCTTCATTTTAGTAGACCTATTCAATGATATCCCACACGAGGGGGTGCAGCGAAAAAAATTTTTTTTTCTCCATTTCACATGCAAAAACGAATCTTTTATTCTTTTAAAATTGAGATCTATATGTAGACTATTTTTTAACAAAGTTTCATTTTCTTATATTTATAACTGTAGAAGTTATTAAGCTGTAAAGGATTAGGACAGACGGACAGACGGACAGACGGACGGACATGACGAAACTATAAGGGTTCCTTGTAGGACTTCGGAACCCTAAAAAACGATTTATTGCCACACAAGAGTATGAACGTGTTACGGTTGATGATATTTACAAGTACAGAAATGTTACTAACGAATACAATCAATACAATACAATACAATACAATCAATTGTGATACAATCTGAAGACATTGTTGTGACGTTTTGCTTTTAGTCCGCGTCAAGCAAGGCACAGAGCGTGACCGGTGACAAAAAAAAACTACTTTTATAAAATAAATAAAATAATAAATATTTTTCGGATATTTTTACACAGCACCATCTAGTCCCAAACTAAGCAGAGCTTGTACTATGGGTACTAGGAAATAGATATAATACTTATATATATTTTTTTTGTAAATACATACTTATAATACACTAGTTGTGCCCGCGACTCCGTCCGCGTGGATGTCGGAAAATAACATCGTGTCATAATTATGAACACAATATCTTCAAATATATACATATAAGCGCCTACACAGACGATTACACTATTTACCGACCATACTATATTTTGTTTTTACAACCAACCGGCTAAGGTGATGGAATTTCATGGAATTAGCTCTAAACTCCCTCATTCTGAGAAGACGCTCGTGCCCAGCAGTGGGAGGTAATTGGACTGATTATGTTATTCTATAACACTAACCACATCTCTTCTTATGCTGAGAAGAGGCCCGTGTCCAGCAGTGGGACTGTAATGGGCTGGTAATGTTATGTTATCCTAGAATACTAATAATATCCAGTTCATTAACCCTTCTCATTTTGAGAAGTGGGCCATACCCAGTAGTGGGTTGACTATGTTATGTTATTCTATATTTTCTAGTTTCTTAACTCTTCTCGTTCCGAGAAGAGGTCCGTGCCCAGCAGTGGGGCAGTAGGTAATGAGCTGATTATGTTATGATAATCTATTACACTAACAATATCCAGTTCCTTAACTCTTCTCATTCCAAGAAGAGGGCCATGCCCAGCAGCGGGACAGTGATGGGCTATGTTATGTTATTCTATATTTTCTATAATACTAATAGAATCCAGTTGTATTTTTAGGAACCTGCAACCTGCATCCAACCAACAATCATGACCTCTACTTTGTATGCAACTTAATACAATAGAGGGGTCAAGCTGTATCGATGGATCTACTCAACCGATTCAGATAAAACATACCCTATATTTTAAGTTAGACTAATACCAATACAAATGCTAAGTTTCATTACGTTCCGTTCAGCCGTTTTCACGTGATGAGGTAACAAACAGACAGACAGACAGACAGACAGACAGACAGACACAAATTTTTTAAACAATTGATTCGTGTTCTATAGCTTATTTCTAGTCCCCCTAGCCGGTTTTCGCGAAAAAAAACTCAATGTACAGACTTTTCGACCTTTACAGTTTTATTATAGTATAGAAGATAATAAACACCCAGACAAACACAAACACTTATGTTCATCACACAAATATTTGTGTCCTGTGGGAATCGAATCCACGACCTCGTGATTAGCAGTCCGACACTCAAACCACTATACCGCAGACGCCGTCGTTTTATATCATTGGTTACATTTATTACCGAATGAGATGTGGAAATGCTTTTTCTTTTGTTATAAACGGAATGAATAAAATTTAAAATCACTAAAAAGAAGGATACGAGAAGCGGTTTAAATAAAGAAATATAAAAATTTTAATCGGGAATATAGGTTGTCCTCTTCGTGGAATCCAGTAATCTAGAAGTATTCGCGTCGTGGTTTGTCTACATGTATGTCCGCCAAAAACTTCAGTATTGTGTGTCGTGATTTAGCATACCGTGTTACAGACAGCGACGTTACGAAAAACCAAAGACATTTCTCTAGGTAACTCTATGCGAAAAACCAATTGCGGGTAGTTCGGGAAAACACCCGCCGCTAAAGACGATGACACCCGCATACTTTAGTCTGCTCGTGACCACGGCCAATGCAACTTGGCCGAAACGTCGAGGTTAGTCAAAATGTTTGTTTTGTGTGCGCGAAAAGTTCCATGAATATAATTCAATATTAAAAATAATACAACTCAAATAGTATAAGAAAACCTTTTCATCAAATGAAAACAACCGTTCCAAAAATTTCATTTATTCAGCAAATAAAAGATTTTGTTCGCTGCATTTCAACCCTTTGTATCACACAAGGAGAGCTTCCACGATCGTTTTCTTGAAAACTTTTTAGTTACTCAGAGATTGCATTTTCACTCCTGGCAAAGCCGGGGATTTTTATGTCTCTTTCCCTTGTGAATATGTAATAGTCTTGCACGCACAATGTAACTTATTCATACTTAATTCTACTTTTATTGTCGTGCACGGGATTAAAATATTTCTTTGGTGCATTTAATGTTTGTAGGAGCTGGACTGAATTTATTGTCAGTTCTGCATTTTTGCTCATTATAAACGTTTATTTCTTTAATCCTGCGTTAAAATAGTTGTGGTAATATGCAACAAAAGTGGATATTTGAACAATGAAATTATGTGCAAAAAACCTGTCCAAAACATGTCGAGCCATACTTACTAAGTATAACTAAGTTTTTGCACATGGCGCAGTTAATCTGTGCCTCTGTGCCTATACTAAGTATTACAACTACCTATTAATTATTAATATAAACGGTTTCACTCACGTTATTTCATCAGGTGTGCCTGTACCGTTTATATTAATAATTATGAATTTAACTCACGATAGTTATTATATAAAAAAACTGCCTATTATTTGTTATATGGTATTACTTAGTATAGGCACAGATTACCTGCGCCAAAACACTCGGTCCTCTGCCTTCCGTATTCAATCCCCCCAGCAACTCTAATCAGGTCGTCGGTCCACCTGGCTGAAGAGCGCCCTATGCATCGTTTGCTGGTTCGCGGTCTCCACTCGAGGACTCGTCTGCTCCAACGGCCATCGGTCCTTCGACAGACATGGCCAGCCTACTGCCACTTCAGGTTACAGATCGTACAAGCTATGTTGGTTACTCTGGTTCTTCTACGGATAATCTCATTACGGATTTTATCCTTCAAGAAAACTCGAAGTATATCTCGCTCCATAGCTCGTATAGTGACTTTATATTTGTGAACTAGCTCAGCTGTCAGTGTCCACGTCTCGGCACCGTAAGTCTTGACAGGCAGGACGTACTGATAGTATAGGTTTCCGTAGCTGTAATTACAAACGAATCAAATAGAATAATCAAAATGGTAATGGTGGTATTGTGTAAATAAATAGAAAGCTACTAAAGCAGTGATAGCCTAGTGGTTGAACACTTGCCTTCCATGCTGGTGGATGTGAGTTCGATCCCGGCCCGCACCTCTGACTTTTCGAATTCATGTGCGGATTTATATTTCATTATCACTTGCTTTAACGGTGAAGGAAAACATCGTGAGGAAACCTGCACACCTGAGAGTGCTCCTATAGTTCTCGATAGTGTGTGTAGTCCGCCAACTCGCACTAGGCCAGCGTGGTGGACTAAAGCCTTAGCCTTCTCGTACGGAGAAGAGGCCCGTGCCAGCAGTGGGACAGTAATGGGCTGGTTATGTATGTTTATGATTAAAGGAGCATTGTTTGCTTAGATAATTTTTAAAGTTACAGTTTCTAAAGGATGCGCAATAAAAAAAAAACTGCGATAACACGAATTACACGTGGATGAAACTGCGGGCATAGGCACTGAGCTATTAGGTACTAGCCTAATTTTTTTTTTTTTTTTTTTTTTTTTTACTATAAAGTATACATATTTGTGTGATACTTTATTTTTATTACAATCTAGCCTTAAGGCTAATGAGTAATTTAATTCTATCCTAAATTGCTATGTAAACTATAATCCAAGAATGTGTCCAATAACTTTTCTTAGGTTCTATTAAGGGCAAGACACTTAGTTTGTGTGTTCTTTATAAGCAGCACTTATCACTACATTTTATCCGTCAATATTCACTAATCACTACACTAATTCATATGGTTTTGTCCGCTTTAGTCTTCGAACTGTTTCCGTGTTATCGAGGAGCTGGATTGCCTCGACATTCACGTGGTGGTGAAGTCTAAATTCATGAACTTCTGCGTATTTTTTTATGGTTGTGTATACAACGTCCACATTGAGGTCCCGATGAAGATCGATATTTCTGATGTACCAGGGTGCATTAACCATATCTCTGAGTACTTTATTTTGGAAACGCTGGATGATTTTTCTATTGCTTTTTCTGGTACAGCCCCACAGCTGGATACCATACGTCCATACTAGCCTAATAATAATATTTTTTCTATTCTGCGGACAGAGATTTTTGAAAATTAGGTACCTATTTGTAGAAACTATCGCTGTCGCTTTGCGAGTGCTCGGCCTCAAATAAGTGCGATAAGGACAACTGCAGCTCCAACTGAATAGCCTAGTAATAAAGTCATAATTCTAGGTTTGGCTCTCAACTATTTCTTCCTACAAAATTGTACCAATTTGAAAGATATTTCATAAACTGAATAGTAAGAATATGTACTGAGTAGCTATGTTTTTCATTTTTCATTAATATTTTTAAAATTAATACACTACGCCTTTATAGATAGCGGTCTAAACAAACAATTTTCAGAATTTTTAAGGGCTACTAGAAATAATTAATCAACAAAAAATTAAACATAGGGGCATAGAAAAAGTTGATATTTATTTTACTGTAAAAAGTAATTGCTCTAGGGTTACAAACCAGAAAGAAAACAGTCGTGAGCGTTTGTATGGAGAAAAGACCACCCGAATTTCGTCAACGATAATTGTTTGTGGAATCTTAGTAGATAAAAAGAAAGTTACCTAACGTATTTTAATAACTCTAACATAATATAACATAACATCACGCCTGTATTTCCCCGAAGGAGTAGGCAGAGGTGTAATAGTACACCCACATTTCGCCAGTTATGTTGTAGTCCCATGTAATAGCGGGCGAGCCTATTGCCATTGACCGGGCACAAATCCAGACTCCGGGCTGCTACTGAGAATTTCCTAATGACAAAACCCAATAACACTTTGCCCGACCCGGGAATTGAACCCAGGACCCCACGCTCAGCAGTCGCGCTTGCAACCACTAGACCAACGAAGCAGTCTAAATGTTGGTTAACTACAACAACAACATTTTACATTCTATTTCTAATTTTAATAACTCTAATTCCTAAATAACCATTCCTAATATACAGCTTAAGAGTTGCAAAATAACTCGGCTGACGAGAAACGAAGGCAACATTTTGATAAGTTGGTAAAGTCGAGACTTGAACCCAGAGTTTAACTTTTTGACTAAAATGTTTGCATGAGTTTTCGAGACTGCTAAGTTTATAGGTACGTTTGAGAAATAGGTACAGCAAAACTTTAGGCTCACATAACTTGTTTAGTTTATAAGTAACATGTAAAGTTAAAACTTAGAAGGGAAATATTACGAAACACCATCTGTAGCCTTATTCCAAGAATTTTGAGATTTATTTTAATTAGCAAGATGCCCGTTGTCACGCGTGTGACCTTTGGGTGCATTTATGTATTATAAGTAGGTATTTACAAAAAAAAGTATGTGAGTATCATATCCATTGTCTAGTACCCATAATACAAGCTCTGCTTAGTTTGGAACTAGATGGTGCGGTGTAACAAATGTCCCAAAAATATTTATTTATTTTATTTTATTTGTAAACCCATTTATCTGATATGCACAATGCACATACATGCTGAAATTTTAATGGATAATTCCTGAAAAGGGGTCATTGTACTCATAATTATGAACACCTTTTACTATGGGACCAACCCTAAAATTGCGAAAAAAAAAAATCTGGTGGTCCCTACATTTTATCGATTTAAGTGAACACAAATGTGGGGATCAACAGATTTTTTTCGCGATTTCAGGGTTGGTCCCATAGTAAAAGTTGTTCATAAAGATGAGTACAATGACCCCTTTTCGGGAAAGAAGTGATTAAAATGTCAGCCTGTATACCCAGACACAAACAAACTACCAATGAGCCATACGGAAACGTTGACCCCTATCACTCAGTCACTGAACCATTCATGCCGTCTATATTATAATGCTGAATTAAATGGCTAAAGAATCCTAAAAATTGCAGACACTCCAGCAATTAATTGTGGTCAAATTGGATTATCTATTTAAATTCAACTATCTAAATTCTAACTTTTTTTGAACAGTATTTTATTTAGTCTTCATTAAGTTTCAATCTAATTTTCAGCTCAGTAAATATTGAAGTAAATTCTAGACAAAGTTCAGAGCTGGTTAATTTGCATACTGATCAAAGCTTGAAAGAAAAAAGTGTCGGTATTTTTTTCTTCTAGCTCTTACAAACTTTCATGTCGATAATTGGTTTAATTTGTTAATAAAAGGAGACTGGGCGAAATATTAAAGAGCTTGTCACCATTAAAAAAATTATTACGATACGCAAAGCTTGAAACACATTATCATCTATACTTTGTTTTATATTACTTGTCTTATTTAGTAAACAATCTTGGCATCACTTTTTGGATATTCTCAGTAGCAGCCCGGAGTCTGGATTTGTACCCGGTTAGTGGCAATAGGCTCGCCCCGTATTACATGGGAGTTTATAACAAAACTGGCAAAATGTGGGTGTACTATACACCTCTGCCTACCCCTTTGGGAAACACAGGCATGTTGTTATGTATCAGTTTTTAATGCAAAATCCTTCGAAAATGATTATTAAACGAAATGATGTTAACAATTTTACACACTAAATAACATTGTTTTACTTAACTACATGTTGGGAACTATTATTTATATTTTATCAGTAGTTATTTGAATACAGAGACATGCCAAGACTGTTTACTAAATAAGACAAGAGAGAGAAAACAAACTATAGTCTGTTAAAAACGCTTGACATCTTAGTCTTCCTGCGACCACGAACGCTGCAAAGCCTTCGAAACGTCAGGAAAACCAATTTAAATAATATAAGCGATGTAATTCAGTTAAACTTGTTTTATTACAATTTCTTTTGTAGCATTACAATTCGTTTTCCTTGCAATAAGTGGCGCTTTATATTCAAATCTGGGTTATATTTTCGTCTCACGATAACTTTATGGATAACATCCAAGTGGCCGGATTAAAAGCGGATTCTTTTTCACCATGATTTATGGCATCTTTATCAGCACAACGTCAATTCAAATTTGGCGAGGCGTCAGACGAAGCGTGTTTACCTGATCGTGGAACATACGGGAAAGTATCATGTACGGGCCTGCTTTTTGAAAACGTCGTAATAGTTTGTTAGAATGATCCTTTGAGTATTTGTAAGCCATTTAATATTATAAGTTATAGTTCATATTCATAATCATATTCATTTATTTTGTGAACACAGGTTAAATCAAGAAGTTATTAAAAAATACAGAATCTCCATGTCCCGCCGATAGGCATACGAAATATTAATAATAATAATAAAAAAAAAAATTGAATCATAAATGTCAAAAATTAATTACACAAAAAGAGGTAAAAATATTTAAATCAACCATAATAATAGTATAGTTATAATTTGAATTTGTTTGAATTCGTTAGTTTTTGAATAAATGCAGTAGAAATGAGAGCTTTGAGAAGTATGTGTGGTGTAACTTTGAGAGATAAAGTAAAGAATAACGTGATAAGGGAGCGTTGTGGAGTGAAAGAAGATGTAGTGACAAAGATTGAGAAAGGTATGTTAAGATGGTTTGGACATATAGAGAGGATGGACGAGAGGAGATTGACGAAACAAGTATACAAAGCGAGTGTGGATGGAAGAGTTGGAAGGGGACGACCTCGGCGAACGTATCACGATCAAATCGCGGATGTTCTCAAAAAATGCCAGGTTAAGAGTTCTCTAAACCAACGAGCATGCATGACGAGGTTAATGAACGTTTGGACGTATATGAAGCGAACGAGGTGTGTCAGGATCGTAGCAGGTGGAAATCCATAGTCTCTGCCTACCCCAATGGGAAACAGGCGTGATAATATGTATGTATGTATGTATAGTTATAATTTACAACCAATATCGAATCGTTTAAAGTTTTATTTGACCTGAAACAGTTAAGATATGGGGAGGTTGTCAAAAATAAAATAACAACCTCTAACCTCTGTATACACAAATTATTTATTTATTTTAAAGTCGTGGGTAGGAAGAAGACCCGTCACTATATTTCCCTTCGTTTTCTAAGGCGGATGCGCAGGTACTATCCTGGTTCAGCCGCCGTGGTGGTGAAGACCGAGATGGTGATGGGCAGCTGGAACTCGCCAGGCAGGATGGCACCGGCCGGTACTAGGTGGGCAGTATGGGCCTAAGGTGAAGGTGCACACGGAACGTAGCACCCTGGAAATCAGCGTCCAGCGTGTTATTAAAAATTCCATCGTTATCTCGTCTGATTGTGACCACCGGAAGCATGAACAAAGCGAGATGTACTACTGCGCTAATGATGGTGGAGGTGTGTGTTTGTCACAATCAGACAGGAGTAATAACAGATGAACATGAAAAGCCCTAATGATAAAATTACGCTATGCACTAATGAGCAAGCAAACAAAGAAATTATAAAAATAGCTGAAGGCTCAAAGTTCAAATGATTCTTATTTGAAAAAATTAACGGTCGGACAAAACAACGCAACGCTAACAGATAACGGCTACACTTTAAACACAAATTAATGTTCAACACTTACCCAATTGGGGTAAAAACACTGCACAGATTTTAATATAATGACTATTATCAGTCAATGAATAATGTGTGGAATGAAAATATTAATACACGTATAATTACAATTGGACAGCACACGATTGACGTCACAAGAAGTGAACGTGTGCTATCCTTAACGTGTTTAAGCCGTAGTGTGAGTATGTAACTCGCGGACCGTTAGCAAGGCGATGGCGAGGTGGGGACGCGATGACTAACCCATTTTATCATGCGCGCGCTCGCTACAACCAGTCATTTAAAAAAAAACGATTCAAACAATGTTTTTATTGTATTAAAACCCTGAATTTAAGAATAATTAACGTTACTTTATATTGTTATAGACCAAAAATTTATCCAAACACCCATCATGTAAATTAATTTATTTTTAGTTTTACTCACATTCACTCGCCTAATCCCATAATTATACGCTACACCCCCCCCCCAAATACATACACATACACACCCACATGCACACCCATTCGCACGGACACTACCCATACTCACTCAAATAACCTCACATTTGAACTTAATTTAATAATTTTATCTTGTATACAGTGAATCTGTTTTTGCACACAGATCAGTCTCAATAATTTTCTTTATCACAATTCTGGAGGGCAGAGCGTTTTGCTTATCCCATAACACAGGGCCTCACCGCTCTATTTTGGGAAGCAAAGTCTTAACCCTATTTTTCGTGTTTTTGATTGCATGTTCCTTTGTCAAAAATTGTACTGTTATATTTATTTGGAAATAAATTGAAATTGAAATCTAAATAGTAATAGTATCTTACTACGTTACAGACCAAATACCAAGTTGAACTTACTTTTTTGTTTTTTTCGGATCTCCCAATACGGGTAGTTTTAGTAGCACACTGACATAGTTCTCTTTTATTGACTATAAACTTGATGAAGTGCGGCGAACAATCTAGTAGCTCAAACCGTGCTCAACTCTCTCAGTACACATGTCGCGGCATCGTCCAGTAAGCCTCGCGAAAGCAAATATCCTTCAGGTGCATAGCGTGTGCGTAAGCGCTGGTTGTACATGAAGGAGCACAGTTGTTTTTGTCTTCACTATGATTGTTCGCAGCACTTCGTCTATATTTTTTACTGTCTGTTTTATCAACATTAGATTATTTTTATATACCATAATATTATAATGAATATAATATAACAGCAAATTTAATAAGCTTCAGTATATCTAACTTCATTTTATGCATTGCATATACAAACATTCTGAGAAATCGCGATTTAAAGGCAGAAAGGTACCCTCCAGCCCATGTCTGTGGGTCGATTGATATTCGGTCGACATAGAAGGGTGCTTTTCCAATATGACAGCTCCCATATACAAGAGGCCATAACTTATGCTTTGTCGTCTCATGTCATAAAAAAGTCAGGTAACATACAGCGGTACCGTTCTCATTACTAGTCAGTATATTTGAGACAGTCTCCTCACGTGCTTCGTTCCCCACTCAATATATCAGCGCAGTGATTGCGCCACACGCCCATACTAATGTACCTATGGATTTGTAGCTAGTGATACCTCATAGTGTTGGTGAGAGATAGCGGATTGCGTAGATTTATGAAATATTCAACTACTTGCAAGGATTTCTGGTTATACGGAAATATGGCTTGAAATAACATCTTTTTTGCACTTCCTGTGATATAGTATTTATGAATAGGTGCTGATTATAAAGCGAACGCTACAATGGTTGAGTAAAATGCATAAATAAATAAGATAATATAATTCATTTATTGTAGGTTAGGCATATCCCCCAAGCATGTTGGGGGGATATGCCATAATCGCCGCGTTTGGCAGGCGGGTTGGTGATCGCAGTTGGTTGGTTAAATACTCAGAGAACGCTGCTGCCCATCCTCTACCTATCCTCTGCTGTCTAGCAGTGGACGTCTTTCGGCTGAAATGATGATGATGAATGATTGTAGGTTGTACCTATATTCACGAAAAATAAATGAATTGAATTGAATTGAACCTTGAAAATTACATAACATACAATTATGTATTAAAATTATATTAATAAAACTAAATTATATTGAAATTAAAATTATGCCAAATGGGAATAATAATGCAGTTATGAAAATTATATTTGGCATAATAGAGTATACAAAACGGAGGTGCCACTAGTCATACATTACAAAATGAAAACTTAACTAAAACAGTACTAAAATCTTTTTAAATTATTTTTTTTAATCCATCAAAAGTAGCTTGACGAGTAAGAGCACCTTCAAGCTAGCGTTTTTCCAGCGTAAGTGTTCGATCAACACGTACACGTCACATTGTCGCCGCGTCTGCGCTGCACATACGTTGATCGAACGCCTACGGAAATACGAGAAACGATAGTGTGAAAGAGATCTGTCTAGTAAACTACAGAAAAGTATTGAAATACCTTTACCATTTTTATCCTCGTCATCCCATTGGCAGAAAAAGAAAAGTGAACACCGGGAACCTTCGAAAAAAAAAGAAACACTGCATTATGTATCACGTTCCTTAAAAGGAACACGAGAATGACCTTTTCACGATAAAATCCTTCAATTAGCGTGGGAAGATGAACAAATGTTACACTATTTCTTTTCCTTCTCGATCAACGGAAACTCAAATAACTTCCTAAAAATATAACATCAAACAACAAGGTAAAAACACCAACAACTGTCCTTTAAAAACACGAGAAAATAATCGAGATAAAAATTCAAAATAAGAACATGGAAAATGTCACGCGTAATTTGCAGCTCTTTGTATAACAGTGGTGTCTACCCTTTCTAATTTTATTCTACAGTTTTTAAAAACGTATAAAAATGCTTTGTCGGACGGGCTGATACGTGACTTTTTACAAGTTTTACTCCAGTAAGTTCATATGGTGAATTCGCGGGAATAGCAAATGTGTCATGAAATACAGCGTGCTATTTTTTAGGGTTCCGTACCCGAAGGGTTCCAAACGGGACCCTATTACTCTCGCTACGCTGTCCGTCCGTCCGTCCGTCCATCCGTCTGTCTGTCACAGGGCTGTATCTTTTGAACGGTAATAGGTAACCGGTTGAAATTTACTCAGAATATGTGTTGCTATGAGGTGTATCACGACAAATACTAAAAACAAAAAAAAAGGCTAAAACCAAAGGGGGTCCCCATACAAGAATCCTCAAAAAACATGCATTTTTTTTAACGTTTTGTTCCTGCTCTATCTTCAAAACGGTAATATATACCAACGTCAAACTTGGTCAGATTATAGTGCATATTATGTAGTTTCGCAACAAATACTAAAAATAAGACAAACATAGACATATTGAGAGGTACGGAACCCTTACTGCGCGAGTCCGACTCGCACTTGGCCGTTTTTTATTGGAACTTTTTTGGTTTTACATGATTTTACTTTTTTACGACTTTTCTGGTCTGTTTACGGGATACTTAGGGATTGAATGTGATTGAATTAATATACATACATACATTTTAACCTCTCAAGTGACGTAATGTAGACAGTAAAATCTATTATTAAGACTCTCGGGAGATTCTCAGGCGCTTAATAAATTATGAATTCAAATGGAGTGGTGTAAATGCTGTTTTTTTTTTCAGGAGTAGCAAAACCCTAAAAGTGTCTTCCATTTTTCGTAAGTTTCATGACTAATTCCTAGCAAAATTCCTAGAATTATTTTAAAATTCCTATTGTAATATAAATGTATATTTGTGTGTACAATAAAGAATAAAAATAATAAAATTAGACTGAATAACAAAAATCAATATATTCTTTACCAGTAATAACCAGAATTGACTTATTATCCGGTCAAAGGTTAAAAAATTACGTTACATAATATCTGACTGAAAAATCCCGTTTTCGTCTACATTTTTATAAAAAATATATTAATAAAGAGTTTTTTTACTTAGTGAGGTATTCTGGTTATGCTTAACTCTTTGGTTATGAACGCTCCACATATTATATCTTCATAGCATATTATTGCCGTACGTGGTTCAAACGATATTAGAGCAATTTGTTCTAGAACCCTTTGGAATTCAGCTCACGTAAGTAAATTATACACGCATACATAGATTCAGTCGCAATAAATCTGCCTAGAAACTTTGAAAATGGAATGTCTCGTAATTTTTAAACAAAAATAGTACCTAATATATTTTAAATAAAAAATAAATATTTTTGGGGACATTTTTACACAGCACTATCTAGTCCCAAACTAAGCAGAGCTTGTGCTATGGGTACTAGACAATGGATATAATACTTATATACTTTTTTTTTTGTAAATACACACTTATAATACATGAGAAACACCCAGACCAACACAAACACTTATGCTCATCACACAAATATTTGTGTCCTGTGGGAATCGAACCGACAACCTCGTTATCAGCAGTCCGACACTCGTACCACTAGACCACAGAGATTGTCAAACCGTTACCGTTTATCATCATGAAAATGTGATTTTTTAATCTAATAACGTGGCGGTCACGCGAATGCTATGCCGAATAAATGAAATAATAAATAAATCCACACAAAACGTCGCCATCCATCATGGCAGGAGTTGTACGACGGTATGTTTGCGGTTGTGATCGAGAAAACTTCTACACACGTAGTCACTACCTATAACACGAGCGTTTACCCTACACGCAACGCTGCCACAGCCTAAACCATTCCAACAATTTTTTTCGCAAAAAAATCAGTTGTTCAATTTTTTGTTTAGATGAATTTTAGGTTGTGGCAAGCATGTAGGGTTTATGTACCAATATTGAATAGTCACGCCAACTCCACTCCAGCTGGCATTTGTTCGCGAACTAACATGATTAATGGATGGAACTCGCGCAGTGCTCTTTGCTCTTTGTAAAGGCGTTATAATATTTATCACAGACCACGGCTCGTTTATTAAAAGTGTGGGTAAACGTTTAAGTGGAAGGTTAGTGCTAATGGCTTAGGTTTTGGTTTTATTGAGACGTTAAAAGGCTTTTGTCGTTTCCATATTTGCGTTGTGGCAGAATATTTAAATGTGTATGAAAATGAAAAAGAAATAAATTCGTTTCAGTCTCTCTGATACCATTTTTATTCAAAACCTTTGAGCAAAAATAAGGATCTCAGTAAATTTCTCAGGTTTTATTTAGATATTCTTGGAACTTTGAAATGAAACTCCATTGTAAGATTTTTTTATGAATAAATAAAATAAATATCTTTGGGACATTTTTACACAGCACCGTCTAGTCCCAAACTAAGCAGAGCTTGTGCTATGGGTACTAGACAATGGATATAGACAATGATTATCACAAAATATTTGAAAGGAACTTAGTGTATAGAAAATAGTTGGTATTTTTATAACAATACTAGCTGTGCCCGCTACTTTTCCCACGTACTGAAATAAAAAATATCCTATGTTACTTCGGGATAAAGTACTCGTAGATTTCTAACTAAGGATTGTTAAATCGGATTAGTAGTTTCAGAGTTTGAATGTTTTTTGTTTGTTTTTTTCTGTACTTTCCTTATATATTATGGTTTTTTTTTTTTTTTTTTGTATGTCTACCAGTTAGTTACCGTAAAATGCCCTAACTTTGCCAACAAGCCCTAGCCTGTTTGTGTACATGTTACACTGTTAAGTTATCTAAATGCTGCCCTGTTAACAATAAACAATTTTTCTTCCTTTCTTTCTATAGTTTATCGATTACAAACAAACAAACAAATCTTTCCTTTTTATAATAATATTGTAGTCTAGTATATATTATTTGGTATAATAAGAAATGATAAAATTACATGTTTATTATTTACTAGGTGTCACCCGCGGCTTTGCTCCCGTGGTATTTCAGTAAAAGGTATTCAATTATTTAATTGAACATGGTCTATACTGTTTGTCAAATTTAATCCAAATCGGTCCAGTAGTTTTACGCGTGATTCTCGAACAAACAAACAGACAATAACAGTTACATAATAGTTAAGATTACGATAAAAACTGTTTTTTTTTAATTAGCAATGACAAATTAATATTCATTCTGAGCAACTGATATAGAAATTCAATTCGATTCAAATATTTTTTATTTCAAATAAACCTAATTACAGGCACTTTTGAAATGTCAGGCTCTAGTTGCATGGTTCCAAATTGTGAGTCCTACGGAGAAGAACCGGCACGAAAATCCATGGATATACTCTTTAAAAAAAAGTTTATTGTTTATTACATCCAATTTATTTATTTAATGTGAGTATAATGTAGGTTAATGCCAGAAATAAACAAGAGTTTTAAAGTGAGAATATTGCCTTTAGAAATAAACGTAAAAAGAGTTGCCATAGTATGTAGGAGCTGACCTGTGCCGAAAGACGGCACCCGTTCACGAGCATGACGCGAGCATCAGCCATCGCTTAACTCAACCATATTAAAGGGAACTTAACGACCCGACACTAACGCCACCATCAGCATGACATTTAAGTGAGCATGACAGACTCATACTGCTGGTCTGCATGGCAACACTGAACTGTAAATCGGTTTCTTCATGCATCTTTCCTAATTCTTGGTCTGCACACATATCTGTACAAAAGCTATCATATTTGTTATGGGTTTTTAATAAATAATAAGAATAAACCCTGAAAGAAAAACAAAAATAAACACAAAAAAGCCGGATAACATTTCAAAAGAAAACTACAGAAACTAAAGACCCACAAAACGGCTTGGGAATAAAAAAAAAACAATATAGTCTTACTACGGAAGTTTGATTTCTCTCGGGGCAGACAGTTGAAAAATATGACGCTTAAGTATCTTGAAGACTGTTTACTATTGTTATTTCTTAGGCTATTTATAATATGTGGAAGAAAAGGAGGGTGAGATTTTTTTTGATATTCAAAATAAACAAAGAAATGGAAAAATGTTTTATCTTTTGTAAGCTTTGTTAAAAAAACGCAGCCCCCCTAGCCATGTTAACAATCTACAATCGTCAACGCTATAGAAAACAATCAAAATGTATGGGAATGACATATCTCAACGAAAAAGTCATTGTAGATTGTCAACTTGGCTAGGGGGGCAGGTCCAGGGGTGCTGGCCAGAAAACCTCCACGTGTGTCTGACGGCTGCTTGTCCCTCTGGACACGTCTGGAGGGAACGGCAGTTGTCAGGCCGGTGCATCCTGGGTACGAGCAATATTCATCCTTTCGAGGGACAATACTATCCTTCGGGGGATCGTATTGCCTGTGGCGAATATTCTGGCGCGGGAGGGGCCCGTTCTGGGCAAGTGGGGCGTTGCTCCGCGTGCCCCTCTGATGTTAGCAGAGGGCACAGTGGAGGAGCAAGGACGGGCTCGGTGTGCACTCACCCTGCCACTGGGCAGGCAGCGGGGGGACTGTGTCCTTCCCTGCCCCCGTCGATCTCGTAACCCCTGTAGGAGTGCTGTGGTTACGTCTCGCGGCTCTTATTGGGGCCGAGGGTCTTGGCTTAATCGCCCGGACCGTGAGGAAGAACACCTCTATAAAAAATTACCCCGAATCTCAAGCGGCGGCGCACCGTGAGGGGATGTATGGCTGACGGGTGTTCCGTTGGAACGTTCAGTCTCTAGTGCGACCTCCGCCAGGGTACCAGCCGACCCCCTGGCGGGTTACGTTAGGCTTATCCGGGTAAAAGGGGCACTGCCCGGATGGACTGTTTATATCCCCCATACTCGTGGGAACTGCATGGATACACTAAAAAATAAAAATGTAGACGTTCAGGAGGTGGATGCTGTGTCAGAGCCTGATACAGCATCGCATGAAATGGAAGCAGTGGCTTTATAGGAGCCAAGAGCTGTGTTGGCCAAACTAGATGCATTGTCTGAGACTGACGATGCATCCGGGGCCATGAGCGCCTCGAGCGAAAGCAGCGTAAGAAGCTCTTCGCGCCTCTGGCGCAAGCGCTCACGCGCTGATAAGGTGCACTTGGGTTCGGATTCGGCTTCCGGTGATGAGGCCGTTACGGCCCCAAAGAAAAAGTCCTCTGGTCGTGGCAAGGGCCGGCCGGCGTCAGTGGGCACATATGTGGGCATGGCAAAGGCCAGAAGGGAGTTGGCAGCAGCCCAGAAGGCTGCTGAAAAAGCGGAAAAGCTTGCAGAGGATGAGCGGGAGGTCGCCGAGCTTACCCGGAAAATTATAACTGGGAAAGTGACTCACCCGTCAGTGTCCTCTGCGAGTGCCGAGGAGGTGGAGGCGGAGGATAAGATCGCCAATGCCCTCAACCAGCAGATGCAGGACGCCGTGGAAGCCATTAAAAAGGTCTCCAGGGTGTCCAAGGGCCTAAGCGGTGTCAATCAAAAGGCCCTTAAAGAGGCAACTGCCTCCATCGTTGAGGCTGCGGAAGCTTTGCTGAAGCGCACCTCCTCAGAGGAGACGGCCAAGCTCCAGGCCGAGAACTCCCGTCTGGCAGTTCAAATGGCCCAGCTCCGCAAGGAGCATAATGAGCTCAGGGCAGAGCTGGAGAAGGACCAACGCCTGCGTCAGGAGGAAGGTCACCCCGTGCGGTCGATGCAATCTGGGGAGCCCGACTTTATCCGTAGCATCGTCCGGGAGGAGATGGCGAGGATAAACGACGTCTCGGAGGGGAGGTCGTTGCGCCCGCCATTGGCTGCGGACCGCAGAAATGCAGAGCAAGCGCGTGCGACATCATACGCGGCGAAAGCCGCAGCACCGCGCTTGCTGAAGGCGTCGGTTCCGCCAGCATCGTCAGCTTCGACCACCCAGGCCTCGGCAGCCCCGAGCCAGTCCCTGGAGCCCACACAAGGGCAGAAGGGGAAGGGGAAAGGGAAGGGAAAGGGAAAGGGCAAGGGTGGAGCAGCCACTGAGGCTGCTGCCACCAATGCAGTTGCTGAGGGGCGTCCGACAACCTTCGAAACCCGCGAGGGTGGTTGGGAGACCGCCGGCGCCAAAAATAAGAAGAAGAAGGCGAGGCGCTCCGCTAAAAAGAAGGCGGAAGAAGCGGCAAAGGCCGCAAAAAAGGAGGCTAACAGGCTCCGAGCACCCAGATCCTCGGCTGTGGTGCTCGCATTACAGCCTGGAGCGGCGGAGAGGGGTTTGACCTACGCCGGGATCATGGCGAAAGCGAAGGCTGAGGTTCAATTCGATGACCTCGGCATACCGGGCCTACGGTTGAAACACACCGTAACCGGGGCTCGCTTGCTAGAGATTCCCGGCGCCACCAGCGGTCCAAAAGCTGACACACTTGCCGAGAGGTTGAGGGCGTCACTTTTGGCAGAGGAGGTCCGGGTGTCCAGGCCCATGAAGTGCGCAGATTTGCGAATTTCGGGCCTGGATGACTCGGTCACGACCAAGGAGGTCGTGACAGCCGTCGCGAGGGTAGGCGGCTGTCCTCCAGAGCAGGTGAAGTCAGGCGAGATTCGCGCTGGCTTCACCGGCTTAGGGACAGCTCTCGTGAGCTGTCCTGTTGCGGCGGCCCAAAAACTTATGGAGGGCCGTCGGCTGCTGGTGGGGTGGGTATCGGCGCAGGTGAAACTTTTGCCAGCCAGGCCTCTGAGGTGTTACCGGTGCCTGGCGGGTGGTCACGCGGGGGCACTGTGTACCGCGGGGGTCGACCGCAGTGGTGTTTGTTTCCGCTGCGGTCAGCACGGGCACTTCGCCAGCTCGTATCAGGCGGCGCCGCACTGTATTATCTGTGCGGCGGCAGGCAAGCCGGCGGAGCACCGGGCGGGCAGTGATGCCTGCGCCGAGCCCATCAAAAAAGGTAAAAGGGAGCGCAACAAGAAGGCCGCACCCAATGGCAGCAAAAAGCCGCCACAAGGAGGCGAAGGGGAGGCGTCGATGGATACCCAGTAATAGCTCCAAATCTGCGCCTCCTTCAAGCCAACATCAACCACTCTGCCAGGGCTCAGGACCTTTTGCTTCAGAGCATGCCGGAGTGGTTGATCAACGTCGCCGTGGTTGCCGAGCCGTACTATATCCTGCCCAGGGACGACTGGGTTAGTGATAGTGACGGCTTGGTGGCCTTAATCTCGCGGGCCGCTGCTGGTTCCCCATCCTTCGAGAACATCACGAGGGGTCGGGGACACGTAGCGGCTCTTTTCGGGGAGGTAGTGGTCGTGGGTGTATATTTTTCCCCCAACCGATCTCTCGCTGACTTCGAGGATTTCCTCGTGGGGTTGGGCATCGTCGTCAGCCGCAGCCAACCACACCCAGTGCTTGTCCTCGGGGACTTCAATGCCAAATCCACGGCTTGGGGTTCCCCGGCCACGGATGCGCGGGATGAGGTGCTCGAGGAGTGGGCTGTGGAGTCTGGGTTACTGCTCCTTAACCGGGGTTCCGTCCAGACGTGCGTTCGGCGGTGGGGTGGGTCCATAGTGGACATCTCGTTCGCTAGTCCCGCTGTTGAGCGCCATGTCCAGGGCTGGCGTGTGATGGAGGAGGTGGAGACGTTGTCGGATCACCGTTACATACGATTCGACGTCTCCGCCCAGACCTCTGTCAGCCCAGTCCAGGCGGACCCGGTCGGGGTCGGTCCGCGTTGGGCTCTTGCCAAATTGAACCGGGAGGCCCTCCTGGAGGCCTCGATCGTACAGACCTGGGTGATAGCACCGGACAGGCCTGTCGATATCGATGTGGAAGCTGGGTGGTTCCAGGAGGCGATGACGCATGTTTGCGATGTGGGGATGCCTAGGGCTAAGCCCAGTCCTGTAAGGCGCCAGATGTACTGGTGGTCCTCGGACATAGCGCAACTGCGTGTTGCATGTGTGAACGAGCGACGCCGGTACACCAGGTTCAGGAGGCGGTTCAGGAGGCGTCCCCGCACCCCGGAGGAGGCAGACATAGAGGATGAGCTGTACGAGGGGTACAGAGCAGCAAAGGTGGCCCTTCAGGTGGCCATCACAGAAGCCAAGGTGGCAGGCTTTGATGCCATGCGGGCGATTCTGGATGCAAATCCGTGGGGGCGTCCATACCGTATGGTACGGGGCAAACTTCGCCCGTGGGCCCCCCCACTATCCCAGAGTCTCCGGCCTGAGCTGCTGGAGGGTGTGGTGAGCGCTCTGTTCCCTTCAAGGGCGGAGCACACCCCTCCGCCGATGGTTCCTCCTCACATGGTGCCTAGCGCGGACGACGATGACGACGTGCCCGAAGTGACCCAGGAAGAATTGATAGCGGCGGTGAAACGGCTTCAAGCCAAAAACACCGCCCCAGGGCCCGATGGCATACCTGGTCGAGCATGGGTCCTGGCTCTGAAGGCCCTTGGACCCCGATTGGGAGGGCTCTTGAGCGCATGCTTCGAGCGGGGCCAGTTTCCACGGAGGTGGAAGACTGGCAAACTGGTCCTGCTGAAGAAGGAGGGGCGCCCGGCAGACTCACCATCTGCATACTGCCCCATCATGTTGCTGGACGAGGTGGGCAAGCTCTTTGAGAGAGTAATTGCAGACCGCCTTGTCCAGCACCTGACTAGGATGGGGCCGGATCTGGCAGACAACCAGTTTGGTTTCCGCCGGGGGCGCTCAACTGTGGACGCTATCATGCGCGTGAGGGCTCTGGCGGAGAGAGCTGTGGCCCGGGGGGAGGTTGTCTTGACATCGCCAACGCTTTCAACATCTTGCCCTGGAGTTGCATTAGGGCGGCACTCGAATTTCATCGGGTGCCGACTTACCTCCGCCACACTATCGGGGCCTATCTGACGGACAGGGCTCTCATCTACCCGGGTCGGGACGGATGGGGTCGGCGAGAGATGTCGTGCGGTGTGCCACAGGGATCGGTTCTGGGGCCGCTTCTGTGGAACATCGGTTACGACTGGGTGCTGCGTGGTGCTCTTCTCCATGGCGTCGGCGTAACATGCTACGCCGACGACACGCTGGTCACGGCGAGGGGGAAGACGCTTCGGCAGGCGACCATGCTGGCGACAGCGGGGGTTGCGCAGGTCGTTGGAAGGATCCGGCGGTTGGGTCTCGAGGTGACTCTACACAAGTCTGAGGCTCTGTGTTTCCACGGGCCTCGAATGGGGCCACCCCCGGGATCCAACATAATGGTAGGAGGCGTCCGCATCGGCATCGGGTCGACGATGAAGTACCTGGGACTCGTCCTCGATAGCCGGTGGGGCTTTGGGCCGCACTTTCAGCGGTTGGCACCCAAGCTGATGGGGGCCGCGGCTGCGTTATCGCGGTTACTCCCAAACTTGCGGGGGCCAAACGCCTCCTGCCGGAGGCTCTACGTGGGGATCGTACGGTCCATGGCCCTTTATGGGGCCCCAGTGTGGGCGGACACCCTGACACGCTGTAACGTTGTGCTGCTACGTAGGCCGCAGCGTGCGATGGTAATCAGGGTGATATGGGGATATCGTACGATCTCCTTTGAGGCGGCGAGCCTCCTAGCCGGATCAATGCCCTGGGATCTGGAGGCGAGAGACCTTGCGCTAAGGTATCACCAGCGCGAGGACCCGCCTGATCAGAGCGAGGTCCGCCAGATCCTAGTTGCTGAATGGGAGGAGCGACTTGCGCAACCCAGCGCAGGGCACGCCGTTATCGCGGCGGTAAGGCCCGTCATGGAGGAGTGGCTGGAGAGGAGCCATGGTGCCCTCACCTACCGGCTGACGCAGATACTCTCGGGGCATGGTTGCTTCGGTAAGTATCTGTGTCGCATAGGCCGGGAGCCGACGCCCGAGTGTCATCACTGCGGGAGCTGCCCAGAGGACACGGTGCAGCACACATTGGCGGAGTGCCCAGCTAGGGCCGCGCAGTGCTGTGACCTCATCACTGCAGTAGGCGGCAGCGATCTCTCGCTTCCGGCCGTGGTTCTGTCTATGGTCGGGAGCGAGAGCGCTTGGGAAGGCGTCGTCTCCTTCTGCGAGGAGGTTATGCTCGCTAAGGAGGCGGCGGAGAGGGTTCGAGAGGCGATGAGGTTATGCTCGCTAAGGAGGCGGCGGAGAGGGTTCGAGAGGCGATGACCTCTCTTCCCATCCGCAGGAGACGACCTGGGCGTCGTTGGTGGGCGTATGCCGACCTCCAGCCACCCTAGGTGTGGGCCTGCGGGCGGCGGACTCGGGGTGGCCCGCCGCCCGACCAGTTAAGGCCCGTGACGGTGGCGCGTAGTGTTCCGCGCGCGCCAGTCAAGAGGAGGGTGCGGCCGTAATTGCCGCACGGGGAGAAGGGGCTCGCCTGCCAGTGGCGAGCCGGGACCTGCCGGGGATGGTTGGGCGAATACGGGAGTATTTCCCACGCCCCCGGCCAAGGTCGGTAGAGGAACACCGTGGTGGTTTTTAGTCGGTAAGAGTCCGACACTGGCTCCGCCTTCCCCGGGCGGAGTGCGTCCATGAGGATTTTCCCCACGGAAAAAAAAAAAAAAAAAAAGGGGGGCAGGTCCAGTTGTTGTGGCGATGCTTCGGGGAGGCCTATGTCCAGCAGTGGACGTCTTTCGGCTGAAATGATGATGATGATGATTTATTTTTCGTCGGTTCAATTATTTGTTAAAACGTTTTATCTATCTATCTATCTATGTACAGCGATTTTTATTCGCTCTCTGAATCTTACCTACCGCGATTTTGAATCGCCAGTGCGTGCACCTACATATGTGTGTTAGTGGTGTACGCCTTAATGACAATGAATGATAATTACGGAACCCGCGCATTATTTACCTTATATTTACTTTTTAACTTTCTCGTTGCATTTATCTATAACTTATATGAAACTGTAAATAACGCGTTCATATCTTTTATTTGTCAGACTGCTCGTAACCACGGCCAATGGAACCCTGGTCGAAACTTCGGGCTTAGATGGGTATGCATTGTGCGCTTTAACTCCCGTTTCATATAAATACGTTACATACCTACCTACGAAAAAAGAGGTAGACACGTTACTAGTGCACCAAAATGAATAAGGCAACGGATTGTCGTGATTATATGTATAAAGATAGTTGATGGGCCGGAAATTAACATAAGCTACTTATACATTATTGTGAACGTGTGTTTGTTGCATTGTTCATCTTTCACGCAGTAACGGAGCAACATATCGACATCTGATATACTGGGTGTCAGGGAAACGCTCCCGAAACTGAAAGGCTATTTTATATTTTATATGACGACCTCTGTGGTCTAGTGGTTCGAGTGTCGGACTGCTGATAACGAGGTCGTGGGTTCAATACCCACAGGATACAAATATTTGTGTGATGAACATAAGTGTTTGTGTTGGTCTGGGTGTTGCTTATGTATTATAAGTATGTATTTACAACAAAAAAAATGTATTTAGGTATTATGTCCAATGTCTAGTACCCATAACACAAGCTCTGCTTAGTTTGGGACTAGATGGTGCTGTGTAAAAATGTCCCAAAGATATTTATTTATATTTATATTTATACTTTCTAATCGAATACCAAGAACCATTAGCCTTATACTCATGGTTTTAGTGATTTGGTTTTTTGCAAACCCGCAATGTAAAGCGTACAAAACTCTGGATCAATCAATCAATGCCGCGCGTACCTAACCTACCTACGCTCGCTACGACACGGACTGCGTATGCGAGCGGATGTCGTTCACCCCTAGCGCCAGCTGATATTTTATTTGAATTTCATTGCGAACTAAAAAATAAGTAAATAAATGGGTTTTTTTTTGCAAATCAGTTTTATTTAACTGCCCAAAGCAGATTATGTAGGAAAAATGATTTTTTTTTTGGGTTTCGTGTCAGTAATCACCAGCACTATCACCTATCTTCGTTTTCGGAAGCGTTTCCCTGACACCCAGTATAGTGTAGTTATATTTTAATCGCTTTTTTTTTAAACACGGGTGCGAAGCCGCGGGTAAAAGCTAGTATTAAAATAAAAGTAAGATTCCAAACACGGTCTCGATAAATTATCCTAATACTTAGTGGGTATAATAAATAAAACAGTGTATGGTTAAACCTCTTAAACAAATCTGTAAACTGGTAACAAATTAGTTCAACAATAAACTGCAACCACGCCCGGACAATGTAGCTCATCAGCTACTTGCAGTTCTAAAATTCAAAATTATAACTGTTGAGAATCTAATTTATTTTGTTTAGAAGTAAAGGATTTGCATCCAAATGATGAATCATTTATACAAATGTAGTATGCGAGATGTAACAATTTTTGTATTGAAATAAAGATTTATTATTATTATTTATTTATTTATTTATCCTAGTACTATTTATTGGAGAATTGTGCTGGTGAGACTCGATGAATATAAAAATACTGATCTGCTCAAAAAATTGGGTTTGTATCCACGGATCCCGGGATCAGACTGAATTAGCCACGGATCCCGAGTTGTTGTATCCACTGATACCGGGATCCGTTTCCCTCAAAAAAACAAATTAATATTTTACCCGCTGATCACGGTATCCGTGGCTACAAAAAAGCAAATACAATAATTTTCGAAACTGATCACGGCGTATAAAGTACTTTTTTCAAACTCAAACTCAAACTCAAAACTTTTATTGCATTCATGTGTATATAGGTGTTACATTTATAATTTAAAAAAAAACGTCCAAGTGCAAGTCGAACTCACGCAGTAAGGGTTCTGTACCACCCATCGACCTGATACCCCATAGAAACTGATTTAATTTACGAGAGAGTAAAAGACATCAATGCACCGTGCGCGAAATATGAATTCTTACGCAGGTACTACTACATAAGTCGATGTTTACCTTATTTTTATTATTTGCTGATAAACTACACAGTATGCATTATTATTAAACAAAGTTTGACGCTGGCATATATTACCGTTTCGAAGGAAAAGCAGGAACATAAACGTTAAAAAAACGCAACGTCGTGTTAGGAGTCATAGATACACATATTCTGAGAAAATTTCAACCGGCTACCTATTACCGTACAAAAGATACAGCCACACAGACAGACGGATGGACGGACGGATGGACGGACAGCGTAGTGAGAGTAATAAGGCCCCGTTTGGCCCCTTTGGGTACGGAACCCTAAAAATTACCTGGAAAAACATTTAAATTCGAAACATTATACGGTTTTGCTTCACTTACAAAAATTATGTTTGCTTGCACAACAAATCGTACAGCAAAACAACCCAAAAACGGTAAACTTCTCACAGAAATACACACAAATATTAGAGGGAAATTAATTACCCGTGTGGCTTCTCAAAAACTCGAGTTACGAGAGTATTCGGTTCACGTGCTCGTCCGAACTTCTTATCTTCAACTTTAGCCGTGAGACGCCTTTCACAAGCTTGCTCTGAAACTCGCAGTGAGTACTATGGGTGGAAGGCGATGAGTTTCGATCGAGTTTAGGGACACGGTTCAAACTTTTGTATATTATGTGTGTATTTGTTTCCAGAAGGAACGTAATGTTTATTCGTAAGTCGCATTGAGAGGGAGCGTAGGGCACTAGCGGTCCGGAGTAATATGTTGGCCCGCAGATTTTCTCGGTGTACAGACCTAGTAAAAATTACACTTTTCAAGGCTTACTGCCAGAGTCTGTACACGAGCAATCTGTGGGTCAATTATACCAAAAGATCGCTGGATGTCCTACGCGTCCAGTATAATAATGCTTTCAGGATGTTGTTGAGACTGCCTCGTCACTGCAGTGCGTCGGAGATGTTTGCGCAAGCCCATACCGACGGCTTCTACGCGATTATGCGCAAAAAAACAGCATCGCTGCTGAAGAGAGTGACGGACAGTGGCAACAGCATCCTGAAAACTGTAGCTGAGAGCTTCGGCTCTCCTATTGTGAAGCAGTTTATAAGGATATATTCCTTATAAGCATTTACATGTACTTTCAAAACGTTAATTATGCATCCAGTTGCACGGTTCCAAAATCTTGGTCCTATGGAGAAGAGCCGGCAAGAAACTCCATGGATACGTGGGACACTCAGAAAGTTTTGCGAAACTAAAAAAAATTGTTCTATACGTACATATATTTTTATCAAATCTTTTCAAAGTACTTTCCACCAGCCTCTATACAAAGATTCATGCGCCTAAACCAGTTTTCAAAACACTTTTTCCAGTCCGCCGCAGACACCTCGTTTACAGCCTGCTCGAACGCAGCCAGCGCATCTTCCGGCGACGAAAATTGTATCCCTTTGAGCTGATTTTTTATTTTTGGGAATAAAAAGAAGTCACACGGTGCTAGATCAGGGCTGTAAGGAGGGTGACCCAGGAGTTTGACTGGCGTGCTGTCCAGGATGTCCCTCGTTTTGAGTGCGGTGTGCGCAGGTGCATTGTCGTGGTGGAGCAGTAGCCCGCGGAGCCCTGTGTTTGGTCGCTTGTTGCTTATAACAGAGAAAACTTCTGGCAAACATTTGGTAGTATACCATTCGGCATTAATGCTTCTTTGATCCCGTAAGGGAATTGATACCAAGTGGCCAGTCAAATTAAAAAAGCTAGCGATCAAAATCTTACCCCCGCTTCTAGATCGCTTCACTTTGGTAGGCGTTGGCTCATTTTGAAACACCCAAACAGTCGACTGGCGCTTGGTTTCTGGGTCGTATTGATAAATCCAGGACTCATCACCTGTAACGATGTCGTAAACACGCCGAGACGAGCCTGCTTCAAATTTGTTAACCATATCACGGCACCATTCCACCCGGGCCTGCTTCTGAGCATCGGTGAGGTTGTGCGGCACCCAGCGTGATACTATCCTCCTCACGCGAAGATGGCTGTGTAGAATCTCGTGAACGCTTCCCGATCCAATCTTCAATATATGTTGAATCTCCTGATATGTAATTCGCCTATTGTCTTGGATTAAATTTTTCACTGCTAGCACGTTTTCTTCGGTAACAGCCGTCAAAGGGCGACCGCTTCTTTCGTCATCCCCCAAAGTTGGTCGACCGCGCTTGAATTCGTTATACCAACGATACACGGTTGCCTTGGAAGGGCCTTCATCCATGAATGCCATTTGAAGTCTATCGTACGATTCATCCGGTTTCAGGCGACACTTGAAATCGTATAAAATCATAGCTCTAAAATGTTCCCGGCGCAGATCCATATTTCAGTGAGACACAATACTTTGAATTAACTCGCAAAAAATGTGGAGGGAAATTTTGAAATTGTAACTTACTTATTTTTACTTATAAATAATCATATTTTCGAAAAACATTATAACTGGCCAGTCTCCCATATATAAAAACTTTTTTTCGCAATACTTTCTGAGGGGCCTGGTATACTCTTTTCAAATAATAATAGTACAATGATTTGTTAGATGATTAATTGGAAAGAATTGTGTGAGAATAATGTAGGTTAATGACTGAGACAAATTCACTGAAGTAAACTAATTAAAGTAGTGATTTAGTTTGCGGATCAGTTTACTGTAATCAAAACAGTCAAAAGCCTTGGAGAGATCACAGAAGATGCCGATCGCATCCTGTGGCCCTCCCAAGCATCCAAAATGTGAGATATTAACTTGGCGCTTGAGTCAGTCGCTGACCTACCCTTCGTGAAGCCAAACTGTTGATCGTGAAGCCGTGAACTGTGAGCGTTTCGACCACATATGAGCCGTCATTAATTCCGCGTTAGTGATCAGCTAATAGCAACCTTGGTAGGGTCAATCGGAGTTCCCCGTTCTCAATACGCTATGGCCTCATGCACTCGTTACACTCAGTAGCTCCTTCAAGAACTTCTAGCTCGACGACTTTAAAACACTCTAGTGGTAGGACAAAGTCTGACTACGTGCAGTCAGGGTGCGCAAATTTTATACAAAACTACTTTCAACCAACCTCTTAGTCAAATCGACCTTTGACTGCCTCATTTCAGTCACTTAGGATTGCAGGATAAATTATTAAAAGTCTGAAAGAGATTATTCTACTTTAGTTACGACGGTTGACTACCAAGTTTAGGTATTTCTAGGATAGATTAAAAATATATCCCAAAAATATTTATTATAATAATAATAAAATTATTATCAGTTAAAAGCCGAAATTAGAATCCTTTTCCGGGTTTGCCGAAAGCCGTTGGTCAAACCTACGACGACATTTGACTGCAACATAATACATCCTACAACATTTTATTTTTGAAGGCCGTGGGTATGATTTTCATACTAAAAGGGTCCAATGACCTATTATTATTTATACAAAAAATAAAATAATTCAATTTTAAGATCGCGTAGCAAGCAACTCTTCACAAATTTAAAGCGCGCGCGCGCTCCACGATAGGGTAACTATTCTTAATTTTAAGCTATTGCATAGCTTCTATCGCGGGCCTTGAGCGTGGAGACCGAACCCAGAAATTCCGTAACGAAAATAACCTAACACCCCCCACTCCGACCGGCACAGCGGTGATACTTTTTAGTTTTGCCATCTATCGATGAATAGTAGAACTTTTAATGACTTTTTGAAATATCACGCTTGTCTCTTTAGTTCTGCAAATCGCCTCTAGGTGGCATTGGTTGTATCGGCGTTACTGCGCATGCGTAATCCCCCTCTTCGCCCCGCAATCTGGTGACTCATGCCTGCTTAGAGTTTCGGCGTTAGGGCACCTCCTCTTTGTATTTACATAAAAAATGCTATGCAATAGCTTTACCGCGGCAGTCTCCGAGTGCACACGTCTTTTTTTAATATTGAAATTATTTTCAAATATAGAATAGAGTCATACCTAAGGGAATTTGTTTCTTTTTGAAAAATCTTGGTAACTTTTTAAATTATGAGCGTTTGCATGAGAAGAGGTGGCTGTTTTTACAAAAAATAACTAAATAAATTTGCGTATTTTGAGATGTTAGTTATTTTGATACTGCTAAAACTTCCAACTTAACTTCCGTAGATAAAGCGAATTCGCACTATTTCTGAAAACTGGCCCGTACCGGACCGATCGAAAAATGATTAGTTAAAAGCCAATGCCACAAATAACACTCATATCCGAACAATTTAATTTCGAGAACTCATGATAGTGTCATTTCTAAACAGGAGGCCGTGATAGTCCCACGTCCGTTCACTGCACATGTATCAACTTTCTTAGTTCAAAATACACGTACTATCTTCACTTGTACTTTGAATAGCATAATGTTAACGGTCTCTAATGCTAGTCTTGGGAGAACTAAAGCAAGTTTTAAAGCACATATAATTTGTCGAAAAGACCATTTTATCGCTTCCCGTGTGTCTCGTAAGGTTACTGGGTTTTATGAAGTTTTGCAAGTGTTAAAGACTTGTAGTAGTAGTAGGGCCATTGACGAATGCTTTCGTCCGAGGAGGAATTATACTTTTTTTTTACGAGTGAATCGTCATGGATACCCATCGTCTGGGAAAGGCGGAGGGTTAGGTCAGACTCCTCCCGGCTAAAACCATACAGTGGCCGTCCTCGGCACAAAATAGAGGAGCTTCGGGAACTCCTGTGTGCCGGTGCCGCTCTGGCGCCCACAGCATCAAGCGACTACCATATACTGCTGTCCTCCAGGGCCTCCTGGGTACATTTAAGCGCATATCGATGGCGCTTGACTACGTAGTAATTCTGCCGCCACGTTTCATTGCTGAATTTTGGTTTGAAGAGTGCAAGTTTCAAAACAGATTGTAGTCGACGTGCCTCGTGAAGACTGCACCTGCAAACATAAAACTTAAAATTAAATAAATGAATAAATTTTTTTTGTAGAATAGTAGAAACACTACAATATATTTTCATGAATAAAAAGTTCATTTATTATTTATTATGTTTATTTTGAGTCTGGGCCGCTGACTCCCTAAATTTTGTAATTAACCTTTAGAAAATCTAGTCTGACACCCCTGACTCCCTTCTCAAAGATTCAGAATATTCTCCGTTTTTGTTGCAACATAATACCTCGTTCCTCCACACGTCTGTATTTGTAAGAGTTCTTGTTAGTCAGAATGTTTGTAAATACGTTTAGTTGACAACTTGCAATAACAGCAATATGTTTTCAAGCATGCTTGAAATCATCAGTACTTTTTGTGTAAACATGCATGACAATTCTAAGATACACTAGAATTCTAACTGTAGATTCTAATATAAGTTAGAGTTAAACAATTGTTCATGCATGCTTGACAAACTTGCAGTTACGTCGACGATTCCATATTCTCTTGAAGTTCGGTCCAACTATGTCCGTTCCCAATATTAATTGCCCTGAAAAAGGGAATATGGACCATCACTTTCTGGAATTAAAGTATCTATTCGAATATACTAAAATCGATCTGATATTTATGAGTTATAGAAAATATTCCGCATATAACACTGCATGCAGCGATCGATTCCCAGAGGAAATACCATGTAAGTGGGTAACTGGCGTTGAATTATCTTCGGCAATGAGATATTGAACCAACATGTTCTTTGTTTAAGACTTTTTCGTGAAAGTACTACCTTCGGAGGAAACAAAGCATTAGGCTTTACGATTACAGCGTAAGTTTGGCAATATTTCACCAAAAATTTAGACTGATTTTTATAAAGATTTGATTTTAAAAAACAACATTGTGTTAATAGATGAAGGATTATAGCAATCAAGTAGACGAGCACCAGTCAAAAACGAACGGAAAGCAGAGAAATATAGTATCGATCAATCAACTCAGAGTATCGCAGTCTACTGCTGGACATAGGCCTCTCCTAAGTTACACCAGAACACACTATCCTCCGCTTTCGGTCTTTCCAGCTATCTATCTTCTTTAGGTCTTTGGTCCACCTGGCTTGGAAAAAATATACTATGTTATTATTATTATCAGCCTGTAGTGTCTCACTGTAGGGCAAAGGCCTTCCTTCCCTTTTTCCACTTGTTCCTATCTTATTTCGTCTGAGGCCAATCCTTCAAATAGGCTGGATTCAAGTTTGTACAGCCATCTCCTTCTGGAAATGCCGCCTTGTCGTTTGCTGCTGTCTTGTTTTCGCCCATATCTCCTCCGGCATGTGACAAATGTGACCAGCCCAGTTCCACATAAGTTTGGCAGTTGTGTGGCCTATAAACAAAACAAAAACATCAGCAATTTGTGTTTTGGAACGCAGTATAGAGTTTTTTACACAATCAGTAAGGTTAACTCCTAGGCTACCTAAACTTTATTTAATTTTTGTTTTTCTATCTCAAATCTCCATTAGATATATTTCATTCTGCTTCCAATGTTTTGCATTGCTCTGGGACGAAAGTATTTGGACATACAATTTCAAAGAATACTAGTACAACTTTTCAAATAACCGATTCAGAACAAACATGATCGAACTAATACAATGTACTACATGCTCTCCGCTTTATTTCTCTAGGGAGTAGAGGTGGCAGCATGTCGACGGGGTAAATGCTCATTGTACTGCAGCCTGTATCATGTGCATTATGAAGGATATTCGATACATCACGAATAGCTGTATGTACTGGCCATGTAAGTAGAATTGACACTAGTACATGTTTATCACAGAACGTAAATACTTTTTAACAAAAAAAAAACTGCAACTATTACAAGATCATCTAGATAGGCGATGTTAATATAAACTGATTTATTGAAGCTGGTTGAAGCTGGAAAAAACTACTCAACTTAACTCAATAAAATTTATATGAGACCACCGCGTGGTCTTTCTCTACCATATAAAAAACAACCATATACATCGGCCCAGAAATCACGGAGTAATCGGTGTACATACATGAAAAAAACCTCGTCCAATACATAACCTCCTCCTTTTTTTGAAGTCGGTTAAAATATATTTTTGCTATGTCTGTGATGTTTTTATAACTTGTAGCCACAACGAAGAATTTAACAGATTCACTTTCTGCAATTATTGAATTTATGTCACCTACTTCTGTCTCCGAGCCTCTTCTCAATTATGTTTGGGTCGGCTTCCAGTCTAACCAGATGCGGTTAAACATCAGTATTGAAGACGGAGCGACTGCTATCAGACCTCCGTAAATCCCGTAACCCAATTACTAGTAATAACAACATCCTAGGGATAGACCAGTTGTCAGATTTTCGGGCTTCTGACTATCAGTAACAATAGTAACTGCAATTACTAGTAATACCAACATCCTAGGGATAGACCAGTTGTCAGACTTTCAGGCTTCTGACTACCCGTAATGACTGCCATAGATATTCGTGTGTTCTCCAACCGGCGCGATAAGATAGGCACGGTGGGGTCTCGACATGCAAATAAATGGTCACCCAGCCATCCAAGGACGGACCACGGCTAGTGCAGCTTAACCTTGCAAATTTTGTGATCCACGTAGTTATTACTTAGCCACCTTCCGAATTCATGTAAGTACAATGAAAAACAAAAACTTAAAACTAACCGACAAAAAGCAACTAGCATACCCGACATCCTTGTATTTTTTTTATATATTACCGAGCTCCATAATTACTTTTCTCCATAAACATTTAAAGCTGCAAAAATAAATAATTTAAAAGCTAAGATAATAAACCACATAATAATATATTTAATGTGCACTGAATTAAAAAATAAAACACTCTGCGAGCAAACAGGAGCAAGCGGATATTCAGTTCCGCATAGTGATGTGACACAATAGGTATATTTGCTGTATTTTAATATCTAAAAAGGAAAAACCGGCCAAGAGCATGTCGGGCCATGCTCAGTATTATAGGGTTCCTTAAGTAGGTGTAATTACAAACGAATCAAATCGAATATTAATCATGGCTATTTTAGTTTTTGCAATAATCGGCAGCATTCGCGACTCAGAGCGTGTTGTTAGTAGCGCCATCTAGCGATAAATTCAAGAAGCCAAATTTAAGACGTTTGTCATTTCAAAGTTACTTTTTGTGATTTTTTCAAATAGAAAGTAGCTAAAGGAGCATTATTTGCTATGATAATTTTTCTATAAGGTCAATGACCTTTGAGCTAGGACGTTTTAAGTATTTTTCAGTTTTCTCTCTATAACTCAAAAAATTATAATCACATTATACTCGAAATAATTTTAAAAGAGAGTTTTCACAAAGGTCTATCAATGTGGAAGATTATAAGTTTCTACATTGCATAGTTTAGAAATGGCAGGGGGGGGGACACATTGCAAGCCACTTTGGCGGGCTATATTTCGCAGATGGTACACCTGATAAAAAAGTGGTGTATCAAACATTACCTTAATTTTAGTAGACCTATTCAATGATATCCCACACGAGGGGGTGCAGCGAAAAAAATTTTTTTTTCTCTATTTCACATGTATGGACACCACCCCTAAAATACGGAAAAACGATTCTTTTATTCTTTTAAAATTGAGATCTATATGTCGACTATTTTTTAACAAAATTTCATTTACTTATGTTTATAACTGTAGAAGTTATTAAGCTGTAAAGGATTAGGACAGACGGACAGACGGACAGACGGACAGACGGACAGACGGACAGACGGACAGACGGACAGACGGACAGACGGACAGACGGACAGACGGACAGACGGACAGACGGACGGACATGACGAAACTATAAGGGTTCCTTGTAGGACTTCGGAACCCTAAAAAGTAGGTTCTGTCTTAGTATTTCTTTCATTATTTGTGCTAGTAAAAAAAAAAAATGGGGATGTTAATTATATTATTTGCACAAAAACTACAGTTAACAGAATCGTTTTTATGGTCAAGGTAACAGACATCAGATATCTTTTTTGTACTACTTAAATAGGTAGGAACGGTTACTTTTAGAGCAGAACTGTCAAATGCATAACACATCCAGTTAAGCAGAGCCTATCTTGTATGAGACTTACATATTAGGCCAGTTCCGCTTATAATGGTTTTATTAGCATTAGGGGCTCGTGGCTAAGTAAGAACCGTGTGGATTATACGATCTGCGAGGTTAAGCTGCACTAGCCGCGGTCAGTCTGTGGATGGGTGACCGTTTCGTTACACATCGAGACCCCTTCGTGCCTCGGAGAGCACGTAAAAAGCCGTCGGTCCTGCGCCTGATCTCTCTCCGGTCGTGTCGAATTGCCGTCCCATCGGATTATGAGAGTGAGGGAATAGAGAGTGCACCTGTGTTTGCGCACACACTTGTGCACTATAATATGTCCCGCGCAGATGGCTTGTCTCTGTTGAGATTGGCCGCCGCTACCGAAATTCAGCCGGGAGGACATTATTATTATTATTAGCATTAACATGCAGTTGACCATACTTCGCAGCATATAACCCTAACTTAAGAGATCTGATCTAAAAATGTCCATGCATAGAGGAGGATGCTGATACCCAACTTTCTAAATAAAACCTCATTCATTTTCATAGTCATAAATAAATCAACACAAAAATTGAACCAATCGATAAGAAATTATCGACTAAGCTTTTAGAAACGAGCACATCCCTAATTCCGCAATTATGCGGGGCATGTGGCCTCTTTAATTGCGTTTGCACTAAACACAAACGCTTAGTAATTAATTCTAGATTAAGCCTGTAGAGTCACTTCTGAACATTAGATCCAGTAAAAAACAGTCTGAAAGTTGGTTTGAAATTATAATTTCGCAGAATATAATTTGTTTTAGATTACATTATTTTGGTTTCTGTACTTGTGTATGATATATCAACTCAGCCTATCGCAGTCCACTGCTGGACATAGGCCTCTCCCAAGTTGTGCCACAACTCTCGGTCCTCTGCCTTCCGCATCCATTCCCCCCCAGCCACGTTCTTCAGGTCGTCAGTGCATCTGGCAGGGGGGGCGCCCTACGCTGCGTTTGCCGATTTGCGGTCTCCACTCAAGGACCCGTCCGCTCCAGCGGCCATCGGGCCTTCGACAGCCATCCCCAGCCCACTGCCACTTCAGGTGATTGACCCTACAAGCTATGTCAGTCACTCCAGTTCTTCTCCGGATAATCTCGTTACGGATTTTATCCTTCAAAGTAACTCCAAGTATAGCTCGCTCCATAGCTCGCTGAGCGACTTTGAACTTGTAGACTAGCCAACTGTCAGTGTCCACGTCTCGGCACCGTAAAAAAATAACCGTAAGAAACAACACAAAATCCATAATAATTGAACCGTGTATGATATTTAACAATTATGTTGGTTCAATTATTATGGATTGTGTATTGCTTCTTTTAGCTTTCTTTGAAATATGGTTAGGTTGGAAACTGACCCCAGTGTACTTAGAAATTGGCTAGGGTCTGTCCTTATTATGTATACAAAACAAAACAATTTTTTGATGAGTGGTGGTTGGTGGACTGCAAAGACAAGACTTTGCACCGAATTCTCAGTAACGTTAAACACTTAATAGTGATAAAATAAAATAAACTTTAAAAAAAAATTAAAAACCGACTCCAAAAGAATAAAATAATAATTTTTTGGTGAAACAATTTAGGAAGTAGGTGTCTTTGATTCGATTTGATTTAAGAAAAACTTGGCACCGACTTCCAAAACTGTTTTACAAAAAATTTATTACTTAATTCGTTCTGAAGTCAGTTTTTACTTTTTTTTAAGTTTATTTTATTTTTCTATTTTGAGTGGCATTAACAATAGAAAGACAAGCGATTGCTGAAATCCCGTATGATTTGCTGTCATCCATTGAAGAGTTCCCTTCTTTATCTCCGAAGATCTTCATCAGATCTTCACCAAATGATACTTTCTGAATGTAAATGCTTGACTTGTTGATGAAAATACCAAAAACACTTTATGTATGCCTATAATATTTGAAGAGTTCCCTCAATTCCACATGGATCCCATCAACAAAACTGGATTTGGAAAATGGGACCAATCTGGAAGGATAACATTTCAAAAACCTAATTTTTTTATAAATGAACCGATAAACCGGAGATTTAGATCTCCGTCATTTATAAAACAAACATAAAAAATATATACAATCGAATTCAGAACAGCCTCCTTTTTTTGAAGTCGGTTTAGATCACGAGCGGGACTTTTTACAAAAACGGCCGACATTGGCGACGTCATAATGTCAATTATATTTTATTAATACTTTCCCACTAACATAGCTATGTTCGTTAAAGTAGTAAGAAATGTTCATCCAGGTACAGTTGACTGCATGACAGTGGTAACACTTCAATTCGAAAACCACCTTTACTGCTAAACCAACTTGTGGTCGACCGTACAAGTTCTAAGGTGTATCAAAGCAGTCAGTTTTGATGATTAACGAAAAGGCCCACAAACTGAATTCTGCTACTGTTATAAGCAATCAAACGTATTTTATCAACGAATTAACATAACAAAGCAACACTATTTGGCACTATTGTTTTCTAAACATCAATCAGAAAACTAAATTGCAATCCAAATCCATGTCCAACATATAAGTACCTTTGTGAACAAGAGCAATAACAATTTGCGTAAACATACAAACAAACAAACAATACTTTCGTGTACGGCAATATCATTAATCGTGTAGAACAATGTATATTGGAAATTAATAAATAAATAAAAATAAATAAAAATACTAATTCAATTTGCCTATAACTACAGGATTACAAATCAATTATAATTAAATTTAAATTACAAATTAACATCACAAAAGCGGCAGTTACCAAAATTGATGATACTACATTTGCCTCAACACAAACCACACAGCGAAATTACAATTACATTACAATTAAACGATACTACACCATGTTATCTCTAATTGCTAATGAATTAGATAAATACAACTGTAGAATTACCATCAGATTTCTGACGTACATTATCGTTGAAACCAAAAACAGCAACAATAATTTTGAAACGAAATGTTCTAATAAATTTGCGCTTGTAATTTGCACATACGCGACCGAGACCACAACGTTGTGTTTATTTCACGGTCCAAGTTAGAAGATAAGATCTAGTCTTAATAGCTTTGTGAGAATGCTAATGCCTATTGAGACTGTTAGCCATTTGCTAACTTCACCACACGCCTACGGTGATTGGCCAAAATGTATATCATTAAGTTTAGCTAACCTTATTCAGTGACACCAAACTTTAAACCAGCCACTGACATTCTTGGTGAATGCTATCAAAGACCATTTTCAATGGTAAGACGATAAGCGATATCTATCTGTACAACGGCAGCATCAAACTTGAATCTTCTATCGAGACAATACTGTTTTAGCTTCTAGGACTATTTTTGGTAGGCCCATTGCGGTGGCTCGAACATGCCTCACCATCTGAGGACAAGTACCGTGACATTATTTTCCACGTAACTCTTCTGTCGTTTACATTGTTTGTTTGTCAAAATGTCCACGCGATTCGTGATTTAAGTTAACGTATCTTTTTATAGATACCTATATTTTTTTATTCCTGTTGTGTTCTTTTTTTTCTGTGAAGTGAAAATACTTTTTTTTTTCATTCCACTCTCCAGTGTCTCTACTCAAGAATCGCGATCGCCTCCAACTCAAACCATCCCAAAACTGATGCCGCGGCGCCACTGACAAATGAACTGTACCAAGCTTGTTTATTAGCGAATAGAAACATTTTATGTGTAAGTTCGCCCCCTACATCACCCAAGACGCGGATATTGGCAAAGTTTTACACATTCGGAATGATTTCGGTCATAACTTTTCAGATTTATATCAATTAATGAAATTGGGCGTGGAACATCCCTAGCTCGATGGAGCGACCTGGAGGTAATTAAATATGTTTGTAGAGATTGTTCTAAAACAACTTAAAACCGATTTGTGGCCAAATAGGTTTAAAGAAATTTATTCTCAACATTAAAATTATTCGATTAGAAATATATTACAGGTTAGTCCTAAGTTTTAATAATGTTAATGGTGTACAATAAAGAATATTCTATCTATGTAGCTATGTATATTATTTTAACGCATTTAAGCGTGCAGAGCGGAATCAAAGTCAAAGTCAAAGTCAAATCATTTATTTCAATTAGACCATTTAACAGGCACTTTTGAAAGTCTACAGTGAAAATTAAATTGTAAATTGCCCATTCCAAAATGTAAATTCCTATGGAGAAGAATGGACAGAAGAAACTCCATGGTTAACCTTGTATTAATCGTTTAGCAATATTTTGTATACTTACATTAAATCTATTAAATTAATAATACATATTATCAGCATATTATAAATTTAGCCAATGCAAGTAATTTTAATGATAGTTACATGGTGCTCATTGCCATTTTTCAAATAGTAGCCGTAGACGGTATTTCAAATAGGATCAATTGTATAAATTATAACCAGAATATCACAAAGTTGTATAAATGTCATCATTTTTAAATAATCAATGTCACAAAAATAATAAACTAGAACTATTTATTAAAATTAGCAACCAGTTTGATTTTGTCTAGATTGTCCTATGGAGCACGATCAGCATATTTCCAAACATTCTTATCTTCAATATAGTCAATCAATTTGTAATCAAAATCCTAACAACATAACACATAACATCACGCCTGTATTTCCCCGAAGGGGTAGGCAGAGGTGTATAGTACACCCACATTTCGCAGTTATGTTATAGTCCCAGTATTAGGGGGTGAGCCTATTGCCATTATCCAAATCCTACTAATATTATAAACTTGAAAGTTTGTGAGGATGTTTGGATGTGTGAAGGTTTGTTACTCTTTCACGCAAAAACTACTGTATACATTTTAATAAAATTTGGCGTACAGATAGAACATAACCCGGATTAGCATATAGGCTTCTTTTTATCCCGGGAAGTTGAATAGTTCCCGAGGAATGCGCAATAAACGACATTCACGTGGGCGAAGTCGCGGGCACAGGCTAGTATAATATAAATTATTAGCAATTTTTGTATTACTTTATGGTACTAGAAGTTGCAGGTTTGCATCCTGCTCGTGAGCGAACTTTTTTCTCCTCAATTTATACCTTTAGACATACATTAATGGCTTGCATTCGTTTAATCAAATCATTATAATAAGCCCAATTCTGTTCCATTGCTCGGCACAAACCTCTTCTCGAAATAAAAAGGGCTTAGTACTTAGTCCACCAAGTTAACTGTTTAGTTAGACAAATTTTGGTAGTGTTTATGTTCACCTGGTTATAATTTATTTTTTGTCATGAGATTTCATAAATAATTAGATTTTCTTCAAGTTTCTTCTGTCAGTAATTTTGTGACCTTTGTACACTTGCATTGAAGGTTTGTTTTTGTAACAAAAGTACTAGTAAACGATTTTTTTCTGCTTACTGTACTTATACACACGGCTACACATCCATCTATACATTTCCAGTATAAGCTAACCACGAATTGTGTAGGATTACCATACAATGAGAGGTCAGCTTACACTGGAAAATATACCAAATAAAAAAACTACCACGTAAATCGGCCCCGAAATCTCGGAGTAATCGGTGTACATACATGAAAAAAAATCCTCCGAATACATTACCTCCTCCTTTTTTGAAGTCGGTTAAAAAACCACCTATATCACCAAAATGTTGCTCCCTTAAAGTATAACGAACAAAAATACACAACGTTTAATGTTCTGCTGTGTACCTTACACAGTAAAAACGTCCCTTAAGACCTAAATAAACTTCAAGCCATGAAATTATGCAAGCGAACAGGTAATAATTAATTTATTCTGTGTTATTATGCAAAGAGCTATAAAACTCGAACGGCGGGTACCTCAGGCTATGTTTATTTAAGGAAGCCTTTATAAGTAAGTATCTGCTTGCAAACTTTATAACATTAAAGGTAGGTACTGGAGAAACCTGATTTCCTTTCGTTGATAATTTCAACGGGCAATCGAATTTAAAACTGTCATGATGAAAGTTTCATCAAGAAACCTATGTTAGACATTACACCCTTACGCACGAACCGATTCGCTAATAGTTTTATCATGCGTACCGCTAAAGAGTGGAATTCTTTGCCGATGTCTGTGTTTCCCGATGAGTACACTCTGGTAGCTTTCAAGGCTCGAGTGAATAGGTTTTTAGGAGCTTCAGATCGAGTTAAAGCATTAACTTCATACATATTGATCGAGTTAAGGTATATCTTGTAATATTTATCCTCTCTGTAAACATGAATGCAAAATAAAAGCTAAGAAGTGGCTACTGTCACTAAATTATGACGAAACAGAAAATCTATTAAAAATATCGATTCTCTAAAATAATATACTATCACAATCACACTATCATATCTTCTCACACCCACTAACCCACCACATACCACACACCACTTCACACATACACACTCATACACATGAGGCTTCTGGCTTTACCACTATTATTAGCTGAATTACTATTTATTCTTTAATCTATGCTGTAGCCTGTAACGTAGTTTTACTTACCTCATTTACTCAACTTCACTTTCTTGTAACCACCTCCTGATGCTATTAATGTAACTCCCTGTGGATTTAATTAATGAGAGCGCTGGTACCCATAACACAAGTTAAATCTTACATTGGTTACCAGAGTTAAAACAAACACTTCATACCGAGACATTGTATAACTACTATTTGTAAGTGTTTACTGTACACCATTTATGTGAAATAAAAATTTATTTATTTTTATTATCTAAATAAGTACGGGTGGTCACGGGACGGACACAACTAGTTCAATTTAAAATATTCCTTACACCTTACACTTTAATATTAGACTAGAATACATGAGAGCACACTGACGACAACCAGACGTTGAACGGGCCCGTCTGCCAATTCGCACGTCATGGTCTCTGATCTTACAGGCTTATGGATTAATTTAAATTGAAACCATTGCGCCCGCCCGTGCCGTGCACGTACTTATTGTAGGGGAGGTACCGTTGCATTTTTGTAAGGAATTTCATACCGATTAAATTTCATTCCTAGTAGTTGATTAATGATCACTAATCAGCAAAATGAGCGTCAGTCACCGCACCCGCGGTGGAGATAAAAGTTACAGCATCAGAAAGTTGTAAAAATTTTTTTTTGCTTCGAGTGTTTTCATACCGCGCCAAAATTTCTGGGATGAATATTTAGATAATTTTGAACGAAATAATAATAATCAGTTATATGGAAGAGATATGATTATATGTCAGTTTCGTATATGAACATGTAATTTTTTTTATAAAATAAAGTAATTTCGTACTTCATGAAATTTATACAGATGAAAATTCATACCTTTAAAGTAATAAAAAAAATAGTCAGCTATTTGTGTACCGGGGAACTCCTTCAATTAGCGCCATAAACATGCTGTGCTCTAAGTACATCTGAGCGTTGCATAGCCAGTTTGACAAATGAACTGACGATCTGCACACACACAAACAATTAGCGGATGGTTATTTTCAAAATAAATAAATAAAATAAATAAATAAATAAATATCTTCGGGACATTTTTACACAGCACCATCTAGTCCCAAACTAAGGCGAGCTTGTGATATGGGTACTAGACAATGGATATAATACTAATATACTTTTTTTTTTGTAAATACATACTTATAATACATAAGAAACACCCAGACCAACACAAACACTTATTTTCATCACACAAATATTTGTGCCCTGTGGGAATCGAACCCACGACCTCGTGATTAGCAGTCCGACCCTCGAACCAATAGACCACAGACGTCGTAAAAAAAAAAAAAAAAAAAAAATAGGCATTTCACAATTTAGCATATAAAAACATTGACATTCACATGGCTTAATCTAAATAGAGGTAGACAAAATAAAATGTAATAAAAAATTTATTATTATTCCCTTTATTAATCTCACAAACTTATAATTTATATTTTTAAATATTAATTTATAAAAAACATTTAAAAATATAAAAAACAGCAGCCCACCGGCATCGGGAACAAGGTCCAAGCTACCGGTGGTCAGGGCCCCAGAGAAAGGAACCTCCTCACTATGCGTGCCGTTTCAAGGAGTACTGCCTTCTGCATCTGGCCCTTGATCCAACCGCCCAACGAGAGCCTCCTTAGGTGTTGGTCGAGGCTCTTGGCTATTAAGCCATTGGCCGTGATGACTATCGGTACAATGACTGCTGAGTCCACATCCCACATGTCGACAATCTCGTGAGCTAAGTCAATATACTTGATTTGTTTATCTTTCTCAGCTTTCACGAGGTTGTCGTCAAGAGGGACCGTGATATCAACAATCACTGCACGGCGCTCTGAACGATCTATCACCACAATGTCAGGTTTATTGAAAACAACAGTCCTGTCAGTGATGATGGATCGGTCCCAGTACAGTGTGGCATGACTATTTTCAAGAACTGGGTCGGGCACATACTGGTAGTACGGTACTTCCGATTCCACAAGATTATATTTCAGAGCAAGTTGCTGGTGGTTAATCCTGGCTACCAGGTTATGCCTGTGCAAGTACTCGCCGTTAGCAAGACGAGAACACCCGGAGATAATGTGTCGGATAGATTCACCCGGACGGTGGCATGCCCGACAGATGTCAACCGTGCCATCCTTCACAATATATTTCCGGTAGTTGTTCGTCATCATTACTTCGTCCATAATTGCACAAACAAAGCCTTCGGTCTCTCCGAAGAGGTCACCGAAACGCAGCCAGGATACGGACGCTAGAAAATCTACATCGGGCCCATGAAAAGCCCGGTAGAAGCGCCCGTGAAGCTCCTTGCTCTGCCATACCTCCCTGCGGTCATTGGTATCCAGTACCACAGGTTTGCGCCAGTTCTCTTTAGCCAAAGAGAGCGGGGTGAGTCCCTTGTCCACTGCAACAACATCTCGATGCATACCCACGTCCAAGTGAAGGAAATATTCCCTTAGACTGCACACCTCACGGTTGTGGAGGGTCTTAGCATTTAAAAAGCCACGACCCCCACACTTCCGCGGGATGTACAGCCTCATCACTGATGAACGTGGGTGATGCATCCGATATGCCGTCAGTAGTTTGCGGACTTTCCGATCCAGGGCGTCAAGATCCATCTGAGTCCACTTGAGTATACCGAAGGAGTACGTCAAGACCGGCATGACCCAACCGTTAAAGGCGCGCACCTTGTTTCCGCCCGATAAAAGACTTTTTAGAACCTTTTTCAGGCGGCCAAAGAAGCGCTCCTCCAACGATTGCCTCATGTCGGCCTGGCTGACACCTAACGCCTCCGCCATACCCAAGTATTTGTAGGTCTCAGTTGGGGAGAGGGATCTAAGGAGTGTAGAATCCGAGAGTTGAACTCCATCGGATTCCACAATCTCACCTCGCTTCACATGCATGACCGCACATTTGTCCACACCAAATTCCATCCTGATAGAATTACTGAAGTTTTCAGTTACTTTCAGTAACTCAATCAGTTGCAAATCAGTGGGGGCAAACAGTTTTAGGTCATCCATGTAGAGGAGGTGGGATATTACTTGATCTCCTCTCCTCAGCTGGAAGCCCAACCCTGATTCCTCCAGCAATGTACTTAGAGGATTCAGGGCTAGACAAAACCACAGGGGACTCAGACTGTCACCCTGGAATATACCCCGCTCGATCCTTATCGGTTCTCCGTTACCTTGAGGCTGCTGACACCCTGGATAGCGAAGGACCGTTCTCCATTGCCCCATACACGACCTCAGGAAGGCGCGTAGAGTTGTGTTAACTTTATATAACTCCAGCACCCTCACAAGCCATGTATGCGGCACGGAGTCGTAGGCCTTCTTATAATCTATCCAGCATGTCGACAGATCCTTTCGGGATCGGCGAACCTGCTGGCTAATAGTCATGTCGATGAGGAGAAGCTCCTTAGTGCCACGGGACCCATTCCTACATCCATTCTGAGAAGCAGACATGATTGAATTATTTTCAACATGATGGTTAATTTTTGCTCTCAGAATGGATGTGAGGAGTTTGTATACCGTCGGTAAACAAGTAATGGGACGGTAATTTTTGGGTTCCGTGGTACTACCAGACTTGTGGAGCAGGTGGGTAACTCCTGTTGTAAGAAACTGGGGTAGCGACCCAGACTCCAAGGCCGACTGAAATTGGGACGCAAAGCAGGCGTGTGAACTGCGTAGCCACTTCAGCCAAAAATTGTGCAGCCCATCCGGCCCTGGAGACTTCCAATTGGGTAGTGGATGGGCTGCGCTGGCCACGTCTTCGGGGCTGATGAGGACTGCCTCCATTTCCGATATTGGTTCACACACCCGCTCAATGTCCCGCGTCCAGGCGCCTTCGGTGTGGCCGGTGGGCACCGACCAGATTCTGCGCCAGAATAAGCTCATAGCATCATCATCTGGCAGATGCACATCATTCACACTCTGGTCAGGGTGCTCCCAGGTTCTGTATACCCGCCTTTCGTCACTCTGGAACGTGCGGTTTTGGGTGTATCGCTGCACACGTCGCTTATACCTTCTGATTCGGTTTGCCCATGCATACATCTTCTGCTTCAGGAAGTCTATGCGCTCTGTGACACGAGCCATATAATCTTGAGGACTGATATCAGTCCCTGAGAAAGCCCGTCTCACAAAGCGCATCACTCTTGGGCGAGTGTTGCCCTCCCTGAAGCAGATTAATTTGCCAATGAGTGCTCTGGCCCCTGCAATACGACACTCAATCCTGCACTGCCAAGCAGGTATAGCAGGTTTTGGCCGTGTAGCTCTATCACTATTTTCAAACTTGATGTGAGCTATACGACATGCCGCAACTGCTGCGCAGTACAGGATCGAGTGGGTATCACTGAGGTCTTCACTGCTATCAAAGTAGTCTGATAGCAACGAATCCAGAGCACACACTAGCGCCTTATTCTTTCTATGCATGGGTAAACGAGGCAAGCGTGGTCTTAATTCTGGTGGTGTGGACCGATACTCCCGAATCGCACCCTCCAGAGCGCTCCTCAATTGTTCACTGCACTGTATACTTGCAGGACTAACCTCGTCAACTCCGTCCCCATCAGTGTGGGTGGGCCGTGGTGGTTCAGAATATATTTGCAGTGGTACCACGGGCTGCAACGGGGGGGTGACGGCATGGTTGCCCTGCACTTCAGAGCGAAGCCGCTCAAGTACGACGTCGTCCAACCTACGGTTTCGGTGGATGACCCGCACTTGATCCGACAGTCGCTGGGCCGAAACGTTGACGGCTGGCTCAAGCACCTGAAACAGAGAGAGCATCCTATCGCGGTACGCGGTGAGATTAGTTCCCCCCTCTGTTGCCCCATAATATGCGCGCATGACGTTTTCATTTATGGACTGTGTCCATCTCATGCGCGACACATTTCCACCGGCAGCGGGGACCCTATTCGGGGCCGGTTGGCCTCGGGGTCCTAAGCAGACCGGTGGCCGGGCTCCTCCCCGACGGCGTACAGGTGGTGGCGACGACGGCGGGGAGTAGTACTCGTCGCTCGAGCTCGACGCGGCTGCAGCGGCCGGTATCACTGGATTCACTGGTGAGGTGTGTTCCGGCGGCTGCGAGGCGGAGCTGAGCGACGAGTCCGGAGATCTTGGGCGTGTTCTCGTTGTTAATGCCCTGGTGCGGGCTAGGGTCAGCATATTGTCGTTAGTTTTATCGTGTTATCCGTGTTATGTGGGTTTTCATTATTATGACAGCTGTCATAGTCTTCGTTTTTCATATTTCCTATGTATCGGCATTTCTCCCATTATTTAAAAGAGTTTTTAATTTTTATTAGTTTTCCGTAAACTGTAGAAAAGTTTTCGTCAGGTAATTTGAGTTTTTGTTCAATTTATTAATTTTATTTTCAATATTTTTACGTGACAGTTTGTTGCCCGAGCAGTGTTGCCAGGTTATTATTATTCCCATTTATTCATTTTTATACACTTATTTATTACATTTTTAAATATTTTATAAAAATAAAAAAACACAAAACATTTAAAAATATAAAAAATAGTAGCCCACCGGCATCAAAATGCCTAGCTACCTGAACTGTAAATCAAGTATAACTAGTACAAATCTCAAGTTCTCAAAGCAAGTTCCCTAACATTTATCTCAGCCTCTATACAATACGAAGTGGGACAGGCAGAACTATCGTTATCTGTACAAGTTAGAAGTTGTCAACGTTAACATCCAACACTGCTTTCATCCAAAATACCTAGGTGTAACTTTGGATAGGTCTCTGAGCTTCAAATCTCATTGTCTCAACACAAAACTCAAGGTTTGCACACGCAACAACCTCCTCCGTCGTCTCACAACCACAAAATGGGGAGCAGCACCACACGTCTTGCGCACAACTGGCATAGCTCTGTGCTTATCTGCCGCCGAATTTGCATGCCCAGTGTGGCATCGTTCCGTGCACTCTAAGCATGTAGACATTGCCCTAAACGAAACGTGCCGCACGATAACTGGTTGCCTTAAGCCTACTCCTCTTAAAATGCTATATCCACTAGCGGGCATAGCTCCACCTTCTGTACGTCGGGATAGCGCATGTACATCGGAGAAATCTAAACAAGAGTCCGATCACCGACACCCCCTCTTCGGACACCAACTCCCAAGAGCCCGGCTGAAAAGTCGTAAAAGTTTTTTGCGCTCCACACAGGCCTCACAACTCCATCCAGCCGTAATGAGGACAGCGCTGTGGAAGGAAAGGCTCCCACCACCACCTGATTTTGTAGCACCGCAAGAACACCTGCCCCCAGGTCACGATCTCCCATGGCCAGTCTGGAAGTCCCTCAACCGACTGCGGACTCAAGTCGGTCGCTGCAGAGAGAATATGTGCAAATGGGGAATGCGAGACTTGTCTAATACTGAATGCGATTGCGGGGCCCCCATTCAGTCCATGGCCCATTTGCTCACTTGTCCCTTGTGCCCTACTACCTGCACAAGAGACGATTTAAACAAAGCCACAAACAACGCCATAGAGGTGGCCAAATACCACATGAATACAGTGTGAAGTAAATAAGAACCATTGACACGAAGAAGAAGAAGAAGAAGTTGTCGCTTTAGTGTTGATTCTAAAGCCAAGATTTGTGGCAGTTTGAGTAGATTGTTCTGTGCAAGTTAGTACTGGAAAGGTGACACTTAAATTCTCTTTCTGCTAGCCTTTTTCACAACTATATTGTGGTCAGCTTCAGACGTGACTAAATATCAGTATTTTATACGGAGCAACTGCCATCAGACTTGATATAAATAATACTGATGTTCAGCCGACTCCAACATAGTTGGGAAAAAGGCTCGCTATTGGCATCATGGCATATAGGTGTAGTGACCGTGGTCACGAGAACATCTTAGTCATCATGACCACGGTAAATGAAACTTGATGAAGACATATGTTATTCAAAATGATATTTTGATACTAATCTGTGAGCAAATAGACAAAAACTTTTTAACAAAAAATAAAACCGACTTCAAAAACCTTAACTAAAAAGTAAAAAATAATCATTGTATGTATTTTAAAATCTTAACATAAACAACATTTTTAAGGCGGCGCGTGGTTAACCCTTTGCGTCATGTAATGCACAGTCCAGCGCAATATCTATAGTAAAAAAAAAAAAAAAAAAAACCCGCGGAATACATAACCTCCTCCTTTTTTTGAAGTCGGTTAAAAAGTCGGATATGATTGAAACTCGGGAAATTAGAAAATACAAATATCTATGTTAGTTATCATTATATATAACTAACGTTGCATATCTATAAAAATGTAGATATATATCGCATGTATAATGGAGAGAACTTGGAGGAATTCTTCGACATTATACCAGTCGGTGTCTTCTACCATCATACCATCCGCCATAAATCTAAATTTCATCCCCACCATCTTGATGGTTGGTGGTTAATTACAGTACGTTTCACGCACTTTTTTTCGCCGCGTACAGCAAAACTGTAAAAAAAACTTCCGTCAGCGCTTTTCCCGAAAAATTTCAACATAGGAGCCTATAGCCTTCATTTCGTCCTATATAAAAAAAAATACTACATTTCCAAAATCTTCCTTAAAATATTTACCTCAATTCAAAGAACTTACTAACAATTTCCTATAAAACGTACAGAAAATTGTCTCTTCCTAAGTTAGTTTCAATGTTTTTGATTGATAACGCTTCACGATGAGAAAGTTTGACAAATTTGATTTAGCCAGCCAAGTGTTTAAAGGAAGCTACGGGAGCTGAATAGGCGTGTTTGAGATTTTTGTTTGTTTTATGAAGGCTTTTTATATTTTATGCCTCGTTGGGGATATAAAAACCTCGTTTCGGAGATGTAGGTATACGCTGTTTTGATGTGATGCTATGCTAAGCTCTTATTATGCTTGTTTTGTTTTAGCGTTTGTTTTTTTTAGGAGGATATGCGGGCAGAGAGATTCAAAATTAGGTAGGTATTTAATAATAACAAATAAATAAATATCTTCGGGACATTTTTACACAGCACCATCTATCCCAAGCTAAGCAGAGCTTGTGCTATGGGTACTAGACAATGGATATTATACTTATATACTTTTCTTTTGTAAATACATACATATAATACATAAGTCGTCAAAGCAAGCATTTGAAGCAACTATCGTTGTTACTTTGCAAGCGCTCGGCTGTAAATAAGTGTGTTAATGACAATTAAAACTCCGAATGATTAGCTTTAGTTAAAAGTGTTAAAACTCAGAATTCAAGGTTTGGCTCTGGACTATTTTCTCCTCGAAAACTGGAGTAATTTAAAAGATATTTCATAAACAGAATAAGAAGAATATGTTCTGTATTGCTATGTTTTTCATTAATAGTTGTCAAATTTATACACTAGGCCTACAGAGGTACGTGGGACACTCAGAAAGTTTTGCGAAACTAAAAAAAATTGTTCTATACGTACATATATTTTTATCAAATCTTTTCAAAGTACTTTCCACCAGCCTCTATACAAAGATTCATGCGCCTAAACCAGTTTTCAAAACACTTTTTCCAGTCCGCCGCAGACACCTCGTTTACAGCCTGCTCGAACGCAGCCAGCGCATCTTCCGGCGACGAAAATTGTATCCCTTTGAGCTGATTTTTTATTTTTGGGAATAAAAAGAAGTCACACGGTGCTAGATCAGGGCTGTAAGGAGGGTGACCCAGGAGTTTGACTGGCGTGCTGTCCAGGAAGTCCCTCGTTTTGAGTGCGGTGTGCGCAGGTGCATTGTCGTGGTGGAGCAGTAGCCCGCGGAGCCCTGTGTTTGGTCGCTTGTTGCTTATAACAGAGAAAACTTCTGGCAAACATTTGGTAGTATACCATTCGGCATTAATGCTTCTTTGATCCCGTAAGGGAATTGATACCAAGTGGCCAGTCAAATTAAAAAAGCTAGCGATCAAAATCTTACCCCCGCTTCTAGATCGCTTCACTTTGGTAGGCGTTGGCTCATTTTGAAACACCCAAACAGTCGACTGGCGCTTGGTTTCTGGGTCGTATTGATAAATCCAGGACTCATCACCTGTAACGATGTCGTAAACACGCCGAGACGAGCCTGCTTCAAATTTGTTAAGCATATCACGGCACCATTCCACCCGGGCCTGCTTCTGAGCATCGGTGAGGTTGTGCGGCACCCAGCGTGATACTATCCTCCTCACGCAAAGATGGCTGTGTAGAATCTCGTGAACGCTTCCCGATCCAATCTTCAATATGTGTTGAATCTCCTGATATGTAATTCGCCTATTGTCTTGGATTAAATTTTTCACTGCTAGCACGTTTTCTTCGGTAACAGCCGTCAAAGGGCGACCGCTTCTTTCGTCATCCCCCAAAGTTGGTCGACCGCGCTTGAATTCGTTATACCAACGATACACGGTTGCCTTGGAAGGGCCTTCATCCATGAATGCCATTTGAAGTCTATCGTACGATTCATCCGGTTTCAGGCGACACTTGAAATCGTATAAAATCATAGCTCTAAAATGTTCCCGGCGCAGATCCATATTTCAGTGAGACACAATACTTTGAATTAACTCGCAAAAAATGTGGAGGGATATTTTGAAATTTGAACTTACTTATTTTTACTTATAAATAATCATATTTTCGAAAAACATTATAACTGGCCAGTCTCCCATATATAAAAACTTTTTTTCGCAATACTTTCTGAGGGGCCTGGTATCTACAGAGACAGCGCAGCGGTCTAAATAATTAATATTCAGAATTTTTGAGGGCTTCTATAAATGATTTACCATACCCAACCATAATGAGTACCCATAGTATAAGCTCTGCTTAGTTTGGGACTAGATGGTGATGTGTAATTTTTTTTTATTTTATTTATTTATTTATCAACAAAAACGAAAACATAGAAAAGTTGATATTTATATTACTGTAAAAAATCATGGCTCTAAGGTTATAAACCAGAAAGGGCAAAAAGAAAACAGTCAAGAGCATTTGTATGCAAAAAAACCTCCCGCGTTTCCTCTAAGAGCTTCAACATTGATACAATTAAGATTAAAGAAACATTAAGGATATGATATGTAGTAGTCACAATGAAAAATAAAGTTCAGGAAAGTCTAAATAAATTTTCTCTACCCATTTAATTGATTATTTCAGAACCGTATTCAGTAAGTGATATTATTTACTAATTATCTTCTAAAGAGCTAGAGTATGGAAAATATAATATGGGAATGTTTATGCCAAAACAAAGCAAAATATCCGAAGGTCACTCAATGTCAAACACAAAATTTAGCATCTCAGTCCCAATTTTCACTTAAACCCTCGCCTTTTACTATTATCAATACGTGTTAAGGTCCTGACCTTCGTGACCCTTGTCTCGTCACCTTCCACTTAGAAGGTACGAATTCATTACGTCACTTTGTGTCCGAGTTAGTCCGGGCCGACCCTTTCACTTCGTCTGCGTTTGTTTCTTATTTCGCTTGTTTCCAATCCGTTGAGTTGTGTAGTTATTTTTTTAATGGACAGAAAAAGGGTACCTCAGAACAATATTTCTGAAAATAATAGTCTAAAACTAAGATAAATATGTGCAATTTAACACTGAATGAATTCACATTAGTAGTTCAATCGAGTAAGATTTAGATTCAAAACCCGTTCTTTCACTCATAAGTCAATTGGAAGCAATGATATTGGATTCGATAAATCTGAAAAACTAAATCGAAATTTGTTATGAACAAATTAAGGATTATATTTATCATTGAGAAAATATTGAAGGGCTAAGAAATAACCACGTGGATTGCAATATCTGTGACGTTAAGCTGCCCTAACAGCGGTCAGTCCTTGGATGGGTGATTGTTTCGTTGCACATTGAGACGCCTCCGTGCCTCGAAGAGCACGTTAAGCTGTCGGTCCTGGTTGTCATGCGAATATCTATGGCAGTCGTTACGGGTAGTCAGAAGACTGAAAGTCTGACAACTGGTTTGACCTTAGGATGTCGGTATTAACAAGTAACTGGGTTGTAGGGGTCTGATGGCAGTTGCTCGTTGTAAAATACAGATGTTCAGCCGCATCTGGTTAGACTGGAAGACGACCCCAATATAAATGGGAAAAGGCTTCGAGAAAGAAAAAGAAGATTATGAAGACCTTAGAATAAAATTAGTTAATAATTTTATAATGATAATAATGTTTTTCTTCATATAAATATCTCATTGGAACAAGATCGTCAGATGATTTTATCCTCACATGTTGTTATGTATAGAAAATATCCTCATGGAAACTTTCCACCTGGAGTAGACGAAAATTTATATACACGGTGAATTTTTGTTGGTCTTGGAAATGATAAAGGGTCATTGTACTCATCATTATGAACAATTTTAATCATGGGACCAACTCCAAAAACGCGAAAAAAAACAGCTGTTCCCAATAATATTTTCTCGATTTATGTTAACATAGATGTAAGGATCAACTGACTTTTTTCGCGGTTTCAGTGTTGGTCCAATAGTAAAATTTGTTCATAATGATGAGTTTAATGACCCCTTTTTGTTTTTAAAACCAACGAAAATTCACCATGTATTGGACTCATACAGTAAAATGCATTTCGATGGTAATCAACCAGTATAAGTAGAGTCCGACTTGTATAAAACTTACATACTAAGTCAGTCCCGCTTGTAATGGATTTGTTATCATTAATATACGGTTGATCGTATTGACTTAAATAAATATGCCACCACGAAGTTTCTTCTTCTACCATTACTTCACTTTTCATATCCCCAGAAGTGCCTTAATCTTACCTGCCTTTCCCAAACCGCTTTAATGATAATAACTTAGGTTTTCGCGATCACTACACATTATAATAAAACAAAGTTTAACCGGATTAAATCGCGTATATTATTTAAATTGGTTTCCCTGACGTTTTGAAAGCTTTGCAGCATTTCGTGGTCGCAGGTAGACTAAGATGACAATCGTCTTTACAGGTTTAACGTCAGGGAAACCAATTAAAATAATATACGCGATTTAATCCGGTTAAACTTTGTTTTATTATAACGTTTTAATGATGTTTAAAATTCTATAAATTTTATCATCATCATCATCATCATCATTTCAGCCGAAAGACGTCCACTGCTGGACATAGGCCTCCCCCAAGCATCGCCACAACGACCGGTCCTGTGCCTTCCGCATCCAGCGTTTTCCCGCGACCTTCGCGGGAAATTTTATTATATTTTATTTTATTTATATACATATACATATATATATATATATATATTATTTTTTATTCTATAAATCTTATAAAATACCCTCAATTTTGCATCCGACCGTACACCAACTTGCGAGCGTTGTGGCGCAACTTGGGAGAGGCCTATGTCCAGCAGTGGACTGCGATAGGCTGAGTTGATTGATTGATTGATTGTACACCAACTTTATACTACCATTATTAACAGGGCATTATATTTTAGAAAAGCATTTTTTACTGTTCTCAAAGTATTATCCACTCACATTTTAACGGTAGATGATAAAAAATACACGTTTTCGTTAATCTCGGCAACGGCAGCGTAACTTTGGCATCAAGTATTTTAATTATCTTAATCCGCCAAAACTCTGAGGCTCTACGACTTAGAAATTTTAATGGTCCAAGTTATGAAAAAAATACAAAACAACGACGCTTAACCCGGAAGAGAAATCGACTGAAAGGATAAAATAAAGAAAATTAATTCAACAATGAAGTAGGACACGTCACGTTTTTAAAAAAAAAAAGCAAAACAAGCCAGTAGACGCATTACTTTTATTTACTTTTGAAGTGACATCACAAGAATGGATAAAGTATAAACCGACCAAGTGCGAGTCAGACTTACGCAGTAAGGGTTCCGTACCACCCATCGACCTGATGCTCCATGGAAACTGATTTAATTTACGAGAGTTCATCAAAAGACATCAACGCACCGTGAGCGAAATATGAATTTTAGCATCTCTTTCTTTTGCAGGTACCACCACATATGTCTAAGTTTACCCTATTTTTATTATTTGTTACTGAATTACATAGTATGCACTATAATCAAACCATGTTTGACGCTGCTATATATTACCGTTTTGAAGATAGAGCAGGAATATAAACGTTGAAAAAAATGCATGTTTTTCGAGGTTTCTTGTATGGGGGTCCCCTTTGGTTTTAGACTTTTTTTTATATTATTTTTCGTGATAGCAACACATATTCCGAAAAAAAAAATCAACTGGCTACCTATTACCGTTCAAAGATACAGCCCTGTGTCCAGACAGACGGACGGACGGACAGCGTAGTGTGAGTAATAGGGTACTGTTTGACACCCTTTGGGTACGGAACCCTAAAAATTTATACCAGAGGGAGTTTTAAAGTGGCAACAGTAATAGAAAACTTGAAAGGAAATAAAAACCTACTTCAGGCACCAGTCTCTCACAAAGTTGGATTTTATAATCTTAGCACATTTATTAAACCTAGTAGTTTAAAAAAACTATTGTGAAGAGAGAATGAACTGATTATTTATTAATTTATTATAATTATTAATTTAGTTATGAAATGTGACCAAAATTTAACTAATAAAAAAAACATGCTGTATTTTTGTAAGCAATTTGCTATTGAGAAGTAATATAAATTAGTTGAGGGTATTTGGAAATGTTTGCATGGGGCGAGCGAGTGCGATGCGTCGTGTTCACCCACCCACATCTTGTTGCAATAAATGTCGACGGACCAAGCGGTGTACAGAAAAACCTAAACTGGTTTATGTTCTACACTGTATCTGCCAAATGAATGGTTTTTTTTTGTGGAAAATAAATAAATAATCGCTATCAACTTAATCCTCATCCCGTACGAATATTTCTTTTATAGGTCGCATTAATTTTTGAGACAAGACTACAATCGTCAATTTCCAACGAAAATGTCGCAAAGTGGGCAAAGTTTCGACCCTCAATTAATTACAAGGGAGTTGCGAACAAAATCACCTTTATTCAAATTTGAAGAAGGTTTAAATTAATACTATAAGATAAGGTAAGTAATATGGACAATGAAATGTTGATCGTCTTACGGCTCTTGGTTCCAATTACTTTGAAGTATGTACGTAGATCACAGACAGTAAAAACTATAAACGATGTGCTGCGAGCAATCATAGTGAAGCCAAAAAACTATGCTCCTTCGTGTACAACCAGCGCTCACGCAAACACATGCAACATAAACCGAGCTCAGCCCATTCCAACAAAAATAAAATTATTGTGACTTTTTTTTTACACAGCACCATCTGGAAAAAAAGTGGGTAGTTGCAAAGATAGGAAGTAAATAAAATTGCTCTGCAAAAATATTGAAATTTAAAATATAAAACTAGTATTTATTTATAAAGTAAATGTTAATAATATGACAATTTGACTAAGGCTACCTGCTGGTAAAGTGATTCTCCTTTCTACTACTTTTATCACTATTAACTTCACTTCACTTCAACTTTCAACATACTTCAAAAATCTTTCTTCAAATGGATCCAATCAACATCACATTGTCTGGTTTGATGGATATGTTTCAAAACGTCGGACACAAAGTTTCAAACGTCGGTGTCGGACTTCGAGGCACAACTGCAAAAAACACCATCAAGTCCATCCAGCTCGACAGGTTTGGCTGCCGACTTTGCTGCCTTTAGAGTGTTTATCACTGAAGCCCTCAACAGCCTTCAGCAACAGGTCGAGTTACTTGCCCGCAACATTGACAGTATGGAGATGCGCGGACGAAGAGGTATTTTGTTGCTGCATGGTGTCGCGGAGGTAAAAGATGAGGACACTGCACTAGTTGTGGTCAACATTATCAAGGACCGCATGACGATGAGTGACTTCTCAGTTGCTGACATAAAGCGCTGCCATAGGATGGGACGACCTACAGCTCAAAAGACCAGGCCAATTTCATTCAAACTCCGGGATGTAGCCGTCCGAAACAATATTTGGTTTGACAAGACTAAGCTTAAGGATTCAGGCATAACGGTCTCGGAGTTCTTAACTAAGACACGGCACGACCTTTTCATGGCTGCGCGAAAAAAGTTTGGAGTAACCAAGTGCTGGCACAAGGGACGGTTCCGTATATGTCCTCGGGTTGGATGGTACGCGACATCTTGTTGTTTCGGTCTCGGAAATCAATGGGCTGGAACAGCAGGACACCGTAGTGCCTGCCGCTGCTGCAACACCGAAGAAGCCCATTACAAGTAGATCGAAGCGTGCTGCCGCAAACAAAAAGTAGACTACTTCGAGTTAGTGTTGTGAGATGGAGTCCGGGTATTAGAATTTTCCGTAACTATTATTACACCCACATTTTATTTGATAATTATTTTCTTTCTTTAAAAGTATGTAGTTCAACAAAAACAATAAATGACATTGACGTCTGTTACTTACTGTTACTGTCACTATGACTTTATCGGTCAGTCATATATTTTAGTTGCGTTTCGTTACTCCTATTGAATTTCTGTTTATTTATGTAACTGATACCTACTTTATAATTTTATTTTTTGTTAATTTATATTAAATACCCGGAAAATATAGCCTGATACCGTATTATATTAATAATTATGTTGCTTTTCATACAAAATGTTTAAATTTTATTTTTTTGTTCTGCATGTGAAGTAGGTATTAGTTTTCCTACAAACCACAAAACCGGCGGGTGGACTTTTTATTACTTTTTGTTTTAGTTATAATTGTGTAATTTTCATATATATATTTTTTACATTGTATTGTATTATAAACCTATAAGTATATTTATTCGAATTATAATTTATGTCTATTTATGATAGTAGTAATGATAGTAGTAACGATTCTGAAACCTTTTTTTCGGCAGTTAGCGACGATGACAGTTTTACCAGTATCCCCTCACTTAATGATACTCTTGTGGCGCGGTTTTCTGATGTTCCTGGGAATTTTAACGTTGTTCACTTCAATGCTCAGAGCATTCCGGCTCATTTCTCCGATATGCTGGCTAGTTTTAACTGTAAGAATATCCATGCTATACTTATTTCTGAAACATGGCTAAATCATTGTCTCCCTTCTTCTTCCTACACTTTGCCTGGTTTCCAGCTAATCAGAAATGATCGCACTAGTAAACGTGGTGGCGGTGTGGCCATATATCTCCGTTCAAATCTCTCATTCTCTGTTGTAGATGCGTCAGTGCAGCCACCTCCGTCAAACGCTGGTGAACATCTTTTTCTAGAAGTAGAATTACACCATTCTAAAATTCTTCTTGGCGTTTATTACTGTTGTTCCTCAGGCATAAATTACTTCGGCTCATTTGAAAAAAATCTAGAAAATTTAGTCGCCTCTTACAGTCATACTATTATCATGGGTGATTTTAACACCTGCCTCCTTAAAAATGATTCTCGTTCTTCTTCTCTTCATACCATTATAGAATCTACCAACCTTATTATTCTTCCTCTTAATACAACTCATCATTTCCCAAACGTACGCCCATCTCTTCTTGATCTAATTTTCGTTTCTTCTCGTGATCATGTTGCTAAGCACGGGCAGTGCTCAGCTGATGCATTTTCTTATCACGATCTAATTTTTCTGTCATACAAAATTCGTCCTCCTAAGGCAAAGTCAAGAATTCTCTTACAGCGCAATTTTAGTGGCATGAATCCGGAAAACCTTCGAGAGGATGCGAGTAACATCGACTGGGTGCCCCTCATTACTTCGGACTGAGTGGACGAGAAAGTTAACTTGTTTAGTACAAATATAATAAATCTGTATGATGTCCATGCACCTATTCGAGCGGTAAAGGTGAAACACTTGCCGTCGCCATGGCTTACCAACGAAATAAAAACGTTTATGTCCAAAAAAGTAGCGACTAAGTCCAGATACAAGTGTCGGCCTACTCCTTTGAACTGGGAAAAGTATGTGACAACTCGAAATGACTGCAATAAGGTGTGTAGGAATGCTCAACGCCAACATATTCATAGTTCTGTTCAAAATGGAGATCCGGCTAAAGTCTGGAAGTTCCTGAGATCAATGGGAATCGGAAAATCTCGCCAAGATACAATTCCTAATAATTTAGACATCAATTCATTAAATCAACATTTTTCTGCCTCGTCCAATTTTGATAGGACAATCAAAGCTAAAACACTTAATCACCTTTCAACTCTTCCGATTCCCGATTATTCCTCATTCGTCTTTAATCAATTTTCTGATTGTGATGTTAAGAAGAGCATTTTATCTATAACTTCTAACGCAGTTGGAAGTGACTGTGTCAGCCGTAATATGATCCTTCCTATCCTTGACGAAATTCTTCCTGTTATACCAGGCCCCTCAGAAAGTATTGCGAAAAAAAGTTTTTATATATGGAGACTGGCCAGTTATAATGTTTTTCGAAAATATGATTATTTATAAGTAAAAATAAGTAAGTTCCAATTTCAAAATTTCCCTCCACATTTTTTGCGAGTTAATTCAAAGTATTGTGTCTCACTGAAATATGGATCTGCGCCGGGAACATTTTAGACCTATGATTTTATACGATTTCAAGTGTCGCCTGAAACCGGATGAATCGTACGATAGACTTCAAATGGCATTCATGGATGAAGGCCCTTCCAAGGCAACCGTGTATCGTTGGTATAACGAATTCAAGCGCGGTCGACCAACTTTGGGGGATGACGAAAGAAGCGGTCGCCCTTTGACGGCTGTTACCGAAGAAAACGTGCTAGCAGTGAAAAATTTAATCCAAGACAATAGGCGAATTACATATCAGGAGATTCAACACATATTGAAGATTGGATCGGGAAGCGTTCACGAGATTCTACACAGCCATCTTCGCGTGAGGAGGATAGTATCACGCTGGGTGCCGCACAACCTCACCGATGCTCAGAAGCAGGCCCGGGTGGAATGGTGCCGTGATATGCTTAACAAATTTGAAGCAGGCTCGTCTCGGCGTGTTTACGACATCGTTACAGGTGATGAGTCCTGGATTTATCAATACGACCCAGAAACCAAGCGCCAGTCAACTGTTTGGGTGTTTCAAAATGAGCCAACGCCTACCAAAGTGAAGCGATCTAGAAGCGGGGGTAAGATTTTGATCGCTAGCTTTTTTAATTTGACTGGCCACTTGGTATCAATTCCCTTACGGGATCAAAGAAGCATTAATGCCGAATGGTATACTACCAAATGTTTGCCAGAATTTTTCTCTGTTATAAGCAACAAGCGACCAAACACAGGGCTCCGCGGGCTACTGCTCCACCACGACAATGCACCTGCGCACACCGCACTCAAAACGAGGGACTTCCTGGACAGCACGCCAGTCAAACTCCTGGGTCACCCTCCTTACAGCCCTGATCTAGCACCGTGTGACTTCTTTTTATTCCCAAAAATAAAAAATCAGCTCAAAGGGATACAATTTTCGTCGCCGGAAGATGCGCTGGCTGCGTTCGAGCAGGCTGTAAACGAGGTGTCTGCGGCGGACTGGAAAAAGTGTTTTGAAAACTGGTTTAGGCGCATGAATCTTTGTATAGAGGCTGGTGGAAAGTACTTTGAAAAGATTTGATAAAAATATATGTACGTATAGAACAATTTTTTTTAGTTTCGCAAAACTTTCTGAGTGTCCCACGTATGTCACATCCTGAATCATTCCATTTCCAGTGGTGTTTTTCCAATTGCTTGGAAAGACGCCCAAATTACTCCTTTACCAAAAAAATCCAATCCTGCATCCTTTTCCGAATATCGTCCAATATCCATATTACCATTCCTATCCAAAGTCTTAGAACGTCTAATTCACAACCAGCTCAGTTCATTCCTATGTGAATAGACTTCTAAATCCTTTCCAATCCGGTTTCCGTCCTGGTCATAGTACCGTCACAGCCCTGGTTAATATTACGGATGACATCAGGCTAGGCATGGAAAATGGAAAGTTAACAGTACTTGCACTGTTGGATTTTAGCAACGCTTTCAATGCTGTTGATTTTGACGTTTTGCTTGGAATACTATGCTCTCTGAACATATCTCCAACGGTTATTGATTGGTTTCGTAGTTACCTGTATGGCCGAAGGCAACGTATTCGCATTGAAGATAAATTCTCTTCATGGAACGATACAGCTGCTGGTGTGCCTCAGGGTGGCGTTTTATCCCCATTACTCTTCGCAATATTTATAAATTCAATCTCTAATAAACTGCTTTCTTCTTACCACCTTTATGCAGATGATCTTCAAATATATTCACAAACTTCAGTGGAACAGTTGTCGGAAGCCATCGGCAATGTTAATAAAGATCTTTCTGAAATATCTAAGTGGAGCAAGTGCTACGGACTGAGAGTTAACCCCTTAAAAACCCAAGTCATTGTTATTGGCAGCTCACGTATGGTTTCGAGGATTGACTGGTTCCACCTTCCGCAAGTTATCTTCGACAGTATTCAAATTCCCATTAGTGATAAGGTGAAAAATTTGGGCATATTCATGGATAAAAACTTGTCTTGGGGTCCACAATTACAAGAAACCAGTGGTCGGATGTATGCCTCAGCAGGATCGCTAAGACGACTACGTAACTTTCTTCCAACTGCCACTAAGATTGGGCTTGCACAATCTCTTCTTCTTCCTGTTCTTGACTATGCCGATGCCAGCTATCTAGATCTCACCGAAGACCAATTCGAAAAGCTTGAGCGACTTCAAAACTTTTGTATTAGATTCATATTTGGTTTACGCAAATATGATCATGTGTCAGAATTTCGCGCAAAACTCAAGTGGCTTCCAATACGCCTTCGTCGGAATGCTCAAATTCTATCACTGCTTTATAGTATTCTTTTTCATCCCACTACTCCCTTCTATCTTAAAGAGCGATTTCAGTTCGTCTGTGATACACATAAACATTCCTTGAGGTCATCAGAAAACTTAACGCTAGAGATGCCCAAGCATTTCACACGTTTCTATGACCACTCTTTTACTGTTCAAGCCATACGCCTGTGGAATGCACTGCCGGTGTCTGTGAGACGTGCACAATCGTTGCCAGCTTTCAGGAGAATGGTAAAGGAATATTACTTAGCTCCTTAATTTGTTACTATTTTTATGTAATAGTTATTACTTATATATTTATATTATATATAATTGTATAATAGAGTTATGTATCTTTATATATATCCAGTTATGTTATATTTCGGTAAGCATGTATTATCTTAAATACACTTATAATTTTGATATATATATTAATAAGCTTTTGTTTTTATTTTATTTATTTATATAGTTTTTTTTTATTTTCTCTATAGTACACCGCCAACTACCTGTTGTATTTTCTTGTACATTTCAAGTCCATCCAATGGTTGTCTGGAAGAAATTGCTTTAAGCGATAAGACCGCCAATTGTTAGTACTGTGTTCATGTTTGTTATAACTTTATTTTTATTTTTATGATGTGCAAACAATAAAGTATACTCTATCTATCTATCTATCTATCATCTAGTCCCAAACTAAGCAGAGCTTGTACTATGGGTACTAGACAATGGATAATACTTATACACTTTTTTTGTTAATACATACATGAAATACATATGAAATACCCAGACCAACACAAACACTTATGTTCATCACATAAATATTTGTTTCCTGTGGGGAACGAACCCACGACTTCGTGATCAGCAGTCCGATACTCGAACCACTAGACCACAGACGTCGTCGTGTTATTGGGTTTTTCATTATGAAATTTTCAGTGAAATTAGTCCGGATTTGTGCCCAGGTAATAGCAATAGGCTCACCCCAATTATATGGGACTTATAACATAACTGGCGAAAAATTTATTATTTTATTGCCGGTATATTTATACCTTTGCCTACCCCTTTGGGAAATATAGGCGTGATCTTTAGTAATGTAATGTATGCAAAAAATACAATTTACTCATGTTTTAACGATTCACATGTGATAAAAAACCTTTGGTTTCCGCTCGGTGCTACGGAATAAATTAATTTCATGAAACAACTCTGGGTTTGAAAACAATAACACATACGCTATTATTGAACACACGGATCTGAAAGCAAAATTAAAATCCAAAAATTCAAGCATAAAATACTTATTTTCGCAGTATAAAATTGCGAGCATAGTCGGTAATTTTCAAAGAAAATAATTTATGTTTAATAACATTGTAAGTACGGTCGACTGCATGTCGGTGGTAACACTTTGACATTAGCAGCATCTTTATCTCGTAAGCAGTAAGGGCGGTTTTCGAATTGAAGTGTTACCACTGTCATGCAGTCGACTGTACATGAAACTCAATCACTGGTGCTGACATACTCATTTATGAAAAAAAAATCGTTTCGTTATAATTTTATCACCCCATCATTCATGGATCAATATTCAACTAAAATACAATTTATGTTTGGAAAAGATATCATTACCATCATCATTTCAGCCGAAAGACGTCCACTGCTGGACATAGGCCTCCCCCAAGCATGGCCACAACGATCGGTCCTGCGCTATCCGCATCCAGCGGATTCCCGCGATCTTCAACAGGTCGTCGGTCCACCTTGAGGGAGGCCTACCCACGCTCCGCCTTCTACGCGGTCGCCACTCGGACCTAATTCGGACCTAAGGCCCGTATTACAGAACGTTCCTGAAGCTTTGATCACTGCTTAAAACTAATTTTGTGTTGGGATTTAATTTTAGAACATTCCTTAAGCATAGATTCATTGATCACAGTTCAGCTGAGTTTAACTTTATTTTATACGTCACCTGTTTCGGTGTTTGAGCAGAGATTTGATCTGTAATCACTCAAGTGTGGTCGAGACTACACTTGAGTGAGATTTCTTACCTATTTCAGGTTATATTCGTGTGATATGTTGTTAAATTGAAATTTTATAACAACCGTATTGGAATAAGACCGATGCTTAAGTAACGATACTATGCTTAAGTAGTGATCAAACTGCACTTGAGGAACTTCTGTAATACGGACCCAAGAGTCCTGCAACAATGCCAGGTCATGTTCAGTCCAAACCAATAAAAAAACTCAGCAGTACCCTCAGCGACCCTCATCAACATCTCTTTACTGCTGACTGACAAACACACAAAGCACATTTTTACGTATTTTTTTACTCTTTTACTGAACTGTCATCGAAACAGGTGTTTGAACGGTCCGTGCGTTTTCAATTTAGAATTAGAATTCGTTTTTTGTTCTGAACAGTTTGGGGTCTACGTGTAAAAATGGATTGTATGTTGGAGTTTGCATTCAGTAGGTTAGTGGGTCAAATTCAGTGGAAAAAATTTATTTCTAGCCTATGTATATACAAATAGCTAAAGACAAAGCAGTACAGAACATTTTTCTCTTTTGTTTGTCAACCGATTTTCTCTTTATTTTTTGTAGTAGACCTTTTTGGCTCTACTCACTGTAAATGCGTTAAAAATAATAAAATAATTAGTAAGGGTGCATATATATACGACTTAGAATTAACTGCAAATTTAGTCGAGTTGGTTAAGAAACACTGTTTCTTAATAAGATATCGCCGACAACACCCAAAGAAGTACAAAAGTGGAGGTTAATTACGATACCACGAGCAGTGTTCGCGGTAGCTTAGTGGCTATAGCTCTGGCGTACTGAGCCAGGAGTCGCTGGTTCCAATCCCGCTCGTAAACGATTTTTTCTTTCCACAATTTAAAACAACTTTCAATCAACTTTTTTTTTGTTATCACCACCCAAACTCTTCTAGTGGGTGTCGTAAAAGGCGACTAAGGGATTCACCAGAGGATGGGCAGCAGCGTTCTATAAATATTTACTTAACTAACTGCGATTGCCAACCCGCCCGCCAAGCGTGGTGATTATGGCCCTTTGGGGGGCTATGTCCAGCAGTGGACGTCTTTCGGCTGAATTAATGATGATGAATTATGCCTGTACAAGAAGGAACTATTATTTTGCTCCAACACAAAGGGAGGATCCTTCAACCAGGCTTAGTCTTATGCTTGCCGGGCACGCTGCCTATATACATGCTGAAATTTTAATCGCTGCTTTTCCGAAAAGCGGTCATTGTACTCATTATTATGAACAACTTTTACTATGGGACCAACCCTGAAATCGCGAAAACAAAAATCAGGTGGTCCCTACATTTTATCGATTTATGTGAACAAAAATTCAGGGACCAACGGATTTTTTTTCTCCATAGTAAAAGTTGTTCACAATTATGAGTACAATGACTTCTTGGGAATTAAGCGATTAAAATTTCAGCATGTATAACAGTTGATCTCGGGCGCTTGTGTCTAGAGTAACTTGCGTGTCAGACTGATTGCGCGATTCAGGATTAGTGACGTCATCTCATATGTCTATGGTAGTTCGCATGTAGCGCGATATAAGTAGCTAGATGTCTTTAATTTGGGTGCACAAGAGAATTTTATTTACTTAGTTAGATTTTGTAGCCGAATAAATATTTCATTTAGTTCAGTCCAACTTTCCTTTTTAGTATGATCTGAATGTAAAATTAAAATACTTCTTGACCTTTTTATTGTCATCTTAAACAAAATTGTCCTCTTAAACAAAATGGGTTCTCGGAATTTCCTTTGAAATCGTAGAAGAGGAATGGTTCTGAAAAACTTTCTGCGAACAGAATACCTCTATATTTTTATCAGTTATTTTTAAGACATTCTTTGTTCCTTTTTAGGGTTCCGTACCCAAAGGTGCTAACGGGACCCTATTACTCTCGCTACGCTGTCCGTCCATCAGGGCTGTATTTTTGAAATTTTTACACAATATGTGTTACTATGGTGCCTATCACGACAAATACTAAAAATAAAAAAAATAAAAAACCAAAGGGGGTCATACAAGAAACCTCGAAAAACATGCAATTTTTTTCAATTTTTTTGTTCCTGCTCTATCTTCAAAACGGTAATATATAACAGCGTCAAACTTGTTCTGATTATATTGCATACTATGTACTTTAGCAAAAAATACTAAAAATAGGGCAATCGTAGGCATATGTGGTGGTACCTACGTAAGCAAGAGATTCAAAAATTCATATTTCATGCACGATCGTTGATGTCTTTTGATGAACTCTCGTAAATTAAACCAGTTTCTATGTGGTACGGATCCCTTACTGTGTGATTTCGACTCACACCTGGCTGGTTTTATAATAATATGCTACTTCTTTGGATTTCTGAGATGGCATTACTTAAAAACCGGCCAAGAGCATGTCGGGCCATGCTCAGTATTATAGGGTTCCTTAAGTAGGTCTAATTACAAACGAATCAAATCGAACATTAATCATTGGATATATTATATTATACTTTGTGTTATCGATATAACACAAAGTTTCTTTTTGTGATTTTTTTAATAATAATAACTAAAGGAGCATTATTTGCAAAGATCATTTTTATCTAAGGTCAATGACCTATGAATTAGGACGTCTTAAGTATTTTACAGTATTCTCACTATAACTCAAAAATCAATAATGACATTATACTCGAAATAATTTTAAAAGAGAGTTTTTATAAAAGTCTATCAACGCGGAAGATTACAAGTTTCTACGTTGCATAGTTTGGAAATGGCAGGGGGGGGGACACCTTGTAAGCCACTTTGGTGGGCTATATTTCGCTGATGGTACACCTGATAAAAAAGTGATGTATGAAACATTACCGTCATTTTAGTAGACCTATTCAATAATACCCCACACGAGGGGGTGCAGCGAAAAAAAATTGTTCATCCCCATTTCACATGCATGTGCGCCACCCCTAAAATACGATATCAAGATATTTTTAATCTTTTAAAATTGAGATCTATATCTAAACCATTTTTTAACAAAATTTCATTTACTTATGTTTATAACTGTAGAAGTTATTAAGCTGTAACGGATTAGGACAGACGGACAGACGGATAGACGGACGGACATGACGAAACTATAAGGGTTCCTTGTAGGACTACGGAACCCTAAAAACTAGTCTATGCCCGCGGTTTTTTCCGCGTTTATTTCGGTTTATCACAGAAATACATTGTCGCCCATACTTTGGGAGCTTTTTAACTTTCCGGAATAAAAATTACATACATGCTAAAATTTTAATGGTTTCTTTCCCGAAAAGGGATCATTGTACTCATCATTATGAACAACTTTTACGATGGGACCAAACATGAAATCGCGAAAAAAAAATCTGGTGGTCCCTACATTTTGTCGATTTAAGTGAACACAAGAAGAAAGAAAACAAGCTATTAAAATTTCAACATGTATACAGAGTAATAAAAAAAAAGCCCGTAACCTCCAAGCATTAAGCAACACGGGGGGTTGCGGTTGCTCTATGCCTCCAAGTAGGTACTAACTTTGTATCACGATCTTGAACAACGTTTGTTCTACGATTTTAGCCAAAACTAAACAGGTTGGCCAAAAAATTTTTTACTGAAATTTTTTCTTTATTTTTTTTTATAATATGCTACTTCTTTGGATTTCTGAGATGGCATTACTTAAAAACCGGCCAAGAGCATGTCGGGCCATGCTCAGTATTATAGGGTTCCTTAAGTAGGTCTAATTACAAACGAATCAAATCGAACATTAATCATTGGATATATTATATTATACTTTGTGTTATCGATATAACACAAAGTTTCTTTTTGTGATTTTTTTAATAATAATAACTAAAGGAGCATTATTTGCAAAGATCATTTTTATCTAAGGTCAATGACCTATGAATTAGGACGTCTTAAGTATTTTACAGTATTCTCACTATAACTCAAAAATCAATAATGACATTATACTCGAAATAATTTTAAAAGAGAGTTTTTATAAAAGTCTATCAACGCGGAAGATTACAAGTTTCTACGTTGCATAGTTTGGAAATGGCAGGGGGGGGGACACCTTGTAAGCCACTTTGGTGGGCTATATTTCGCTGATGGTACACCTGATAAAAAAGTGATGTATGAAACATTACCGTCATTTTAGTAGACCTATTCAATAATACCCCACACGAGGGGGTGCAGCGAAAAAAAATTGTTCATCCCCATTTCACATGCATGTGCGCCACCCCTAAAATACGATATCAAGATATTTTTAATCTTTTAAAATTGAGATCTATATCTAAACCATTTTTTAACAAAATTTCATTTACTTATGTTTATAACTGTAGAAGTTATTAAGCTGTAACGGATTAGGACAGACGGACAGACGGATAGACGGACGGACATGACGAAACTATAAGGGTTCCTTGTAGGACTACGGAACCCTAAAAACTAGTCTATGCCCGCGGTTTTTTCCGCGTTTATTTCGGTTTATCACAGAAATACATTGTCGCCCATACTTTGGGAGCTTTTTAACTTTCCGGAATAAAAATTACATACATGCTAAAATTTTAATGGTTTCTTTCCCGAAAAGGGATCATTGTACTCATCATTATGAACAACTTTTACGATGGGACCAAACATGAAATCGCGAAAAAAAAATCTGGTGGTCCCTACATTTTGTCGATTTAAGTGAACACAAGAAGAAAGAAAACAAGCTATTAAAATTTCAACATGTATACAGAGTAATAAAAAAAAAGCCCGTAACCTCCAAGCATTAAGCAACACGGGGGGTTGCGGTTGCTCTATGCCTCCAAGTAGGTACTAACTTTGTATCACGATCTTGAACAACGTTTGTTCTACGATTTTAGCCAAAACTAAACAGGTTGGCCAAAAAATTTTTTATTTAGATAAGATAGGTTGGTGCAATTCTTTATGTCCGACACAACACGGAACATTTTAGTCAACCAACAAACAATTCAAACCATTTCGTCAATCCGAAGAAAATAACATTCACACACAACCTTAAACCGCCTTCAACACAAACACAATTCAAGACTTTATTTACTTCTCTCAACACTAAAGCAAAAAAGCGAATCTATTATCTGATAAACCAGCGTCCATCTTACCCTCGGGCAGACATAGAATAATATTAAATCAGAGACAGATAAGACAGTCCTTATCATGTCGTTTGGAAGCGCTATCTGCGACAAATCCCAGTTTGAGAGTTAACAAGAAACAAAGTTTGTCAGACTTATGTAGGAAAATGGTCTTCGATCACGTCACGGGGTTTGTGTGAGCGGAGTTATGCGTGTTGGAGCTTTGTTTCTTTTGGGATAAGCAGGGGTCTAGGAGATTCTTTGTGAATGTTTATTGCAGCGGATGTTTTTGTTATACGCTGTGATTTTTCTTGAGTTGGAAAGAGTTACTGCTAGCTGGAATCAAAGTAGCGTTATAATACCGGGATAAATTTTAGTGGTGGGCGATTATTAATGATTGGTATAATCGAATTACTTCGTAATACTAATGTTTAAAAAAAATGAAAACACGATAAAATATACTAATGTTGATAATCGATTATGAAATTAGTAACTAATTTATTTTCATAATCGAATGACGTTACTAATTTGAACTATGAATCCTGTTGTAAAAAGTAGAGAGACTGCTTTTTAGGGTTCCGTACCCAAAGGATGCAAACGGGACCCTATTACTCTCGCTACGCTGTCCGTCCATCCGTCCGTCTGTCTGTCACAGGGCTGTATCTTTGTAACGGTAATAGATAACGGGGCCGGGTCAGCCTGAAGCACGTGAAATTTTCACAGAATATGTGTTGCTATGAGGGGTATCACGACAAATCCTAAAAACAAAAAAAGTCTAAAACCACAGGGGGTCCCCATACAAGAAACCTCGAAAAACATGCATTTTTTTCAACGTTTTTGTTCCTGCTATATCTTCAAAACGGTAATACATAACAGCGTCAAACTTGGTCTGATTATAGTGCATACTATGTAACTTAGCAAGAAATACTAAAAACAGAACAAACATAGACATATAAGGTGATACCTACGGAAGAAAGAGATACAAAAATTCACATTTCGTTAGTGCGTTGATGTCTTTTGATGAACTCTGGTAAATTACGTATGGAACCCTTACTGCGTGAGTCCGACTCACACTTGGCCGGTTTTTTAGTGGAGTAATTTAACAGTAAGTTTAATTATTTTAATTTTTGTTATTGATAGATTTCTATTAACTCTTAGATCACTCTACTCAATAAAACAAGTAAAAGGCAAAAAAATAAAAATTGTGTACCCGACCGACCATCGTGTTTTGCTCGTTCTGCTCTGCGTTGACTCGCGATCACGATTACTAAGTTTACTAAGTTTAGATCATCGGAAAACTTGGGGCTTCTGATGCCAATGCATTCTACAAAATTTTATGATAAATATTTTACTGTTCAGGCTGTGCGTCTGTGGAATGAGTTACCTGTGTCTATACGGCGAGCTCAGTCACTGTTTTCATTTAAAAAATTAGTTAAAGAATACTACCTTTCCAAATAAATTGTAATTTATTAAAACATTGCCTATGTATCCAATCTCTATTCTAAATTGTAAGATTATTTATATATATATTATATATATTTATGATACCTATATGTGTAATATATTTTGTGCTATTTATTTATTTTAGTTTAGTAGTACGCCACGGACTGCCCCCATTATCTAGATCTTACGTCTTCTTTGTTCATCCAAAGGTTGTCTGGAAGATATCGCTTTTAGCGATAAGACCGCCCATGTACCCATAATTTGTACGTTGTTCCTGTTTACTACTATTTTCATGGTGTACAATAAAGTATATTCTATCTATCTATCTATCTACTAACTAAATTAGTAACTAGGTACTAATTTGCTATAATCGAGATATCACGAGACATCTTCATAATCGAATGATTTCATTAGTATATCTCATAATCGCCCACCGCTAAAAGTTTGATTAAATTGTAGTCTTTTTCTCTGAGCCTCTTCCTAATTATGTTGGGGTCGGCTTCTAGTCTAACCAGCTATGCGAATCAGAACCACACGACAACCAGCTGTCGAACGAATCGGTTTGTTATCTCGTTTCGTCTAATGATTCACGCAGCGAGAGAAAAAGAGATAACAAACCGAATCGGTCGACAACTGGTTTTCGTGTGGTTCTGAATCGGGGAGAAGATGCGGCTAAACATCAGTATTTTGCGTGGAGTGATTGCCATCAAACCCCCACAACATAGTTACTGGGTAATAGTGACATCTTAAGGTTAGATCAGTGGCTAAACTTTTCTCGTAACCCCAAGAGTGCCCGCAGTCTCGTAACCACATGAATGTTTTCCGGTGTTAAGGGTACGAGTGCCTCTGCAAAATAAGCAACCTAGATGGTATTGCAGTTGTTATGGGAATTGGTAACCGCTTAACATTAGGTAGACCTTTAGCATAGAATATATACTAACGACAAGAAGTGACACTTAAGCATGAGTGCTCGTAAAATTGCTCGCGGCTATGTGGTCGTGGCGAGCGCGGGGGCCGTGCGCGGTGCGCGGCGTGTGGAACGGGCAGTCTCTCGCCTCAGCCAAGGCCTATTGCATTCACGCGCTTGCTCAAGGTCACTGGCGAGTGAGCTCACATGTATACGGAGTGTCACTGCTGTGCCATTAGCCGGTTTCAACATCTTATCTATGCCTTGAAAAAAGTTAAGTGGATCTACTGTGACGATGGTGTGTATCTACTACTAGGTATATGTAAATATCGTTACCTAACAAAACAACCGTGCCCATCGACTAATTTATCTGATATTTAATGTTTTTTTTATTATATATTTTAGTTGCATTTACCCTTAGTTATCTATATTTCAGTATTATGTTAAAACGAACAAAACTGTAATGTATGTAATACACATATATAATGTTCTTGACAACACTATCGCCGAAGCATAAACAAAGTAAAAAATATAGACAAAGTGCTATGAACAATCATAATGAAGCCAAAAAACCGTGTTCCTTCGTGTACGACCAGCGCTCACGCACACACATGCAACTCAAACCGTGCTCTGACTCTCAATACACATGTCACGGCATCGTCTAGTAAGATAGATATATAGATAGAATATTCTTTATTGTACACCAATAACATTATTAAACTTAGGACTAACATGTAAAATGAGGGTACATTGGCAGTAAGCATCGTGAAAACAAATATCCTTCAGGTGCATGATGTGTGCGTGAGCGTTGGTTGGACACCAAGGAGCATGGTTTTTTTGGCTTCACTATGATTGTTCGCAGCACTTCGTCTATATTTCTTACCTTATCTGTGCGCCGAAGTAACTATCTCCTGAACTAAAAGTAACAGCATAACATAGATTTTTGTGTTTGCCATTCGGTTTGTAATAACGCGGATGAGTAAGAAATAGGTCAGTTTGTTCGTGTATTCGTCCGTTATTACGCTTTTTCCTGCTAACTAGGGATTATTGTTAAGCTTGAAGAGAGGGTAGGTAGGAGTTGTAGTTGCAATTGGCAAAGATACAAGCTTTTTAAGTACTTGCGATAAGCGAGCACCTAAAACAGACAAACACCTCAAAGAAAACGAGAAACGTACACGGCATCTTACGTCACAACACGTGAGTGACTGTGTCACGCAGTAGACTACCATAGGCTGTATGATGAGGAATGAGGACAGGACGGTTTTTTACGAGCTCTTAAAGAAGTCTAACAAGCACAATTTTTTTTTTTTTTTTTTTTTTTTTTTTTTTTTTTTTTTTTTTTTTTTTTTTTTTTGCCGTGGGGAAAAATCATGGACGCACTCCACCCGGGGTAGGCGGAGCCAGTGTCGGACTCTTACCGACTAAAACCACCACGGTGTTCCTTCAACTACCTTAGCCGGGGGCGTGGGAACCCGTGAGTATTCACACAACCACCCCCGACAGGTCCTGGCCCGCGACAAGCAGGCGAGCCCTTTCTCCCCGTGCGGCCTGACGTCGGCCGCACCCTCCTAGGTGGCGCACACGGAACGCTGCACGCCACCTTACCTCATGGGCCTTTACCAGCTGCGCCAACTACGCCGGCTGTGCCAGCTACCCCGAGTCTGCTGCTCGCAGGCCCTACCTCCCGTAATTTTTTATAGAGGTTTTCTTCCTCACGGTCCGGGCGGTGAAGCCAAGACCCTCGGTCCCAAGAGGCGCGAGAACACTACTCAGCGGGCACTCCTGGGGTTACGAGATCGACGGGGGCAGGGAAAGACAGTCCCCCCGCTGCCTGCCCAGTGGCAGGGTGAGTGCACACCGGGCCCGCCCCTGCTCCTCCACTGTACCCTCTGCTGATATCAGAGGGACACGTGGAGCAACTCCCTACTGGCCCAGAACGGGCCCATATTCGGGAATATTCGCCACAGGCAATAAAATCTCCCGAAGGTTAATCCCTCGGCAGGATTTTATTGCCCGTGCCCAGGATGCACCGGCCAAACAACTGCCGATCCCTTCAGACGTGTCCAGAAGGACAAGCAGCCGTCAGGCACACGTGGAGGTTTTCTGGCCAGCACCCCATCTATCTAGTACTCTCATCTCAGTGATTGAGAGTTTAAGTGACTACTATTTACCATAACCTTTGGTCCCTGATAAGTAGACATAAGTTGTCAAATATGATATAATAAAACCGGCCAAGAGCATTTCGGGTCATGCTCAGTATTATAGGGTTCCTAATTACAAACGAATCAAATCGAATATTAATCATTGCTATTTTAGTTTTTGAAAACAGCACCCCATAGCGCTGAATTTAAGAAGCTAAATTTAAGAAGTGTGTCATATCAATATAACACAAAGTTGCTTTTTGTGATTTTTTAAAAATAGATAGTAACTAAAGGAGCATTATTTGCTATGATAATTTTTCTCTAAGTCAATGACCTATGAACTAGGATGTCTTAAGTATTTTGCAGTTTTCTCACTATAGCTCAAAAATTTATAATCACATTATACTCGAAATAATTTTAAAAGAGAGTTGGAAATGTGGAAGATTATAAGTTTCTACGTTGCATAGCTTAGAAATGGCAGGACCGCAGTGCCCCCCCCGGGCACATTGCAAGCCACTTTGGCGGGCTGTATTTCGCAGATGGTATACTTGATAAAAAGTTGTGTATGAAACATTACCCTTATTTTAGTAGACCTATTCAATGATACCCCTAAAGAGGGGGTGCAGCGAAAAAAAATGTTCATCCCCATTTCACATGTATGGGCGCCACGCGCCACCCCTAAAATACGTAATCAAGATTTTTTTATTCTTCATAATTGAGATCTATATCTAGACCATTTTTTAACAAAATTTAAAAAAAAGAAAAACATTTATTCAGGACCAAAACATTTTTACACATTGTATAAACCCGCCAAACTGTGTAACAGTTTGTCGGCGGGAATTTCATTTACTTATGTTTATAACTGTATATGTTATTAAGCTGTAAAGGGTTAGGACATACGGACAGACGGACAGATGGACAGACGGACAGACGGACAGACGGACATACGGACAGACGGACAGACGGACAGAAGGACAGACGGACAGACGGACAGACGGACAGACGGACAGAAAGACAGACGGACAGACAGACAGACGGACAGACGGACAGACGGACAGACGGACAGACGGACAGACAGACGGACAGACGGACAGACGGACAGACGGACAGATGGACAGACGGACAGACGGACAGACGGACAGACGGACAGACGGACAGACGGACAGACGGACAGACGGACAGACGGACAGACGGACAGACGGACAGACGGACAGACGGACAGACGGACAGACGGACAGACGGACAGACGGACAGACGGACAGACGGACAGACGGACAGACGGACAGACGGACAGACGGACAGACGGACAGACGGACAGACGGACAGACGGAAAGACGGACAGACGGACAGACGGAAAGACGGACAGACGGACAGACGGACAGACGGACAGACGGACAGACGGACATACGGACAGATGGACAGACGAACAGACGGACAGACGGCCAGACGGATGGATATGACGAAACTATAAGGGTTACTTGTTGAAACTACGGAACCCTAAAAATTTGCTTCTGTCCGCTGCTTTGCACGCATGAAATTCGGCTTATCCCAGAAACACGTTAGCGCATCCCTCAGGAACTTTGGTGGACTTCTGGATTTTCTGGATTTTTGTCGCTGGTGCTTAATATCTCACACCCCTGTAGTAGTTATTTAAAAGTATAACAACATGTTGAATGTTGCTCGTAAAGTTTTCAACAGTAACCACAAAATCTTAAAACAATATTTTAAAATTCAAAAACTGCCTCGTTGGTCTAGTGGTCGCAAGCGCGACTGTTGAGCGTGGGGTCCTGGGTTCGATTCCCGGGTCGGGCAAAGTGTTATTGGGTTTTTTCATTAGGAAATTCTCAGTAGCAGCCCGGAGTATGGATTTGTGCCCGGTTAATGGCAATAGGCTCGCCCCCTATTACATGGGACTATACCATAACTGGCGAAATGTGGGTGTACTATACACCTCCGCCTACCCCTTCTAGGAAATACAGGCGTGATGTTATGTTATGTTATGTTATGTTGTTAAAATTCAAAAAGTAAGCTGGGCAGCAGCGGGGTTCGATCTCAAAACTATCTATTAAATCTACCCTTCAGACCACCAGGCCACGGAATCAGTTCAGTTCGAAACAGTTCATAATTCCAAAATCTTGTCGCCTATTAGCATCTTCTGTATTTTTCTCAATCACAATTTTGATATTTAATCCTTCATGACTTCCGATTTCGATGTAAACAAGAGTGATAAGTTGCATCGCAGAACCAAATAAAACCAATAATTGAGATAAGACATATTCCATTTATTTAGCTTCAGACTATGGGCATTTATCATATAAAGTTTCATTCAAATCTATTCAGTAGACTTTGCGTGATTGGAGAACAAACATGTTTAGCTAACTGTGGGTTTGCACCAAAAAACATTTAACATGTAATGTCTCGAAACTTGTTATATGAAACTAATGTCAAAACTGGTTTTGTTTATTGTTACGTTCGCACTGCAGAAGACTGGGTAAATTCTTTGACAGATTTCAAGATTTGTTGTTGGCTGTGTTTGCACTGACTAAAAACTTATACATTGACATGTTTGTATATAGATTTGTTACGGCTGACGTTCGCACTGATGCTTAATCATGTCTCACAACTTGTATAAATCTCGTTTTTTGTGTTTTCCAATGAGGTCGGTAAACATGTATGGCCGAAAGCAGATACTTTGAAGTGTATCGAAATTGATTGTGAAACATGTCAATAGACTATGAAATGTCAAACAGGTTTCGTTTCAACAAGTTGTGTGATAATGCGAACGCGATTCGATACATTCACAGAAAACTGACTTTTCAACATGTTTTTATGAGAATGTTTCGTCAGTGCAAACTCACAGTTACAGACACAGTTTTGACATTTCTAATGATTTATTATAACTATAGATAGATAAATAAAAGTACTAATAACTCGATGCGAGTAGAATTTAATAAGTATTTGGGTAGTTTTTTTGGCAGTCGACAGAACTGGTAAGAAATCATTACACGTTTCAACTTTAGAAATAAAGGTGTTTCATGATATTAATGTTTGGGCTTTTCGTTTAAAAGGTCAAATATAATCCCTTTTTTTCGTATTTCTGTGCAAAACCCTAAAACAGCAATTCTTTAATTAACCACTACTATAGTTATCGAACAATGCAATGATATTTTAAATATCATTGGAACTAGGCCGTAGTTGTATTAAAATAAATATGTAACTATTAGGCTACAGCACAGATGATATAATAATATCCTACTAGTAAAAGAAGAAAAATAAAATGTGTTTATTGTCACAAACAATAAAATTATCAAAAAAGAAATGAGCATTAAAATAAATAATATGAAAGTGCCAAAGGCCCACCGGCTCAGCATAATGTTAGGTAGCAGTACAGGTACAGACTACCCAACGCTGATTTTCAGTTGCTACCCACAAGCGCCATATTACTACTAGCCGGACTAGTACAGTTTACCGCTGTTTCTTGATGTACACCAATGACAATAAAACCTTTCTTTGATATACACAAATTATTCTAGCTATTTAGAGTAAGGTTATACTATTGTTTACAAAACACATGTAATCAAATAGCCATGTTTCTACCTAACTTCGTGTCAAGTTTGAAAACACAAAAGCGCGTGGACAGTCAAATTGCAAGCGCTGTTTGTTCGGCCCTCAACAAACAACTTCGCGTAATGAAGATTCGACAATGTATATTTTTGGTATGGTGCAAGTCAAAAGATGAAGTGAAACACAGTGATGTGTTTCAAAATTTGATTGCACATTGTACAATTCAAGATTTGTGAAGTCATCTCCTATCTCCTACGTAAGTAGACGTTTGCATGTAGCGCGATAGATGTCGCTACAGACCTAATATAGGATTGCAAATCTCTTTGACATATCGCACAAAATATATTTTTCAACACCGACTGAAAATAGAAGAAAGAAAGAAAGAAGAAGAAAGATATATTTTTTTTGGCACAGGACAGTGCCAGCACAACAAAAACATTAGATAAAGTACTAAAATAAGCTACTTTAAAAGTCTAAAGTGGCTTGTTCACACCCTCTCTTTCAATGTGTATACAGTCAAGCGCAAAGCGATGGTGTATATCCAGTACATACAGAGCCTTTCTTATATGAAAGTGTCATACTAGACTAGTTCCGCTTATAATGGTTTATAATCGAAAGACAATTTAACTGGTTCATAAGTAATTGGCTTAGATGCTCAAGTCAATTACTCAGCAGCCTTGTTTTCAAGGCAGTGACAGGACGAAATATTGTGTTCTATAATTTAAAGTACCTACCTAGTTACACAACGCAAATTAGTAGCAAATTTAATGAAAATAAAATAAAAATAAGTATTTTTATTATTCCATAATTATGAGAATATTCAAGTAGTACAGTCTAACAAAGCAATTAGTATCCAGGGTCGCGTGTACCATCGTCGACCGCACCATCGCTTAACATCAGGTGAGGTGGCGGTCAAAAGCAAGCCCGTTAATAATAATAATAAAAAAAGATATAAATGAAGTTTTCTCAGAAGATTATGGATTTTTTCGAGTGAAATATCATTTTAATAACGGAAAAAGTTTAACTATATTTATTTATACAAAACCCTAATCAAACCGTTCAATAACAATTTACTGGAAGGCGCAGTGTGGGTAGGCCCCCCACAAGGTGGACCGACGACCTGGTGAAGGTCACGGGAATCCGCTGGATGCGGAAAGCGCTGGACCGGTCGTTGTGGCGAAGCTTGAGGGAGGCCTATGTCCAGCAGTGGACGTCTTTCGGCTGAAATGATGATGATAATAATTTCCTGAGAAATCTTCATCTATATCTCATCTGGCGACCCTGTATATCAATTGGTTTGTTAGACTGTACCTAATAAGTGTAGAATAATTACTAATTGAGGTATAAGCCTCCGCAATTAAAACGCTTGTAAGAAAGATGACGCAATGCAATTACGTAAATTAAAACGAAGCTACTTATAAAATCGCTTTGTTCTCGAATCTTGGACCAATTCATGAAAGTTTTTTACTAGGTATTTATTTGCCGACTGTTTAGGCTTTACGGCGGAAAAAGATCGTTCTACGTGCGAAATGCGTAAATTTTTGAATTGATACAGAAACAAGATTATTCACTCATTCTATAGAAATTACTGATTATCGATAAAGCCTTGTTCAAACTCAATCTTCTCTACATTGTGTCGATAACGGGAGCATTTCCAATTGATCTTTCTTTTCTGCTTGGTAGCGTCAATATTTGGTCGAGTGTTTTTCCGGTATATTTCTACAAGTTGAGCAGGAAAATTGCTCCAGAATAATATGTTAGCCCCAATTTAATATTTTCAACGTGTTATTTAAATAACTGAAAACCTCTTAAACGTAGTCGCTCACAATGGGCCTAATGAGAAGGCTCAAAGTTACTCAAAGGGCAATGGAGAGGGCTATGCTCGGAGTGTCCCTGCGTAGTAATCGACATAGCCCGAAGAATTGCCAAACTTAAGTGGCAGTGGGCGGGAAACATTGCTCGTAGAACGGATGGCTGATGGGTCAGTAAAGTTCTGGAGTGGCGACCGCGTAGTGGAAACCACAGCGTAGGCCCCCCACAATGTGGACCGACGACCTGTTGAAGGTCGCGGGAATCCGCTGGATGTGGAAAGCGCAGGACCGGTCGTTGTAGCGATGCTTGGGGGAGGCCTATGTTCAGCAGTGGACGTCTTTCGGCTGAAATTATGCAGACTGTCATAGTTTGTGCAGAAAACAATTTTTTCCGACTTTTCTTAGAAAATAGTATTATTATTATTCTGAAACAAAATCAGAATACTTAAAAATATTTTATAAAAAATTCTTAACTAGAATTTCACACAAATTTTAATTTACTACAGTGCTTGTAATTGAGAGGGTTCAAAGTAAATAAGTTTCAGATTAAGGTCAAAGACGAAAGGTGTTTTAAGCAGAAATAAACACCACTATTTAATTTGTAAAGTTAAAAAGGGTTCTTTTATTTTTTACTTTTCATTTTATTTAACGAGATGAAATTCCACTGTTAATTGGACTTGTTTTCTTTTTTGCTGAAATACTTAATAGGTAGATAGTTAGTTATAGAATTCCACTGTTAATTAAAACCTGTTCTCTTTTTGCTGAAAAAAAAAATAAGTAGCTAATTATAAAAATAATGATGAAGTCATCTTCAAAAACTCTTCTTCGTTATTTGTGAAATAGATCTTGTACTTAGGTAGGTATCGTAACAATTGTGAACCGTAACACTATGCCTATTTCTAATAAAAATAAAATAATAATAATAATAATGTGTAGTGATCGCGAAAACATTTTTTTTTTTATAGGTTGGGAATTTATAGGATGGCGAAACAAACTAAAAGCCCACTTCATGGACGCACTCCGCCCGGGGTGCCAACCACCACGGTGTTGCTTCAACTACCTTAACCAGGGGCGTGGGAACCCATGAGTATTCACACTACCACCCCCGACAGGTCCGGGCCCGCCACATGCGGGCGACCCCTTCTCCCCGTGCGGCCTAACGTTGGCCGCACCCTCCTAGGTGGCGCACACGGAACACAGCACGCCACCTCACTTTACGGGCAACTAAAGGCCCCCCTGAAGTTAAGCGGTTAACTTTGCCCATAACAACTGCAATACCACCTAGGCTATTGCCTTAATTAATTATATATTGCTTACCATACTTGCTTAGCCCGATAAACATTGCAATGCCAACTTCAGAAGTTCAACAAACAAATCTTTTTTTTGGCGCGCACACAACTAATCAAAGTTCAACGAACAAATAAACAAACAAATATAATTATTTTCCAAATTCATCATCATCATCATCCTCCTGCCCTTATCCCAATTGATTTGGGTTCAGTGCAGCATGTTTTTTTCTTCCATACATCCAAAGTACAATAAACAAACAAAATATATTAATTTCTTCGTCAGAAACCTTCGCTTCGTTATCGGATATGATAAAGGAACGCATAGGAGACAGACTAACAAGCAAATATTTATTTTTATATATACAACGTGTCCCAGAAATCAACGTCAAGCCGAAAACGGGCAATAGGCCAAGTCGTGACAGTCATTAGAAAAATATTTAAAAAAATCTTGGTCATGTACTTTTCAAATTTTATGGATTTAAAAATAAATCTCAAAAAGTGACACCCTGTGATGATTTTTCAAGTCCTGTGGCTACAAATATTAACTTTCCGTCAGTTTTTTTTCTGTGACGTATCCATGAATAATCCTTCTGTAAATTACAGTTAAAAGTTAAAACATACCTACCTCATTTTTAAATAAAATGTTAGATTTTTGCCCAACATTGAATTCAAAATTATTACATCACCCAACTTTAACCGCGTGTAGTGTAAAAAAAAAGTACTACACTATTTTGGCAAGTAACTTTAAAAGATGGCGCGTTTAGTCTGGATTCCAAAATGGTATGCCACTTACTAATTGCTACTTCTTAATTGAGGAAAAAAAAAATGGTAATTTTAGGTAAGTTTGAAATAAAATTCAGTTGTTGGATTTCTTTAGTCATAATTTTTATTAAATCAGATTTACCGAGTTTATATTAAATTTTCGAACTGTTTGTCTTCAGCTGCACATTTGGATATCTCTTACGATACATTCTTGCTGCAGCATTGGCGTTGCATAAGCATTCTCCATAAATAAGATGCATGTTGGCGTATTCCTGTGCGGTGTATCGAGATGGCATGATAACAAACTACACAAAATACGGGATTACGATTAAAACAAGTCCGGGGTCGTCAGAAACAGTGCAGATAAATCAAAATCACAATGCGAATGAAGTCCAATAAACAAAGCCACAGTTGTAAGTATGAAGTCACTACAAATACAAAAGGATGCTTAGAAAACGAAAGAGCGTAACGTGCTGCAGTATTGCACAATTTACCTAACGCATCCCTGTTTCGCCAGAGTGGCGTCTCTATCTGTTTCACTCACACAGACGAAATTATGTGTCAATCCGTCTCGCTCTTAGATAAAAGTAGCGTCACTATCTATCTCGTAAGAGATACCCAAATGCTGAGCGTTATCCCGATCATCTAGTATTTATTAATGTGCAACTGAAGGCAAACAGTTCGAACATTTAATATAAACTCGGTAAATCTGATTTAATAAAAATTATAACTAAAGAAATCCAACAACTGAATTTTATTTCAAACGCACCTAAAACTAACAAATATTTTTTTTTCCTCAATTAAGAAATAGCAATTAGTAAGTGGCATACCATTTTGGAATCCAGACTAAACGCGCCATCTTTTAAAGTTACTTGCCAAAATAGTGTAGTACTTTTTTTTTACACTACACGCGGTTAAAGTTGGGTGATGTAATAATTTTGAATTCAATGTTGGGCAAAAATCTAACATTTTATTTAAAAATGAGGTAGGTATGTTTTAACTTTTAACTGTAATTTACAGAAGGATTATTCATGGATACGTCACAGAAAAAAAACTGACGGAAAGTTAATATTTGTAGCCACAGGACTTGAAAAATCATCACAGGGTGTCACTTTTTGAGATTTATTTTTAAATCCATAAAATTTGAAAAGTACATGACCAAGATTTTTTTTTATATTTTTCTAATGACTGTCACGACTTGGCCTATTGCCCGTTTTCGGCTTGACGTTGATTTCTGGGACACGTTGTATATCAGATTGAAAGACACAGCAAACCCATAAAGAATCCAAACAAGTTAAAACCAGAGCACACAGCGTAATTTTTTGAACCGAGATCAAAACAGTAAATCACTCAATCTTTTACACATCTGCCAAAAATTGTCGCCACCAAACAATAAAAAAATTCATTTCGAAAAAATTAAAATGTGAGATTTCCAACGGTCGCCATAAAAAAGCAATTAATTTGAATAAATATAGGGAGCAGAAAAATACAGTTTCTTTAATGGCACATTTGAAATTCAGTCCCCTGTTTTATCAGTAGCCACCATCGTTAATGGGTGCTTAATATCTTGGGAACAGTTGACACCTCCTGTTACAGTTTTCTTATCATTTTTGTTGAATACCATTTGAATACCAAATACAACGCTAACGTGGTTAAGTGTCATATATTTTTCTAGATACGGTCTCTCATTGAAATTTCTAAGCTTATCTTTTTGGACAGTGTGTGAAGTTGTTAGAACGATATCATTTTGATGTAGTCCCCATTGAGGTAATATTATCTTAGTGGTAGGTCTTGTTGGTTTTTGAATAACTAACTTTTAATGTACACTTCTGTTCACTTCATTAAAAGTTAGTTATTAAAACAGTGTATTATGAAAGTCTGGAAAAAGGACTGCCTCGTTGGTCTAGTGGTTTCAAGCGCGTCTGCTGGGCGTGGGGTCCTGGGTTCGATTCCCGGGTCGGGCAAAGTGTTATTGGGTTTTTTCATTAGGAAATTCTCAGTAGCAGCCGGGAGTCTGGATTTGTCCCCGGTCAATGGCAATAGGCTCGCCCCCTATTACATGGGACTATAACATAACTGGCGAAATGTGGGTGTACTATACACCTCTGCCTACCCCTTCGGGGAAATACAGGCGTGATGTTATGTTATGTTGAGAGGAATTATGTAATTTTACCACCAGATTACATACTATCGGAAAACATAGACAAGGTAAGAATTTCCAATCTTGGCTTCGCTAAACATCAGATGTACACCTAATGCTTAGTTTACACGATGCGAGCTTGTGTGTGAGTCGGCCAAGCGAGTAGCGGTACTAGCTGTAGTGCAGCAACTCGCACTGTGTGGAGCATCATATGAGTTATTCGTAGTTGCGAGTTGGACAGTAGCTCCCTTTCGAGTTAGCTACTCACATCATGTAAACAGCACAGGTGAGCCGAGCTACTGTTATGCGAGTAGGTACATGATGGGAGTTGTCTGTCTCCAGTCAGGCGAGTATCTTACACCGTATAAACTAGACAGAACCTGTGATATCCAATATGACAGCCACTAAACGGAAAATTTCATTCGACCTAAATTAAATCATTATATCATTCGACATTCCTTGCTGCTTCTCTTTTCAATATTAAAATCATCAGTACCTGGTTATCAATAACAAAAAAAACAATACCGAAGCACTTTTACCTATTCGTTGCTAATTTGAAACAACTAAATAAAAATAAAAAGGGAATAATATAAATTACTCAAAGAGAAAAAACTAACTGAAACAGAAAAAAAGATAAAAGAACTTCTTTTTTGTCCACTCTGTCATGATTTTAATATAAACTCCTAATTAACAATTACGTCGAGAAATTAATTCTAACTTTTCGTTTTTTGCTTTTTTTCAACGATTCTGAATAATTTAAAGGACATTTTCATTTATTTGTGACTAAAAGGTTTCGGAAATTCACACTGCCACCAACCAAGTTTTGAGAAGAATGTAAAAAAAACCGGCCAAGTGCGAGTCAGACTCGCGCAATAAGGGTTCCGTACTACCCATCGACCTGATACCCCATAGAAACTGATTTAATTTACTAGAGTTTATCAAAAGACTATATAATAAATACACTATATAATCCGACCAAGTTTGTCACTGGTATGTATTACCGTTTTGAAGATAGAGGAGGAACAAAAACGTTGCATGCAAATGCATGTATTTTGAAGTTTCTTGTATGGGGTACAAACTGTTTTAAATGCGTAATATCTTCTTAAGAACAAGATTAAAGTGAAGATTAAAGTTACAAGGTTCCAAACTGTAATTCCTGTAGAGTAAAACTGGCAGGCGGTAGTTACATGCCAGAAAGCTATGGAAAGAAGTGTAATAAAAATACAGAAAGTCATGGTAATAGGTAACCGGTTGAAATTTTCTCAGAATATGTGTTGCTATGAGGTGTATCACGACAAATACTAAAAATAAAAAAAGTCAAAACCAAAGGAGGTCCCCATACAAGAAACCTCAAAAAAATGCATTTTTTTCAACGTTTATGTTCCTGCTCTATCTTCAAAACGGTAATATATACCAGCGTCAAACTTGGTCAGATTATAGTGCATATTATGTAGTTTAGCAACAAATACTAAAAATAAGACAAACATAGACATATGTGGTGGTACCTGCGTAAGAAAGACATGCAAAAATTCACATTACGCGCACTGTATGTTGGTCTTTTGATAATCTCTCGTAAATTAATTCAGTTTTTATGGGGTATCAGGTCGTTGAGAGGTACGGAACCCTTACTGCGCGAGTCCGACTCGCACTTGGCCGGTTTTTATTAGTCTTATGTATTCACTTCTGACGTTCTGTATTTTTCTTATTTTTAGTACACTTCTTTCCATAGCTTTCTGGCATGTAACTACCGCCTGCCAGTTTTACTCTACAGGAATTACAGTTTGGAACCTTGTAACTTTAATCTTGACTTTAAACTTGTACTAAAGAAGATATTATGCATAATGAACAGTTTTGTGACTGAATGATATATAGACAACTCACAACCTCAAGCGCTTTCATTGAACAGGAACCACTTAAGAATCCTGACAAAAACGTTTACTGGGCACCGAAATGAAGCGTAAATAAAACTAATGATAATATGCATAATTGTTCAGAAATGTGTATTAATATAATTAGGTACGTAAATACACAACAAAAATAGTAACAAATATTATGTCCAATGACTTCGCATGTTTCATAATATTAAAATCACTATGATTCAGCATGTTAATTTGATCTCATTCGACTTTATGTCAACAGTTTTTATAACATGACACGGCAATAGTAGACGGTTATCGGTTTTATTTGCAAATTTACACTCTTAACTTACGTAGTAATTATTGTTGCTGGTTAAAAAACTGCTCAACCTAAGTCAATAAAATTTATATGGAACCACCGCGCGGGCTTCCTCTACCAAATAAAAAAACAACCACGTAAATCGGCCCATAAATATCGGAGAAATCGGTGTACATACATGAAAAAAAAAAACACGCGGAAATCATAACCTCCTCCTTTTTTTGAAGTCGGTTAAAATAAAAAAAGTAAAAAATCTTTTTCAGAAAGCTACACCCTGCTATGAACCAAGATCTAGAAACAAGAATGAACTCTTTCGACCGGGAACCAATTTGAAAATCACAAGTAATAATAGTTACATAATGTGCAGTAAAATTTATAATAATATTCCCCACTATTTTAGAGACAATAGGCTCGCCCCCTATTACATGGGACTTACAACATAACTGGCGAAATGTGGGTGTACTGTACACCTCTGCCTACCCCTTCGGGGAAATACAGGCGTGATGTTATGTTATGTGTGTTATTTTAGAGACCTGACATTAAATAAATTTAAAATCCATTTGATGCGGTGGCTTACTGAGAAATGTTTTTATAGTATCCAGGAATTTATCCAGTATAAGTTTTGATATTGATTTATAAATGACGTCATCATAATTAATATTGACATAATTATAATAAATTCTTGTTACAAATTTTGCATGTCAAGAACTGACCAAACATGTTGGCCATAGTTATTATTTAAGAACTTTTGTACCGTGTTTTATGAGCAAAATAAATGATTATGATTATGAAATGAAATGGAAACACCTAAATCGATCCGCTTGTACAAACTTTTATACAAATCCGTTTAATTTATCACTATGGAAAAAAAATGTTACGGGTAATGTTAGAAGAACGGGTAAACCTAGTTTTACCCGTTTTACTCTTTGAGTAAAGTCCGAACCTTCTTTAAAATCGATTCTTATTCGGTTTTTACCTGGATACACCTAGGTTTACCCAACACTAACTGGGATGTAGGTACGATTTATTACAGTAATACATAATTTGTATATTTTTTGCTACGTTCGTAATTATACGTACTGTTCAAAGGATACAAAAAACACACTTCGGAGCGTTAGCTTAAATGTATAAACGATTCGCTGCTTTTTTACACAACTGCCCAAAAAAAGGGAGTGTAATCGTAAATCGTAGCAAAAGACGATAAGATAAGACTTGATAAGACTTGCCGCCAGGCGGCAGCTATCGCTTTCGCCCTAGGAATTCCAATACCGTCCGCAGCCATTAAACGCTACAGTGGATATTATAATTAAATCAAAAGGTGTAGTAATAAAAATATTATGTTTCCAAAAATCACATGCCAACAAAATTTAATACGCACTGGTTTATAAAAACAATACAAGACCTAGACCTAAACAAACAAATGCAATTTGCTTTGGAATTTGTTTTTCAATTAATAACAAACACTTCATTATTTCCTAAAATAACAAATACTCAGACCAATTAAATAGCTCTTTTTAGTTAATCACATAAAACATGAAAATTCGTTTTCAAAAATCATTGATTCCTAGGAATAAATTCAACGTTAACATTTTTCAACCTTACTTGAACTTGTTCCTTATTATATTGTATTCCTCCTTTGTAAACGTGTGTTTGCACTGTATAGTGCTTCAGCAGATGAACTATCCCAGCCAAGACTTGTATCCGAGCATATCTAGCTCCGATGCAAATTCTTTTGCCTTTTCCAAATGGCATATACGTCATATCATTAATTTCTCCTTCCCTTTTAAATCGCTCAGGATCAAAAGTTTCTGGTTCAGGGAAATATTTTGGGTCGTGATGCATTTCGAAAATAGGTGTATATATTTTCACACCTTTCTCAACAGGCACTTTACCCACAGGCAAAACAGAATCTTGTACGCACTGTCTCGTTAAGAAACCAATTGGAGGGTGCAGCCGAAGACTCTCGTTCAAAACGTTATCCAAATACTTCATCTCTGAAATGGCATCGTATGTCAATTGACCGTTATACTTCTCAAAGATTGCGTCTACGTCTTCGTGTATTCTTTTCAAGATATCAGGGTTTCTCCCCAATTCAAATAAAACTCCGAACATACCGGCTGCGGTTGGCTCAATACCCGCTAGGAAGAAGAAGAAAGCCTGAGCAGCTAATACTTCGTCTGTAGGTTCCAACTTTAATCCAGTTTCACTGTCTTCCATCGTTCCATTCTTCTGTAGATTAACGCACATATCAACGAAGTCATGCCTTTTGACATCTTCTTTTTCACGTTGCCTTATAACCTGTTTTATGGCTCCGATAAAGAAATCCTCTTGTTCCGTGAAAAGCTTCAATTTTAAAGTTCTGAAGACAAAATCGCTTATTCCACTGATTGCAAATTTTAAATTGGTCCAGAAACTAGGAAACAAGGCTTTTCTGGCCATTTCACGGAATGGAGAATCAAAAGTAGATTTTGTTCCGATGCCAAATACAGCGGCAGCAATCGCAGCAGTGCAGAAATTACTTAAGGTATCAAAAGCATCTCCTTTCAGTTTGTCTGGGTTTAGTTTCAAGAACTCCACAAAATCTTGTGCACTTTTATCAATGATGTAATACATATTTTTCAGCTTAACGGTAGTAAAAATAGGCGTTAACTTCTGTCTTATCAACTTCCATTTCGGGCCATTCATAAATAGAACATTGTTTGCTAAGATATCTTCTTCGATGATCGGAACTCCTCTATGATTAAAAGATTGGAAGTCACCTTGCGTGATATGTTGAATGTTCGTTGGATCCTTTACGTACAAAGCTTGATCGAAAAAGGATCCAAAGCCCAAAGTAGTTTCTTTTTCATAGTCCCAGTAGATGCCATTCAGAATTTCAAAAAATGATTTATCTCCTGTTGCAAATTGCCATAAGGGACCACCGATTCCATGTTTTTCGTAAAAAACTACACCACGTTTATTCCAGTAGTACTTATTGTATTTGCCTTTAAAATACGCGATGGTTAATATAACAATAACGCATGCGAGCGTCACTGACAGTAACATTATAGAGGTATCTTATTTGTTCAAGTTCAAAGAGCGACTGATTGAGAAACAACTATGATTTCTATATATAGTTACAATCAGTGTAAATCAGTCAATTCATCGTGAGTTAAACTTGAATTATAGCGATAACCTGCCGTGATAGCCTAGCGGTTATCGCTTAACTGCCATGCATATTGGTTTTAGTTTGATCCCGATTCAATCACGAGATTTTGATTTATCGGTACGTTAATAATCAAGGAGAAACGTCGCGAGAAAACCTACTCAACAAAAAGTCATTCTCAAGTGTATGGGCACATCCAGCAGTGGGATATTTTCCCGCAAATCATCCTATCTATACTTACGATTTGACTGAGACGCAGACCGGAAAGTACTCCAAGTTAGAAATATGAAATGGGGACAGTAGTTTCATTTTGTGACGTAAACACCAACTAAGAAGGATTTTTTTTGGGAATTTAAACCTAAGGGCACAGAATATCTAATAGTACTATCGTACTAAGGGGGTGGAATAGGGTGTTAGAGATTGTATGAAAAATATTTTTTCTTGGATCTATTCAATCAAAAAAAAAAAGAAAATTAACACAGGAAATAGAGGCGTTATGTTATGTTATGTTGTTATGTTATTCACTCAAAACTTGGGAAATATAATCTTTAAATAATGAAAAATTCATGTGGGAAGGAAGGCATTCCTAAAATTGTAGGTGTCAATGCTAGCTTTTAAAAAAAAAACTACCTAGTTGTCTGTGGTTATATAGAGTTTTTGTTTTTGGAGTGGAACGAAGTTGAACGGAGGAAGACGTTGGTTGTTGTAACTTGTTGTAATCTTATGGTGAATAAATAAAATCAAAGTTGTGTTCGCCCATCAGAGTAGTTTTTATTTGGCCCTACCGAGCATTACCCTACAATTTTTGGGGGCTCGTCCGGGATTGCTCATATTTCGGTGTCGGGGCGGGGCCAAATAAGACCGAGACGGACGACGCGGTGTGGCCGGGCTGTACCTATTCCAGTACCCCCTACCAGGATCATTTCAGATAGAGGAACCGCATTCACAAGTAAAGAGTTTGAAGAGTATATGAAAGAAGAGGGTATACAACATTTGAAGATAACGACAGGTATTCCCAGATCAAACGGACAAGTGGAAAGAATTCATCGGACCATTATATCTGTCTTGACAAAATTATGCATAGAAAATCCAACTCACTGGTACAAACATGTTAGCCGTGTTCAGCGTTCACTCAACAGTACATACCAAAGAAGTTAGTGGTTCCAAGGTCATTGGAAAATGTGATATTGAAAAGAGCTCACGAAAATGGACATTTTGCTAAAAGGAAAATGGTAGACATCATAGGCAAGGATTATTACATACCTCAGTTGGAGAAGAAAATAGAAGATTATTTGCGTACATGTGTACCATGTCTATTAGCAAACAGGAAAGAAGGAAAACAGGAAGGCTATTTGAACTGCATTGATAAAGAAGACATACCTTTGCACACCCTTCATATAGACCATCTTGGACCAATGACGGAGACGAAGAAGCAATATGATTATATCCTAACAGTGGTGGATGCGTTTACCAAGTTTACCTGGATTTTTCCCACGAAGAGTACTACTAGCAAGGAAACTATTGACAAGCTACGAGTACACCAGCAGCACTTAGGTAACCCTGTAAAGAATGTTGTGTTTCCCATTGATGTAGAAAATTACTGTGTAATGGTGCTAGGACTTGCAGAATAGTTTGTATTTATTTCACTTTGTTTTGAGACATATCATTAGAGTTCAATTTCGTTTAGTATTTAGTAGTTCTGTATAACATGATAGTATGTGTAAGATGTTCAGTCTGAGGACAGCCTGAGTGCAGGATGGCCGACTGTGGGAAGGAAGGCATTCCTAAAATTGTAGGTGTCAATGCTAGCTTTTAAAAAAAAAACTACCTAGTTGTCTGTGGTTATATAGAGTTTTTGTTTTTGGAGTGGAACGAAGTTGAACGGAGGAAGACGTTGGTTGTTGTAACTTGTTGTAATCTTATGGTGAATAAATAAAATCAAAGTTGTGTTCGCCCATCAGAGTAGTTTTTATTTGGCCCTACCGAGCATTACCCTACATTCATACATTCTTTTTTCTAAATTACTCTTATAGGGGATGGAGGATGCAAGGTGCTGGCCAGAAAACCTCCACGTTTGTCTGACGGCTGCTTGTTCCTCTGGACACGTCTGGAGGGAATGGCAGTTGTTAGGCCGGTGCATCCTGGGTATGGGCAATAGAATCCTTTCGAGGGATTAAACTTCGGGGGATCTTATTGCCTGTGGCGAATATTGTGGTACGGGAGAGGCCCCTTGTGGGCCAATGGGGAGTTGATCCACGTGTCCCTCTGATGCCAGCAGAGGGCACAGTGGAGGAGCAGGGGCAGACCTGCTGTACACTCACCCTGCCACTGGGCAGGCAGCGGGGGGAGTGTCCTGCCCTGCGAATATTATTGCGAGGCTGGATTCAGTCTAATCTCGATATAAATAATCTTTAAAGCAACTAATCAACTATGTGTTGTTAATTTCAGGAATAATAAACTCAATGAGGGGTTGTTAACATTTCTACAAAAAATATCCTGGGTTCACACGTGGCACAAATACTCTTCAAATTATGTAACTATTAAGAAATACGTATTTTTCTTTTCCCAAAACTACGACGGGAAACATAGTTGAAGAATGTAGGAGAATGTTAAAACTATTTACGCGGGCAAAGCCATAACAGCAGTGCTCGTTAATGTTATGAATGCAAAAGTATGGATGTTTGTTTGTTTATTTGTTTGTCCTTCAATCACGCTGAAACATCTCAATGGATTTGGATGAACGGCACACAGATAGACCATAAGCCGGATTAACATATAGGCTACGTTTTATCCTGGGACGATAAACATTTTCCGAGGTATGCCCAATGACTTCTTTTTTTGATAAACAGAATTGTATACAGGCGAAGCTGCGGGCATAGAACAATGCCAAATAAATACTTATTAACTTGATTTTTCTTTTTCGATTTAAGTAGTCTCTTCGAGTCTTATTTAAGTTCAAGTCATAATTTTTCCCTTTAAATAAAATAAATAAATAAAATGTCTTTATTTCAGGCATCAGCCCATAAGTTTTTAGTGATGAGTTAGTAACAGTTTGTGCTTAAATACTATATTAGTGTTATTAGTACTTAAATTACTGAAAACATTATTTACCTAAACCTATAGCGACCTCCACCCAGTGTCTCTGGATGGGACAATCCGGTCTGTCAACAATCATTTTCAGGATGCTGTTCCGAGTGTTACGCATGCGTTGCAGTAAGGAAGCCGCTTTCTTACGTATGATGGCGTGAAAGCCATCTGTGTGAGCTTCAGCAAACATTCCCAATGCACTGCAACGCCACGGCAGCCGCCAAAGCATCCTGGAGGCGTTGTTGTATTGTACACGCAGGACGTTGTAGGCTCGGCTCGTATATGACACCCACAGGCCGCTTGAGTAGAAGGACTGACAGAACAAAAACAAAAAATTAATTAAATAAAAATCATCATCATCATCATTTCATCCGAAAGACGTCCACTGCTGGACATAGGCCTCAAAAAGAGAGGAAATAAAAATAATAATAATAGAGGCCAAATAAAAATAATTAATAATAAATTCTTTACAATAAATATTTTTCTAAAACATGCTTGGTCGAATTAACATTATTTTGACAACCTTATTTATTTATTTATAATGTAAAGTTTTTTCATCGCTACGATTTTATTATATTATATGTAGATAGATTTATGTACACACAATAACATATGAAAGGAGACAGCATTAAAATTATTTAGTACAAAGGTACTGCTTATTAACCATCTTCGAGATAAATCGAAAATGCTCTATTGGTCAAATACATGCGAGCAGCGGCCGGCAATGTTAGTATGAAAATCTGTCTGTACTGTTTAGCGGCCACATTAATTACAATGAAAACTCATAACGTCGTATAATTTAAAATTGGACCTAACTTTTTACTCCGAAAAATAGCAACAAAAGAGGTTATATTTTATTTAAATTTCCAACTGGCTTGCAAATACACCTGTTTATTGTTGTTCATCATTGTTTCTAGAATTTATTATTATTATTTGAGAAAAGTACTATACAAGCCTTGGCAACAACCAAGCATTGATGGACTCAGGTATGTATGCCTCGGCTTCGCCTCGGCCCTAATTTTCACGTTTGTCCATCGATGCCTCTGTTGCTGGCCACTGCAGTAATGTACTACATTTATAAAAGACGATTGAACTGCTAGTGGTACCCAGGTTATGGGGCAGTTTATACTTTGTTTCTTATATTCGTAAATATCCAAAATAGGTACCACACGTTCACCATGCTAGGTAGATAGAGCAGGAAATAGACATGTAAGCTAGTTATAAACTTAAGGAAATCTAAAAAAAAATAGTCAGTTGAAATAAAACAAACACAAAAAAAAAAAAAAAAATCTGTTTGTTCTAATTATTATTATCTGCAAAGATATTCGTATCACGCAAACTTAACGAACGCTTACATTGCATATTTTTTACAGAGATGAATACATATTATTAGCAAACAAAGATAATTTTTGTAATATTACTTAATCACGATACGTTGTTATTTTGACACAAACAGTGAATTGCATTAAACCGTTTATCTATTCATATTGTAAAACTCGAATTATGAACTCAACAGCCCAACCAAGGAGTTTTCAATGCCACTTCGGCCCAATCAAGGAGTTTTTAATGTGTCTTTTTTAGAAGCTGTCATAGGTTAATTTGATTCTAAGGAAGCTGTACAGTTTGGCACAAAAGAGTAAACAAAATTCAGGGCGATACTAGTCATACATTACAAAATTTAATCTTTTAAAATCGCATTTTCATATATTGCATATTTTTTGGATGATAAAACTCAGATTGATGCCCTGACACGGATAGAAAATTAGTTCCGAATAAAGACGTTTTTACCAGACTGTATTTTGTCTGTGATGACAAGCACTAGAGCGCATGCGCGGCGCGCGCCATGGCCTGCTGGATTTGATCCTCAGATTTAGTTGCCTTAAATTGGAATTTATTTTAATTGTTTACGTTATTATCGTGTTTTTGTTAGTCTAAGGTTTTATTCTGAGCAAAAATGTCTCACAATAGCAGTGATAGGAGGAGAATTTGACTCCACTTGACTTTCTGGAAGCAGCAACGAAAATGACAACCAATCTTACTAGAAAAATCACAGCTGGCGTAGTTGGCGCAGCTGGGGTAGTTGGTAAAGGCCCGTGAGGTGAGGTGGTATGCAGTGTTCCGTGTGCGCCACCGAGGAGGGTGCAGTCGACGTTAGGCCGCATGGGGAGAAGGGGCTCGCCTGCTTGTGGCGGGCCGGGACCTGTCGGGGGGGAGGCCTTCACCCAAAAATGGGTATTATAAGGCCGCAATGATGATGCTGACTATCTTATAAGTCCGCAACACATTCCCAACCACTGCAACTCCCTTAAGCCAGGAAAACGATTGAACTGTCTTGAGACCCGCAACAAAATTAAGCAGAAAAGAGGGGCTCGTGTCTAAGTAATCAACGCGTCAATCGCAAGATCTTCAAGGTTAAGTTGCTTCACTGCCGTGTCAGGCCTATCTCTTGTATCTCACGAAACATAGTTTTGAGATATCACCGTTTAAAGTTTTTTACAGATAATTGCGATTATCTTAAATGTTTCAAAACTTTCGGGAAATATTTTTACATAATTGGTTGTATTAAAGTCTGAGGAAAACCGGGAAATTTATAGATTTTTGAAAACTTTGAAATTTTCAGAGTTATTAGCTATAACAGAGATAGGTGTAACAAGCTCTCTATACATTGGTTGTTACGCGGTGCTCTGTATCTTAAGATAGGTGACTTAGCCGCAACAAGTGTAATATGGAATGTTTTGCTAAACACAGGTATCTTTAACTAAAGTTTGTCTGACTGATTGTTTAGTATTAAATTAAATTAGTTTATAAAGGAATAGAAAAAATAGTACTCATCTAAACAAATGAATAATGACTTATGACTTATCTAGTAAAAACTCAAATTTTCAAATGCATTAAAATATCCTTTTTAATGAGTAAAACGAAAACTCATACTTCTTCTAACCAAGATTCGATAACTTTTAAAACAAATAAACTTAATTAACTTCATAACTAACATAAAAATTGGAATGAGAACTTAGTATTATCAAAATTATTTTAGATACAAGAAAAAACTAAATCCTAGATATGTAAGATCTTATCTAAATCTACATCTGCATTTAAGTCTGCTTTCTTTCTTGCACTTACACTCCTTCGCCTTACTTCCCGGGGTACTTCTTTTTTAACTAAGTTCAACACACTTTTGCAATACACATCCAAATCTTTGAATTATTTTTCATCGTATGATTTCTTGACGACTATGTAAGTTGAGCATCTTCAAAATTCAACTATTCTTAATGCCTAAATACGTGGATTGAAAAGTTCGCGGTCTTATATAAAAATAATAATGCAATCGAAATGCTTTTGATCTCATTATAATCTCATTGTAAAAGGGTTGACCCTTCAGATGATTCACGCTAAATTTCTTTGTTGTATTACTTTTGCTTCCAGACTTAGAAGGATTTAATCAGAGTCAGGTGATAAATTTCTATAGTGACGGAATAAGAAGAATCTATTGCATCCGATGCTGTAGTTAAAAATCGGTTAGCTGAATTAAATCCCAGTAGACAGAGCGTTGAATATGTCCTCTACTGTAAATAGCCTTCGACTTCCACTATAGCACAAAACACCGAAAAGATATTGAATCTGATGGTAGGAAATCAATAATGAAATATTAAAGAGATGGCTAGGTAATAGATGTTTGTAAGAAGTGATAAGGAAGCAATATTTGCCATAAATTCTGATTTCCCAGGGTATCTAAGAGAAAGATACCGATGCCCCTTTGAGTCGAACAAAAACACAACCGGCTAAGCACTTCACGCAAATTTTTATTTCGTTTGATGCCGATATATAAGAAATTTTACGCAAATTAGTTGTTATAAATGAAACTAGGGTCCAGCTAAGACAACAAAACAGTAAGAGCAAAAAATACTTAAAAGAAAAGTATAGACCAGAACTACTAGTGGAAATCCAACAACATAGTGCGTATTTTGAAGGCTTTTGGAAATTATTTTCAAGTACGTACTACTACTACTTTTCAAAAACCCGGTAAATGAGATACATCAAGCTGATATACTAACCAACAAAAATAGGTTTGTGAACATATATATATATGACATATTCGACCGCGATTATTTTATTCCACCTATTGATTTCAGAAAAATAGCTATTTTTCTTCAGCTGGTCCATAAATACTATCATGTTGCCGTGGGCTATTACTTTTAGAACCATGTTTGTTAATGAAGCTCTCATAATATCCACATCATCATCAGTTAGTACGCGCACTACAGTCACGGATAAATACTGTATCTAGTAGTTAGCAGAGTTAGGATTTGCTCGATGCGCTCGCAACTTATCACGCGTAATTGATGTAACTTAAGATACAGTATTTTACCATAACTAACAATGGCAAAATCATAGTTTCAAGAGTTAGGTGATAGGCAATTGTGACTAATTGGTAATAGTTAATTAAAATATTATTTAACTGGGTGATAGAGGATCATGAAAAAATACGATTTAGACCTGTTACGCGTAACTCATGTATCTTAAGATAACAGACTTGCGAGTGACACGGCAGTTCAGCCGCGGTCAGTACTTGGATGGACTGTTTTGTTGCACATCGAGACACCTGTTTGCCTTGGAGAGTACGTTAACTTGTCAGCCCCAATATACAAATATTTATGGCAGTCGTTACGGGTGGTCAGAATCTCGAAAGTATGACAACTAGTCTCACTTTGGATGTCAGTATTACCCAGTAACTGGGTTGCGGGGCTCTGATGTCAGTCAATCCGTGTAAGAGACTGATGTTCAGCCGCATCTGATCCCCAATTCAAAATCACACGATAATCCGTTGTCGACCGGTTCGGTTTGTTATCTCGTTTCGTCTGATGATTCACGCAACGAGAGAAAAAGAGATAACAAACCAAATAAGTCTACAACTGGTTATCGTGTGGTTCTAAATAAGACTGGAAGGAAGAGCAGGAAGGAGTGTTTTGTGACGCAATAATACTTTCACCCGCCAATAAATACTTTTACTTTCTCTCTGCATATTGGGCGCCCTCCACCAGGTGGACCGATGACCTGAAGAAGGTGGCTGGGTATGACTGGATGCGGATGGCAGAGGACCGAGTGTTGTGGTGCAACTTGGGACAAGTCCATATCCAGCAGTGGACTGCGATAGGCTGAGTTGAATACTTTCACAAGTATGAGCAAAGCGTTCTTACTAAATAGCGCTATCAGCCTTATTTTATAGCCACGGCAAAGCGTGATTTATTTTCCTAAAGTTCGTGCCAACACGAGAAAAGAAGATTTTACTAGTAAAAAAGTCCAGAAAAGCAAACAGTCCAAAAACGACGATACAAAACCTCTTCGAGGTTCAGAATAATCTAAAGCACAAAACAAGGCTTTTTTTAGCCATGTTTCATATCAAAGCCAAGATATAAGCGGACTCCCACGACGCATCTGCTCTAATCTGCGGGCAAATATTTATTATACCCTCCTATTAGGGTGCGTACAATCTGGCGAAGATGGCAGACAAGGATTTGTTCTTAAGCTCATATTGCATTGTCAGAGATATGATTATATTTTTATACGATTGTATTGTGTTTACCGGATTTGCGGCTTATTTTGGGACGATTTGGCTTGGTTTAATTTTATTTTTGTTGGCAGTACTTTGTTTTATTGCGTGTGTTTGTTTTTACATATTGTCTACCGTCGGAATTAGCCTACAGACACAGGCTGCGACAAAATGACGTCATAACTTTTTTAAATTAACTTTAATCAAATGTACTTTACACCTTTCGTTTGTGTAGTCAGAAACAGCACAATAAGGCATTTTTGCGGGGTTTTGTTACATTATTTACAGAAAAAAGTCGCTAGTCGTAGGGGCTCGTAGCGAAGCAACGACTGCGCGGATTGTACGATCTGCAAGGTTAAGCTGCACTTGCCGCAGTCAGTCTGTAGATGGGTGACCGTTTCGTTACACATCGAGACCCCTCCGTGCCTCGGAGAGCACGTTAAGCTGTCGGTCCCGGTTGTCATACGAATATCTATGGCAGTCGTTACGGGTAGTCAGAAGCCTGAAAGTCTGACAACTGGTCTAACCTCCGAATGTCAGTATTACCCAGTTACTGGGTTGCGGGGGTCTGATGGCAGTCGCTCCGTGTAAAATACTGATGTTCAGCCGCATCTGGCTAGACTGGAAGCCGACCCCAATATAATTGGGAAAAGGCTCGGAGGATGATGATGATTTACAGAAAAAAGTCATAATATATAATTTAATGTATAATTTCGAAAATTAATATGTAACTAATTAATAATATATTTACTAACACGACTGGATCTCTGTTATCTTATAAATAAATAAAAATTATAAGGCGTGCTGAGAAAGGCTTTGAAATACCCTGCACTATGGTGCAGAGTGTTGGCACGCGCGCCCTGCCCAATTTTCCGTTTTATTTATTTCTGTGGTTAAGAGTTTATAGCTTCAAATAGCCTACGAAGCGTCTTGGAGCAATTATGATGTCAAAAGTAGTTCACAAACGCAGGATTCCTGTCTCAGTTTATGGTGATGGTTGGTTGGTTTCAGTAGGTTTTTTTACTCTTAAGGGGCCGAATCCCGTAATTCAACAAACTAATGCGAATCCCGCTCAAAAACTACTCGCTCTATGGTACTGAAATTAAAATACGTGTTACTCAAGGATAGGCGTGACAATATTATTAAGTCCAAAACATGAATGCACTTATTTGGCTCGATCATAGAAAAATCCAAACATACCTCGAAAACTGTTTATTTTCAAACAGTTTCCTAAATATATCCAACATATATTGGTATTTTGGTATGATATTTTACCTAAATATTGTTTTATTATTTTGAAATAATTTTACTAAGCCATTTTATCGAAAATACACATATTTTCTGAGTAATATTTTTTTTCTCGCTTAAATGCACTTTCATTCAAATGGCGTCAACTTCATGCCGCACTACTCCTTCCCGGCAAGCCTCGTATTTTGCATCGCGCTCACTCTCATTCCGCGGCGTTCTGGGCCTTAATGGGGTTGAGTTTGACCGCTATCTTAGCTGATGTTTTGCGATTGCGCGCGGTCGAAGGTGGTACATGCTTAGATAGATAGATAGATAGATAAAACGTTTATTTAGTACAAAAACAAGGCACAGGACATACAAGTTAAAATAAAATAAAAAGGTGTGATATGTGTCTCAGTATTGTACCAAATGGGTGTCCAGTTCAGCACGTGCCAGGTATTATACCTACCTGACACTGGTATTCTGCTGGATCCCTGCAGTGACATACGGACGTCGAGCAGACCAGATACATAAGAAAAATAAAGAATGATTGCTTTGCGTTTGTGTGTATTGTTTATAATGTGAGTATAATATCAACAAAAAAAATTATAATAATGTATAAAAAATCATCGTAGCGTGCAAATAATGAGATAGTATTCAAAAATTCGTGCGATGTGTTGCGTTGCTTCTTCGGACTTGTACGAGAAAATTTAGTATTATAATCATAATTAACTGAGTCATACAGGAGTCGTACGCACGGCTACACATCAAGCTGTACATCCAGTTTATGTTGATCTTGCATTGTACGGAAAGCCTATACAATGCGAGGTCAGCTTATCATGGAAATGTACAGCTTGATGTGTAGCCGTGTGTACTACCACCGTACCTACTTATGCCGCCAAATAATAATGCTTGCTTGCTTGCTTGCTGTGTTTCGGTGCTCACGGTATGGGTGCCGGTGAAATTAATAAATGAAAATAAAATAAATACTTCTTTATTGTGCCAAAAAAAATACATAACATTGGTTGAAGCCCTAGATCTAATACTAGGATTCCCTGTGTCGTGGGGTCTAGTCTCTTTCAGTCCAGAAGACATAGTTGACACGGTTCAGAATGAATTTAATCAACAATGTGTTCTTTAATCACATGGGACTTTAGATCTTCATGTCTCTGTTTGGTGAACCGACTCGCAATAACATTTAAGCCACAGCCTAGGTGGTATAATATTGAAGTTATTATGAGCAAAGGTAAACGCTTAACGTCAGGTGGGTCTTGAGCTCGTTTAGCAATCCTATAACATAAAAAAATTTTTTATCCGGGGTGAGAATTACCTAGTAAAAAAGTATACAAAAAAAATCACTCCGGATTCATAAGCGAGTTTGCTAGTGAGATTTTAGAGAATAGCACTACAGAAATAGTTTATAGAGTTTTTTAGTGGAGCAAAATTGCCTTGTTGTGATTTACAGTGCAAAATTTCGTAGATTGAAAATTTTGCACATAAAATGGCACTGTCTATTCAATGAGGCTTTATATAAACTATAAATAAATTAACAATACATATTTTTGGGACTTTTACACATCATCAACTAGTCCCAAACTTAGCAGAGCTTGTACTATGGGTACTAGACAATGGATATAATACTTATATACTTTTTTTTTGTAAATACATACTTATAATACATGACAAACACCCAGACCAATACACACATTCACGTGAACGAAACAAACATAACATTCACAGGACACAAATATTTGTGTGTTCATCACACAAATATTTGTGTCCTGTGGGAATCGGAATCGAAACCACGATCTCGTGATCAGCAGTCCGACACTCGAACCTCAAGTATTTTATATTAGTCTATGACTCGAACCACTAGACCACAGACGTCGTCAAACTATAGAAGAATAATATCAATATACCAAAAGTCAAATAGGGATGTAGAAGCCTTCCGTTAGAGAATTACAGTTATAGCTGGCCTCATTATTTGCGAAAAACTTCACAAAAGAATGTCTTTTTAATAGACAAACTAATCGAAAAAGAAAGAAAATAACTTCTCGGGTGATTATCATCAACTCACTATTTGCTGAAAATTAATAATTCACCTTCAGATCTGAGAATTCACCTTTAAATAAAATTATTTCTTTGATAAACATAAGTAAATTGTGTTCAAATATAACAGTAGCTAAAAATAAACCAGCCAAGATAACATAATAAAGAAGATTATAATCTAAATAGGTCACAACCATTGAGGCCAAATAAGGGAGAAAATATTATGTAGTAAACTGTTCTTTATTTGTTTCGATACTGAACTAATAATATAAGAAAATATTAGGACAATATGGAGTACTTGTCTTCGCCCAAATATTGCGATGATCAACTGTAAGAAAAAAAAATACATTGTATATGTCACTGATGAAGAATTTATAACACAACGATAAAGTATTGTATACTTTTATGATTAGTACAAGGTTACATAAAAAAATGGTAATTAAAATACATTGACATTGATTCAATGTCATTTGTACCCTATCTCTTCTCATGGGTGTCGTAAAAGACGACTAAGGGATTCACCAGAGGATGGAAAGCAGCGTTCTCTAAGTATTTAACCAACCAACTGCGATCGCCAATCCGCCTGCCAAGCGTGGTGATTATGCATATGGCCCCCCCCTTTGGGGGAGGCCTTTGTCCAGCAGTGGACTTCTTTCAGCTGAAATGATGATGATGATGATTTATTCCATGTAGGCTCACCAATTAGCGCTTATTGAACGTCGACAATAAAGACAGCTTCCAATTGAACGTCGACACTAATCTGTGCTTCACTTAGAGCTCAATGGTGCTTCAGGGCTTCCTAGTTAGTACAATAACAATGCTATTTCATTTAATCAGGCGTTCTAGAACAAGATAAACTTTATAACTATGAGCTCTCGGTCTCTCAAAAAAGTAAAAGAAAGGATTGCTGCTACAAATCTAGATTACTGACCCATATTAATTGTATTGTAGCACAGGTAATGTTAAAATGAGTTCACAGGAACTATTAACATTTCCTAATACAAACATCGTAAATAACAAAACCACACAATGTTGTTTGCAAAGCTCAAAATACTATTCAGGGAATTTGCAACAAAATCAACATGTCCTGAACACAGAGAATTCAATTAAAAACAATACAAATACTTTCTAATCCAACCACTTAATTGGCCGGAACGATGCCAAAACGTAAACGATGGTCGGCAAAAACAAACTCCAAAAAAGAATATCACACGAAACACGATCCCCCTTTGTGTACAAGCCGTTAGCTTGTCTGTTTGTCTGTACTTTTTGCAATCGATATCTTGGGAAACGAGCAGCTGTGGCGACTGCTACACAACTTTTTGTTCGTGTCCTTCAAAGCTCGTGATATTTTGAAGCGGATTTCTCGAGTGACGTCCGAATGCATACGTTTGGCCCTTTTGTTCAGTTTGCCTGTGCGAGAATTTTTCAAGCTATTGAGCTGAGATTTTCTGCTGAAATTTTCGTGAGTGATTTCAGTTTTCGTGTTAGTAGATTGTTTTTTGTTTTCAAAATGTTGACGCTTTAAATCTGGTATATCGAAATAATTGGTAAAAAACTTGGACTGCTTTACAGTTACAGATTGCAAAATACAAGTTTGCAAAAATGAGCTCTTTTATTTGTTTGTTTTGGTTATTGATCTAAGTAAGATAGTTAACACGACATTTGGTTAGTGTCCTCGTGAGCTAATATTTTAGTGAGCTCGTGATATTTTGAAGCGGATTTCTCGAGTGACGTCCGAATGCATACGTTTGGCCCTTTTGTTCAGTTTGCCTGTGCGAGAATTTTTCAAGCTATTGAGCTGGTATTTTCAGCTGAAATTTCTGTGATTTATTGCAGTTTTTGTGTTAGTGATCTATTTTTTTTGCTAAGTTTTTATTGTGTAAAGCTGGTATATCGAATTAATTGATAAAAACTTGGACTACTTTATAGTATATTATATTATTATTATTATTTATATCTTTTGAACGGTAATAGGTAGCCGATTGAAATTATCTCAGAATATGTATTACTATATAAATATTACGACAAATACTAAAAATATAAAAGTCTAAAACCAAAGAGGGTCCCCATACAAGAAACCTCGAAAAACATGCATTTTTTCAACATTTTTGTTCCTGCTCTATCTTTAAAACTGTAATACACACCAGCGTCTTACTTGGTTTTATTATAAGTGTATACTGTGTAATTTAGCAAAAAAATATAAAAATGGGATAACATAGACATATGTGGTGGTACTTTCGTAAGAAAGAGATACAAAAATTCACATTTCAATCACGGTGCGTTGATCTCTTTTGATGAACTCTCGTCTCGTCTCGTCGAAAATTAAATCAGTTTCTATGGGTTATCAGGTTGATGGATGGTACGGAACCCATACTGCGTGAATCCGACTCGCACTTGGTCGGTTTTTATTTAATTAAATACGTACAACACAGCCATTGAAAATCGTTTTACGCAGGCATGGACGAATAAAATCCTAGTACGACGGCCTTAGTTTTATTTTATAAAACAAAATTCATATTATTTTCTATTCATACTTTACTCCACATAAAACAACTTAACATACATGTATCTGAACAATTTATCTTTCGTAATATGAATAGCATTGAATTTCCCGCCTGAATGGTTTGAATAAAATAGATTAAATGACAACACATTCGCTGGTTTTCTTAGTAAAAATGTACCAAAAATATATCTCTATTTTCTAAAAAAGATTTTCTTCGACCTTATATCTCTGTGAACTAGAATAAAATGTTATTACCAATGACGTATATTAAACAGACACGTCATACACCAACATCGTCAAATAATTGTTTAAGGACGAACGATTGTAACATTTAACATTTTTAATACATTTATAATATAACTTTTTTTTATTGCTACAAAAACCTTAGAGAATTCTAAGACTAAAATACATTGATTTTTATAGTTAAAGGTCACACGAATAGAGTAAACCCTGACTCCTAAACGAGGTGGACCTGTGACTTAGGAGTCAGTGTTCCGCTGTCAGTGTGATAACAAAATACCTTTATTAGTTGTGTTCTTACAGTATCCAAAGCAAATAATTGATTTCCTAGGTTTTTAAGTACCTACAATAATATTAACAAGGAATTATAAAAGAAAAGTGGTTTGTTTACATGCTAGGGCGCGAGTGTGTATGTGATAGTGGGGGTGTATGTGAAGAGTGTGTATGATGTATGTGTGTGCTATAGATTGTATGTTTGCGTATGTTTGTTTGCAGGACTGTCCATTATTGTGTTGTGTGCTATATTCGTGTAATTATTAAAATTTAAAAATGAGAAACAACAGAACATCAAGTACTTGCACTTACTGTGGATTAATTTAAACGTAACTTTGAAATTCATTTATTCATTCCGAATTCTCTATTTATTTTTGTACAAACCAATGTATGGGACTTGCCATCCAGAACATCTTTGCCAAACCCTTCGTCACTAAAATCTTCATAGACATGTACTATAAAGACGCCAAGCCAGTTCCTTCACCTTACCTGTATCATGGCGCAGTGATATTTTAGGCGTAGTAAACACTTCTAAATGCGGCGCTGTCCTACCTTATTACATCGGTGACACGTGAAAGGAGTGACAGGTGACTACCCGTCACTCCCGTCAGTGTGTTGAAATCTTAGTTTGTTTGAATATGTTGGGAAATTAGGAGTATCAGTATATTTTGTAATGATTTGGTAAAAATGGAAGTTTTTTATTTTATTTTTTAGGGTACGTATGCAAAGCACAGAGCGCAAAGGGTGCCAAAGAGACAATATTACTAAGCCTACGTTGTCCGTCTGTCCGTACATCCATCTGTCTGTAAAGGAGTTGGATGTATTTAATCGTAATAGGTAGCTATTGAAATTTTTACAGAATTATATTGGAACGAAGTTCTTTCCTCATCGCGGCTTGCGGTAGGTTTGATTTGGGAGAAAATGTAAAGTCAAGTCAGATTTTAACGATTACATAAAACAAAAGACACCAAGGTCAGTGTCGGACTCTTACCGACTAAAACCACCACGGTGTTCCTTCAACTACCTTAGCCGGGGGCGTGAGAACCCGTGAATATTCACACAACCACCCCCGACAGGTCCCGGTCCACCACGAGCGGCAAGCCCCTTCTCCCCGTGTGGCCTAACGTCAGTCGTACCCTCCCCGGCAGCGCACACAGAACGCTGCGCGCCACTTCACAGGCCCCGCCATGACGCAGCTATGACGCTGATGGACGGCCACGCCAGCCACGCCTGCCTCGCCAGCAACATCAGCCACGCCAGGCAGCAGACTACCCCGAATCCGCCACCCGCAGGGCCTATCCTCCCGTAATTTTTCATAGAGGTTTTCTTCCTCACTCCACCTATCCTCCACTGTGCCCTCTGCTACAGAAAATGTAATACTATAGCCTCTGCTAACTTCAGAGGGACACGCTGAGTCACACCCCTTTGGCCCAGATCGAGCCCCACCCGTGCCAGTATATTCGCCACAGGCAATAAGATCCCCCGAAGGATAATAATGTCCCTCGAAAGGATATTTATTGCCCGTACCATAGTGTAATATTAGAATTTATTACATTATGCCCGTACCCAGGATGCCTAACAACTGCCATTCCCGTTCCGACTAGCAGCCGTCAATTACACATGGAGGTTTTCTGGCCAGCACCCCGTTCGCACTGCAGAAAACTGGGTAAATCCTTTGGCAGATTTCAAGATTTGTTGTTGGCTGTGTTTGCACTGACAAAAAACTTATACATTGACATGTTTGTCTATAGATTTGTCACGGCTGACGTTTGCACTGATGCTTACTCGTGTCTTACAACTTGTATAAAACTCGTTTTTTGTGTTTTCCAATGAGGTCGGTAAACATGTATGGCCGAAAGCAGATACTTTGAAGTGTATCGAAATTGATTGTGAAATATGTCAATAGACTATGAAATGTCAAACAAGTTTCGTTTCAACAAGTTGTGTTATAATGCGAACGCGATTCGATACATTGACAGAAAACTGACTTTTCAACATGTTTTTATGTGAATGTTTCGTCCGTGCAAACAGGCTGTTATAGTTGCGAAATTTAGCAGTACAATATTTAGCGCATGTGCCTTTTAATAAATACCTTTAGAAACCCAAGTGCAATAGCCGAGGCTATAAAACATTAAAATTATGGATTCTGTACAACCAATCTTTACTGAATCGGTCAGAACATGACTTGTCATATAATAATTCTTGAAAATCATCATTAGTATTGGCAAAACTAGTAGTGGTGATAATAAAGTTTTTCTGAACTAAAGTATATTATATAGTATATTGTAATAGTTGTATAGTGTGTGTGTTGTGTTGTGTGTGTTGTGTAGTGTTGTTGTTGTGTAGTGTATTGTTGTAGTTGTTGTATTGTAGTTTTATAGTATATTGTATCTATAGAATTTGCCGCAAACTTCGTTCATGACCCCTGACTGCACACGTTTTTGTATTACTATGTGGTAAAAAATAATAACAAAATATAGTACAGTCTACCGCATATAAATGGTACAACATAACATAACAACAACATAAATGATACAAAAACCATTATAAGCGGGACTAGCTTAGTATGTATTTTTGATACATGACGGGTTCTACTTATACTGGTAATATACAATTTGAAAAATTTACATCAGGTCAAACCTTTCTTAGGTAGGTAACCTACCAACAGCAATTTTAGAAAACCTTTTAAGTTTTACATATCACAAAATTATGATTCGCTTTACTAAAAAAGTTATACGACCAGGCCTAGAGCTTAGTTTGGGCACCAGTCTCCCACAGTATTTTTAACTTTTATGACTTACTCTGATACCATGTAAAACTAATGTAATAACTAATATTGTGGCGAGAAATGAATCATTCATTCATATTACATGCTCCAAAACAGGTATACAAACCCATCATCAGCTAATTGAAATAGAATCATTTTGATTCTTACTAGCACAAATACATTATATTTCCGCCATAACCGTCTCAGTATGAATCATGGTTCATCTTGAAAAACAACAATTAAAACCATGTGTGCGCGAATCTGCTAATTTTGGAATACTTCCCTCGGTACTATTCCTGGATGCGTAGATGAAGCACCTGGTGATACGGTTGTTATTGCTTATTTTTGAAGTAATTTGTCAATTTCTTAAGTGAAGTGATATATTGGTACCGGATAATTTTTGAGGAGTGCATAAAACTTGCATAGTATAATCATAATCTTTATTGACATATTACTTTGTACATTTTATAGAATTCCCTGACTCCTGCGCTAGTATAATAACTGTATTACAGGAGCCAGTTTGTTCCCCTTAAGACGCTGACAACAGCCAAATACCCCAAATAGGCTTCTTTTAAAATCATTTTTAGCTGTATCTATCCCGTTTGTGGCAGTGAAAAAAATATATGTTAATCTTGATCGTATTTTCTGAAACTGTATTGTGCCCAAAACACGTTTTCTTGAAGTTTTCTCGATAGAAAAGAATTATAAACTAACCTCTTAAAACATGCTTTAAAGCAAACAATCTCTATTATTTACTAAATATTATAAATAAAATTAAGAAAACATTTGAGAAAGACAATAAATTAAACATTTGTTGTTGCTGTTTTTCAAATAAGCTTTTAGTTTTTTATTTAAAAAAATTTTTGTTAATTTTCATTCAAGTTGAACGGCGTATCCGACGTCCGTCGGCTCGTTGCCTCTCTTTCAGTTCTGTACGAAACGACAGTGACCGCAGAGGTCTGATTTTTTAGATGTTGTCAGCCTCTTAAAAATAAGTTACAGGATTATGCCATTAATATGATTACCTACAACAAAATAAAAATAAAAAGGAAATCATGCAGTGATAAAATAAAGGTAAAAACAAAAACAAATTGGGGAAAAAGTGTTGTCTGTCTGTATCAAGAAAACGTAACTACCACGTTTGTGTATCGCGTGGGAAACAATCATTTCTATAGGGTTATAAACCACAAAGAAAACAGTCGAGAGCGTTTGTATGGAGAAAATACAACCGATCATGTCTACACCAAAATAATTCAAGCATTGCATTACATTTTACATTTTATTACTGTTTTTTGGTAGCAGACCTGCTACCAAAAAACCAGTAATAATTGAATATAATTGAAGTTTTGTTTATCATTGAGCTAGAACAATTCTTCAGAACTGTTACAAGCTTCAACTGTAATTAAGCTACTTGAAAAATCAATAAAAAATATCCCAATCAGGTTTGCACTTGCGAGTAAACAACTAAGATAAGGTAAAAAGAGGGTTGCCATCTCTAAAATTTGGCAACCAGGACAAGACGCGTGATAACCCTTGATTTTAGAGCCCAGAACCCGGACATGTCAACAGGTTTTTAAAAAAATAGTCAGTGTAATAAAAAACAGTTCAAACTGTCATAAATCACCTTTTTATTTATTTTCAGACCTTAAAATTAAATGTAATCATCTTTTATTATAATTTTAAATGTACCTAACAAAACAGAATCTTATTACTCTTTAAATTTTTAAACCCGGACTACAAATAAAGCCCCGCCCGGACGCTCCCCGAATGCCCTCTAAACTCGGACAAATCCGGGGAAACCCGGACGTATGGCAACCCTAGGTTAAAATTACCATTATAAGTAGAACTAGCTTAGTATGTAAGTTTCATACAAGAATGGTTCTGCTTATACTGGTTTTTTTTCCATCAACATTCGCTTGACTGTACCATCCATTTAAAAATTCACACGTAAAGATTCTGAAGACTAACTGTACCCTTGAATAATAATGTCTTCTCGGCCGAATTTCGGTCACGGCGGCGGCAGCCAATCTCAACGGAGACTAGACATCTGTGCAGGATATATTATAATGCACAAGTGTATGTGCAAACACAGGTGCACTCTCTATTCCCTCACTCTCATAATCCGATGGGACGGTAATCCAACACGACCGGAGAGAGATCAGGTGCAGAACCAACCGCTTTGTGTGCTCTCTGTGGCACGGGGTTGTAACACCACTAACTTCCTGACTCCAGGCTGCTACTGAGAAATTTTCTTGGCAGAAAAACTCCAATAACACTTTATTTCCAACCCGGGAATCGAGCCCAGGACCTCATGATCTGCAGTTGAACACGTTACCGAGACCACCGAGGAAGTCCCCTACTACTACCTCTACCTACCCCCCCACCCCTAGTACAGTTCCCCTTATTGTTCACATAAGTCCCAGTACTTAAAATACACATAAAATTAATTCCGTAATTGGCGAAGCGACTAGACGATTCATCTTTGACTTTCCTGGAAATCTGTTTCGCACGCCCAACATGGCGACGCGTCCTGACAATGAATAAGTACCGATGAAATTATGCAGATGTCACGTATTTATGTATTTAAAACGGTGTTTTGATTTATTTCTTTAATGTGAAGTCCCTATTGTGTTATCACGGTAAAGGTTGTTTCTTTTCGATCGTGAATTTCAGTCGATGATCTAGGAATTGAACGGTTGCTTCATCATCATCATCATTTCAGCCGAAAGACGTCCACTGCTGGACAAAGGGCTCCCCCAATCATCGCCACAACGACCGGTCCTGTGCTTTCCGCATCCAGCGGATACCCAACACCCACGACCTTTACCAAGTCGTCGGTACACCTTGTGGGGGGCCTACCCATGCTGCGCCTTCCAGTACGCGGTCACCACTCCAGAACTTTACTGCCCCATCGGCCATCCATTCTGCGAGTAATGTGCCCCGCCCACTGACATTTAAGTTTGGCAATTCTTCGGGCTATATCGGTTACTTTCGTTCTTCTGCGATCTCCTCATTTCTGATTCGATCCAGTTTGCTTACTACGAAGATTTAGGGACAAATATGTTTATAGCCTATTGATATAATCTATTCCGATTCAGAGTGTTTATAGCTCCCCATTTTTATATATTATATAGTAATTTTGGGTACCTTGTACGCTAAAAATAAGATCAACATACTGCAATTCAATTAATATGGCGAAAGGACATTGCCAAAGTTCCATAGTGCCTAGCCTTTGGAAGTTCCGAATAAAAAAATATGCTAACCATATTTTTTTTTTTTTTTTTTAATCACTTAGAGTTACATTAGTTAAAATTCGATTAAGGAAATCTGATTGCAATCTGATTTAATAAATGGACAGTGCAAAGAGAATATAATCATGGAATAGTACACAGATATTTATTCTTATATTATTAAATTATATTATTAAAATATTAACTTTTTGAGGTTATGATTTGCTTACAAAACTTATGTTGCTTAGCAACTAAACAGTTTTACTCTTCTATTCTTGTAGATGTAAAGGTGCCAAAAAGAGGTTTGCTATCATTGGCTATCTTTACCAGTGGTGCCAACGTAATATATTATAAAACCACAGAGTACTTACTTTATAAAAACATAGAATACTTTGTTGTGTGTAATTGTGTATCTGTCTTGTGCAAAATAAATGTTTCTTTCTTTCTACAAGGGATTGGTCAAAAATATGAAGTCAAATGGAGTATCATAGTCGCTTGGGTGCATTATAAGAGCTTCCACTAGTGACGATATTTGATTCATCGTCCGGCGCACTCTGGGCAATCGGCCGCGCTACCAACCTGCTGACTGACTAATCTTTACACCACCATAGCTCGTACGCAGCAAGTAGCAAGTAGGTAGCTCATGTCGACACGACAGAAAATAGCAGCCCACATTAATATTATGTTGATTAAATCTTTAATTGAAAAAATGTTTATTGTAATTTTCGTATTATATACGATGAATAGTAAAAGTAATGAAAAAATACGCATGTATTTGTCGTATATTTTTTTATTATTGGAACAGACAGAGGCTGTTTCTAGCAATGTCCTGTAAGCTTATTCCCATTACCCACTTACTCTTTGCCAATTTATTTTCAGCTATGCCAAGATTGGAGAGTTGTATGTTTATGTACAAATAATTAAATGTCATGCTCTTAGAGTTTATTTGAAGTATTATTTCAAAAGAAATTTTGAATTACTTCTCTTCTCAAGAATATGGAATTACTTTACGTACAAATAAGTTGTCGTCTCCACTCACACAATATTTCCGGAAATATTTTCACAACCATTTTAGGATATTGTGAAGAAGTGTATTTCTCTATTATCGGAGTTATTTATTCGGTTATGAGGTTTATAAATTACTGTCAAAACCTTTTATAAGGCAAAATTAGTTATTAGTTAAGGCTAAAAATATGTGCTCAAAAATTCGTATGCCTACTAAAGGTGTATTTGTTGGACATTTATTGTGTAAAAACATGTATATTTAACATCTTTTGTACCATATCCTTGCAAATACATATCTTTATCTTTATCTAGAATGGACCAATTTTACCTAAACGCAATCGGTAAAACTAGTTTTGCCTGGTTATAACTAGATTTTTCCTCTCACGTTTAAGCAAAACTTTAGCCCAACGCGATAAGAAACAATGCAGACAAAATGGTGAAAAGTAGCTTAGGTGGGTTAGAATAGTGAACCCCACACTGCACGAGTCGAGCGAGCGGAGCGAGTAGTGCCACAGCAGCGGCCAGCGAGTGGTATAATACTAGTTTTTCCTAGACAATACCTACTAGTTCTTCTATAATAATTTCTTAGGTTTTCGCGGTCACTAGACATTATAATAAAAAAGAAACAAAGAAAAGAAGATTTTAATTAATAATATTGTACAGTGAGATTAAAATATTTTTTTTGAAGTATCTGTAAAGACTCTTGTCATCTTAGTCTACCTGCGAGCACGAAATGCTGCAAAGCTTTCGAAACGTCAGGAATACCAATTTAAATAATATACGCGATTTAATCCGGTTAAACTTTGTTTTATTATAATACTAGTTCTGCCTAAACGTGTTGGGATAAGCTTGTTTTGCCTAGGAAAAGCTAGTTCTGCCTAAGAGAGTTAGACAAAACTAGTTTTGAGTAGAACTCGGGTATTTACTGCAACATCTACATCAGATACAAAACTTTGACAAAGCCTCTTTACAGCTGCTTCCAATTTTGTACTCCACTGACAAGGCGTCTTTACAGCCGCTTTAAAGTTGTATTTTGATGTATCTACTAATTTTTAAAATCTATTTTTTATTCAAACAATTATGCTCTTTATGATTGCTTAATTTCTTGACAAAGCTTCTTTACAGCTGCACCCATTCTTAGTTATTAAATGACAAGGCCTCTATACAGCTGCTATAGATTCCAGTATAAAAAATTCGAAATAATGTATAATATTACTTTTTAAATTTATTAATTCAGAATTTAAAAAAAAATTATGACTTAACCAAGTGTTCTTGTATGTTCCTATGGTGATAATAAATAAAAAAATTGAAATTGATAATGGCCTTACAAGGGGTGACGAACGCTACTAACACAAAAAGACAAAACATTCTGTAATTGTAAAACCGACTTTGTGCGGAATTCGACCTATTGTGTAGTATATTTAGTAGCGTTTTGTATAGGGAAATTATGTGTGTTTGTTCTCTTTATTTTGCCTGCCTTAACGGCAACATACCCACATGATTCTTTTTTATACACATCTATGGCACAGTACCCTTCGAATGATATACGTGGGACACTCAGAAAGTTTTGCGAAACTAAAAAAAATTGTTCTATACGTACATATATTTTTATCAAATCTTTTCAAAGTACTTTCCACCAGCCTCTATACAAAGATTCATGCGCCTAAACCAGTTTTCAAAACACTTTTTCCAGTCCGCCGCAGACACCTCGTTTACAGCCTGCTCGAACGCAGCCAGCGCATCTTCCGGCGACGAAAATTGTATCCCTTTGAGCTGATTTTTTATTTTTGGGAATAAAAAGAAGTCACACGGTGCTAGATCAGGGCTGTAAGGAGGGTGACCCAGGAGTTTGACTGGCGTGCTGTCCAGGAAGTCCCTCGTTTTGAGTGCGGTGTGCGCAGGTGCATTGTCGTGGTGGAGCAGTAGCCCGCGGAGCCCTGTGTTTGGTCGCTTGTTGCTTATAACAGAGAAAACTTCTGGCAAACATTTGGTAGTATACCATTCGGCATTAATGCTTCTTTGATCCCGTAAGGGAATTGATACCAAGTGGCCAGTCAAATTAAAAAAGCTAGCGATCAAAATCTTACCCCCGCTTCTAGATCGCTTCACTTTGGTAGGCGTTGGCTCATTTTGAAACACCCAAACAGTCGACTGGCGCTTGGTTTCTGGGTCGTATTGATAAATCCAGGACTCATCACCTGTAACGATGTCGTAAACACGCCGAGACGAGCCTGCTTCAAATTTGTTAAGCATATCACGGCACCATTCCACCCGGGCCTGCTTCTGAGCATCGGTGAGGTTGTGCGGCACCCAGCGTGATACTATCCTCCTCACGCGAAGATGGCTGTGTAGAATCTCGTGAACGCTTCCCGATCCAATCTTCAATATGTGTTGAATCTCCTGATATGTAATTCGCCTATTGTCTTGGATTAAATTTTTCACTGCTAGCACGTTTTCTTCGGTAACAGCCGTCAAAGGGCGACCGCTTCTTTCGTCATCCCCCAAAGTTGGTCGACCGCGCTTGAATTCGTTATACCAACGATACACGGTTGCCTTGGAAGGGCCTTCATCCATGAATGCCATTTGAAGTCTATCGTACGATTCATCCGGTTTCAGGCGACACTTGAAATCGTATAAAATCATAGCTCTAAAATGTTCCCGGCGCAGATCCATATTTCAGTGAGACACAATACTTTGAATTAACTCGCAAAAAATGTGGAGGGAAATTTTGAAATTGGAACTTACTTATTTTTACTTATAAATAATCATATTTTCGAAAAACATTATAACTGGCCAGTCTCCCATATATAAAAACTTTTTTTCGCAATACTTTCTGAGGGGCCTGGTATGTCTTATTCCGATCCTTTTATAATAAATATAAAAATAAGTATCATTCGATGTTCTCGTATTCATATAGATCCTTTGTGTTGTTGCATTTTTGTACATGTGCAGGTTGCTAACTGGGAAAATATAAATAAATCTTTCTTTCTTTATACCAAAGTCAAGTAGTCAAAGTCCAGTCTAATGTTCAAAGCTTACTTGCAAGATTTGTCACAAACACACTAACAAGTTTAGTGTAGTTAATTAAAGCTTGTATAAAAGTCCTACCTATACCTACGCTCATAAAAATATAAGAAAAAAAAACCGTTAATCAAAGAGCGACATTATCTTCCCACGCACAGATTAACTAGTTAAGCATTCCGAACAGGTACAAAATATTTTGATCTGAGAACAAACGAATATTCTGCCAGGTGTTGACGTTCTACGCAAGATGGTATGGCTGGACTGTGATGGACAATACTGGGCGATCATTCCAATGTAGTAAGTAGTTAGTATGAATAATCTCGCCATCGTAATCCATCAAACTTCTTGTCAGGTTCTCGGGACTAAAATGGGTTTTGCACTTGCAAGATTATATGGAGCCCCATCTTGCTGAAAAGTAAGGTTTTGTTGCCCTGCAACCGGAAGATTATTTATCTCATTTCTCAAATATTTCTAAATACCTTTTCATGCTTTTCATTTTTCTGAACAAAATTTCACATCAAATGTTAACATTCATGGTCTTCCTTTTATTTGTGACACTATGCTATTTAGCAAAAAATTATCCTTATGATGCCTTACGATCGGTATGATAAAGCTACAGGGTGATTATTTTTCTCATGTAACGGTTTCGATTTCCGGTTCAACCATGTAATTATTTAAATATCTTTGAATGCAGTTTAAATTGTTTTTTAAATTCAAATAATGTCTTCTTTCAGTAAAATGTTCCATCTACAATATTCAAGGTACTTTCCCTCCATGTGGCATATCCGTGGGACGTATAGCTAACTGTTAATGGTTCGGTTTGTAAAACCAAAATAGGTATTGATTGCTAGTTTTTTTCCTTCGATAAATGGATTTTGCATAGGATCACCTGAAGTAATGGATGTAGGAGAAATTTCAAGGAATAGGTAGGTACTCACTGATGTCGGGCTAGTTCTGGAACTTCACCTTTTCGCACTATGGTCCGGGACGCCCCGTATTGTAATAGTCACTTTCTTGCTGTTTTGTTGTGTTTTTCTAGAGAGCCGGTGAGAAACCCGCCCATTTTGTTTTTTGGAATGAATGATTGACGTTATGCTTATGTTCAGAAATCCCTATTTAAGAGGACGCTCCCAAAACGTAATTCCCACCCTCGCACTCCCCTTACACACCGCAACTACGGGCCGCTCTCGTCAATTTTATGCAGTTGCAGTATAACTCATTTTCGAGAAAATCATTCTCGCGCGTTTTACCACGGAAGTAAATGACGTAAGTCTCAAAACAGTTTTCGGTTTACATAACATAACATAACCAGCCCATTACTGTCCCACTGCTGGGCACGGGCCTCTTCTCAGTACGAGAAGGCTACCTAAATTGCCATTGTTGAATTATTTCGTATGGATGACTATTGTGTTAGAAAGAAATAAAACTTTATACTGAGACGGAGACGCCATTTTATTGTTGTAAGCCACATTACATTATTACATGAAGTTAATTTTTCATTCCAATATTTAGGGGATTTCTTCTGATTACTTTCTTCTTGATTGCTTTGTGTACTCTCTTCTGTGTTTTCCTGTACTTGATTTTCTATTGGCTATTGGCTTGCTATTGGCTTGTAGTTTTCGGTTTACTACAAGAATACTAAACAATCTATACAAATTTCCTTAAGCCAGTATTTAATAAACTTTATTATCTTCCTATCTGCATATATTTTATGTAGCCCACTTAAATAATAAAGGAGAAATATTCAAAACTAAAAAAAAAAAACTAAAACTAAACTAACCAACTAAACTGTGCTGATCCAATATTGTACCTATAAGAACTGTAATGTACCACTGTTGACACAATAAAGATTATATTAAATTATATTATAAAAAATCTCTAAAAACGCATGATTTTCAAAAAATAAAAGTATCGAACAAAAATCTACTAATTATGTAACTGTCTAGTCAAACGATAGATAAAAGTTCAAAAAAACATGTATCTAAATATGACATTCATCAAGCATGTGTTGGATTCAGTATAATTATGTTTTCAAAAAGTCACCTCATTTTGGGAGCCTAGTCTTAATTGTTATCATGTTGTGATTCTCATACATTAACACTTCTTCATTTCCAAGCATGGACAATTTAGACTGCAGAAACTAGAATACCTACTACACAGGGTTATTTTAATTCACCAATAACCCTTCAAGGAATGACTGTACTCAAAAATAAGAACAACTTTTAGTATTGGACCGACTCTGAAATAATGGAAAAATATCATAAGTCATAAGTCATTTACCGCCTTTTTTTCTACTGTGACTGCCTCGTTGGTCTAGTGGTCGCAAGCGCGACTGCTGAGCGTGGGGTCCTGGGTTCGATTCCCGGGTCGGGCAAAGTGTTATTGGGTTTTTTCATTAGGAAATTCTCAGTAGCAGCCCGGAGTCTGGATTTGTGCCCGGTTAATGGCAATAGGCTCGCCCCCTATTACATGGGACTTATAACATAACTGGCGAAATGTGGGTGTACTATACACCTCTGCCTACCCCTTCGGGGAAATACAGGCGTGATGTTATGTTATGTTATGTTATGTTATAAGTCATTTATTCATTTGTGTAACATAGGTACAAAAAATAATACAAAGTTCTTAAATACAATAAAGAGTCCGCTATGTTATGCCAGCAGGCGTACAAATTTGTATTTAAAATCTAAATGAGAAATTTGAATCAATATGCTACTAAAAATTACAACCATCATCCGTTCCATAGAAAATATTGCGTGTACTCAAACAAAATTTATGAAACTGCTGGTTTTTTCCAAGATTTTAGAGTCTGTCCCTTAACAAAAGTTGTTCAAATTGGTGAGCACAGAGATTTCTTAAAGGGTTATTGGTGAATAAAAATAACCCTGTATAACCACGTTTGACAAACAAATTGATTAAAATAATATTTTTTTAGGTTTTCGTGGCCACTACACATTAAGTGTAACCGAATTACATAGCTTTAATTATTTAAATTAATTAATATCCACCACCACTACCACCCTATCTACCACTTTGTCCACCAAAACCGCTTTGGCTTTGGGGCTAAGCCAAGAAGTTGAGGGATACGGGAATTACGGGAACAATAAAGATAGTCTGTTTATTAAAAAAAACTACGACATTTACCAATAATATTATAATCAACTCATTAATGTCCCAGACCTCTTCTCGGAATAAGAAGGCAAATCCTTTAGTCTCAGCCATAGAAATATAAATAATGTGGTAATAGAAATGTTATCTGCTGTCTTTTAATACCGGAACGTGTGTCGCCGGTTTTCCGCTACCAACAAATAAATACGCAATTTCGCCCACTATGTTTCTAGCATTCAATGCAACATAAATTAAGCCAAAAAAATATTCCACTGCTAGGTATGCTGCAAAATAGAATTTTAGTGACTCTGCGTCCAAAACAGCACTGATAATTAAGCAAAAGTTTCGTGCACTGGTGTCCTACGAGACTCCTGTACGCGGCGACAACTTCATGCTCCTTTGCCACATCTATTATCTTATTATTGAGATTCAAAGTCTCAGCCCACCACGCTGATTTGATGTAGGTTGGCGTAGTGGAGACTTGCACCTTTCAGAACAATACCACTCTACTTGAGCATGAAAATATGTTGTTTTTCAGCACTAACACGGACAAACACGCGCGCTCATCATCCCCACCACCCACATACATACTCGATACAAACCCCCACAGCACACACACACCACACACTCACACTACACACACACCCACACCCCACACACATAAAGTTATTTATTATTATTGTATTAAAATACGCAACTAATTGTGTTAAAACCAATGTCATTTCTGACGTGTCAAAAGATACTGGATCCTGCAACACAGGGTATCCTAGTGTGGGAGTGTCACATTTATAATGTGTAACCAGATTTACTTGAAAAAAAACAAAAAAAAACTTAACCCTTTCAGTTAAACAAGCGTGATGGTATTCTTTTAACTTTCCTAAACCTCTGCTTACCCATTGAAACCGTCAAACATCCGGATCAAAGCATTGTTTCCTTCCTGGCCGGTCATTATCCGAATGCCACGTGGTGCGACACAAATAGATCAGCGTTAGTTCAACGGTTATAATGATGCGCATGCGACGTTGAGAGATGCAGATGCGCATGAGATACGTTATGGGGATTTATCTTGAGATAAATAAACTGTTTCGTGTTTTATGTTGTCGTAATTTTGTTCATGTGCACGTTATTGTTGTTTATGGATTTTGAAGATGGAGATGTGGATGTAGGGAGAATTATTAGTATACTAGCCTATGCCCGCGACTTCACCCGCGGGAATGTCGTTTATTGCGCATAGCTCGGGAAATGTTCCTCTTCCCAAAAAAAGTAGCCAATATGTTTATCCAGGTTATGTTCTATCTGTATCATCATCATCAACATCATCATTTCAGCCGAAAGACATCCACTGCTGGACATAGGCCAAGCAGTTTGGGGGGATATGCCATAATAGCCACGCTTGGCAGTCGGGTTGGCGGTATAATAGTAGGAAGTAGGATAGGATGAAATGTTTTCTTTTGAAGGGAAATAATTCGTGCTTTAAGGTTTTAAGGATCACACAGTAATAAAAAAGACGTGTGGCACTCGGAGACTGCCGCGGTAAAGCTATTGCATAGCATTTTTTATCAATACAAAGAGGAGGTGCCCTAACGCCGAAACTCTAAGCAGGCATGAGTCACCAGATTGCGGGGCGAAGAGGGGGATTACGCATGCGCAGTAACGCCGATACAACCAATCCCACCTAGAGGCGATTTGTAGAACTAAAGAGACAAGCGTGATATTTCAAAAAGTCATTAAAAGTTCTGCTATTCATCGATAGATGGCAAAACTAAAAAGTATCACCGCTGTGCCGGTCGGAGTTGGGGGTGTTAGGTTATTTTCGTTACGGAATTTCTGGATTCGGTCTCCACGCTCAAGGTGATAGAAGCTATGCAATAGATTAAAAATAAAAAAAATCTTCTCACTAGCTCGGAATGGCTTTCTTTAGTGTTCGAAATGCGCGCGCAAAAGTCCACTTTATCAGCTAGAGTGGAAAAGTTATTCGAAATTCGATCGTGACAAACTATGGTCGCTCAGCGAGCTATGGAGTGAGCATAACTATGCTTGGAGTTTCTTTGAAGGATAAAATCCGAAACGAGATTATTCGGAGAAGAACCGGAGTGACCGACATAGCTTGTAGGATCAGTAAGCTGAAGTGGCAGTGGGCTGGCCATGTCTGTCGAAGGACCGATGGCCGCTGGAGCAGACGAGTCCTTGAGTGGAGACCGCGAATCGGCAAACGCAGCGTAGGGCCAGGTGGACCGACGACCTGAAAAACGTGGCTGGGGGGGACTAGATGCGGAAGGCAGAGGACCGAGTGTTGTGGCGCAACTTGGGAGAGGCTTATGTCCAGCAGGGACTGCGATAGGCTGAGTTGATGAGCTATGGTGTACTTAAAATTAATTTTTCGTTTAAGTTTTCTAGGTAGGCCTAATGCTATGATTAATTAAACTATCATTAATTATACTTGAATTGTTTTTCTCGCTGTAGTGAGATGAAAAGTTATGTGTTCTGAAACTAAAACTATAATAAATATAATAAATAAATAATCAATAATTAAATAAACATTAAGTATATAGTAAGAAGACAAAATGCATGTTAATTAAGGTTGTATTTAATTTAAGGTGGTATTTAATTAATTATATGAATTTTCATCCATCTGAACTTTAAATATTAATTTTTTAGATGCACCACTATTTTGCAATTATCAAAAAAAACCTCGAAGACTTTGTGGACACATTTTGATTGAGACAGATATCAACTTATGTCTTGTTTCGGGCAACTGTTTTCTTTTTACGATTTTACAAAAAAAAAAAAAAATACTATTTTTGTAAAGCTTGGACCAGATTACATGGAAAGAAGTTAACACAGGCTTACTAAAGGTACTTATTTAATCGAGCCTACCTACTGTTTTCCTAGATTGGCTACAAAGTAACCTGTGTTGTATTGGTCCCATAGTAAACGTTGTACACATTCAGAGATTACACTGAAGTTTTTTTGATAATTAAAAAAATATATTGATGTTTGGATAAAATTATTCATTATACTCCTAAATTGTTTTTAAATAATGCAATATCCATATTACGAAAAAAAAAAAAAATACAATTGAAATGCAGAGAGAAACGACGTCTGTGGTCTAGTGGTTTCAGTGTCGGACTGCTGATAACGAGGTCATGGGTTCGATTCCCACAGGACACGAATATTTATGTCATGAACATATGATGAACATAATTGTTTGTGTTGGTCTGGGTGTTTCTTATGAATTATAAGTACTATGTATTTATAAAAAAAATGTATATAAGGATTATATCCATTTTCTAGTACCCATAGTACAAGATTTGCTTGGCTTGGAACTAGATGGTGCTGTGTAAAGAAACGACCCAAAAATATTTATTTATTTTTATTTAAACTCTGCACCAACATGTTTGACAAATTGAAAATTGCACGTGACATATCAAAGCGCTCTTCGCACTCTCAAATAAAATAGTACATATCTAGCACTTCAAGCAATTGTTTCCCCGACTAAATCCAGATTGACACAAAAGAAAATCCACCGCAAGGAATGTTCGCGTCTTTAGAAACAATCTCAGCAATGCACATCCCCTCTGCTTCGAATGCCGTAGTATTTCGGTATTAGAGACTCGCGGGGACAACTTTGGACGCTATCCAGTTGAAATCACGCGCCGAGAACGCGCAAACGCCGTTTATCGATCATTAAAAAAAATCACGAAACAAAAATAGACAGTAACAATTTTTACATGTATTTAAAAACAATATTATTGTGAATTTCCAAAGAAAATCTGTGATAAAAATCGAACGTTTTAATTTTAAGTTATAGATAATGTTGACAGTTTATTTTTCAGTGTTGTGTACGAATTAATAGAAATGATGGTTCAATAGTTATAAATAAAACGAGATTAAGATCGCAGGCGCATAGTGTACAGTGGACAATAAAAGCTGAGTGCAAACAAACAATAAAACTGCAACTATTTTGAGCACGGCAAGCATAAAACGAGCAAACCGATGCTCGTAAACAAAATGGCCACTAACCGGCACGCGACTTCGTTTATAAATCACAATATGTTTATTTGTATTTTCATCTCGCTCTTGTTGCCGATGGCAAACGAAGGTGCTGCAAATGTGTACGGTGATAGCCGAAGTTTTCCGAACGATGACGGAGGGAAACGATTGACGAGGGAATACCACCTTAGGCAAGGAGCTCTAAGAGGATTGATTGTGAAGCCAAGTCGGCAATATGATTTGCAGTATGTGGAGATGTTTCTTGGTATACCATATGCTGCTCCGCCAACCGGACACCTAAGGTTTATGCCACCAGGTAAGAATGATGGCTATTTACTCTCGTATAAAGTTCAAACTTCTGTGATACAGACACAAGATTTGTCGGTAGTTAAGATTATATTATGGCAGTTCCTTTCAAATCGTTACTCGATAAGATCAGTTGGGATCAATGCCAGTTCAAGACTGATCCACAGATACAATTGATGTATGGGTTTCTTATTGTGGAAACGAAACACTTGAATAGAGTGTTTGGTTTGGCTTTTGTGAGAAATATTCGAATAGGAGATCATTACCCATACATAACATAATCAGCCCATTATTGTCCCACTGCTGGGCACGGGCCTCTTCTCAGTATGAGAAGGCTAAGGCCTTAGTCCACCATGCTGGCCTAGTGCGGGTTGGCGGACTACACACACCATTGAGAACTGTATGGAGCACTCTCAGGTGTGCAGGTTTCCTCACGATGTTTTCCTTCACCTTTAAAGAAGTATAAATAAAAATTTATATTACCCATACTGTATAAAGAAAAACATTTTAATGTGTCACTCATCAACATTCAAAAGGGGTCATGGCTAAGTAACAATCGCGTGGTTAAGAATAAATGCGGTTAGGTTTTTCTCCATGCAAACGCTCTCGACTGTTTTCTTTCTGGTTTATAACCCTAGAGCAATGATTTTTTACAGTAATATAAATACCAACTTTTTCTATGTCTCTATGTTTTCTTTTTCTTTTTTTGATAAATTATTTTTAAAGCCTTAAAAAAATCTCAAAATTGCCTATTTAGGCCGCTATCTACAGAGGCCTAGTATACAAATTTAACAAATATTAATGAATAAGGAAAAACATGGCAACACAGTACATATTCTTCTTATTCAAATTATAAAGTAGTAGTAGAGCTCTTTTATGAAAGAGCTCGTCCGGGGAAGTACTACCACCGTATCTACTTGTCCGCCAAAAAGTGATGCTTGCATTGCTGTGTTTCGGTGAAATTACAATCACATGAGACTTTCCATCTTTATGTCTCAGTTTGGCGAACCGACTTGCGGTACCATTTAGGCAACAGTCTAGGAGGTATTGAAGTTGTTATGGGCAAAGGTAACCGCGCTTAACATCAGGTGGGCCTTTAGCTCGTTTCGCCATCCTATACCATAAAATAAAATAAAAACATCTTTTAATTTGGTCCTGTTTCAGAAAAGAAAATAATCGAAAGCCAAACCTCGAACTATAACTTTTTTACCTAGGCTATTCAGTTGGAGCTGCAGTTGTCCTTATCGCACTTATTTGAGGCCGAGCGCTCGTAAAGCGACGGCAATAGTTTATTAAAATACCTACTTTAAAAAAAGTCTCACTACCCGCATTTCCTCTTTACCATAGAATTATATACTAACAACAAGAAGCGACACTAAGCATGTGTGCTCGTAAAATTGCTCGCGGCTATGTGTGCGGGTCAGGGCGAGCGCGGGGGCCGTGTGCGGTGAGCGGCGTGTGGAACGGTCAGTATCTCGGCTGCCCCAGCCAAGGCACAGCGGTGACAATTGCATTCACGCGCTCGCTCAAGGTCACCGGCAAGCGAGCTCCCACGTACACGGAGTGTCACCGGTGTGTCCTAACTAAGATTAGTCCTTATCGTTTCGTTGTCCTAAAGACCCCTCAGAGGAGAGCACGTTAAGCTATTAGTACTGGCCGCCATACAAATATCTATCAGCAGCAGCAGCGGCAGTCATCATCATCATCATTTCAGCCGAAAGACGTCCACTGGACATAAGCCTCCCCCACATAAAGGTACACGTTCCGTGTGGTGCCGGACGTAAAGAATTGCACCACCCTATCTTTTCTCATGGGTGTCGTAAAAGGCAACTAAGGGATTCACCAGAAGATGGGCAGCAGCGTTCTCTGAGTATTTAACCAACCAATTGCGATCGCCAATCCGCCTGCCAAGCGTGGCGATTATGGTATATCCCCCAACATGCTTGGGGGAGGCCTGCAGTGGACGTCTTTCGGCTGAAATGATAATGACTCGTAGAGCTATAGCAACGACTATACAGCCCAATAGACGCCTGATGTTGAGTATAATGCGTACAATAAATTCTGCCACTAGCTGAGGCGGGGTACTGCAATCCGATTGGCCCTACCAAGGCGGCTATTGGCTAATCACTAACGCGGCAGTTTTGACAGCTCATGTAAGTGGCCAAAACTGATTTGACGATTTCAAGTGGCGAATAGTGGCGACCTACATTAGTGAAATTTCATAGATGTGTTGAAGACATCGGTCGCCTGTTATGAGGCGTCTATGGGCTGTATGGTCGTTGAGCTATAGCGATAGTTTCTTCAAATGCTAATTTTCAAAAGTCCCTCCGCCTGTATTTCCCCTTAAGATAATATTTTGGTTGCCAATTTCGTACAATAATTATTCAACAACTTTGTAAGCACGTAAATACGTTTTCCTTTTCCGGTTCTAGTTTGAGAGCTAACATTTTATGGACGATTAAACCTAGTATATTAACCCAGAATATTATTATATTATTCAACTATGCGGACCTATGTTAGAACAAATTTTAAAGAATATACTGGAATTTCGTGCTTCAGAATGCGAAGAATTTTCTCCAGGTATAGATTTTACAAACATGCCAATCATAGGTTAAAAAAACTATTGAGATTTTTTCGGGGTAAAGGTAGAATTCTAAAATATTTAAGTGCTTCATCTTTATATTTTGACTACCTTTGTTATAAAATAACAGAGTATATTAAAAATTTAAATTATGTATCATTACGTGATACATAAGTTACATAACCAGTTATGCATTACTTAGTGATCTCGTGTTCGTCTTTTCGGATGTCAAATATGGATCAGCTGTTTTTTTTCGCGATTTCAGGGTGGACCCCATAGTAGAAGTTGTTAAATCTGCTCTTTAATATTCATCATCATCATCATCATTTCAGCCGAAAGACGTCCACTGCTGGACACAGGCACACCACCACTACAGGTCCACCTTGTGAACCGACAACACCTTGTGGCCTATCCTGCGAGCAATATGCTACGTAAACTGCCACAAAAAAAATTACAGATACGAAACGAAATGTTAAAAAACCACGCAAATAAATACCGTTTCATAAACAGATGCAAATTGAATCAAATAAACTTGAATTATAACTTCAATATAAAAAATGAGAAGCAAGGATCAACATAAATATTAAAAACAACGAGCATACCACTGCATAGCGCCAGAATGCAAAATGGTTCGTTATCAACCGACTGTTTACCATAGTATTGCGAAGTTAAGTGATATATTGTATTACTGCTCCTACTTACAGCTTAAAGTACGATTTTTACTTATTTGCTTTGTGAAACGGAAAGAGAAATAAAGTTTATAGTATAAAGATATTTTTTTTATTTTTTTTGGTATTTAATGCTCTGTCCTGCAATCGGTCTGTTCATCCACACAGATGCCGAGAGTCCGACTCTCGAGAAACACAACACGATGCAGCAGCGGCTGCCGGGGGGACCGGTTGCTGGGTCCCCCAGCTGCACCCTGAGTCGAGGTCCGAGCTCCCCCCTGCGGACGCCCTCACGGTGTCGCAACCGGAGATAATCTCGTCACGCGAGACCGGCCCTATGCTCTAGAGTAGTTCCTAGGAGTAGGCTTAATAGCCACTGGTTAGGGTTAGGTAGGTCTTAGCCTCGCCTGCGAGGCTTGCCGATTAACGGCGATTCGCGAAACGTGTCACACACACCCGTTATACCGAAAGTCCGCCACTTTCGAGAAAACCATTCCTGATGCAGCAACGGCTGCTGGGGACATAGCAGCGGCGGGGTCCCGCTGCAATGCCCCAATAAGCCGAGGTCCGACCGCCCCCTTGGGGGACGCCCTTATGCGGTTTTGCAACCGCGACTTTAGTTTATAAGTTAGGATTAGGATTAGGAAAACTTTCGGCGAATGGAGCCCAACATAGGACTCTCCGCCACCAGTCCGGTTAAGCAGGAATAGCATCGCGGTGCTGATTGCGAGTGTCAATTCGAAAAAAAATGAAAATCGATCTGCCGACCATAAGCAGACGTTTTATGGGGTGTTGTGTGTAAGGCCACCCGGCTGGGCAGCATTTGGCAAACTTCGCCGAGTCTTCTCGTCGCCTATACCGCAAAGTTTGAAGACAAAGGTCTTCAACCAGTGCGTCCTGCCAGTCATGACTTACGGTGCCGAGACGTGGACACTGACAGTTGGGCTAGTCCACAAATTTAAAGTCGCTCAGCGAGCTATGGAGCGAGCTATGCTTGGAGTTTCTTTGAAGGATAAAATCCGTAACGAGATTATCCGGAGAAGAACCGGAGTGACCGACATGGCTTGTAGGATCAGTAAGCTGAAGTGGCAGTGGGCTGGCCATGTCTGTCGAAGGACCGATGGCCGTTGGAGCAGACGAGTCCTTGAGTGGAGACCGCGTATCGGCAAACGCAGCGTAGGGCGCCCCCCTGCCAGGTGGACCGACGACCTAAACAACGTGGCTGGGGGGGACTGGATGCGGAAGGCAGAGGACCGAGCGTTGTGGCGCAACTTGGGAGAGGCCTATGTCCAGCAGTGGACTGCGATAGGCTGAGTTGATTGATTGTGTGTAAGGCCGTGTATCGTGGATAAGGATCGTGTAGCCTCCCTGTTATATGAGGCACCGTTAAAAACTTCTCTTTGTTGCAGTCAGCGCCCCACCATGGCCAGGTGTTAAGATGGCAACACGCTTCGCTCCCGTCTGTCCTCAGTCGCTCCCTCATATAAAGAAGGGTAACCCCCCATCATCAGGGCGCCAGCACTACATGAACCAGCTGAAGACGTTCCTCACCGACGAGTCTGAAGACTGCTTGTATTTGAACATTTATGTTCCTTACAGAGGTAAGTAAGGTTAAGCTAAAATTTAAGAAAGACTATACAATTTGCCGGGATACTAACTTTGTCTGTACCGAAATTCAAAATCTCAGTTTTGTAGACTTCAATCTACAATCAACTCAGCCTATCGCAGTCCACTGCTGGACATAGGCCTCTCCCAAGGTGCGCCACAACGCTCTGTCCTCTGCCTTCCGCATCCAGTCCCCCCCAACCACGTTCTTTAGGTCGTCGGTCCACCTGGCAGGGGGGCGCCCTACGCTGCGTTTGCCGATACGCGGTCTCCACTCAAGGACTCGTCTGCTCCAACGGCCATCGGTCCTTCGACAGACATGGCCAGCCCACTGCCACTTCAGCTTACTGATCCTACAAGCTATGTCCGTCACTCCGATTCTTCTCCGGATAATCTCGTTACGGATTTTATCCTTCAAAGAAACTCAAGCATAGCTCGCTCCATGGCTCGCTGAGCGACTTTTAATTTGTGGACTAGCCCAACTGTCAGTGTCCACGTCTCGGCACCGTGAGTCACGACATGTCATGTCATGTTTGTAGACTTATATTTGATTAAAAATAAGTTCAAGTGATTCTGAAATGTTGACCCCAGTTTCGGATAAAGACGAGGCAAATACCTACAGTAATTGAAAATCTTTTGCCAGAAATTTCAAAGGAATGTTACTTAAATACATACAATAATTTTATGAAGTGGCGAACAGACAAGAAAATAGGTATGTATTTTAGAATAAAACCGGTCAAGTTCGAGTCGGACTCACGCAGTAAGGGTTCCGTACCTCTCAACGACCTGATACCCCATAAAAACAGATTTTATTTACGACAGTTTATCAAAAGACATCAACGCACAGTGCGAAATATGATTTTTTGCATGTCTTTCTTACGCAGGTACCATCGCATATGTCTATGTTTGTCTTATTTTTGGTATTTGTTGCTAAACTACACAATATGCACTATAATCTGACCAAGTTTGACACTGGTATATATTACTGTTTTGAAGATAGAGCAGGAACAAAAACGTTGAAAAAAATGCATGTTTTTTGAGGTTTCTTGTATGGGGACCCCCTTTGGTTTTTTTGGTTTTTTTTTGTAGTATTTGTTGTGATACACCTCTTAGCAACACATATTCTGAGAAAATTTCAACCGGTTACCTAATACCGTTCAAAAGATACAGCCTTGTGACAGACAGACGGACGGACGGACAGCGTAGCGAGAGTAATAGGGTCCCGTTTGGCACCCTTCGGGTACGGAACCCTAAAACTACTATTTTTTACTTTCCTTATATTCGAAATGAAAAGTAGAGTTTAATACTCTACTTTTATATTTATTTAGACGACTCGTAAATACCTCGCATTTAAATACCTCGTATAGGGATTGATTCCTTTCGACCCTTGTATAACAGTTACAATCTACTTTACTGGGTGTAAGAGGAACGCTTCGGAAAACGAAGATAGGTGCTGGTGATTACTGATACGAAACCACGAAAAAAAGATGCGATTCTTTTTTTAGATTTATTCAGATATTTTTTTTTGTATTTTTCATACATAACCAGCTTTGGGCAGTTAAATAAAACTCATATAAAATGAAAAATGGAAAAAAAATATGAAAAAATCTATAAAAAGTATCGCATTTTTTTTTCGTGGTTTCGTATCAGTAATCACCAGCACTATCACCTATCTTCGTTTTCGGAAGCGTTTCCCTTACACCCTGTATTTATATCTAGAGTGACGCACAAAATGACCATTTTTTTTTTTGAAAAACAGGTAGAACAAATACATTGTCTTTACAAAAATCGACAAAATGTAGCGATCAGCTGATAATTTATTCACGATTTCAGGGTTGGTCCCATAGTAAAAGTTTTTCATAATGATGAGTGCAATGACTCCTTAAGAGATTTAGTATAAACTAAGAATAACGTTGTATAGTTACTTAACTATGCTACTTTGGTTGAATCAAAATCTGCGTCTTATTTGAAAGTAAAATATACCTTAGTGCGTACATTCATCAAGGCTCTGTAAATCAACGCACTGTGCTGCGTAATAAATACCAGCGAATGAAAAGAAATATTTACAATATCCATCCATTTCATAAGAATTGATCCCCTCCGAGAAATCTAACGGTCCCTCTTTAATATTCCCTTTGATCTAAGAAAAATATACACATAGATATTCTGTAATTTAGAGAAGTATCAACATAAATAAACGGGGGACTGTTTACATTAAATATGATGGCTGCAATGAGAGGCAAGACAGAAGTGACATTCGGGTAATGTATAAGTGTGTATTGTGTGTGTATATATTAGTATATATTATATTAGTTGTTGGTATTTATATGTGGGTACACATGATTTTACATTTATTAGTCATCCCTTTCTACACTCGTCTTTATTTCTTTTCTTTCCAATTATCCTCTCGCAGGTCGCCTGGATTAAATATCTTCAAAAGTAAGCAGTACCTTTGTATAATAATTCCTTAGGTTTTCGCGATCACTACACATTATAATAAAACAAGTTTAACCGGATTGCACCGCGTATATTATTAAAATTGGTTTTCCTGTTTTCCTGACATTTCGAAAGCTTTGCAACGTGCGTGGCCGCAAAGATGACAAGCGTCTTTACAGATATTATATTATTATTATACTATAATATTATTCTCATTTATTTATTTAGTCATGTTATTAATCAAATTTTTTAATATTTTTATAAAAATTTAAAAACTCAATAATATTATTTCTTTTTATTATCAGATTTATGTTTATATCTGTAAAGTCACTTGTCATCTTAGTCTTCTCGCGACCACGAACGCTGCAAAGCCTTCGAAATGTCAGGAAAACCTATTTTAACAATATATGCGATGTAATCCGGTGAAGCTTGTTTTATTATAATGTGTAGTGATCGCGAAAACCTAAGTACCTTTTTACTTGTATTTTCATGAACAATTTTCTCTGTAACTCTCCGTGTGCATATTTTTTTATTTTGTAACCTACTTAGTAATTACAAGTTGTGTACTGCGGCGGTAAATATGTTTTCTTCCTATTCATTCAAATTCAAATTCAAATTATTTATTTACTAGAATATGGTATTATTACAGATGTAGGTGACTTATGATTAGTTTCAGCATATTCTGCCCCTTGGGGCGTGCAAATTGGACTTATACATAACAAAATTATTAAAATTATGAGCATGCATATTAATTATGTTTAACCTTTATTTTATAAACCTACGTATCTTATCTTCGAAATATTCTGTAACACTATAATAGTTCATTCATTCATTAGTTCATTTCGTCAGATGTTTTTTTTTTATATTTTAACTAGGTATGTAGGAATATATTCTCATCATGACATGATAATTTATGTATGTAACATGCAGGTTACGAGACACCTCATGTAAAGCTAGCTACAATTAAATGAGCGTTGATTGAATAGCATAATTAAGCGTGTATAATTACGCGATTCCGTTAATATTATGCGGCATGCACGAAATTAAATTGTCACCTGCAGGAAACATCAAGCTCTGTGAACACAGACATAGTAAACATATATATAGACTAAGAGCTGCGAACAATCATAGTGAAGCCAGTAAAACCGTGCTCCTCCGTGTATAAACCAGCGCTCACGCACACACATGCACCTGAAATATATCTGTTTTTGGCGATGCTTACTGGACGATGCGGCGACATGTGTAATGAGAGCGGTGAGCATAGTTTGATATACATGTTCATGCGTGAGCACTGGTTTGTACACAGAGGAGCATGGTTTTGGTGACTTCACTATGATTGTTCGCAGCACTTCGTCTAGATCAAATGAAAACTTAATGCATTGGTTGTATTTTTTTTGTTATCAATTTGAAATGATAAACTCTCTACAATTTATCTTTTAAAAAAACGGACTTTGATTAAAACACGAACTTTTATTCCACACTCCATCATGAATCAACAAATTACAAAAAAAATTACGAGTCAATTTACGTCACCTTAGTTAAAATAATAATCTTTTAAACACTTATAAATTGTTTGTTAAAAAGAACAGGTACGAACAAAAGGTTAGTTTTACGCAGTCCACGAATTCGGTTAACGCACTTGATTTCTACAGATATAACATCACGCTTGTGTATATAGTACACCCACATTTCACCAGTTCTGTTATCAGTCCCATAATGTATTAAGGGGCGAGCCTATTGCCTACTGAGAATACAGACAGACGTAATTGCGACTGTGAACCCTAAACATACCGTTTTGTTTTATTTATTTATTTGCAAATGCATAGAATCTTCGCTTCTGTCGGGCGTCCACCGACACCGCCCGTTTTTTGCCCTTCTACCATAATGATATTACATTTTCAGCTTAAGTCAGAAGTCAAATTTTAATAGCCCAGTAAATAAAATAAACAATAATTTATGCACGTTCACGATGCTATTTTTTATTTTTATCTTACGTAGGAGTGGATATTCTGCAGTCTTATTTTTGTGGTTATTTAATTGAGTGACATGACGCGGCGCCAGTGTGACGTCACAAGGTCGCCTAGACTAAGAATAAAAATACGCTAGATATCAATGTTTAGTACAACATACAACTAAACCAACTTTCACGCTGGTTTAACTGTAAAACATAAAATATATTTTAGTCGGTTTTTAGGGTTCCGTACCCGAAGGGTGCCAAATGGGACCCTATTACTCTCGCTACGCTGTCCGTCGGTCCGTCCGTCTGTCTGTCACAGGGCTGTATCTTTTGAACGGTAATAGGTAACCGGTTGAAATTTTCTCAAAATATGTGTTGCTATGAGGTGTATTACGGCAAATACTAAAAACAAAAAAAAGTCTAAAACCAAAGGGACCCCCTTTAAAAAATAGTAGTTTTTAGGGTTCCGTACCCGAAGGGTGCCAAACGGGACCCTATTACTCTCGCTACGCTGTCCGTCCGTCCGTCCGTCCATCCGTCCGTCCGTCTGTCTGTCACAGGGCTGTATCTTTTGAACGGTAATAGGTAACCGGTTGAAATTTTCTCAGAATATGTGTTGCTATGAGGTGTATTACGACAAATACTAAAAACAAAAAAAAAGTCTAAAACCAAAGGGGGTATATACCAGTGGCGTGCATTGTATATAGGCAATTAGGCAGTTCCCGGTGCCTACCTCATTCAAATTCAATAGTGGTGTAAGTTATTATCTTTTTCTCAAATTACGATGATTATTTATGTTTTAATAGACCTATTAATGATAAATTAATCTTCCTACATAAAAAAAATCTATAAATTACACCACAATTAAAACCAAATGAAGTAGGCCAATGCACGCCACTAGTATATACAAGGAACCTCAAAAAACATGCATTTTTTTCAACGTTTTTGTTCCTGCTCTATCTTCAAAACGGTAATACATACCCGCGTCAAACTTGGTCTGATTATAGTGCTACTATGTAATTTAGCAACAAATACTAAAAACAGGACAAACATAGACATATGTGGTGGTACTTACGGAAGAAAGAGATGCAAAAATTCACATTTCGCGAACGTACGTTGATGTCTTTTGATAAACTCTCGTAAATTAAATTAGTTTCTATGGGGTATCAGGTCGAAGAGTGGTACGAAACCCTTACTGCGTGAGTCCGACTCACACTTGGCCGGTTTTTGTAGTAGAAATTACCAATTATAATAAAACAAAGTTTAACCGGATTAAATCGCGTATATTATTTAAATTGGTTTCCCTGACGTTTCGAAAGCTTTGCAGCATTTCGTGGTAGCAGGTAGACTAAGATGACAAGCGTCTTTACAAATATTTCTAAAAAAATATTTAATCTACCGTACAATATTATTAATTAAAATCGTTTCGGTGCACGCAGTAATCACTCACAATATCATTATCTTTTACAGTGTTGCGTGCTGTTTGGGACTTGATTATTTTTAGGACTGGGTTCCAAACAGGTGGTAGCTGCCAACCATCTTCTCTATTAAAATTAGGATGTTTTTTTAATTTCAATAGCCTCACGGAGCATTCTAGGTACATATCGGTTTTCCTTCGCCAGAACTTGTGGTTTATCAAATCGAAGAAAATGGTTGGGTTTGTCTAGGGCATGTTCGCACACTGCAGACTTTGTGGAGCGTCTGTTCTTGACGTCAGCTATATGTTCTTTAATTCTAGTGGCTATACTACGCTTTGTTTGCCCTATGTATGATAACCCACAATCACAATCAATCTTGTAGACCCCTGCATCTTGTAAGGGAATGTGACACTTCACCGGTCTGAGGAGTTGGCTGATCTTTCTTTAGGGCTTGAAATAGGTTTTGATAGAAGCACGCTTCAAGATATGACCAATTCTGTCGGTGACCCCTTTGATGAATGGTAGAACAGCAGGTCGACGATCAACTGTGCTGGGTTTCAGGCGGCGTTTGCGATGGGGATGTGGAGCTTGCAAGTTATTATGCTTGAGAACATGCTTCACATGGTAAAGTTCCCCTGCCAGGTGGTCGGCATCGCAGATGCGGTGTGCTCTCTGTAACAAAGATTTGGCCACGGTAGCTAACTGACAAGGATGGTGGTGAGATTCACCGTTCAAGTACCTGTATGTATGGGTAGGCTTTCTATACACTGTATGTCTAACAGAATGATCAGGATTATGGATAAGTTGTATATCAAGAAAAGCTAAGGATTTGTTTGTCTCCAATTCCATAGTAAATTGAATTTTACTGTGTATAGAATTTAGATTTTCTAAGAAAGCAGAGACACTACTGTGAGGCAAGATGGTGAAAGTGTCGTCAACGTACCTCTTGAAGATCTTCGGCATAGCCGGGGCGGTCAGGAGAGCTCTCCCTTCAAAATCCTCCATGAAGATATCCGCTATCACCGGGGATACCGGTGAACCCATGGCCACACCGTCGACTTGAAGGTAAAAATCATTATCCCACAGTAGGTAGCCGCTGGTAAGGCAGTGTTCAAGTAGCTCTGCATATGCTAGAGTCACCAACCCAGTAACCAGTCAGTAACCCAGTCCTAAAAATAATCAAGTCCCAAACAGCACGCAACACTGTAAAAGATAATGATATTGTGAGTGATTACTGCGTGCACCGAAACGATTTTAATTAATAATATTGTACGGTAGATTAAAATAATTTTTTAGAAATATTTGTAAAGACGCTTGTCATCTTAGTCTACCTGCGACCACGAAATGCTGCAAAGCTTTCGAAACGTCAGGGAAACCAATTTAAATAATATACGCGATTTAATCCGGTTAAACTTTGTTTTATTATAATGTGTAGTGATCGCGAAAACCTAAGAAGTTAGAAATTACCAAGTAAGGAAAACATTAGCTGTACCATACACAAGTGTATTAGCTATGGAGTATAGAAATGAATACCTAACTCGATCAAATGTATAGAGCAGCTGTTTTTTTTTCACGATTACTGAGTTTCTCCCATAGTAAAAGTTGTGCAGAATGAGAGCCCTACAATTTTTTTGTATTTTAAACCGACTTCAAAAAGAAGGAGGTTATCGATTCGACACGTTATGTAATATTATTGGAACTGCAATATATTCACATAATATATGATAATCTGTTAGGGCTTCCAAGCAAATATTTTTTTTTATAGGTGTATGCATTTAGCTGTATGTATGTTTGGATATATGTATGTTTGGATGTATGTATGTTTGTATGTATGTATGTATGTTTGTCCACGTATCCGAAACTATTAATCGGTTTATGACGATTTTTTTTGTGGCTTACACTTACTTCAAATAAAATAGGGAACAGTGAAAAGTTTCATCAAAATCAGTTCAGTAGTTTTCAAGATATGGACTAATACGTGTAAGTGTGACAGCCTGGCTTATTGATATGAGCTACGGGTGTGTTGTCAAAGGGAAAACATCTCAAAACCTCATGGTCAAATCTAGTGCATGTAAAAAAGTCTTCATATATTAACAACAAAACTATTAACTACTTATTATAAACAAATATTCCAGATTTTACTTAAAACTAAAAAAATTACCAAATAAAAAGTAATTTTAAAAAATCGGCTTCCAAAAGAAACTAAAATTCATGAAATAATATTATTATAAAAAAAATTACGAAATTTAGGGGCCTTCTTTTTTTTTGAGGTCGCAGGTCGTTTCCATTTTGATTAAGTTTTATATTCGATCGGTTTGCTGGCATTGACCACCGTCCTCAAATAAAATTGTAGGCCCTTATGTTCAGTTAATTTCTTTATAAAAATATTATTTTATAATTTTGAGCATAAATTTAAGACACGAGAATCTCCCCGCAGGATATGGTTTATCCGTATGTCAAATTTCATTCAAAACCATTCAGCCCTTTTAGTGTGTTTTAAGGACAAACAAAGAAACATCCATACTTTTGTATTTATACTAACACTAGTTGGATGAAGCGGTAATAAAATAGTATAGTGTCCCCATTTTATTCTAAAACAACATCGTTTGAGCAACATAATAAAAATCTACGATGTAACATCTATTTTCAGTCAAACTCTTTTGATACTTTTAGAGTGGGTAAGAACTAATATTTTTAAATTGTTTTCTAGTGTTTAAAACTATTGGTCAAGTAAATTATTAGTAATGGATGTAAAGTTGTGTTTAAAAACTTTGAGACCAACAGAAACAAGAGATAAAATAAATAACGTTGAACTAACTAATTACTCATTCATCAAAATCAAAAATAGCCTCTTGATTTGGAAAGTAGGAACTATTTTAATTTTGGCAAAAAACTTTTGCCGGTTGAATGATTGTTGATTTCCATCGACTAGCACAGATACAGCTCAGAAAATAACAACGCGCACCTAATGTGCAGTGGCTTCTAAATATATTTTGAGTGAATTCCTGGGAGTTGACTGCACTGAAAGTCTACTTAGGCCTACCGTTGAACTATATTTTGTGTTAACTATAAAAATAACTATTTTTATATGATAACGTGAGTGAAACCGTTTATATTAATCATTATAAAATTAACTTTTATACGTGAACTTTTTCTCGGAATTAATTTGCAATGCTGCACTGTGAACCAAAACGTTTCGGTTTGATGCAAATTATAAAAATGTACTCAACCAACTGCGATTGCTAAGCGTGGTGATCATGGCATAAATTCCTTTGGGGAGGCGTATGACCAGCAGTGGACGTCTTTCGGCTGAAATGATGATGATGATGATGGAAATATACAATTGAGCCGGTGAGCTATTTAACGAGCGAGTGAGCAAATGAGATAGATATTGATAGAAGCGAATTAGCTCATTTTTATCTCCCATTAGTGAGCTATGATCTTAATGAAGAGTTTCGTGTTTAGTGTGTATGTGTATGTTAACAGGCAGATATTATGAGGTTGATTAGGCGGTATGAGTATGATTAGGTGGCAGATCGAGTCGGTGAGCTGTTAAATAGGTGGAACTACCTTTTATTACTAAAAGTTAATGTGCTCAAGCATTTATACTTTATTTCAATAGACGCAAATATAAATTTACAATACACGGCAGCGCGCGGATTGAGTCTGTGAGCCAATTGAGCTGGTGAGCTATTTAACGAGCGAGTGAGCAAATGAGAGAGATATTGATGTGAATTAGCTCATTTTTATCTCCCATAAGCGAGCTACCCAAGTATATGATAATATTGAAGAGTTTCGTGTTTAGTGGTGTAATGTTAACGTGCAGATATTATGACGATTATTACGCAACAAAGCTCTAAAAACAACTGTCAACTATTGAACTAGAATCCCCTCGGCGCCTATTATTGGCAATAGTACGCAATGCTCGTACTACCACATATATTGGCAGTAGCCACCACAGTTTTAACATGCTTCAAATGAATCGTTGGATTTTGAGATTCAAATTTTTTGAGCCAATCACATTGTCTCTTCCAGTTTTCCGACAAAGATATAAGTATCCAGGGTCGCCAGATATAGATGGGAGATTTATGAGGAAATTATGATAGAACGGTTTGAATAGGGATTTGTGTAAATACAGTTTAAAGGAAATAGCTAGGAATATTCTCAGTTAGTTGCAAAGATAAAAAATATACTGCAATTAAATGCGTTTTCTTTCTTTCTTTCGTTACCTACTTACTAGCTTACTTATTATTCATCGTATTTTATGCGGAAAGTACCCAAAGTGTTCCAAACGGGACCCTATTCCTCTCGCTACGCTTTCTGTGCGTCCGTTTGTCCATCTGTCTGTCTGTCACAGAGCCTTATCTTTTGAACAGTAATAGGTAGCCGATTGAAATGTTCTCAGAATATGTGTTGCTATGACCCCTATCACAAAAAATACTACAAATAAAAAAGCCTTAAACTAAAGGCTTAAATTAAAGGGTACCATATAAGAAATACATGCATTTTTTTCAACGTTTTTGTTCCTGCTCTATTTTCAAAACGGTAATACCTCCCAGCGTCAAACTTGGTCTGATTATAGTACCTACTAAGTAGTTTAGCAAAAAATTACTAAAAATGGGGTAAACAGACATATGTTGTGGTACCTGCGTAAGAGAGAGATGCAAAAATTCATATTTCGCGCACGGTGCGTAGATGTCTTTTGATGAACTCTCGTAAATTAAATCGGCTGCCTAATTGCGTAACTCGCTCGCCATCGCAATCATCCGGATTTCAATGTTCATAGCTCGGTGTGTTTTGACAATCCGTGTCATCGGCAACTACATACCACGCAATGAATATTGCTTTAATTTCAAAATGAAAGCTAATGTCAAAGTCAATGCATTACACAATTGCCCCACAGTTTCTATCAGGTCGATTGGTGGTACTCGTGATTCGCACTTAGCTGGTTTTTTCATCATAGGACTCTATTATCACGACGAAAATCACGTAGCATGTGGTAGGTATATAAAATTGGCACTTGCGCTTAAATTTTCGAGATTCTCCAGATGAATCACTGAAGAATGTGAACGGCCTAACATGAGTTCAAAACATATAAATTACAATAAGAATTTGTTTAAATCTAATTTAAAAAATGTCAACCTTTGTATTACGGTTTTGATTTATAAGTACTTGATGTTGGCTTTGTAAGATCGGAAAATTTTTTGGCGGTCTTTGTGTTCTTTTCAATTATAGGTCAAACAATTTATGAAAATACAATAAGATTAAAATAAATGACTTCCGAGGTATAATTTACGAAAATACTAGCAAAACCTGCCTCAGTTGTGCCACAACACTCGGTCCTCTGCCTTCCGCATCCAGTCCCCCCCAGCCACGTTCTTCAGGTCGTCGGTCCACCTGGCGAGGGTTCGCCCTACGCTGCGTTTGCCGATTCGCGGTCTCCACTCAAGGTCTCGTCTGCTCCAGCGGCCATTGGTCCTACGACAGACATGGCCAGCCCACTGCCACTTCAGCTTACTGATCCTACAAGCTATGTCGGTCACTCCGGTTCTTCTCCGGATAATCTCGTTATGGATTTTATCCTTCAAAGAAATTCCAAGCATAGCTCGCTTCATAGCTCGCTGAGCGACTTTGAATTTGTGGACTAGCCCAACTGTCAGTGTCCACGTCTCAGAGCTGTAAGTCATGACAGGCAGGACTATATACTTGTTGTAGGGCAAAAGCGACTCTGTTTATATTTTAATTTCTGGTTTAATTTCATAGCATAGAATCGGCTCTATACTGGGTGTAAGGGGAACGCTTCCGAAAACGAAGATAGGTGCTGGTGATTACTGATACGAAACCACGAAAAAAAAAGCTATTATTTTTTTAGATTTTTTCATATATATTTTTTTGCATTTTTCATACATAACCAGCTTGAGCAGTTAAATAAAACTCATACATAATGAAAAATGCAAAAAAAAAAAAAAAAAAAAAATTAAAAAGAATCGCATTTTTTTTCGTGGTTTCGTATCAGTAATCATCAGCACTATCACCTGTCTTCGTTTTCGGAAGCGTTTCCCTGGCACCCTGTATACTACAATCATTATTGTTACTGCAACAATTAATAAGGCTATTTCATTTATTACAGTATTAGTCAATATTAGTAATACAATACTGCTTTCAGCCGAAGTTTGAGACAATTTAATGAATGTATGTACCTGCTAGGTCAATTTTAATAAGCTTATATTCTGCATGGAGAAGTGGAACATTCTAAAACAAAAAAAGTAAACTTATCATTTGTTATAGTTTATTGGTTCTATAAGGTTGTATACAGTACGCTATCGAAACTATTCTCATCGCCAAAAGTTCTCAAAGGAAGCTAATGTCATTGATAAATTAAGAGGAAATGCGGGCAGAGAGACTTTTGAATATTAGATATTTGAAGTAACTATAGTAGTTGCTTTGCGAGCGCTTGGTCTCAAATAAGTAAAATTTCAGCTCCGACTAAATAGTCTTAGTACAAAACTCATATTAAAAAATTTAAAAATCTTTTATTTCAAACTATGAGTGTCCATAATTTCGTTAGTAATAATATTTATCTTAAAACTATGCTATACTTCTATTTATGTTATTCACAGATATTTAAAACAAACAAACATTCATCACATCACAATACTAGTTATAACAAGCGACATATATAAAGAGCTCATTAGGTCACATGCAGCCTGATGAGCCTACTTACAACTGCAGATTCTGGTCTCTCAGCAATCATCTTTAGGATTCCATTGCGGCTGCATCGAATTCGATGAATCAGTGAGGCTAATTATAGGTTTGGGTCTCGACTATTCTTTCCTCCGAAACTGGACCAATTTAAAAGACATTTCTTAAACCGAATGAGAAGAATATGTACTGAGTCGCTATGTTTTTCCTTTTTCATTAAGACTTGTCAAATTTTTACACTAGGCAGGTAGACAGTGGTCTAAAAAAGTTATTGTAATAATTTTCAGGGCTTCTAGAAATAATCAACAAAAACGAAAATATAGGAACATACAAAACACATTTTGCCATGCATGTGTCAATAAACTCATTAGTTTTAAATGGTTAGTTTTTTAGTTTTAAATATTTCCACGCCTATTGTCGGTAGAATATGTGTGACTATTATAATTTATAACTTTAAGACCTCGATGTACCATGTTCTTGGAAATAAATATATAAAAAAATAAAAAAAAATAAAAAAAATATATATTTATAATACCGTACACAATCATTGATTTAGGTTTATAAACCAGAAAGAAATCAGTCGAAAGCGTTTTTATGGAGAAAATGCAATAAAGACAGTTTCCTCCCAAAATTCTTTAAATTTACTATTCTCAAAATCACTGTTTTACAGTTTTTACTATTCTCTATTGTAACTTAAAGTACTCTTGGCAAAATTTCACATCTTTATAAAGTAGGCCTAATAGATGGAGTGTTCATCAAAAAGTTGGATTGCCTATTTAGCGCCAGAAATGAGCGCCGCAAAGTTTTAAGTACGCTTACCTAATCGTATCGTATCCGTCAAAAAATATAATCACCGTTTACAGGAGTTTCCTCCAAGTTACGTTTCAAAGATAAATCGTTATTGTAGAAGAATTATCTAGTGGTCTCATTATCCTACTATATTGTAAATGCAAAAGTAGTGATGTTTGCTTGCTTGTTTATTTGTTTAATTGTTTGTCTATCAATCACGCTGAACCAGCTAAACAGATAAGTATAAAATTTGGCACACTTGATGAACCATAACACGGATTATCATATAGACTACTTTTTGTTCCGGGAAGATGAAGAACTGGTTTTTAAATCCTGTTCGGTGTATTACTTTGTGTGTAATAGAAGTTTTTTACCATCTAATTTTCTGTTCGATGTACGTGTTTTTTTTTATGTTCTCTCGCAGATGGTACCCAAGATAGGTACCCTAAGGGTGGCGGAGAATCCCGTTAGATCTATTAAATAAAATGGATTACTGACTGGCATTTATGAAAGAAATCAGGCATTGCCTGACAGTGGTCTTACAACAACTGTGGATTAAAACAGTGGGCCTACCTTTACCAGTTAGTATTCTGTCTTCTGGTAAAGGTAGGCCACCTTTACCAGAAGACACCACACTCTAACTCACAAAGTATGGACCAAAACTGACTGTTTACCATCCTTTACAAAGACAAGCCAATACAGGGAAATAAGCGATCTTGGTGGTCGTCTTGTGTATGTGTATTTAATAGTACTGCAATAGTTCATTACGTATAGACATCCCTTTGATCTTGCAGTTATGACCAGCGCCATACATTCTATTTATCGGCCATAGCTTCAACGAGGATTTGTGAGTCTTGTTTGTGTAATAGGGCATACAGTTTATCCAAAGTGATCTAGTGCATAGTTAACTAGTGCTATTAATCTCAGCTTTTGTGGAAAATTGTTACATCTCTAAGTTTAGATAACTAAATTGCTAGAGGGTTCCATAAATCTTAACTTCAGCTATCCTGACATGATAACGCACATACATTATATTCCAAACTGACTTAATATATTATAATATGATATGTTTAAAGTAACCTACACATTGATTTTTATGCCGTAATGCGTAGGCTTAGAGCATCATTTCATCTAAGACTGATTAAATGTAAAAAAAATACATTGTAACCGCACTATCCTATTTTGTATTCCGCACTATTTACTTGGCCACGGAATATTCTAATTTAATCTGAACTTTATTTTATTTTATTGAATTATTGAATTGAAATGTAATTTTAAACTCTTAACTATAAACAAATAAAATTAGTAATATAATAAGAATAATAATAATTTTATAATTTATTAATGAAGTAATAATAATAATTCATTTAATTAATTATAATGTTCTTATTGTAATAATGTGATATAGGTGTAAGTGTATGATGTCAAACTTGTGCCTTGCCTGAAATGAAGAAATTTTATTTATTATTTATTTAATGTAACAAAAGCAATGACAATTTCTAAACTTTTTCTCGAAATTAATATAATTATTATGTGGGTTTGATTATTTTGGCACAACTGGGTAGAAATATAAATGGTTGCTGCAGTTTATGTAAGATATATAGAACAAAAAAACAGCACGCAACACTGTAAAAGATAATGATATTGTGAGTGATTACTGCATGCATCGAAACGATTTTGATTTTTTCGAGTTGCCTGCTTGTGTTTATCACTGTGTTTTAAATGTTGCGCGTCGTTAACTGTGACAATAAACTATTTTTCTTTCTTTTTCTTTTTTCTTTATTTTAATTAATAAATATTGTACGGTAGATTAAAATATTTTTTTAGAATTATCTGTAAAGACGATTGTCATCTTAGTCTACCTGCGACCACGAAATGCTGCAAAGCTTTCGAAACGTCAGGGAAACCAATTTAAATGATATACGCGTTTTAATCCGGTTAAACTTTGTTTTATTATAATGTGTAGTGATCGCGAAAACCTAAGAAGTTAAGATATATAGTTTAAGATAGTAGATAGAATAGTTTTATTAGAAAATATAACTTATGCTTGAAATTATTTATTAGTTTTGGGTGTCTGATTCACATGGTTTGCTCATTATCACTTGATCTAGAACAACTCTTTTATAGATTTTTTTCATTTGGTTGAGTTAAACCTACTATACAACTTGATTTATCTTTATCGAGACTCTAATAACGGATAGTTTGTTTCTGTTTTGATGTTGAAGATTTTAAAATTTTCGCAAATTTCACTCATATTAGACTATTATTACGTTACCATTTATTTATTTTCACGAACAGAAAAAACTAAATAGATTTTGACTAACCTCGACGTTTCGTTTTTCTGTTCGTGGTTCTGTTTTTCAAGTCCCGTTATCAAAATATAGTACTGTTTGATGTGGTTTTAAAAGTATGGTGCTCTATAAATAAATAAATAAAATAATAAATATCTTCGGGACATTTTTACACAGCACCATCTAGTCCCAAACTAAGCAGAGCTTGTGATATGGGTACTAGACAATGGATATAATACTTATATACTTCTTTTTTTTGTAAATACATACTTATAATACATAAGAAACACCCAGACCAACACAAACACTTATTTATGTTCATCACACAAATATTTGTGTCCTGTGGGAATCGAACCCACGACCTCGTGATCAGCAGTCCGACCCTCGAACCACTAGACCACAGACGTCGTCTATATATGCGGGAGGTCAAAAAATGGCTTTTAAAAAGTTTTAATTACCATAATGATAATGTTATAATTATGTATGTCAAAAAACATTGATTTCTAAAGATGCCATTACCGATTTTACAATAATGATGTTAATTCTAACATCCTTCTTTGAGGACACCTGTAGTCAGAATTAAATAAACGATACTATAAAGGTTTTTGTTATCTTAAGAGAAAATGCGAGCTAAGATACTTTTGAAAATTAAATATTTGAAGAAACTAGCGCTGTCGCTTTACGAGCGCTCGGCCTCAAATAAGTGGAATAAGGACAACTGCAGCTCCGACTGAATAGACTAAATAAAAAAACCGGCCAAGTGCGAGTCGGACTCGCGCACCGAGGGTTCCGTACCTTCCTTGGATGTAGGTTTAAAAAGTTTAGACCATAACTATGGTTACAAAACCGGACCGCATAACAAAGTTTGCTTGTGAAGAAATATTGATGATTCAAAAAAAACTGTGCTAGTTAGAAACAACTTCTTTCCTGTAATATTTACATAAACTTTTATCACATGTAATGAAATTAAATGTTTTATTTTATTTTTATATTTGAGTTGTTTAAATGAAAGGTAAATTACGGTTTACGATTTAGACGTATAAAAAAAAAACTACGTACTAGATCTCGTTCAAACCAATTTTCGGTGGAAGTTTACATGGTAATTTTTTTTTAGTTTTATCATTCTCTTATTTTAGAAGTTACAGGGGGGGGATACATTTTACCACTTTGGAAGTGTCTCTCGCGCAAACTATTCAGTTTAGAAAAAAAAGGATATTAGAAACCTTAATATCATTTTTGAAGACCTATCCATAGATACCCCACATCGTATGGGACTGATGAAAAAAAAAATTTGAGTTTCAGTTCTAAGTATAGGGAACCGCCAAAATTTATTGTTTTTTTTTTCTATTTTTGTGTGAAAATCTTAATGCGGTTCACAGAATACACCTACCAAGTTTCAACAGTATAGTTCTTATAGTTTCGGAAAAAAGTGGCTGTGAAATACGGACGGACAGACAGACAGACAGACATGACGAATCCATAAGGGTTCAGTTTTTTGCCATTTGGCTACGGAACCCTAAAAAAGTCACAATTCAATATTTGGCTCTAAACTATTTTCTCCTCCGAAACTGGACACATTTAAAAGATATTAAATTTCATAAACTGAATAAAAATAATACCTATGTACTGTGTCGCTATGTTTTCTTTTTCCATTAATAGTTGTCTTTGTCTATACACTAGGCCTCTGTAGCCAGCGGTCTAAATAGGCAATTTTGGGATTTTTTGAGGGCTTGTAGTAACAATTTATCAACAAAAATGAAAACATAGGGACATACAAAAAGTTGATATTATTTTACTGTAAAAATTCATTGCTCTACGGTTATAAACCAGAAAGAAAACAGTCGAGAGCGTTTGTATGGAGAGAAGACCACCCGCATTCACTCTTAATAGCTCATCTTGCAACAATCGGCATCAATTCTTAGGTTGGTAATTGTCATATGGTCATTTGAATCGCCAGGTCCTCACAGGAAAGTAAGCAGTCAAGGTGGTCGATGCCTAATGTTTTAATATCTTCAGTTAATAGTACTGCAACAGATCATTACGTATGGACATCCTTTTGATCTTGCAGTTATGACAAGCGCCATACATTCTATTTATTGGTTTCTGCGAGGATATGTTACTGACGCTTGTTTACGTAAATACGTTGGAAGGGAAATAAGGGAATAAATCATTTCCTGAATAGGGTAGTAAATGTATCTATACTTGTGCCGGAAAAGTGTTGTTTTGTTGCAAATATAGCTCAGCCTTCGTTGTGAGGACTGTTTTCGTGCAGTTGTGAAGACCTTATCGTACACATGTGATTAATACAATTATATTCCATTAAAATGTGTGAATATCTAGCTTTATTCTTTCATAGACCTCCTAGACGACCTCTGTGGTCTAGTGGTTCGAGTGGCAGACTGCTGATCATGGGTCCTGGGTTCGATTTCCACAGGACACGAATATTTTGTGTGATGAACATGAGTGTTTGTGTTGGTCTGGGTGTTTCTTAAAGTATGTATTTACAAAAAAAAAGTATCTTAGGATTATATCCATTGTCTAGTACCCATAGTACAAGCTCTGCTTAGTTTGGGACTGGATTAGATGGTGATGGGTAATTTTTTTTTTTTTTTGTTTTTTTTTTTTTTTTTTCTAAAATGTCCTAAAAATATTTATTTATTTATTTTATAGATAGATAGATAAAGAATATCCTTTATTGTGCAGTACACCAATAGAAATTGTACATTACTGTCCAGGCCTGAAATACAGCAATTGACGGCCAAGTAATATTGGAACATTTTAACTAAACAAGGCCGTTAATTGCTATTTGGGCCGAGACTTGTATAGTATATTTATCTCATTAGCGAGGAAACAATACACAAATTAATTCAACAATATCTAATTTTCATTCGCGTCAATTCATCCAAGCGCGGTTTTTGTTCTATTCTCAATGTTTTGAAAAAAAAAATGCGCATTCAACCTTTATTAAGTAATGTATTTTGTAACTTCAAAACACCTAATTTATGTAAGTGTGTACGTACCTCGGTACCGTAACCTCGGTAGCATCATTTAAAAAATGAACTGCCCAGCTATTTCTATTATTGTCATATTGGAAATTGCTGGCCGTTTTATTTCATTGCGTGCGGAACCAACCACTTGATGTTTTTTTAAATAATGCTGCGATTTCCCAGAAAGTGGGAAAAAAACAATTGCTGTTTTATTCCTGACATAGGTAGGTGACCGAGAAGTTAAGTAGCAATAGACTGTCATGGTATGGACATGTGATGAGGAGGAATGAGGAGCATGTTACGAGGAAAGTTTTAAGTATGAATGTTGATGGCTATAAGAAAAGAGGGAGACCAAAGAAAATATGGATGGATTGTGTGAAAGATGATATGAATAGAATGAAAGTGAACACGGAGATGACGGCTGATAGAGATGTATGGAAGAAAAAAACATGCTGCGCCGACCCCAAATAAATTGGGATAAGGGCAGGAGGATGATGATGAGGTAGGTATATAATATAAAACTTAAGCTGTAAGTTACGTATTATATTATCTGTGAAGTTACCAAGCGATCTTATATTGCCCAACTCATATGGTTATAATATAGTTTACCTAATCTTATCTCCCACAACATTCTATATACCTGTGTTATCGAAACATTTTAATTTTAAAATTCCGAATCTGCAAACTGTTCAACACGCAATATCTCAGAAACATGAGCTAACAGAACAAATACAGGTTCCCGCAGTTTAAAATAACTTTGGCGCCATCACGAAGATTCGTAAGAGTAAATATATGTCAATCATGCTTACCTAATGTCGGTCGAACTACCGAAATAGTGTGTAGATATTCGCTAACTGAGTTTTTTGGTAGAATTAGGCCAGTATTTTTACTTGTTCTCTACGATACAAAATCGGTAGATAGGACAAGCAGAACTCCTGAAAATAGAATTTTAGTTAAGAGCATCTGGAATTGTCACCAAAGACGTAACTTTTTTGATGAAAGCCATACAGATCTCTTCTTTCTCTGAACTCTTTTCAATCAGGGCTCGGATACCGGTTTTGAAACCGTTATTATGTACTTGACGCAAAACCTTTAAATTTGGGTTTCGTTGGAATAAACCGGTTTTTAAAACCGGTATTTTGAGGAACCTTTACATAAAGGTTTTTTCCAATTAACCGGTAAAGAGCAATAAAAACCGGTTAATACAAACAAAAACCGTGTTTTTTTTTATTCAGTAGAAATTAAATTTCTGTCTCGGGACGAACGTTTATTTCATTGCTTCAATCAGTTCCGCTGCAAAACATCCAAAAATGAGTAGGTATCTACTTTACTTTTTTTTCCTAATTGGCGTTCGTCGATTAAACCGGCTAATTTAGGTTAGGATAAAGTTCTTTAAACGTTCACTTTCTCAATAAAAGTTCGGAGCTAAACCGCAATAAACCGTTACTAAACGGTATTTCGCAAACCGGTTCCGAGCCTTGTTTCCAATCATGTTGCAGTCACGAGGTCGTGGGTTCGATTCACACAGGACACAAATATTTATGCGATGAACATAGGTGTTTGTGTTGGTCTTTTTATGTACCTATTATAAGTATGCATTTACAAAAGTATAAGTATTAGGTATATCCATTGTCTAGTACCCATAGTACATGCTCTAGTTAGTTTGGGACTAGATAGTGCTGTGTGAAAATGTCCAAAAAATATTTATTTATTTAAATTACTGACACATCATCATCATCATTGGAGCCTGTCACTTATCCATTCTTGGATGTAGGCCTCTTCCCTCCTTTTCCATTCCTGGCGGTCTTGTGCCCGACTCATCCAGTCATGACCTCCGTGCCGTCTAATGTCGTCGACACATCGCTGCGGTGGTCGGCCTCTTCCTCGAGTATTGGCTCTGGGTCTCCACTCTAAAAATTTTCTCGTCCAGTTGTTGGTATCCATTCTTGCAATGTGTCCTGCCCATGCCCACTTCTTCGCTGCTATAGAAGCCATCACGTCACTCAGTTTTGTTTTGCTTCTGATCCATTCGTTCCGCTTCCGGCCGCGCAGTGTTATTCCGAGCATTGCCCTCTCCATGGCTCTCTGCGCGACTCTGAACTTCTGTACTCTCTACTGACACATAATTATCTTTAAACCCATTCACGTACCGTAAAATAATATTTTCACTTACAAAACATTCCTACCACAAAGTTCACGTGCCGGTTCTAATAGTAAGTTCCAATGTTTATTTATATCGTAAGAATTTGGACAGTTAGCGACGGAAGTGGTAGAAATAGATGTGGAATTGGTGCGCAGCTGACGCGGGATATAATAGGTTTGTAGGGGTAGGCGGTTACGTCACGGTATTTTGAATGATGGGTTAGACAGGGTTAAGACTGGATTTTGGAAGGCGTGTGCTGGGTATTCAGTGCATTTTTATTATTTTTTAACCGACGAAAAAAAAAGGAGGAGGTTCTCAATTCGACGCGAATCTTTTTTTTTTTTATGTATGACCTCGCATAACTTTTTACAGAGTGATCTTATTTTGATAATTCTTTTTTTAATGGATAGGGTATATCTCGGAATTGGTCCCATTTAAATTTCAAAATCTAAATCTACCCCTAAGAGTAGGAAAACAGGGGATGAGTGCAGGTTCACCCACTGAATTCTTACCTGTTAACCGATTCTGTTGAATCTTGGCACACATAAATGTAGTTCTAAACACTTCAACATAATGGAGACCTGGAGTTAGATTTTAGCTACAAAAAAATTCAAAACAAACTTTTTGACAAAAAATTGAACCGACGAAAACAGAAACTAAAAAGCGAAAAATAACTAATTATGAGTCGGCGCCAAACAAACAATCAACGAAGATCATAATAACTTTAAATAAATCATAAAAACAAAGTAACATCAAATACAACGTGAAATTTTCAACGATAAACAATAACTTTCCAAAAATGCGTTCTCCGCTCGGCCACTTGCAACTTGCACGCATTTTGCTTGGCGCCGACTCATAATTAGTTTTTTTTTGCTTTTTAGTTTCTGTTTTCGTCGGTTAAATTTTTTGTTAAAAAGTTTTATACTTAGTCATTTTGGATATCGTTTTAGTCTGAAGGTCAATAATTCTCGTAATTAAAAACGTAATACGTAATCTTCTTCTTCTTCTATCGTGTCGACATGAGCTACATAATTATAACAGCTCATGCCGTGGGGAAAAGATTAGCCAGTCAGCAGGTTGGTAGCGGGACTGACTGTCCAGGGTGCGCCGGATGATCAATTAAATATCGTCACTCGTGGAGGCTCTTTTAATACGTAATGAATATTGCCGTAATGTCAAAATTATTGCTATCGTCATATTAAGTGAGTTACAGAATAACCCCATTGGTGTTGTCAGAGTCTGCCTCTGCCTGCTTACTTACTTGAATTTAATTGAATTAGTTAAGCACTTAATACAAGATAATTACGTTTTTAGTGCAAATGCATCGGTTCTAGCGAGTATTTTGATAGAATTTGCCCTCTGATATTTACATCATCGTCAGCCGGATTTTACTAAGCAACCGCCATTCTGATAACTTTGCACTGAGCATGGAGTGACAATTTCCACAAGTATTTTGGAATACCGACCAGTACTGATTACCGATGCATTTGCACTAATATCGTAAATATCTTATATTAAGTGCTTACTGTTCAGCTCCAGGACTAAAAGACGAAGCCAATCCAACTGCGCAGAGGGGTGAGACAAGGGGATGTAATATCCCTGAAATTGTTCACTAACGCGTTGGAGGATGTCTTCAAGACGCTGGACTGGACTGGACAGGGTATCAACGTTAACGGCGAGAACATCTCACATCTCCGTTTTGCCGATGACATCGTTGTAATGGCTGAGTCGCTGGAACAACTGGGCGAAATGCTGCACAGCTTAAACGGAGCCTCTCGACGTGTCGGTCTCGGCATGAATCTGGACAAGACTAAAGTCATGTTCAATATGCATGTCATGCCGAGGCCAATATTCGTCGAAGGGTCGGCACTCGCAGTTGTAACGGAATACGTCTACCTAGGGCAGGCAATTCAGCTTGTTAGACACAACTTCGAGAAAGAAGCCAACAGAAGGATCCGTCTGGGCTGGGCAGCATTTGGCAAACTTCGCCGAGTCTTCTCGTCGCCTATACCGCAAAGTTTGAAGACAAAGGTCTTCAACCAGTGCGTCCTGCCAGTCATGACTTACGGTGCCGAGACGTGGACACTGACAGTTGGGCTAGTCCACAAATTTAAAGTCGCTCAGCGAGCTATGGAGCGAGCTATGCTTGGAGTTTCTTTGAAGGATAAAATCCGTAACGAGATTATCCGGAGAAGAACAGGAGTGACCGACATAGCTTGTAGGATCAGTAAGCTGAAGTGGCAGTGGGCTGGCCATGTCTGTCGAAGGACCGATGGCCGTTGGAGCAGACGAGTCCTTGAGTGGAGACCGCGTATCGGCAAACGCAGCGTAGGGCGCCCCCCTGCCAGGTGGACCGACGACCTAAAGAACGTGGCTGGGGGGGACTAGATGCGGAAGGCAGAGGACCGAGCATTGTGGCGCAACTTGGGAGAGGCCTATGTCCAGCAGTGGACTGCGATAGGCTGAGTTGATTGAAGTGCTTACTATGTAAGTAAGCAGGCAGAGACAGACCCTGACAACACCAGTGGGCTTATTGTGTAACTTACTCAATACGACAATAGCAATCATTTTGACATTACAGCAATATTCATTACGTGTTTCAGCAATATTCACCGGGAGTGAGGGTGTGCCTTTATTGACAACTATGTAACACGTAATGAATATTGCTGTAATGTCAAAATGATTGCTATTGTCGTATTGAGTGGCGAAATGCCGGGAGCATTCGCTTGTTATGTCACAGTTCAGTGGGGTAATTGTGTAATGCATTCACATTGACATTAGCTTTCATTTTGAAATTACAACAATATTCATTGCGTGCTACAATAAGATGAATTGTCAAAACACACGGAGCAATGTACATTGAAATCCTATTGATTGCTATCGCGAGTGAGTTACGCAATTCGGCAGCAGATTAAATTACTCTTAGAATGCTCAAGTAACGATTCTAAGCTTAAGTAGTGGTTTGGTGATTAAAAATCAAATTGTTCTTGAGGAATATTCCGCAACATGGACCTAAGACCAAACGACCCAAGACCATTCAACACGAAATTAAAAAATCATCTTACAAAACTATTCCTTTCATTCACAGAACAGTCAGATCACATGCTTGTTAAACTTCAAATTGAGGAACATTGCCTTCACTTTCCGAACGTTAGAACTACTAGGCGAGGACTCTTCAACATTAATACCTTTTGTTATAAGGAACTCGATAAAATCTTAAACGGGAAAAAGTAGGATTACAATTTTGTTTCCGGTATTCCATTCTGCGCTTTGCAGGGTGAAGTTTAAGGTTTAAAATTGTGTGAGATGTTAAAAACGTCCCGTCAACTCCAGACGTAACCTAACAAATGTGGCACAAGAAGTTTGTAATGGCAGAAGTTATATTTTGTACGAAATATTGTGTCAAATATTGTTTATATTCTCTGAGTATTTAACCAACCAACTGCGATCGCCAACCTGCCTGCCAAGCGTGGCGATTATGGCATATCCCCCCCTTAATTGGGGGAGGCCTATGTCCAGTAGTGGACGTCTTTCGGCTGTAATGATGATGATGATGATGATTGTGTCAAGATTTGTAAACAATACTTTTCACTCTGATTTCTTTCGTTGTAATGCTAAAAGAAGTGTTAGTAAAACTATAGAATTAAAAAGAAACTTGGGGTCGTAGGACAACCTATAGAGGTAAAGTCACAGAATATCTAATAGTACTAACGTAGCAAAGCTCTCTCTTATACTTTGTCTCGCTCACTTGTAATATGGGCAACAATACGCGTTACCCAGCCAATGAGGTGCGTTTCATCGCCGCGTTCGTAACTATTCACTTTTTGTGATTTAGGTCCCCATGCCAAATATACCTATTAATGATAATAAATTCATTTATTTCAGATAATTAAATCCATAGAAGAATTTTTTTTTTATTGAAATTTGTATTGTTGTCTATTGTCTGTAAATTATTGTCTACCAATTTCCCTTTATACCACAGACATTAATACTCAGTCCAATCAATTAACTAAACCTAACCCTTTATCACAATCTAAAGACTTATTTACATCCCCCACACACACAACCCCCCTTGGGTTTCGCCAGGCGAGACTTGTAATGACTTAATTTTTTCGGCTAGAAGAAAGCCTTTTTTTTCCCGCGAGAAAATCCACACAGACGCACTCCGCCGGGCCCGTGAATACTCGCCCACTGTGCCCTGTACCATCATACGCCCCTTTGGCCCATTTCGGGCCTATCCCGTTCCAGCATATTCGTCACGGACAATAATGGTCCAAGAAAAAGAGATATTATTTTATTATTTTAACGCATTTACGCATGCGAAGCGAAATCTAACGAATTAAATTCTGGAAAGAAAAAATCGCTCACGAGCAGGATCCGTACCTGCGACTCCTGGCTCAGTACGCCAGTGCTTTAGCCACTAAGCTACCGTGAACACTGCTAGTGGTATCAAATTTAACCTCCACTTGGTAACCTCTTTGGGTGACGTCAGCGATATCTTATTAAGAAGCAAAAATCTAAAAAGAGATTGCCCATGCCCAGGGTGAACCGGCCAAACAAACAGCTGCTTCTTCAAAACTTATCGAGTAGGACTAGCATTCTGGCCCTACACCCCACATTACACTAGCCTGGCTAAACTCTCCCCGTGTAAATGACCTTTTACGCTGGACTAAAACCTTACTCAAGTTGCCCTCTTAAACTCAATTACAATGCAATTTCCAGAAAACTTTAAAACATACCTTCTGACATTGCCTTTACAGTGTCCTAGCAAAATTTTCACGTAATTTTCCTACAAACAAAAGGCCGTTAGGAACAAAGAAAGCCAGTGAACAATGAGCAGTAGACGTGTTGACTGCAAGGGTACGACACTATTGTTTTAATACGGTTTTTATGTCCAAAAAACAGTAATTATCCAGAACTGTATGTGTCAGAGAGCTGTCTTGAGGAAGTTCTTTGGTAAATAATAATAAACTTTCACAAACCTGTGATTATTTTATTTATGGATATATTGAATCAAAATAGCATTATTGGTACCATTTTTTCCGCGCAAACCGCAAGTTATAAGAGGCTGACAACGCTTGAAAAATCGGGCCTCTGCGGTCACTGTCGTTTTGGACAGAACTGTGAGAGAGGCAACGAGAGATAGGAAGCTAAGAAGTCGGATGCTTTGAACAACTTGAATGAAAATTAACAATTTATACATAGGTATTTGAAAATCAGAAACAAGTATGTTTTTCATTAGGTATTCTCTTTCTTATAATTATTATGTCTTCTTATTTCTCAATTTATTTCGTAAATAATTGAGATTGTGTGGCGTGAACTGAAAAGTCTAAAGCATGTTGTAAGAGGTTAGAAAAAAAAACGAGAAAGCTTTTGGAAAACGTGTTTTGAACGTGTTTTTGGAAATACGATCAAGATTAACATATTATTATATTATTTTCACTGCAACAATCGAGAAGCCTATTTGGGCTGTTTGGCCGTTGTCAGACTGTTAACATTGAAAAATTCTTCGATACGATTGGAGCACTTGCTCAGCTTTCGGCCTTCGCACAACAGGGTCGTTGGTTGGATTCCCGCGTATAACAAATATTAGTATTGCCTACAGTTGATGTTTCAGATCTGAGTGTTTGTAAATGGTTACGAGCATTCCATTGTACTTGATCATGAGGCCAATGTTAACGAATGAACAGTTAAAATTACACATATGAACAAAAAAGTCTACCCACAGTGAAATATGCCTTGAATTTTAAATGCAATCGTCTCGCAGGTAGTTTTACATAAAGGACGGCTTTTTCCCACAGTACATTAAACATTTTCAGAATTTATAGTTACTCTGCGGGTTTTCGCCTGGGCTTTGACATTTCCTTTCACATTTATTACCGGCTGACATACATTAAACTTATTGTAATAATCCATTTGTTGGAGTACCTATTTTAGAGCGATCCTACACATTGTCATGTTTTGAAGAATTTTATTAACCATTGATGGAGTATTACAAAGACTTGCAGTCTTGCATTTTCGCAAGACCTTTTCTAGAATTACAACAGTGCTCCCTCACGGTACGGCTGGTCCACAAATTTAAAGTAGCTCAGCGTGCTATGCTTGAAGTTTCTCTGAAGGATCGAATATGGAACGAGGTGATTTGACAGAGAATCAAAGTGGTCGATGTATCTAAATCAGCAAGCTGAAGTGATAATGGATGGGCCAATTAGCTGAGGAACTGATAACCGTTGGGGTAGAAGTGCACTTGAGTGAAGACCGCGAATCAGCAAACGTAGGGTAAGACACCCTCAGGTTCAGTGGAGCGTGATATTGGCAAGGTGGCTGGTAGCAGTTGGATGCGAGTAGCCGAGGATTGACGTGCTATTGCAGAGGCTTATGTCCAGGAGTGGACTAATACAGGCTGATTATGATGATAATCGTAATGAATACTATAATATAAAAAAAACCAAAAACACGCCATTTAAACTAAGTTGTTTCGCTTATTACCTCCACACTATGGAATAGGCCTTAGTAAACACGCTAATGCAACGCGACCTACCCGCGCCGCTCATTCACAACTCCACTGCTCTTTATGTAAAACTACCTACTTCTGTTTTGTTTTGGTAGGCCAAAAGTATTATAACTATCAATGTTATGTTTTCAAGCAAAGTCATCGCAATGCATACCTACATTATTTTTTGAGCTACGCTTAATGGCATATTGTTTACTTTTATTTTAAGTTTTTATGTTTTCTCTGTAAGTGAATATGTCTGTGAGACGAAAAAGAGCCAAGGGGGCGATATGACATGCTCTGCAGTCGCCAAGTTTTCTGTAATGACTACGGGTAGTTTTGCATTCTTGCGGTCTTACATTGGTCTTGCGAAAATGCAAGACTACAAGACAAAGACTTTGGGCCACACTAATTTACTTGGACTTTTAAAACGTCTACGTAGGTTATTCTACGTCATAAGTCAGTCAAAAGGAAAACTAAACATCCTCTAAGGTTCGTATTACAGAACGTTCCTCAAGTACAGTTTGATCTTCAATAAACTAATCACTACTTAAGGATTGAATCGTTACTTGATCATCGGTTTTATTCCAATACGGTAATTATAAACTTTAATTCAAAAACATAGCACATGAATATAAACTGAAATAGAAAATAAATATCTACTCTTAAAACTAGGGACACCATTTTTTTTTAGATTTATATAACATTATGTACTCCACGGCTGTGCCAAATAGGGCCAGTTCAGCCTATGTCAGGTCCCAGAACAGTTGTTTTTCTTCTCAATTTCAGGGTTGCTCCTATACTAAAATCGTTCATAGTGTTCGTTACGGTGTAAATAAATATGTAGCAGCCAAAATATGTGACTGCCTCGTTAGTCTAGGACTGCCTCGTTGGACTAGTGGTCGCAAGCGCAACTTCTGAGCGTGGGGTCCTGGGTTCGATTCCCGGGTCGGGCAAAGTGTTATTGGGTTTTTTCATTAGGAAATTCTCAGTAGCAGCCCGGAGTATGGATTTGTGCCCGGTTAATGGCAATAGGCTCTCCCCCTATTACATGGGACTATAACATAACAGGCGAAATGTGGGTGTACTATACACCTCTGTTTACCCCTTCGGGGAAATACAGGCGTGATGTTATGTTATGTTAGCAGCCAAGTGGCGCCCCCATCAGTAAAAAAATATTACTTGCTGAATACAACATTTATCGAAAATTCGTTTTTAACTATATAAGTATGTACTGTAGTTTAATCAGAAACTATTTACTCTGTAAAATATAGTTCGCTGTAGTTGTAGATAGAAAAAGTGCCAAAAGTGGCCGTTTAATACTAGCGATTTAAAAAAATCTCTAACACGAGTATTCAGAATAAAAATAACGTATTATTTGTAAACCATTCAAATATTTGTCTCTATGCGAGGAACCAATCTTTGGCATCGGTATTTTATGCATAAACAGTTAGAGCAGCAGTATTCTTTTTCGCTCTGATAACACTGTGATTATCACATTTTGTCGTTTTTTACTATGCTAAAGGATAGCGAAACGAGCTTACGGCCCAGCGGTTACCGTTGTCCATAACAACTGCAATACCACCTAGTCCTAGGCTGTTGCCTCAATGGTACTGCAAGCCGGTTCGTCAAACTGAGACATGAAGAAATATTTTGTTTCACTTCATCTATTTAAAATTTAAATAAATTAAATTAATTTATTCAATTCAAATATTTATTTGTTTTTAAATATGTATTTTGCTTTTTAGGGTTTCGTACCTGTAGGGTGCCAAACGGGACCCTATTACTCTCGCCACGCTGTCCGTCCGTCCGTCCGTCTGTCCGTCCGTCCGTCCGTCTGTCTGTCACAGGGCTGTATCTTTTGAACGGTAATAGGTTACCGGTTGAAATTTTCTCAGAATATGTGTTGCTATGAGGTGTATCACGACAAATACTAAAAACAAAAAAAAGTCTAAAACCAAAGGGAGTCCCCATACAAGAAACCTCAAAAAACATGCATTTTTTTCAATGTTTTTGCTCCTGCTCTATCTTCAAAACGGTAATATATACCAGCATCAAACTTGGTCAGATTATAGTGCATATTATGTAGTTTATCAACAAATAATAAAAATAGGGCCACCATAGACATATGTGGTGGTATCTGCGTAAGAAAGACATGCAAAAATTCACATTTCGCGCTCTGTCGTTGATGTCTTTTGATAAACTCTCGTAAATTAAATCAGTTTTAATGGGGTATCAGGTCGTTAAGAGGTACGGAACGCTTACTGCGCGAGTCCGACTCGCACTTGGCCGGTTTTTATATTCATTGTGACTACAAAATCCCACTTGTCAAAAAAATTTACAACTAAGGGTTAGTATTATAAAACATGTTTACAAGGTTGCCCTTGTCGCACCAAGATATTAACAAAATGCTCCAGTATCGGAGCATTATATTGCTCGGGTAAGGCTTTCAGAAAACTTTGAGGCTTTTAACCTTGATAAATGATATTTATCCCACCCGACCAATGTTTTTTTTAGAGTCTATGAGAAAGTCCATGATCAATGATGGAATTCATAACTTATTATGTTATCATATTAAACTTACTGGATAAAAAAAGTAGCGACGGATGTTAAAGTATGTCCAACATTGGCCAAATTTTGCAGAAAGCGTTAAAATGTATCATTGGTGACGGATCTTTGGCCAATTGCCTACAAGCTCTACTAATTAACCCATTTCTTCAGTAAATAAATGACTTACAAACAAACAGTTGAATTTTGTTAAAATAAACATTTCCTGTTCTTAATTTAGAAAGTAGTGGAAGTAATTATATAAATATAAGAGTGTCGTAGATTGAAGCGGAATTAATCATCAAATCATTACTTACCGTATCAGGATAAGGTATATAATACCTAATCAAAGCCGGGGGGGGCCACTACCAATTATAAATTATTTTGAACTAAACAACAACATACAGGCGTGATGTTATGTTGAGTGTAGATAAACTACATTAATAACAAACATGTAAGTTATCTCATTCAAGAATAGAATAGAATAGAATAGAATTTATTTATTTGTAAACACAGGTAAAAGGGTTGTTATAATATGTGAAGTTCATCCATGTTTAGCTATAAAAGCATACAAATATTTGACAAGTTAGTTACAAATTATAATACAATTTAATCAATTAGTTAAACATAATCCTCAAAGTATTTAATTATTATTATTATATTATATGTCAAACAATTACTCAATCATAATCCTAATAACAGTATTCAAATATTATATTACATAGTCTAACAAATAAACATGTCAAGAGAATTGCTAATATTGCATGATTGGAGACAAATTAAACATAGAAATAAAATAATTATAAATAAATCGGACGTAGTAAGCTCACTAACTACTGTCACGCTAGATATCTATCCCTCAATAAATACCTTAATTTTTCATTGTATCGTATATTTTTCTAAACCTTTTGGCTTTTGTCGTTCTTGTGTTTTATCGGTCCTTTGCATATCTGGATAATGTGCAGTCGAGATAAACTATTTCGGCCTATTCTTTTGTCGGGCTACTGCATGTCGGGATGGCATTCAATCGGTCATCAGTTATTCGATCTAGTGTTTTGTCGGCCCCACTGAAAGTCGGGAAAACGTTTAGTCGAGACAAACTGTTTCGGTTTAGTCTTCTGTCGGTCTACTGCAGGTCGAATAAATGAACTGTCGGTCTAGCGTTCATCGAGATGTTGTCTGTCGGAATGACGAATGAATCGGTAACCCAGGTACTCTCAGAGAGATCACTAGCAACGCCATGGCGTTGTTGGCCTTTTTTGAGGAGTTGGGATGGATCGAGTAAGTTCTCATCCGTATGCAAAAAACGCGTTTAGACGTGAAGTTGTGGAAACCAGCCCGTTATACTATACGTACGGACGGACGGACGGTCACGGACCGTCCCGTCGTCGTAATGTGGATAAACCCTTAAGTGTCCGATTTTGCCAACCCGCCTTGAGCATGCCTGGTGATCAATACTCATTCCTTCTCTGTATTAGAAATGGTCTTTAGGGACAGTTACAAGCTGGTATATATTTTTCAAAAACGAATTACTTGCTTTAACTGTGAAGGAAAATATCGTGAGGAAACCTGCACACCTGAGAGTGCTTCATACAGTTCTCGATGGTGTATGTAGTCCGCCAAACCTAAGTCCTTAACCTTCTCATTCTGAGAAGAAGCCCGTACCCAGCAGTGGGAGATGGGCTGATGATGATGATACATTTTTCACAAACTCTTAGATACAAGTTACGATAGCTACAGAAAAAAAAGTTGCCTGGTCTATGCCAGAAACAGCATCTGTTTCCTAAACCAATCAATTACTGAAATGCAGCAGTAAAGTGTTAGGTTTATAGGTAGTAACAAATTGATGGCTCATTACTAACAAGTACTATCATAACCCATTTTCAGTTTATTCTTAGGTCTTGCGTTGAATGATGGTTTCTCGATAGGTTCTATAATAAAATTTTGTATACACATTTCACAACTATTTGACACTGCCAATAAGATCGTTCTATCTGTTCCTCTGTCCACCTGTCCTAATCTTTTACAGCTTAATAACTTCTATAGTTATAAACATAAGTGCATGAACTCTCTGGTTATATCCACCACTCTTTTTTTGTTTTCGGGTGGAAATACTTGTGGATATCCTCCGACTCTCTCTCTCTCTCTCTGTGGAGAAGAAGATTAGAAGATGGGAGGACGACATAAGAACTACGTGCAACATGGAGGAGGAAAGCTCAGGATTGTGAGCTTTGTAAGAGTCTGGGGGAGGCCTTTGCTGGAAAGCAAAACAATCATAATAATATTAATGTACCCGATATTTGGGACATTTTTACACATCACTATGTAGTCCCAAACTAAGCAGAGCTTGTGGTATGGATACTAGACAATAGATATAATACTTATATACATTACTTATATAGATTGTGGAAAGAAAAAAACCAGCAGAATCCGGCTCGTGAGCGATTTTTTCTTTCTACAATTTATATCTTAAGATTTCGCTTCACATGCGTAAAATGCGATAAAAATAATGAAATAGTATTACCGATGTCAGTGGAAATTAAAATAAAATAATTACTTAGTACATAATGTTTAAACTACCTATATATAAGGGTTGTTAAATAAAGGCTTTTTGTAATTGAAAAAAATCCTCCGACTGGGGAAGGCAGATGAATAATGTCAGACTCCTATCGACTATCACACGGTGGCCATCCTCAGCACAAAATAGAGGAACTCCGGGAACTCCAGTGGAACGGGCCGGTACCCCTCCAGTTCTATACCTTTGACACGTCCTGACAATATTGTTTTCTCCACACAGCACGTGACCATCACGTGCTGCTATCCTCTCCAGGATTGCTTAATAGACGCCTCTAGTGCCTCCACACTTAGCGTTCACGATTCCGACGATCCCCTGCCAGATATGGGGCAGAGGATGCGGTCTTTAGGCCTATCTGGGTCTTGCACCAAGGCGGTTACCTCTCCTGCATCTCCTTCTCCGAACGGGATCAGCCCTCTACCGATCTCGCTCTGCGACCTCCTGAAGCATAACGTTCTCGCAGAAGGCCGACACAACCCTCCAAGCCGGAGGATCTGCCAGTCTGGCCTGGTACGGGTTGCCAGACTACATGCATCATCTATAACTTTTAGCACTCTCAGATGTGCAGGTTTCCTTACGATTTTTTGATTCACTGTTAACGCAAGTGCTAAGATTTTGCCATAAGATCCACACATGAATTCGAAATCAGTTTCGCGTTGATTTTGTACTGATGGCATTTCGAACTCAACCATGGCCCAATTTTATTGCTGTAAGATTACCTCCATCGTATCTAGATCTTCGACATTTTAATGAGTTTTTAGCGGTCAGATGCAATCCCGTTATTGTATCTCTGATTCATTGCACAACTTGTGATATTGCAGTGAATGCCATGTTTCATTCTAAACGAAACTTTCAGTCTTGAAGACCGGCCATTAACTCTTACAAACTATGCCTTCTTAAATCTGCCCTTAAATTTACTCTTAAACTAAGAAGTAAATAAATACTTAAATTCGTAATAGCCTTAAAACTCTAAAGCTGTAATGCTGATTGCTGACTCGTCAAAGAAAACCTCGCTTTGATTTGAACAAAAGGCTCAGTGATTTACGCGGCATTCGTGAAAAATCTTCCCTCCCTGTTTATTTTGACATGTCTGAGAAGGATAGAGATATCGCATTTGCACGGGATGAGAGGAAGAAGTTTGTTTTGTGCGATCATACCTGTAGGTACATACCATTTATTTTGTTCATACAATCTCATATTTATTCGTATCTAATATTTTGTAATTTGTAATTTATATTTTGTCACCTTTTACGACACGCCAAGCTGGGAGCTCAGCAGTTTGTTTTACTACAGTGACTGTGATACTTAAAACATACTTGCATATTTATTTATACGTTGGACTTTCATGTTTTCGCGGCGGCTACAAGTAATACAAGTATGTAAGCAGTTAGATGTCCATATCAAAATACTTAGGCTATTAAACCTACATGAAGCTGGGGGCTTTCATGTAAGTTTTACTCGACTTATTTCTTCAACTTCATACGAATTAACCTATTTACCTAAACCTACTGCACCATTATTTCAAGACGTGTTGGAATTGTACAAAATTAAATCCAACAAAAATAGTTTCATTGCAATCTCGAGCGTGTTAAAGTGCTTTCACACTGCTTGTGTTCTGTAGAATGCTCGCGTAAAACAACCGCGGCCTGAGACTAACGTTACAATAATGTGCTGAAAGCCGTCTCCGCAAGAATTCCTCTCATTTCCGCTGGCGTTACTCACATATTTGATTTTCTGTCCTTTTTTAAAACGTTTACATTCAACTTGAGGAGCATTAAAGCTATGCGAAATCTGTCTAAAAATAGTTTTATGGCACTATCATCCTAAATAGGTATGAAAAATCCGTTTTGTTTGATTGATTTTTGTTTATTTGTTTATTCAAGTAGGTATAACGCTAAAACTACTGGACTGGTTTGGATGAACATTTGACACGGATAGATCATGTCCTGAATTCTAATATGAAATACTTTTTTTTAACTTTTCTGAGCCACGGGCGTAGACTAGTTAAAATATAATTATACTACGAATTTTTTTTTATATTTTTTTATTACATGGGACTATAACATAACTGGCGAAATGTGGGTGTGTACTATACACCTCTGCCTACCGCTCCGAGAAATACAGGCGTGATGTTATGTTATGTTATGTTACGATTTTTTACAGAGTATGGTGCCTATCTAATGGAGATGTATATTATAAATAAAAGATTATGATTCAAAATTGTCAAGCGTGGCGATTATGGCATATCCCCCCATTAATTGGGGGAGGCCTGTGTCCAGCAGTGGACAATACTTTGCAACCACCATTAATCATTAGGTATTTGTGTTTTAATGTATCTCAAAACATCGTCACAGAAGTATTTATGACTTTTAAATACTGCCATCTGTGATCAAAACGTAACACCACTCAACCTGCCCTTTCAGTTTCAGCTTCAGTCAAAACACACTTCGTTCCGTTTCAACATCAACAGTAGTTCGTTCTAGTGATACTAGATGTCACTAGTAGTTTTTGAATACGTAAAACCAATTATGCAAGTTTCATTTTTTTTTGTGTATCAATCAATTGTATTATTTAAAATATGTTAAATTAACATTTCATTTCACCAAATTATTTATTTTTGTCAACAAATTAACATTAATTTGTGTTATAAATGAAAAAAACTTTATTATATTTTTAACCGACTTCAAAAAAAGGAGGAGGTTATGTATTCCGCGGGTATTTTTTATTTTTTTTTCATTTATGGACACCGATTACTTCTAGATTTGTGGGCCGATTTACGTAGTTGTTTTTTTATTTGATAGAGGAAGCCCGCGCGGTGGTCCCATATAAATTTTATTGACTTAGGCTGAGCAGTTTTTTAACCAGCTTCAATAAATCAGTTTATTTTAGCTTCGCCTATCTAAGTAGATGATCTGCTCATTGGTACGTTTTTCTGAGAATTCTTGGCCGATATGCGTGTTTTTTTTCACGATAGTGATTGGAGGTTTGGAAGAACATGAGCGAGACTTTGCCCAGCAGTGGGATAGCAAAGGTTAATAAAAAAAATATTCTCAAACTGATTATATAAACATTTATGAATGAACTCTCGCAATTATCAACTAAAAAGTATGAAATAAAAACTTTTTAACAAAAAATAAAACCGATTACAAAAACCTTAACTAAAAAGTAAAAAAAAAATAATCATTGTATGTATTTTAAAATCTTAACATAAACCAACATTTTGAAGGCGGCGCGTGATTTTCATGTACGTTCACATAAACTGTTTTTTATTACTATAGATATGCGCTCGACTGTACATCATATTTACATGACGCAGAGGGTCAATCACGCGCTGCCTTCAAAATTTTGATTTATGTTAAGATTTTAAAATACATACAATGATTATTTTTTACTTTTTAGTTAAGGTTTTTGAAGTCGGTTTTATTTTTTGTTAAAAAGTTTTTTAATATTAGGCTGTTTGGCGGTTTCCTTTTACCACCTGCGCACGCATACCTATACGTCACCGTTCGATTACAGTAATCAGCGCGCCATTTATAAAAAAATCAATATTTGTCTTAAATATGTTTATATGTTTTTTCCTCGCTAACAACAAACAACGTCGTATGACACGCGTGAGTATTGACTATTATTTATTATATTATTGGCTCCATTACGCCCTCACCTTCCGCTCGGGCTGCAATCCAGCCTCGAATTTAATATAATCTACTATTACTTGGTCTGAAGGCCCATCATCATCATCAACTCAACCTATCGCAGTCCACTGCTGGACATAGGCCTCTTCCAAGTTGCGCCAGAACACTCGGTCCTCTGCCTTCCGCATCCAGTCCCCCCCAGCCACGATCTTCAGGTCGTCATACTAATATTGAGGGCCCATACTAATATTTATTTTGTTCCGTGCAGGAATCGAACCGGGTAAAGAGAACCAACCAATCTTTGAGCCTCGGCCAAACGTGTTCCGAAATTAAGTTCACAATCATTGAAATTAATTCAATCTATTGCTAGTTTATAGGTTGTGCTACGGAATAAAACGATAATTCAAAATTTATTTATAAAAGTAAGTCGGGACACGGGGTCAGTTCGTTCAAATAATGAATAAATAATAATCTCACTCTTAATTTGCTCTTAATACACACACACACACACTCACAAACGATTTTTACTAATGTGTAGTTGGCTCGACATCCTACGTCACAACAGGGATCCAGCAGAATACCAGCGTTAGATTTAATAACTTGGCAATATGCTGAGCTGGACACCCATTTGTCACAATTTTGAGACACACATGGCGCATCACTGTCAATGACTTTTTCCTCGCTTTGTTACTTCTTCACTATATCTATTTCTTGTTCAAGTATATCCTTTCTTTTGTATGTGTCTCAGTTTTGTCAAATAAATATTTTTCTTTCTTTCTTTCTTTCAAATGGATCTGACGCAGAGTGTGGTGACACTTATAATTGCTGGCAGTAATAGCGTGTCATGTCACGTCAGTTTATCCTACACCTCATTTGAATGCGTGTCGTTACATTATGATGACACTTTCTGTGGAAAATCCATTTGAACAAACCTACCCCGTGTCCCGATTTACACCAAGTCACTATACCTACTTTCTAAAAAGAAGTTACTGTGTATCGTCAATATTCAAAGAATTCGATACTTACATAACCAGCCCATTACTGTCCCACTGCTGGGCACGAGCCTCTTCTCAGTATGAGAAGGCTAAGGCCTTAGTCCACCACGCTGGCCTAGTACGGGTTGGCGGACTGCACACACCATTGAGAACTGTATGGAGCACTCTCTGGTGTGCAGGTTTCCTCATGATGTTTTCCTTCACCGTTAAAGCAAGTGATAATCGAATATAAATCCGAACATGAATTCGAAAAGTCAGAGGTGCGGGCCGGGGTCGAACTCACACCCTCCTGCGTGGAAGGCAAGCGTTCAACCACTAGGCTATCACTGCTTTTATAAGTTCAGTGTTTTTCGATACTTAACATTAGATAAAAACGGAAAAGGGTTAGACAGGATTGATTTGTGGAAAGGTTCTTTTGATCTTAGCAACGATTACGTTTAGCAAAGCTAAAAAATATTTTTAACTAACAACTCAAAAACGTATCTTAATTTTAACAACACAAGGTTGAAATTCGTGTAGCTAATTTAAGTAAGGTACAATTAACTGAACTTTTTTTTCTGTTTCATCCACTCAGAAGGAAGATTATCAAATAAATAAAGATTAGCTTTCTTTAAGGGAAAATTACAGTGAGTTTTTTTTTGGGAATGCTTATTCACAAATGTATTTTTTTTTTGATACTAGCACATTGTTGCATCTGCGAATTTATTTCAGAGTATAAGTACCTATAAAACAATAGTATTTGTTAACCTGAAAAGGGGTCATTGTACTCATCATTATGAATTTACCATCGGACCATCCCCAAAATCGCGATAAATAAATCGGCTGTTTCCTACATTATTTTGTGTTCACTTATATCGATAGAATGTAAGGAACAACTTGTTTATCCGATTTCAGGATTGGTCTGATAGTAAAAGTTATTCATAATTAAATGATAAATAAAAATACCCATTTTCAGGTTCATGGTAAATAGTTATGGTTTACGGTACAGTCTGCAAATATATACCTAAGTATGTGAGATTACCACCGGCAAAATTGAAACAACAGAAATGTGTTCAGAATTAACTTAAACAAGCTTCGGAATTACCGTTTTCAAAATTACGGGCAATAGTTCAATATTTAGTTCCAAATTCAGTTCTTGAATATAAATATTATAAATGGGTCAATTCTACTGCATCGCGTATAAAACGGTCGATCGGTCAAACGCTGACATGAAATCAAAATATCTGCAAAGCTTGCATTTTTCTTGTATGGACACACACGAGTTATCTGTTACATCTTTCATGGGAAATGTTTGAACATATTTCTCAATTTTCTTACAAAATAGATCATCACAAGAAGTTATCGCTAGATAGATAGATAGATAGATAGATACAGATAGAGTAAACTTTATTATTCAAAACTTAATTTGTAACAAACAACATTGTTGTATGCGGGTAGATTCCGCTAACTGTAGGTTTGCACCAAAAAAACATTTAACATGTAATGTCTCGAAACTTGTCATATGAAACTAATGTCACAACTTGTTTTGTTGATTGTTACGTTCGCACTGCAGAAAACTGGGTAAATTCTTTGACAGATTTCAAGATTTGTTGTTGGCTGTGTTTGCACTGACTAAAAACTTATACATTGACATGTTTGTCTATAGATTTGTCACGGCTGACGTTCGCACTGATGCTTAATCATGTCTCACAACTAGTATAATTCTCGTTTTTTGTGTTTTCCAATGAGGTCGGTAAACATGTATGGCCGAAAGCAGATACTTTGAAGTGTATCGAAATTGATTGTGAAACATGTCAATAAACTATGAAATGTCAAACAAGTTTCGTTTCAACAAGTTGTGTGATAATGCGAACGCGATTCGATACATGGACAGAAAACTGACTTTTCAACATGTTTTTTTTTGTGAATGTTTCGTCAGTGCAAACTCACAGTAACTATTGAATTGTAAAATTTACTATTTGTTAAGAGTTTACGTTTTTGCAGAGGTAAACACCATCTTAGAAGAGTTTCTATGTACAAAAACTTTTTAACAAAAAATAAAACCGACTTCAAAAACCTTAACTAATAAAAAGTAAAAAATAATCTTTGTATGTATTTTAAAATCTTAACTTAAACAACATTTTTAAGGCAGCGCGTGGTTGACCCTTTGCGTCATGTAATGTACAGTCCAGCGCAATATCTATAGTAAAAACAGTTTATGTGAACGTACATGAAAATCACGCGCCGCCTTCAAAATGTTGTTTAAGTTAAGATTTTAAAATACATACAATGATTATTTTTTACTTTTTAGTTAAGGTTTTTGATGTCGGTTTTATTTTTTGTTAAAAAGTTTTTATTTCATACTTTTTAGTTGAGGGTTGATTCATAAATGTTTATATAACCAATTTGAGAATATATTTTTATTAACCTTTGCCATCCCACTGCTGGGCAAAGGTCTCGCTCATGTTCTTCCAAACGTCCAATCACTATCGTGAAAAAACAACACGCATATCGGCCAAGAATTCTCAGTTTATGTTGTTTCCTACGTCTCAAAAAATAAATAAAAGCGTGCATGCTTAACGTTATCAACTCTAATAATTTCTTAGGTTTTCGTGACTACTACACATTATAATAAAACAAATATCATAATATTCTTTAGAAATATCTGTAAAGACACTTGTCATCTTAGTCTACCCACGACCACGAAATGCTGCAAAGCTTTCGAAACGTCAGGAAAACCAATTTAAATAATATACGCGATAAACTTTGTTTTATTATAATGTTATCAACTCTGTTGAAATGAAGGATGAAATGCAAGGATAATCATTTTATTGGAGACTAAAACGACTAGAACGACTTATACAACTCTACTCTTTTGTCCCCAGAACAAAAAACCAAGAAGTTTCCGGTGTTAGTCTTCATTCATGGTGACTCGTTCGAGTGGAGTTCTGGCAATCCGTACGATGGCAGGATGCTGGCCTCTTACGGCAATGTTATGGTCATCACTGTCAACTTCAGGCTTGGTATTTTGGGTAAGTTTGAGAACTTTAGTACTGTAAGGAGAGATATACATACCCCAGAACTCATACAATCAACATTATCATTACAGCTGAAAGACGTCCAGCTGGACAAAGGCCTTCCCAAGCATTGCTACAACGTACTCACACAGTATTATACCTACTCATAAATAGCCTGTGCCCGCGGTTTCACACTCTTGGATGTCGTTTATCGCGCATCCCTCGGAACTGTTCATCTTCCCGGGCTATGTTCTATCTGTATATGATCAGGCAGACAAAATGAAAACTCTGTACTTCAATATAAATGCGTGTATTCCATTGAGAGTTAGTGAACAGAAGAGTGACGTCCGTGTGGTGCCGGACGTCCCTGTGGTGCCGGACGTCCGTGTGGTGCCGGACGTCCGTGTGGTGCCGGACGCAAAGAATTTCACCACCCTATATCTTCTCATGGGTATCGTAAAAGGCGACTAAGGGATTCACCAGAGGATGGGCAGCAGCGTCCTCCGAGTATTTAACCAACCAACTGCGATCGCCAACCCGCCTGCCAAGCGTGGCGATTATGGCATATCCCCTCATGCAAAGCACAAATAAAAATCGGCCCCTAGTCCCCGGCGACCCCGCTAGCCCTGGTTACGGTAGCGGCCTAGGTAACGGCGGGGCAGGGGGTGCTAAGAATCCCCGGCAGAGATCCGGCTACCATAACAAAAAAAGACTGGACCTGGCAGCATACAACACACGTACACTGCGGACCGACGAGAAGCTTGTCGAACTCGAGGAAGAATTGAGCAAGTTATGATGGGATATCGTAGGGTTATCTGAAGTCCGAAGAGAGGGGGAGGACACGATAATCCTCAAATCCTGTTTGGAACAATAATAATATCGGCGGCGGGAGATGCAGTGCGGGACGCGGGGAAGGAGGCGCGCGCGCCGGCCGGCCACGACACAGCGCCGGCAGAGCAAAATTCACGACAGGAACCGATACCCGTGCCAATTGTACGCGCGCCGCGCCGCTATTCCTTTGTTCCAAGTGAAATAAAATAATATTTCAATATAAATATTCAGAATCAGTAAATCTATTTTAATAATAACATACAGTCCTCAACAAAGCCGGTAACTTGCTCTATTTCCGGGAGGGCGACCAACTTTCCCAGGGCGGTGTCGGGTTTATCGTCCACAAGTCTCTTGTGAACAACATAGTGAAGATCGAGAGTATTTCGACCAGGGTGGCGTACCTTATACTCAGAATAACCGAAAGGTATTCGTTGAAGGTTATACAGGTATATGCCCCGACCTCGAATCACCCCGACGATGAGGTGGAGACCATGTATGAGGATATCTCGAGAGCCATGCATGGCTCTAAAACTCACTTCACTGTTGTCATGGGAGACTTCAACGCGAAACTGGGCAATCGCTACGATGATGAGCTGCGAGTGGGGAAATTTGGATATGGATATCGGAACCACCGGGGTCATCTACTGGCTGGCTTTATGGAGAAGGAGGGACTCTATATGATGAACTCTTTCTTCAGAAAGCGTGAGCATAGGAAGTGGACCTGGTTGGGCCCTGATGGTGTAACGAAAAATGAGATTGACTTGATTATGTCGACGAAGAAGCAAATATTCAATGATGTCTCTGTGATTAACGCGGTCAAAACCGGAAGCGATCACCGTTTGGTAAGAGGCACATTGAATCTGAACATCAAGCTGGAAAGATCTCGACTGATGAAGTATACGCTCCGTCCAACACCGATCCAAATCCAAAACCCCGAGAGCTTTCAGCTCGAACTTCAGAATCGTTTCGAATGCCTAGGGAGCTCAGTGGACGATTACAACGATGGGTTTGTGGAAACTGTCCATACGGTCGGGTCTAGGATCTTTAGGACCCGTCGTACAAATAGAAACAAAAAGCTCTCTGACCACACTCTTGAGCTTATGGCGGAAAGACGCGAGATGATTCTGCAGTCCTCAGATGATGCGTCTAAGTGCCGGCAGCTCAATAGACAGATCTCAAAGTCCTTGAAAAGTGACCTACGCCAATTTAATACGGAACGTGTTAAAGACACGATAGAGAAGAACAAGGGCTCCAAAGTCTTCGCAAGAGACCTGTCTATTGGGCAGAGCCAGCTTGCAAAACTGAGGACCGACGATGGCAGAGTCGTATCTTCCAAGCCAGAGCTATTGAAGGAGGTCGAGAAGTTCTATGGACAGTTATACACGTCCACCCGAACACCCGCTGTAAATCGGGCTCACGACCCAAGAGCTCGATTGACCCGACACTATACCGAAGATATCCCGGACGTCAGCCTGTACGAGATTAGGATGGCTCTGAAGCAGCTCAAAAACAACAAGGTACCGGGTGATGATGGAATTACGGCCGAACTCCTGAAGGCGGGTGGAAAACCGATCCTTAAGGCCCTTCAGAAGCTGTTTGATTCCGTCATTCTCGAGGGAAGAACGCCACAGGCATGGAGCAGAGGTGTGGTGGTACTCTTCTTCAAAAAGGGCGATAATGCTCTACTGAAGAATTATAGGCCCATCTCACTTCTGAGCCATGTCTACAAGCTGTTTTCGAGAGTCATTATGAACCGTCTTTTGCGCAGGTTTGACGACTTCCAGCCTCCCGAACAAGCCGGTTTCCGAAAAGGCTTTAGCACCGTAGACCACATACATACGCTGCGGCAGGTTATACAGAAGACCGAAGAGTATAACTTGCCTCTTTGTTTAGCGTTTGTGGACTACGAGAAAGCCTTCGATTCGATCGAGACTTGGGCGGTACTACAGTCTCTTCAACGGTGCCAGATTGACTATCGGTACATCGAAGTGTTAAAGTCTTTGTATGAAAACGCCACTATGTCAGTCCGATTACAGGACCAAGCCTCGAAACCTATCCTTCTGCAGCGAGGTGTGAGACAGGGAGATGTGATCTCTCCGAAACTGTTCACTGCTGCATTGGAGGATGTCTTCAAGGTTCTGGACTGGAAGGGGCTAGGCATTAACATTAACGGCGAGTACATCACTCACCTTCGGTTTGCCGACGACATAGTAGTCATGGCTGAGACCATGGAGGACCTCGGTACAATGCTCGATGACCTCAGTAGAGCTTCTGATAGAGTGGGTCTTAAAATGAATATGGACAAGACAAAGGTTATGTTGAATTCCCATATAGCACCCATTCCCGTAAACATCGGAGAATCTACACTTGAAGTTGTTGACGATTATGTATACCTAGGACAAACTGTCCAGCTAGGTAAGTCCAACTTCGAGAAAGAGGTCAATCGTCGAATCCGACTCGGTTGGGCAGCGTTCGGGAAGCTACGCAATATGTTCTCGTCCAAAATACCGCAGTGTCTCAAGACGAAAGTCTTTGACCAGTGTGTGTTGCCAGTAATTACTTACGGTACTGAAACGAGGTCGCTCACAATGGGCCTGATAAGAAGGCTCAAAGTCACTCAAAGGGCAATGGAGAGGGCTATGCTCGGAGTGTCCCTGCGTGATCGAATCAGAAATGAGGAGATTCGCAGGAGAACGAAAGTAACCGACATAGCCCGAAGAATTGCCAAACTTAAGTGGCAGTGGGCGGGGCACATTGCTCGCAGAACGGATGGCCGATGGGGCAGTAAAGTTCTGGAGTGGCGACCGCGTACTGGAAGGCGCAGCGTGGGTAGGCCCCCCACAAGGTGGACCGACGACCTGGTGAAGGTCGCGGGAATCCGCTGGATGCGGAAGGCACAGGACCGGTTGTTGTGGCGATGCTTGGGGGAGGCCTATGTCCAGCAGTGGACGTCTTTCGGCTGAAATGATGATGATGATGATGATGAACAGAAGAAAACTATGTATAATACTAAAACAGCCGCACTTGTGTTAAGTAGCAAATATTGCGTTCGGTAATGTTGCTAGCATAATTTTGACAGGCGTTGTAAGTGGTTTATGTTCTTTTTCTAAACACTATCTGTATGCCAAATTTCATTAAATGGATCGTCCGGCGCACCCTGGGCAGTCAGCCCCGCTACCAACCTGCTGATTGGCTAATATTTTACACATGACATGAGCTACTATCATAATGTAGCTCATGTCGACACGATAGAAGAAGATTTCAATAAAATCCATACAGTAGTTTTAGCGTGAAAGAGTAACATACATATATTCACAATAATATTAGTAGGAAGGAACTAGGTTAAGATAATATTATTGTCAATAGTACATTATTTTGGAGCAAGAGAGAAGTGAAGCAGAAATCAGTTTCTGATTCGGGTCATATGTCCAGAATTGAATCAGACTCCAAAATATTAAATGTTTTGGGGTCTCTAAGAAAAGGCTGGAGATAAACTCTGTCAAATATACTATTTCTTTATAATTTGTTTATAATATGACGAGAGTATAGGAGAGTGGAATTTAATTTTTCCAGGATTCATGAAACCAAGTCTAACAGAACACGTTTACGGCAACAATGGTCTGCTAGACCAGTTGGCGGCCCTGCAGTGGATCAAAGATAATATTGAGGATCTGAACGGCGATCCATTATCAGTAACTCTGATGGGACAAGGCACTGGGGCTGCCTGCGTCAATTTCTTGATGTTGTCTCCAATTTCCAATGGTAAGTTCTACATCTTCCACTTTTTCATCCTATAAGTTCTTAAACTGACATAGAGGAAATGCGGGCAGAGAGACGTTTGAAAATTAGGTAATTGAAGAAACAAGAAAACTATCGCTGTCGCTTTGGGAGCGCTCGGCCTCAAATAAGTGCGATAAAGACAACTGCAGCCCCGACTCAATAGCCTTAGCAAAAAAGTCATAATTCGAGGTTTGGCTCTCGACTATTTTCTCCTCCAAAACTAAACCAATTTAAAAGATATTTCATAAATATGAATAAGAAGAATATGTACTGTGTTGCTATGTTTTTCCTTTTTCATTAATAGTTGTCAAATGTATACATCAGGTCTCTGTAGACAGCAGTCTACCAGTCGAATTCTTTACCATGTTTATCATTTGTTTTGAATCTCTGATATTCAGCCAAGTTGCAAGCGCCATGCAGTTGAGCGACAAGCGGACTAGCAGTTACTGTAGTCGTAGTAACTAATAGGTAATTCTGTGCTATGGTTTCGAAGATTTTAAAACCAAGCGATTCGCAGCAAGCAAGGTTCGATTGCTAGTCAAGCTACATGTGCAGCGCGGCACGTGGAGCTGCCGCTGCCGCCTGCCACTCAACTCCAAAGATTCCCTTTAGTTTTTTCAGTCTGCTACTAGGGGCTTATTTAGTAACTTTGAACTTAAGTTTCTGTAAGCTTTCCTTCTTTTAAGCGATCATCATCATCATCATCATTTCAGCCGAAAGACGTCCACTGCTGGACATAGGCCTCCCCCAAACATCGCCACAACGACCGGTCCTGTGCCTTCCGCATCCAGCGGATTCCCGCGACCTTCACCAGGTCGTCGGTCCACCTTGTGGGGGGCCTACCCACGCTGCGCCTTCCAGTACGCGGTCGCCACTCCAGAACTTTACTGCCCCATCGGCCATCCGTTCTGCGAGCAATGTGCCCCGCCCACTGCCACTTAAGTTTTAAGCGATAAGCAATCAAAATAAGAAGACAAGTAGTTCCATCAACTATGTCATAAGCAAGAATAATATCCATATTCTTTACATATTAGTTAAATTTCCCTTAGAGGCTTAATGTTGAATTGTACTGCCTTTTTATCATTATCATCATCATTTTAGCCGAAAGACGTCCACTGCTGGACAAAAGCCTTCCCCAAAGGATATGCCATAATCGCCACCGTTAGCAGGGTTGGCGATTGCAGTTGGCTGTTTTAATACTCAGAGAACGCTGCTGTCAATCCTCTGGTGAATCCCTAAGTCGCCTTTTACAACACCCATGAGAAGAGAGAGGGTGGTGCTATTATTTACGTATATATCCGGAACCTTTTTATCGTAGTCACTATTTATCGTAATCGTAGTTACTTGCAAACTTCTGAAATAAAAACACAACTGCACCGCTCTCCAAGTTTTAATTCCCAACACTTGGCGCTTTCACATCGCTCCTATATTTCATTCGTTAGCGAGTTACCTATCACCGTGTTCACGCCATTACACGCGCTATATTTTATTGTCAACGTATGAGTTTTCTCGCCATGTTTTCCTGAATCGTTTCAAGGCGTTATCGCACTAGCGTTCAAGCGTCATCTTCTTTCGTGCCTGCGCTGTTTGAATACCTTTCCTAAACGAGTTTCAGTGCGTTAATACCTTCAGATATCGATAAATGGATGAAATGAAATTCCGGAGTTAATTTAATGTACCTATCTTAGATTTGTGGTATTCGGGATAAAATAAGAACACAATAATTAGGTATTTAGGTAAACACAGCACTTGTTTGGAGTGATGGAGACAACGTCCAGTCCGCTATAGAAGTGAAACAGGAGTGAAATGCCATGTGAGCGGGGTACCATCCCCCACCAGTTACCATGCATACATTTATTTAGAGTCAATACAACAACCATTAAAAGTATGAATTGACATTACAGTTATCTGTGGATTATTCCAGTAGATACAATCATTGTTGATATTTCATATTAGTATTATTTATCCAAAAATCACAAGGTTAACGACTACTTACATTTTCACCTTGTTTAAACAGCAGTGCAGAAGCTGAAACCTTTTTTGATTCATAATTTCAGCCGAAAGACGTCCACTCCTGGACATAGGCCAAGCATCCACAACGACCGGTCCTGCGCATTCCGAATCCAGCGGATTCCCGCAACCTTCACCAGGTCATCGGTCCACCTTGTCGGGGACCTACCCACGCTGCACCTTCCAGTACACGGTCGCCACTCCAGAACTTTACTGCCCCATCGGCCATCCGTTATGCGAGCAATGTGCCCCGCCCACTGCCACTTAAGTTTTGCAATTCTTCGAGCTTCTTTTTGATTACTTTTATCTTAGTTATTCTGTTTTTGTAAGCTGTGATATCCTAGCGGTTGAGCGCTTGCCTTCCATGCACGGGATCTGAGTTAGAACCTGGCCCGCACCACTGACTATTAGAATTCATGTGCGGATCAAAATTTGATTATCACTTGCTTTAATGGCGAAGGAAAACATCGTGAGGAAACCTGCACACCTGAGAGTGCTCTTTATAGTTCTCGATGGTGTGTGTAGTCCTCCAACCCGCATTAGGCCAGCGTGGTGGACTAAGGCCTTAGCCTTCTCATTCTGAGAAGAGGCCCGGGCCCAGCAGTGGGACATTATTGATGATGATTCTGTTTTTATCTAAACCCTTTATTTTTCTACTACAGCGTTTGTGATGTTCAACATGGCCTTTATATCTATCACCGAGTCCATATTTTACTTTCCAGGTCTATTTCACCGAGCAATACTGATGTCAGGGTCGGCGCTGTCGGACTGGGCGATGACAAAAGATCCAACGCCGTACACGTTACAAGTGGCACAGAGTTTGGGCTGCAACCCTAGCTCTAAAAACATGATGGCATGCTTGCAGAAGAAACCGTAAGTGTTATCTTTGCTTTATTTTTAACCGACTTCAAAAAAAGGAGGAGGTTATGTATTCCGCGGGTTTTCATGTACGTTCACATAAACTGTCTTTAACCAACTTCATTTATTTACTATAGATATGCGCTCGACTGTACATTATATTTACATGACACAAAGGGTCAATCGCACGCCGCTTTCAAAATGTTGGTTTATGTTAAGATTTTAAATACATACAAGGATTATTTTTTACTTTTTAGTTAAGGTTTTTGAAGTCGGTTTTTTTTTTTGTTAAAAAGTTTTTATTATGAATAGTATTTGCTAACAATAATACATGCTGAAATTTTAATCACTTCTTTCCTGAAAAGGGGTCATTGTACTCATCATTATGAACAACTTCTACTATGGGCCCAGCCCTGAAATCACGAAAAAATAATCAGTTGGTCTCTAAATTAAAATGTAGGGACCACCAGTTATTTTTTTCGCGAAATCAGGGTTGGTCCCATAGTAAAAGTTGTTCATAATGATGAGTACAATGACCCCTTTTCAGGAAAGAAGCGATTACAATTTCAGCATGTATATGTCAACTTTTGATAAATTCTATTTTGAGCAGCTAAAAATTATAAGTTGTAGTTACTTTTGGGACTAATTAAATTCTCATTTTGATCACATTTTTAATATTTTTAGTCACTTCAAATGTGAGCATAATGTATCCATGTCAGATCGATGGGTTCCCTTCTATTATGGTTGAGCTGAAACATAATATCATCATCATTATCATTTCAGCCGATAGATGTCCACTGCTGGACATAGGCCTCCCCCAAGCATCGCCACAACGACCGGTCCTGCGCCTTCCGCATCCAGCGGATTCCCGCAACCTTCACCAAGTCGTCGGTCCACCTTGTGGGGGGCCTACCCGCGCTGCGCCTTCCAGTACGCGGTCGCCACTCCAGAACTTTACTGCCCCATCGGCTATCCGTTCTGCGAGCAATGTGCCCCGCCCACTGCCACTTAAGTTTAGCAATTCTTCGAGCTTCTTTTTGATTACTTTTATCTTAGTTATTCTGTTTTTGTAAGCTGTGATATCCTAGCGGTTGAGCACTTGCCTTCCATGCAGGGGATCTGAGTTAGAACCCCATCGGCTATCCGTTCTGCGAGCAATGTGCTCCGCTCACTGCCACTTAAGTTTAGCAATTCTTCGGGCTATGTCAGTTACTTTCGTTCTCCTTCGAATCTCCTCAGTCACTCAAAGGGCAATGGAGAGAGCTATGCTCGGAGTGTCCCTGCGTGGTCGAATCAGAAACATAATATCATTATTAATTAATTCACTTCAGTGAATTTGTCTCATTCATCAACCTACATTGTTCTCACACATAACATAACATAACATCACGCCTGTATTTCCCCGAAGGGGTAGCCAGAGGTGTATAGTACACCCACATTTCGCCAGTTATGTTGTAAGTCCCATGTAATAGGGGGCGAGCCTATTGCCACTAACCGGGCACAAATCCAGACTCCGGGCTGCTACTGAGAATTTCTTAATGAAAAAACCCAATAACAATTTGCCCGACCCGGGAATCGAACCCAGGACCTCATGCTCAGCAGTCGCGCTTGCAACCACTAGACCAACGAGGCAATGTTCTCACACAATTCTTCCCAAATCATGGAACAAACCATTGTACCATTTATACCATGAAAAGAGTATATACATGGAGTTTCTTGCCGGTTCTTCTTCATAGGACCAACATTTTTGAACCGTACAACTAGATTTTTAACCTTTTTAAATTGCATGTAAATGTTTATTCGAAATAAAAACTTTTGAATTTGTATTTGAATAAAACTTATTCCAATTTGTTTAATTTATAGTTAAATTTTCCACATTAAACAAGTTTTCATTACCTAACTCGTAACAACTTTCCCTAGAAAAGTTTCGAAATAAAATACAAAGAATATTAACACTAGAAACCTTTCCATTCTTCCTTATCAGAATAACTTTAACAGTCTTTAAACCTAAACGAACAATAAACCGCAGAATACTCACCATTGAGCCATTTCTATTCCCCATCCACAGCGTTAAAAGCTTTTAAGTCTTTTAACGTTTACAGAAATTTTAAAAGAGCATAAAATATGTACAGTCCATTCCGGTTTTAATGTTCCAGTGGACTGGTTTTATTAGCAACGTATTGAGTTTGTGGGTTATGCCCAATGATATTTAAAAGTACAGATATTTTACTTGCGCACCCTATCTGAAGACTTGAAAACGTCCTAATTAGGAAGTTTTTCTCTTAATCCGCGTCAAGTAAGGCGCCGAGCGTGACCGGTGACAAAGAAAAAACGAAAATGTCGTCTTGTCAGTACAGAAAGTGTTCCAATTATGAGGCGAAATTAACTTGAAGTAACCAACTTACTTGGTACTTGTTAATGTGTATTGTGCTGCCGCTGCGTATGGATTTTTTTTTGGTTTGTTTTGCTAGGGTATGGAAGAAGAAATTTAAATATGTCTACGTCGTTTGGTTACGTCTGTTTGTTTTTTTAGATTTGCTTCGGGATTTGCTTATAATCTATTTTGGACTATTATCGGTTTAGTCTTCCGTGGGACATGCCTTACTTTGCCCACGGCATTATCTTAGTATTAACACGCACTGACACTTTGTAACTTAACCAAAAGCGTTAGCGTTGTCACAGTTTTAAAATTTTGCCAAGTACGGAAATCGTAGCTATTATAGTTTACTCAAAAAATAACTAGGTAAAGTAGGGCTTGTGGGGGTATTTTGTTTCGTGCTGTATAATAATATAGGTACCGAGGAGTACTTAAATACCATATTGTGATCATTAACCCTTTTCTATGGGTAGAGATAATAATGACTCATAAAAGAATACCCTAGGAAAAAGAATACTCTATATTTATTTATATCAATTATTTATGTACAACTGGGTACAACAAAGGTAGTCTTAACACCATAGACATTCTCTACCAGACAAACTTAGGGTGATGCAGAGACAAAACAATGTAGATACACCAGTAAAATAATGAAATTCACGTGCCATAAAAATACCTAACTATATACGTACATTCATATACATTCTATATTTTATGTATTTCCTGACATAAAAGTATTCTATTACAAGCTACAGTGGCTTTTTATTTTCCCATTAATATATTGGTCCTACATTAATTAGACACCATATCAGTTATATTTATTAAAAACCTCAGACGAATAAAAAAGGCGGACGGAAACTCCCTAAGAAAATATTGAAACACAATATTTTTTCCAAAACCCACTATAATTTCGTCAGCATTTTAACACACCAGATATATATTGTTATTTTATTTGTGACACTCCCCACCGCATGAGTTGTTATCATTATGTAGCTCATGTCGACACGATAGAAGAAGATTTGTGACACTACGACAACCGTCACATGAGATTTGTTGCGTAATCGCGGGTTTTTGTCTTACTATGCGTGATCGAATCAGAAATGAGTAGATTCGTAGGAGAACGAAAGTAACCGACATAGCCCGAAGAATTGTCAAACTTAAGTGGCAGTGGGCGGGGCACATTGCTCGCAGAACGGATGGCCGATGGAGCAGTAAAGTTCTGGAGTGGCGACCGCGTACTGGAAGGCGCAGCGTGAGTAGGCCCCCCACATTATGGCAGGAATCCACTGAATGCGGAAGGCATAGGACCGTTCGTTGTGGCGATTCTTGAGGTAGGCCTATGTCCAGCAGTGGACGTCTTTCGGCTGAAATGATGATGATGACGATCTTTATTCATATAATTCTGCACGCAATTCATCCATCTTTTCTTCGGTCTCCCTCTCCCTTGTCATCCATGAAAATTAGGTAGACCGACGACCTGGTGAAGGTCACGGAAATCCGCTGGATGCGGAAGGCACAGGACCGGTCGTTGTGGCAATGCTTGGGGGAGGCCTATGTCCAGCAGTGTACGTCTTTCGGCTGAAATGATGATGATGATGATGATAGGTGTGAATGTGTGCGTGCCAGCCCATACTTTTAAGCGAGCCGTCTTACAATAGGTGCTTCACTTTTTGTTTAGCGAGATTCTGTCCGCCTTTTTTATTCGTCCATGTTCAAAACGAAGTCGGCAAAAAGAGAATACTAGTCATAATTTTTCGTCGAAACTTGTAACAACGTATGTGTATACAGCACCATACTACACTAACCATAGAAAACTTAATAATAAGGTAATAGAAATGTCATCTATGTCGTTTAATACCGGAACGCGTGCCGCCGGTTTGCCGCTACCGACACAAAAATACGCAATTACGCCCACCATGTAGCCTAAAAATAAATCATAACATAACATAACATCACGCCTGTATTTCCCCGAAGGGGTTGGCAGAGGTGTAATAGTACACCCACATTTCGCCAGTTATGTTATAGTGCCATGTAATAGGGGGTGAGACTATTGCCATTATCCGGGCACAAATCCAGACTCCGGGCTGCTACTGAGAATTTCCTAATGAAAAAACTCAATAACAGTTTGCCCGACCCGTGAATCGAACCCAGGACCCCACGCTCAGCAGTCGCGCTTGCATCCACAAATAAAAAATACTTACAATAAAAATAAATCCGTCGTTAGATATACTGCAAATACTTACAATTTAGTGACTCTGCGTCCAAAACAGCACTGATGATCAAGCAAACGCTTTGCACACTGGTGTCCTACGAGACACGTGTACGCGGCGACACTTTCACGTGCCTTTTTCACTTCTATTACCTTATGTTATTTAGATTTCTATGACGCTAACTAATTACCGTTGTTATTTTCTCAGCCTCATTATTTTGGAGTTGGTATTAGGTAATATCATTCCAATCTTGTCGACTTTTCACAGAGAGCTTTTTGCAATCATGGTTGACCTTCAAATTAATTACTTATTTTTAGATTTTGTTGTTTATTTGTCCTACAAATCCTATTAATAATATAAATGCGAAAATATGGATGTTTGTTAGTTTGTTCTTCAGTCACGCTGAAACGGTTATTTAGATTTAGATGAAATTTGGCAAATAGATATATGATAAGATGAATTAACTTGTGGGCTACGTTTTATCCCGAGATGATAAACAGTTTCCGAGAGATGCACGATAGCATGTTTCTGTAATAAACCGAAATATATGCAGGGGAAGCTGCGGGCATAGGCTAGTTTTTAATAAGACCATGCATTGAATATCTGTTCCGTGTGGTTCCGGACATAATAAATAGCACCAACCTATATCTTCGCATGGGTGCCGTAAAAGGCGACTAAGGAATTAACCAGAGGATGGGCAGCAGCGTTCTTTGAGTATCCAACCAACTGCGATCGCCAACCCGCCTGCCAAGCGTGGCGATTATGGCATATCCCGCCAACATGCTTGGCTGATGATGATGATAATTGAATATCTATATCTTTAATTACAGGTTATCAGAAATCAAAAAAGTTCAGATTTTAGCACGGGAGTTTGAGACCCCACTTGGACCAGTGGTGGCTGGGTCTTTTATACCAAATGAGCCAGCTAAGACAATGGAATCATATCCCAATTTATTGAGCAAGTGAGTACCAAGAACACAATCTTAATAGAATAAGAAAGTTGACTTCAGAAGAAAATGATCTCTATAGGTTATATACCATTAGTCGGCAACACATTTTACTTAACCGTCTTGTAATATATATGTCGTAGGATAATAGGATAAATCTAATATTTGCGAACATCCTAGGATGATTACAAAAGACCAGATAATTGGGATCACAGAAGATTTTCGTTATCATACGAGTTATTATTAGGATCATTGCAGGTGCATCATATCAGATGCATTAAAAGAGCCTCCATGAGTGACGATATTTAATTTATCGTCCGGTGCACCCTGGGCTGTCAGCCCCGCTACCAACCTACTGACTGGCTAATATTTTCCCCAAGGCATGAGCTATTATCATTTTGAAGAAGGATCATTGCAAAAATCCCAATTTGTTTAGGACGATTGAAAACTTGAACGCTGATTGGCTAATTTATGAGTCGAAAGACAAAGGAATGTAGCCGTAAGCCAATCAGCGCATCCGGTCAGTGCATAACGTTCATATCAGCTAATCAGCGCCCATTACGTGAGTGGTTATTTGCGACTAACCTAAGATAAGCCGGATTTTCGCAATGATCCTGAAAATAGCTCGGATGATAACGAAATACTTTCATAGATTCCATTTATCCGGTCCCTTGCAATTGTCCTAGGATACAAAGATACGATTTCGCAAAGATACGATTTTCTCGATTATCCTACGACATAAACAAGGTAATCTCCTTCTGTTTGTGTGAATAGCTATAGTTATTAGATTGTCTTCGACTATTCTCTCTGGAACTGGCGGCCTATGAAGTGAAATCTTGGAAATCTATTCACTATCTCAATAATAGTATTTAATCATCCCTTCAGTTTAAGAATATAATAAATTATAATCAAGATTTAGATCGTAAATTGACCTGTCAGTCTTAAATCCCTAAACCAGATTGATCTTTAATTCTCTTGATAAATGAATTTTTGGTCCCCTTTGAGTAATCTATGGACAATTAATTGCTGTTACAGAGAAATCGATAGTCGTGAGTATAGATGAGTTGCCGTCGTCGTCTCCATGACATCAGATTATGAATAAAATTTCATTGAAATTTTACAAATAATCAATAATTGACTAATCGATCATAACTACTTGCCTTTAAATAAAAGCATAGCGAAACGAAGTGAGGGCAAAAATACTAAATTAAGAGGAAATGCGGGTGGTCTTTTCTCCATATAAACGCTCTTGACTATTTTCTTCCTGGTTTATAATCCCAGAGCAATGATTTTTTTGAGTAAAATAAATATCAGCTTTTTCTGTTTCGTTTTTGTTAATAAATTGTTTGTAGAAGCCCTCAAATTGCCTACTTAGACTGCTGTCTACAGAGTCAAGTGTATAAATTTGACAACCATTAATGAAAAACGAAAATAAAGAGGCACAGTACACATTTTTTTATTCATTTTATGAAATTTCTTTCAAATTAGTCCAGTTTCGGAGGAGAAAATAGTCAAGGGACATACTTCAATTTAATAAGACTTTTTTACTAAGGCTATTCAGTCGAAACTGCAGTTGTCCTAAAACCTCGAATTATGACTTTTTTACGAAGCCTTTTCAGTCGGAACTGCAGTTGTCCTTATCGCACTTACTTGTGGCAAAGCGACAGCGATAGTTTCTTCAAATATCTAATCTTCAAAAGTCTCTCTGCTCACATTTCCTCTTAACTATCTTTGATTGAAGTACTAAACTAACAAATCTGGAATCATAGCTAATATCCCAACTGACATATGAAAAAATCGAATGATTTCGTCCAAAAATATAGCCTGTATACAAATTCCTTCACACAATCAAGTCCCGAATTATAATTCAATATGAAATAGGTAAAAAATACTGCTTACATCATCCTCCGAGCCTTTTCCCAATTATATTGGGGTCGGCTTCCAGTCTAGCCAGATGCGGCTGAACATCAGTATTTTACACGGAGCGACTGCCATCAGACCTCCGCAACTCAGTTACTGGGTAATACTGACATTCGGAGGTTAGACCAGTTGTCAGACTTTCAGGCTTTTGACTACCCGTAACGACTGCCATAGATATTCCTATGACAACCGGGACCGACAGCTTAACATGCTCTCTGAGGCACAAAAAAACATACTACTTACATCGTACTTACGAAACTATTTTGCAATACTGTTTCAGACTTAAAGACTTCTTCCATTGGTAACTTGATGCACATACACATACACAATGTTCGTTTACACGGCATTCAAAGAGAAAACAAGGGGTAACACATTCGTGAAAATTTCAAATGCCTTGTAAACAATCATTGTTTATGTGAGCGTGTTTCAGGCGATAGATGTTATAAAGAATGTGTTCAGTAAGGTTTCAGTGGTAATACACTGTATCATAGCTAGGAGGCGTGTATCTGAAGAATTTATCACCAAACGCATTATATTCGGGCAGATATTGATGGCCATATTTCTGTTAGTCATTGTTTGTGTATTGTTTGTTACATGCTCTAAGTTCGGTATAATCTGGAAATGGGGAATAAGTTGTGTTCTTAATACTGTGTGTTTTTCTGAGTTAGGAAAGAAATATGTAGGTTGCTTTATGCGGAGGCTGTTACTGATAGGTTTATAAGGCTATCACTCAGATATATTAGAGTTATTTTATGTCCAGCGCCAAGATACGAATTATGTTTTGAAAAAGACATTGAATGGTCTTACTTCAGTTCCCACTCCATGAGTATAAAATAATGGCACGTTTAAATGCCTTTAGTTCAAACTTTTTTAAATTTGTGTTTTGTTCTTCCAGATATCAACTCCTTAGTGGTGTAACAGAAATGGAGAGGTACCACGACTTTGGTGTTATAGAACTGGAACATGGAGTATTGGAGAATCAGAGAGATGAATTCATCAAGAAATACGCTAAGATCATCTTCGAAGGTGCTGAGGATGAAACCCTGAAGTCTATATTGAAAGAGTGAGTTTGTAGTAACAATGACGTTGATAATGTTTTGGTAGATATTATATTATTCAATTTTATTAATTTGGTTTTCTGGTATCTTCTCTCTTTTCGTGCATGTGATGATAAGAGGAAGCAATTAGGAGAGTGGTAATAACAGAAAAAGCCAGCGAAACTCCAATAATATACTCCTGCTTGATAAAAATTATAAGGTTGATGCAAAATAGAAAACAATAGTGCTTTTATGAGCGGGTCAACAATCACTGTTTGATGATAGACTGGTAAATGAAAAAGATCACTAATAGTATGAAATATCAAATGTGTTCGGTACTACCTACAACATAGACCAAAAACTCTGTGACAAAAACAGACGCTCCACAAAGTGTGCAGTGTACGAACATAAAATAACATAACATCACGCCTGTATTTACCCGAAGGGGTAGGCAGAGGTGTATAGTATACCCACATTTCGCCAGTTATGTTATAGTCCCATGTAATAGGGGGCGAGCCTATTGCCATTGACCGGGCACAAATCCAGACTCCGGGCTGCTACTGAGAATTTCCTAATGAAAAAACCCAATAACACTTTGCCCGACCCGGGAATCGAACCCAGGACCCCACGCTCAGTAGTCGCGCTTGCAACCACTAGACCAACGAGGCAGTCACGCAGTCAGTGTACGAACATGCCCTAGCCAAATCCAAATTTTATTCGATTTGATAAACAAACTGCCTCGTTGGTCTAATGGATGCAAGCGCGACTGCTGAGCGTGTGGTCCTGGTTCAATTCCCGGGTCGGGCAAAGTGTAATTGGGTTTTTTCATTAGGAAATTCTCAGTAGCAGCCCGGAGTCTGGATTTGTGCCCGGTCAATGGCAATAGGCTCGCCCCCTACTACATGGGACTATAACATAACTGGCGAAATGTGGGTGTACTATTACACCTCTGCCTACCCCTTCGGGGAAATACAGGCGTGAAGTTATGTTGTTGTTGTTGTTGATAAACCACAAGTTATAAGATTAAATATTTAGTAACGTTGTCAGATTATGTGATAGCACTTTATTTTTTATTTTAGTTAACACGATCAGTCTTACAATAATTATGTACACTCTAAAAACTACTCTTTAGAAAATATTTACAAACTACAAAATAAAATTATACAATATTTACAAGGTACAAAATAAAATGATACAAACCACACCGCTGTCATCCGACATAGTGCCCAGAAGACTGGCAGCGTTGCCACGTTGAATGGCAACGCTTATTCTTTGACCAAAGAATAAGCCAGCCCTCTGGTCACGCGAAGTGTCGACCAGCCTCTTGGAGATTTTCTTAAAAAGGGAGCGCGCTCTCGGACCCCATGACCCGAGTGTTTCGACCCCAAACGGCACAAAGTCATAGTTACCTGATAGGTTACTATATTTGCGCCGCTTGAGGGCCTCCGCAGATGCAGCGGCAGCGCCAGCACAACCAGCTGAGCTAGAAAGATGTGAAGGAGCAAGGGTGTCGACGCACGTTGCGTCCCTCACCAGTGGCCTACCCATCTTCCATGGCAATAACGACATGCCATCTGGTCTCTTGCCATCGTCTCGTACCAAGCCGTTGGGTTCTAAAACAGCTGGTAAACCAGCGGTGGCAAGAGCACGACGAATAATGTCATTAATGCTAGCGTGTCGCGCTAAGCGCCCCGCGCTCCTGCAACAAGACAGGCCATGGTGTCCTAGGCTGTCGACAAGTTCACCGCAATGGCACCGGTTTGGAGCAACACAAGTTGCGCCCAATATAGTTATATTTAGTTATATTTTCTTCCAGATACTCCCCTTCAAAACTTGACCCTCAGCGCTGGAATGTGGAAACAAATCGCGACGTTATACTAAACATGTTCAGTGACGCTCGAACCTTGGCTCCCGTCATCCGTTTCGCCAACTATCATTCAAAGGCCAACAGACAGTCCTACTTCTATGTCTTCGGACACAACTCCATCAGCTCGGATTACGCTGCGGTAAGTAAGTGAAGTGTGAAGTTAGTTCCGTGTGGTGCCGGACATAAAGAATTGCACCTGGCACCCTTATCTCTTCTCATGGATGTCGTAAAAGACGACTAAGGGATTCACCAGAGGATGGGCAGCAGCGTTCTCTGAGTATTTAACCAACCAACTGCGCTAGCCAACCCGCCTGCTAAGCGTGGCGATTATGGCAATCCAACAGTGGATGTCTTGAAATGATGAAGACGCACTTTTGTTATTAAAATATCGAGGTGGTGATTTACAATTTAAAATTAATAATACAGAGTGATTTATTTGAATGCATCAGAGATATCTAAAACGATGAAAACTAGAGAACTTTTGTTCTAACGAATCATGTGTTTAATTACCACCCACGGGAATCGAACCCAATAATTTTCATTGAAAAAGTTTCAAGTTGTTTTATCATAGTAATTGGTAGTTGTTGGGGTGCATTAAAAGAGCCTCCACGAGTGGTTATATACGGCGCACCCTGGGGATTCAGTTCCGCTACCAATCTGCTGACTGGCTAATATTTTTCCCACGGGATGAGCAGCTAAGCATCAGCTATCATTAAGTATCATTAGCTATCGAATGACTTTTTCGTTGAAATATGTCATTCCCATACATTTTGATTGTTTTCGATTAGCGTTGACGATTGTAGATTGTCAACTTGGCTAGGGGGGCAGGAAATTCTAAAAGTAAAATATAAATCCATTAATTTCAAGCAAATGCAAATATTTCAAGAGGGAAATGTATTTCTTGATTTCGAATAGACTTTTACGTTTCGCTTAAAAACACTAGACAGTGCTAAAATGTATCGCGAATGCCTTTTGTTTCACTGCGAACAATGGATGGTGGAAAAATGTTCTAAAAGTTCAATTCTTCAAGTTTGTATAGAGCTGGTATTACAACAGGTGTTAAAGTAATACAGATGAAGTATTGTTACAACTGAATTAATGTTAGATATTTTGAAAAACTCTAGAATTTGAGAGATTTTTGTTGTTTTTTTTTTTCAGATCGTATTGCTATTTAAAACTCTCTCTCTTTCTCACTCTTTCTCTCACTTGGCTATTGCACTTTTTGCGATTCAATCCCGTACAATTACTGATGTAGTTTCACCTGTACTTATACGCTTTTAAGTTAGCGTTATGAAATTAGTTTCAAAAATCGTAAAGAACAGTATCGTAATCGTGTCGGATACTGCAAGTCAGGTGCTAGCTCCAGCTGTACTAGCATAAATAAGCTACTGGTTTAATATTCTTGTGTAATTTTACGAACAACATGACAATCAAACATTTCTGAGATCATAAACGGTGTCCCAAACCCAGCCGCCGAACGGTGTAACTCACTTGCGATCGCAATAATGTTGATTTCTATGTTAATTGTTCCGTATGTTATGTACACCCAGGTCAAACTGTCCAGTTAGGTAGGTCCAGCTTCGAGAAAGAGGTCAATCTTCGAATCCGAATCGGTTGGGCAGCATTCGAGAAGCTACGCAGTATCTTCTCGTCCAAAATACCGCAGTGTCTCAAGACGAAAGTCTTTGACCAGTGTGTGTTGCCAGTAATTTCTTACGGTACTGAAACGTGGTCGCTCACAATGAACCTGATAAAAAGGCTCAAAGTTGTGGCGATGCTTGGGGGAGGCCTATGTCTAGCAGTGGACGTCTTTCGGCTGAAATTATGATGATGATGAGGTTCCGTATATTGATAATCCGTCATATCGGCAATTATGCACCACGCAATGAAAAATATTGCTGTAATGTCAAAATAAAAGCTATTCTTATTGTGTTACCCACAGAAATAATTTGGCTTATTTTTTCTGTGGTGTTACCCCACAGTTCTGGTTATTACAATACATTTGGTTATGCAGCTGAATGACAAAAATTAAAGACATTTATAATATTACTGTCCGTCTGTCTGTCTGTCTTATTACCTTGGTGCGATCTTCTGTAAGGTTCTGTAAGTTCAAAATGGAACGACTCATTCTCACTTTCTGTAAGCAATTGCCACTAAAGCCTACTAATCAAAGACTACTTTTATTACAGCTGAACAAAAGTGTCCAAGGCCAGGAACTGCCATTTGTATTCGGTGTACCACTGGGAGCTACGAACACCCACTTCAATCTTGATTACACGCAGCAGGAGAAGTTGCTTAGTGAGGTCGTCATGAGGATGTGGACCAATTTTGTTAAATACGGGTAAGTTTTTAGTGATTTGAGGAAGCGTCTGTCATTAATGATCATAAAGATCATAAAGACAATTATTTGCATCACAATTTAAAAAGAACAGCCTATATCTGTCCCACTGCATGGACCTTTTCTCAGAATTAGAAGTCTTCAGGCTTTAGTTCATCACGCTGGCCTAGTGCGGGTTGGCGGACTACACATTCCATCAATAATTTTATGGAACACTCTCACGGGTGCAGGTTTCCTCACGAAGTTTTCTTTTACTGTTAAAGCAAGTGATGATCAAATTATGATTTTACATCATACTGACCATTAAATTATTTGAAATGTTGAGATTCATTCGCCATTGATTTTTGATTGATTTGGATTTGGATTTGAAAAGTCATATTGTTTTAAATTAAGAAACTATTCTACCTATACAATTATCCTAATTCCACAATACAATCGATTGATTAATTAATAGTGATGCTTGCATTGCTGTGTTTCGATCTGAAGGGTACGGGAGCCAGTGAAATTACAAACACATGAGACTTTCCATCTTCATGTCTCAGTTTGGCGAACCGACTTGCGGTACCATTTAGGTAACAGCCTAGGTTGTATTGAAGTTGTTATGGGCAAAGGTAACCACTTAACATCAGGTGGGCCTTTAGCTCGTTTCGCCATCCTATACTATGATTAATCTGCAATATTATTACATGTCTTGTCCGTGACACTTTCAAACAAGGTCCAGTTGAAAACCAGCGCCAGACACTAGTTGTCTGGCATTTTTGCTGAACTGAGCCTATTTGGTGCAGCCGCGCGGCACACAATTATACTTTTAGGAGTCTATGTTGATTAAAATTGTATATTATTGTTATTTTGTGCCTCTGGCTGTAGTAAAAAAAACATTTTTCTTTCTTTTATTTTCTTTCTTTCTTTATCAAAGTGCATAAAATAAATTCGATTCTATGAAATCCTGTTTATTTAAGTTTGCGGAAAATCAAGCTAGCCAAATAAACGTTACAGAGAAAATTCAACCAAAATATTTATTTACAGATAAACAAGGGTATCATTGATCTTATTTCCTTACACTATATTGGGTTAAACCAAATTGGAATTTAGTAGTAAATCCAAGATTTATTTCAATTTGACGTTTTCTTGGCGAATCGATAAGGTTTTTCGATAAAGTTTTTCTAAATCTAAAGGATTATGTTATCTATACTTCTGTACTAATATTATAAAGAGGAAAGATTTGTGTTTTTGTGTGTATGTTTGTAATGAATAAACTAAAAAACTACTATGCCGATTTCAAAAAAAAAAACACCATTAGATAGCTACATTCATCCTGAGTAACATAGGCTATATCTATAAAAATATAAATAAATGGTAAAAATATAAAAAAACATGTCCACCCGTGTGAAGCCGGAAGGGGCCGCTAGTTCGTTAATATTTTAGTTTACTCGTTCCTTCAAAATTAACACAAACATTTCGGTGCCTCGAAGAGAACGTCAAGCTATCGGTCCCAGTTGCCATATAGATATCTAGTCGTTATGGATAGTCCGAAGCCGGAAAGTCTGATAACTGGTCTAACCTTAGGATGTCGGTTATATCCAGTAACTGGGTTTTGGGTATGTGCTAGCAGTCACTGCGAGTAAAATATTGATGTTCAGCCGCATCCGAAGCCGTCCCCAACATAATTGGGAAAACCTCAGAGAAAAATAATTCAAAATTAACATTGGCTATTACAATTAACACAAATCATCATCATCGTTACGCAGTTAGTTGGATAAATACTCAGAGAACGCTGCTGCCCATCGTCTGGTGAATCCTTTAGTCACCTTTTACGACACCCATGAGAAGATATAGGGTGGTACAATTCTTTACGTCCGGCACCATACGGATCACAACTAATTGGTACTATATTACAAACAACTTCTTATTTGGATATTGTCTTTTAATTTAAGAAAAATCTTTACTATTCACTCAACACAGCTCTGACATAATCTTTGTCTCATTTTTTAGGTCACCAAATTCACAAGCTCCGGGAAAATTCTACAACTTGGATAGAAGGCATTGGAGTCTCTATGACCTAGACTGGCCTGAGTATGACGGTACTCGACAGTCTTACTTGAGGTTCGGTAAGTTGAGTAACAATAAGTTTTCATACTGATTTTACTCTGGTTTTCGCTACAATGCTAGGTTAATATTGTTTTATCATTTTCTTTCACAGACATCCCACCAGAAGTGGAAGCGTCATACAGGTCTAACTACACAAAGTTCTGGACGGACACGTTACCCAAGAAGATGAGCAGATTCATGGTAGATCCATTGTTTGAGTACACGCCACCTCCTTCCTCGCCAAGGCCGAAAATAACCCATAGGAATACGGGGAATGCAGCAGGTAAAATATTCATAATATTTGCTTATATAGTAAGTTGAGAATAAAAACCGTGCCAATTTACCCGAAACTAAACATTACAAGATACCAACGTGGCTTTTAAAATTAAAATTACATACCATAATTTTGTATTTCACTAAATAGTTTCAAACTAAATAATCTTTTTCAGATCCAATCCGCAGAACATGGGCGCCGCAAGTTGCTGAAACTCCACACTATTCGTCATCAATATACGGAAGATTGCGTCCATATTCCCAGCCAGTACGCAAACCGGACAGCAACGTTATATACAAAGAGATTATGTCTATCGAGAAACCATCGCGTCCCGTTCCATCGGGGTTAATGGAAAAAGTGACAATATACACTACCACGCTCAAACCAAAAATCAACAACATGGCAGTAAAAACTTCCAGTGCGACTATAACACTGATAGTCTCGTTAGCTATTCTATTTCTCGCCGTCAACGTCGGAATTTGCTCCATATTGTATTTCAAAAAACGTAAGCTCAGACTACGGGAACAAACACTCGAGAGTTCTCATCAGCCGCGCGCTGAAATAGGTGAAGTGGATGTAATCGGACAAAAGAGCTCCAAAGACGACAAAAGCGCTTTGCAAACATTAAAAAACGGTTGCAGCGTCATCAAGTCGATGAGTTTTAATAAAATGAAAAACAATTCAAAGAAACATAAAAAGAAATCTGATCCGTGTAAGACGCCCAAGTCTGATGACTCGGGAGGGTTTAGAGAGAGATTTAAACTAAGAAGGCATTTATCAACAAGTACTTTGGATGCTCATACTAAAGTAAGGGACTGGATTGCTAATGAAATGATGCATCGATGCTCTCCGGGCATACTCCGAAAATCAAACTCCGATTTGAATGAAAAGCATTTGACTGTAGCAAAACCTTTCACGAGATCGGAAGAGCTACTTTCAGATTCAAAGAAAAATAAAAAGGACAGTCTGAAGATGAATGATAGTGTAAACTCAAAGAGTTTTGCTTCCAAAACGTACAGTAAAACTAAGACATCTGAGAAAACTACATCTACTTCAGCACTTGGCTCTCATTCGTCTATAGGAAGTAATAAACAATCGCTAAACAGTATTAAACAAACAAGTAAATCCAATGATTCCATAAAAAGTAAAACCACTGAAAGTATAAAGTCTAAAAAAGTATCAGTAGCTATCGACGCAACACCTGCCGCCCGAACTCACTCCATATTAAATCAAGAACCGATTGAAATTTCTAAATCATTTGATGCGGGTGACCAAATACATTCCAATAAACATGAAAAATCTACTGAGATTGAGTTCAAAACAAATAATAATGAATCCAAAAACGATGAGAAAACATTCACAAATGTTATAACTCTATCAGTTAAAGATAAACCCTTGATGATATCTCACAAGCATTCCTCATCTGATCCAGTAACTGATGTGAATTACGATAAATTGATGGAAAAGATGGAGTGTGCACACCTTGCTAATATTTTACCACCTGTCACTTTCAGAAACGATATCAACGTGACTTCACGGGAAGAACGTTCACAGGCTAGTCCAATGACTGCTGAAGAAGCCTTGCTGACTATTAAAAAAAGAAATTTTCCAAAAGTGCTACCTGATTTGCCAATAGCGCAAAAACGATTATCACTGCAACCTACATCATTGCAATCTTTTCGTGGACATTCATCTATTGATAGCCAAACAGATCGCCCTAGGGTTCCACCACAGCCACCACCAAGAACCACGACTTTGGAAAGACGTATCGCATATAAGAATACAAAACCTTTGTCTTCGTTTGATACTTCAAATGTTAAGAAAATCAATGAAGATGTTGCTGTTAAAAATTATGAAAATATTGATACTTTGACGTCATATTTTAGTACTTCACGCAACGCTTCATTTGACAGAAGTAAACCTGAAATGACTATTATACTGGCAAAAGATAGAGAAATTCCAAGAGTAATAATAGCATCCAGTGACATCCCTTCATCACAAGAACCAAAAATAGTAATCACGCCTTCACCCAGTCAGGTTGAAATACCGACAAACGTGCCAAGAGTTCGCCTTCCTGATGATTTTCACATCCAACTTGGATCTGTTACATCATTTTCATCGTTTTGCTCTGATGAAGATGATGATGATGATATTGATGAAGAATTTGAAGATAAACTTCTTCAAGAATTAGTTGGTGGCGTTGATTCACCAACAAATATGGATGACTTATTTGATTCCAAAGGTCCAGATACGATTTTTGAGAAGAAATTAGAAGTTGTACCTGTCAAAATTAATCCTGGTATTATAGTTCCTAAAACAAAAGAAGATTATGTGTGCATAAGTGACTTATTTTTGCCTGATGTTAGTGATTTAGAAAAAACTGCCCAAATAAAACCTAATTTTGGTTTGAACAAACTGCAACATAGGACAGAGAGTATTCACAGACCGCCGGAGAAGGCTGTTAAAGTGAAACTAAGAAAAAGTATAAAGACGCCTTCAATTTTGAACAGGAGTTCTAAAGGAAAAAGGGGTAGTGATAGGAGCAAAGGTGATTCAGTAAAACTGGAGCATTCTAATTCTGGTTCTTCAAATGATACTGAAACAAGCACAGGAACTGTGAAAAAAGTAGAATTGAAGAAAGGTTGATTTTAAGTAACATTTGTGTGAGACTGAGAAGGTAGGTAGGTAGGACTTTTTGATGGTAGTTGATAAGAAAAAGTTCAATATCCAAGTAATAATCTTATGCTTTTATGACATAACTGTAGGAATATACAACAGTAAGATCTCCGTAGATTTAATAAATAGATAATAAAATAGCAGTTTCTATACATTGTAGAGTGTGTGGTGTATCTATGAGCCTGAGGTTGTAAATGTTTTTAAATTTTGATTCCTTTGATAACATCATCATCCTCCGAGTCTTTTCCCAATTATATTGGGGTCGGCTTCCAGTCTAGCCAGATGCGGCTGAACATCAGTATTTTACACGGAGCGACTGCCATCAGACCCCCGCAACCCAGTAACTAGGTAATACTGACATTCGGAGGTTAGACCAGTTGTCAGACTTTCAGGCTTCTGACTACCCGTAACGACTGCCATAGATATTCGTATGACAACCGGGACCGACAGCTTAACGTGCTCTCCGAGGCACGGAGGGGTCTCGATGTGTAACGAAATGGTCACCCATCTACAGACTGACCTTTGATAACATGTGTATAAGAAATATTTTAAGAAGTCAAAATTAAGGTTAATTTAACAAATTTATTGTGACTCAACTTGATAAATCAGTTATTATTGCACATAACAGTGAAGTTGGTATAACGTTTCCAAAAATAATGTATGCATATTTTCACATTAAAAGCCACTAAGGAATGTCAAAACGTGAGCTATTTTAATTAACGATGGGAATGTACTTTTTATACATTTACTGTAGGTTGTTATAAGAATATATATCATACCTACGTAGTAGGTTAGTGCAGTCACAGAGAGTATTTATAGTTTTGATTACAATAAAGTTTATGAATGTATAATGTACAAGAAAGATGTCTGACCAAATGTAAGCCAAAGTACCATTTATGTAAAAATGCATTTAGAAAATATAAGTTTTTTACAAAATTATAGATTTTTTTAATGCTGTTTTCCAACTTTGTCAATAAAATTGTGACTTTATAATTCTCATTTACTATCTTTTACAGCTTACGTTTTCTAATAGTTTTAACTCTCATGGCTGTAGACTTTAAAAGATTGCAATACTATTTTTCATTTTACAAATAAGTATGACTCGATGGGATTTTTATTCCCATCGCGTCACACTGTGACTCGTTGCAACCTTTTTATCCAGGAGTGTTACACTGGGTGTGACTCTTTGGAAAAAAAAACCCATCGAGTCACACTGTTACACGATTTGGTGTGACTCGTTGGGAACCCACCTATTGCATTCACTACGTTCGTCTTCTTTTTAACACGCTTTTATTAGGTCGACCTGTATGTAACTATGTAATGGAATCTAAGGTAACTAATTTAACCATCTTCCAAGGGTCGTAGCGCAATGAAAATTGGCAGCTGTATGTTGGTCTGATGACAATACAATAATATGGTACTGTCGAACTGATCTGATGATGGAGCCGGAAGATATGAACTGGAACTTCATGATGGAAAATCGTATCATAGCTGTTTTGGATTTCTTAGAAAAGTCTTGTGATGAGCTTTGACCACGATTAGGTTTCAAGGTCTGATGATGAAGCCGGAAGATAGGCACTGGCATTCCATGACGGAATATCGTATCATAGTCGTGTTTGCACTTGTGAGAAAAGCCACGTAATGGACTTTGAACACGATCAGGTTTCAAAGCGTGTTTTTCTAGTGTTTTTTAAACTATTAATTTATTATCGTGTCAGTGGTTCAAATAAGCAAAGGTAACTGTTTTGTTTAAATATTTTTCGAGTAGAATGTGGCGTGTGTTTTTGGAATAAATCCCATGAGAGTCGTTAAAAACAACTTAGGGTTTTATTATATCAGTAGGATGGGACCCGATTTTACGTTGTCAGTATACGACGACGACCCGAATTATCATTTCCAGGCTCATATAATTAATTGGATCTTTATGATAATTTTTACATCACCGTACATGTTAATGTAATTATAAATACTTTACCTTAAGTCGAAACTAAAAAGTGAACGCAATTTTCCTCATAAAAATATTTTTTATGTATAAGGTCCTACATAATTAATCCGAAATATTTGAAGTGGTGAATCTACTCATCATAACAAACAACTTTTACAATGGAACTAAACCTGAAATCGTGAAAAAAAAATCAGGTGATCCCCACATTTTATCGATTAAAGTGAACACAAATGTAGGTCCCAACTGATATTTTTTTCGCGATTTCAGGGTTGATCCCATCGTAAATGTTGTTTATTATGATGAGTAGATTCACCACTTCAAACATTTCAGATTAATAATGTAGGACCTTATATAAAGACTTTGTAAAGTCTCATAACTCCGAAGTACTAAATATTCTTGTCCTCCAAAAGTAATATTCAGAACCCATTTTACTCAAAGAAGAAAAAAATCATAAGAACACAATCGAAAGTTTCTCATAGCCCGCTCTTGAATCCTAACAATAAAACCAGCAGTAAGTATTAAACGATATTCCCAGCATCGCGAAATCTCTTATTGTCTTTTGAAAACGTTGTTACTTCCCAAATGTCCCGAATTATACTTTGATCCTCTGTGTGGTGTAAGTCACAAAAGGGTACCTTTTCAGTTTAGTACTTGTTAGTAGTACGTTTCTGTGTTTTCACCATGCCATGTTGGGGAAAAAAATACGCTGCTTGCTTTTTCAGCTATAGACATTCCACCAATGATTGAACATAGTTTCCATCAAATAAATAGGAAGGGCAGCTAGCAGCATCCACCTTGACACAAATACCACAGAATACCTACCTTATAGTATGGTCGACCGCACGTTGGTGCACTTGACACTTTGACATTAGCAGCATCTTTATTTCGTAAGCAGTAAGGGCGGTTTTCGAATTGCAACGTTACCACTGTCATGCAGTCGACTGTACTAACGTACTAACATACAGTCGCTCCGTGTAAAACATTCAGCCGCATTGGTTAGACCGGTAGCCGACCCCAAAACGGTTGGGAAAAAGGCGTAGAGGATGAATGGCTTTCCTTTTGACTGAGTTATGACGTAGAATAATCTACGTAGACGTATTAAAAGTCTAAATATCTAATAGTACTAACGTACAGAACGGTCACTCACCACTCCCCGCCAATTTAATATGCCTCACCTGCGCCCCGCACCCGCCCGCAGTTTGCCGGAAACTGGACTGCAAGATTGCAATGGATGTCAATCGCTAGTCAATATATAAGCACGCCATCTTTGAGTACTACTGAGAAACGCTTGGAACTCAGTCAGCATTATATGTGTGTTCGTATGCAGACTTAAGCGTGCGTATGTAGGTTGTTAGTATTTATATATATTATTAGGAGTGTCCGAGGTATGCCATAACAACTACTTCGAACAGTTTGTCGTTCACCTGAAACAGATAAAGTAAACTGGGATTAATAATAGAAAACGATTCGAAAACCTTTATTTAATTCTCAATTTCAATTAACTTAGGACTTATAAATATAACACCTATGTTCACATGAATGCAATCAAAGTTTTTAGTTTGAGTTTGAATGTTTGGTGTATGATTCGATTCATAAATACTTTCGATTGTACAATATTTCAATGTTAACCGCTTCAATTTTCTAACTCGACCCACCCAAACACTTACAAACTTTACATCCAGCAGCGTTATCGTAGAGCGAGTTTGTAAGTGTAATTCTTGAGTCATGACTGCCATTCAAGGTCCCGTCATCACTGCTCATGCCAATTAGCCCCTGATCCTTACGCGCTGCTCCAAAAACTTGGCCAATTATAAATTGTAATCTTAGGATGACAGGCCCTGTAGAATTTGCGTTGTTTTAAGTTTTTGTAGTGTTTGTCGTGAAGGCGATCCTTGCGATTTTTGTTTTTTTTGTTCAGTATTTTGTTTAAAAGTGAGATAGTGAGATTAAGATTTATCTATGAAGGCTCTTTTTAAAGGTGGCAATGCAGAACTAAATTTTTCCAGGAATTTTATTTAAACTCGAGGTTACGAAAGTGTTAGAGTATTTTGCACCAGCCAAAAAAAAACCAATTCAAATGAAGCAAAAAGTAAAAAGCCATAAAGAGAAACCATGTTTCAAACAAATGATACCCAAACCACAAAAAAAGAGAGTTTAACACTAACTTTTACCCCAACGGCAGTGTGATTTGCAACAAATTGGAAGCACTCAGCGTAAAACCGAAATAGTGATTATCTCATTTGTTTCCGCGGTTCTGTTTATTTTCACAGGTAATTCCGTATGTAGTGTGGAGGACGATGGAACGCGTTGAGTATGTTAATCATTGATGCATTGTGAGTTTGTAACGTTTTGTTTCACTGTTAAAATTTAACGTTTCGATACGGTTGGTTTGGTTAATTGAGCGACGTGAGCAACGTGACAATTCTAACGATATGTAATTATACTCTTTTCACTAACTACTATTTTGTTTATTTATTCATTTTATTCGGCTGGGTGCGGGAAGCGCAGGACCGGTCGTTGTGGCGATTCTTGGGAGAGGACTATGTCCATCAGTAGACGTCTTTCGGCTGAATGATTATAACTGGATTACGTCAGTGCAAATGGACTTGTGTTTTTTGTACAAAGAAATAAAAGAGAGGAAGAAGAAACATTAAAATGTTGATAGAAAATTAAAGAACACATAATTTAATTGATTGGGTTGCTCGTTTTTTTTTTGGTTTGGTTTTCCTTTTATGATGCTAACTAATGGCATTTGACAGAAAATAATGGAGATTGCTGTACCGATAAGCGCTTAGAATAAAATAAAATTATAGATACTAGGATTCCACTGAACACACAAAAAATCTGTCAGCCTATTATTCTCTACATTATACTTCATCATTCATCATTTCAGCCGAAAGATATCCACTGCTGGACATAGGCCTCCCCCAAAATGGGGGGTAAATGCCAAATTATACTTACGCTATTATTATTATTATCAGCGTGAACATATACGTAATTATTTTCCATAATCATTCCATACCCATTTAACATCAGCTGAACTGTACCTACGCTAAAAGCCAGCACTTCAAACAAATTATTATTTGTCCTTGCACTTCAAACAAATTATTATTTGTCCTTCTAACAATACATTTCCATTTTCGACAAAACGTCTAAAATTAAAACGGAAACAATATCTTTCAACTCGATCCCAACTTTGTTCAAAGTTATTTCATAAACAGACAATGCATCAATTCGAAGTCAAGTTCTAATTAATCATTCGAAATTTTGATGCCCGTCATGCGGAGATTACAATTAATAATTAGTCAAGTTTATGAACTGCCAGGTAAAGATCAGGAAGCGTTGTTTATTTGTTAATCGCTTTTCGAAATCTTTGGTTTTTTATCATTATCTATCTACTCTACGACTTGATACAATATTGCCATGTTGTTTGGTTTTGTGTTATGGTCTATGGAATTTCCAATCTTGCGTATTTATTAAATATTACACATTTTATCTCGTATTGTATTTAATATTACTTATTTATTTTTATCGTTATTTACCAACATCACGCCTCACTGATCTACGTTATAGCATTGTGAATTTGTGCCGACGCCGGCTGTCGCTGAAAACCAGCGCTGTGTCTTTGCTCCGTGCATGAGGCACAGCAATATGCTGAGCGGTGGCCGTTTTGCGCGGATGTGACGCACATCTTACCACACTTCTTGGCTCTGTACCTGTATTTGATCTGTGTTTGTGAATTTTTTGGTAATTTTGTGCGTCACTTTTGAAGCAAATAATTTTTTTTTTCTTACTTTCTTTCTTTCTACTCTGTTCTTAATACAATACATGCTGAAATTTTAATTACTTCTTTGCCGAAAAGGGGTTATTGTACTCATCATTATGAACAACTTTTACTATGGAACCAAACCTGAAATCGCGAAAAAAAATCAGTTGGTACCTACATTTTTTTGTCACTAAAACCAATTTACTTTTACTTATGTTATTCTAAGAGTAGGCAGTAGCAATAGGCAGACATTGCCAAACGTAATAGTTACAAATATGAAATAACATTCTATGGTAATAACGTTACGAACCCAAACATTTTCATTTCCCTTTGTTCCTTAGCCTACCTTAAAATTGTCTCGCGGTAAGACAAGCAAGAAACTTATACCTGCATTTTACGTTCTTTGCCACTGCAAAATGGCTACAATACATTTAAATGTTACGGTTTTGTAAAGGAATATAGAGAACCTGCACTTTATTCGTTTACTTGATAGTTATTTGCTTCCTGAACTGGAATGGTAGAAAAGCGAACATGTATCTTCGTCGACACGTATCGTCTCTTAGTAGGATTTAATTTGCCTAATTTTGTAACCGTAAAACGATTCTTGTGTTTCTTCTACAATTAAGCAAATATTTTTACAGTAATTTTCTCAACAGCTATGCCCTTTCTTCGCCCTCGCCAGCGAGGCTTGCCGAAAACCGCGTTCCGCGAAACGCGTTGCCCACCCGATACACACCGAAAGCAAAGCGGTGACACTCCGTGTACGTGTGACCTCGCAAGTCTCGGCAAAGTTTGCCAAATGCTGCCCAGCCCAGACGGATCCTTCTGTCGGCTTCTTTCTCGAAGTTGTGTCTACCAAGCTGAATTACCTGCCCTAGGTTTAGTATTCCGTTACAACTTCGAGTGCCGAGTGATGTTAATTACCACCATATAAATCTTTCCTTATTATTTAAATGTCTATGATCACCACAGACTTTTCCTTTATGATCGAAAACCTACGGTGTTTAAAGTATAAATAATATTGCTACATTTCAATCTTAATAACTAAAATCTTGTTATATAAAGTTAGTCTTTCAAGTATATCATATTAATATTTCAGTCAGAAATTACAGTTTAAAAATATTGTGTAAGTATAACTCGACACGAAACATTTTCATCGGAGAATTTTATAAAGTTAACTTGAACGCTGTTACGGAAGCTTTTTAAAAGTTTAATAAAACATTATTTTTGTAATAAAATACTAACACTGGAAGTGTTAAGCTATGTTGTGTCGTTAAGTTACTGTTTATTTATTTTTAATTTCCCAGGAATTTTGAGTCAAGTATTTGGATACGGAGTGACCGTACAGAGTAGTGCCTTGTAATCTTATCTCCAAAAAGTCCAAGTTTTTTTTTTGTTTCATATAAACCTGATATACATCCTTCTTATGTAACTGTATAGACTGGGTAACAATAACGCAAAACCTTGCCAAATGGAAATCAGAGGGGAGGTATTGCCCAGCAGTGGGCTGTTACAGGCTAACAGCAACAGTAACTTGTAATATCTTCTTATAGTTTACTGTCTTGTAACTCAAAAGAAATGAGTAAGTCCTCCATAAAATTGAAGACAAATTCAATTCATAGTTAAATTTCACTGAAAATCTCCATAATATTCAGGAATACTATGGAGATAATATTCCGGGTTTTCACCAAATTACAAATATCCCATTCCACATTGAACATGGAAACCCTCTTTTAGTCCTGAGCCAAAAACGCGGTCGCACGATGCTAAAACAGTATTTTAGTAGTTCCGCGGAATAAAGTATTATAAATGTCCTCCAGAGTACTGTTTACCACCAACAAATGGTAGATAGAGCCATGTTTTACGTACGTATTATGTTGTTTATGAAAAGTTTCTAACTCTTTCGTTTTATTACCTGCAGATATGGGGTTATGAGCAAGCAACTTATTTAAGGTGTTGTATTAAACATTATTATGTTGAAGTTCACAATTTGTTACTATTTTCTCTGTGAGCTTATATAGTCAAGTTTTCCTTAAATAGTTAGAAGCCTGTTAACTCATCGTTATAATGTTTTATTAGATTTCAATGACACTCGTAGGTATTTTCAATTGTATTTATTTTTCAATTTCAATGCCTTGAATGTTTGGTGAATTGAAAACTAATGACAACTGCTATACTTGCCGCGGTCAGTCCGTGAATGGGTGACCATTTTGTTGCACATCGAGACCCCTCTGTGCCTCGGAGAGCACGTTAAACTGTCGGTCCCGGTGGCCATACGAAAATCTATGGCAGTCGTTACGGGTAGTCAGAAGCCCGAAAGTCTGACAACTGGTCTAACCTCCGAAGGTTGGTATTATGCAGTAACTGGGGTGCTGGGGTCTGATGGCAGTCGCTCCATGTAAAATTCTGAAGGTCAGCCGCATCTGGCTAGACTGGAGGCCAAACCCAACATAGTTGGGAATAGGCAACGAGGATGATGATATGTCTATGTTCTTGATTAAACAGTTTTGATTTTTGTAAGTGTAAATCCCCACTGGCATGCTACGAAATCACAGAGGGGATTTTGAAGGTGAAGATATCTCAGTGGGGATTTTGGGAATAATCCTTTTAAAAGTATGAAAATGATAAAACAAGTCTTTGTCCAAACCCATACTACACAAAACACACAAAATAAGATGACGCCAAAAAGTATTAAATCATTTTATCGATGAAATATAAACTTCCTACGGCAAGGCAGTTTTCAAACACTATCTTCATAGTCACGCGGCGTAATAAAACTTTATGATACACTTGCTTCGCCTGCGATCATGGCCGCATATTTTTCGATTATTGCATTGGAAGTATTATGGGCTATGATAATATAATATTGACGGTAGCTGCCATTGAGTTTCATTGTTTTTTCTTCCGGTTTATAAAGAAAGTCACGCAGGCAATAAAAAAAACCTATTTTTAGTATCTGTTGCTAAACTACACAGTATGCACTATAATCAGACCAAGTTTTATGCTGGTATGTATTACCGTTTTAAAGATAGAGCAGGAACTAAAACATTAAAAAATGCATGTTTTTCGAGGTTTCTTGTATGGGGACCCCCTTTGATATTAGATTTTTTTTATTTTTAGTATTTGTCGTGATAGGAGTCATAGTAACACATTCTGAGAAACTTGAAAATCTTGAGAATCATTCTGAGAATCTTGAGAAAATTTCAACCGGCTACCTATTATCGTTCAAAAGATCCAGCCCTGTGACAGACAGACGACCGGACAGCGCAGTGAGAGTAATAGGTTCCCATTTGGCACCCTTTGGGTACGGAACCAAAAAACATTTTTTTGTATAAATAAAAGCGGCAGAGATGTTATAAATATTATATCAATACAATTTTCAATGGATAGACTTGAGCAAAACATGATAATGACTTAAACAATATAATAACGTAATCTGATATTAACATTAATATACTTTAAACCAATAAAAACCATCAAGAAAATTTTGCCTACTGGGATCTTCGCCAATTTATAACGTGAAAATCCAATAACACGAAAACTTATACTATCACAAATTTAAATTAAAAACTTTGCCCGAATCGTCAGTACTTACCACACGAAATTATAACATCGCTCAAAATGTTCCCGAAGTACAAAGTCAAGGGAAAAAAGTTGTACCCATCGAAAATTAAAACTTCTCGGAGGCGGTGCCCATTAAAAGTTTTCTAAAATTTATTAACGATCGACTACCAGAACCTGAATTTTATGATACCAAGCTCCCAGGAACCTTGTTGCTGGAATCTTAAGAGCCAAAATTGAGTATTTTGATAGCATAAACAACTTTGCTGTGTAATGATTTGACAACATTGGAATCTGCAGTTGAAAAAAAAATATGGAGTTTCTTATTTTGTTGGATGTAAGGATCAATTTTGATCGCAAGATTCACTCGATATGGTAACGATAACATCTCTTCACGTGTGAAACCTAATAGAAGTTCGTACTAGGGCTGAAAACTTGGATTTTTGTCCAGCTTGCCCCCTTAATAGTTTCGATCACATTGTACATAACAACATAACATAACATCACGCCTGTATTTCCCCGAAGGGTTAGGCAGAGGTGTATAGTACACCCACATTTCGCCAGTTATGTTATAGTCCCATGTAATAGGTGGCAAGCCTATTGCCATTGACTGGGCACAGATCCAGACTCCAGGCTGCTACTGAGAATTTCATAATGAAAAAAACCAATAACAATTTGCCCGACCCGGGTATCGAACCCAGGACCCCACGCTCATCAGTCGCGCTTGCAACCACTAGACCAACGAGGCAGTCATTGTACTGAAAAGTAAATGGCTACATGTTATGAAAAGTTTGAAAGTTGATGGTTTTACGGCGAAAACAGGTGGCAGACTGATTAACAGGAGTTTTTAAACCCAGTTCAAGTTGTGAATGGCGAATTTCTTAAAAGTGCTGTTTCTTATCATTAGATGTTCTCAAGATTATTACATCTAATAATTATAGACTAAATATAAGCCACAATAATAAACTTAATTACAAAATGTTGGCCAAGTTTCTTATCTGTGAATAGATTTGTTCCCAAGCAACCATCAAGTTCAATTAAGAAGATTATCATAATTATCTTAAAAATTTAAACTCAAAATGTCGTTTCCATGCTCATTTTATCCTGGAATAATCCTTTTAAAACTATTTTAATACCTGCCATTACCGATCTCATACAAGAAAACGTCCTAGTGACGTGTCCCATTACCTATTCGTGTACCTAGACGACCTCTTCGTTACTAGCTCAGTAAACACTCCCAAGGTACACTTTCTTCGCGTTTCGCGAAGATAAAATAAACGTTGTAGGTAATAAACTCGCTTCCGAGTTAATTAAGAGGTACGTGTCACGCCGTGAACTGGCTAAATTAAAATACATAGCTCGCAAGTGCACGATGTTTTGAGATTAACTTCCCAGAGATTGGCCGAGGGTAGTGATGCGAGAAAACGTTCTACGAGAGACTCAAGAAAATGCTGGAGTTAATTTTGTGTGTTAAATTTTCATGATCATTTTTGGGATGAGGGGAAAATTAGAGTGCTTTTGAGCACGAAAGATGGGAGCAAAGGAAATTGATAACGTGAATGTCTTTATAAGCTTCGTGTGTTTACTGATGCGGCTCCATGTTAACTTAGGTTATATTAAACACGCACAATTTATCTGAAAATTCTTAATGATTTTTAATGAAGTTACTTTTAGATCTTAGAGGGTTTACGTCACGTAATACAAATCGATTTTAGGTTTTTAGCATTCGACTTTGTCATTTTTTCCAATTGAAATGTACCCAGTTTCATAAATCATACATACACAAACGCTCTGATATTAATGAACAACAACTTATGAGCCTTACTAATTATTATTTTCTGTGTGTGGCTGGAATCCACAACCCATAGGATAAAAGCCAATCACTCAACATTGTCACAGAATACATAATAGTATTACGTACAGAATGACCACTCGAATTTTAATAGACACTTCGTTTGCTCTTGGGATTAGCGTAAATCGACGGAGTATCAGCAAAGATTATTTCACTGGTTTTAAGGCAAACCGATTGTTATTGACCAGCTCTTATGGACGCTTGTGGCTGTGCTGCGTTTTGAGCCTCCTGTGATTTTATTTTGGTATTCAAATTTCAGTTGTATGTAGAAGCAAATAAGGTTGAATTTCAATTGATACTAAATAAGTCACTTCGCTGCCACTCCGTCGATATGCACTGAGCCTTACAAATATTACTTAGGTACCTACAACCTATTCAATAACAATGTGTACTCATACTTAGTTTATATTTATCATATTTTTTATGTTGTGCAATAAAGAGGATTTGTATTGTATTGTGTACTTATGAGCTATGTTGCAACCCTATGTACTTACACACATACAACGCGTATACAAACGCCATCTCGCCATATAATTAATTATGTAAGAGAAGTAGGTACTTAAATCAACGCGATTCTATGGAGTGTCCAGCGTGTGATATTGTGCCAAACGAACCACCAAAAATTGTTCATAATTTTAATAAGCAACTAGAAAAACTGTACCTAACTTTTTATAAGAAATTTAAATGTTTAGTCAGTTTTCCTTTTCTTTTAAACCTCAAATTTGGTCATGAGTCCTATTTATGTAGGTACGCTTTTTTGCCTTTTAAAAAAAAAATCGTCTCATTTCACTGCGGTCAAAAGTCTAGGCGGCGCGGCCCTTAATTTCTCCTACTTTGCATTCATAATTTGTTTACGTTCTTTTGGTGTTTAAATAGGCTTTTTATACGAGGTTACGAAAACGGAAAATATTTATTCATCTTGGTTCTATATTTACAAACATCTTTCCCTTGGGCTATTATCGATGCAAATAAGGAAAATAGAGAAGTACTGTTTTTACGAAAAAGTATTATGATTTTATAAAAAAATGTTGACCGATAAGAAAAAATTCTCTTCGATGTTTTCGTATTTTATAGGTACTGAAACTATTGTGCCCGTCAAAAAGAAGGGACTAGCCCCCAGTTTCTGGAAGGCTGATCAATTTGATCTGTTGTCAAATTGAGATTTGTCATTTTTGCGGCCCGCAAAATTTTTAACAACCAATCATTTCGCTTGACCTGAGATTTGACAGCTGATTAGTTAATTTTTGCATTGATCAGCCTTTCAAAAACTGGGGGTAAGTCTTGGATTTCCAAGTAAAACTTGACAGTTTTGATTCTTAATGCAAACTTAGAGTAATTCATACTTCTATACGAATATTACAAATACTACAATACTACTACTACTACTATCATCATCATCATCATCATTTCAGCCTAAAGTTGACCACTGCTGGACATAGGCCTCCCCCAATCAAATGTTGGGGGGATACGCCATAATCGCCACGCTTGGTAAGGCGGGTTGGCGATCGCAGTTGGTTGGTTAAATACTCAGAGAACGCTGCTGCCCATCCTCTGGTGAACCCCTTAGTCGCCTTTTACGACACCCGTGAGAAGACATAGGGTGGTGCAATTCTTTACGTCCGGCACCACACGAAACAACTACTTCTATACTAATATAATATTATAAAGTGGAAAGATTTGTTTGTAATGGATAAACTCTGAAACTACTAAACCAATTTTGATAATTCTTTCACCATAAGAAAGATAGATAGATCCAGAAGTAGCATAGGCTTAATTTTAATCAGTACGCGGGCAAAGCCGCGGGCATAGCTAGTAAGACATAGAGTGATAGTTTAATTCAAAGTTTCACTCAAAGTTGAAGCACAAAAACAATCAATGTGTTCCCGCAAGCAGCACGTAAAATCTTCACTGACACACACATAGGCACGCGTAAGCTGTACTAAACGTAGCCGTTTTAGGCCAACTTGAATTTGCTTCACTCTGCGTATGACTACTGCAGTTTTAAGCCTTATTATACTAAGTAAGTTATGACTCCGCTAGGAAACCGCTGTATGCCGCAGGACCAGTCGTTGTGGCGATGCTTGGGGGAGGCCTATGTCCAGTAGTGGACGTGTTTCGGTTGAAATGATGATGATGATATTAAGATTATGTTTGTGTATATTAGCTAGAATTAAATTCCGAAATGTGACACTTAGATCAAGCCGGCTGCCAGAGACTTCCGGCTCTGCTGAGCCGAAACCTAACCGCACTTTGTCTTCTAACTATAGAGACATATCTTATCCCATATTACGGCTCAATGAAAGTAATGAATATTTGAGAGATTGTACCATACTTATTAATATAAGTATAAAAACCTTTCATTGTTACAGGCTTTTTTCTGGACCATAGAAAATTATTTAATTACTAGCTGTGCCCGCGGCATCGCCCACGTGGAATTTGTGAATATAATAATTACTGACATGAAACTTAGGATACTTCTAAATAAATTAGCTTTCTAATGGTGAAAGAATGATTAAAATCGGTTTAATAGTTTCAGAGTTTATCGATTACAAACACACAAAGAAATATTTCCTCTTTGTAATATTACTAGCCTATGCCCACGGCTTTGCTTGCGTGGAAGTCGTTCTTGTTCGTTTTCTATCTGTATACCAAATTTCATCCAAATCCGTGCAGCTCTTACTTTGTGACTGAGTAACAAACATCCAAACTACTTGACAAACTTTCACATTCATGATTAGTACGATATAGTAGGACTGCCTCGTTGGTCTAGTGGTTGCAAGCGCGACTGCTGAGCGTGGGGTCCTGGGTTCGATTCCCGGGTCGGGCAAAGTGTTATTGTGTTTTTTTATTAGGAAATTCTCAGTAGCAGCCCGGAGTCTGGATTTGTGCCCGATCAATGGCAATAAGCTCGCCCCCTATTACATGGGACTATAACATAACTGGCGAAATGTGGGTGTACTATTATACCTCTGCCTACCCCTTCGGGGAAATACAGGCGTGATGTTATGTTGTTATATGTTAGTAGGATTATAATTAAATTACAATAATTTCTTAGGTTTCCACTATCACTGCACATTATAATAAAACAAGTTTAACCGAATTACATCGCGTATATTCGATGACATCTGTGGTCTAATGGTTCGAGTGTCGGACTGCTGATCACGAGGCCGTTAGTTCGATTCCCACTGGACACAAATATTTATGCGATAAACATAAGTGTTTGTGTTGGTCTGGGTGTTTCAACAACAAATATTTTTTGTTTTTAAATATCAACATTATTGTATTATTATTATGGTTTTGTGTTATTATATCATATTTAAATAATTATACTACGATTAATAGATTAATAAAAAAATACACAGCTGGCATGAACATTGAAATCTTAAATTTAAATTGTACTGCAATCACGGTTCAGCATAGTTATTCAATTTGCATAATAAATTAATAAAATGAACGAACAACCAGTACATTACACGATAATGAAGTCCAAAATTATTTACAAATAATCGGTTTAATTGAATAACCGCAAAACTGGAAAGTTCAAAACTATTATATACTTATTTATTTATAACAAAGTTTGAATTCTGTATACATTTGAATATTTAAACAGATAAGCTTTTTATGTGACACGATTAGTCGTAGGCATCAAAAACATAACCGGCCCATTACTGTCCCACTGCTGGGCACGGGCCTCTTCTCAGGACGAGAAGGCTAAGGCGTTAGTCCACCACGCTGGCCTAGTGCGGGTTGGCGGACTACACACACCATTGAGAACTGTATGGAGCACTCTCTGGTGTGCAGGTTTCCTCATAGCTTTAGTCGTAGGCATCGATCCATAGAAATCGAAATAATAAGGTAATAGAAATGTTATCTATTGTCTTTTACTACTGGAACGCATGTCGCCAGTTTTCCGTAACCAACACATAAATACGCAATTACGGCCACCATGTTTCTAGCATTTAATACAAAATAAATTAAGCCTAAAAACAATTCCGCTGTTGGATATTTTTTATCGATGTACTTACACCCTTAAAGTTTTATTACTACTAACCGGGACATACTGTATAATAATTGCCATAGTATACTACTACAGGAGCTGGCCTATCCCGACAGGCGGCACCCGTTCACGAGCATTAGCCATCGCTGAACTGAACCATATTTAAGGAAACTCAACGACTCGATATTAACGCCATCATCACCAAGAGACATTACTAATCTTTTCATAATTTCCGCCAACCAACTATTTTTGAACCAATTCAATTTTTTAACCGACGAAAAAAAGGAGGAGGTTCTCAATACGACGCGTATCATTTTTTTGTTTTTGTTTTCAGAGTAATCGGATTTTGATGATTCTTTTTGTAATGGATAGAATATATCTCGCAGTTGGTCCCATTTAAATTTCAAAATCAAAATCCACCCCTAAGGATAGGAAAACAACATGAGTGCTTGTTCACCCACTGAATTCTTACCTGTTAACCGATTCTGTTGAAACTTGCACACATAAATGTAGTTCTAGACACTACAACATAATGGCTCTAGCACTAGACCTGGAGTTAGATTTTAGTCACAAAAAAAATTTAAATAAAACTTTTTAATAAAAAATGTAACCGACGAAAACAGAAACTGAAAAGCGAAAAATAAAATTAAGCTATTAGTCTTTTCCTTACTAAACTAATGTTAATAACTAATTATGAGTCAAAACGTGAAAGTTTTTGAGGATGTTTGGATGTATGTTTGTTACTCTTTTACGCAAAAACTACTGTATGGATTTTAATGACATTTGGTACACAGATAGAACATAACCCGAATTGACAGATATGCTACTTTTTATCCCGGGAAAATGAACAGTTCCTGAAGGATGAGCGATAATCGACATTCACGCGGTTGAAGCTGCGGGCACAGGCTAGTTTAAAAATAAGTTAACACTTGATACGAAATTAGTAGAAAAATATTAATGAAGCTGCAAAAATTCGAAAACACATTTCCAAAACGATACTGCCGCCAAAATCGTATAATATAATTGGACCCAAAGAAGCAAAGGCCAAGATAAGTCTAGAAACTCGCAAAGTTTGAGAATAATGGTCAGCCACAGAGCGGCTCTAGCCAGCGGGGATTTGGAGTTTGATAATACGTTAATCAACTCCATGGAACACCATCTTGGATTTGAATGAAGCAAGTTTTTAGTGAGAATCAACTGAACCAAGTTACCTCGAGTCAGTCGGAAAAGATAAGCTGGACTAAAGCCGGAGCTTAACTATCTAGAGCTTTTTTGTCCTTCCGAACTTACTGGAAGTAACTGAAATGTCAGTATATAAATGGTGGAAGAACAAAAGTTTATGCGGTTGACTATAATATTTGAAAGGAGGTCTACTGATATTTTTTGTTTAGTGACGATAATGGTGTCTTGTTCACGAACTAAACTTATTTTAAACTATCGTTCTCTTTTACTAATAGTAGATACAAGAAAGGGATGGCAAAAATTTTGGTGCTATCAAATTAGACGGAATTAAAATTTCCATACAAGTTTAGGCGTGATCTCGGAATGTACCCACTAAAATACAAATAAATGTAAACTAATTTGACAGTTCTAAATTTGTTGCCATCCCTTTCTTGTATCTACAATAGTAGACTACCACTATCACTACTATACTAGTAAATATAGTATAGTAGTGATAGTTTAAAATAAGTTTAGTTGGTGAACAAGAAAATCGACACCAGTAGCTATTTTGTAGTAGTTAGCTCGTCATCAGTTCGTGATAAAATAGTTAAGGGAAATGTAGCAGCCAAGTGGCACCCCATCAGTAAAATATTACTTATAACCATAGAGTTACTATTGCTTATTACTCGCTGAATAGGTACATCATTTATAGGTATAAATTTTCAAAATTATTTTTTTTACAATTGAAGTACAGGTACTGTAGTTTAATCAGGAACTCTGTATATTATACTTCGCTGTAGTTGTAGATAGAAAAAAAATTTTATTAACAAAAACAAAAAACCCGACTGCGTGTACAAATAACAGAAAAGATATAAACAAGACTTATGAACACGCAGTCGGAGGCTACGTATGTTTTTGGTCATGAATTACATAATATTTCCTATGTAGCCTCCGCCTGCATGTTGATAAGTCTTGTTTATATCTTTTCTGTTATTTGTACACGCAGTCGGGTTTTTTGTTTTTGTTAATTAATTTTTTTATTTGAATTTTTTTAGTTTTGTCATCATGTTTTATTTATCATACTATTAATGTTTTTTTTGAAAAGTCAAATTCATTTTTAACGTTGAATATTTTGTTGTTTTTTCTCATTCTAAATTACATTTAAACATATAAGTTGTATATATTTTTGAAAAGCATTTATAAAACCCTTTATTTTGATACCCCACTCGATAGGTTTCGAGGGAAAAATTTTTTTTTTGAAGCAGTAATTTGGCGCCAAAAAGCGGCCATTTTAATTTTTATAATTTTGATATACCCAGTGTCACTCTCACAATTAAGACGAATCTATCGACACCTCACAAGTTAAAATCCATCAAGCCGTTTAGGCTGCAGGGCGTGCCAAAGAAATATACATACATACATACATACATACATACATACACTCGAAAAACATTACCCTCCTTCTGGCGCAGTCGGGTAAAAAGGGCGAAAAACGGCCACATTTGGCATTTTTTCGATCTCCAACTACAGCGAACTATATTTTACAGAGTTACGTACGTTAATACTATTAGGTATTCTACGCCTGAACAGTAAACACATATTTTATCTAAAACATAGATGCTTTTAAACTAAAAAAAACATATTTCTCGTCTTTATCTAAGTTTTTATGATGACCATAAAATTTTTACTCTAATTCTAAGGAGATAAAGTTTGGATGTGTCGAAATAAAATGGTATGTCGTTACAGTTAATACAACTTTATGGTTTTGTATCTTCAATATGTTATAGAAATGTATCACGCGATTAAGTTTTTTGGTTGGTGTAAGGCAAGAGTGAAGTGGTTCATGATAATTAACAATTATTAACTTTCTCTGTTGTTCAGTGTGTTGCTGGAAACAAAGAATATAGCACCACCCCATCTCTTCTCGTGGGAGTCGTAAAAGGCGACTAAGGGGTTCACCAGACAATGGGCAGCAGCGTCCTCTAAGTATTTATAAAACCAACTGCGATATATTTAAGGAAAACACAGAATCGTTGAATTGTGGATAAACAAAATGTAAAAGCCATCCTTGGTTTAATTTTTTAGCTATTTAGCTAATAATTATGTTTGTTATTAATGACCATTGACATTGATTACTTCATAGAAACTGTTTAGACAAAACACAACTGCTATTTTATTTCGCTGTGATCTGAAATATAATTGATATTATACACGTGTCGATTATATTTCAGATCGCAGCTTATAAAATTAGAATCAAGACTTCGCTTACAGGTAAGCTCGTCTGATCTACAATTAAATTAATCAGTATCATCCGTATCACCACATATTTCTTCAGCTAAATTCCCTAATTGCTTATCACTTGCACCTCGATCAAGATCGGTTATCGCACCAACACCATTATCAATTCCGTCTCTTTCGTGTTCTTAATAAATATATACCTGTCCTACTCTTTAGATATTGACGTGAGCGAGACCGAAGACAATTTATCGTATCAAATATCCGCATGGAGTTGTTGGCGAAAAAGCGTATCTCAAGATCTAAAGATGTATTCAGAGGGTGAGTTCTTGAACCTCAATATACTTTTAATGGAACTTGACACTATTTCCTTTATAGTAAACAATAGTTATAGTTGCAAATAAAGTGTCCTGTGCTTCCGCCACCAGCGGCGGTCGCCACTCCAGAAATATTCGGTCCCATCAGCTATCCGTTTTAAGAGCAATGTGCCCCGCCCACTGGCATTTAAGTTTGACAATTTTGCCAGCTCGGGACGTCATTGTGGCGATGCCTGGGGAAGGCTTATATCCAGCAGTGGACGTCTTTCGGCTGAAATGATGATGATGATGGTGAATAAAGTGTATTGGCTCAGTTAGCCAGCCAACTCAGCTCGCAGCTCGCAGCTCAGTTGTCAGCATAGTTTTCCTCATGATTTTGACTTTTGTCATGACGGCAAGAACTCGATCGAGTCGAGCTAAATAATTGGGCACTATAATTGTAACTTCATGTGCAAATATTAAGAATCAATGTGACTTATAATAATTACTATTATCAATAAATAACTATGAACTATGAATCGGGAGGGCAAAATATACCTATGGACAGTTGGACACTATAACATGTAGAATTAGCAAGCTGAAGTGTCAGTAGACTAGTCATGTCTGTATAAGGACCGATGGCCATTGTAGCATATGAGTTATTGAATGGAGACCGTGAACTGACAAACATACCGTAGGGCATCCCACAGTCAGGTTGACCGACGACCTGACGAAGGTAGCTGAAGTAGACTGGATACGGAAGATGGAGGACTGTCCCCCAGTTTCTGGAAGGCTGATAAATTTGATCTATTGTCAAAGCTGATGTCAGCTTCCGTGATTGGCCGGCACAAATGTTAACAACCAATCACATCGCTTGACCATAGATTTGACAGCTGATTAATTAATTTTTGCGTTGATCAGCCTTTCGGAAACTGGGGGTAAGTGTTTTTGTTTAATTTTGGTGAAGGTTATGATCTGCAGCAGTCGGAGTTGATTGAATGAGACTGCAAAAGTATTTTTTTCTCTCGGAATGAATGTTATAGACAGTAATATCAGACTTAAGCAGTATCAATTACAACTTGAATACAAACTCCTGATTTAATTCTGTTTTTTTATATATAGTATCATCATCATCATCATTACAGCCGAAAGACGTCCACTGTTGGACATAGGCCTCCCCCAAGTAGTTTGGGGGGATATGCCGTAAACGCCACGCTTGGCAGGCGGGTTGGCGATCGCGTGGTGGCGGACGTAAAGAATTGCACTACCCTATATCTTCTCATGGGTCTCGTAAACGGCGACTAAAGGATTCACCAGAGGATGGGCAGCAGTGTTCTCTGAGTATTTAACCTTTATAGTATAGGAGGGCGACCCGAGCTAAAGGCCCACCTGATGTTAAGCGGTTACCTTTGACGACGTCTGTGGTCTAGTGGTTCGAGTGTCGGACTGTTGGGGTCGAGGTCGTGGGTTCGATTCCCACAGAACACAAATATTTGTGTGACGAACATAAGTGTTTTTGGTGGTCTGGGTGTTTCTTCTGTATTATGAGTATGTATTTACAAAAAAAATAGTATATAAGTATTATATCCATTGTCTAGTACCCATATTACAAGCTTTGCTGAGTTTGGGACTAGATAGTGTTGTGTAAAATGTCCCAAAATATTTATTTATTTACCTTTGCCTATAACAACTTCAATACCACCTAGGCTGTTGCCTAAATGATACCGCAAGTTGGTAATCGGTTGGGATTATGATAGAAGGACGGTAGCTTTACGTCTAGTTAAAAACTCACGAGTGACACCGGTATAATATTATCAGGAGCTGAATATAAACTCCCATCAAGGAAGGATGCCTTTAATTAGGTTAAGAAAATGGTTAGATATGTTGAACTATCTACTTTTCAATTTACTTTAATTTACGTAAAGCCACAGATAATATAAAGCTAAGTAAACAGTTATTCTGCGACCTGACTTAAAGCAATATCCTAACGACTAGGGCGTAGAATCCCGATGGGAATGTTTCGGGTTCGAATCTGACCTTATTTAATGGGAAGGGACCTTACAACGAGAGGTCGTGATCTGACCCCATAGATTTAACAACAACCCGTTTCTAAGTACACCACATTTAGTTGAGTCAGTTGGGTGTAATATGAATATTAGCTGTGTTTGTTTATTTCAGACTTTTTGGAAAAAAAAAGTTTTATTATAAAACAAGTTTAACCGGTTTACATCGCGTATACAACATGTAACAAAAACCCTGTTGTTCCTGTGGGGTACGTTATCAGAATCGATATTCATATGTAAGGACACAACTCATTTGGAAAAACCTCCAATTTCAATGTTTTCTAGTTCAAATAAACCTAATTACACGCACTTTTGAAAGGTCGCACTCTAGTTGCACGGTTTCAAATTGTGGGTCCTATGGAGAAGAACCGGCAAGAAACTCCATGGATATTCTCTTTTTAAATAGGTTATTGTTTATTACATCAAATTTATTCAAATAATGTAAGTATTATGTAGGTTAATGTCAGAAATAAACAAGAGTTTAAAAGTGAGAATATTGCCTTTAGAAATAAACGTAAAAAGAGTAGCCATAGTATGTGAAGCTGGCCTGTTCAATAAAAATAATCAAATTAAATATTAAATTAGGATTAATTTATTTATTAACATAATATATTTAAATTAATTAATAATTAGAGTGTATTGTTATGCTCCGTGAGGCTATTTAAATAAAACATTCTAATTTTAATACAGAAGATGGTTGGCATTGGCAGCTACCACCAGTTTGGAACTGGGTTCTAGAAATAATCAAGTCCTAAACAGCACGCTACACTCTAAAAGATAATGTTACGCACTAATCACTCAGTCTCATTCTTGGACGAATAAAAAAAGTCGGACGGAATCTCGCTAAACAAAATGTGAAGCATCCATAGTAAGTTAAGTCTGCAGAGGACCTATATTAATAGGCGAATCTTCATCTTCTCTGACAGCCAGGCTGCTTTAAAAGCCTTAAATTCAGAGGAAATTGACTCCAAACTTGTAAAGGAGTGTGTCCAGCTATTAAACTCACTAGGAGCGGCAAACTCGGTGGCACTAGGATGGGTACCTGGACACTGTGGCATTAGGGGCAACGAAGCCGCTGATGAACTAGCTAGAGCTGGTGCTGAAAGCCCCAATGTGGGCCCGGAGCCAATCTGTGGCATTCCTAAATGCACCACTACAGCCTACCTTAAAAACTGGGGAACTGACCAAAGTATTAGCCTTTGGGAAAAATCCCCAGGCCAAGAACACTCGAAAGCGCTACTTGTGGGCTTCAAAAAAAGGTTTACGAAAGAAGCGCTTTCGTTGAACAAAAATCAGATAAGAATCCTGACAAGAACCCTTACTGGGCACTGCAAGCTGAATAAACACCTTCACAGGATGGGCCTCAGTGATACCACAGTTTGCAGGTTTTGTCGCGAAAAGGATGAGACGCCCATCCATATCCTATGCGAATGTGATGCAGTGCACCACATCAGAAGCCAGCATCTTGGAGGCCACGTCATCTCAATGCAGGAGATCAAATCCTCCTCCCCCAAGGTCATAGTCGACTTTATGATTGACTTGCAGCTTGGGGAAGTGCTGTAATGCTGCAAGAGGCGTCACAATAGATCTTTTAGGTCGCAGTGGCTTAGGGGCGTTCAAGACCCTACCTCTTTCCTCAAATAATAATCCATAGTAAGACGGCTCGCTTAAAGGTACGGGCTGACACGCACACATTCACATCCATAGTATGCTAAAATGCCGCGATTACATAAAAAATCTAGTGTGACGGTAGTCATTGTTGTAGTGTCACAAATTAAATATCAATATAGGTATATCTGGTGTGTTAACATGCTTTCGAAATTAAATTAAGTATAGTGGGTTTTTTTCATTAGGAAATTCTCAGTAGCAGCCCGGAGTCTGGATTTGTGCCCGGTTGATGGCAATAGGCTCGCCCCCTATTACATAGGACTATAACATAACTGGCGAAATGTGGGTGTACTATTACACCCCTGCCTACCCCTTCGGGGAAATACAGGCGTGATGTTATGTTATGTTGTTAGTGGGTTTAGGAAAAAAATTGACTTGACTGCCTCGTTGGTCTAGTGGTTGCAAGCGCGACTGCTGAGCGCGAGGTCCTGGGTTCGATTCCCGGGTCGGGCAAAGTGTTATTGGGTTTTTTCATTAGGAAATTCTCAGTAGCAGCCCGGAGTTTGGATTTGTACCCGGTCAATGGCAATAGGCTCGCCCCCTATTACATAGGACTATAACATAACTGGCGAAATGTGGGTATACTATTACACCCCTGCCTACCCCTTCGGGGAAATACAGGCGTGATGTTATGTTATGTTATGTAGGAAAAAAATAAGTGCATCAATCTTTGTTTAGCGAGATTCCGTCCGCCTTTTTTATTCGTCCGAGGTCTCATTATGTTTTATAGTGTATCGTGCTGTTTGGGACTTGATTATTTTTAGAACTGTGTTTCAAACAGGTGGTGGTGATAATGTATGTGATGGCAAAAACCTAAGAAACTATTACGAAAACTAACGTTTACCGATAGAAGAAGAATCCACGCATTGCGATTTCTTAATTTTGCTAGTATCAGCACTTTAAACTATCTTCTTATACAAAAACCCTAGCATCGGAGCAATTTCTCAGGATAAACCCTCGTCGATTGGCCTCGACGTTGACAGATGATAACCCTCTGTTACAGATTATAGAAGAAAATACCCGACGGTGCTTGTAATTAAACAATATTTCATAGTAGCTTCTTGTTGAAGCAATTAAGTTGTATGAGAAGTTACGGTAGTAGTGTTGCCTGACAATCGCTAGACTATCGATTGTCTATCGATAGTGTCGAAAAACCCCCAATCAATCATACTATCAATAGGCCTATCGATAGTATCGATCAGAAGGTATCCAACAATCGATATCAATCGGTATCGATAGTATCAAGCTATTGTTACGATAGTTTGAAATCAAGCAATACTATCGATACTATAGTGCTATCGTTTAGATAGTATTGCAATATGACTATCGGTGTTTATTGACGTCATTTTTACAATGAATTTATTTTTTTAGAAAGTTCATTTTCCTAGCTTCTGTATTGGTACACACCACACTGTTAGGGTGTACCTACTTAACCATTTCTTTAATAATTTTATACATCAATGATAGCACGATAGTAATTAAAATTACGATACTACGACGAACTACGATAGATTCTGTTATTTCAGTTATTCTAATTTTTACTTTGTTATGTTGAATAAATCGATTTGAAAATTTACGATTAACATCATATTCGTGTATTCAAAATGCTTTTATAGACTAGTAGTTAATAGTCGTGTTTCTATTTTATGTCGCTCCATAATCCCCACCCTGTATAAGAAATAAAACTTTCCAGCGCTTTTGGTTACTTAAATAACTATCATAGTATTTCCACAGTCTAACCACTCCAAACAGGCATCCTTTGCGAGAATTAAGTATCCCAAGCTACCTTCAAAACTGTCAAACAATTTCCCAAGTTGCCTATAAAAACTGTCAATGTAAATTTTCGTTGAACCACTTTATGGAACAGATAATTACGCTATACTGTGGTATTTCCATAACAGCCACTATTCTGTCAAGATCTTAAGACCCAAATTGCGTTGCAAATGACAGCAAAACATCTTCAAGAACAATGAGAGTTGTTCCACTCTAGATGCAGCGTGATGTTTTCAGTCCATAGAAGTAATACTTGTCATAATTAATTACAGAGTCCATTGTTGTTAACTCAAAACGAGAACCTTTCGCACCCATTCCGACCTGTTCAGACTTGTTTGGTTAGGGTTCCCACCCTTCTTTTTCAGGTATATTATACAGAGTAGTGAATATAATAAAATTAGTGGTACACTATGGATATATGTAACATTGAATAAATTATGTTAAGTGTGTTTTTGATTGAGAAGAAAGAGGGTGTTGCTATTCTTTACGTCCGGCACCACACGGACGACGTCGTAAAAGGCGACTAAGGGATTCACCAGAGGATGGGCAGCAGCGTTCTCTGAGTATTTAAACAACCAACTGCGATCGCCAACCCGCCTGCCAAGCGTGGCGATTATGGCATATCCCCCCCCCCCCTTTGGAGGTGGCCTTTGTCCAGCAGTGGACGTCTTTTGGCTGAAATGTTGTGATGATGATGATGTGTTTTTGATTTTTACAGAACCTAAAAGTGGACTGCCATCCAGTCAATATACGATGCATAATTATAGAATAGAATATATTTATTTGCATAAAACATGGTATAAAAAGGTGTTATAAAATTAAATATCTGATCATTCATGTTTTGCTTAAAATTGAAGCATGCAAAATTGTAGACATATAGTCTTTGATCGAAGAATTCCCTAATAGTACAGAAATTATTTTTATTCAGCCATTTGTACAATTTGTTCTTAAAAAGCAAATAGAAAAACACTAGACATACAATAGCGTGTTTAAGCGTGTCATGACGTGCCAGAAGCCTATTGGGTTCATAAAATAACTTCCACTTACGTCTTTCGGTAACGTTAGCAGCAACCCATTAAGAATCAGACCGTGTTCCTCAACCGACCCAGGAACGTATTAAGTATTATTCCGAGTCAGATATTATTAGTTTATAATTCAAAAGATTACCCGACCCGATTAACTTGGCAGTTCATTCAAAGTCCTATAGATTTGCCCACCCTTAATAATTACTTTAATATTTTAACGCATTGACGCATGCGAAGCGAAATCTAAAGATACAAATTGTGGAAATCAAAAATCGCTCACTAGCAGGATTCGAACCTGGGACTCCTGGCTCAGTAAGCCAGTGCTTTAGCCATGAACACTGCTCGTGGTATCGAATTTAACTTCCATTTACGTCTTTCGGTGTCGTCAGCAGCATCCCAATTGAGAAACAGACCGTATTCCTAAACCGACTCAATTAACTTTCACTTAATTCAAAGTCATATAGATTTGCCTACCTTTATTAATTAAATATATTATTTTATTATTTTTAACGTATTTACGCATACGAAGCAGCAAAGGGCCCAGGTTCAATCCCCATGGATGCGAGGGTCTATGACCGAATCCGTGCCATCCGCCAGAGCGGCGAGAGCGCGCCTTCTAGGGCGTTCGAAAGGTTAAGGCGGCAGGAGCGACAAAACGCGCTCGAGCGGTGGCGTGAGCGGCTTTTAGAGCCGCAGTATGTTCACAAGCGTGTGGTTGAAGCCATCCGGCCGTGCTTCGAGGCTTGGTTGAGTAGGAGTGAGCGCGTCACCTACCGGCTTACCCAGGTATTCACCGGGCACGGTTGCTTCGGTGAATACCTGAATAGGATCGGACGTGAGGCCATGGCGAATTGCCACCATTGCGGAGCTGATCAGGATACCGCCCAGCACACACTCGGAGAGTGCCCTGCATGGAGTTCTGAGCGGCGTGTCTTGGTCGAGCAAATCGGGCAGGATCTCTCTCTGCCAACGGTAGTGATGGCTATGTTGGCAGAGATAGAAAATTGGAGGGCAGTAGTCTCTTTCTGTGAGACCGTCATGGTACAGAAAGAGGCTGCGGAGCGGGATCGAGAGAGGGCTGATCCCGCTCGGAGAAGGCGGCGCCGGAGAGGCAACCGCTCCGGTGCCTAGCCCATCAGGGCTACACACCGTGCCCTCTGCTCTGTCGATAGGACAGGTGTGCGGGGGGCCTTTGAGGTCACGGGCGTCCAGAGTGGGGACTTTAGGCGTCCACTGGGTGATCTCAGGGATGACGGTGACACGTTGTGGTATTGTGTCGCCCTATGCTTTCGCATCGAGAAGGTGTTCAGGGAGACAAAGTCTTCCCTGGGACGTGCCTTACAGGCGTAGCACAGGGGGGGGCACCGGTAGCATACCCATTCCCGGAGTTCCCTCACTATTGTGCTAAAGATGGTCACCGGGGAGGTTTTAGTGCGGTAAAAATCCCACACACCCCAGCCTCTACCCCACGAGGCCGGTAGCCTTATGAAGGTTTCCTCCTCGAAAACAAAAAAAAAAAAAAAAAAAGGTTCAATCCCCAGTAAAACATGTGTTTTAGTATGTTTTTAACCGACTTCAAAAAAAGGAGGAGGTTATATATTCCGCGGGATATTTTTTTTTTTTTTTTTTTTTTTTTTTCATGTATGTACACCAATTACTCCGAGATTTCTGGGCCGATTTGCGTGGTTGTTTTTTTATTTGGTAGAGGAAGTCCGCGCGGTGGTCCCATATAAATTTTATTGACTTAAGTCGAGTAGTTTTTTAACCAGCTTCAATAAACCAGTTTAATTTAGCTTTGCTTACCTAGATGATCTACTAATAGTTTCGTTTGTCTGTGAATTATCAACTAAAAAGTATGAAATAAAAACTTTTTAACAAAAAATAAAACCGACTTCAAAAACCTTAACTAAAAAGTAAAAAATAATCCTCGTATGTATTTCAAAATCTTAACATAAACCAAAATTTTGAAGGCGGCGCGTGTTTTTCATGTATGTTCGCATAAACTGTTTTTTACTATAGATAAGCGCTCGACAGTACATTATATTTACATGACGCAAAGGGACAGTCACGCGCCGCCTTCAAAATTTTGGTTAATGTTAAGATTTTGAAATACATACGAGGATTATTTTTTACTTTTTAGTTAAGGTTTTTGAAGTCGGTTTTATTTTTTGTTAAAAAGTTTTTTATTTAATAGTTAGCTGTAACTTTGACGTTACAGCTAACTATTAAATACGAGATGGCGCTTAAAGGTGAGGTCAGCTGACAACTTCATGTGCGTATATTCAGTGTGCTCTATGGGTTTAACGCAAATCTTAGCGTGACGTGACGCTAGGTACATTTTATATAGAAACAAATTGTGGACATCTAGATTTTCAATTCATTCGGCAACCCTGTGTGTATAGCAAGTCACGCGAGTAATTAATGGGGAAAGGAAAGGTATTTGTTGTAACGAATCGTCTGCGGTTACTGTATTTTGAGAACTTGGAACAGTGGGTTTTTGCGTTCCGTCGAAATGGCTTGTCATTTAAAAAGTGAAGTAGGATCGATTGTTTAAGAAAATTAGATGAACTATGAATTACAAATTTATAATAAGCAATAAACTAATTTTAATCACAATATAAAATATTTATACTTCTGACAAAAATCACAGAAAAATTACAAAAATATTTAAAATTGTCAAAATTAGTTTAAGATTATGCTTTTTGTCTATGACTTTTTGTATTTGACTATGGTCTAAATTCTATAATAATTTTACAGTTATCTTTTCAGAATTGGCATTCTGTTTAATTTATTTTTTCACGTTTGATGTCAATTTACAAATTACCTAACCGTTCTTCAATCTAGAATTATGATTGAGTATCATTTTTGAATACTGGCTTGAATACACGTAGAGAAAAAACAAATGAAATAAATTGACAGGACAACATTCTTTTATCATATTTTTCATAGAAAAAGACATAGTATGCATTTAATTTGTCAACATCAGAATAAACATCAATCCTTTTATCCCACTTAATAATTATTTAATCGATATTTGTTACTCTTTCACGCAAAAACGACTGCATGGATTTTAATTAAATTTGGCATACTGATAGAACATAACCCGGATTAACATGTAGGCTACTTTTCATCCCGGGAAGATGAATAGTTCTCGAGGGTTGCACGATAAACGACATCCAAGCGGGTGAAGTCACGGGTATAGCCTAGTATACTCATAATTTACATAGGTACTCAGACAACAGCTCATGCAAAAAATAAACTTAGACTACGCATAGGTAATTATTGTTCTGAAAATATAGTTATTACGACCAATAATTTTATGATCCGTCAAATTTAATGTACCAGCCCCATTAATCATTAGGTCCTGGACATAATATGACATATGGGTCTGAACTATTAAATACGGACGGACCCGAACTAAGTTCGGTTTCGAACTCGTAAACAGGATCATAAAACCCGTCACGTAGCTTTCCGGTCAATAGCTTTGTATTAAGTTTTTGGACTGTTTATAGGTCTGTTAATGTCACAAAATATTTTTACAGAAGTTGTGAAAAACATTATTTATGAGTAGAAATATTGAGGCATTCCAGGAATAGCAACCGTTTGAATCGCAACCAAGTGAATCGCAACTGAAGTATTCCACGAACAGCAACTCCATTAAAGTAGCTTCTAGTGATGTGGTGTTATTGAAGACTTCATTTTTAGCGTTTGTTTCTTAAAGGGTGGCAACGGGATCGTGTTACTCTGCCTACACCATCTGTCTGTCTGTCTGTCAAAGGGCTGTATTTTTTAACCGTAATTGAAATTTGCTTAGAAGAGGTGTTAGGTACTTATAATGACAAATACTAGAAATAAAATAAAAATCTTTACCCAAATACAAGAAACCTAGAAATTTTTTGTTCCTGAACTATCGTAAAAATTGTAACACATACAAGCGTCAAATTTTGTGTAATTCTAGTACCTACGTACTACATATTTTAAACAATAATAAAAATAAGGTAAATATAGATATGTGTAGAGATGTTGTACTTACGCATAAAAGAGATGCAAATATTCAGGTTTCAATCTCAAAGGACATGTAGTTAAACTTCTTTACAACTTTATATTTTCTAAGTATGACACAAATATTATATGAGACTTTTCGTAACTTCAAACTTTTTATTGTGATAATATAATAATATATGTTAGCGTCAAAACTAGTCGGGTTTATTATTGGAAAGTTTTTATAAGTTTTCTTTCAATACTTCAATTAGACTGTGAGAGATAACTGTTGAAATAATTGCATAAAATTGTCGGCAAGGAATTTACAACGCTCTTTTGTTTGCATTGGAAGCTCTTGCAGAAATATGGCGGAATATACTCAACAATATGTCCCCGAAATCATGGAGAACCGTTTCAAAGGCAGACTTCGTTTCAAATGGAAATCTGGATGCGAATTTTCATGCAAATTTCCCAGAGGTGTTATACATGGGAGGCTGTAACGCGGCTGTTAAAATCTCTGCGTAAATTCTATTCATGTATGGTAACAATGTTATGGGGTAGATGGTTTTTGTTTCGGAGCCCATGGACTTTGCAATTTCTGTCCTCTTTAGAAGAAAATTTGGATTATCAGTGCGTTGTGTTGAAAATATTTCATTCGACACTTTAACTATGATTAAACAACCTTGTCTGATACTGCAGCCAATGAATCATGGTTGTAGCTATTTCAATTTTATATATATTTATTATATTTTCTAATTAATATTTCTTTCAAACACATTCCCGCCTTAAAATCTCGCAATTTTCACAAACAAATTGGAAGAGTCATTCAGATACTGTTTGTCGAAGGACCGATGGCCGTTGGAGAAGACGAGTCCTTGAGTGGAGACCGCGTATCGGCAAACGCAGCGTAGGGCGCCCCGCTGCCAGGTGGACCGACGACCTAAAGAACGTGGCTGGGGGGGACTGGATGCGGAAGGCAGAGGACCGAGGGTTGTGGCGCAACTTGGAAGAGGCCTATGTCCAGCAGTGGACTGCGATAGGGTGAGTTGATTCAGATACTAAATGTTCTTTTACTCTTAAAATAAACCGAAATCCGCTAAATTTTATAGTTTCCATGTTATTCTTAACTTCGTAAATTATGACATCACTGAATTGAATACCAAACCAATCAACTTTATGACAAATGAAAACTATTTTCATAGTCGTCAATCTATTTTCGTCAAAACTAAAATAAACTTTGCCGAAACTAAAACCATAAAATAATGTTACTGAGCGACCCCTCACTAAATTATTACTGTTTCCGTATTTTGAGAGTGTTATTCATAATTAAAAGGACTCTGAGCCTCTAATTCAAAAGTTAGTAATTGCAAAGCTTTAATATTTTAATTTTGTCAAAATTTTGGAAAATTTTATTGCTAGTTTGTTATGATTAGATTTCATTTTCTTTTTTGGGCCTAAAGGAGTCCTATTGACCAAATTATTGCTGAAAAATGAATAGTAAATATAAAGCTAAGCCATAGGAAAAACATCAGGAACCATCCAAAAGTACTTTTTGGGGAAAACTACTTTCGACGATGTCTCTGTTCTAATGGTTCGAGTGTCGGATTGCTGATCACGAGGTCGTGGGTTTGATTCCCACAGGACACAAATATTTATGTGATGAACATAAGTGTTTGTGTTGGTCTGGGTGTTTCTTATGTATTATTAGTATGTATTTACAGTGCCCCATTTTATATTGGTGTGCGTGTGTAAACGTGTAAGCGCTAGCAAACATTACAATTTTTTGCATCAATTCTACTAGCGCGTAATGTATGGGACTAACCTTATATGTGTATTTATTCTAAGCTGATTCATTTTATTTGACGATTAGTTTAATAACTGTTCCTTTCCTGTAAACTTTCATAAACATGTGTCAAAACATATTTAAACATAATCAAAGTTTAAATTGATTGGCACAGAGTTCAGTGAAGATTTAATTACAATCAACTGGATATGGTTCGGAAACTATTAAACTTTGGCTTTGTATTAATTTCATGTAATAATTTTGGACCGAGAGTCATAAATTAAGTTGTTTCATGTTGTTTTATTGTCATATTAAAATTATTTTGATTGGATAAAGTAATAAATGAATAAGGCACGCGTCGAGATAAGGTATCGTACACATCGTACGGATCGCATTCAACAGATCCGTGTAGCGTAGTGCGTCCACCTATCCGCAGCGTTCGGATTGCTGACAAAGTAAAACTGTTTAGTTGCTAGGCAACCACTTGTTGACATTCGTTTTGTAAGCAAATACATTTCCTCAAAATGGTTAATATTTAATGAGTTAAACATCTGTGGAGTACTGACATTTATTCAAATTTTAGCAATGTCCTTTCGGATTTTCAATGTTGGTATTTGGATGCCAATGTCGTCATTCGCATTTTTGTATTCATTCCGATCTGTCCAATGCGTACGATACTGATAGGTGGACGCTTGCCTTTAGTCGGAGCTTGAAAGTAGCGCCAGTAACAGAAAAGTTTAAAGGAAATCGTTTTGGTTGGAATGGGCATGTGATGAGGAGGAATTAAATGCCTGTTACTAAGAGAGTGATGTATATGAATTTTCATGGATGACAAGGGAGAGGGAGACCGAAGAAAAGATGGATGAATTGCGTGCAGAATTATATGGATAAAGATCGTCATCATCATCATTTCAGCCGAAAGACGTCCACTGCTGGACATAGGCCTACCTCAAGAATCGCCACAACGAACGGTCCTATGCCTTCCGCATTCAGTGGATTCCTGCCATAATGTGGGGGGCCTACCCACGCTGCGCCTTCCAGTACCCGGTCGCCACTCCAGGACTTTACTGCCCCTTCGGCCATCCGTTCTGCGAGCAATGTGCCCCGCTCACTGCCACTTAAGTTTGGCAAGATAAGATAAGTGGATGACGGCTGATAGAGGAAAATGCAAGAAGACATAATTGCACCTTCTACAAGTAAATTGGGTCCACGCCAGCGAGATGACGATGACGATAAATATTATTTTGATTAAAGACTAAAATCATGGATATGTATTTGCTTTTGCTTTGTGTGTCAATTTTAGATTATAATAGAGGATACTGTCCAACACGAAGTGATGATAATTTTTATTGAGATTTCAATAATTTTGCAAATTCTGCTCCCCGATTCAGAACCATACGATAGCCAATTGTTGATCAATTCGGTTTTTTATCTCTTTTTCTCTCGTTGCGTGAATCATAAGACGAAATAAGATAACAAACCGAATCGGTCGACAACTGGTTAACGCGTGTTTCTGAATCGCATAGCTGATCCGCAAAATGAATTTTAAAAGTTAGAGGGCTGGGTTTGAACTCCGATCCTCTTGTATGGAAGGCAAGCGTTCAATATCTAGGCTATAACATTTTTTTCTTTTGGTTTTAGTTCAAATCATATAATTCTTATTTTTACTTAGCTATTGTCAAATTATGTCTCACATCGTCCTCGAAAAAAAAATTCTGTAAAATAAAAACATTACGAGTCTTTGTTATTTAATAAAACAAAAGAAAGCAGCATATTGTTTCACTTTGACTTTCTTTACCAAACTAAAATAAACACAGTAAAAGGTAAACTAATTAAATTCCGTAATAAATTAACTATGAAACAGGCCAATAAGAACATTACGCTAACTTATTTAATGAATCCAATTGAGCCCTCGGCTATATCTAGTTATTACACCTGGACTAGCGACCCAAAACAACATTTACATTTAAAACGACTGGGGGATATTATTAACTAATCAAAATGATAGTTTAGACTTCTCAATTTGAAGTTTAACTAACGTTGAAGTTATTTGAAGTTTAAAATTAGATGACCGGTTAACGAAAGCTGTTCAGGAAAAATAAATTAGTAGTGTTATTTTTAGCCAAATGGTTTGTAATAGTAAATTAGCTTAGTTAACTTTATTGCTGATTTTAACTATGCTGTTGAAATGGTAAATAAAAAAATAAAAAAAATAATTAATTTATTTGCCAAGAAACAGCATTACAGAATATGTCCATTAAAAGGATTTTATCATGACAAATGAGCTGGTACATTTTCGGTGCAGTCATACGATATAGATTAAAGCCACTTGGAAATCTTTGTTTTGGTCTCATTTAGAAGTTTTTAAACTTTCGCGAATTTCACTCATATTGAACTAAGTTTACGGGACTTGTCGCGCACAATTAAATCAAAATATAACAAGCATTTTGACTAACCTCGACGTTTCGGTCAAGTTGCATTGGCCGTGGTCACGAGCAGACTGAAGTATGTGGGTGTCATCGTCTTGAGCGGCGGGTGTTTTCTCGAACTACCCGCGGTTGGTTTTTCGTAACGTCGCTGTCCGTAACAAGATATGCTGAATCACGACACACAATGCTGACATTGGTCTCATTTGTTGAGGGTCGTTTTATATGACTATACTAAATACTAAATACTTGACTTTTCCTGCGGGTTCACGCGCATATAATTCGATTTAACACAGAAACATAGTATCGGGCATCCCTTGGGAACTGATAATCTTCCCGAGATAAAAAGTTGCCTTTATGATAATCTGGATTATAATCTATGTGCTAAGTATTATTGAAACCTGTTAAGCGGTTTACTGTAATTGAGTGACAAACATCCAAATATCTTCACAAAGTGTCACATTAGAAGTGGGATAAAATTCAATGTATAGAATGAAAATTTCCTGGTTCAAATGGGCATGGTATGAATAAAAAGTTCCCGGTTCAAATAGGCAGGGCATGAATGGAAAGTTTCTGGTTCAGATGGGCACGGCATGAATGGAATTTTTCCGGTTCAAATGGGCACGGCGTGAATGGAATTTTTCCGGTTATAAAACTTTTTAACAAAAAATTGAACCGACGAAAACAGAAACTGAAAAGCGAAAAATAACTAATTACGAGTCGGCGCCAAACAAACTTTTAACAAGCAACGTGCATGCAAGTTGCAAGTGGCCGAGCGGAGAACGAATTTTTGGAAAGTTATTGTTTATCGTTCAAAATTTCACGCTGTATTTGATGTTGCGTTGTTTTTATTATTTATTTAAAGTAATTTAATGATCTTCGTTGATTGTTTGTTTGGCGCCGACTCATAATTAGTTAGTTTTCGTTTTTCAGTTTCTGTTTTCGTCGGTTCAATTTTTTTTTTTAAAGTTTTATTTTTCATTTTTTTGTGGTTAATATCTAACTACGGTCTCCATTATGTCGTAGTGTCTAGAACTATATTTATGTGTCTAGATTCAACAGAATCGGTTAACAGGTAAGAATTCAGTGGGTGAACAAACACTCATCCCCTATTTTACTACCCTTAGGGTTGCATTTTGATTTTGAATGGAAAAAAAATGGAACCAACTTCGAGATATACCCTATCCATTAAAAAAAGAATCATCAAAATCGGACCACTCTGTAAAAAGTTATGCGTGGTCATACATTTAAAAAAAAAAAATATAATAATACGCGTCGAATTGAGAACCTCCTCCTTTTTTTCGTCGGTTAAAATGGGCAGGGCGTGAATGGAATGTTCCCGGTTCAAATAGGTACGGCATAAATGGGAAGTTCCCGGTTCAAATGGGCATTGTATGAATGGAATGTTCCCAGTACAAATGAGCACCGCATGCATGGACAGTTTCCGGTTCAAATCAGCAGGGCATAAATAGGAAGTTCCCGGTTCAAATGGGCACGGTATGAATACAATCTGAGCTCTAAACGGAAAGTGACTAGTGCTTTTAGATTTTTTCAGAATTATTATTATCACATGGACGGTATTGCTACGTAACTTAATATCTTAAATCTTTGTCACTGGCGAAATGAGCGTGTACAATACACGTCTGCCTACCACTTCGGGGAAATATAGGCGTGATGTTACGTTATGCTGTTTGTCACTATTCATCACGTCAAAAATCGTATTAAACTGTGTTATCTTAAAATAACATCAACTCAAAAATATACTTTCAATGACAATGAATAATACTTTCAAAATTCGATATAAGAACTTCAGCGAAGAAACTTTTATTTGTTAGGATAATACCGTGAAAGAGCATAGCGCTCTGTTCGCGGAAGACATGAAATAGTACATTACTGTCGAGGCCTGAAATGAAGCAATTTATGGCCGAGTAATATTGGAAGTACGAGGCGAAGCCGAGTACTTCCCAAGTGTTTTTAAAAGGACGAGGTGTAAGCCGAGTCCTTTTTAACTAAACGAGGCCGTTAATTGCTATTTCGGCCAAGAATTGTATAGTACTTTTCTCTCATAACATAACCAGCCCATTACTGTTCCACTGCTGGGCACGGGCCTCTTCTCTCATTTGCGCGGAAACACAACACAAATTAATTCAACAGTATTCTCATATTCACACCATATCGCCCGCGCGCGGGTCTTGTTCTATTTTCAAAGTTTTGAAAAAAAAAATGCTCATTCAGCCTGTATAATGCCAAGCCTAAAAACACCGAATTTATGTAAATGTGTACTTAAAAACCTCGGTAGCATAGTTTAAAAAATAAAAAGTGTCCAGCAATTTCTATTATTGTCCTGTTGGATATTACCGGCCTGTTATTTCGTTGCGTACGAAAAAGAGCCGATTGTTGTATTCTTTTTTTTGAATAATGAACCAATTTCCGAGCAAGTGGGAGAAAAATATATTACTTCTGTCGTCTGTATATTATTGTAGTAATACAACAGGTAATAAGTTTCGCAGCTCTGCAGTGAATTTCAACCTGTCACTAGTAAAGCTGCGCTACCGCGATCTTTAAACTCAACAGGTAAAGTCAGCTAGGAAAGGTTGAAACGCTCGATTATTTGTACAAAATACGTACAAAAGATGCTGAATAGTTACCCTGGTGGACAACACAAGCAACATTTTCATGACAGCAAAGGAGCAATGGATTGACGTTTTTTTTTCCATAGAGATAGTTCAGATCGGAAAATGACATAAGCTTCTTTTATTCCGGATAACGGTTCCTGTCATAACGATTTAATTCGTGGAAAAAAAATCGTTTACGAGCAGGATTCGAACCTACGACTCCTGGCTCAGTACGCCAGTGCTTTAGCCACTAAGCTACCGTGAACACTGCTCGAGGTATCGAAATTCTCATCCACTTGGCACGTCAACTCGACTAACTTTGCAGTCAATTCAAAGTCGTATAGATATGCCTACCCTTACTAATTATTCACCCAAAGACGTGCCTAGTGGATGAGAATTTCGATACCACGAGCAGTGTTCACGGTAGCTTACTGGCTAAAACACTGGCGTACTGAGCCAGGAGTCGCAGGTTCGAATCCTGCTCGTGGGTGATTTTTTCTTTCCATAATTTAAATCGCTAGATTTCGCTTCGCATGCGTAAATGCGTTAAAAATAATAAATAATTGGTTCCTGTCATATTGGCTGAAATATAGTTTAAACAATCAAGTGTAAAAGTAAGCCTATGTTGACCATCAGATTGTGAGAGAGCCCTGGTACCCACAACATAAGTTTTTTCGGGAAATAAATGATTATTTATTGTGGAATAAAGAACAACGGGAGCAATGCCGCGTGTAAAAGCTAGTACCTATTATCATAAACATAACACCTAAAAGTAAGAAGTCACCGAAAATTTTGCACACAAGTAAAATTACCTACAATCCCAAATAAACTTGAAACAGAAAAAAATTTTCCTATTTGCAGGAACTTAGATGCTGGGAATCCTCGATTCCTCGTACTTAGAAGCTGTAAAGGTCCAAAACAGAATTTCATAGTGAGCTTTATTAGAGCCACCGCATTATTTACATAAGGTTTTCTTCTATATATATATATATATACAGCTTAGGCCCAACCAATTTTCAAATAAATTCACAATAAATAACCGCGCCCCCTGACCAAACCACCGACTCCATTATACACTACATCAAAATGTACACTGAAGAGATGAAGTGCGTTACATTGTTCTCTTCCACGCAACTGTACTAAATCATTCTGGGAGTTCGTCACGCACAACTCTTTTGTTCGCCATTGTACTCGCTTCTAAAGGGTATTGTTGAGCACAGGTGAATGGATGCGGTAGTTTATAGTTCAACAACAGGTAGGGTTGTACTAAAATGTTTTGTGGAGGCAGGCGTAATGCACGTAAGGGTCGGATTTTTTGTTGGAGTACTTTTATAGCTTGGGGAATGAGTGTTTGTGTAACTTGAGGGTTCCATTGAAATAATTCTCGTAATGGTGAAGTTTAACTTGGTTTTTAGGTCGCCGTTTCAGAATTTTACTTTTAGAAAGGATTCGTTTTTATTTATTTATTCCAAAATGGGCTTGCGTTTGACCGCCATCTTACTTGATGTTAGGCGATGGTGCGGTCGACGATGTTACACGCTTTCCCAGCAAAAACCTTTTCATTCGAGCCTTGAAGACCACCAGATTATTCTTATTAGGAAACACAGAAGCAAAGAACTCCACTTTTTAACGGTACGCATGATAAAGCTATTAGCAAATCGGTTCGTGCGTATAAGAGGGGAATGTCTACCAATTTTCAGATAAAATGTTATTGTACGAAAATTAAAATAAAATAACGCACAATATCACTTCCTCCTTCTGCAGTACTGTTCTTTTCATTCAGATCCATTTACTACATCATCTTTGTCCATTCACGACTCTCGCGTTCGTTCAACATACCAACAATAACGGTTCTCTTACCGGCTCTGCAATAAACTATCAATTCATCAAGAAAAGTGTCATGTTTTAAGTGATTCAAACAACGAGGGGCATCTCGGACTTTACATGCACCTGAAAAGTAAGTTGAAATAATTTATTGTGTAAATTGGCTGTTAAAATCTCTTTTACAAGTAAATTCTTTTAAAAACTAGATGGCGTCGGTATTTCCTATGTGACTTATCTTTGAGAAGAAACGCCGAAACAAACTCAAGGATCAAAATCTCTTTTAAAGTCCAAACATTTATTAAGAATTTGTCTGAGAAAAATGAAGGGCAACGGCAACGCCTGGATTGTCCTTTTGAAGAAAGTGCCAGGTTAATTTGAGTATCCATCGTTTAGCTAAACTATATTTTAATTGCCGACCAAGACCTGTGAGTATTCCCAAAAGCGCCTTTCCCATAATGCATTATTAATTATCTACTTCAATAAGTTAAAATTATGATAATACAGCCACTCATCGAAGGGTAAAATCATTAAAAAAATTGATCTTGCAAGCCAAATTCTTAATCAAAAAGTCACAAAATATTTGCTTTGGGGAAACAAAACATTATACCACATACCGAATTAAAAAGCAACCTTACAAAATTCTCATGTCATATTCGTAATAAAGAAGAGGGTACGATTACATTAGCGATGGACTTTGTCCTCAATCCGGAAACATGAAGGAAGCGATGGCAATTTTTTACAATGTCTGATCAGGATTAAAAATTTCAATATCCCGCACCGAAGCCATAAGTATGTCATCTATGTAAAATCCTCCAATATTACCACATAGCATTTCATTTTATCTTCTTACATCATACCCACGTCTTATATTATCTTCAAGGGTTACTGTGGCGCTATTGTTGATTATGCTTTGAGCTTATTTACGAGACTGCTCCCTAAATTATGAGGTGTCACCGCTGGCTTGATTTATTCGCTGAGCGGCAAGCACGACATGCAATCGTCTATAGATGTTAAATTAACCTTAATTAATGCTGGTTTTAGATTCTGAATGTTGTAGAGAATCGTGTAAAATTGATCGCAATTCAAAAAGTTGTTTTAGTACTTATAATAGCCAAGCCCAAGCCCGAGCCCAAGCTAATATTAGAGTTGGTGATTTGATATGAAATCAAATGGTAAACCTTTAGACGAATAAAAAAACGGCGGACGGAATCACGCTACACAAAAAGTGAAGCACTCATAGCCGCTCAGTTGCATGATTTCTTTATTAATTTTTTGGCTCAATTACGCCACATGACGTCATTTGCCGCGCTGAGACAGACTCTAACAAAAACTTAATTTACGACCGACTCAAGTGTTGTTCAAACAAATCTTTGATTGTTTTGTTTAGCCAAGAAGATAAGGAATTTAAGCTAGTGTGTTTGTATAATGAATCTCATTCAAGTGATATTATATAATCGTTGAAAGTTGAAGAACAAGCAATATTAGCGAAACTTCGGTTTTTTTATGAAATTAAGATCGATAACACCATGTGGCAACTACGTCGATAGTAAGACAAAGTACGGGCTGGCACGGACACATTCACACCCATAGTAAGACAAAAAGCCGCGATTTCGCAACAAATCTCGTGTCCCGGTAGTCATTGTCGTAGTGTCACAAATAAAATAACAATATACAACGTGTTATTAAAATAACTGTTAAAAAAATCAGGTGTTCCCTACATGTTGTCAATTTATGTGAACACGAATGTAGGGAACACAGGTTTTTTTTCGCGATTTCAGGGTTGGTCTCATACTAAAAGTTGTTCATACTGATGAGTTCAATGACCCTTTAAGAGGTTTTCAGTTATTTCAATAGCACATTGTATATCTGGTGTGTTAAAATGCTGTCAAAATTATAGTGGGTTTAGGAAAAAACGAAGTGCTACAATCTTTTCTTAGCGAGAATCCGTCCGCCATGTTTTATCCGTCCGAGCCTGCAAAGTAGTTTGTCAAAAGGAAAAATACCTGCAATTGGTACTCAGATTCTACTAAGATAGATAGATAGAGTATACTTTATTGTTTGCACACCATAAAAATAAAAAACAAAGTTATAAAAAACATATGCACAGTACTAACAATTGGCGGTCTTATCACTTAAAGCAATTTCTTCCAGACAACCATTGGATGGACTTGAAATGTACAAGAAAATATAACAGGTAGTTGGCGGTGTACTATAGAGAAAATAATATAAAAAACAACTAAAATAAAAACAAAAGCTTATTAATATATATATCTAAATTATAAGTATATTTAAGATAATACATGCTTACCGAAATATAACATAACTGGATATATATAAAGATACATAACTCTTTTATACAATTATATATAATATAAATATATAAGTAATAACTATTACATAAAAATAGTAACAAATAACAAAAAATAAAATATAGTAAAATAGTAACTAAGGTCAGTAATCTTAAACGATCAACTCAAACTTTTGTATCGCTTAATCTAAATAAAGTCTTCTCCTTTAATCTGAGCCACTTAAATTCAAAGTTCTTTCTGGTTTCATCATCATCATCATCATTACAGCCGAAAGACGTCCACTACTGGACATAGGCCTCCCCCAATTAAGGGGGGGATATGCCATAATCGCCACGCTTGGCAGGCGGGTTGGCGATCGCAGTTGGTTGGTTAAATACTCAGAGAACGCTGCTGCCCATCCTCTGGTGAATCCCTTAGTCGCCTTTTACTACACCCATGAGAAGAGATAAGGGTGGTGCTATTCTTTAAGTCCGGCACTACACGGACCGGACTTTCTGGTTTATGTAAAAATAACTTCGGAAAAACTTCTACCATAGATACATAAACTTTAGAGAATTTACAAGTCATATCAATTCTTAACAAACACTTTCCAGAAACTTCTCGATTCAATTAGTTCAATCGATCAAACACATTGTCACGAAGCTAAGTGATTGCTACATGAACCAATTGCTTCGAAACTCACCAACTTCAATGGGTGGTACGGAGTTCCTGTTTTGTTGAATCGTTTTATTTGGAACTTGATCGAACTTGTTCATAAGTTTTGAGTCTTTGTCCGTATTGTTTTGTTTTTTTATTGAGTGCATTCAGTTTTATTAGTACTACCAAGTCAATCGGTGATCGGTTCAATTTAAGTTGGAGATGTTTTAGAATTTTTTTGGCTTAATTTTCTGTAGAGTACAAACGATAGAACATGTTGATCTGTATTTGTCCCATATTTACGGAGGTGATTATACCACTGATACTAAATACGAATCAATAAAAAAATCAAAACCAATTTATTTATTTATTTAAATACCTATTTGTGAACAACCAAATTTCCTTCCGTATGTCTCGTGCGACACAAAAAAGATGCGTGCAAAACTACAAAAAAAAAATTGCAGGTATTTCCACCCTTTGACAATGCCCCCAATGACATATTTTCAGAGTCATTCGGGATTTATTCTCAAACCCTCGCTATGTTTCTAAGTGAAAACTTGGGTATTAAATAATCGTAGAATTGTTTAAGTGTTTTAGATGACTAAGCACATTATTTATCATTTGCTCTAGAAATATGGCACGGTTACAGATATATACAGCTAACGTGGTATACCATGTATACAAAATGTTGATTTTGTATACATGGTATACCACGTTAGTTGCACTTTTGAATTTATTTCAGAGTGCCACTGCAGAAAAAACACTGCTAAGAACCAAATATAATTGGTGATCTTAATTCATTTTTAAAAATTAAAGAGCTAAAACCGATTGCGCAGAGAGAAGTTGAGATGCTGCTTCACCGTAAAAAGTATGTTTTATTGGTCTGAGTTTTGTACAAACGTCCGGACTAACAACAAAATATAATTTGTAGTCTGAATGAATTATTCGTTTAAATGTAAGAACTGAAAATGGTTACGCAGAGAAGCTCCAACGCTGTTTCACCGTAAAAAAATACGTTTCCATAAGACGGCTGCTTTGTAACGTTAAATAAAATAATAATACTAGAGTCAAAGATTACTTTTAAATATCATTGACTAGAGAGAATAATCATAATCATTATCATTTATTTAGCAATGTACAGTAAATTCATGTGGTGCCCCACAACAGTGGTGGATAACGGTTTAAGATCAATTTAAAATAATATAAAAAAATATTGTAAAATTCTTATAAATGAAAAATTTATGAACGAAAGCTTTTAAAGTACAAATTATTTTATTGTATTATTTTTATTTGTATTGTGATATAAAAACTTAATGGTGTGTATGCAACTTCAGATTTGATAAAATTAGCTGTAAATTGACTTTTTTTTTTTTTGCAAATTGACAGACAGACAACTAACCAGGCAAAATAAGAAAATATTAAAAAAAACAATCCTTGCTGAATTAGTAACAGTCAAAATCGTAGTATTTATGTATGCTATGTGCTTGTCGTCCTGCGTTTGTTTGAAACGTAAACCGAGAGAAAAAAAAACCTTGTGTTCTTTTTAATTGGCTTTTTATTACCAAGTTTGATTTAATCATCATCATCATTACTTCAGCCGAAAGACGTTCACTGTTGGACATAGTATTCCCCCAAATGGTGGAATATGCCATAATCGCCACGCTTGGCGGGAGGGTAGGCAATCGCAGTTGGTTAAATAAATATTCAGAGAACGCTACTGCCCACCCTCTGGTGAACCCCTTAGTCGCCTTTTACGACACCTACTAGAAGAGACGGAGTCACCAACTTTGATTTATCTTGAAGTTATTACACTAAGGTAAAATAATTCTATTGCTCAGACGTTACATAACATATTGTTTGTACATTTTTTTGTATTTTATAATTTGTACGTGTATATTTTGTATAGGTAAATAATTCTTTGATTTGATCTGATTTATTTGATAGTATACATATGTATGAACGCATCTCGCCGTTAAACTTGATAGTTTGGTAAGTTTTCTAGTAAAGTAAAACTAAAGAAAGTGTACCTGTGATTAAAAAAAAAAAACTCATCATATCACAGATCTCCTTGTACATACATCTCCTTGTTTTTGTCTCTGCATCACCCTTACGTTGTCTGATATAGAACGCCTATATACCTTGATCCTTAAGACCGCCTTTATACCTTGTTGTGCATAAAGTATTGAATAAATAAATACATTCCTGTAGATTACAGGGGCATAGCTAAGCTAGCTAGGTCTCATTATTCACACCAAAATTAATTATTATGTATGGCCCTCATTACTAATCTCCAATTCACCGCAACACATTGCCACTACGTTACGTAGGTGGCTGTGTACGACAGCGGTTGTGATGCATCTGTTAACCAATCTATTACACATTGGGGAATATTTCAATGTATTATTTAGTAGAATTAATGATCGTATAATGTAGCGGCTGTTAATAATAAATGATAATTTTACCAACATATTAAATAAAATTTCTCATCTAGATTTTAAATATACATTTGCGCGCTTACTGGAATAACATAGCGGACTTTTTTGTTATATTTATAACATTATATAATTTTTTGTACCTGTGTTACACAAATTATGAATAAATGACTTATGATTGACTTGTTATGAAAATGATAGAACAAGTCCTCGATATTCCGGAATTGCTTTTAATGAAATTTGGGATAAATTAGAACGTAGGAGTATCTAAATATTTAATGTGGATGTGATAGAAAACGGTTCAAAATAGTAAAATAATAAAAATCTGCCAAATTCAATTCAGACTTGTGCACTAATGGTTACATCACATATTAATAATTTTTTGTATTTGTCATTACAGAGACCATAGTAACACCATATTCAGTGAAAATTTCAAATGGCAATATACATGCTGAAATTTTAATCGCTTAATTCCCGAAAAAGGGTCATTGTACTTATCATTATGAACAACTTTTACTATGGGACCAATCATGAAATCGCGAAAGAAAAATCAGTTGGTCCCTACATTTGTGTTCACTTAAATCGATGTAGGGACCACCTGATTATTTTTTCGCGTTTTCAGTCCCATAGTAAAAGTCGTTCATAATGATGAGTACAATGACCCTTTTTCGGCGAAGAAGCCATTAAAATTTCAGCATGTATATTGGTTAAAAGATACGGCTCTGTAACAAACAGACGGACGAACAGATGGCATAAGATTATTAATAGGGTCCCATTGTCAGCCTTTGGGGACGGAACCCCTAAAATCACAAAATGGTAATGGAGCTAAAAAAATTGTAGTAATGGAAAGCAAAGTGAAAGAATATGATAAAAAACAAAGTAAATTGAATTTGATGAAGTGCGAACAGTAAGAATACTAAACGGGGGAAAGTTTTGCCATTTCAACACCTTCGAGCGTGGCGACGAATAAATTGGAATCCAATTGTTTGAAGTAAATATTAGAAACGTATTTAGAGGATCTTCTTGGCTATTGAATTTATTGGGAAGAATATTGGCTATTTTTAAACACTTTACAGCTTTTAAAGATTGTCATTTGTCCATTTATAGAACTACGTTTCACTAAAAGATCCTGTAAATCTTGAGGATCCTTTGTGCTAGATTCACTTTCATAATCTTTACCCATTTTGTGTACGTATCTAAGAAACTTTTAAAATATTGTAGATATATATTCAATTAAATAATATATTTCATGTTTAAGTTAGGTATGTAAACAAAAGGATTGACTATGGAAATGAAAATGAAAACTAGATAGTAAGTCATTTAAGAGAGCTTTAAAAAATGGTTAATTCAAAAAGTATTTTATACTATAAATGAATATTTTGGTATAAACTGATAGTATTAAGTTAAATATTTAAATAAGTTATTGTAGTGTCAGACTTCATAGTTTGTACCTACTATTGCTACACCCGATTGGGTAGGCTGTTGATACCAAACTTTGATAAATACCTACATTTATGTACACAGTTTGAGCAATAAATGTCTTTGTCTTTGTCTTATGAAAAGGCACAAAATAGGTAATATTTCGAAAATAAAACATAAATTTAGCTCACGCTCCTCGCCCAACGTCACCTGAGGCCAGCCCTGTTTTCCCAGCAGTGGGCACGACTAGCGATTGCTGCACGTTCCGGTTGTCACACTTTGACACGGCCCGAAGTTGCGCAGCCTGAAGTAGCGTATCCCGTAGATGTCAGCCTGTACCAAGCCGCTGCCATTAACGATAAAATTCACTCAGAAATGTAAGGGAATGAAGTGGTTTATACTTCTATAAACACCGTTATAGATATATATGACGCTACTCACTACCCAGTAGAATTCCTTAACTCTCTCTCTCTGCAAGTGCACTTCCTGCCCATCTTATCAAACATAAAGTCGGTGTCCCGATTATGCTTTTGCGGAACTTAATATCGCCTAAGCTGTGTAACGGGACCCAACTCAAAGTCATATCCTTGCAGAGGCACGTTATAGAGACAGAGATTCTCACTGGTTGTGCCGCTGGCGAGACGGTGTTTATTCCACGTATACCACTGATTCCCCTTAATTACCCTTTCCAATTCAAGCGCATACAGTTTCCTGTGAGTCTGTGCTTCGCGATAACCATCAATAAGTCGCAGGGGCAAACACTGAAGGCTGCGGGTGTTGACCTCAGGACCAGCTGCTTCTCACATGGATAACTTTACGTCGCTTGTTCTCGCGTCTTCGTCTCGCGTCTTGTTGACTTTTGTCCCTGACACTCTGTACATTTTGGCTGCTGAAGGTAAAACCATAGAATAGGTAATTATGTCTCTTTTCTTATGGTAAAACCTCGAATATAGTTTATAGAGAAGTTTTGTAAAAAGGCGTTTTATTGTGTACATTCACATCATTATGTCATGTATTATTTTTGTAAATTATGCTCAAAATTTGTTTGTGGCCTAGGTACTTTGCGCCCATTGCTTTAACAAAAAAATAATGGCAAAAATTAATTATTACTATCATTTGTCCATTATCTTTGAAATTTGACTTATTTGAATGTTTACCTTATGAACGTGAGCAAAACCACGGGTACAGCTAGTAATTAATAAGCATGCTCATAATTAAGACCGCCCGTTGTACTTAATCTTTCTGCAAACTATTGTCTTTGTTTTCGTTTGGTGTAATGTACAATAAAGAATATAATAAATAAATAATAATTAATAATTCTGTTATGTATAAGTCCAATTTGCCCGCCCCAAAGGGCAGAATATGCTGAAACTAATCATAAGTCACCTACATCTGTAATAATACCATATTCTAGTAAATAAATAATTAGAATTTGAATCATTTCAGCCGAATGACGTCCACTGCTCGAAATAGGCCTCCCCCAAGCAGTTTGGGGGGAAATGCCATAATCGTCACGCTTGGCACACGGGTTGGCGATCGCAGTTGGATGGTTAAATACTCAGAGAATGCTGCTGCCCATCCTCTGGTGAATCCCTTAGTCGCGTTTTACGACACCCATGAGAAGACATAGTGTGGTGCGATTTTTTACGTCCGGCCCCACACGGAATCCGAATCCGGTATCGGATTGAATAAATTACTATTAATAAAATTACTATTACTATTAATTAAAACCATTAAATTAAAGAAAAAAAAAGAAAGAAAGAAAAATATTTATTTGACACAACTGAGACACATACAAAAGAATGATTCAAATTCAAGAAAGGATATACATGAACAAGAAATAGATATAGTGAAGAAGTAACAAAGCGAGGAAAAAGTCATTGACAGTCATGCGCCATGTGTGTCTCAAAATTGTGACAAATGGGTGTCCAGCTCAGCATATTGCCAGGTTATTAAACCTGACGCTGGTATTCTGCTGGATCCCTGTTGTGACGTAGGATGTCGAGCAAACTACACATTAGTAATAGTTAGTGAGTGTGTGTGTGTATTAAGAGTGTGATTATGAATAGAAATATATATATTATGTATACGATAAATATATGTGAGTGACTAAAATATAATTAGATAATTTGTAAACAACGTTATGTGATACTCGATAAAATACTGCCAAATAACAAACCAATAATAGAATAAAGATATAAATAAATAATTTAAAATTAGCTAACTGTTAAGCAAATCCGGTATGAGCACTTAAGTCATCAATTTTATCAGAGCAGATGGATATAACATTGCTAGGCTTCGCCAAAATTCATGGATTTGAAGTCACCCAATCTTATTGTCTCATATTTTCACCCCAACAGATATTGGACGCATGAATTCTGATAAAATTTATCGTTAGCACTCTGAACGGTCTAGAAATGTATGAAGGGATGGTCTGCCGAACATTTTGGTTGAACTCAATTTTAGAATAAATTGAGCTATTATTTATTTTGTCTACTATTAGACCAATCTATTATTCTAGTACACTGCCTGATAAAGTATCCACATATCTTAGTTGTGTTAAAGTGCTTTAGCACTCAACTAGATATGGGGTTTTCTGATCGATGACCTAATCATTTATCACCAAGTTATATCTTAAGACATTCTACCACGATGCCTGACAAAACTTGACCTTTGACTACACTACTTTTTTACCAAGTTTTTAATAATTCGCTTGGTTTTCTGCATCGATCTATATGTACTTCGTACTAGATTACGTGGTCCGAACACTCAATGTGTTCAATTGGACTGTACTGCACTCCGTACACATGCCGTACACCTTGTTTAGTGTGACTTTAAGATTCGTGAAGCGCAGAGCGAAGCTTGACTCACTCAAAAAAATTGAAGTACGTTACTAAATAGTGATATTATGCCTGAATAATAGGTAACAACAAGTATTAATAACAACTAATTATCATTACATTACAATAACGTACGATTTCAACAATTAAACCAGTTTTTTTCTGCACATTGTCAAGATTCGCCCAACCAGCGTGAACAAGGGAGTGACTATCTACCTCGTTTTTTCTTACGGCTGAGCACCGCGTGTCCGTAAGAGGTAGCGTTACCTCGTCATAGAGTAGATATTGCAAAACTGTTATAAGGTAAAATATTATGAACATCTGAAATTGTATCTGTAGAACCCTCTAGTATGTTTTATGACATGTTTAATATTTTGTTTAAATTAACCACATGCACGTTTTCGGTAAGAATCATTGTGCATCTCACCTACAGACCAGTAATCCCCTAGACGCCGACTAGCTGGACACCCCTGCTCACCACGCATATGCAGTATCACTGCATATCACGAGCCCCGCCGCCAATCAGGACGTCAGTCCGTCAGCGAGCGGCACCATTCATACGGAAACATACCACCGAACTTTTGAGCCGACCAATCATAACGCGCCGTCCGCCCCCCGGTCCCCATCTACATTTTACGACTGTGTTCTCATGCAAAACTTTGTTTATGCGGTGTCTTAGGCTTACTGGTCTGTGATCATTTTACCAAACATTCCTTTCTCAATTCGTGCTTGGTGAAATATCAAGCATTTTAGCCGCCCTCATCACCGAGTTTGTTAAAGCAGCATCCACACACATCACAGGCAAGTAGTGTTGCCTGACAATCGATACACTATCGACTGTCTATTGATAGTATCGATCAGAAGGTATCCAACAATACTATCGCTGGTATCAATACTATCATACTATCGTTTAGATAGTATTGCAATATAACTATAGGTGTTCATTGGAGTCATTTTTACATTGAATTTATCTTTTTAGAAAGTTCATTTCCCTAGCTTCTGTATTGGTACACACCACACTATTACGGTGTACCTACTTTAACATTTCTTTAATATTCTTATACATCAATACTATTTAAAAGATAGGACGATAGTATCGACAGTATTGCATGATTTCGAAAAATCTATAGTATCGTAACAATAGTTTGATACTATCGATAGTATTGTTTGATACCTGCCAATCGATACCATCAATAGGCCTATCGATAGTATGACTGATTTTAGGGGGTCGATCGATAGATCGATAGTCGATTTTTATGCAACACTACAGGCAAGAACAAAACAATAAAAAGTAGTATGCCTGTACATGACCAAAAAAGGGCCCCGTCACAGCATTATGCTGCAACACCGTTATGTTGCAGCACTGGTTCTTACATAATAGATCTTTTTATCACTTACGGGAGTTACAGGTGTTAGTCAATACTTTTCCAATATTCACATGAACGTAAAAATAGCTTTAAGTAATCTTTCAAGCACAAATAGTCTTACAAACTCTTTGCCTTCAACATTAACAAAAAAGTCATTCTAGATTCTTTATTCACTTTAATGACCTACAAAATCCTGGCGCTACTTTGAACCAGTATTCTTTACAAAGCTAAGAAAAGATCTATTTAAAGTGTAGTTAAATCACTAATTAGTTTTAGAGAGTTTTAGTCGGAAAAAAGTCGGAGTTGACTCAAAGAAATTAAACACAATTACGTTCTCGGTTTAAAAGCGAGGTAATCATTTCATTCCGCGCGGTCAAAGAGAATAATCAGTTTTATTATAGCAATTAAAATGCAAGGCGGTTAAAACTAGCAGATTTTGTACACGTCTAGAATAATATTTTTCATATTTTTGCGTCAATGAATGTAGAACTTATTGTTGTCTTTATGTTTGTCAGTAATTAGTTTGGTATGAGATTGAAACAAGTAAGGTTGAAATAAATAATGCAAGACTTACGCATAAATTAATATAGTATTAATTCATAGTAAGCAAATTCAATTCGCAATTCTCAGTCGCATCCCGGAGTATGGATTTGTGCCCGGTTAATGGCAATAGGCTCGCCCCCTATTACATGGGACCATAACATAACTGGCGAAATGAGGGTGTTACTATACACCTCTGCCTACCCCTTCGGGGAAATACAGGCGTGATGTTATGTTATGTGTTAATTCATAGTTTATTCAGCAGTGTTGGACGAATTTGAACGACCATTTATATGTAGTTTAACTAAGTGTCCGTGGCTTCGCCCGCGTGGATGTCGTAACTCACAAGCGTTCGTAATTATAATATTAATATACGTTTATCAACACTCATATCGTAAAATTCGAATTATGAACTCGAAATGTCATAATGACATACTTTACGTACATTATGCACCTGTATTGAATTTTTATTTTATTACGATACAGTTTGCTGAACAAAACAATGCTGTAATTTTTTTTATCCATAACCGCATACTTCAGCCCAACTAAGGAGTTTTTAATGCCACTTCGGCCCAATCAAGGAGTTTTTAGTGCATCTTTTTTAGAAGCCGTATTGTTTCGTATAAAAGAGTACACAAAATTCAGGTTGGCGCTACTAGTCATACAATACAAAATTAAATCGTTTAAAATCGCATTTTCGGCAGAACTTTGGATTGTCATATTGCTTTTAATTATATTTAAGTCTTTACAGGCATATTTTTTGGATGATAAAACACAGATTGATGCAATCCTGACATGGATAGAAAATTAGTTCCAAATAAAGACGTTTTAGCCAGACTGTATTTTGTCTGACAAACACTAGAGCGCATGCGCGGCCCGCTCCATGACCTGCTGGATTTGGTCCTCAGATTTGGTTGCCTTAAATTGGAATTTATTTTAACTTTTTTACGTTATTATTGTGTTTTTGTAAGTCGTAGAGTTTTATTCTGAGCAAAAATGTCTGACAATAGCAGTGATACTGAGGAGAATTTGACTCCACCTGACATTCTGGAAGCAGCAACGAAAATAACCAATCTTACCTGAAAAATCAAGAAAAACTTACGACAATGTTACCAATATTTTACGTTGGTCTTTTGTTGAAAATAAATATTTCATGATAGATAAAGTAGTGTATGAAACTGACATAACTAGGTATTAAAACACTCGTGTGATACTATTAAAAACCGAGCCGTAGGCGAGGTACAGGTAACAAACAGATAGATGGATTTCAATTTTGGTTGTCTTTTGGTTCCATGAAAGGAAATATTCCATAACTACAGGATAGTAAAAACCTGCCGTGATTAACGCCGGTAGGCTTTTGGTTACAGAAAGGAAAGTACTCCGTAAAAGCCTGGGGCCCACAAAACACTGCATGGTACGCTGAGAGTCCGGAAGAATGCCGAAACCGAAGAGCTGGTGGACAAGTCTAATATTATTGGCGTGATCAAAGCACGTCTACGATGGCTCGGTCAAGAACGCATGGGGAAGGATCGAACAGCCGCGAGAACGTATCATGGCCAACCAACCGGACGTAGACCGGTGGGTCGCCCCAGATATCGCTAGGGAGATGCTGTGTAGGCTAGTCTACGTGAGCTTCAAGCTACCAACCGGCGAGATATCGCACAAGATCTTGAAAAGTGGAGAGTTCTTGTTTCGGAGACCATGACTCACATTGGGTCGCTGAGCCAGAGGAGTAAGTAAGTAATGCCGGTTAGAGTACATCTGTGCTTGATTAATAATCCACATGGATATTTTTAAAAGTTACTTTCTTTAAAGAAACCGGCCAAATGGGACTCAGATTCTTGCAATAAATGTTTCCGTACCATCATCCTCTTTGTATCTTTGCATCCATATTCTGTGAAAATTTTTACTGGCTATCTACAACAGTTAAAAAGATACAGCCTTGTGACAGACAGATGGAGGGACGGAGAGAGGTAGGCGTAATAATAGGGTCCAGTTGGCATCCCTTGGGTACGAAACCCCAAGAAATAACAAACAATTACTAAAATGACAAATAAATTCATCTGAATCTAAAAATTCAATGAACATAACACTATATCTCAGGACATAAACTTTAAGCCAGCAAGGTGAACACAAAATATTTTGTAGCTTGCAGCATGAATATGCATCTACCCGGTCCGGCTTAACGCGTAGAAGTATGAATTATGAGCGAACAGCTTTTTGTATTAAGCACTATAGAACAATATAAATGAATTCAGAGTTTTATTTCCATGTCCATGTATAAATAGATTGTAGGATAAACAAAAAAATGCCAATTGCAAAATGTTTTTAAAGTGTAATCATAGTCATAAAGATTGTAATCATAGAGATTTTTGAAGGTAAGGTATTTGAAGAAACTATCGCTGTCACTTTGCGAGCGTTCGGCCTCAAGTGCGATAAAGACAACTACAGTTCCGACTGAATACTCTTACGGCCAAAATTAATATCCAATACAACCACGATTTGCCCTACTAGAGATAGAAATTTGACGTTTTTTGTATGGAGCTTATGTCAAATTCCTATCTCTAGTAAGGCAAATCGTGGATAGATTGGATATTAATTTTGGCCGTAAGTTATAGGTCATAGTTTGAGGTTTGGCCTTCGACTATTTTTTCCTCCGTAACTTGACTAAATTGAAAAAAAAAAAAAATGACTATGAAGAATGTTTACTGTGCCGCTATGTATTTCCTTTTACATGAATAGTTGTCAAATTTATACACTAGGCCTCTGTAGACATCGGTCTAAGTAGGCAATTGATTCTTTTTTGAAGGCTTCTAGAAATAATTTATCAACAAAAACAAAACAGGGGCATAGAAAAAACTGATATTTATTTTACTCTAACAAATCATTGCTCTGGGATTATAAACCAGAAAGAAAACAGTCGAGAGCGTTTGTGTGGAGAAAAGACCACCCAGATTGGATTTTATTTTACTAGATTTTCGCAATACATAAAATATGTGCCCACCTACAATGGAATTGTCACATTTGATATTCTCGGAAGGTCACGGCGTATGTTATTAAGTTCCATGTGACAAGGGGCAAACCTGTCACCTTTTTATCGATACACGATTTCAATCTCAGGTTATACCTGGAAAAAATTGTGATACCAAAATACGTTTGACATTTGACCTTTGGGGTCAAAGGCCACAAAATATGTAATAACTATAGCAGATTAAAGGATAATAAAACAAAGTTTAACCAGATTAAATCGCGTATATTTTGCGTAGCTTTCGAAACGTCAGGAAAACATATTAGAATAGAATAGAATAGAATATATTTATTTGCTTAAAAACATGGTATACAAAGGTCTTATAGTTCATATCGAGCAAACATGTTTTGCTAAGAATATACATAGCATGCAAAAAAATTATTATAATAATAATAATAATTAATAATAATTATTATATTTAAATAATATACGCGATTTAATCTGGTTAAACTTTGTTTTATTATAATGTGTAGTGATTAATGTAATATTGTTGTGCAATAAAGAGGATTGGAGGTATTGTATTGTATTTTAGTGATCGCGAAAACCTAACAAATTATTAGATTAAAGGATGATTTATGCTACACCGTGACGGGACCGAGGCGCTTCACGAAAATTGTATAGTTTATGTCCCAAGAACTCGGATGCCGCTCGGTGTAGCATGAACTGCTTCCCGTTTGCTTCACACAAAAAGTGCCTCCGCTGGGCCTCGTCCGGAGCATACTTCGCGCCCACCTCGGTTCCGGCACAATGTAGCATAAAAAAGTATCCTTAAAAAGGTTTTTATGCGATTGGTTCTGTGGTCAAAGGAATCCAAACTAGAATCTATGATAAGCCCAGCTGCCTAGCACCACGGATTAATAAGTGAAGTTATATTATAAGTCTCTATCATTTTCACTCATTTTGCCATAGAATACACTCCCATAAGATAATGTACAGATTGTATCAACAGTTAATTATGCATAACAAATGCAATTATGCATAATAAATGTTTGTAACTGTGATAATAAATCACCATGAATTAATAAATTAAGGGTCAATTAATATAAGGGTCCTATTTGTGAATAGGTATGGCAAAAACGCTTGAATGGGCGGAAATTGGTTCTAGTCGACACGAGCTCCACATAGTAAATTTTAATACCACCGGATGTAACTTGCAAACTATCTAACATAATATTGCACTCATTTTGCCATAGAATATATGATACTGCGCAGAGTTTTACTTGCTTAAAATTGTGATTTTGAGAATAACCTCCCATTGCTGAGAAGTGTGAAATAGTGGAGTGGAATAGTTGTACTAGCTTCACTGGCTTCGCAAGCGCTATTAATTTGTACCGTTTTATTATAAAACTGAGTTTCTAGGATAGAGTTACTTACTGAGAATCTTTAAAGATGCCTCATTTTAAACAAGACTAAGTAACAAGGTTTAATTACATCGTCTTACGAAGAAATAATACCTAACTTAATTTTTATTCAGTTTAATCGGATTAAATCGCGTATATTATTTAAATTGGTTTTCCTGGTTTTAGAAATATCTGTAAAGACGCTAGTCATCTTAATCTACCTGCGACCATAAAATGCTGCAAAGCTTTCGAAACGTCAGGAAAACCAATTTAAATAATATACGCGATTTAATCCGGTTAAACTTTATTTTATTATAATGTGTAGTGATCGCGAAAACCTAAGAAAAAAGTTCTCTTTAAGTCTCTAATGCTAGTTGCTACGTAAATCATCATGCTCCGAGCCTTTTTGGGGTTCCGAAGTCATACAAGGAACCCTTATAGTTTCGTCATGTCCATCCGTCTGTCCGTCTGTCCGTCTGTCCGTCTGTCCGTCTGTCCTAATCCTTTACAGCTTAATAACTTCTACAGTTATAAACATAAGTAAATGAAATTTTGTTAAAAAATAGTCTACATGTAGATCTCAATTTTGAAAGAATAAAAAAATCGTTTTTACGTATTTTAGGGGTGGCGTCCATACATGTTATTTTTTTTTCGGTGCACCCCCTCTTCTGGGGTATCATTGAATAGGTCACCCTACCTCCCGTAATTTTTTATAGAGGTTTTCTTCCTCGCGGTCCGGGCGGTGAAGCCAAGACCCTCGGTCCCAAGAGGCGCGAGACCACTACTCAGCCGGCACTCCTGGGGCTACGAGATCGACGGGGGCAGGGAAGGATAATTCCCCCGCAGCCTACCCAGTGGCAGGGTGAGTGCACACCGGGCCTGCCCCTGCTCCTCCACTGTGCCCTCGGACGGGCCCCTTCCGCGCCAGAATATTCGCCACAGGAAATAAAATCCCCCAAAGGTTAATCCCTCGAAAGGATTTTATTGCCCGTGCCCAGGATGCACCGGCCAAACAACTGCCGTTCCCTCCAGACGTGTCCAGAAGGACAAGCAGCCGTCAGGCACACGTGGATGTTTTCTGGCCAGCACCCCTTGCATCAATAACCTATTCCAGTGCTTTTTAAACAGTGGGTCGCGACCCCCTGGCGGGTTGCTAACAATGTAAGGGGGGGTCGCAGTCACTTTTTTTTTGTTTTTTTAAATTAAATTTATAAGTTAAAGCCTTACTGCCGCCGCCGCCACCGCGTACGGTGAGGGGTCGCGGGCATTTCTTTTTACTAATCGGGGTCGCGCTGTGGAAATGATTGAAAAACTCTGACCTAAATAAGTTAAATAGCCATAGGCTAAATAGCCATGTCTTAAAAACCACCAGATCATACCTATCGAGAAACAGACATTGAATTTTTTTTTGACGACCTCTGTGGTCTAGTGGTTCGAGTGTCGGACTGCTGATCACAAGGTCGTGGGTTCGATTCCCACAGGACACAAATATTTGTGTGATGAACATGAGTGTTTGTGTTGGTCTGGTTGTTTCTTATGTATTATAAGTATGTATTTACAAAAAAAAAGTATATAAGTATTATATCCATTGTCTAGTACCCATACCACAAGCTCTGCTTAGTTTGGGACTAGATGATGATGTGTAAAAATGTCCCAAAAATATTTATTTATTAATTACATAAATTTTTTAAGGGTACGCTTAAAGTGACTAGATTGATTACAAAACGCTTCTCTATTTATCTTCTTCCCACTTTTTCAATAACCCTAGGCCTCTCCCTAGCTGCACCAAAACACTAATTCCTCCATCATCTGCCCCAGTCTATGCTGGCCGGATACAGGGAACTGAACTCACGACATAATAACTTGAAGTTGAAAATAAAGCCTAATAAATTTTCTGCAGTTGATGCTGTCGTCGATAGACAGAACAAGGTACAGTCAACCACAGACTTGCAACTAATTGCAACGTCTGGCGCAACTGTTGTGTAGTTGCATATCAATTCAGTCGACAGTGAAATCGGACTCAAAGGATCTGCAGCCGGTTGATTGAATTCAAGGCTGCACAAGAATGTATTATAGAATAGACTACACTATTAAAGTGAGTATATTGCGTTATAATTTACCACACTTGTGATTAAAATTGTATACCTAAGTAACTGATTTTAAACTTACTACATCTAGAAATTAAGTCTTCTTCTTCTTCTTCGTGTCAGTGACACGACTGATCTTTATTTTTATTTTTTTTATTGTATAGGATGGCGAAACGAATTAAAGGCCCACCTGATGTTAAGCGGTTACCTTTGCCCATAACAACTGCAATACCACCTAGGCTGTTGCCTAAATGGTACCGCGAGTCGGTTCGCCAAACCGAGACATGAAGATAGAAAGTCTCATGTGATTGTAATTTCACCGGCACTCGTACCCTTCAGACCGAAACACAACAATGCAAGCATCACTATTTGGCGGAGAAGTAGATAGATCTTTTGTCAGACTTGACAAGCCCAAAACTTTGCAACCTCTACGGCGTTATCAGTGGCGGCGCAGAGGTCGCTTAAGGTCCAGGTGTTGGGGCACAAAGGACAGGATAAGAGGTGAGGCATAGTTTGAGGGTCATACCCACAGCCACACGCTGTCGCCGTTTTGTTGATGTAACCCCAATTTTCAAGATTTTAATTACATATTCCCACTTGGTTTCGAAGAAATTAAGTGAACTGTTACTAAGGCTGAAGTAATAACAAGCATCTTGGCGCGCGTTGGGCGCGTGCCTGTTTTTTCTGTTTTGTGAGCGCGTGCCTCATACACCGCGTTTTGAATGCTCGCTCTATGAAATTTTATGCAATGGATACATCTTACGGTGCCGATACGTGGACACTGACAGTTGGGCTAGTCCACAAATTCAAAGTCGCTCAGCGAGCTATGGAGCGAGCTATGCTTGGAGTTTCTTTGAAGGATAAAATCCGTAACGAGATTATCCGGAGAAGAACCGGAGTGACCGACATAGCTTGTAGGATCAGTAAGCTGAAGTGGCAGTGGGCTGGCCATATCTGTCGAAGGACCGATGGCCGTTGGAGCAGACGAGTCCTTGAGTGGAGACCGCGAATCGGCAAACGCAGCGTAGGGCGCCCCCCTGCCAGGTGGACCGACGACCTAAAGAACGTGGCTGGGGGGGACTGGATGCGGAAGGCAGAGGACCGAGCGTTGTGGCGCAACTTGGGAGAGGCCTATGTCCAGCAGTGGACTGCAATAGGCTGAGTTGATGATACATCTGAAATAAATATTTTTAATTAATTGATGCGGTGTTATGTGACATTTTATATTTTTTTTTTTTTATAGTATATGGTGGCGAAACGAGCTAAAGACTCACCTGATGTTAAGCGGTTACCTTTGCCCATAACAACTGCAATACCACCTAGGATGTTGCCTAAATGGTACCGCAAGTCGATTAGCCAAACTGAGACATGAAGATGGAAAGCAATCATCGATGGACAGTTGCACTATTTCTGTCTAGTGCACAATAAATTGTGAAACACTTTGTATCTTAGGTATTATTAAAAATATTATTTAAAAATAAAATATTATTTCGCATACATTTTTAGTTAGGGTAAGCGCGGATTAAGCTGAGAACTGCTCAAGCATTTTCTCACTGATAATTAAATATTGTCTTTACACAATTCAAATAGCAAATAGTATGCAAGAGATAATGTGCTCTAACGGACAGCGGCGTATGCTCGATCAAGCTTTTTACAACTGTATTTGAATAAGATAAGGTCAGCACAGTAGTGATAGCCTAGTGGTTGAACACTTGCCTTCCATGCTGGTGGATGTGAGTTCGATCCCGGCCCGCACTTCTAACTTTTCGAATTCATGTGCGGAATTATATTTGATTATCACTTGCTTTAACGGTGAAGGAAAACATCGTGAGGAAACCTGCACGCCTGAGAGTGCTCCTATAGTTCTCGATAGTGTGTGTAGTCCGCCAACCGGCACTAGGCCAGCGTGGTGGACTAAGGCCTTAGCCTTCTCGTACTGAGAAGAGGCCCATGCCCAGCAGTGGGACAGTAATGGGCTGGTTATGTTTGATATTAAATTATTATATTAGTGGGAATCGAGCAGTTCTCCGCTTAATCTACGCTGACCCATACAGTTCTTTTAATACAAAGCCGAGTCCTTCTTTGCTCATCTATTTGGTCTAATCATTGGTCAATTTCCGACTACATCTGGAACATTGTTATTATCAGCCATGGTTAATTGACACGTTTGACACAAACACGATGCAGACATACTAAATTATTGGCTCGACCGAGCGTGTAATTTGAGGATAAGACAGAGTCTGTTATGACGTAGACTGACGGCCAAAATTAATATCCAATCTATCCACGATTTACCCTACTAGAGATAGAAATTTGACATATTTTGTATGGAGCTTATGTCAAATTCTTATCTCCAGTAGGGGAAATCGTGGATAGATTGGATATTAATTTTGGCCGTGAATGCGCTTCTGAAACGCATGGACAGATTGTTAAGGATGACTAACTAACTGACAAACGCTGCTGCGCTCCTATGGTTATAATCATCATCATCATCATAATTTCAGCCGAAAGACGTTCACTGCTGGACTAAGGCCTCCCCCAAGCATCGCTACAACGACCATGGTATGTAGATATAAATATACTATTTGTAAATCTAGAACAGTCGTTCCATAGTGGTTCAGTGGTTGGTGGTGGTGGTGGTGGGGCATGCTCCATTTGGGTGTATAAAGTGACACCTGGGGGTGGATGGCGGCTCCAAAAATAAAAATAAACTGTGATTTATGTTCTTTATATTAGAAAAATAGTACATTACAGCCGCGGCCGGCAACAGGATCATTGATGGACGAAGCCGAGGCACACATACGTGAGTCCATCAATGCCTGGTTGAGGCCAAGGCTCGTATAGTACTTTTCTCAAATAATGCGCGGTAATTCAAACCAAGTATTACCTGTGTAAATTCTAGAATCAATGACAAACAACAATAATTTTTCACGCGTCAATATGTTAATTTGTTTCTTTTTTACTTTAAACAGCTCTACATAGCAAGCCAGTTCGAAATTAAAATCTTTGGTAAGTAACCTCCTTGGTTGCTATTTTTCGGAGTAAAAAGTTCATTCCATTAATGAATTACACGACATATATGAGTTTTCATAGTAGGTTTATTTGGCCGCTAAACAGGACAGATATGGATTTTCATACTAACATTAATGGCCGCTCGTCACGTGTATTTGACCAGTACAGCAATTTAGATTTATCTCGAAGAAGGTTGTCAAAATAATGATCGAATTTCCAAGCATCTTTGAGAAAAAATCTTAATTTTAAGCAGCGACCTGTAAGTAACCAAATCAAGTTACTTGATGCGAATTAGAGTACGCGGTCACGTCATCGGCTCCTCGTAGTTTTATCACCCTAACAGGCAACGGTAGGCAACGCTAGAGAGTGATATTGTGAGTGATTACAGCGTGCATCGAAACGATTTTAATTAATAAAAATAATACGGTAGATTAAAATATTTATTTAGAAATATCTGTAAAGACGCTTGTCATCTTAGTCTTCCTGCGACCACGATCGCTGCAAAGCTTTCGAAACGTAAGGAAAACCAATTTAAATAACATATGCCATGTAATCCGGTTAAACTTGTTTTATTACGTACCTAATAATCTAATCTTTTTTTTATAACATAAGAGGGCAAACGACCACGCGGGTCACCTGATGGTAAGCAATATCCGCCACCCATGGACATAAAGGTTTTTAAACTTTCGCGAATTTCACTCATATTGAACTAAGTTTACGGGACTTGTCGCGCACAATTGAATCAAAATATAATAAACATTTTGACTAACCTCGACGTTTCGGTCAAGTTGCATTGGCAAAATGTTTATTATATTTTGATTCAATTGTGCGCGACAAGTCCCGTAAACTTAGTTCAATACCCATGGACATCTTTGAATTTTAGTAAAAAGTAATTTCCCTTATTACATCATCCGAAAGACGTCCACTACTGGACATAGGCCTTACTTCCCTTATTTATTCGTATATAATTAACTTTAATTTAACTTCAATATTGTTTGATTAAACTTTCAAAAGTTAGTATGAACCCAAAAATTCCGAGAACTTCACACGTAAAACTGTATTCTCTTAAGATCGAAAGTCCTCAACGTTTCAGTATTATATTTCTGCAGAACTTTTCACTAATTACAAGCTAGTTGGAGTGGCTTTAGCTCTTCTATTATCATCAATTTGGTTGTCCAGCCAACGTCCACACGATCGACTTCTTTTCCAACACTACGAAGGCCATGTTGACGTTGGTCGAGTTGGGTGGTTGTTTTAACCGTGTAGAAGGCTTTTAAGTTCTCTCGAGTAATAGCTGACACCCGCTGCTTTGCTCGCATGGTAAGTCTATAATTTTTTTTTTCTACTGTACAATGATCTACCTATGTTTAGCCTTTAGGAATAGAAAGGCAAAATGTGTGCTACTCAGACTAATACGGATGGATAGACAGCATACCAGCCGATTGTCTTATAGTCATGGCCGAATCATTATCATCATCATTTCAGCCGAAAGACGTCCACTACTGGACAGAGGCCTCTCTCAAGCATTGCCACAACGACCGGTCCTGCTCCATCTGCATCCAGCGGATTCCCGCGACCTTCACCAGGTCGTCGGTCCACCTTGTGGGGGACCTACCCACGCTGTGCCTTCCAGTACGCGGTCGCCACTCTAGAACTTTACTGCCCCATCGGCCATCCGTTCTGCGAGCAATGTGCCCCGTCCACTGCCACTTAAGTTTGACAATTCTTCGGGCTATGTTGGTTACTTTCGTTCTCCTGCGAATCTCCTCATTTTTGATTCGATCACGCAGGGACACTCCGAGCATAGCCCTCTCCAGCATATACTTTGAGCCTTCTTATCAGGCCCATTGTGAGCGACCACGTTTCAGTACCGTAAGTAATGGCCATGGCCATGGCCATGACCGAATAGTAGTTATATTTTAAGCTAGGAATCTTCTCAGAACATCATCCTCCTGCCCTTATCCCAATTTATTTGGGGTCGGCGCAGCACGTTTTTTTCTTCCATACATCTCTATCAGCCGTCATCTCTGTGTTTACTTTCTTTCTATTCATATCATCTTTCACACAATCCATCCATATTTTCTTCGGTCTCCCTCTTTTCTTATAGCCATCAACATTCATACTTAAAACTTTCCTTGTAACATGCTCTCCATTCCTCCTCATCACATGTCCATACCATGATAGTCTGTTGCTACTTAACTTCTCTGTCACTGGCGCTACTTTCAGACTCCCTCTTACATATTCATTCCTTATCCTATCCATTCTCGTTACACCACACATTCCTCTTAACATTCTCATCTCAGCTGCATGCACTTCATCATCATTATTTCAGCCGAAAGACGTCCACTGCTGGACATAGGCCTCCCCCAAACATCGCCACAACGACCGGTCCTGTGCCTTCCGCATCCAGCGGATTCCCGCGACCTTCACCAGGTCGTCGGTCCACCTTGTGGGGGGCCTATCCACGCTGCGTCTTCCAGTACGCGGTCGCCACTCCAGAACTTTACTGCCCCATCGGCCATCCGTTCTGCGAGCAATGTGCCCCGCCCACTGCCACTTAAGTTTGGCAATTCTTCGGGCTATGTCGGTTACTTTCGTTCTCCTGCGAATCTCCTCATTTCTGATTCGATCACGCAGGGACACTCCGAGCATAGCCCTCTCCATTGCCCTTTGAGTGACTTTGAGCCTTCTTATCAGGCCCATTGTGAGCGACCACGTTTCAGTACCGTAAGTAATTACTGGCAACACACACTGGTCAAAGACTTTCGTCTTGAGACACTGCGGTATTTTGGACGAGAAGATATTGCGTAGCTTCCCGAACGCTGCCCAACCGAGTCGGATTCGACGATTGACCTCTTTCTCGAAGTTGGACTTACCTAGCTGGACAGTTTGTCCTAGGTATACATAATCGTCAACAACTTCGAGTGTAGATTCTCCGATGTTTACGGGAATGGGTGCTATATGGGAATTCAACATGACCTTTGTCTTGTCCATATTCATTTTAAGACCCACTCTTTCAGAAGCTCTACTGAGGTCATCGAGCATTGTACCGAGGTCCTCCATGGTCTCAGCCATGACTACTATGTCGTCGGCAAACCGAAGGTGAGTGATGTACTCGCCGTTTATGTTAATGCCTAGCCCCTTCCAGTCCAGAACCTTGAAGACATCCTCCAATGCAGCAGTGAACAGTTTCGGAGAGATCACATCTCCCTGTCTCACACCTCGCTGCAGAAGGATAGGTTTCGAGGCTTGGTCCTGTAATCGGACTGACATAGTGGCGTTTTCATACAAAGACTTTAACACTTCGATGTACCGATAGTCAATCTGGCACCGTTGAAGAGACTGTAGTACCGCCCAAGTCTCGATCGAATCGAAGGCTTTCTCGTAGTCCACAAACGCTAAACAAAGAGGCAAGTTATACTCTTCGGTCTTCTGTATAACCTGCCGCAGCGTATGTATGTGGTCTACGGTGCTAAAGCCTTTTCGGAAACCGGCTTGTTCGGGAGGCTGGAAGTCGTCAAACCTGCGCGAAAGACGGTTCGTAATGACTCTCGAAAACAGCTTGTAGACATGGCTCAGAAGTGAGATGGGCCTATAATTCTTCAGTAGAGCATTATCGCCCTTTTTGAAGAAGAGTACCACCACACCTCTGCTCCATGCCTGTGGCGTTCTTCCCTCGAGAATGACGGAATCAAACAGCTTCTGAAGGGCCTTAAGGATCGGTTTTCCACCCGCTCTCAGGAGTTCGGCCGTAATTCCGTCATCACCCGGTGCCTTGTTGTTTTTGAGCTTCTTCAGAGCCATCCTAATCTCGCTGACGTCCGGGATATCTTCGGTATAGTGTCGGGTCAATCTAGCTCTTGGGTCGTGAGCCCGATTTACAGCGGGTGTCCGGGTGGACGTGTATAACTGTCCATAGAACTTCTCGACCTCCTTCAATAGCTCTGGCTTGGAGGATACGACTCTGCCATCGTCGTCCGTGTGGTGCCGGACGCAAAGAATTTCACCACCCTATATCTTCTCATGGGTGTCGTAAAAGGCGACTAAGGGATTCACCAGAGGATGGGCAGCAGCGTCCTCCGAGTATTTAACCAACCAACTGCGATCGCCAACCCGCCTGCCAAGCGTGGCGATTATGGCATATCCCCTCATGCAAAGCACAATAAAAATCGGCCCCTAGTCCCCGGCGGCCCCGCTAGCCCTGGTTACGGTAGCAGCCTAGGTAACGGCGGGGCAGGGGGTGCTAAGAATCCCCGGCAGAGATCCGGCTACCATAACAAAAAACTAGACCTGGCAACATACAACACACGTACACTGCGGACCGACGAGAAGCTTGTCGAACTCGAGGAAGAATTAAGCAGGTTACGATGGGATATCGTAGGGTTATCTGAAGTCCGAAGAGAGGGGGAGGACACGATAATCCTCAAATCCGGTAACTTGCTCTATTTCCGGGAGGGCGATTGACTTTCCCAGGGCGGTGTCGGCTTTATCGTCCACAAGTCTCTTGTGAACAACATAGTGAAGATCGAGAGTGTTTCGACCAGGGTGGCGTACCTTATACTCAGAATAACCGAAAGGTATTCGTTGAAGGTTATACAGGTATACGCCCCGACCTCGAATCACCCCGACGATGAGGTGGAGACCATGTATGAGGATATCTCGAGAGCCATGCATGGCTCTAAAACTCACTTCACTGTTGTCATGGGAGACTTCAACGCGAAACTGGGCAATCGCTACGATGATGAGCTGCGAGTGGGGCAATTTGGATATGGATATCGGAACCACCGGGGTCATCTACTGGCCGGCTTTATGGAGAAGGAGGGACTCTATATGATGAACTCTTTCTTCAGAAAGCGTGAGCAGAGGAAGTGGACCTGGTTGGGCCCTGATGGTGTAACAAAAAATGAGATTGACTTCATTATGTCGACGAAGAAGCACATATTCAATGATGTCTCTGTGATCAACGCGGTCAAAACCGGAAGCGATCACCGTTTGGTAAGAGGCACATTGAATCTGAACATCAAGCTGGAAAGATCTCGACTAATGAAGTCTACGCTCCGTCCAGCACCGATCCAAATCCAAAACCCCGAGAGCTTTCAGCTCGAACTTCAGAATCGTTTCGAATGCCTAGGGAGCTCAGTGGACGATTACAGCGATGGGTTTGTGGAAACTGTCCATACGGTCGGGTCTAGGATCTTTAGGACCCGTCGTACAAATAGAAACAAAAAGCTCTCTGACCACACCCTTGAGCTTATGGCGGAAAGACGCGAGATGATTCTGCAGTCCTCAGATGATGCGACTAAGTACCGGCAGCTCAATAGACAGATCTCAAAGTCCTTGAAAAGTGACCTACGCCAATTTAATACGGAACGTATTAAAGACGCGATAGAGAAGAACAAGGGCTCCAAAGTCTTCGCAAGAGACCTGTCTATTGGGCAGAGCCAGCTTGCAAAACTGAGGACCGACGATGGACGATGGACGTCTGCATGCACTTGCCTTTCATTAATTCCTTTCGTAGCCCAACATTCCGATCCATACAGGACAGCAGGTCTTATCATGGTCTTATAGATTTTCCCCTTCAGTTTAAAAGGAATTCGGGAGTCACTTGTAGTTCCCGTGACCTGCCGCCATTTCGACCATCCTGTGTTAATTCGGTGCTTGACTGTCCGGTCAATTTCGCCATCGCTTTGCACAAGTGAACCGAGGTACCGAAAGTCGGAGCAGACTGGCAAGTGCACGCCATCTAGCGCAATAGCAACAAAACTGGAAAGACCGCCGAAATCGCAGAACATGTATTCCGTTTTAGTTCTGCTGATTTTCAAGCCAACGTTCTCCAGATTTTGTTGCCATTTTGCCAATCTACTCTGGACCTCAAGTCTATCTTCACCAACAAGGACAGTGTCGTCAGCAAACAGCATGCACCAGGGTGCCTCTTCCTGGATTTCTGATGTCAAAGCATCCATTATCAGCAAGAAGAGGTAAGGACTTAGAGCCGACCCTTGGTGCAAGCCTACAGCCACACTAAACTCGTCGGTGTTGCCAGCGGCCGACCGACCGTGGGTACTAGATTGGCTGTACATAGCACGAATTAACTCCACATACTTTGCAGGCACACCTTTCTCTTTTAGCGCCCACCACAAGACCTCGCGGGGTACTCTGTCGTACGCCTTCTCTAGGTCAACGAACACCATGTGCAAGTTCTTATGCGCACGTCTATACTTTTCGCATATTTGGCGGAGTGCAAATATGGCATCCGTTGTCACACGACCTGGCATAAAACCCATCTGGTTTTGGGTGATCTCACTCTCCTCTCGCAATCTTTTCTCTATCACCTTCTCCCGTAATTTCATACTGTGTGACATGAGCTTTATTCCTCGATAGTTGTTGCAGTCTTGTTGCAGTCTTGTACATCACCCTTATTTTTGAAGATGGGCACTAGCGTACTATTACACCATTCTTGTGGGATCGTTTCTTCATGCAACAACTTATTGAAGAATAAAGTCAGCCAGTAACATCCATCTTCTCCTAATAATTTCCATACTTCTACTGGTATACCATCTGGTCCCACTGCTTTCCCATTTTTCATACCTCGAATCGCCCTTCTGACTTGATTCATACTAATTTCATTCACCAAACCCCTATTTACATGCACCTCTTTAAGTAGGCCAGACCATACATTCTCTTCATTCATCAACCTTTCAAAGTATACCTTCCAACGCTCTTTTATTTCATCATCTTTTGCTAAGACCATACCTGCATCATCTTTTATACATTTTATATGAATGATATCTCTTGCTCTCTTTTCTCTAGACTTTGTTATGCGATAGAGCTCTTTCTGGCCTCTAGGGAATTCTAACGAGTTATATAAGTCATCCTGAGCCCGAGCTCTCGCCACAGCTTTCATTTCATTTTCTAATTTTTTATTTTTTTTTCATTTTCTTTTTGCTTTTCCCTTCCATTCTTTGTAGATATTCTTCTTTATCTCTTTTAAATCTACTTTTATGTTTTCAACATCCTGCCATTCTTTAAACGCACTTTTTTTTTCCTTAAGTATCTTTTGCACTTCTTCATTCCACCACCTTTATCCTTATCAATTATACCCTTTCCTTTCGATTCTCCACACACATCTTTTGCTATTCTTCTTACACCATCCGCTATTTCATTCCAACATTCATTCACAGACTTCCCTTCCATTTCCTTCATTTCTATCATTTTATCTACCACTTTTTCCCTGAAAACACTCGCAAACTCCTTCTTTTCCAGCATGCGCCATCTTGTTCTAGGTGGGGGCCGTTCTTTGTTCCTGTTAAGCGGGACACTGATTTTCACCTCCATTATGAGCAGTCTATGTTGCGAGACTAAACATTCGGCAGGCAGCACTTTACAGTCTTTGACTCGATTAAAACTATTTCTTTTAATGAGAAAGTAATCAATCTGAGTCTTGTGGTGGCCGCTTTTATAGGTTATGAGGGGTTTCGTCTTTTTTCTTGAACCACGTGTTTGTTATCGCCAGGTCGAATGCGGTAGCAGCTTGTAACAGTGTCTCGCCGTCGGCATTACGGTTTCCGTACCCCCACCCCCCATGCACTCTTTCATACCCCTGATTACATTTCCCTACATGCCCATTAAAATCACCGCCTACAAATATCTCTTCAATCTCTGATATATTCATCATCATAGCATCAAAGTCCTCCCAGAATTTTTCTTTCACTACATCTTCACACCCTGTCTGGGGTGCATACACACTAATTACATTCAAGACCAAACTCTCCACAATCACTTTTACAACTATTATTCTATCGCTAACCCTTATAACATCCGTCACACATTCTTTCAACTCACTATCTAACACTATGCCTACACCATTACGCTTTCCATCGCTTCCACAGTAATAAAACTTATAACCTTCTCCTATCTCTCTCACCTTTGAACCCTTCCACTTAGTCTCTTGCAAACACGCTATCCTTATTCGTCGTCTTTTTAACACATCCGCTAACTCTCTTCCTCTTCCAGTCATCGTACCTATATTCCAACTCGCACACCTCAGTCTAACATCCCTCATTCTCCGAGCTTGCTTCTTACGTCGCACCCGCCCGTTATGGTGCGACAACCCTTGTCCGCTTCCCACAGTGGCCGGGTGCTGCCCCTGCGTGTCGCCTACGGGGTACGCCCTAGTCCTAACATCCCAACAATCTTTTATACTCATCATGCTGCTAAGGGTTTCGGCTACAGTTTTACGACCGACCGCCTGCCTGACATCAACCCTCCTTGGGAATGCTGTTGTTGGTGGTTAACCGCCACCTACGGTTTCATTGCAATCTCTCTAGCCAAATCATACCATAACCAGCCACCAGGTTCAGATCATAACATACCAAATAAGCTCTACTAACCGGGACAATCTTCTCGGAACAAACGTACCAAAATTGATTTACAAAAAGTCTAGTATTAATTAATAAAAAATAAAAAATATTTTCGCAGTTCCTATCTTGGTTAATTAAGAACTGGTATAACGGGAGACAGTGCTAAGACCCCAGCCATGATTTCCCAAGAGGCATCCAACAGAACGTCAGAAAAATTGAAACTGAAAGCACAACTTCATAACGATAATATTTCTCGTTTTATACTTTGAAGAAAATTAGATTTTTTATATTTTTTAGCTTCAAGTTTATCATGCGAGTTTTGTTTTAAAAGTATTCCCCAAGTGTCAGTCCTGCTTACATAGGTCTAAATGTAATACTGAATTGCTTGAATAATGGTATTAAATTTGCTTAAATTTTCCGTTATACGAAATTAAATTATACTTCGTTGGTAGTTTCTGGCATTTGCTTAGAATTTAAACAGCATGACTTTTTAATCACCATTCAAATTTTAATATTAAGATCTATGCTGAAAATAAATTTTAATATTAAGATCTTTGCTGAAAATATAATAATATAATATACGTGTTTTTTTTTTAGTAGGTATGTACTAAAATATTGAGATATGGCATCACAAAGTTTACGTTTGACTTAGTAATCACTTTGTTGAAAAATACTAAAATACGTATTTTTACTTTTATTATCACTGAATACTTACTACAATATGACGTTTGAGGTAACAACTACACAGAAATTTCTAATTTTTCCTGGAAAACTATTTTATAGCGAATGTTTTACCTACCTATTTAATTTTTCTAAAGTAGTCTTTGAATATTACCTAACGCCTATAAAAAAAATGGATTTGATTGGCTTGGATGAATAAAAAAGCCGGAGGGAATCTCGCTAAACAAAGACTGAAGCACTTAATTTTTTCCTAAACCCACTATAATTTAGAAAGCATTTTAACACACCAGATTTATACTGTTATTTTATTTGTGACACTACGACATTGACTACCGTCACATTTTGCGTAATCGCGGCCCGTACTTTTAAGCGAACCGGCGCTAGCGGCATACAATGTATGCTCACTTATTGTTTAGCGAGATTCTGTCCGCCTTTTTTATTCGTCTGAGTTGATTAGTTCGTTGATTTGGATGGTGATTAAAAAGTCATTCCGAAACCGTGCTAGCTAGGATTGACTATCGTATCAATTTCACAAAAGAAATATCAGGAAGTTAATTGAAAACACATCGAAAGCTTTAGAATTATTATTTTTGAGTCTACCCTGCTACTTTGTCGACATCTCCTTTATTTCCTTTTCCACGTATTCATGCATTCTTCTTTAAAAAACTCTCTTCACATTTGCAACAATTGCATTTCCAACGGTATCTACATTTATTTTATAAAAGCTCCTCCATTTATTTCAAAATTAAATTTTCAACGCGACTCCGCTCACCGATTTTACAAACGATTTGACCCTTTATACGTTTACGAAATTTTTCGAATAGAGCAGCATTTTATTCGAGAATTTTCTCCAACGTTACGTTGAAAGCGGTTTCTACCAATTTATTGTGCATTGGAGTACAATACTCTATTGGTGTCAACCGGTGTTCAAATGGATGCATGGGTTCTATATGAGAGGAAATTGAAGTATTTGTATCAGAGGAAATTTAATTTTCCATGAGAAAGATTTCTGTGTGAAATCATGCATGTTTTTGACGTGATTGAGTCTCGGTCCCAACAAATATTATAAGAGAAGACACAGAAGTCATATTTACATACATACATACACACATATAATCACGCCTGTTTCCCATTGGGGTAGGCAGGGACTATGGATTTCCATCTACTACGATCCTGACACACCTCTTTCGGTTCATCTACGTCCATTAACCTCGCCGGTTTAGAGTACTCTTAACCTGGCATTTTTTGACAACGTCCGCGATTTGATCGCGATACGTTCGCCAAGGTCATCCCCTTCCAACTCTTCCATCCACACTCGCTTCGCATACTTGTTTCGTCAATCTCCTCTCGTCCATCCTCTCTATATGTCCAAACCATCTTAACATACCTTTCTCAATCTTTGTCACTACATCTTCTTTCACTCCACAACGCTCCCTTATCACGTTATTCCTTACTTTATCTCTCAAAGTTACACCACACATACTTCTCAAAGCTCTCATTTCTACTGTATTTATTTTGCTATCATGTTTCTTCTGCCATACCCAACAAAGTCATATTTAGATGATCATCAAGTTGCTTGAACGTAGAAACAGTTAACAATATCATTGTGGCTTTGACGAAATGCAAGTTCTAAGAAACTCTACTGAAAACTTGCTTTTTGTAGTCCTTTCGTGTCGTTTTTTTTACCAATATCCTATGAAACTACTGCAGGTAATAATTCAGTAAATTACTGAGTGTGGACGCTGGGTTTCAGTATGTAGTGAATTTACGTTGCGCACTGTTATGCTCGATTTTTCTCACTCACTGATGTAATGCTCAAATCTGAGCTGTTAAATTACAGGAAAATGCTCCCGGTTAGGGAGCGCCTTACACTTTACAACGCCACGCGGCGTCGTAAAGGTTTAAGTGCCCTCAGTGCCACGTCTTCTATAGAAGACGAATATTGTACAGATATTAGTCATCATCATTTCAGCCGAAAGACGTCCACTGCCAGAAATAGGCCTCCCCCAATGGGGGGGGGGAAATGCCATAATCGCCACGCTTGACAGGCGGGTTGGCAATTGCAGTTGGTTGGTTAAATACTCAGAGAACGCTGCTGCCCATCCACTGGTGAATCCCTTAGTCGTCTTTTACGACACCCATTAGAAGATATAGGGTGGCACAATTCCTTACGTCCGGCACCACACGGAATATTAGTACAAAGTTATAAAGTCGTGGCGCTGAGGGCATGAAATCGTTTTTCTTCTATAGGTGTCGTTGGTGGTGAAAAGATTAAGGGGAAACGCGGGTGGTCTCTTCTCCATACAGACGCTCTCGACTGTTTTCTTGCTGGTTCATAAACCCAGAGCAACGATTTTTTGGAGTAAAATAAATATCAGCTTTTTCTATGTCTCTATATTTCGTTTATGTTGATAAGTTGTTTCTAGAAGCCTACAAACATTCTCAAAATTGCCTATTTAGACCAATGTCTACAGAGGTATAGTGTATAAATTTGACAACTATTAATGAAAAAGGAAAACATAGCGACACAGTACATATACACGCTGAAATTTGATTCGCTTATTTCCCGAAAAGGGGTCATTGTACTCATCATTATGAACAACTTTTACTATGGGACCAACCCTGAAATCGCGTAAAAAAAATCTGTTGGTGTGTCAATCACATTTGTGTTCACTTAAAACGATAAAATGTAGGGACCACCTGATTTTTTGTTCGCGATTTCAGGGTTGGTCCCATAGTAAAAGACCAATTAAGACCAATTTAAAAGATATTTCATAAACTTCAGAATATGAAATATCTTTTAAATTGGTCCAGTTTCAGAGGAGAAAATAGTCGAGAGCCAAACCTCGAATTATGACTATTTTACGAAGATGTTTCAGTCGGAGCTGCAGTTGTCCTCATTGCACTTACTTTAGGCCGAGTGCTCGCAAAGCAACAGCGATAGTTTCTTCAAATAGAACTGAACTGATAATCAAGTGAAATGAAATAATTTTAATATGCTAGCACTTAAGTAAATAAATTGTAATTGATATCCGAGGGGATAGCACTGAATGCTGAAATACAGGCTATGCCTAGTTTGGCTTCAGAAGCTCATATCTGTAGTGCATGTACCTACAATTTTATAGGATAGCATTTAAACTAAAATACTGTACTTTTACTTTTGGCAAATATATTTATTTATTTATTTATTTAACTACCTAATTTTAAAAAGTCTCTCAGCCCACATTTCCTCTTAACATTACAAACAACACAAAACATAACATTACATCACGCCTGTATTTCCCCGAAGGGGTAGGCAGAGGTGTAATAGTACACCCACATTTCGGCAGTTATGTTATAGCCCCATGTAATAGGGGGCGAGCCTATTGCCATTGACCGGGCACGAATCCAGACTCCGGGCTGCTACTGAGAATTTCCTAATGAAAAAACCCGATAACACTTTGCCCGACCCTGGAATCGAACCCAGGATCCCATGCTCAGCAGTCGCGCTTGCAACCACTAGACCAACGAGGCAGTCAAAAAAACATAACATTACAAAAACTGCGTATAAACTCATCCAAAGAGTTTTCACCGCCATTTACTTCATCTTTCTTCCGTCCAAAGTTTGACGTTCAGCGTAACAAAAGTACAATATTATAAATCTTGTTTAATGCCGACAAAAACATGTTTACGCGGCCATCTTCGTGACGTCATAGTGTTTTGATCGCTGGCATGTTTTAAAATAGTCTTGGTAATATAGCTGGATGAGATTGGCCGAGGACCGAGGTCGGTGGCCTGCTAATAGAAAGGCAGGGTAAGGTTAAAGCATTATTAGCTAAGATCCTTTAAAAGTGTGATATTTTCATCACACCCACACACAGAATTCACAACGATCTCGTAGTTTTAAGTCTATCACCTAAGTATACATTATAAATGCAATAAATATATTGAGTATTGAGTATCAGTAAGCTGAAGTGGCATTGTGCTGGCCATGTCTGTCGAAGGACTGATGGCTGCTGGAGCAGACGAGTCCTTGAGTGGAGACCGCGAATCGGCAAACGCATCGTAGGGCGCCCCCCGGCCAGCAGTAGTGTCGGCTATGCTGGCAGATCCGACGGCTTGGAGGGCCATGGCTTCCTTCTGCGAGAACGTTATGCTTCAGAAGGAGGCCGCAAAACGAGATCGGGAGAGGGCCGATCCCGCTCGGAGAAGGAGGCGCCGGGGAGGCAACCGCCCTGGTGCAAGGCCCAGATAGGGCGAATGGCCGCATCCCCTGCTACCACATTTGGCAGGGGACCTTCGGGATCGTGGACGCTTAGAGTTGGGGGACTCGAGGCGTCTATTAAGCGACCCTGGGGAAGACAGCAGTACGTGGTGGTCGCGTGCTACTGTAGGGAAAAATATTGTTTTTCCCGGGACGTGCCAAAGGCATAGCACTAGAGGGGCACCGGCGCGGTCCAATGGAGTTCCCGGAGCTCCTCTATTTTGTGCAGAGGATGGCCACCGTGTGGTTTTAGTCGGTAAGAGTCCGACATACCCCTCCGCCATCCCCAGACGGAGGGTATCCATGAGGATTTCCACCCGAAAACAAAAAAAAAAAAAAAAAGGACCGACGACCTGAAGAACGTGGCTGGGGGGACTGGATGCGGAAGGCGGAATTGTATTACCCTGAAGGGGAACGAAGAGGTGCATAAAAAAATAAAAAAATAAAAACTTTTATTTCAGACTGTAAGTCCATTTGGTTAGTATACAAACAAATTAGAAACTAATATAAGTACTTACATCTACTACCGGTGCATAAAATATTTAAGAAATACGTCACAGGGGCATGTAGGCGTATCCAATGTCCCAGTATGGGGCTGTCCCACCTATCTGCTGTAGCACACCCACATTTCGCCAGTTATGTTATAGTCCCATGTAATAGGAGGCGAACCCATTGCCATTAACCGGGCACAAATCCAGACTCCGGGCTGCTACTGAGAATTTCCTAATGAACAAACCCAATAACACTGCCCGACCCGGGAATCAAACCCAGGACCCCACACTCAGCAGTCACGCTTGCAACCACTAGACCAACGAGGCAATCCACTAACAACTATGCTATGATAATAGATTTGATTTCTATAATTGAATTCTTAAAGTGAGTTTATTTACATGTCTATGTTGCAAATTGATGGAATTCGTTAAAATGTGTTATTTAAAAAAAACTAAACAAACAGAAAAAAAAGCATCGCGAAATTTTACATGGCATTTTTAAACAAACAGCGTCGCTGACAGCTAGCTTCTTTTGACTAGATTCGACTCTCTTAAGAGGCTGACAACACCTAAAAAATCAGACCTCTGCGGTCACTGTCGTTTCGTACAGAACTGAAAGAGAGGCAACAAGCCGAGGGACGTCGGATACGCCGCTCAACTTGAATGCAAATTAACAATTTTTTTTTTAATAAAAAACTAAAAGTTTATTTGAAAAACAGAAACAACAAATGTTTAGATTATTGTCTTTCCCAAATGTTTTCTTAATTTTATTTATTATATTTAGTAAATAATAGAGATTGTTTGCCTTAAAGCATGTTTTAAGAGGTTAATTTACAATTCTTTTCTATCGAGAAAACCTCAAGAAAACGTGTTTTGGGCACAATACAGTTTCAGAAAATACGATCAAGATTAACATATTTTTTTTTTCACTGCCACAAACTGAATAGATACAGCTAAAAATGTTTTTAAAAGAAGCCTTATTGGGGTATTTGGCTGTTGTCAGCGTCTTAAGAAAGTAAGTCGATAAAACATTTATTTTTATTTCTAGAACAGAAATTAATTTAACATTTTGTTTTATCAGATAACTATACAAGTACACACAAATATAATAAAAACAAATATAGAAATACAAAAGCAGTAAATTTACTATTTCTAAGAAAAAGATTGAACAGGATTCGATAAGCAACAAATACACTTGATGACAAAATAAGCGGAACACATAGAAATAAGCATTTCTTTTTCTAAAATCACATAACGTATTCTTCTGAAATTGCTGTATAAACCAAAACAAGGCTTCTTTTTACGAAGCATCTCAATGCTTCGTTGGATTTTAATGAATTACGCGTCTATGATTTGGCTAAATTGTACGATGGTTATAGCCTAGGTTTTGTTTTTTTAAAAACCAAAATGGCGGCCATGAAATGTAAAATGGTGGTAGAGAGAAAAAAAAAATTTGCGTACCATACTTTGTATCTCTGAATAGGTCTTTTAAAATCAATATGATGTTTCTTTGTTAATTTTACAGCCATAAGCTCCGTTTAAAAATTACACAACCTGAAAGTTGTGTATAATGTACCTTCATTTTCGACTATTGTCTGGTAAATTGAACGATGTTTATAGATTTGTAAGATATAGTGATGATATTTAATGGGTGTATTTATTTATAGGCCACACCAAGAACCAAAGGAAGGTGTTTAAGCCAAAACTTAAAAATTAGAAATAAAAAAGTTAACTAAAAAAACCAAAAACACGACCGCGTGAAAAAGAACTGAAAAGATGTAAACAACGCAGTCGAGTTTTTGGTTTTTGTAATTAACTTTTTTAAATATATGAGTAAGCCGGTGTTGGTTAGCTTTTTTAATATTTTACCCATCCTAGCAGATCAACCTACCATTTTATTTTCCTTTTCGATTCAATAACCTCCTTCTTAAACTAAGATGACGAGAAATAATAATATTTTGACATGCCGCTGTTGAGATTTTTAAAATTAATTTAAAGTGAGCATAAAGTGGTATATGGCCAGATTGGCCAGTAGAGGAATTGTGGAGGCAGAATATAAATCATCATAAAAACCATCATCAGAAGGTGACGAGAATAAAAGACGTGAGAACATAATTCTGTCACAATGTGTATTTTATTTCTGTGAACATAGTAAAGCTAAACAGACAACGAGTTCTTAGAAAATGTTTTTTGACGACTATTTATCTGAAGATATAAATATCTTTTAATATCTTTTATGTCATCAATAGCATCTTGATAAGGAATCATCTATACATAATTAGAATAAATCTCAAACAAAACAGAATAGAATAGAATAGAATATATTTATTTGCATAAAACATGGTATAAAAAGGTGTTATAAACTTAAATATATGATCATTTATGTTTTGCTCAAAATTAAAGCATGCAAAATTGTAGACATTATAGTCTTTGATCGAAGAATTCCCTAATAGTATAGAAATTATTTTTATTCAGCCATTTGTGAAATTTGTTCTTAAAAAGCCTGCAATTAAGTATTTTTAATGTATTCGGTAATTTATTATAGATACGTACGCACATAGCAAGACAGCTTTTATTATATTTTGTTAATCTAGGGATCTCATCTAGTACAAGTCTGTATTGGTCACGCCGATTTCGAGATCATATATCTTCTGCTGTTTTGAACTGATGATGACTGATGAGATGACTTGCGGCTTATTAGTTATCTTGTAATATAACATTTTTCGAAGTCCGATGATTCATATTACAAAACGAAAACTAACTAACTATTCGCGCATTTTTATGATAGAATTGCAGTGGATTCGGTTTTATTTAATATTTATTTTTTTACTTAATGTAGAATATATAATATAATAGCATAGAATATGCTTTCATCATCATCATTATTTCAGCCTAAAGGCGTCCACTGCTGGACACAGGTCTCCCCTAATAGGAAGATATGCCATAATCGCCACGCTTGGTAATAAATACTCAGAGAACGCTGCTGCCCATCCTCTGGTGAACCCCTTAGTCGCCTTTTACGGCACCCACGAGAAGAGATGTGGTGGTGCTATTCTTTGTATCCGGCACCATACGGAACGAAAATAATATACTTTATTCTACACAATAACAGTAACTTATATCAGGAACAAGGCACACTGTAAATTGGATACAATGTGTAACACTATTTCTAACAATTCACAGAAATTGTCCCAACTCAATAGCAACTTTATCAAACAAGCCTGTATTAAAATAAGTAGGTACTAATCCCACTAATAGCTAGTTTCTGAAAAAAGTTCAGATCTAGTAGCAACCTTCAACTCGTTTTTAGTTGTCGCCATCTCACCAAACCGATCCGAATCTTCGATCTTCATTAAGCACATATTTATCGGGGTAGCCGTCTGCACCAAGAGTAAATATTCCGGACAGAGGCACAGCTACATTATTAACACTGAAAAAAAAACAGGATTTTATTTTATATAGCTTTCGTAAGAGTAATTTTTCCGAAGTAATTTCATAGACTAAAGTATATTAAAATACATTATTTTAAAGAGCCTATGCTGTCCCACTCCTGGGCAAAAGCTTCCTCCTATTTCTTTCGCTTTTCCCGATCCCGTGCCTCTTCTTTCCAGTTATTAGGGAATATATCCATTTCGTCCCGCCATCTCCGTCATGGTCTGCTGTGACCTCGTGTAACTACCTCAGGACACCAGTTCTGTGTAATTTGGGCATAATATACATTGAACTGACCAAGGTTATTTCAAAAACTCTTTTAAAGTAAATCTGAACCACCACCATAACCTACTTTTACTATCTACTTAAATAGTAGTTAGTTACGGTGGCAGCATAGTTATTATTCTTAACCTTGTACATTTTTGTCTCCATTTGTATACTAACCGTATTATATGTATATTTTAATCCAGGACACGGTCTACATGTGTGTCAAAGTTCATCCAAATCGGTCCAATAGTTTTTGCGTGATGCTTGAACAAATAATCAAACAGACAATTACAGTTTTATAATAGTAAGGATTTATCACCAGTTTTAATTTTTCCATTTCATTTTTAATTGTGCGAGATGAAAATAAATATTTTTCTATATTTATTTCTCTCTTTGATGTTGATTTGATTCTTCTCGGAAACAGTACAACTATTTTTTTGGTTATATTATTATTTGCTCATCGACAGATTTGTTTGTACGATATTAACCGGTTTTTTCCGGCTCCACGTTGTGTCCCTTGGATATTCCTACTGAAATATGTTTTTTTTTTGCGTTTGTTCTAAGCTATTCTTCTGTTCGAAATACTTACTCATGCTTACACGAAATCGCTGAAACTTTCAAAGGTCACAACAGTAGTATTTATAAGCGTTCGCGCCTCTCGTATTTTCTACTCAATTGACACTATAATGCCTGGGGATGATAAAACCATAGAATAGTTAAATAGATGAGTTAAGTCGTCACACTAAATTTTTTTGAGAAAAAACCTATAATAATTTAATGAAAAAAGACTTGTTTGAACCACTTTTTTGAAAACAAAGCGAGTTAATATTGCATTATCATGCAGTCCTGAGCTATGTTTAAAGTTTCAAGTCTCTAGCTTAGCATGAATTGCAAAATTTGCGCCGAACAGACAGACATAACTGCAAGCGACCTAATGAAACTTGGTAATAAAAGTCAGGGAACTTTTACTGAATGCGAAATTATTATATTATTATGATTTTACAGGTTTGATATTACCAAAACGCTAGAAAAATGGGATTGACCTTTTGGTAGTAACTTTTTCAAATTAAAACGATATTTTATAGAACGTTATTTTTTGTATATTGGCAAACCTCAAAAACCTCAAAAAGATTTCCATCAGAACTGTCAAAGTTTTCTTTTTCTATATCACAAAAGTTCATAGCTTTTAGTTACATTGTAAGTTCCCTAGTATAAAAAAAACCGAAAAAGTGAAGAATGTCGTGCAGGGGCTACCTGGCGCTTGGAAAGCAATGAAACTGAACTTCCTAGAATTTAAAGTCTTATTCACCTTAAAAAAATCATTAAATCGATTCTCGTAGTGATTTTGACCGAACTAGTTTCTCAAATGGGTTCCAAACGTGTCCTTATAAATCCTGGCTCAAAGTTGATAAAAATCTGTTTCTTAATCTAGATCTTTCACCAACGGGAGCTATAAGTTAAAGACTACCTTTAAAATTATCAATTGTTAAAGATATAAATTTTGGAACGAAAAATTCGCTCTCCACCAGGATTCGAAACTGCGACTCCTAGTTCAGAACACCAAGGGGCCTAGCCAAGTTACAAACGTTTTGTCTTTAATCTCTTTCTATAAATGTTGACGTCTTGACGTTAGCGATTTTCTCAATCGATTTGTTGGTAGCCAAGTTGACAAAAGTGCGTCGATCAACCTTTCTACAATGTCAAAAAAAAAAAAAATTTAAGTTTATGGTGGGCGCTCGTAAACGTCAAACGTCAGTGGACCATACAAAGCCATTAAAAAGAAAAAAATAAAATAGCTTTAGCTGCCTTTCGATGACGTTTTTCATTACGCATGCGTAAATGCGTTGAAATAATAACCTCATTCATCATCAGCCTATATTAGTTCACTGCTGGACATAGGCCTCTCCTATGGCACGCCACTGACATCGATCCTCGGCCACTCGCATCAAGTAACTATCAGCCACCTTGCCAATATCATCGCTCCAACGAGCCTGAGGGAGTCCTACCCTACGTTTGCCGATTCGTGGTACCCCAACGGCCATCTGTTCTTCAGCTAATATGGCCGACCCACTGCCACTTCAGCTTGCTGATCCTGTAGGCTATGTTAACAACTTTGGTTCTCCGTTGGATCACCTCGTTCTGGATCCGATCCTTTAGATGTTCTTCGAGCATCGCCCAATATAATTATCTGTTGTTACTTAAAAGATAGTAGGCATGAATATTTCCTTCAACGTCCCATCTAACCCTACAATCATTGTTCTACACCGTTCTCCTGACAGATAATCGAGCTCGCTCTAAGACTGTGATAAATCCGCCTATAATAAGTGCTTAGTATATATAGTATAGTATAACGGGCTGGTTTCCGCAACTCCACGATCAAGCGTGTATTTTGCGAACGGGTGGGAACTTACTCGATCCACCCTAACTCCTCGAAAAAGGCCAGCAACGCCTTGGTGTTGCTGGTGATCTCTCTGAGGGTACCTGGGTTACCGAAGTACTTGGCCCTGTATGTGGCGACCTCAGGGCAGTCTAGAAGCACATGGGCTGCTGTCTCGTCTTCCACCATGCAGGCTCTGCACAGTGGGCTGTCCGTGACACCTATGACAAAAAGATGTTTGTTAAAGGACCCGTGGCCAGTAATAGCAGCTGTGACTGTACGCAGCTGTTGTTTTGACAATCGGAGGGCCTGTTTCGTAAACCGGCCGTCGATTGTGGGAAGTGCCTCCTTGGCCTGCCTGCACTCACCATGGTCTTTCCATAGTTTGTAGTGTTTGTCCTTGGTGCGTTTCCTTACCAAGTTGCGTAGGTATCCAAAGGGGAGTGGCACTATGGGTTCAGGTCCCACGACTACCATACTCGATCCCCTTCTGGCCAGTTCATCCGCTGCGTCATTGCCTCGGGAACTGCTGTGTCCTTTTATCCATTGAATGGTTATGTTATTGAGATTACCTACCTGGTTGAGGTTTTGCTGGCACTCGTGTATCAGCCCCGAGTTTACCGTGTGGCTGCTTAGTGCTTGTAGTACATACATGCTGTCCGAGAGTATACGAATTGAGTAGTCTTTAACCTTCCTGGCTATAATCGCCGAAGCTGCCAGGGAAATGCCCATGCACTCGGCCTGGAACACCGTGTTATGGACCCCCAATGGTGTGGCTATGTGTATATTGAGGTCTTCCGAGAAGATCCCGGCACCCGTACCTGTACCTGTTTTGGATCCATCCGTGAAGATTCGCACCTCTGCAGGGCACAGCCCTTCGCATCGGTGATCCTCATACAGCTGGATTTTGTACTTCTTGTCGAAAATAAATTGCTTGGGAATCCGGTCGTTAATGGATTTCAACAGAGGGAATTCATTGCTGAGTTCCTCTATCAACGCGGTGTGTTGTGTACTACTCTTACTCCATAGATTTAGTGTTTTTAGACGTACTGCCGCCATCGCCGCCTCCTGTTGTATAAAAAGGTGGAGCGGTGGAATTCCCAGCATGGCTTCGAGTGCTGCAGTCGGGGTAGTCCTCATGCAGCCTGTAATCGCCACACAGGCAAGTCTTTGCATGCGCTGTAGTTTGTTTGAAGCTGTAATCAGCTTGGTTCTAGGCCACCAAACTACGGCCCCATAGGCAATCATGGGGCGGATTACCGCGGTGTATAGCCATAGTATAATTTTAGGGGATAGGCCCCACTTCTTACCTATCATTTTCCTGCATTGCCAGAAGGTGATGCAGGCCCTGTTTAGTTTGTTTTCTAGGTGATTACTCCAACTTAGCTTACTGTCTAAGATGACACCGAGGTACTTGACTTCGTTGGCCAGCTGGAGTTCATTACTGAACAGTTTGGGTAAGCAATAGGGTCCTAATGCTCGCTTTTGGGTGAACATGACTAACTCAGTTTTGGTGAGATTCACTGAAAGATCAAATTCTCTGCACCAGCGTTCTACAATACGAAGCGCTTGTTGGGTGAGGTTGCAGATGGTCCCAGTCACCTTACCCGATACGAGGATGGCGAGGTCATCTGCATATCCTATTGTGTAGTAGTGGTTGTCGTTGAGTTTGGTAATGAGATCATTAATTACCAGATTCCACAGAAGGGGAGACAGCACCCCTCCCTGGGGGCAGCCTCTAGCTATCATGGCCATCTGTTGCTCTCCTTCAAGACGAACCACCCGTTTACTTAACATGTTTGCAATCCAGTCAGTTAGTACCTGTTCCACTCCGTGCTTGGAGAGGGCTGTTCTTATGCTGGAGAAGTTTGTTTTGTCGAATGCTCCTTCGATGTCTATAAAAGTGCCCAGGCAAGTACCTTTGTTGTGTATCGCTCTCTCTATCTGACTAACCACCAGATGGAGAGCAGATTCTGTGGACTTACCTGAGCTGTATGCGTGTTGGTTGCCGTGCAGTGGTATAGTTTTAAGTGCGCCGTCCCTCAGCTCCCTTTCGCAGAGCCTCTCCAAGGTCTTTAGCAAAAAGGAGGTCAGGCTGATTGGTCGGTGGGATTTGGCGTTTGTGTAGTCGCCCTTACCTGGCTTTGGGATGAATATAACTTTCACTTCCCTCCATCCTTTGGGAACGTATCTATAGGCCAGGCACGCTCTCATTAGGGGCACCAGTCTTTTGGCAACGGACGTTCCACCCCACTGTAGTAGGGCAGGGAACACTCCGTCCGGGCCCGCTGCTTTGAAAGGATGGAAGCTCCGGATGGCCCATTGGAGTTTTTCCATCGTTACCATCTTGTGCGCGCAGAGCCAGTCGCCATCCAATGGTGTTTGAGGTACATCTTGCCAATCGATTGCATGAGTAAATACGCACCCTGGGAAGTGAGTTTCAATGAGGACGCGTCTTACTTCTTCTGGTGATGTTGTAAGCGTGTTGTCAGGCTTACGAAGAGTGTCAGGCACAGATGAACTCTGTTGCGCCAGAACCTTCCTTACTCTGTTGGCTTGTTGGCAGGATTCAATGTTACCACAGAATTTACGCCATCCCATGGTACTCCTGAATCTGATGCATTTTTTGTAGCTGAGTTTGGCTGCGTAGTAGACATCCCAGTCTTCGTCCGCACAAGTATTCATGGCTCTGTTCAGAGCTCTTCTAACCTTTACACGTTTGCGCTCCAGCTCCGCGCCCCACCAGGGCTGTTTGCCCGGTGTTTTGGGCGGGATGGTCTCTGGGCAGGCAGTGTGGTAGCTGCTTATCATTGATTCCGTGAGGTGACTTACTTGCTCATCGATATGTGTCGTGTGCACGAAAGTCAGCGAATCGTTTAGCGGTGCAAGTCTAGATTCAAGTGTGCACGTGTAAGTAGTTTTGTCCGTATTGCGTGGATTCCGACGAGGTTGTGTTGGTGTTATACAGACCTGGATGTCAAAGCGGATCCACCTATGATCGGAGCATGAGGCCTCCTTGGAGACCTGCCACCCTGTGGTGATTTCCGCTGCACCCTCTGATGCCAGAGTGAGGTCTATGATTGTGCGGCTACGCCTGGTTACAAAAGTTGGTTCAGAACCAGTGTTTAGTAAGGATAGGTTAGTAGTAAAAAGATAGTCAACTAAAGCTTTACCTCTATCGTTTTGCGTATCCATGCCCCATAAAGGGTGATGAGCGTTGGCGTCGGCTCCAATTACAACCTCTATCCCGGTTCTCTCGCAATGGTTTACAAGGCGGATGAGGTCGTAAGGGGGCGGCTCCTCCCCCTCAGGCATGTAGACCGAGGCGAAGGTGATCCCCACCTCCCTGGCGTCACGCTGTATGAGCAGCCTTATGGCAGACAGATCTCTGCAACAGAAATCCGTTAAAAGCTGTGCTTTGATATTACCTGTGACAAAGATGCACGACCTAGGGTGATCGTGATCTGTGGTGACTAAGATCTTACCTCCGAGATTGGATAGTCCCTGTATATGGCCAGCCCTGATCCACGGCTCTTGAATCAAGGCAATGGCCGTGTGTTGAACCTCCAACCACTTGCGCAACTGAGCCGTCGCGGCTTGGCTGTGGTGGAGGTTTGCCTGGACTACCCTACAGGCCGACAAAAGGGACGCCATCACTGGTCGTACCCTCCTTGTCTCCCCCAAGGTGTAGCCCGGCTAACAAGTCGCCAGTCTCGAGGTCATCCCCCTCCAGGTCCGAAGCCGAAGACAAATTGATGTCAGGCTCCTCCCCCGAAGATGGGACGGCGTCCGAGATGACGACAGATGGGCCGGCCGACTCTGCTGCAGCAGGTTCAGCCACGGCCGTTGCCAGGGTGTTTGGTGGGGGAGCAATCTCCCCTGCTGGTGCAGCTGGCAGCTCTCTACGGATGGTTCCCGTGGCCGGGTCCCATCCCTGAGGGACTTCGGTAAATTTACCTCTCGGCCCCTGGTATTTAATGTACACCGCCCCCAAACCCATTGAGAGGCGGCGTCCAGCCTTCATCAGGGTCGGAATTTGGTCCTCAGGGACTCCGACCACCACGAACCACGCCGCGGTCTGTTTCACTGCTTGCAGAAGCACCCACTTCTCAATACCAAGCAAGGGGTTCTGGTAGGCGAGGGTGCGACCAATATTGGTAGCCTCCTCGAAAACCCCCTGCTCATCCGGGATGAGGATGCCGCAGCGAACACGTCTGATGAGCTCTGACTGGCTTTTGACGACTAGCGAGGCGTTAGCCGGGTGAGCCAAGCCAGAGACCGTGTTCTTCAGCCATGTAAGGGTGTGGTCATTCTCACACCACAGTTTTATGACACCCTCCGTGAACACCGGCTTCGCGATGAAGTTGGGCCTGGGTCTGTCTTGCATAAGGGACAAGGCCTCACCGATGATCTGCTTCTGGATGGCAGTGAGTACCTGGTCCGATGTGTCCTTGCTGAGCGGTCCCGCGCGGTCGCAGATCGCAACACACAGGGGTGTGCTGGCAGCTTGCGCGTAGCTTTTGTTAGCGGCCCGCTTGGATTGCTAAGACGCGGCCGCTTGTGCTCCCCACGAGGCGACATCGTCTCGTTGAGAGCCCGCTTGGCCGCGGCCTGACCCCTCCAATCGTGTCGCTGTGTCTTGGCTGCGTGTTGGACCGGTTTCTCTGCAGCGCTAGTTGACGGTTCGCTGGGCTGTGGTCGGCTTGCGCCGGCTTCGTCCTGCGACCGCTTCCCCGCTGCAAAGTGAATTTGGTCGCCAGCCGGTTTGGTTAAACCAGCGGTAGCAGCCTGTGTAGGAGGAGCTTTGCCCGCCTGCATGCGGGCTAGGCGACGCTCCCTCCTTGTCCGTCTATTCTTCCTCTTGTCCTTTACCGCAAGATTCGGTAGACCAGAAGGGTCAGTGCAAGGGCGTTGGGTTGATTGAGTATATTTGCCCTTGCCCTTGCGTTCCTGTACCTGCCAGGCGCTGGAAAAAAACGTCTGCAGGGTGGCTGGCCGTCCCCGATTGGCCAGATACGGCCGAGCGTGGGGAGCTAGTTAGAGGAGCCACAGGAGGGGGAGGGGGAGGACATGTGGATGTTGGAGCGGTGCCGGTTTTACCCAGCACCGGGGCTTGTGAGGAAAGACCGGTACTGTTCCCACTCAGCGCCTTGGTCCTTTGTTTTGGTTGGGATTTATGTTTGGTCTTAGTTGCGGTTTTCGCCACAGCCAGACCGACACCCGCGCTGGTGCCCGCAACGCTAGCTGCTGGGCCTCCAGGGGCGACAGAAGTGCTAGGAGCACTCTGTGTAGGAGTTCCATCAGTTTTCACCGATTCCACTCCAGTTGTATGGGTAATACTTGGCCTTATTTTGTCCATAGTATAGATTTATGTAATTTTCATCTCCCTGGCTCCCACCCGCCATGGAGCCCGCACCTGGGAACGTCTAGCTAAATAAAAAGTTCGAACGTTAGGACTACCAGGGAGATATAGGGGCGCAAGGCTGGTTTACAGTGCGACATCGGGCGCTCGATCGGGTTGGCGTACGGGGTCGAAAAGGCCTACCCCATACGAACTGATCAACCCTCACTTACACCGTCAGCATGACCTTTACCTACCGCTTCGGCCGTCCGAGGACTACCTCTGCGGACCTCACGCACCTCGCCTGTGTTCCTCTGACGGGACACTGTGACCATTTCCCTACCCCTGGCTATTGGGTAGGGCTACCGTTTCGCTTGAAATCCAGACCAAAGGGGGCGTGTTGCCTCACGGACGCATTACCACCAGCGCCGATCGGCTCAACCCCCCAGGACTCCTTCATCCCTGCTTACGGCGCTCAACTGCGCAGGTCCTAGCGCAGGTGACTATTCACCCCTACTCGCCATCAGCCGTTGTTGTGATGTACGAGCCTGCAACCACCCAGTCACAACAGGGTCGCAGTTAGGAGTAGGAATTGGGATTTTTAGGGGGGGGGGGGAGAAGGGATGTTGGAAGGATGTAGGTCAGGGAAGGATGGTGAGATTTCAGTGGGAGGGGAAGGGGTAAGAAATAATCTTCCCCCATGTAGGATTGGGGAGGGGAAAGGTCACTCTTTTAGGGTGTATTTAGCACCCCGGGCTTGTGATGGCCCCTTCTAGGACTGCTCTTCGCCTAGGTGTATTGAGTGGTTATACCGCCACTGGTCGGACGCCATAGCCTCGTTCGTTATCTAGCAGAGGGCACCACGCCAGCCATATTGGCCGACGCCACCATACGGCGCGTGCAGGTGAGGTTGACAGTTGGGTCGGTTAAGATGTTGTGTACCGTTCTCCCCTTACCCCCCTAATAAGTGCTTACACGCAGCATTCTGTTAGCAAATAGAAACTTGTTGCGGTGGCAGTGTGGCGTGTATGGATGAGATAAATCAACGGTGGTAAAATTATTTTGCGGACTTGATATAGTTTCTTGAAAATTATAATATTAATTATCTTGTAATATTGTTTTGGAACGGATGGCCGATGGGGCAGTAAAGTTCTGGAGTGGCGACCGCGTACTGGAAGGCGCAGCGTGGGTAGGCCCCCCACAAGGTGGACCGACGACCTGGTGAAGGTCGCGGGAATCCGCTGGATGCGGAAGGCGCAGAACCGGTCGTTGTGGCAATACTTGGGGGAGGCCTATGTCCAGCAGTGGACGTCTTTCGGCTGAAATGATGATGATGATGATGATGAATATTGTTTCGAACTACTACACATTTGTGTCCGTGTTTACTTTTTTTTAACTATATTATCTGTTTGTTTTTAAACTATAGTCTGCAACTATGTCACCGTATGTAGTATGAGTAGCTAAAAAATAAAATTAATTTATTTCAGACCAATTGATGTCCATAATTTTGTTAGTGACAATTATTATCTTATAACTATGTTAATAAGGGACAGTATAAAATAATCCACATTACAATCATTAGGTCACATGCAGCCTGATAAGTCTCCCCACAACTGCAGACTCTGGTCTCTTAGCAATCATCCTTATCAGCTATATATTTTGTGGTGCAGTGGCGGCCATATTTGATATTCAATTCAACAGTCAAAATACTACGTCATAAATGATTACATAACTTTAGAAGCGTTGATCAAATGAAACTTAAATCTTGCAGATATTTTTATGATGGGTACTCTTCTTGATCATTCACGAAGGTAAAATAAATAAATATTTTTAAGAAATTTTTACACGGCACCATCTAGTGGGACTAGATGGTGCCGTGTAAAAATTAGTAGTAGTAAAAACTAAGCAAATCTTGTACGGTCGACCGCACATCGATGGTAACACTTTGACATTAGCAGCATCTTTATTTCGTAAGCAGTAAGGGCGGTTTTCAAATTGACGTGTTACCACTGTCATGCAGTCGACTGTACTATGGGTACTAGACAATTGATATAATACTTACATACTTTTTTTTGTAAATACATACTTATGATATACAAAAGAAACACCCAGACCAACACAAACACTTATGTTCATCACATAAATATTTGTGTCCTGTGGGAATCGACCCCACGACCTCGTGATCAGCAGTCCGACACTCGAACCACTAGACCACAGACGCCGTCAAGGTCAAGTGCTGTCATCACCATTTCAGCCAAAAGACGTCCACTGATGGACAAAGTGCTGTAATTATGGAAAATTATTGGTACAAACATGCACCCATTGCAGTGATATTTAGATTTTATAACCAGCAGTCAACGTTTTGCAATCGCTGGAAAAACTTTATCAGGACTTGTATCTTTTCATCCTGATCGTACATAGTAAATACATACGGGACCTAAAAGAACGGCACTAAATAACACATTTCACGTACCCCTGCGAAGAGGAAATGAAGATTAACGACCTCTAAATCTCTCTGTAAAACAAAACAAAATAACACACAAAAAATAACAATAAAAACACAAAAATGTAACAAAAACGTTAGCCACGTTAAAACACGAGCAGAGTCCGAAGTTTTCCCATTTCCTTTTAAAAGATTAACACGTTGTTTGGGACGTGATCGGAACACAAATTCTTGTGGCCTTAATTTTCATCTTTCTAAGTTTGATTTTTTGTATTCATTTTGTTCGCACTGTAAGTTGTAATGGCTGCTATACCAGATTAACTCAGTAAAATATTATTTTACTGACAGCTTCGTTGGTCTAGTGGTTGCAAGCGCGACTGCTGAGCGTGGGGTCCTGGGTTTGATTCCCGGGTCGGGCAATGTGTTATTGGGTTTTTTCATTAGGAATTTCTCAGTAGCAGCCCGGAGTCTGGATTTATGCTCGGTCAATGTCAATAGGCTCGCCCCCTATTACATGGGACTAAAACATAACTGGCGAAATGTGGGTGTACTATACACCTCTGCTTACTCCTTCGGGGAAATACAGGCGTAATGTTATGTTAAAAACTTGTTTTTTTTTTTGATGAACATCAAGTTATGTTATGTTAAACATTTTTTTGAGTTTCATTACCGACTGAGGGGTCTAGAAGATCGTTAGATGACAACAATCAAGAGTCACAATAATATTTGTTCCGTGCAAGAATCGAACCCACGACCCCTAGTGCAGAAGCCGATCGCCCAGCCACTGCGTCAATCGTGTAGTCAAGTTAATAGAACAAATCTTCACTACAAACTTACTACAAATTAAAGATAGTTGACGACTTCTGTGTTCTGGTGGTTCGTGTGTCTGACTGCTGACCACAAGGTAGTGGGCTCGATTTCCACATAATGATTGTGTTGGTCTGGTTGTTTGTTATGTAAGTATTTACAAAAAACAAGTATATAAGAGTTATAAAATTCCTGCACAGCTACTGCTAGGCGGCAACAGAGTTTTAGGTCTCCCTACTTATATGACAAAAAAAAAACAATAAAAAAACATACATCCTCTCTTATACGTCGTGAAACCAAAACTAAGATTAAGAATTGGCTATTAGAACTAGATTATGAACAAACAGAAATGTTATTGCTTTCTGCGCCCATGTATATTCACTCCACATTCATACTCACACTCGCACACACCACACCTACACGAACACCGCTCACACACTCACGCAAACACAACACATAGTCCACATCACAAATAAATTTTGTAAACTGTAATTATTATGCCTCTCGACGTGTCGGTCTTGGCATGAATCTGGACAAGACTAAAGTCATGTTCAATATGCATGTCATGCCGAGGCCAATATTCGTCGAAGGGTCGGCACTCGAAGTTGTAACGGAATACGTCTACCTAGGGCAGGCAATTCAGCTTGGTAGACACAACTTCGAGAAAGAAGCCAACAGAAGGATCCGTCTGGGCTGGGCAGCATTTGGCAAACTTCGCCGAGTCTTCTCGTCGCCTATACCACAAAGTTTGAAGACAAAGGTCTTCAACCAGTGCGTCCTGCCAGTCATGACTTACGGTGCCGAGACGTGGACACTGACAGGTGGGCTAGTCCACAAATTTAAAGTCGCTCAGCGAGCTATGGAGCGAGCTATGCTTGGAGTTTCTTTGAAGGAAAAAATCCGTAACGAGATTATCCGGAGACGAACCGGAGTGACCGACATAGCTTGTAGGATCAGTAAGCTGAAGTGGCAGTGGGCTGGCCATGTCTGTCGAAGGACCGATGGCCGTTGGAGCAGACGAGTCCTTGAGTGGAGACCGCGTATCGGCAAACGCAGCGTAGGGCGCCCCCCTGCCAGGTGGACCGACGACCTAAAGAACGTGGCTGGGGGGGACTGGATGCGGAAGGCAGAGGACCGAGCGTTGTGGCGCAATTTGGGAGAGGCCTATGTCCAGCAGTGGACTGCGATAGGCTGAGTTGATGAATTATTATTCAATATTTGTGTTAAACTAATGGGAGAAGATACTGACTTCTGTAACACAGGTTTGTACCTAGCTCAGAAGTCAGGGACTTTACATATATTTGATGTAAAACTTTTTGTGGATAAAAAATTATTTATTATTATTATTTGTTTATATATCCACTGTCTAGTACCTATGGTGCTGTGTAAATTGTATCAAAATATTTATTTATTTATTTAATTATCCAAACGATAACGTGTGTCAACTTGGCTAGAGGGGCCAGCTGCCGAATTGCGTAACTAACTCGCGATCGCAATCATCTGGATTTCAATGTTCATTGCTCCGTGTGTTTTAACAATCCGTGTTATCGGCAACTACGTACCACGCAATGAATATTGCTTTAATTTCAAAATGAAAGCTAATGTCAAAGTTAATACATTACAAAATTGCCCCACTGGTTGTAGCAAAACTTGTAGATGCGTATCTGGCAGTAGATTGCGATAGGCTGAGCTATGTAAGTGAATGAAGCCCCAAACAAAGACAAAAGGCAACGCAGTTAATAGATGGCTCACATCAATGATTACTGAAGAAGTTATAAAGCAATAGATACTATAGTTATTTCAGTCTCTTCCAAAGTTCAGCACATTGAGACACCCAGAATTTTATCTATAATGAGAGTAACATTCGCGACTGGCATTATATTTTATGCTGCTTTATCTTCTCACCCCCGAGATGTGCGATTTGGTCTAATGTCTCCGGAAAATTCACTTCTGCGGCGCTTGTTTGATGTGAACGATTCGGGAGCGATACGATTCTCATATTGCTCCTAGCTAAATAGCTAGTAACTGCTCATGCAATGTACAACTCAATTCCTAAACAGCACACCACACTGTAAAACATAATTACACTGTGAGTGACTACTGCGCGCAGACATAGTAACAAATATTTTTTACTGTGTTTGTGCTACTGCCTACATCGAAACGGTTTTAATTAATTAAAATTGTACCGTAGATTAAAATATTTTTTTGTATCTGTAAAGATAGAAATATCTGTTTTACTGGTGGTAGGCCACGGCCGACGGCTTGCGACCACCCACCGGGCAAAGACGTGCCGCCAAGCGATCTATGTTCCGGTACGATGCCCGGTGTAGCCACTTGAGAAGACGGGTCGAAATATTTCACAGCCATCCTTTCACCTTTGTTGGGCAAGCATCCGCACCATCGCATAACGTCGGTGAGGTGGTGGTCAAACTCAAGCCCGTTAAGAATATAAAAAAGACGCTTGTCATATTAATCTTCCTGCGACCACGAACGCTGCAAAGCTTTCGAAACGTCAGGAAAACCAATTTAAACAATTTACGCGATGTAATACGGTTAAACTTGTTTTATTATAATGCTCAGTAAAGTTTCTTCGTTATTGCGTTTTTCCAGCTTTCTTTAAGGTGAATGCTACAGGGTAGCCCGCGAAATTCAAATTTTCTTGCATTTTTTGCAAATTTTAGCTCTATTTCGCGTTGCATATCAATTGAAATATGATTAGCGACAGCAATAACAACATATCTACTGATTAATACTCATAAAAACATTAAACTAGCTCTATAAGCTGTACAAGCTCGATAATAGTAATTTACGATCAAATAATCGATTTTCGAGCTTGTAGAGCTTATAGAGCTAGATTTATATTTTCTATGAGTATTATTCAGTAGATACATTGAAATTACTCCCGCAAATCATATTTTGATTGATATGCAACGCGAAATAGAGCTAAAATTAGCAAAAAACGCAAGAAAATTTGAATTTCGCGGGCTACCCTGTAGCATTCACCTTAAGTTTAATTGTAAGTTGAAGTTAATTTAGATACAAAATAAACATAATGTTATTTAGAATACGAAGGAATGAAGAATACAAAGGTTTGTTAAAATTTCTTCTAACAGCCTTGTGATAAAAATATTAAACGACAGAGATTATTATGTATAATCAAATGGGATAAGGAAAGATGAGCAACAGTATCCTCCGGTGCAACTAGAATTACACGCAATCACTAATCTGAACTATTATTAATAAAATTTTATAATATCAGAATATTGTCTGAAATGTGCGAATTTCTTATAACGTGAACAAAATCGTAATAGTAATTACTGTATTGTTCATAAGTGAGAACTAAATATCACGAAAGTTCTAAACTAAAGTCGTCTTATAATGTATAAATTACTGTACGTTATCTCAAAGCGAGCATGCGAAGTGTTCTATAATAGGTAGTGCAACCTAAGTACACTTCGCACTGTACTGTTGTGCACGAATTTATGTGACGCCATCGCTTAATTGATATTGCTTCTAAAAATGTAACAAATCATTGGAAGTATGCACAAGCAAGGATGTCCCATCCTTTTAGCAGTTTTCTACGGTGCGCTACTAACATCATTTGGCAATCATAAAATAAATACAAGCTGGCATGATTTGTTAGGTATAGCAATTATTGGTTTAACTCGGTTGTAATGGTATTTATTTAATTAATTGAATTTAAGAGAGGATGTGTGGTAAGTATCATATTATGAGACCAAAAAAAACATCACGAGCCTCAAGAGTTCTAAACTAAAATCGTCTCATATAAACTTCCTTTACGTTATCTAAAGCGAGCGCGCGAAGTGTACGAGGTAGTGTGACGTCGCGACCTCGTCTGTTGTGCACGAATTTATGTGACGCCATCGCTTAATTGATATCGCTTCTAGCACAACAATTGTTAGATGCTTATAGAGTTATAAAGGACGACTGCTTAATAATATAATAGGTAATTTAAGAAAAAAAGTTTGCTGCACTACATTCGTCACTTTCCCCAGTTTCTACTGGGAAACGTACAGAAATTCTACAAGCGTGTAGTTTTGTGATTTCGAAAAAAAAAACCTATATTCAAGTTGTTGATCTGTAACCGTGCATATTTTTAGAACAAATGATAAATAATGTGCTTAGTCATCTATAAATATTTCAAAAATCTACGATTATTTATTAGCCATCACTTATAGCGAGGTTTTGAGAATAAATCCTGAACGACTCTGAAAATAAGTCATCGGGGGCATTGTCAAAGGGTGGAAATACCTGCAAATTGTTTTGGTGGTTTCACACGCATCGTTTTTGTGTTGCACGCGACACACGGAGGGCAATGTTTCTTTACAAATAGGTATTTAAACAAAACAAAATATTTAGCATTGGTTTTTTTGTTAATTCGTGTTCAGTATCAGTGATATAGTCACCTATTTTATATGAGACGTTAAGATTTTAGAGCAGTCTGTGCTTTTCATGGAATAGAGATTACTACTCACAAGTTTCAATTTGACAAAAGGCACACGATAAGAACGATCACGAAGAGTTTCATCACTATGGCATACTTTCAAATCTTCAATCGTAAATCCTGAGTTAGAAAAATAAGCATGATGAGCATTATGTAATCTTGTAGTGCAATAAAGAGGATTTGTATTGTATTATGTATAAATGTTCAATCACCTGTAAAAGCAAACAGAATTCTACTAGCCACCTACATAGAATTTTCTATTTTTCTACCTAAGAACTAAAACTGGCAGTTTCTGAGACCATAAACATTCACCCAGTAATTCCAGTAAGCATTAAGTTGAAAGAGCTAGATCTACATGATGTCGATAAAACGGCGCGAACAGAAATACGTAGGACATAACTGAGACGTCGGTATTATGACATTCGGCGACATTAACTTGCTACTAAAAAGTGTGGACTTATTCATAGGAGATGGCGAGTTTTTTTTAATGCATGAATTGCCAATTCAGGAAAACGCTTGAGCTTTGCTTTGGCTACGCTTCGGCTTCGCGTTGCCATTGCTTCGGCTTCGCTTTGGCTTCGCTTCGGCTACGTTTCAGCTTCACTTTGGCTTCGTCTTGGTTTTGGCACTTCGGTCCCTGCGGCTAGACAGTTTTTTCGTCTAGAAAAAAGAACTGATACATTAATTATATTATTATTTTACCGCATTTACGCATGCGAAGCGAAATCTAACGATTTAAATTGCGGAAAGAAAAAAACGCTCACGAGCAGGATTCAAACCTGCGACTCCTGGCTCAGTACGCCAGTGCTTTACCCACTAAGCTACCGTGAACACTGCTCGTGGTTTCGCAATTAACCTCCACTAAAGTACGTCTTTGGGTGACGTCAGCGATATCCTATTAAGAAACAGTGTTTCTTAACCAAATCGATTAATTTTGCTTTGATATATAAGTCAGAATGGGGACTTATATGGATATAATATATTATTTTTATAATAATTAATACTGAACATGATTCTGAACATAAACTGACAATTGACAATATCACGCAAACAGCTTTGTGGCTACACAAACAAGCATACGACCAAAGTGTAAGCAAATTTTTGATTGTAGAATAATTATTAATACTTGATGCTTATCTAACAGTAACTATACTGTTGGTATCAACATAATTTTCATACGTGCCTTTTTAAAGTAAAACTTCTTTACGCACGCTTGACTTGGAGAGTAAGCTGGTGAGAGCGTTACGAAACGTAACGAAAAGTTTGATCGGTGGACGTGGCGAACAGAGGAAGTAGTGGGGGACGCGGGGAACGAGGCGCGCGCTAGGCCGGCCACGTCACAGCGCCGACAGACGTACGCGCGTCGCGCCGCCATTCCTTTGTTCTCATTGAAATAGTATTGAGGGAGATAAAAGTTAGTGAAGTTTTACTTCAGTCGTGTGCTTAAATCTAAAGCACACTCGTTTTTTTTTCGTGGGGAAATCCTCATAGATGCAATCCACGCGGGGAAGGTGGTGCCAGTGTCGGACTCTTACCGACTAAGGTCCGTATTACAGAACGTTCCTCAAGTGCAGTTTGATATTCAATCAATAGATCACTACTTAAGGATAGAATAGTTACTTGAGCATCGGTCTTATTTCAATACGGTAATTATGAACTTCAATTTAACAACAAAGCACACGAATATAATCAACCCGCCTGCCAGCAGACCAGCAGTGAACGTTTTTCGGCTGAAGTGATGATGACACGAATGTAACCTTAATTTTCCGTATGGTGCTGGAAGTAAAGAATTGCACCACCCTCTTTCTTCTCATGGGTGTCGTAAAAGGCGACTAAAGGATTTTTTTTTTTTTTTTTTTTTTTTTAATGATTTATAGATCTGCTCTTGACCACAATCTAGACAGCTTTGTCAGGATGTGGTCGACGATGGAGCGAGCAAACCTATTAGGTGCCGATTCACTCCAGCTTTAAAGGCGTTAGGGTTATAAGTGCCCGGAAATACAGATGCCGGCAGTGAATTCCACAACTTGGCTGTGCGCATTATGAAAGAGTTCTCAAAGCGCTTGGTCCTGATAGTAGGGATTTCCACCAAATGTGGATGATATCCTGCAGTGCGGCGTGTAGTCCGATGAAAGAAAGGAGATGGCGGAATAAGCTCATGGAGCTCTTGCGCACACTCTCCAAAGTACAGCCTGTAGAACACCGACAAACAAGCAACTGTGCGTCTATGGGCTAAGCTTTGTAGCTTAGATTTTGCTAACAGTTCATCACCAATTAACCTCTCAGCTCTGCGTTGAATCGAGTCAAGAGCCGCAAGCTGGTATTTGGCGGAGCCATCCCACAAGTGACTGCAATACTCCATACACGATCGGACTTGAGCTTTATATAAAGTGAAAAGCTGTCCAGGAGTGAAGTATCGCTTCACCTTGTTAAGAATGCCCAACTTTTTGGCCGCAGTTTGAGCCTTTGCCTCGATTGTGGTGCCGAAGTTGAGGTTAGGTGACAATTTACCAGAGGGTGGGCAGCAGCGTTCTCTGAGTATTTAAAAAACCAACTGCGATCGCCAAGCGTGGCGATTATGGCATATTCCCCCCCTTTGGGGGAGGCATTTGTCCAGCAGTGGACGTTTCTCGGCTGAAATGATGATGATGAGCAAAGCAATCTCTACTTAATCGTGGTCTCGACCACACTAGAGTGAATACAGATCAAATCTCGCTCAAATACCGAAACAGGTGACATTATGACATAAAGCTAAACTCAGCTGAACTGTGACCAATAAAGCTCTGCTTGAGGAATGTTTTAAAATTAAATCCCAACTCAAAACTAGTTATGAACAGTGAACAACGCTTGAGGAACGTTCTGTTATACGGGCTTTAAACCACCACGGTGTTCGCGCTGCGTGGCCCAAGCTGGTCACTCCACCAGTGTGCTGCGCCGTGTACTGGCCTAGAATTCGTTATTCTACTTGAATTTATGGTGTAGCTACTAGACATTGATTTTATTACTGGGACATAATAAAATATTGTTATTAATTATGAATGATGATGATGTATATTTGGTGGTTATATTATTGTGTATTTTCTAAATTAATGTATTTACCTAGTAATTTCTACCTGATAATTTAGATTTTTTTAACTGTAACTGTAGTGATTATATTTCAAACACAATGTAAAAATTGTTTCTGAATAAATTGAATTGAATTGAATTTGTCTGCTTCCATTGCAAGCCAAACAATTATTTTTCATTTTACCACTTAGGAGTTTGCCGCTACTTCCCATGACTTAAACCAAGTACTAATTCGCCCACTCCACTTTATGGGTAATTTTTACTTTTATGTCGTTTCTTTCAGCAAAATTAAATTACTTATGCGATGGGCGTCAAGCTTCACCTCTAGATATACTTTCACGTTTATTGGGTCATTATTATTACCTAAATAAGTTTTTTTTATGGACATTCGTTACTAATATTGATGTCATAACTGAAAACAACAATTTACTCCAAAATGCTAATTGAAATTTAATAATTTTACGAGTACAAACGATGATAACAACTAAGCATGTCATTATTTAAATGTAAGGTCATAGGGTATTTGATACAGAAGGCTATAGTGTTAAGGGATATTTAACAACATAACATCACGCCTGTATTTCCCCGAAGGAGTAGGTAGAGGTGTATTAGTACATCCACATTTCGCCAGTTATGTTATAGTCCCATGTAATAGTGGGCGAGCCTATTGCCATTGACCGGGTACAAATCCAGACTCCGGGTTGTTACTGAGAATTTCCTAATGAAAAAACCCAATAACACTTTGCACGACCCGGGAATCGAACCCAGGACCCCACGCTCAGCAGTCGCGCTTGCAACCACTAGACCAACGAGGCAGTCAAGAATATTTAGACGAGAGAATTTGACCATACGATAATTTAATATACCTACATGTGTAATTTAATATGACATATAAGACTGACATTAATTATTTTCGTTTATTTTTGGTATTAGTTATAATGATGACATTGCAACTTTAATTAATGTATTTATATTAAATGTTGCATGCTTAAGAGCAGAATATGGAATATACACGCTTAAATTTGAATCGCTTATTTCCCGAAAGGGAGACAAACTTTCGGGACCAACCCTTAAATCGCGAAAAAAAAATCAGGTCGTCCCTACATTTTATTGATTTAAGTGAACACAAATGTAGGGACCAACTGATATTTTTTTCGCGATTTCAGGGTTGGTCCCACAGTAAAAGTTGTTCATAATGATGAGTACAATTACCCCTTTTCGGGAATTAAGCGACTCAAATTTCAACGTGTATAACCTACTTCTTTTTAATTTAACCATCTGATTTTTGCACCCATTTTCGCAAAATAAATGAATTTAATTAAACGAATGGTGCTACCATGATATCTACTTATTGTTTGTTGAGTACCTAAGTAGGTACCTGCATGTTATTACAGCCGAGTGAAGGGTGCAACAAGGTCGTTGTGGCGATGCTTGGGGGAGGCCTACGTCCAGCAGTTGACATTTTTCGGCCATGATGAGATATACTGCTAAATACAGTTAAATAAATAAAAATAAAATATATAAATATTTTGGGAATTTTTTACACAGCACCATCTAGTCCCAAATTAGCAGAGCTTGTGTTATGGATACTTGACAATGGATATAATACTTATATACTTTTTTTTGTAAATACATACTTATAATACATAAGAAACACCCAGACCAACACAAACACTTATGCTCATCACACAAATATTTGTGTCCTGTGGGAATCGAACCAATGACCTCTTAATTACTGACTAATGACTAATTATATATTATTATTATTAAAAAAAAAAAAAAAATAAAAAAAAAAAAAAATAAAAAAAAAAAAAATTAATGACTTCTTCCAAAACAGCACTGATGATCAAGCAAATGGTTCACGCACTGGTGTCCTAAGAGACACCAGTATGCGGCGACAAGTTCACTTGACTTTGCTACTTTTTAACCAACGAAAAAAAAAAGAGGAGGTTCTCAATTCGACGCGTATCTTCATTTTATTTTTATGTATGACCACGCATAACTTTTTACAGAGTATTCCGATTTTGATGATTCTTTTTTTAATAGATAGAGTATATGTTGAAATTGGTTCCTATTTGAATTCGAAAATCAAAATCCCCCCCTAAAGGTAGGAAAACAGGGGATGAGTGGTTGTTCACACACTGAATTCTTAGCTGTTAACCGATTCTGTTGAAACTTGGCACACATAAATGTAATTCTAGACACTACAACATACAGGAGACTTGGAGTTAGATTTAAGCCACAAAAAAATTAAAATTAAACTTTTTAACAAAAAATTGAACCGACGAAAACAGAAACTGAAAAGCGACAAATTAAATGAAGGTCTTAATAACTAATATAAATAACTAATTATGAGTCGGCGCCAAACAAACAATCAACGAAGATCATTAAATTACTTTAAAGAAATAATAAAAATAAAATAACATCAAATACAACTTGAAATTTCCACGATAAACAATAACTTTCCAAAAATGTGTTCTTCGCTCGAGCACTTGCAACTTGCACGCACTTTAGTCTTTTGTTTGGTGCCGACTAGACTAGCCAGAAAGTGCTAGTAATAAAATGTTTTTTTATTTTTTATAATAAAGGATGGCGAAACGAGCTAAAGGCTCACCTGATGTTAAGCGGTTTAATTTACCCATAACAACTGCAATACCACCTAGGCTGTTACCTAAATGGTACCGCAAGTTGGTTCGCCAAACTGAGACATGAAGAAGGAAATTCTCATGTGATTGTAATTTCACCCGTACCCTTCAGACCTTGTTTTTGTTGATTGTAACTTTTTTTTGTGATAATTGATAAGTTTTAGTATTTATTGTTAAAGTACAAGACATTCATTATTAGACATTCATCATCATCATCATCATCATTTCAGCCGAAAGACGTCCACTGCTGGACATAGGCCTCCCCCAAGCATCGCCACAACGACCGGTCCTGTGCCTTCCGCATCCAGCGGATTCCCGCGACCTTCACCAGGTCGTCGGTCCACCTTGTGGGGGGCCTACCCACGCTGCGCCTTCCAGTACGCGGTCGCCACTCCAGAACTTTACTGCCCCATCGGCCATCCGTTCTGCGAGCAATGTGCCCCGCCCACTGCCACTTAAGTTTGGCAATTCTTCGGGCTATGTCGGTTACTTTCGTTCTCCTGCGAATCTCCTCATTTCTGATTCGATCACGCAGGGACACTCCGAGCATAGCCCTCTCCATTGCCCTTTGAGTGACTTTGAGCCTTCTTATGAGGCCCATTGTGAGCGACCACGTTTCAGTACCGTAAGTAATTACTGGCAACACACACTGGTCAAAGACTTTCGTCTTGAGACACTGCGGTATTTTGGACGAGAAGATATTGCGTAGCTTCCCGAACGCTGCCCAACCGAGTCGGATCCGACGATTGACCTCTTTCTATTAGACATTCATTAGACATTTTTTCTTTCCACAATTTAAAATCTTTAGAATTCGCTTAGCATGCGTAAAATGCGTCAAAATAATAAAATAATTACAAGACATTATTTAAATCATCCAAAAGTAACAATTTTCACGTGAATCTGTTTTTCAGATAGGCCCCGGGATAAAATAGGTCTTAATACAGCGACTTTTACACCCACCAAATTGTTAATCTATTATGCAGATTATAACCTAAAGTATTTGTAACAAAAGTTTTATACTTTGTTAAAAAGTTATTTTCAACGATATCCCATATCAATAAGTAAAACGAAAAAAAGATTTTTGCCCCATCTTTGCTTGTTTATTTTCGGCTTTGGCCTAAGGTTTTACGTATTATATATTTCATTAATTTTGAGTGTAGAATCATTTTTCTAGGCAAAGACCTATGCGAGTCCATATTAATTTTAAATACTCTTTCTGAATTATTACAGATGATTTTAAATGGTGTTACTTATTATTTAGATGTTTTAATATTTATTTTGTTAAAACATTTAGCTTTTTTAATTTTCGAAAAAAACTTATTTATGTGTTTAAAATGCTTCTATATACTAGTAATAACCGTGTTTTTATTTATTGTCGTATTGTCATATCCACGTTGCATATAATTCTTCTGTACGTTTGTTTGTCACCTAACTCCTCCTAAACGGCTGAACCGATTTGGATGAAATTTTGTGTGCATATTTCAATAGGTTCTTGAATGGTTTGAAAATACAATTGGACCCAGTAGGTGGCGCTGCTGTCGGTATGTCTCTGATCTTCTCCTAAACGGCAGGGACGATTTTAATGATATGTTTTGTGTATGTTCGAGTGGGTCCCTGCAAGGTTTGAATTTGCAATTGGACCCGGTAGGTGGCGCTGCAGTCGGTATTTCACTGATCTAAACGGCAATTTAATATGGCGCTGCTTTTCTGGACAGGACGACGTCTGCCTGGTCCGATAGTTATCTTTTATTTATTTTTACACACTTTTTTTACATACATTTTCAAATATTTATATTTAATAATATAAGAAATAGTATCCCACTGGCATTGAAAACAGAGTTCAAGCTACCGGTGGTGCTCAGAAACAGGAAACCTCCTAACAATACGCACCGTGTCTAGAAGCACCACCTTCTGCATCAAACCCTTGGCCCAACTGCCTAACGTGAGTCTCTTCAGTTTCTTCAGGTTTTGGTCGAAGATCTTGGCTATTAAACCAATTCTATTTATTATTTTTAAAGATATTACACACAAGGAGTGCATAAAATCTCATTAGTTTCCTGGGTTCGATTCCCGGGTCGGGCAAAGTGTTATTGGGTTTTTTCATTAGGAAATTCTCAGTAGCAGCCTGGAGTCTGGATTTGTGCCCGGTTAATGGCAATAGGCTCACCCCCTATTACATGGGACTTATAACATAACTGGCGAAATGTGGGTGTACTATACACCTCTGCCTACCCCTTCGGGGAAACACAGAACACACAAAACAGGCGTGATGTTATGTTATGTTATGTTAGTTTTCATAGATGAAAACCAAAATTTTATATACATGCTTAAATTTGAGTCGCTTAATTCCCGAAAAGGGGTCATTGTACTCATCATTATGAACTACTTTTACTATGGGACCAACACTGAATTTGCGAAAAAAAAATCTGTTGGTCCCTACATTTGTGGTAACTTAAATCAATAAAATGAAGGGACCACCTGATTTTTTTTCGCGATTTCTGGGTTGGTCCCATAGTAAAAGTTGTTCATAATGATGAGTACAATGACGCCTTTTCGGGAAATAAGCGATTCAAATTTCAGCGTGTATATGTATAACGAGCATGGGAACAAGAAATTAAACTTTGTTTTCTCATTCTGATCTTTTTACATTGACACTAACACTGAAATCATTTGTTAAATAAGCCCATCAATTCATTATTCACCAGGTACCTTTTAAATAAGAGATCATCATCATCATTTTGACGACGTCTGTGGTCCAGTGGTTCAAGTGTCGGACTGCTGATCACGAGGTCGTGGGTTCGATTCCCACAGGACACAAACATTTTTGTGATGAACATAAGTGTTTGTGTTGGTCTGGGTGTTTCTTGTATGTTATAAGTATGTATTTATAAAAAAAAACGTATATAAGTATTATATCCATTATATAGTAGCCATAGTACAAGTTCTGCTTAATTTGGGACCACAGACCAACAGACCAGTAAGCCTCTAGACGCCTGAGCTAAACAGTCAGCTGAATTATGTAGTGGAGCAACTATCTCATTGGTTCCATGTAAACGGATTGGCGTTAAACCTAGACAAAACCTGTTTTATGCGATTCAATCTGGCAGGCCATGCAATCAAACCTATGCAGGTTGCAATAAAAAATGGCACCTTAGAAGAGGTAAGCACAACCAAGCTTCTTGGCTTCGTACTGGATAGGGGACTCGTATGGGACGCGCACATCGACCACCTGTGTGCTAAGCTGGGCAGCGCGTGCTTCGCACTGCGCCGTTTGGCCGCTACAGCTAGCAAGGAAGTTGTAAAGACTTGCTACTTTGCTACTGTACATTCGATCCTATCGTACGGCACGGAGCTGTGGGCGCGGGCTTCCGATAGGCTACGTGCGTTCCGTATGCAGAAGCGAGCCGTGCGCGCGATTGTTGGCATACATGACGACGGCGAGTCAACTAGAGGACACTTTAAATCTCTCAACATAATGACGCTCCCATCGATCCACATATATCAGGTCGCTGTGTATGTCGTCCAGAATAGAGATTGTTTCGAAACGTTAGGTAGTGCTCATCACTACAACACCAGGCATAAAAACCGTTTACGTAACGTAGCACATAAATTAACCAAGTCTAGCAAAACCGCCCGTGTGATGGGGCCAGAGGTGTTCAATCGGTTACCTGAGACCGTGAGGAATGCAGCTTCTACCGCTATTTTTAAAAACAGGCTCAAGTCATGGCTAATTGACCGTGAATTTTATGATTTTGACGAAGAGTTTATGAAACTACCCTTGTTTTAGTTAGTGTTTATTTTCGACTTTTTGATGCACGGGTACTGTTAATTATTGATTTTTATACTTATTTGAATTTTTTAGATCATCATTTTTAATAATGATGTATTTTATCAGCTGATGACAATAAACGCAAATGTTATTTTAAATTCTATTACAATTTTGTTTTTTTCAATGCAATGTTAATTTTTATATTAAATACGAAATTAAGTGTTATTTAGTAACTATAATATAAAATATTATAATGAACGAAAATGTTATGTTAACTTCTGATAAAGTTAAGTCTGAGTAAGTTAAGAATTATGTTAATTTAAAAAAAATGACTTGTAACAATTGTTATCAATAAATACAATACAATACAATACAATACAATACCTACTAGCCGGATACCCCCGGTCACAAAGCATATGCAGTAGCACTGCATATCTTACGCCCAGCCACCAATCGGGGCGTCACTCCGTCAGCGAGCGGCACCAATCATATCACCGAACATTTGAGCCGACCAATCATAACGTGCCATCCGCCCCCCGGTCCTCGCCAATATTTTACGACTGTGTTCTTATGCAAAACTTTGTTTATGTGGTGTCTTGAGGCTTACTGGTCTGTATTTGGGACTAAATGGTGTTATGTAAAACCGTCCGGCAATATTTATATTTATTTTATTGCGGCTTTATAATACCCATTTTTGGGTGTGGGCCTCCTCCAAATGCCTCCACTTCTGGCGGTCTTGAGCCCTTGACATCCAATCCAGGCCTGTGTGTCATCGGATGTCGTCCACCCAACGTTTGGGTGGCCGTCCCCGTGGTCTAGTGTGCTGTCAAAAATAAGAGATAGGTAGGTGAAAACCGGTAATATGGTATCACCAGTAATCTTAGTTCGCCGATAACCAAAATCCCATTAACACTAATAAAAACATTTCAAAATAACCACAAATTCGTATAAACAAGCTTTAAATGAAACGTATGATGTACGTGTTGGCTGTAAATGGAAACGCCTGGAGATCGATAGGGTCCTTCGTAGTGGTGTGCCTTCTGGGAAATCGACTGGGATCGAGAAATAATACGGGACTTGAAAGTTGTTTTTAACTGTACTTTGACAAACATTGTAATGTAAATATTTTGTGAGCTGGACCGAAAATACGTTCATTAATAAATAATTGTGATTTGTAAGTTTACACTTTTCCTAAAACCAGTTTGTTTGATTTTCTATAAAACAAGTTTTATAGCGACATTTAAGATTAGATAATTATGTTTATGATGCACTATGCTGCAAATTTGCGAGTCAGCTTGTCGAGAACAAAATAGATCATATTTTACAAAAGCAAATAATATTTATTGTTTCTCCTTTTATTTCAAACACAATCCGGTAGTTGACCACTGCTAAAAATAACCAATTTTTTATATTATTTAAAAGAAGGTACAGATAGGACCACATTGTAGAAGGAATAAACAAAATCCATCAAAAAATCAGAGAGAAACACGCTTTTTAAGTTTTTGGAAGGGGTGTTTTCTGTCCTTGTCGTGCGAAACGGACATTGTTCAGAGAGATGTCAAGTTACTATGAAGGTTTTGAACAATGACGTCATTGTTTAATAGTGCTGTCTCTGTCTAGTGAACAAATTTAAATTGCTTATAACACGGACATTTTATCAAATATTTTATTGGTTTTTTCACTAGTGCTTATTTTTCTTGAAATTGTTTCGAAATTTCTAATAAAAAATAAAATGAAAAAAATAGTCACCTTCCCTATTCCGCTTTTTATTTTACAACGTGTTTATTAACTCGCTTTCAGTCACGTCTGTCTGTCCGGTAAAATGTTTGCAATCGATTTTAAACTAACTTCCCGATGAAATTGTGAATATAGCTCAGGACTGGATAACAATGCTATATTAATGCTTTCTTTCTAAAAACATGGTTTAAAAAATAGTTTTCATCAAATGATTTACCAATATTCCCGATAAGCTAGAGACTTGAAACTTTAAAAATAGCTCAGGACCGGATGAAAATGCAATATAATAATACGTTAACTCGCTTTAATTTTTAAAAAGTGGTTTAAAATGATTTTTTTGCCAAATTATGTTTTCTTGATCATTATAAATCAATCAATCAATCAACTCAGCCTATCGCAGTCCACTGCTGGACATAGGCCTCTCCCAAGTTGCGCCACAACGCTCGGTCCTCCTGGTTATAAATCAATGATTATAATAAAACAGTTAACTTCTACTGATGAACAATGGTCCGACTGTTTCAAACACCAAGTTTGGCAAACGGTGACCAGTAGTATGTTGTTAATAGTATCAACAACATGAACATGAACATGACAGGACAGGACAACAGGACACAAATATTTGTGTGATGAACATAAGTGTTTGTGTTGGTCTGGCTGTTTCTAACTGTGGGTTTGCACCAAAAAACATTTAACATATAATGTCTCGAAACTTGTCATATGAAACTAATGTCACAACTTGTTTTGTTGATTGTTACGTTCGCACTGCAGAAAACTGGGTAAATTCTTTGACAGATTTCAAGATTTGTTGTTGGCTGTGTTTGCACTGCCTAAAAACTTATACATTGACATGTTTGTCTGTAGATTTGTCACGGCTGACGTTCGCACTGATGCTTAATCATGTGTCAAAATTTATATAAATCTCGTTTTTTGTGTTATCCAATGAGGTCGGTAAACATGTATGGCCGAAAGCAGATACTTTGAAGTGTATCGAAATTAATTGTGAAACATGTCAATAGACTATGAAATGTCAAACAAGTTTCGTTTCAACAAGTTGTGTGATAATGCGAACGCGATTCGATACATTGACAGAAAACTGACTTTTCAACATGTTTTTATGTGAATGTTTCGTCAGTGCAAACACACAGTTATGTATTTATAGAAAAAAAAAAGAAGTATTATATTTATTGTCTAGTACCCATATTACAAGCTCTGCTTAGTTTGGGACTAGACAGGGCTGCGTAAAATGTTCCAAAAATATTTATTTATTATTTATTATTCGTGCCTCTGGAAACCAAAACATTCCACAACATCTTAATTGCCTAGAAAATCCCGTATACCGGAATTACTATACATATACGAGTAGCAGCTCTATCCCTCCGGTCTCGACTGAACGTTGATTGATTGCCTCGTATCGGTCCCGGGCCGAGGATTCCCACATTTGTCACAAGCTGACGAATACGTATGCTGACGAAGACTCTAGTTTTATGTAACTTTTTGCTACCTAATACTTTAGTTGAGAGGGTAGTTCTTACTGGGCTTAGTGAGATAATATTGTCTTTATTGATTGGATCACGTTCGTAGTTTTTGCTTGAAGAAAATCTTTCAAGAATATTATGTTTGTTCTGAAATATCAGCATCAATCAATCAATCAACTCAGCCTATCGCAGTCCATATCAGCATAATATTTTCATAATTGACAGAGCGAAGCGAGGTCTCTGAGTTCACTAGGCCGCTCAGCAATTTGTCCGTCTGTCTGTCGGTCTGTCTGTCTGTCTGTCAGAACATTATAACTTCCAATCCATACAATGTAATTACTTCAAAATCTTACATAATTTCCTGTGGCTATGCTATTAACTGGATTTGATAATTTCTTTGTATACGATCAGAGGACGTGATACTATGTACGTGGTTTTATTTAATGTCGTATTGACATATCGACCCCGTATATTAAGATAATAAACAGAATAATCATTGGTTTCCAAATATCATAGCAAAGTTTGAAGACAAAGGTCTTCAACCAGTGCGTCTTGCCAGTCATGACTTACGGTGCCGAGACGTGGACACTAACAGTTGGGCTAGTCCACAAATTCAAAGTCGCTCAGCGAGCTATGGAGCGAGCTATGCTTGGAGTTTCTTTGAAGGATAAAATCCGTAACGAGATTATCCGGAGAAGAACCGGAGTGACCGACATAGCTTGTAGGATAAGTAAGCTGAAGTGGCAGTGGGCTGGCCATGTCTGTCGAAGGACCGATGGCCGTTGGAGCAGACGAGTCCTTGAATGGAGACCGCGAATCGGCAAACGCAGCGTAGGGCGCCCCCCTGCCAGGTGGACCGACGACCTAAAGAACGTGGCTGGGGGGGACTAGATGCGGAAGGCAGAGGACCGATCGTTGTGGCACAACTTGGGAGAGGCCTATGTCCAGCAGTGGACTGCGATAGGCTGAGTTGATTGATTGATTGTCATATCGACCCCGTATATTAAGATAATAAACAGAATAATCATTGGTCTCCAAATATCATAACAAACATCAAAATCTGCAGACAGCAACACTTTACCACGACCAAGTCGCGCTAAGTCCTCAACTAAACTCTAAGATTCTCAAATCTAGTCTTGGCGCCTCGGCTAAAACGGCTCATGGTTTCAGAATTCCAAGTATTTCAAGTCGATTGATATCTGTACCAAGTTTGAAGCAGAACTTTCTGTCTGATTTTGCTGATTCGATTATACAACTTTCTCGAAATACGGAATAACTTATGAAGGAATATTAAGCAGATTAAGCGATAACTTTGTTGGAATGAATGTCCAATAGATTTATTACATTTTCTGTATTTAGAGAATGAATAGAAATCGTTGAAAATACTTTTAGGTTTCTTAGAGCAGTGTTCAGAAATATATTTCTTGTAGTATCAAAAGAAACTTATAATCCTTTGGTCGTCTATACATTATCTTTATTATGGGCAGGGAAATTGAATGAGCTATTCAATGTATATAATCTACATGATAAAAGAAAAAAACCGACCAAGTGCGAGTTGGCCTCACGCAGTAAGGGTTCCGTACCTCTCACTACATGATACCCCATAGAAACTAATTTAATTTACGAGAGTTCATCAAAAGACATCAACGCATTTTGAGCGAAACATGAATTTTTGCATCTCTTTCTTATGCAGGTACCACCACTTATGTCTATGTTTACACTATTTTTATTATTTTTTGCTAAACTACATAGTATGCACTATAATAAAAAAATGCATGATTTTTGCGGTTTTTTGTAGGATCCCTTTTAGTTTTAAACTTTTTTATATTTTTAGTATTTGTCGTGATAGCGATCGTAGCAACACACATTCTGAGAAAATTTCAACCGGATACCTATTATTGTTCAAAAGATACAGCTCTGTGACAGATAGATGGACGGACAGCATAGTGAGAGTAATAGGGTCCCGTTTGGCCCCCATTGGGCACGGAACCCTAACAAATTGACGTACCTATAATTTTTAATAATAAATATATAAATATTTTTTGGAAATTTCACACAGCACCATCTAGTCCCAAACTAAGCAGAGCTTGTACTATGGGTAAGACAATGGATAATAATATAATACTTACATTCCTTTTTTTTTTATAAATACATACTTATAATACATAAGAAACATCCAGGGCAACACAAACACTTAAATATTTGTGTCCTGTGGGAATCGAACCCACGAACTCGTGATCAGCAGTCCGACACTCGAACCACTAGACCACAGGCGTCGGCAAAAGAATTATAATGAATTATCATAAAGTGATTCTCTGTTTATTTGGGTTTGAGATCTAAATATCAGTAAACATCTAACGATTTAAATAATCGAGTATGTTTTATGTTTTTTGTTCATTATACTTCAGAACAAAATACAGAATAAAAACTGGAACGGCGAAGGATTCCTAACAATTATTTTCAAAGCAATGCGAGAGTAAAAACCTTCTTCCATCTTTTTCATTCACTTCTTGAGACAACGCCTTTAAGCGTCACAGTCCTAATAAAAAATATTTTCATAAGCACAAAATTTACTCAAAACATAATAGAGTCGGATCCCTATCAAGAGACTCAAGCATGTTGTCGTACCGTTGAAGGAAATTGAAAATATAAAAGGACCCGCTGATTAAGTGGCTTTTCAGAACCCTTCCGGAAGGCACCATACTTGGACCTGCTTTGTATGGAAATCTACTTGTCCAGTGTTTGATGTGGGTAGAAATGATTTTTGCACTGAGAATACGGTACAGGCATTTCTTTTGTGTTTTCGTTTTGATGATATGTGAATGAAAGAATATGTGTCAGTTTTTTGTGAAAATGGACTAAGAATTAGATACCTATTGTTGTGAATACAAAAAAAAATGTTACAAAGAAAATTTTTAATATCAATGAAAGAAAATAGTACAATTGACTGCATATTACACTTGAATTACAAAATCGCCCTTACTGCTTACAAAATAAAGGTGCTGTCAATGTCAAACTGTTACCACTGACGTGCAGTCAACCGTACATTACTGCAGCAGACGGCAAAAGCGGCATTGATGAATGGACGTGAAAACACATTACGTGAGCCTATCATTGCCTGGTTGCTGCCAAGGCTTGTATAGATAGTACTTTCACAGAATATCTAATAGTACTATCGTAGTACTTTTCTCAAAAATTGGGCGAAAATTTTATTTATAAACGTACGTTTTATTTATAAAAAACGTGAGTACAGGTCAACTTAAGTACTAGATTGAGCGACAGATACATCTGGAATTTTACGTAGGAGACAGAGCAAGACCCAGTCCCGAGCTAGGATTCAACCTGTATTCATTCATATCATTCTGTATTATTTTTGTAAATTATCGTCAAAATTTGTTTGTGGCCTAGGTTCTCGGTTTACGTTTTAGTCTTTGACTTTGTGCCCAGCGCTTTAACAAAAAAATAATGGCAAAAAATTAATTAGTGCTATCATTTGTCCATTACCTTTGAAATTTGACTTATTTGAAAGTTTACCTCATGACAACGTGAGCAAAGCCACGGGTACAGCTAGTTAATTATAAATTCCAGAATCTATTACAACAACAATATTTCACGTGTCAATATGTAAATTTGTTTCTTTTTACTGTTTCTCTCTATGCAAGCCAGTTCTAATTTAAATAAAATATGTTTCTCTATATGCAAGCCAGTTCGAAATTCAAATAAAATCTTTTATAAGTAACCTCCTTGGTTGCTATTATTTGGAGAAAAAGAAAAAAGTTCGATCCGCCGCTCCTCGCTTGTATTTGACCAGTACAGCGGTTACTACGAAGAATGTTGTCAAAATCATCATCATCATTTCAGCCGAAAGACGTCTACTGCTGGACATAGGCCTCCCCCAAGCATCGCCACAACGACCGGTCCTGTGCCTTCCGCATCCAGCGGATTCCCGCGACCTTCACCAGGTCGTCGGTCCACCTTGTGGGGGGCCTACCCACGCTGCGCCTTCCAGTACGCGGTCGCCACTCCAGAACAAAAATAATGTTCGAATTTCCAACTTTTAAAATAACGAAAAATATTTATGTATACGAATAAAAATGGCGGATGCAATCTCGCTAAGAAAAGATTGAAGCACTTCGTTTTTTCCTAAACCCACTATAATTTCGACATAATTTTCACACAGCAGATATATATTGTTATTTTATTTATGACACTACTACCGTCACACGAGATTTGTTTTTTTTTGTCTTACTATGGGTGTGCATGTGTGCGTCCCAGCCCGTACATTTAAGCGAGCCGTCTTACTATGGATGCCTCACTTTTTGTTTAGCGAGATTCTGTCCGCCTTTTTTATTCGTCCAAGGTATCAACAAAGTTGAAATGATTAAGAAAAGGAATAAAATTAAGATATTCTCACGCTCCTCCCTTCGGTAGAATCCACTGAGAAGCTGGTCTCGGCTGGAAGCAGGTTCTCACTCAGCCGAACTGGCAATGTGGAACTTTGCAGACTGATGTAGTTGACTAACTTGGCACGCAGGGAACTTAATGCCTGAAAATGTCAGCAAATTGGCTTGAATATAAAGAAAATACTAAATATTATTGCTGTCCAATATGGATTAAAGATCTATGTTTAAGTTATTTAGCAAATAAATGCACTACAGAGCAAGTATGAAAAGAGAAAAGAATAAAATGATTTTACTGTGGGCGGTGTATGCACCTAGGTACTTGAATCCATATGCTTATTTTGCACGATGAAACCTATAAAACTTATGAAAATATAGCACAAATAAAGACAAGTTAGTCGAATATAGGTATTTAAGAATGGATAACTAGGTATGGACTTTGGACAATGGTTATAGTAAGGTGTGGTATAACGGAACAAAGGAGGGCACTTAACTTGGTACTGATGACGAAGATTGACGGCTTTCCGGTACGATCTTTAGCTGACTCGTTGTCCAGGAAGGCAATGCTGGCCTTCAGTATCCAAATCTCCACCAATTTTCTTTGTTCTTGAAACTTTAGAATCACCTACTATGGTTCAACTCGTAATCTATATTTCCGATTTTGGTAATGTCTTTTGAAATATCCTGTCACGGTCACCAAAATTTCTTGTTAAGCACAAGAATGGAATTCCCCTTATTGAAACTCAGAAGAACAAGTTATTTCGTATAATTTTGAATGTTAAGTGGTTTTACAAGTAGCCTAGATGATTAACAGATTCTGTTGAAACTTGGCACACATAAATGTAGTTCTAGACACTACAACATAATGGAGACCTGAAGTTAGATTATAGCAATTTTTTTTTTTTTAAATAAACTTTTTAACAAAAAATTGAACCTATGAAAACAGTAACTGAAAAGCGAAAAATTAAATGAAGCTTTATGTCTTAATGCTTGTCTTTTCCTAACTAAATTAATTTAAATAACAAATTATGAGTCGGCGCCAAACAAACAATCAACGATCATTAAATTACTTTAGATAAATAATAAAAACGACATAACATCAAATACAACGTGAAATTTTCAACGATAAACGATAACTTTCCAAAAATGCGTTCTCCGCTCGACCACTTGCAACTTGTACGCACATTGCTTAAACACGCAAATTGCTTCCGGTTAAACTTTGTTTTATTATAATGTGTAGTGATCGCGAAAACCTAAGAAGTTAAAAAGTTTTATGTTACATATTGTATATGTGAATTCTGAAAATATATTCAAAACTACAAACTAGTAGGTAAGTTTTTTATTATTATTTTAAAAGCCAGTTGTTTTAAGTCCCAATAAAGCTTAATACAATCCTTTGCCTTTGAACAGATAAGCCCGACAAAGGACTCAATCTAATGACTAGCTTAACCGGGCTTGGTGATGAACGTCGAACACGTAGGTGTCCCAACTAGTTAAGCAGGTACTTCTAGGTTGAACATTGTAATTTTTTGTGAATTATTACTATTATTATTTGAAATCAAATACACTTTAAAAAAAGTAAAACCTCTCTTAAAAAAATATATTTTTTGTGAAGCAGTTATGAATTAGGTGCCTTAGATTCGGTTTGATTTAAGAAAAAATCGGCGTGTCAAAAAAAATCAGTGCCAATTTTGCTATACCTATATTGGCACTGTATATTGGCACATTATTATTGGTATTAGTCGAGTTTCTGAGGAGAAAGCAGTCGAGAGCCAAACCTCGAATTATGAATTTTTTACTAAGGCTATTTGTTGGAGCTCCAGTTGTCCTTATCGCACTTATTTGAGGCCGAACGCTCGGAAAGCGATAACGATAGTTTCTTCAAATACCTAATTTTCGAAAGTCTCTCAGCCTGCATTTCCTCTTAACGTTGGTGAACACAGGCGTTCAAAGTCAAAGTCAAAAAGTCTAAGTCAATTTTTTTATTTCTAATACATGTTTGAGAAAAATAATTGACTTTGAACGCCTGTCCGTTTCGAAAGTCTCTCTGCCCGCATTTCCTCATAACGTTCGTGAACACAGGCGTTCAAAGTCAAAGTCAATTTATTTATTTCGAATACAATGTATTGTCATGTTTGAGAAAAATATTATTTATAGTATAGGATGATGAAACGAGCTAAAGGCCAACCTGATCTTAAGAAGTTACCTTTGCCCATAACAACTGCAATAACACCTAGGCTGTTGCCTTAATGGTACCGCAAGTCAGTTTGCCAAACTGAGACATGAAGATGGAAAGTCTCATGTGATTGATTGTAATTATTAGTTATCCTTACATTAATTCATCTAATTTTACCACCAATACGTAGGAAAACTAATCGAGTAACAGATCGGTCCTTATTTTCCGTGACATAGAATAGAGATAAATTTGGTGCTACATTAATTTTCAGAGCCAAAACGACCATTTGGGTCATCTTATCACTTTAATTCTATCCACTAACAGTATTAACAGTACTTAATGCATCCATTTCTTGGCTTGCAACCCATAAAACGAGTAGTAAAATGTTCTCAGTTGTTTTTATCCCACTTGTAGCTTCCTTTGAATAGGAAGCTAGTTTCCTACAGCCAATTTTCTATTAATTACCGCGAACAGTTTTATTTTTTCTTCCTGAAGCTACTTGAAGCGAAATTTCAATTAATTTCGATTCAACATTCGGCGAAAGCTAATGACAAACGAGTTTCTTGCTAATTGATTTTAAAGTTTGACGAATTTATGAAGGGATGCGTTTGAGTGTTTTATTACAATTTAATTAGATGGGGAGACAAAATGTTGTTGAGTTCTTTAGAAGTGTTTTTAAACATTGAATTTTAATATTTTGACATTCATTTATATGTTATTTAAATAACTGTTTTTATCACATACAGTTTAGCTGGAGTAATGTTTGGAAATATTGACTAAACTATGTTTTGTTATAAATTCAGGAACATCTGTTTCATTTGTTTTTAATTTATCATCATCTCAGCCTATAACGAACAACTGTGTCTTTTGGTCAAACCTGGTATTTTTAAATCGTGTATGTTATTTTTTCTGTCTAGTGAATTATGGTGAAATTATGGTAAATCTTGGAATAAAAGATAGAAAGCTATCTTTTTGAATGAACCTTTGTTTTCCTGTTATAAAGAAATGCTGTAAAGATTAAAAAATTCAAGGTCAAAATTTTGAGAGTCAATGTAGTAGAGTCCGAGAATAATACAAAAATATCAGCTTACTATTTATTATATCGAGGTAAAATCGAATCCTTGTTTGACTCCACTATAGTAAGAATTAATTGCTTGCAAAATGACTGGAAGTATGATATTTATACTACCAAATATTTGGAGTTTTAATGAAAATTCTTCGACAAATTTCACGCCTGAGGACTAATTTCAAAATTGAAGTCTACTGTGAAATTAAAACCAACCCTCGTAACTCTTAATCAGAAACAATAAATCACACTTTTCTTCCTTGTCAATTGCATCTGTTTCAAGTTGCTAAGGTTTCTTAAGGGGGAGCCGTGAGTAAAATATAACCACAAATAAATTGGCGTCAATTGGCACGTCAGGGACGAATAACGCGATAAATTGACAAATAAATGGTAAGTTTTCTTTTAGAATAGGCTATAATTTTTGTGAAAATGTTAAGTTTTATCCCATTAATGTAATAAATGTGAAAATATGGCTGCTTGATTGTTTATTTGTGTTTATTTTTTTCGTTTAATCACACTGAAACGGTTGAACGGATTACGATGAAATTTATAACAAACAGATAGACCATAACCCGGATTAACAATATAGGAGGACCGAGTGTTGTGGCGCAACTTGGGAGAGGCCTATGTCCGGCAGTAGGCTGAGTTGAGATACCTACAATGTATGTATGTATTTGTTGTCATCTGTGGTCTAGTGGTTCGAGTGTCGGACTGCTGATCACGAGGTCGTGGGTTCGATTCCCACAGGACACAAATATTTGTGTGATGAACATAAGTGTTTGTGTTGCGCTGGGTGTTTCATATGTATTATAAGTATGTATTTACAAAAAAAAAGTATATAAGTATTATATCCATTGTCTAGTACCCATAGCACAAGCTCTGCTTAGTTTGGGACTAGATGGTGCTGTGTAAATATGTCTCAAGAATCTTTATTTTATTTTTATTTATAAATTATTCCCATAAATGGCAAACAGGTCATTAGCATGCTGTTTTTACAGAAGCTTGCTGATGGTTTCCAAAACTCTCCCATTGCCATCAGTTTTCCGCAAATCGCCGTCAGTGTAACTACTTTTCAGGATACTAAAGTCACGCCCCATTGAAACGGATTCATTACACAGTTTGTATGCAAACACGGGAAAAAAATCGTCTCTTTTTCCGATTCTAACTTTTTTTGTGCCGAATTTTGGCTTTGTTCCAAAAAAAATGTGATCCCCATTTTCACGGATCATAGATTAGGATTTCCTGTTTTAAATTGGGTTACATGACATGTATTTATGTTATGGTCGTCATCATTTTTCACAGCTGACAAAATACCTGTATTTTTAAATAGCATTGATGGGAAGAGCTGAATATCTATGGCAATCGTTACGGGTAGTCAGAAGCCTGAAAGTCTGACAACTGGTCTAACCTTCGAATGTCAGTATTACCCAGTAACTGGGTTGTGGGGGTCTGATGACAGTCGCTCCGTGTAAAATACTGATGTTCAGCCGCATCTGGCTAGACTGGAAGCCGACCCCGATATAATTGGGAAAAGGCTCGGATGATGATGATGATGGGAAGAGCTCTAAGGCCTGTATTACAGATAGAAACTTAAGGCACTACTCATAGCTAAGTCTCAGAATAATATTAAAGCATACTACCAGTCTGTTTACTCCAGCAGCCTGTGGGTCAAGTATTCGTGACGAGCCCACAACGTCCTCCGCGTACAATACAACAACGCATTTAGGATGCTGTTGGTACTATCGTGACGCTGCAGTGCGTCCGGAATGTTCGCGGAGGTATTACTGATGGCTTTCACGCCATAATCCGAAAGAAGATGGCGTCATTGCTTCTAAGAGTGCGCGGTAGCACAGATAATATAATACTATAAAATATAAAAGTAAAATCATCTTTATTCAGGCAAATTACACCCATATACAACAAAACAAAACAAGGTAAATAAATGTCACATTCAAAAGCAATAATAATCAATTTACAAATTAATAATTAAAACAATGTCAACTAATTCAAAAATAAAATGGATTCAATGTCAGGGATTCAATGGCAATAAAATTTAAATAATAAAATAAAATCAGAGAATTAAAATTAAATATCCTCTGTAGCGTTTAATGGCTGCGGACGGTATTGGAATTCCTAGGGCGAAAGCGATAGCTGCCGCCTGGCGGCAAGTCTTATCAAGTCTTATCTTATCGTCTTTTGCTACGAGATAAAGCCATCTATCAATCTTATTTATATGTTATGTTGTTCGGGAATAACAGGGCTACCATTTAAACGCGCAAGGCAACCAAAATTTTATATAAATAAAAAAAACCACTTAATGTGCTTTTTTATGCCGGGATTTTGTTATCGGAAGTACTTCAACGTGTGTGATAAAAAAAGGTTTATTTTTTGTATATGAATAACAATTATTTTATTGGATAACCATCAATATGCAAGTAGAATAAATTATTATTCTATTTTTGTACAGTTTTTGACATCTTCATACAATTTTTACGTCTAAATTAGGGTTTAAAGTTGACGAAATTAAAATTTGCCGCCATTTGCAAAAATATTTTTCACCCTCTTTGTAATTTTTTTGTTTTCATGCAAATTACATAAAAATTTTAAAAATAGGTAGGAAATATTATCGAGATTACGAAACAATAACATTTTTGTATGGGTTTCATAATAGAATATTGAAAAATCTTATAAGAAATGCAAGTAGGTACAAAAGGGGCGGGGCCAAGTCAAGTTCAAGGACGCGAACGCCATTTTGAATTATTTTTTATCAAACGCTTCCGGGGATATAAATATATCACATTTGTTAGAGCTTTTTCTGCGGAAGTTGTACTGCAATGTGCCTGTCACAACAATGCCTGATTATGTGGCAGTCGAGCCTATCCGCGATCATCGCCACGACGGTGTTGGGGCTGGCCCGCACTCTGCGCACCAGAGCCGCATGGTCGCGTCGTCTATAGGTAGTAACAACAGCATTTTAAAAGCAATTGCTGAGCGCCCAGACAGCCCTATATTAAGGCACTGGGTGGCCTTAATTATAGGTGTTATCAAATAAATATAAATATGTATAAACTTTCTTTTACTAACATAGCTATAAGATTACTAACTAAAATATGGATATCAATCTGAAATAAATGAATAATAATAAGTAGCGCCGTGATCAGTAAAAATATAATTTCTCGCCGAGTACATTATTTATTGAAAATTCGTTTATAACAATTGAAGTACAGTTACAGTTTAGTTCGCTGTAGTTGTAAATAGAAAAAGTGCGAGAAATTGCTACATTTGGCGCTTTTTCTAACTATAATTTATAGAGTTAATAGTTTCTTATTAAACTACAGTACTTGTAATTCAATTATTAAAAAAATCGTAAAATGATGTTCAGCGAGTAATAACTGATGGGAGCGCAACTTGGCTGCTACATGCACATTAAATAATAAATATTTAAATAAATATATTTTTGATAAATATTTTTACAGAGCTTCATCTAATGCCAAACTAAGCAGAGCTTGTGCTGTGGCTACTAGACAATAGATTAATAGTTATAGACTTTTTTTGTTGTAAATACATACTGTCACAGTCCGTGTGGTGCCGGACTTAAAGAATAGCACCACCCTTATCTTTTCTCATGGGTGTCGTAAAAGGCGACTAAGGGATTCACCAGAGGATGGGCAGCAGCGTTCTCTGAGTATTTAACCAACCAACTGCGATCGCCAACCCGCCTGTCAAGCGTGTCGATTATGGCATATCCCCCCCTTAATTGGGGGAGGCCTGTTACTGGACATACCAGTAGTGGACGTCTTTCGGCTGAAATGATGATGACATACATACTTGTAATACATAAGAAACTACTACTACAAAAGAAATACTACTGAGTATGATGAGTCCATGCAACTGCAAATTTACTGAGCAACTGTTGGGATACCTTTTTTTTTTTTTTTTTTTTTTTCCGTGGGGAAAATCCTCATGGACGCACTCCGCCCGGGGAAGGCGGAGCCAGTGTCGGACTCTTACCGACTAAAAACCACCACGGTGTTCCTCTACCAACCTTGGCCGGGGGCGTGGGAAATACTCCCGTATTCGCCCAACCATCCCCGGCAGGTCCCGGCTCGCCACTGGCAGGCGAGCCCCTTCTCCCCGTGCGGCAATCACAACGGCCGCACCCTCCTCTTGACTGGCGCGCGCGGAACACTACGCGCCACCGTCACGGGCCTTAACTGGTCGGGCGGCGGGCCACCCCGAGTCCGCCGCCCGCAGGCCCACACCTAGGGTGGCTGGAGGTCGGCATACGCCCTCCTACGACGCCCAGGTCGTCTCCTGCGGATGGGAAGAGAGGACATCGCCTCTCGAACCCTCTCCGCCGCCTCCTTAGCGAGCATAACCTCCTCGCAGAAGGAGACGACGCCTTCCCAAGCGCTCTCGCTCCCGACCATAGACAGAACCACGGCCGGAAGCGAGAGATCGCTGCCGCCTACTGCAGTGATGAGGTCACGGCGCTGCGCGGCCCAAGCTGGGCACTCCGCCAATGTGTGCTGCACCGTGTCCTCTGGGCAGCTTCCGCAGTGATGACACTCGGGCGTCGGCTCCCGGCCTATGCGACACAGATACTTACCGAAGCAACCATGCCCCGAGAGTATCTGCGTCAGCCGGTAGGTGAGGGCACCATGGCTCCTCTCCAGCCACTCCTCCATGACGGGCCTTACCGCCGCGATAACGGCGTGCCCTGCGCTGGGTTGCGCAAGTCGCTCCTCCCATTCAGCAACTAGGATCTGGCGGACCTCGCTCCGATCAGGCGGGTCCTCGCGCTGGTGATACCTTAGCGCAAGGTCTCTCGCCTCCAGATCCCAGGGCATTGATCCGGCTAGGAGGCTCGCCGCCTCAAAGGAGATCGTACGATATCCCCGTATCACCCTGATTACCATCGCACGCTGCGGCCTACGTAGCAGCACGACGTTACAGCGTGTCAGGGTGTCCGCCCACACTGGGGCCCCATAAAGGGCCATGGACCGTACGATCCCCACGTAGAGCCTCCGGCAGGAGGCGTTTGGCCCCCGCAAGTTTGGGAGCAACCGCGACAACGCAGCCGCGGCCCCCATCAGCTTGGGTGCCAACCGCTGAAAGTGCGGCCCAAAGCCCCACCGGCTATCGAGGACGAGTCCCAGGTACTTCATTGTCGACCCGATGCCGATGCGGACGCCTCCTACCATTATGTTGGATCCCGGGGGTGGCCCCATTCGAGGCCCGTGGAAACACAGAGCCTCAGACTTGTGTAGAGCCACCTCGAGACCCAACCGCCGGATCCTTCCAACGACCTGCGCAACCCCCGCTGTCGCCAGCATGGTCGCCTGCCGGAGCGTCTTCCCCCTCGCCGTGACCAGCGTGTCGTCGGCGTAGCATGTTACGCCGACGCCATGGAGAAGAGCACCACGCAGCACCCAGTCGTAACCGATGTTCCACAGAAGCGGCCCCAGAACCGATCCCTGTGGCACACCGCACGACATCTCTCGCCGACCCCATCCTTCCCGACCCGGGTAGATGACGGCCCTGTCCGTCAGATAGGCCCCGATAGTGTGGCGGAGGTAGGTCGGCACCCGATGAAATTCGAGTGCCGCCCTAATGCAACTCCAGGGCAAGGTGTTGAAAGCGTTGGCGATGTCAAGAGACACCGCCAAAACAACCTCCCCCCGGGCCACTGCTCTCTCCGCCAGAGCCCTCACGCGCATGATAGCGTCCACAGTTGAGCGCCCCCGGCGGAAACCAAACTGGTTGTCTGCCAGATCTGGCCCCATCCTAATCAGGTGCTGGACAAGGCGGTCTGCAATTACTCTCTCAAAGAGCTTGCCCACCTCGTCCAGCAACACGATGGGGCGGTATGCAGATGGTGAGTCTGCCGGGCGCCCCTCCTTCTTCAGCAGGACCAGTTTGCCAGTCTTCCACCTCCGTGGAAACTGGCCCCGCTCGAAGCATGCGCTCAAGAGCCCTCCCAATCGGGGTCCAAGGGCCTTCAGAGCCAGGACCCATGCTCGGCCAGGTATGCCATCGGGCCCTGGGGCGGTGTTTTTGGCTTGAAGCCGTTTCACCGCCGCCATCAATTCTTCCCGGGTCACTTCGGGCACGTCGTCATCGTCGTCCGCGCTAGGCACCATGTGAGGAGGAACCATCGGCGGAGGGGTGTGCTCCGCCCTTGAAGGGAACAGAGCGCTCACCACACCCTCCAGCAGCTCAGGCCGGAGACTCTGGGATAGTGGGGGGGCCCACGGGCGAAGTTTGCCCCGTACCATACGGTATGGACGCCCCCACGGATTTGCATCCAGAGTCACCCGCATGGCATCAAAGCCTGCCACCTTGGCTTCTGTGATGGCCACCTGAAGGGCCACCTTTGCTGCTCTGTACCCCTCGTACAGCTCCTCCTCTATGTCTGCCTCCTCCGGGGTGCGGGGACGCCTCCTGAACCGCCTCCTGAACCTGGTGTACCGGCGTCGCTCGTTCACACATGCAACACGCAGTTGCGCTATGTCCGAGGACCACCAGTACATCTGGCGCCTTACAGGACCGGGCTTAGCCCTAGGCATCCCCACATCGCAAACATGCGTCATCGCCTCCTGGAACCACCCAGCCTCCACATCGATATCGACAGGCCTGTCCGGTGCTGTCACCCAGGTCTGTACGATCGAGGCCTCCAGGAGGGCCTCCCGGTTCAATTTGGCAAGAGCCCAACGCGGACCGACCCCGACCGGGGCCGCCTGGACTGGGCTGACAGAGGTCTGGGCGGAGACGTCGAATCGGATGTAACGGTGATCCGACAACGTCTCCACCTCCTCCATCACACGCCAGCCCTGGACATGGCGCTCAACAGCGGGACTAGCGAACGAGATGTCCACTATGGATCCACCCCACCGCCGAACGCACGTCTGGACGGAACCCCGGTTAAGGAGCAGTAACCCAGACTCCACAGCCCACTCCTCGAGCACCTCACCCCGCGCATCCGTGGCCGGGGAACCCCAAGCCGTGGATTTGGCATTGAAGTCCCCGAGGACAAGCACTGGGTGTGGTTGGCTGCGGCTGACGACGATGCCCAACCCCACGAGGAAATCCTCGAAGTCAGCGAGAGATCGGTTGGGGGAAAAATATACACCCACGACCACTACCTCCCCGAAAAGAGCCGCTACGTGTCCCCGACCCCTCGTGATGTTCTCGAAGGATGGGGAACCAGCAGCGGCCCGCGAGATTAAGGCCACCAAGCCGTCACTATCACTAACCCAGTCGTCCCTGGGCGGGATATAGTACGGCTCGGCGACCACGGCGACGTTGATCAACCACTCCGCCATGCTCTGAAGCAAAAGGTCCTGAGCCCTGGCGGAGTGGTTGATGTTGGCTTGAAGGAGGCGCAGATTTGGAGCCATTACTGGGTATCCATCGACGCCTCCCCCTCGCCTCCTTGTGGCGGCTTTTTGCTGCCATTGGGTGCGGCCTTCTTGTTGCGCTCCCTTTTACCTGTTTTGATGGGCTCGGCGCAGGCATCACTGCCCGCCCGGTGCTCCGCCGGCTTGCCTGCTGCCGCACAGATAATACAGTGCGGCGCCGCCTGACACGAGCTGGCGAAGTGCCCGTGCTGACCGCAGCGGAAACAAACACCACTGCGGTCGACCCCCGCGGTACACAGTGCCCCCGCGTGACCACCCGCCAGGCACCGGTAACACCTCAGAGGCCTGGCTGGCAAAAGTTTCACCTGCGCCGATACCCACCCCACCAGCAGCCGACGGCCCTCCATAAGTTTTTGGGCCGCCGCGACAGGACAGCTCACGAGAGCTGTCCCTAAGCCGGTGAAGCCAGCGCGAATCTCGCCTGACTTCACCTGCTCTGGAGGACAGCCGCCTACCCTCGCGACGGCTGTCACGACCTCCTTGGTCGTGACCGAGTCATCCAGGCCCGAAATTCGCAAATCTGCGCACTTCATGGGCCTGGACACCCGGACCTCCTCTGCCAAAAGTGACGCCCTCAACCTCTCGGCAAGTGTGTCAGCTTTTGGACCGCTGGTGGCGCCGGGAATCTCTAGCAAGCGAGCCCCGGTTACGGTGTGTTTCAACCGTAGGCCCGGTATGCCGAGGTCATCGAATTGAACCTCAGCCTTCGCTTTCGCCATGATCCCGGCGTAGGTCAAACCCCTCTCCGCCGCTCCAGGCTGTAATGTGAGCACCACAGCCGAGGATCTGGGTGCTCGGAGCCTGTTAGCCTCCTTTTTTGCGGCCTTTGCCGCTTTTTCCGCCTTCTTTTTAGCGGAGCGCCTCGCCTTCTTCTTCTTATTTTTGGCGCCGGCGGTCTCCCAACCACCCTCGCGGGTTTCGAAGGTCGTCTGACGCCCCTCAGCAACTGCATTGGTGGCAGCAGCCTCAGTGGCTGCTCCACCCTTGCCCTTTCCCTTTCCCTTCCCTTTCCCCTTACCCTTCTGCCCTTGTGTGGGCTCCAGGGACTGGCTCGGGGCTGCCGCGGCCTGGGTGGTCGAAGCTGACGATGCTGGCGGAACCGAAGATTTCAGCAAGCGCGGTGCTGCGGCTTTCGCCGCGTATGATGGCGCACGCGCTTGCTCTGCATTTCTGCGGTCTGCAGCCAGTGGCGGGCGCAACGACCTCCCCTCCGAGACGTCGTTTATCCTCGCCATCTCCTCCCGGACGATGCTACGGATAAAGTCGGGCTCCCCAGATTGCATCGACCGCACGGGGTGACCTTCCTCCTGACGCAGGCGTCGGTCCTTCTCCAGCTCTGCCCTGAGCTCATTATGCTCCTTGCGGAGCTGGGCCATTTGAACTGCCAGACGGGAGTTCTCGGCCTGGAGCTTGGCCGTCTCCTCTGAGGAGGTGCGCTTCAGCAAAGCTTCCGCAGCCTCAACGATGGAGGCAGTTGCCTCTTTAAGGGCCTTTTGATTGACACCGCTTAGGCCCTTGGACACCCTGGAGACCTTTTTAATGGCTTCCACGGCGTCCTGCATCTGCTGGTTGAGGGCATTGGCGGTCTTATCCTCCGCCTCCACCTCCTCGGCACTCGCAGAGGACACTGACGGGTGAGTCACTTTCCCAGTTATAACTTTCCGGGTAAGCTCGGCGACCTCCCGCTCGTCCTCTGCAAGCTTTTCCGCTTTTTCAGCAGCCTTCTGGGCTGCTGCCAACTCCCTTCTGGCCTTTGCCATGCCCACATATGTGCCCACTGACGCCGGCCGGCCCTTGCCACGACCAGAGGACTTTTTCTTTGGGGCCAGAACGGCCTCATCACCGGAAGCCGAATCCGAACCCAAGTGCACCTTATCAGCGCGTGAGCGCTTGCGCCAGAGGCGCGAAGAGCTTCTTACGCTGCTTTCGCTCGAGCCGCTCATGGCCCCGGATGCATCGTCAGTCTCAGACAATGCATCTAGTTTGGCCAACACAGCTCTTGGCTCCTTAAAAGCCACTGCTTCCATCTCATGCGATGCTGTATCAGGCTCTGACACAGCATCCACCTCCTGAACGTCTACATTTTTATTTTTTAGTGTATCCATGCAGTTCCCACGAGTATGGGGGATATAAACGGTCCATCCGGGCAGTGCCCCCTGTACCCGGATAAGCCTAACGTAACCCGCCAGGGGGTCGGCTGGTACCCTGGCGGAGGTCGCACTAGAGACTGAACGTTCCGATGGAACACCCGTCAGCCATACATCCCCTCACGGTGCGCCGCCGCTTGAGATTCGGGGTAATTTTTTATAGAGGTGTTCTTCCTCACGGTCCGGGCGATTAAGCCAAGACCCTCGGCCCCAGTAAGAGCCGCGAGACGTAACCACAGCACTCCTACTGGGGTTACGAGATCGACGGGGGCAGGGAAGGACACAGTCCCCCCGCTGCCTGCCCAGTGGCAGGGTGAGTGCACACCGAGCCCGTCCTTGCTCCTCCACTGTGCCCTCTGCTAACATCAGAGGGGCACGCGGAGCAACGCCCCACTTGCCCAGAACGGGCCCCTCCCGCGCCAGAATATTCGCCACAGGCAATACGATCCCCCGAAGGATAGTAATGTCCCTCGAAAGGATGAATATTGCCCGTACCCAGGATGCACCGGCCTGACAACTGCCGTTCCCTCCAGACGTGTCCAGAGGGACAAGCAGCCGTCAGACACACGTGGAGGTTTTCTGGCCAGCACCCCAACTGTTGGGATACCTACTCAGTAGTTTTGCGAAAAGTTTTCAATTGTTATCTTGCTGCCTTTCAAAACACAAAATTCATACATAATGAACATAAAATAATTCCCAAACATCTTCCATTTCATCATCACCAACAAATCAAATTAAAACGTAATCAGATACACTCTCCTCTTAAACTTCATTAGAGAGACAAACGCCCACTTTTCCTTTGAATTCCAAATTACTTGATCTAACACACAATCTTGGCGCCATTACTCAAATCAAATTAACACAATAATTGTTACATCTCCGAAGTTAAACTCATAACACTATGTCATGTATAATGTGATCAGGGTTGCCAGATTGAAACTTCAAAAAGCTGGACAGGACTGTTAATTTTACAGGTTAATTGGTTTTATATTGTTTCTCATCTATTAGCCGCTAGCAAGTTGTATTTTAGTACAGTCTTTTTTGTCACAAATTAGACCTTAAGAATACTACAGGATGAAATCAAATATAGTCGCGTAGACCTTTGCGTTGCGCCGTGTACCTACTCTCGCCTTGGTGGATGAGCCGCGAGAACTGCAATGCATGGCATTCGCGACCCATCCAGCGTAGCCCTTTTTCGGGTCCCTCTTCCTATAATGACGCTCTTTAGGCGATGTCCGGGCACACTTGGGACATCACCACAACTCAAAGGCCGTGCAATGCGGACGACTGACTCCCCAGTCTATCGTCCGCTGGCCTCTGTTAGGGCGGTATCAGTTCGGCGTAAAGCCGCCTGCGCCGACCCGTCCTCTTGCGGCGGATTGGATCAGCGAAGGAGTCTTCTTCTCTGACCCGCTCCGCTGCTTCCTTCTGTGAGATAACCTCCTCACAGAAGGATGCGACCGCCTCCCACGCCTCCACACTGTCAGCCATGGCCTTGACCACCGCCTGCAGCGAGAGGTCTCCCCCGATTACTGTAGTGAGAGCACGGCGCCGCACCACCCAAGCAAGACAGTATGCAAGGGTATGAAGGGCCGTGTCCTCACTACAGTCGCACTGGTGGCACATGGGAGTTGCCTCCCGTCTCGCCACTTTATGCAGGTATTTGCCGAAGCAACCATGCCCCGACAAAACCTGCACCAGACGGAAGGACAATGTTCCATGTCGCCTCCGTACCCATTCCTCAAGGATCGGCTGGATAGCCCAAATTAGCCTATTCTATCATCGGACAACCAGACACATGTACGCAGAAAAACCTAAATCTTTGCGTATGGCAGTCCGCCACACTTACATGGTTGATTTAATTACACAGGAAGCGTTTTTTAAAACTTTTATTATGCGTGTATCTGTTTCCCGATAGGTAGGTAGGTCTTTAAGGCACGAGTGAGTAGGTTTTTGCCGGTCAAGCGTGCACCACGTCGACAGCAGGTGAGGTAGCGGCCAATCGCAAGACAATTTCTGAATAAAGAAAAAAAGTTTGTATATCAATCAATCAACTCAGCCTATCGCAGTCCACTGCTGGACATAGGCCTCTCCCAAATTGCGCCACAACGCTCGGTCCTCTGCCTTCCGCATCCAGTCCCCCCCAGCCACGTTCTTTAGGTCGTCGGTCCACCTGGCAGGGGGGCGCCCTACGCTGCGTTTGCCGATACGCGGTCTCCACTCAAGGACTCGTCTGCTCCAACGGCCATCGGTCCTTCGACAGACATGGCCAGCCCACTGCCACTTCAGCTTACTGATCCTACAAGCTATGTCGGTCACTCCGGTTCTTCTCCGGATAATCTCGTTACGGATTTTATCCTTCAAAGAAACTCCAAGCATAGCTCGCTCCATAGCTCGCTGAGCGACTTTAAATTTGTGGACTAGCCCAACTGTCAGTGTCCACGTCTCGGCACCGTAAGTCATGACTGGCAGGACGCACTGGTTGAAGACCTTTGTCTTCAAACTTTGCGGTATAGGCGACAAGGTACTTTGTATATGGTAAGTATAAATGTTTTATCGTCTAATAAACCATGTTTCTTAAAAAAAAAAACAGTTTCATTGCTAGAATCCACCTATAAAAATGTGTCGCATGTATTTGATTTCTTTCTCTATACAACATGTTGATCGGTATTCGTGCCATATAAGGAGGTGACTATACCACTGATACTAAACACGAATCAATAAAAAAATTGATACTAAACAAAATTGTTTTTATTGAAATACTATTTGTAAACTAAATAACTTATTTTTAAATTAGCTCCGTGTATCGCGTGCGACACAAAAATGGTAGGTACGTGCGAAACCACCAACACAATTTGCAGGTATTTCCACCCTTTGAAAATGCCGCCGATGACTTATTTTAGAGTCGTTCGGGATTTATTCTCAAAACTCTCGCTATGTTTCTAAGTAAAAATTTGGGTATTAAATAATCGTAGAATTTACCAAGTATTTTTAGATGACTAAGCACATTATTTATCATTTGCTCTAGAAATATGGCACGGTTACAGATCAAAATCTTGTATTTTCAAAACCTTTTGTATTTTGGAACTCAGCTTCAATAAATAGATAAATATTTTGGAACATTTTTACACAGCACCATCTAGTCCCAAACTAAGCAGAGCTTGTACTATGGGTACTAGACAATGAATATAATACTTATATGCTTTTTTTTTGTAAATACATACTTATAATACATAAGAAACGTAGTACCTAGTTTTTTTTTTTTTGTAGTACCTAGTTAATAGAGAAGTTTTGTAAAAAGGTGTTTTATTGTATACATTCACATCATTGTTTTGTAAATTATGCTCAAAATTTGTTTGTGGCCTAGGTTCTCGGTTTACGTTTTAGTCTTTGACTTTGCGCCCAGCGCTTTAACAAAAAAATAATGGCAAAAATTTATTTTTGCTATGATTTGTCCATTATCTTAGAAATTTGACTAATTTGAAAGTTTACCTTATGATAATGTGAGCAAAGCCACGGGCAAAGCTAGTAATAAATATTTTGGGACATGTTTACAACGGCTCCATCTAGTCCCAAACTACGCAGAGCTTGTGCTATGGGTATACTTACATACTTTTTTTTCGTAAAGACATACTTATAATACATAAGAAACACCCAGACCAACACAAACACTTACGTTCATCATACAAATATTTGTGTCCTGTGGGAATCGAACTGACGACCTCATGATCAGCATAAATAGCAAGTTAGAAGCACTCGAAATCCCTAGCTACCTTTAGATTGAACTTTGCTATGAGTGCAAGTGAGGACACTAGCACGTCCATACGGAATGATATCTCGCATTTAGTGAAATTGCATTATTACTATTATAATCACAATTTCTTTGTTGAAATAAGATTGTATACATTCTGTGTACCCTGCACCATAGCGGTGACACTCCGTGTACGTGTGAGCTCGCTCGCCGGTGACCTTGAGCGAGCGCGTGAATGCAATAGGCCTTGGCTGGGGCAGCAGAGAGACTGCTTTTTCCACTCGCCGCGCACCGCGCACGGCCCCCGCGCTCGCCACGACCCGCACACAGCCGCGAGCAATTTTACGAGCACACATGCTTAAGTGTCGCTTCTTGTCATTAGTATATATTCTATACCTGTACTGACTACAGAATCCTACCCTGTGCGTGGTCGATATGCACTTACGTCAGTATATACAAAGTCTTTGATATGCACATGGCCGCCTTTTAGAATAATGGAAGATGCTCTGTGCGTAAACTTTTAACAGTGGAGCAACCCTAATGTATTCTATCAAATAACAAGCGACATATTTTAATAATTGGTCATAAAATTTGCGAACAGACGTCGTTAGAGTGAGGGATTGAGACTTTACTGCTGCGCGAATATGAATCGCTTGAAATTGCAACGACATTTACTAACTCCAATTATGGATAACAGATGGCGTTCAGTGGGTTGTATTTTACAAACTCCATTAATTACTAAACATGTTTTTTTTTTTAATTGGGTTGTTAAAATTTTCTAATATAATTTGGTAAATCAAATTTCATTTTCTAAGAATCAATCATACAAATGTTTCCGGTTGTGCTTTAAAAATTATAAATTGTTCGAATTTTACATGATGTCGCAAAATAAAGTTTTATTACATTTTTCATCATTCGCGAGCTATGCTTGGAGTTTCTTTGAAGGATAAAATCCGAAACGAGATTATCCGGAGAAGAACCGGAGTGACCGACATAGCTTGTAGAATCAGTAAGCTGAAGTGGCAGTGGGCTGGCCATGTCTGTCGAAGGACCGATGGCCGCTGGAGCAGACGAGTCCTTGAGTGGAGACCGCGAATCGGCAAACGCAGCGTAGGGCGCCCCCCTGCCAGGTGGACGGACGACCTAAAGAGCGTGGCCGGGGGGGACTGGATGCGGAAGGCAGAGGATCGAGCGTTGTGGCGCAACTTGGGAGAGGCCTATGTCCAGCAGTGGACTGCGATAGGCTGAGTTGATTGATTGATTGAATGTTTTTAGAAATTAGTCGAATAAATTATTCGAGTAAATTATTTGGCTATGCTACAAAATAACAATCAAATCAAATAAAGAAAGCAAATAAAGTTTTGGCCAAACATTCTAACCACACTCATCTTCCTCATCTTTTCCCAATTATATTGGGGTCGGCTTCCAGTCTATCCAGATACAGCTGAACATCAGTATTTTACACGGAGCAACTGCCATCAGACCCCCGCAACTCAGTTACTGGGCAATACTGACATTCGGAGGTTAGACTAGTTGTCTGACTTTCAGGTTTCTGACTTTACATAGCAACTGCCACAGATATGTGTGAAAATCGGGACCGGAGTCTGGATTTGTGCCCGTTTAATGGCAATACACCCAAACTGCTTGGGGAGGCCTATGTCCAGCAGTGGACGTCTTTCGGCTGAAATTATGAATGACACTATTGTCGAGCCTATGCTCGCCCCCTATTACATGGGACTTATAACATAACTGGTGAAATGTGGGTGTAAACTATGCACCTCTGCCTACCCCTTCGGGGAAATTTAGGCGTAAAGTTACATTAACCGGGACCAGAGGGTTCCGATGTGTAACGCAGATCGAACAATCCGTGCTATTGTGACTTCGTCAGGGTTCCAACCACACTTAACCATCAATAAAAAAACCGGCCAAGAGCATGTCGGGCCATGCTCAGTATTATAGGGTTCCTTAAGTAGGTCTAATTACAAACGAATCAAATCGAATATTAATCATTGCTATTTTAGTTTTTGCAAACAGCGCCACCTAGCGCTAAATTTAAGAAGTGTTACTTTGTGTTATCAATATAACACAAAGTTTCTTTTTGTGCTTTTTTTAAATAGAAAGTAACTAAAGGAGCACTATTTGCTAAGTTCATTTTTACTAAGGTCAATGACCTATGAACTAGGACGTCTTAAGTATTTTTCAGTTTTCTCACTATAACTCAAAAATTTATAATCACATTATACTCGAAATAAATTTAAAAGAGATTTTTTATAAAAGTCTATCAACGTGGAAGATTACAAGTTTCTACGTTGCATAGTTTGGAAATGGCAGGGGGGGGGACACATTGTAAGCCACTTTGGTGGACTATATTTCGCAGATGGTACACCTGATAAAAAAGTGATGTATGAAACATTACCTTCATTTTAGTAGACCTATTCAATGATATCCCACAAGAGGGGGTGCAGGGAAAAAATATTTTTTATCCACATTTCACATGTATGGGCGCCACCCCTAAAATACGTAACTACGATTATTTTATTCTTTTAAAATTGAGATCTATATCTAAACCATTTTTAACAAAATTTCATTTACTTATGTTTATAACTGTAGAAGTTATTAAGCTGTAAAGGATTAGGACAGACGGACAGATGGATAGACAGACAGACGGACAGACGGACAGATGGACAGACGGATGGACATGACGAAACCATAAGGGTTCCTTGTCGGACTACGGAACCCTAAAAACACGCTTACTCATAGTAATCCCGATCCCAACTAAGAAGCAAAACTCTGAATCAATAAAACACACTTTACTCGCTCTGGGGCTATTATTTTTAATTGCTCCCATCGCACGGTTCAATTAAAACTTCATAATACACTGCACGGTCTGTTACTGTTGAACTTATAAGTACTGTATTAGTGAAATCATAACATTTGCTGGTATCAGGGAAGTTGGTTGGATAGATCTGTGTTTAGATACCTAGCTCGTTGTGTTAACTTGTGTTAGATGATATAATTTTATTTGTTGTTTTTCCGGATAAAAGTCTTGTCTTCGTGTCGGTCTTATGGGTTAAATAAAATTAATAAATAAAATAAAATCATTTTATTTCAGGCATATTCACCCATAGTTATAAGTTAGTTAGTTGACTGGCTCGTTGGTCTAGTGGTTGCAAGCGCGACTACTGAGCGTGGGGTCCTGGGTTTGATTCGTACGTAGTACGAGTACGTCCGTGTGGTGCCGGACGCAAAGAATTTCACCACCCTATATCTTCTCATGGATGTCGTAAAAGGCGACTAAGGGATTCACCAGGGGATGGGCAGCAGCGTCCTCTGAGTACCTATTTAACCAACCAACTGCGATCGCCAACCCGCCTGCCAAGCGTGGCGATTATGGCATATCCCCCCCTTTTGGGGGAGGCCCATGTCCAGTAGTGGACGTTTTTCGGCTGAAACGATGACAGCAATTGGCGGTCTTATAGCCAATTTCTTACAGACATCCATTGGATGGACTTAACCATGACTACATGACTTGTATTCTTGTGGGATTTTATTTCTCTTTACAAAAAGCGTTGAAAGGTTCTCTTCTATAATAGCGCAATTATTATTGGCTTGATCAGTAATTATGTCATCCAGATAGTGATATCTATCCTATTATGGAATGCGCTTCCTCATGAAATCAGGATGGCTAACAGTCGGCTCGCCTTTAAAATTAAGTTAAGGAAATATTTCCGTGAAATCAATTTAGCAGATTCAGCTCGACTTTGATTTATCTTGATGTTATATATTTATAGTTATATATGTAGGTATGTATAATATGTATATTTTATTATATGTATAATGTACATAGGTATTTATCTATTTTTATTATATGTAATTATAAGTCCGTAGTACGAAACATATTTTACTACTTTACTGGTGCATCTACCTTGTTGTTGTCTCTGCATTACCTACCCTAAGGTTGCCTGGTAGAGAACGCCTATGGCGTTAAGACCGCTTTTGTACCCAGTTGTGCATTAAGAATTAAATAAATAAACCTTTAGTAATGTAATAGCCTTTGATAATGAAGAGTCAAAAGTAACAGCTGACAGTTACATAAAAATATTTAAAACCTGTAAGAGCTTAACTACGCAACAGTTGACACGATGTCAACGTAAATTCCGCGTGAAACAATGTGCTATCAATAATAAACTTTTAATTGAACCTTCGCGGGAACAATGGTAAATAATAACATGAATATGTTCATTAAATATAAATCTTTGTTTAAATTCAGACTGAAATTATGGAATACATAATTAAATTCATGTATGTGAAACACACATTAAAACTTTTCAGCAATAAGGTTACAGCTTACAGCAAATAAATAACTAACCAAAATCGGGGGCAAACCAGACAATTGCCCAGATTCTGGGAAACAGGTCGTTCTTCCAATTATCTTATCTTGGATTTTATATGCTTGTCTAGCATTATACTAATTTTTGAAATAGTTCCACGGCGAGTTCCAAAAAATACGAAAAAGCGACCCGACATCTAACTTCTTGCCCACACAAAATCCTTGGGTCTACCCCACAGAGTCGGGTTATTACTACAGAATAAATACGCTTTCCACCGCACGCTAATTATGTTTACGGCTAGCCAAAAAGGTACTCCGACAACCAAGAATAAACTCATTAATTTATGTACAAAGAGATTACTTGGGTTTCTAAAAATATTGAGGTCTTGTGTTGAGAATTCATAAATGTCTGAAGAAAGTAAAATATTTGTTTCTGTCAATTCTGTTAACATTTTCTATTAAACAAATCATAATAGGCCACGGCAATGGAATTTGGTGAAGAAGCCGTGGCTAAAGAGTTTATAAAAATATTGATGTTTTTGGTTCAGTAGTTATTATCAATGTCGGAGGGAAGTGAAAATATTTTGGCAGTGAAGTAATTTGTTGATTTAATTTTTCTTTGTTAATTCAACATCTTTATTAAACAAATCATTTATTAAACATCTTTATTAAACAATTTATCGGCTACTGTCTAGTCGTAGACAAAGCTGTTGCTATTATCAACATCACGTTTTACACTATTTTTTTTCTGCTTATGATGCTTCTGTTTATCCTTCTAACAAACATCCTCATGTGTTTATTCACAAAGCAAACAAAATTGTGCCGTCCCGCAAGCTTATTTGATTCAGAGATGTTTATTTTGCATATACATCAGGTGACCCGCTTGGTCTTTTACTAACATAGGAAGTTATAAAAAATACGATGGTGACGCGCCGAAGATAAAGAAATCCTCCTTCCCGTCTTCCGGTTTATTTAGTTTCGGCGCAGCATGTATTTTTTTCCATGCATCTATATCAGCCATCATCTCAGTGTTCACTTTCTTTCTAACACGTCATGTTTTACCTCTCTCATCATTGTCCTGCCCTGGTCTTAAATTACTTGGGGTCGGCGCAATACATCTTCTTCTTCCATTTTTGGCTTTGAACCGTCATCTCATGATTAACTCCCTTTTCATCCATATAACATAATCCATCCATTGGGTATTGAACTCTAAATCTCGATTTTGATTTACGGATGTTCATTTCCTTAAATTGCACCTTACCGTGACCACACATGCATATTCACATGCATATTTGTCACTTATTTCACATATTGTTGAATTCCATAAACAAAAAATCAATTCAACCCCTATAAAATCAACACTATTTGCGACTACAGATATTTATGTACGGAATAAAACCTTGCAAATGTATCCGGTTTACTTTACCGAAATAAATCCACTGGATCGAGCCCACCCGTAATGGATAGACAGTTAGATGGATCACTGTGAGCTTATTTCAGCGTTTTTATATCGCATTCCTTTTAGTTTTAGTTATTCTAATTTGTTGGCGAAGGTTTTGACGGAAATGAGTCGGGCTTATTTGCTGGTTTATTAGATTTTATCATTAGTACTGCTTAGTGCTTATTCTTAGAGTGAGTTAAAGGAAGAGATTTGTCTATCAAGAATAAAAGGTTCCACTTGCAAACAACAGCAAACAAGATTAATATCGAGTGCTAAAGAAGTCGTCAATCATTTCAATTATGTGGGATATTTACTATACCTTCTTCTTCATCATCATCATCATTTCAAACGAAAGAAGTCCACTGCTGGACATAGGCCTCCCCCAAGTATCGCCATAACGACCGGTTCTGCGCCTTCCGCATCCAGCGGATTACCACGAAATTCACAGGACTCAGGTCACTCCCAATGTGATAGTGTGGTCCTTAGAGGAAATGCAGGCAGGTATACTTTTGAAAATTTGGTATTTGAAGAAACTATCGCTGTCGCTTTGCGAGTGCTCGCCTTAAATAAGTGCGATAAGGACAACTGCAGCTCCGACTGAATAGCTTTAGTAAAAGAGTCATAATAGAATTCGAGGTTTGCGCATTTCATATTCATTATGCAACATACCATACTTTGTCTGAGGCAACATAATACATACAATTTAAAGATACAAATTGTAGAAAGAAAAATCTTACATCCAATATACATCCAATCTTCACATACAATGTAATTTTTTGTTAATTCATTCTGATCATCATCATCATCATCATCATTTCAGCCGAAAGACGTCCACTGCTGGACATAGGCCTCCCTCCCATTCAGATAGCAGAAAAAAACAGTACTTTTAGCAATGTCATTCAATGTATTTAAATTAGATTTTTTTGACATGGGGTGCGTCATGGGTTCTTGACCGAGCAAGTTAGTTCGTCCACGCGGTACTGCGACCTCTGCCGCCGCAAAACGTAATTGTCTGGCAAATACAGGAACGCTTTCTTCAATACACCCGGATTATATATAATACCTATGTCCCATTAATAAATTAAACATCTAGTGCTTTGCGCTAGAATATAAAATCGCAGTCTCAAAAAACAATGACTTTGTAATTCTTATATCCTAGGTACTTAAGTGTGAAAGTTTTTATGTAAACTACTACGAAGGGTTTTATTTGCCTGCCTAGGGACAACATAAAACAAAAGGAATATGAGCTTAGCTAAGTCTGCCGTGCCTGTAGTTACTGTACTAAAATACGAGTAGGTACCATAACTTTTGAGAGTTAAATTCATATTAACTAATAAAATAACATAAAATAACTGAAAATCTCTTAAGGGGTCATTGTACTCATCAGTATGAACAACTTTTACTATGGGACCAACCCTGAAATCACGAAAAGAAAATCAGCTTGTGTTCATATAGATCGACAAAATGTATGGACCAGCTGATAATTTTTTCGCGATTTCAGGGTGGGTCCAATGGTAAAAGTTGTTTATACTGATGAGTATGATGACCCCTTAAGAGGTTTTCAGTTATTTCAATAACACGTTGTGTACGGTTTCGCTCACGTAATTCTTTTTCATCTTGTGCTCGCAAGCGTGACTGTAAAGCGTGGGGTCCTGGGTCGGGCAATGTGTTATTCAGATTTTTCATTAGAAAATTATTAGCAGATATGTGCCCGGTTAATGGCATAGGCTCGTCCCTGTTACTCGGGATTTAGAACATAACTGGTGAATTTGAGTGTACTATACACCTCTGCCTGCTTTCGGGTGATACAGGTGTAGTTTTTTTTTTAGTAAAGCTTGCCGAAACGAGCTAAACACCCACCTAATGTTAAGCGGATACCTTTGCCCATAACAACCGCAATACCACCTAGGCTATTGCCTAAATGGTGGCAAGTCGGTTCGCCAAACTGAGACATGAAGATAAACCTACAAACCCCCCCCCCCCCGAACGAATATAAACCTACCTATGTTTGACAAATAAAGTATTTTGATTTGATTTTGAAAAGTCTCATGTGATTGTAATTTCAAGCAAGCATCACTATTTGGCGGAAAAGTAGGTACGGTGGTACTACTTCCCCGGGCGAGCTCTTTCACAAAGGAGCTTTACTACAACACACGTTCCGTGTGTGTGTATGTACACCCAACTAGTTTCGGACTCGACACGTGCCCGCTGGTTATGCAGCCGTGTCAAAGACCGAACACCCGACTCACCCAATAGAATCACGTAAGTGAAACCGTATATAATAATTTCATATGAGTAGGTACCAGTTCAGAAGTGAACGTATTGAAGATTCTTTTCATCTTTGTATTCATCATTTCAGCCGAAAAACGTCCACTGCTGGACAAAGGCCTCCCCCAAAGGGAGGAAGAATATGCCATAATCGCCACGCTTGGCAGGCGGGTAGGCTTTTTTTTTTTTTTTTTTTTTTTTTTTCGACTGGATTCTCGCAGGTGGGACCGAAGTACCATTTCTGCTTAACCGGGCTTAGTTGGCGGAGAGTCCCATGTGGGACTCCATACGCCGAACGGGTTGGCGATCGCAGTTGGTTGTTTAAATACTCAGAGAACGCTGCTGCCCATCCTCTGGTGAATACCTTAGTCGCCTTTTACGACACCCATGAGAAGAGAGAGGGTCATCTTTGTATTACGAGAATTCTATTTAATTCTACTAAGAAAATGAAGTAAATCTAAACTCTCATAGCAATTAGTCCTGTAATTATCAAAAATTTACAATGTTTTCCTTCTAATCGATCGTCTTCTTGGTTCAGTTGAGGCCCAACCTGCTGACTGGCAAATCTTTTCCCCACGGCATGAGCTATTATCATTATGTAGCTCATGTCGACACGATAGAAGAATTTGAGGCCCAATCTATCTTTATTTCTGGATGCAGCTATATTTGAGTACATAAAATTTCGAATGTATACAAAATTAATTAATTGTTTTGTTACCTTGGGGTTTTGTGATCTTGTTTGTAATATTAATCACGTTTTAGTTAATAACATTCAGTTTACAAAATAGAACATCATAGAAAAGCATGAATATTTCTGCGTGATTTTTCGAGGACTCTTCGTTTGATTCCTCTAGCGTAACTTTTTTTTTTGTAGTATCGTGTGTTTTTGTGGGGTCTTATATTTGTTTTGATAAACATAGTATGTTTCTTGGTACCCCTTATTTCTTTGGAGCGTGTACTGACTTGTGAAAAGTGATAAAAAATTTACTCCAGAGTAATCAGATGATGAACCTTTCTTGGTAACTTCATACGATCACCCTTTGTACTGGTATGTCAAAAGCGATAAAAAATTATTCCAGAGTAATCAACCGAAGAACGCGACCTCAAAGAACCCTTTTTAAATTAATAATACTCACAAATAAAAGTTCTCGATTTCAATTCCTCTCAAAAACCTCAAAAATAACCCACGGACTTCATTACCAACCCCCAATAACTTGACTATTTAGGCATAAATTCCCCCCTTATTCATAAAGGCAACAATAGATAGCGTCATGAATATGCGATGCTATTGTCAACGGTTTTAGGCCGGTAAATAAATGGTCCTTTAAGGCGGAGCTCGGTGGTATAGGACCACTTAATGTACCGCCGGAACATGGTAAAGATGATATATGCGAGCGTTGTACGACGGCGACGTAGGGTTCCGGTGTGAGAATTTCTGGTACGCGTACCTTAGGACCAGTTGTCGAAAGCATCGCAAGGGATTTATGCTATAGAGAGGCGCATTTAAATATGATTCATTATTTGAAAGCTTTGATGGTAGTTATTATGTAATTAACATATTTATACACAAACAATTAATAATTAATTCATGCAATTGAAAATATAGTGAGCAATAACTGAGTGATAAATCAGAGATATCAAAGTTAAGTCTAATTGTGTTTGTCAGTAATAAAATCATCATCAATCATCCCAAGAGAGTAATAACATTTAATCTATTTACCACGAATTTATGCAGGCATTTCTAAAAGATGTCAATACATTTTCGACTCCTGATTTTGTCTGGTATATTATTGTAAAGCATTTATTTCAATAATTTGAGATTCCACCTATTATAATAAAGAATATAAGTTTTTAAACTTTCGTGAATTTCACTCATATTGAACTATGTTTACGTGACTTGTCGCGCGCACACTTGACTGAAACGTCGAGGTTAGTCAAAATGTTCGTTATATTTTGATTTAATTGTGCGCGACAAGTCCCGTAAACATAGTTAAATTAATAAAAAAATGTAAAAAGTAATCAGTTTATCACAGATTTTTCGTAACAGTCGCAAACACGTCTTACCAATGCTAATAAAGTGCCTTTAAGACGCTGACAACAGCCAAATAGGGCAAATAGGCTTCTATTAAAAACATTTTTAGCTGTATCTATTCAGTTTGTGGCAGTGAAAAAAATATATGTTAATCTTGATCGTATTTTCTGAAACTGTATTGTGCCCAAAATACGTTTTCTTGAAGTTTTCTCGATGGAAAAGAATTGTAAACTAACCTCTTAAAACATGCTTTAAAGCAAACAATCTCTATTATTTACTTAATATTATAAATAAAATTAAGAAAACATTTGAGAAAGACAATAATCTAAATATTTGTTGTTTCTGTTTTTCAAATAAGCTTTTTTTTTTTTTTATTTTTTTTTTGTTAATTTTTATTCAAGTTGAGCGGCGTATCCGACGTCCCTCGGCTCGTTGCCTCTCTTTCAGTTCTGTACGTAACGACAGTGACCGCAGAGGTCTCATTTTTTAGGTGTTGTCAGCCTCTTAACCATTCATCCGTCATTTAGTATTTGCAACTAAACATTCATCATCATCATTATCATCATCATGTCAGCCGATAGATGTCCACTGCTGGACATAAGCCTCCCCCAAGTATCGCCATAACGACCGGTTCTGCGCCTTCCGCATCCAGCGGATTCCCGCGACCTTCACCAGGTCCTCGGTCCACCTTGTGGGGGGCCTACCCACGCTGCGCCTTCCAGTACGCGGTCGCCACTCCAGAACTTTACTGCCCCATCGGTCATCATTTCTGCGAGCAATGTGCCCCGCCCACTGCCACTTAAGCTTGGCAATTCTTCGGGCTATGTCGGTCACTTTCGTTCTCCTGCGAATCTCCTCATTTCTGATTCGATCACGCAGGGTCACTCCGAGCATAGCCCTCTCCATTGACCTTTGAGTGACATTGAGCCTTCTTATCAGATTAAAAGTTCAAAGATATTAAAATAAAGTTTAAAATTTACTAAAGACAAAATTTGTACTCGATGCTGTCACCTTCCCCTTAACAAAAACACTCAACAGAGGCTTAAATGATTCTTTGTCGCTAAAAACTTCGCTAACGTTCATGAAAATGTTCTGAAACATTTAAATAATAAATAAACTTAAAATGGCCGACCGTTATTTCGAAGACAGCCGTGGTCTAGAATCTAATGATGGGATTAATAATCAAGTATTGTTTAAGTGGAATTTAATGGGAAATGAAAAGGAACGAGAAATGTTTTTGGCGAAGTAATTTGCTGTTATTTGGTAGTTTTCTAGTTTAAAATATATTTATATATTTGATATGTGTCGGCATTCAGATAATTAGTATAGACTCGGAAGTGACAAATACTTAAGTAAAAATCTTATCCGAAACTGAAAAGCACTTAGTCAAATTAAAAGATTTGAATACGTGCTTTTCACTTCCAAGTACAATTTGACTTAAGTGCTTTTCACTACCGAGTTCAGAAAAAAATCCTTCTTTCATTAAATATTTCTCTCTGGTGTAAAATATTATATGTGTAAAATTATAATTACATATTATTACTATATCTTATGTAGAGAGTATAGATTTAATTACTAAAAGATGAACAACGTACCTATTGATATTTAAAGTTTAAAAAAAATCACGGTCAACCATGTCTACGTCTAGATACAATAAATAAATAAAATAAAATAAATATTTTTGGGACATTATTTACACAGCACCATTAGTCTCAAACCAAGCAAAATTCAAATTTAAATAATTTAATTGTGATACAAAAGTAATAAATAGGTCTTAATCAAATACAATACAGTACCATACGTGTTTATTCTCATGCATTATACATTATGCTGAGCTGGTGGCCCTTTGGCACTCACATATGTTCTATTTTTATGTTCTTTTATTTTTGTACAAGTTAATTTGATTGTTTGTGCCAATAAACACATTTTCTTTTTCTTTCTTTCTTTCATACAAAATTCGCGAAAGTTTAAAATATTCTAAATAACATAAAATAAGAATGTCATAGGTTGGTAAAATAAAATAAAATTACAATAATGATGTACAATTTTAATATTACTAAGTATGAGACAGCTAAACGAAAACACCTATTTTTTAGGGTTCGGTACCCAAAGGGTGCTAAGGGGACCCTATTACTGTCGCTACGCTGTCCGTCCGTTCGTCCGTCCGTCCGTCCGTCCGTCTGTCTGTCACAGGACTGTATCTTTGTAACGGTAATAGATAACCAGTTGAAATTTTCACAGAATATGTGTTACTATGGTGTATATCACGACAAATACTAAAAATTAAAATAAAGTCTAAATCTAAATGGGGTCCACACACAAGTAACCTTGAAAAACATTCATTTTTTTCAACGTTTTTGTTCCTGCTCTATCTTCAAAATGGTAATAGATACCAGCGTCAAACTTGGTCTGATTATAGTGCATACTATGTAATTTAGCAGCAAATACTAAAAACAGGACAAACATAGACAAATGTGGTGGTACCTGCGTAGGAAAGAGATGTAAAAATTCACATTTCGCGTACAATTGTTGATGTCTTTTGATTAACTCTCGTAAATTAAACCAGTTTCTATGGGGTATCAGGTCGATGGGTGGTACGGAACCCTTACTTCCTGAGTCCGACTCACACTTTTCCGGTTTTTTTATATACATACACAATTATTATCTCGCCTGTCTACCATTGGGGTAGGCAGAGGCCGCCACCCACTACGATTCTGCACATCTATTTAGCTTCATCTGTTATGTATGTTCTTCGGCTTAGGGTCTACACAACATGTTATTGAAGTAACTGAAAATTGTCGATTTATGTGAACGCAAATGTAGGGAACAGCTGTTTTTTTTCGCGATTTCAGGGATGGTCCGATAGTCAAAGTTATTCATACTGGTGAGTACAATTTTCAGTTATTTCAATAACACGTTGTTTAAGCAATAATAGTTTAACAACACAACCTTATTCCAAAAACCTACAACTCTGTTACAAAGAATAGGGAATCGAGTTCAAAAACAACGAGTTCCTCTAATCCCTATGCACCAGTTCTTTTTGCGCGCCCGTCAAAGTTTAGTTAAATGTAACACACCCTGGGGTGTACCGGGCATTTGGGGAATTACGTTGTGTTACTGCGAGCGGGGACGACGTACGACTACGACGAATGAGCTAGCGTCGCATTAAGCTTTGCATTTTTGGTATTATTATGATGAATGAAATTGAAAATTTCCACATCTCTGTTGGTTATGGTTTCCAGTCTAATCAGATGTGGCTGAATAACATAAAAGCTGAAAGGCAGTTGCAACAAGACTGATACCGTCTTTTCATTAGTACCTACCTACCGCATGCGCAAGCTTAAAAGTTAGCGTGTAGCTTGCGTATTGAAAATGTTGTGTCTCTAGATTTCATTTAATAATTATTATTGTAGATTACACGTGTTTAATAAGTGTTACATACAAGCACAGTTTTAATAGATAGAGTAGAATGGTCGTAATCACAATTTTTGAGCAACTTTTGAACAAACTACGCCTTACATATTGACGACATTAATTTAAAAAAAATAACTTTAATCAAATGTATTTTACAGTTTTTGTTTCTGCAGTTAGAAACAGCACAATAGGGCATTTTTGCGGGTTTTTGTTACAGTATTTACAGAAACAAGTCATAAGGCGTACTGAGAAAGGCTTTGAAATTCCCTGCACTATGGTGCAGAGTGTTGGCACGCGCGCCCTGCCCACTTTTCCATTCTATTTCTGTGCATACAAGCTACTTGCATTGTGAATAGGCACTTTTTGAAAGTTCTGTTTTTCGTGAATGTAAAATGTATTCACTAGTAGTTAATAATTTTATTTTTTATTTTAATTGTGTGTGTGTAGTGTTTTCGCAATCTTGGGACCCCACGATACAGGCATGCCTAGTGTGGGGACCACGGCAAATAAACTCTGTAAGCAATGAAAAATGTACAAATTACCTAGCTATAAGATCTCATTAATGTTACTGATGACTGATTTGTATGTTTGAAATAAATGTTTTTGCATTTTTTTTTGTATGCGGTTGGTCTTTCCTCCATTACAAACGCTCTCGACTGGTTTCTTTCTGGTTTATAACCCTAGAGCAATGATTTTTTTACAGTAAAATAAATATCAACATTTTTATGTTGATAAATTATTTCTAGAAGCTCTAAAAAAATCTAAATATTGTCTATTCAGACCGCTGTCTACAGAGGCCTTGTGTATAAATTTGACAACTATTAATGAAAAAGGTAAAACATAGCGACGCAGTACATATTCTTCTTACTCAGTTTATGAAATATCTTTTAGATTGGTCTAGTTTTGGAATAGAAAATAGTCGAGAGCCAAACCTCGAATTATGACTGGTTTACTAAGGCTATTCAGTCGGGGCTGCAGTTGTCCTTATCGCATTTATTTAAGGCCGAGCGCTCGCAAAGCAATACCGATAGTTTCTTCAAATACCTTATTTGAAAGGACTATCTGCCCACATTTTCTCTTAAATTAGAATCCGGTAGTTGACTACTGTTAAAAATTACGAAAAATGTTACATTATTTAAAAAAAGGTACAGAAAGGACAACATTGTAGAAAAAATAAACAAAACCCATGAAAATTTTAAAGAGATACACGCTTTTTAAGTTTTTGGAACGCATCTTCTGTCCTTATCGTGCGAAACGGACATTGTTCAGAGAGATGTCATTTTAATATGAAGGTTTTGTACAATGACGCCTTTCTTTAATAGTGCTGTCTCTGTCTAGTGAACAAATTTAAATCGATTATAACTTGGACATTTTATTAAATATTTTATTCGTTTTTTCACTGTTGCTTATTTTTCTTGAAAAAGTTTCGATTTTTCTAATAAAAACTAATTTAAAAAAAAATCGTCATTCCCTATTTGTGCTTGTATTGTTTTGAACGGAAGATAACTCCTTAATAAAATTAAGCATTCATATCAACTCTGAGATCGTTTGATATAGCGGTTTATGGTTGAAGCCTATATTCAGAAACAGAAGCCTATTCGCTGTTATGAATTATGTAAATAAATAAATTCACCTGTGTCAGAATAAGCGCCGTAACAAATTAAACACACTTATTGTTGCGGGCACGTACAAGCGCAATATTCTCGCGTGTTTTCATTTCTAATTCTCGGAATGCTTTAGCAATGTGTTGAATTATGATTAACATTCAGAGTTCACACCGGGCTTATGGAATTCATTTCTCGTTTATATTTGTATGGTGCGGGAATAAGCGGAATTTATTCTACTCGTTTCTTGGTTAAATGAGAACATTTAGGTATTTCCGTGCCCCGTACGTTTTACTTCCGACTAATGTTATTAAAAAAAACGAGTGTGCTTTAGAGCACACGAATGAAGTAAAACTTCACTAACTTATAACTCCCTCAATACTATTTCAATGAGAACAAAGGAATGGCGGCGCGGCGCGCGTACATCTGCCGGCGCTGTGTCTTGGCCCGCCTAGCGCGCGCCTCGTTCCCCGCGTCCCGCACTACCCCCTCTGTTCGCCTCGCCCGATCAAACTTTTCGTAACAATTCGTAACGCAATCGCCAGCTTACACCCCAAGAAAAATTAAAATTATAAAAAATTATTAATTGCATTAAAAGAGCCTCCACGAGTGACGATATTTAATTGATCGTCCGGCGCACCCTGGGCAGTCAGCCCCGCTACCAACCTGCTGACTGGCTAATCTTTTCCCCACGGCATGAGCTGTTATTATTATGTAGCTCATGTCGACACGATAGAAGAAGACCCCAAGACATGCGTGCGTAAAGATGTTTTACTTCATAAATGTGAAAGTTTGCGACGATGTTTGGATGTTTTTTACTCCATTTTTTTATTAAATTAAGCACACAGATAGACCATAACCTAGATTAACATATAGGCTACTTCATAATAATATCCCGTTTGGGCTGGGCAGCATTTGGCAAACTTCGCTGAGACTTCTCGTCGCCTATACCGCAAAGTTTGAAGAAAAAGGTCTTCTACTAATGCGTCCTGCCTGTCATGACTTACGGTGCCGAGACGTGGACGCTGACAGTTGGGCTAATCCACAAATTCAAAGTCGCTCAGCGAGCTATGCTTGGAGTTTCTTTGAGGGATAAAATCCGTAACGAGATTATCCGGAGAAGAACCGGAGTGACCGACATAGCTTGTAGGATCAGTAAGCTGAAGTGGCAGTGGGCTGGCCATGTCTGTCGAAGGAACGATGGCTGCTGGAGCAGACGAGTCCTTGAATGGTGACCGCGAATCGGCAAACGCAGCGTACCCTCGGGAGGACAGCAGTACGTGGTGGTCGCGTGCTACTGTGGGGGAAATAATATTGTTTTCCCGGGACGTGCTAAAGGCATAGTACTAGAGGGGCACCGGCGCGGTTCATTGGAGTTCCCGGAGCTCCTCTATTTTGTGCAGAGGATGGCCACCGTGTGGTTTTAGTCGGTAAGAGTCCGACATACCCCTCCGCCGTCCCCAGACGGAGGGTATCCATGAGGATTTCCACCCGAAAACAAAAAACGGCGCCCCCCCGCCAGTTGGACCGACGACCTGAAGAACGTGGCTGGGGGGATTGGATGCGGAAGGCAGAGGACCGAGTGTTGTGGCGCAACGTGGGAGAGGCCTTGCCCAGCAGTGGACTGCTGTAGGCTGAGTTGATGAGGGATGCACTGTCGTGCACTGTCGTTTAGTCTTTATGTGATAAGCCGGATTATACGCAGGCAAAGCTGCAGGCAAAGTCTAGTACAATATTATGGAGATGATGCGGGGAAAACTTTGACAACAAAACAAGTGATTCTTTTGTTTTGGTGGAGCATGCTAGAGCGCTGGTTTGTACATGAAGCAGCACGGTTTTATTGGCTTTACTGTGATTTTTCGCAGCACTTAGTCTATATTTTTTACTATGTCTCTGTGTATACAAGTTGATAATCTTATTGTTTTTTCATGCAAATCCGTTCAGCTGATTTAGCGCGATTGAAGGATAAACGAACAAAAAAACCTCCATACTTTCGCATATATAATATTAGGAGGATTATTACTTACTTACTTACTCCACTGGCGCAGCGACCCAAAATGTGTCTTGGCCTCCGAAACGAGAGAACGCCACTTGCCGCGATCTTTGGCAGTATTTCGCCAATCAGTCTTAAACTTTGGATTATTAGTAAGTAGTATTTAAAATCATTATTATTGGGCTACAAAGATGTTAAAATACCTCTTACTATTAATTATGTCCAAAAACACCACCATATAATTACGAATCCCCAAAAAATCCATGACTTACAACCCTAAATAAATACCCCGTGCAAGAGTAAAGCTCTAATTTAGTTTTAATCAAAAACTTTATATATTATTCACAGCTCATATTGTTCTTTTGGGTACAAAACGTTGAATTTCATTATAACCTTACCCTGTTTTATATCCTTTGTGGTGGTAATCATGTTGAATAAAATGTTACCTTGGCCATTTATGATTTTTTAACAAAAAAATTGCAATCAAGGAGTGAAAAAAGAGATTCAGGTAGGTAACTACTCTATTTTCCAATTGAAATAAACATAGTACATGCTCTTATTAAATGTTAAGAAATTAGTTGCACGGTTCCAAAAACGTAGATCCTATGGAGAAGAACCGACAAGAAACTGCATGGATAGATAGATAGATAGAATATTCATTATCGTACATCATTAACATTATTGTTCCGTGTGGTGCCGGATATAAAATATAAATAAATATAGTCCCAAACTAAGCAGATTTTTTTTTTACACTTAGAATACATAAGAAAAACCCAGACCAACACAAACACAAACATTATGTTCATCACAAAAATATTTTTATCCTGTGGGAATCTAACCTACGACCTCGTGATCAGCAGTCCAACCCTGAACCACTAGACCACAGATGTCAACCACAAAAAAAAGAAAAAAACAGCGGCAGCGTTCTCTGAGTATTTAAACAACCAACTGCGATCGCCAACCCGCCTGCCAAGTGTGGCGATTATAGCATATCCCCCCACCCCCTTTGGAGGAGGCCTTTGTCCAGCAGTGGATTTTTTTCGGCGGAAATGATGATAATGAGGATGAACATATTGAAACTTAGGACTAACATGTAAATTAAGGGTACATTGACGGTCTTATCGCGATATCTCACACTCAATTTCGATGCTCTTTTAACATAATATTATTAAGTGGATGTGTGTTTAACACTTAATATTAAGTGTGTAGAACAAAAAACCGATGATGTACCGTTATAACCACAGATCATGTATTGTTAATGTCCAGTGTTGTCAGTTGTCAATTAACTTTAAAACTATACTAATTTGTCATGGAATTGTAAAATATTTATGTATAAGTATTGTAGTGTGTGCGTCAAATGGAGCGCAAGAATAAAATATTTTTCTTTCTTTCTTTCTTTCTAATATTGTAACTCCATTTTTGTATGTCATGGAATTTCGCAAAGTAACGCTTGATTTAATTCTTTAATAGTATATGGTTTTGGTTAACGTGTCAAATATCCTACTAATAATATAAATGTGAAAGTTTGTGAAGATTTTTGCTAAACATTACGCTGAAATGGCTGACTGAATATGATGTCAATTTGACACACAAATAGAACATAACCCAGATTAACATAATAATTAAGCAACTTTTTATCCCAGGAAGATAAACAGTTCCCGAGGGATAAACACTTTCTGTGATAACCGCATTACACACGGGCAAAGCTGCGGGCATAGGCTAGTTAGACTAATAAAACACTAAAATTTAGACGCTACCACGGGTTTCAAAGTGATTAAAAACATTTTAACTACTTTCTCTTAAGGCAATGAAAGAACTATTATAATAGCAATTACCTATATTTTATAGCAGAAAGTTTTAAGTATTAAAATAATGATGAGATCGTTAGAATTCACGACGTTTTGATATTGAAACTAATATAATTGAGACTAACAAGCGAAGTTCTAAATACTAATTGGTTGACGTAAAAGAGTTGGCTTATACCCACGCGCTCCAAAATGTTGTTCCCAACTGCTCCAAAACGAAAAATTTATTTAACAATAATAAACAAAGAGTTAAGTTTCGGCTGTGTTTTTTTAGAGAAGCAGAGTATTGATTGCAAAAGAGATGTCCAGAAACGATTTTAATAATGAAAAATTATGACGAGGATAAGTTAAATGTGTATATTTGGAGAAATCATAAAAAGTAGCATTTTACCATGAATCATTTTATAGAGTCAGAAGGAATTTTATTTTACTGATATCGATATCTTAATAATATATTAAAATAAACGTTTGGGGAATGGGCAGAGCTCCAAAGGATATCAATATACGTAACTGACTATTTGAAGGCACGTTCGGGAGTTATGGTCCTGGTTTAAAGATCATAAATTTTGTTCAGCCCCACAAATCATTTTCCAAGTAGATTCTCTATAAAATACTTTTATATTTTTGTTACACTAGTGGCCAAGCAACGGCCTCGTACAAGCAGAATGAATGTAGTAATACGATCCTGAAAACCTTTTTGTTGGTACTTATTATAAAACTTATATTAAACTCACCCAGTAGTTAAAAAGGTTACCGTTTAGAAACATGAGTAGGTAACAGAGTTTTTTTTTAATACAGAAAAATAAACATATTAGGTGTTGATTACGACACTGTTTCTTCATTATTTATCAAAACGCATGACCCTGATTTTTATATTCGATTATCACTTGCTTTAACGGTGAAGGAACACACCGTGAGGAAACCTGCACACCCGAGAGTGCTCCATACAGTTCTCAATGGTGTGTGTAGTCTGCCAACCCGCACTAGGCCAGCGTGGTGGACTAAGGACTAGACCTTCTCGTACTGAGAAGAGGCCCTTGCCCAGGAGTGGAACAGTAATGTGCTGGTATCGCCTTTGTACCCTGTTGTGCATAAAGAATTAAATAAATAAATAAAATAATGTGCTGGTTATGTATGTTATGTATGACCCTGAGCTTATTTGAAGGAACAGATGAACTTAAGATGACTATATCATACAGTACATACATACTTACATACAACGTGTATCATAAATGCGTGGTCATATTTGAAGAGCTCATTCCGATCATCAACTCAGCCTATCGCAGTCCACTTCTGGACATATGTCCCTCTCAATTGCGCCACAATACTCAGTCCTCTGCCTTCCGCATCCAGTCACTCCCAGCCACCTTCTTCAGGTTTTCAGTCCAACTGGCGAGTGGGCGCCCTAAGCTGCGTTTGCTGATTTGCGGTCTCCACTCAAGTACTCGTCTGTTCCAGTGGCATCGGTCCATGGACTGGCCCGGCGGCTCCACGCGCCCCTCTCCCGTGGTGAGACACGGGTTTTTGTCCTCGGGCAATGCTCTCTTGTGATAAAATGTGATTTTTCAAATCAATCAATCAATCAACTCAGCCTATCGCAGTCCACTACTGGACATAGGCCTCTCCCAAGTTGCGCCACAACGCTCGGTCCTCTGCCTCTATATATATATTTATATTTCTCTATATATATTTTTCAAATGAAAATTCACAAAAAAGTTGGTTTGTTGGTTGGTGGTTGGTTGGTTGGTGGCTGGTTGGTTGGTGGTTGGTTGGTTGGTGGCTGGTTGGTTGGTGGTTGGTTGGTTGGTGGTTGGTTGGTTGGTTGGTTGGTGTTTGGTTGGTTGGTGGTTGGTTGGTTGATTGGTTGATTGGTGGTTGGTGGTTGATTAGTTGGTTGGTTGGTTGGTGGTTGATTGGTGGTTGGTTGGTTGGTTGGTGGTTTACATTCTATAAATGAAACCAAATTACTGTTTTCAAGGACAACGGTGTTTACTCTTACACCCAGTATTTATAGCCTGCTAAAATCATAATCCTCCTTTTGGCATGCCGTAATCGGGTAAATAAATATAGAGTACGCACTAGAAGTAATTCGAAGTCAGAATATTTAAGTAAAGCCATATCTACAGCTATAGTCCGAGACAAAGTAACCACTAAATCGCTATCGCCTTGTCAAATATTAAAGAATTAAAGCAAAAGTTCACATAAAATTGGCTTATCGCAGACGTACTAAACCGAGATACTATACCTAACAGCCTACAGATACCACAATGTCAAACGATACAATATTCAAGAGACCTAAGTACCTACGGATAACTACTAATGAAGAAAACTATAGTGTTGTTACTTCGAGTGCAGTTAAATTTAACTGCCGACTTTAACTGTGCAGTTAATTAGCAGTTGACGGCGCATTAACTTTGTGTCGCTTAGTTACTATATAGTTGATTAAGTATACATACTTTCGTTTAAGTCTGCAGAGGACCTATATTAATAGGCGAATCTTCATCTTCTCTGACAGCCAGGCTGCTTTAAAAGCCTTAAATTCAGAGGAAATTGACTCCAAACTTGTAAAGGAGTGTGTCCAGCTATTAAACTCACTAGGAGCGGCAAACTCGGTGGCACTAGGATGGGTACCTGGACACTGTGGCATTAGGGGCAACGAAGCCGCTGATGAACTGGCTAGAGCTGGTGCTGAAAGCCCCAATGTGGGCCCGGAGCCAATCTGTGGCATTCCTAAATGCACCACTACAGCCTACCTTAAAAACTGGGGAACTGACCAAAGTATTAGCCTTTGGGAAAAATCCCCAGGCCAAGAACACTCGAAAGCGCTACTTGTGGGCTTCAAAAAAAGGTTTACGAAAGAAACGCTTTCGTTGAACAAAAATCAGATAAGAATCCTGACAAGAACCCTTACTGGGCACTGCAAGCTGAACAAACACCTTCACAGGATGGGCCTCAGTGATACCACAGTTTGCAGGTTTTGTCGCGAAAAGGATGAGACGCGAATGTGATGCAGTGCACCACATCAGAAGCCAGCATCTTAGAGGCCACGTCATCTCAATACAGGAGATCAAATCCTCCTCCTCCCCCAAGGTCATAGTCGACTTTATGATTGACTTGCAGCTTGGGGAAGTGCTGTAATGCTGCAAGAGGCGTCACAATAGATCTTTTAGGTCGCAGTGACTTAGGGGCGTTCAAGACCCTACCTCTTTCCTCAAATAATAATAATACATACTTTAAAAAGACATTTAAGATTAAATATTTTCTTGAATTGAGTTTTGTGTGGGTAAAAGCAGTACCTAACATATTGGGGTGCTGGCCAGAAAACCTCCACGTGTGTCTGATGGCTGCTTGTCCTTCTGGACACGTCTAGAGGGAACGGCAGTTGTTGGGCCGGTGCACCCTGGGCACGGGCAATAAGTCTCCTTTGGACCACGTGGACCTTTTTGCCTGTGGCGAATATTCTGGCACGGGAGGGGCCCAATGTGGGCCAATGGGAAGTTGCTCCGCGTGTCCCTCTGAGAAAGCAGAGGGCACTGTGGAGGAGCAGGGGCGGGCCCGGTGTGCACTCATCCTGCCACTGGGCAGGCAGCGGAGGGACTGTCCTTCCCTGCCCACGTCGGTCTCGTAATCCCAGGAGTGCCTGCTGAGAAGTGTTCTCGCACCTCTTGGGACCGAGGGTCTTGGCTTTACCGCCCGGACCGCGAGGAAGAAAACCTCTATAAAAAATTACAGGAGGATGGGCCTGCGAGCAGCAGACTCGGGGTAGTCTGCTGCCCGACCAGCAGCTGGCGTAGCTGGCGTAGTTGGCGTAGCTGGCGTAGCTGGTAAAGGCCCGTGAGGTGAGGTGGCGTGCATTGTTCCGTGTGCGCCACAGAGAAGGGTGCGGCCGTCGTTAGGCCGCACGGGGAGAAGGGGCTCGCCTGCTTGTGGCGAGCCGGGACCTGTCGGGGGTGGTTGTGTGAATACTCACGGGTTCCCACGCCCCCGGCTAAGGTAGTTGAAGGAACACCGTGGTGGTTTAAGTCGGTAAGAGTCCGACACTGGCTCCGCCTACCCCGGGCGGAGTGCATCCATGAGGATTTCCTCACGGTAAAAAAAAAAAAAAAGTACCTAACATATTCATTCAGATTTTTTTTACATAGTTGTAGTTATCAGCTGGCATGCCAGAGATTATTGTCTAACAGATAACTGTAATTGAAAGAAAGAGGAAGAAACACATTTATTCATTTATTGGACACAAAACCGACAAACACATACACAACAACAATAGCAACAAAAAGACAAACAAGTGTTATAATAAAATTATGACAAAAAAAAACAATATTCACTTATTTTGATGCAGGGCGTATGCTGCGTCCAATACTATTTGCGTCAGTGGATACAAAAAAAAACAATATTTGACGAGCGAAATATACTGAGCAAAGCATCTTCGAGTCACTAACATTGTTACTCCGATTAATATTAAAATAAAAAGATCACGATATAAATAGTGGGTGAATAAAAAATATAACCACAGTTTCATTCACAAATAATTTCGAAAGAAAACTAGAGAAATCAAACTATATTAAACCCTAATCTTGCCATAATAGCTACACAAATACCACTGAATTTGACATGCCCATTGCCCATTGCCCATTGCCGCTGGCCAATGAATGACCGCTTGACTGGCGCATTTTAGCGTGTCCAATAGAGAATTTGCTTGCTTTAGGGAGCGCGCCTGAAATTTCAGACGTATGAAACTGCACATGGGCTTAGGATGGTTACAAGTGCAAACATTTTAGGCTGAAAGGGGTTACGTTGGATGTGATGTTGTTACAAGCTTAGAGATGGCTGTGAGTGGTTTTAAAATGTACTGGTGCATCCTGTAGTTACATTGTAATTTTTGTTATGAAAACCGGCCAAATGTGAGTTGGAATCCCGCAGTATGAGTTCCGTGCCACCACAAATGTCTTATTCCTTTTTTTACTACAATCACACCAAGTTTGACGCTTGTTTGTATTACCAATGTTAAGATATCTTTTTCTTTTTTTTTTGCTGCGAGGAGGAAACCTTCAAAAGACTGCCGGCCTCATGGGGGATGGAGGCCGGGGTGTGTGGGATTCTTACCCACTAAAACCCCCCCAGTGGCCGTCTACAGCACAATAAGGGGGACTCCGGGAAAGTGATAAGCCTCCGGAGCCCTCCCTATGCTACGCCTGTAAGGCACGTCTCAAGGGAGACTATTTGTCTCCCGGTGCAAATGCCCGGTTCTCATGGCAGCACGTGACCACAACATGCCGCAATGTTAAGATACCTAGAGCAGGAACAAAAAACTTCGTCAGCTAGTATTACAAATATGAAAGAATGGCTGTTTGTTTGTGGCGGCTAAACTGATTCTGATAAAATTTGGCAGAAAGATAGACCATATCCTGGATTAACCCACAGACTATATCCTGGATTACTATATACCGATATAACACCTGAGCGAAGCCGCAGGCATCAGCTAACACGCACTGCTACATATTAAGCTATTTCCAATTTTCCAGTACCTATAAGTTGACCTCTCATTATAAGGAAAGCCTACAATGCGAGGTCAGATTATGCTGGAAATGCGTAGCTGGATGTGTAAATGGGTAAGTACACGCTATATTTATAGTACGCACTCACTATAAATATAATTTTTTTTTTTTAATGCGATTAACCAAGACTCGTTTTTTCATCAGTGTTAGTAAAAATATTTGCTTAAAAACTATGTTAGTAACATTCTAATTATGATATACAGGAAATAAAAAATAACTAGTGCGCAATTTTTATTTCGGTGCTTCAGAATGAGTTATAGAACACATTTCCATTAATTGATCAATACTTTTTTTTTTTAATCTTTTTATCCGACTTAAAATCAACAAAATATGGACACAATCTGTTCGTAATAACATCAATGAAAGCGCTCGACGGCTGGCTCACGCGGCTGTCCGGGAAGGGGTTGTACCCCCGATGCAAACCCGCAGCAGCTTGAGCCAGCCGTCGCGCGCTTTCAATTATGTTATTACGAACAGATTATGTCCATATTTTGCTGATTTTAAGTAGGATAAAAAAAAAGTATTGAACAATAAATGGAAATGTGTTCTATTACTTATACTGAACCACCAAAAAAAAATTGCGCACTAGTTAAAAAAAGATCCTATATATTAAGGTTTTTTTTTGGATCACCGAAATTCTGGAATAATTATTCATGAGGCCGCAGTCCAGCCTATCTGCAATCATGCCCAGAATGCTATTGGAGCTGGCTCGCACCCTGCTCACCAAGGATGCTCATCTTTTCCACAGTATTGCATAGAAGCAATCCACTTGCATTTCTGTGAACATACCTGATGCGCTACAGAAACGAGGCAGCCCCATCAGCACCCTGAAAGCATTATTATATTGGATGTTAAGGGCGCTGTACGATTTTTGCTTAAAATGTACTACAATGACTGCCTCGTTGGTCTAGTGGTTGCAAGCGCGACTGCTGAGCGTGAGGTCCTGGGTTCAATTCCCGGGTCGGGCAAAGTGTTATTGGGTTTTTTCATTAGGAAATTCTCAGTAGCAGCCCGGAGCCTAGATTTGTGCCCGGTTAATGGCAATAGGCTCGCCCCCTATTACATGGGACTTACAACATAACTGGCGAAATGTGGGCGTACTATACACCTCTGCCTACCCCTTCGGGGAAATACAGGCGTGATGTTATGTTATGTTATGTACTACAATTCAACAGAAAAATAAACAGTTTTTGTACACTATTTATAGTTTCCAAAGAATTAAATAAACGTTGAAGAAACAGTTAATCGAAATGAATTATAGTTTCCGGTTACTGAATTCGTTTGCAATGGAGATTTAAATCGTGCTGGTTGCAGTTAGTTGCTACTGCTTTGAATAAATTTAACGTAATAGCTCCTAAATTACCAATGTATTTGTACTCTAAAATTGTATTTAAAAATCGTAAAGTAAAATAAAACGAGCTATTTTCACGTAATTTGAGAGTGTAGTTCATTAAAAATTGAAAATAATGTTGTTGTGTAAATTTGATTATGTTGACGAAAAACCTGCAACATATTGAATTATATTTACGGGAGTTTTTGCGCACAATGAAATCCAAACAAACATTTTGACTAACCTCGACGTTTCGGCCACAAGCAAACTGTCTGCTCATGACCACGGCCAATGCAACTTGGCCGAAACGTCGAGGTTAGTCAAAATAATTGTTTTGTTTTGATTTCATTTTGCGCGAATAGTCCCCTAAATATAATTCAATATGAGTGAAATTCGCCAAATTTTAAAAACTTCAACCTGCAACATGCCAGAATTATTGCTACTAAAGAAATAAGAAGATAGATGCATGTGTGACAGAATAAATCCATGTCCTGAAAATAGTTTTACCAGAATCAGTAGAAGAATCGATTGGTAGGTATGGCTTTTATACCATTTAGCATTTTACCCATTTTGTTTTACTAATCATTTTGTACACTAAAACCAAGTAATATTGTGTTTAAAAAAAATACCAGATAGTATTTATTATATTGTAGGTCAATGGAGTGGCTTGCGTTTATTAATTTACAGGATGTAGAAAAATTAAAAAAAATCAACTACCAACTAAGCAATTTTTAAAATTCAATTAATTTAGAGAGATGAACCATACTTATCATCTCTATGGACTAGGTTGATAAATACAGACGCTTCGATAAAATCATCGAAATTATAAGGTTAACTCACCTCTATATTATTTATTGTTCCATTTAAACTTTGTGTCCTGAAATCACACAAATGACTTCCAGAAAACTTTTCAGTACAATCAGCAGCGCAACTATACGTATACTACTATTATGTATTGTATTCTGTGATAGAACTTAGAATACGTATTTATGTCTATGTACAGTCAGTAGCAATTATATCTTCCTATCGACGGATTTAAAACCGCCACTAATATCTATCTGACCCAAGCCACAAGAACAATAAACATATGACTATGGCTATAGTAAAGATAAAGATAAAGATCATTAATCTAGTAGGGCTATCTCTTTTGTACAGGGTAATTTAATAAATCCCCGAAACCTCCAAGTACTAACATCGTATCCCAATCCTGAATAACGTTTATTAAACGACTTTGGGCAAAATTAAACAGGTCAGGCAAAAGAAATATGTTAATTTGATTATTTGGAGTGTGTAAAATTTGTGTATACGACCGCGTTTGTACTAGCCGCGCAGCACTGTCGCACCGACGCGACGTGACCCCCCAGCCGCTTGAATATGCAAACTACAGAGTATTTTCATATTTTTGTATGAAAAAGAAAAGTTTCGAATTATGAAAAGTCGTAGAAAAAACGTTGTTCAGGGTCGTAATTCAAAGTTAATGCTAAGAGGTTTCTGGTATACCATATTGTATCAGGCAAGTATTTGTCCGTTCCAGTTATTTTTTCTGTTCTGTGGTTCCATTCATAGTCAGATAGCTGTTGTTGTTTGCGATTTTAAAACCGTCGATAGGAAAATATTATTTCTTCTGACTGTACAATTGAAATACGGAACAAAGAAGTTCATGAGAAATTACTTTAAAACACGGAAATTAGTTTTAAGAAGTTGGAATTTGTCCATAACGTCGTATTTGTTCTGCCGGATACAAACAGTCCAATGCAGCAATACAGTGTAATCATTCTTTTATTTTGGAATTGTTCAGCAAAATATTATATTGGTACATAAGAGTCTTATGACACTTTTTTGACTAAACCGGTAACGAGAAGTATATTTTTGGTTTTCACATTCTATTCCATAGAAAGATCAATAGAAATATACATTAATGACTTAGATATCCCGATACTGAGCCCAGATCGTGTGATACTGAGCCCACGTCGCGAGTGCAAGGAAATATAATAGTATTTTGATTTAAAGTTTATCATAAAATATCTTTTTAATTATTTTCGTAACAAAAACATAATCAGCCCATTACTGTCCCACTGCTGGCCATGGGCCTCTTCTCAGTATGAGAAGGTTAAGGCACTCCAGTTGGTGGACTACACCACACGATCACTACACCGTCGAGAACTGTATGGAGCAGTCACTGGTGTGCAGGTTTCCTCACGATGTTTTCCTTCACTGTTAATGCAAGTGATAATCAAATTTTGAACCGCACATAAATCCGAAAAGTCAGAGGTGCGGGCTGGGATCGTACTCGCACCCTCCTGCATGGAAGGTGGAAGGCTATTACTGCTGTTAAAATAATAATAATTATTAATAATAATTATTATTTATGCTAATTATTTTCATGTTTCTATTTAACTGTGTTCTCAGAAATCAGAAATTTTATGTAGGTAGCATATTTTTTGTATTAGAAACTTAATTTATTTAAGGAGGAAAATGAGGTTTGAAAACCTATTTTCTAACCAGGTGGTATTTTCAAGTGCTGAACACAACTTTTTTGAAAATTATCTCAAATTTTTCAAAAAAGTTGTACATTTTATATCAATAGAAACATCACTACAAATTATAATAAAACAAATTTAACCGGATTACATCGCCTATATTTTTAAATTGGTTTTCCTGACGTTTCAAAAGCTTTGCAGCGTTCGTGGTCACAGGAAGACTAGTAAGCGTTTTTACAGATATTTCAAAAAAATCTTTTAACCAGCCATATAATTTTTAATAAATTAAAATCGTTTCGATGCACGCAGTAGTCACTTACAGTGTCATATCATTATCTTTTACAGTGTTGCATGCTTTTTGGGACTTAATTATTTTTGAACTGGGTCGTGGTTTTTGAAATATTTGTAAAGACGCTTGTCATCTTAGTCTTCCTGTGACTACGAACGCAGAAGCTTTCGAAATGTCAGGAAAACCAATTTAAATAATATATGCGATGTAATTCGGTGAAACTTGTGGCAATTGTTTTGTTATACTTGTGTACCTGATAATAATTAAACAATACATTGTTTCGACCGCAACGTTTTAGACGTGCCACGCCAGCTCTTTGAACTCACGGTTGAATTTTACTGGTAACAAATCGATATTATGATGCGTGTTGGTGACGGGTTAAAGAGCCTTAATTCATGGAACGTGTGTGGCGCCAAAACACTTGAGGTTAAATGCAGAAATATGTGTAGATTTAATCATAATTATGTGATTTCTGGAGGATGTATACTTTTATAAAATGTTAGTGGTTTGGCTCTCGAATTTTTTTTCTTCCGAATCTGGACAGCGGTCTAAATAGGCAATTTTGAGAATGTGTGACCTCCTTGAAATAATTTATCAACAAAAACGAAGACATAGGGACGTAGAAATAGTTGATTTTTATTTTACTGTAAAAAATAATTGCTTGTGGGTTATAAACCAGAATGAAAACAGTCGAGAGCGTTTTCATGGAGAAGTTCTTCATACAAATAAACCCACAAAAAACCTCCAAACGTCCTTAAAAATATAACCATTTCTTTCAGAACATTCATAAACATACACAAGACGTGACATCACTCTATCGACAAAGACATTCTAGATTCATTGACATTATTTATAACTTGTGCGTGCTCGTAAACAATGGATAGCCGTGTACATAAAACAGGCTTTGAGGGTGTTATGTCTTCATGTATGATATGAAGTTTTGTTGTTCAAGATAAGACTTTTGAGTTTGTAACTGACCTTGTATTTACGGTCTTCTGTCGTGTCAGCATAAACTGTATTAAATTGTAGTTCATCATTCTCTTTCTCTTATCCCAATTTATTTGGAGTTGGTGCTGTATTTTTCTTCCATAAATCTCTATCAGGGGCATATCAGTGTTCATTTTAATTCTTTTCATATTATCTTTCACACAATCCGTCCATGTTTTCTTTGGTCTGCCTCTTTTATTATAAACATCCACATTCATAACGAATTTTTTTTTCGTAACATCTCCTCATTCCTCCGCATCACATATCCATCCTATTATAATCTGTTCCTTCTCAACTTTTCTATCACTGATGCTACTTTCAGACTCCCTGTCACATACTTATTCCTCATTCTGTTAATTCTCGTTACACCACACAATCTTTTTAACATTCTCATCTCGGCTACATACAATAATTGCCTTTCTTTAATTTATTTTGTAACACATCAGGTCTGGTCATTTTTGTTTACATAATCATCATCATCATTTCAGCCAAAAGACGTCCACTGCTGGACATTGGCCTCCCCCAAGTAGCTTGGGGGGATATGCCATAATCGCCACGCTTGGCAGGCGGGTTGGCGATCGCAGTTGGTTGGTTAGCTAGAGGCCATCCTCTGGTGAATCGCTTAATTTGGTTTGTTTACATAAATCGACAAAATGTAGAGAACAACAGTTTTTTTCACGATTTCAGGGTTGGTCCCATAAAAAAATTGGTTGAAATTGATGAGTTCCGTTATCTCTTAAAGGATTGTTAATATTTTACAAATAACCCTGCCCCCCTAGCCAAGTGAACGAATGACTTTTCGTTGAGATATGTCATTCCCATACATTTTGATTGTTTTCTATTAGCGTTGACGATTGTAGATTGTCAACATGGCTAGGGGGGCTGTACTTATACCTCAAAAATTGGTCTAACTGATGATGAAGTATCCAACGAACAAACGACTTTGTTTAGAAATTGAGCAAAGCTAGCAGTCTGTGAATAGACAAGATAATTTTCTGTCTGATGGTCTACTATAAAAGATTTATGATTTAACTAGTCACCATCATCTAGATAATAATCACAGGCAAGTCAGAGATAATCTGAATCTAAATGATCATACTAAATCAGTGCCAAAAGTACTTTGTCTCCGAGAATTCCTAGAATAATGACTTCACATTCAAACTATCTATTTGGCCAGAGGTGACCGAACCTAGGTCTCACAAATTAGGGTTCATAGGTCGTCATTCTGTGAGTAATGGCCTAGCTTAGATGTTCGTAGGGTAATGACGATGAAACGTATAGGCCCCTTTCTTGAAGGAACACTATTTGCGTATCTTGGGACTAAAGCAATTTCTGAAAGAACGAACGTCGCGACTGAGTCTAAAATTCCTAGAATAAATAAATGTTGAGTAACGTGTTTTCGGAGCTAGTCAGCCAAATTGTAAGCACTGAAGCGAGTTATGATATTCTTTGAAAGATGAGACGTTTAGATCTTATTGGGAAAGGAATGAGAATCATCTACATAGGTTACAATATTAGGAATCTAGATAGATACCAAATTGTATTACTGACAAGCGATCGCAGCCATGTTGATTTCAATGTTCATTGCTTTACGTATGTTTTGACACAATCCGTGTTATCAGCAACTATGCAGTACGTAATGAATATTGATGTAATGTCAAAATTAAAGCTGCTGTCATTGAGAAAGAATTACGCGATTACCGCAATATACAATTACGTCAGTACTTTAGACTGCAAGTACCTCTAAAATATTATATATCTCTTAACCGACTCGACTAACTTTGCAGTTATTTCAAAGTCATATAGATATGCCTACCCTTACTAATTATTTTATTACTTTTTAATGCATTTATCGTTAGATTTCGTATCGCATGCGTAAATGCGTTAAAAATAATAAAATAAATTGACATTAATTTGTGTTATAAACAAAAAAAAACTACTATAATATAAATGTATATATGTGTGTACAATAAAGAATAAGAATAAGAACTATTTATTATATTTCGATTATTAGGCTGCTTGGCAGTTTCCTTCCACCACCTGCGCGCGCATAGCTATACGTCACTCAACCACAGGTACATCGTGTGATTATAGAAATCCGCGGGCGATTTAAAAAAAAAATATTTTTCTAAACTAAGAAAGAAGAAGGAAAAAAAGTTATAAACATGACTTTTTTTCCTCGCAAGTGTGTTGAAAAACGTCGTATGAAACGCATGAGCAATGTAAATTATACTCTCGGCTTTATTACGCCCTCACCTTTAGCATGGGCTGTAATCCAGCCTCGAGTATAATGAACATCTTAGCTCACTTGTACTATTAACATACGTATTGAAAATTTGATCTTATGAACGAACAGTGTCACAAAGTGTTACTATACAAGTACATTCATTCAAAATATATTATGTTCTGTATTAACATGAGTTCTTAAAAGTCGATGATTTATATAGCACCTTTAACGATAGACACAGTTCTATTACACGTTTTGTTGACTCCGTTTATCAACTCACATAGAAACTAATTTCTATGTACCTATATTTTATTCAATTTGTTCCAACGTACTATTTCATTTCTCAAGGGAAATTTCAAAAAAACAAGGCCGCTTTATTGTCCTTTTTAATTTCATTCTAACTCTTGACTTGCGTAAATAAAAAGTTTTGAAATAAGTGCGCCAAATTGTTCCTTATTGTAATATTATGCTGTGTGGTCCTAGGTTTAGAAAGAGCCACATAATTGCCTCATGAGAAGTACTTTAAGATGCTACATTCAACTATGTCTGCCTTGAATATAGCCTGTCATGTTTCATGATTACGACCAATTATTTTGGTATAGAGAATGTGTAAAAAAATATTAATAATCAGGTTTTCGGTAAAAAAGGCATAACATAACCAGCCCATTACTGTTCAACTGCTAGGCACGGGCCTCTTCTCAGTACGAGAAGGCTACGGCCTTAGTCCACCACGCTGGCCTAGTGCGAGTTGGCGGACTACACACATAATTGAGAACCGTATGGAGCACTCTCTGGTGTGCAGGTTTCCTCACGATGTTTTCCTTCACCGTTAAAGCAAGTGATAATCGAATATAAATCCGCACATGAATTCGAAAATTCAGAGGTGCGGGCCGGGATCAAACTCACACCGTCCTGCATGAAAGGCAAGCGTTCAACCACTAGGCTATCACTGCCATAAGTCAAAAGGCACTTGAAGTAGTAAAATAAATGAGACAACAGTTTGAAAGTAGGAACCTCACCAAAGAAGCATATTAAAATACTACTAGGGAGTAGAGAAAATTCAGGGTAAGGAAAATTAAGGTTTAAAAAGAACTACTCGTTCACTTCTCCATACAAACGTTGAAGGATTGAAGGGTGATCACTCTGTTATTTGATGTTGTAGATCCATAACTAAGCATAACCATAGAACAAATAATAGTACAAGTACATAACATAGATAATATGTCTCTTTATTATTATTATTATTTATTTCAAATCAGATCACAAAAATCCATATGTTAGTAAAAATCGCTTATAGACTATGTTAGTAACATTCTATCCATTACATACAAAATATACCTAGTTAGTTACAATTATAATAATAAATTAATTCATGTACCTCTGTCCATTACCAGCTGTATTCGACCCGCAGTTGTGCATACGGGTCCAGTACTCCAGGAATGGACAGTCTGGCTTGTCTACAATAACTTTTAGAATACTGTTGGTGCTCTCCCGAATCCTGTGCGTCAGGGATGCCGTTCGCTTCCGCATAATGGCATTAAAACAATCCGTTCTGGCTTCAGCAAACATGCCTGACGCACTACAGAAACGCGGCAACCCCAACAGCATTCTAAAAGCGTTATTATACTGGACACGGAGAACGTTGTAAGCCTTCTTCGTATGTCTGACCCACAAAAAGTGTAAATTATAATTGAACCTTATATTTTATTAAAACATCACAAAGCCAACCATTACAAGTTAAACTTACGTTAACATAACATAACAATAGAAACATGATAATTTAAGACAGATACCTAGGTACTACGTTACGTTAAGGAACCAGAATAATTGATTTCCAAATGCATTTGCAACACAACTCAAATTATCATATAGGTTCTAGCAAATCGGCTTACTGTAAATGGTTCGAATTTGAATATAACATGTTCATGTCACTATTTTGAATAGATAACACTTTATTCTTAAACATTTCGAATAACATAATACTACCTATTATACGTAAAATACCAAAAATTGATGTCTTCTTTTGAAGTTTATTGTTGTAACAGAGATAAATGTAGACGACAAAATAAAAAAACTGGCCAAGTGCGAGTCAGACTCGCGCAGTGAGGGTTCCGTACCTCTCAACGACCTGATACCCCATAAAACTGATTTAATTTACGAGAGTTTATCAATAGACATCAACGCACAGTGCGCGAAATATGAATTTTTGCATGTCTTTCTTACGCAGGTACCACCACATATGTCTATGTTTGTCTTATTTTTAGTATTTGTTGCTAATCTACATAATATGCACTATAATCTGACCAAGTTTGACGCTGGTATATATTACCGTTTTGAAGATAGAGCAGGAACAAAAACGTTGATTTGAAACGTCTTTAGTATTAGTCGTGATACACCTCATACCAATACAATTTCTGCGAAAATTTCAACAGGTTACCTGTTACCGTTCAAAAATGCAGCCCTGTGACAGACAGACGGACGGACGAACGGACGGACGGACAGCGTAGCGAGAGTAATAGGGTCCCGTTTGGCACCCTTCGGGTACGGAACCCTAAAAAACAGGGATACAGGGCCAATAGGATACTTTTTTATGAAATTGAATAAAGATAAAGACAACATGCATACACTTTTTGCATAGAGAGACTACGAAAATTTAAATGAAGCTCTTTAGAACACAAACACTGCAAATAATTCCAAATCACCAGTAGGAAATACTACACCAAACAAAACCATATTATTATCTAAATATTCTAACTGTAATTGCACTCGCATAAATCCCGCTATGAAATTCGCACCAACTAAATCACATGTGCTCTCGAAATTCACCCCGAAGTCTAAAGTCGGGCTTGCCATCCGTCCGGATTTAGCCGTCCGGGTCCGTCCGGCTTTCAAAGCATCCGGGATTTCGAAATACGTTAGTAATAAAAATGGAAAGTCAGCAGTGAAGCCGTGACTGAATAGTGGATTGAAAGCCAACTTGTGGTATACCTTTTTGTGTTCGGTGTTAGTTTTCTGAAAGTTCATTAACTCAGCCTATCACAGCCGACTGCTGGACATAGGCCTCTCCCAAATTGCGCCACAACACTCGGTCCTCTTCCTTCCGCATCCAGTCCCCCCCAAAAAGAAAGAAAGTTAGTGAAAGTTATTTAAGTTATGGTTCTTCTTCATAGGACCCACTATTTAGAACCGTGCAACTAGAGCCTTACACATCATAAGTATCTGTAATTAGGTCTTTTTGAAATAGAAACAATTTGAATTTTTGTTCTTCTTATCGGTATCTATACATCACTCAATGAGTATTGATTTGATAGATAGATAGAATATGCTTTATTGTACACCATGAACATAGCAGTAAACTGGAACAACGTATAAATGATTGGTACATTGGCGATGTTATCGCTAAAAGCGATATCTTCCAGACAACCTTTGGATGGACAAAGAAAACGTAAGATCTGGATCATGGATGGATGTGATATCAATGAAATGAAAGCTATTGTCATTGAGAGTGCGTCACATAATTACCCACAGCTACTAAAAGTGAGACGCATTAATATTCCTAATAAAACAATACACCAAACTTTTCCTTTTGAGAAAACATCTAGCATCTATGTATTACAATTATGTGCTAACTGCCTCGTTGGTCTAGTGGTCGCAAGTGCGACTGCTGAGCGTGGGGTCCTGGGTTCGATTCCTGGGTCGGGCAAAGTGTTATTGGGTTTTTCATTAGGAAATTCTCAGTAGCAGCCCAGAGTCTGGATTTGTGCCCGGTTAGTGGCAATAGGCTCGCCCCCTATTACATGGGACTTATACATAACTGGCGAAATGTGGGTGTACTATACACCTCTGCCTACCCCTTCGGGGAAATACAGGGGTGATGTTATGTTATGTGCTGTACAATAACTGATCCGTTCAATACTTCTTACTCGGACGGACGAGTCATCCACCAAACAAACTAATTGAACCAAACTTACTTCTATAAAAGTCGATCCATCTTTATTATGTAAGATATCAGCAACTGGTAGGAGCTTTTCTCGTTTTAACTTCGAAGGTTATACTCGAATTATAAAAAACCGGCCAAGTGTGAGTCGGACTCATGCAGTAAGGGTTCCGTACCATCCATCGACGTGATACCCCATAGAAACTGTGTCAAACCCTCGGTTCCTTTCCTTGAGGGTTTGGTCTGGGGGTTGAGTTATACAAATTGTTTGAATTCACTCAGGAATGCGGATTAGTGATGCCAACACCTAACCCGAGTCTGTTTATTCAGACTGGGCCTTTGCAGGCCTTACATGCTCCTGTAAACCAGAGGTGGGGCAGATAATTTGTCAATTGAGTCAGTGTCCATGTCAGTCAGTTTCATTAATTTAATTTTAATACAATATTCAATCAAGTGTAATAATACTTTAATTAATGAATTTATGATTTGAGTATCTGTAATAACTTAATTTGTATTATGAATATAGTGATTACACCATGATATCAAAGAACAAAAAAATGCTTAATTCTAAAGAGCCAAACTTAACGGCAGAGAATCTTAACACCGAGATGTAAAAATCAATTGGAATTGCACAACGCCATCTAGTGACAAGTCGACAAACGAAAATGGAATGATTGATGTGTTAAGATTGTGTTTGTTCACAAACAAACTGATTTAATTTACTAGAGTTTATCAGACATCGACGAACGTAAGCGAAATATGAAATTTTGCAGCTCTTTCTTACTTAAGTACCACCACATATGTGTATAGTTGTCCTGTTTTTAGTATTTGTTGCTAATAGTATGCACTATAATCACACCAAGTTTGACGCTGGTATGTATTACCGTTTTGAAGATAAAACAGGAACAAAAACGTTGAAAACTATGCATGTTTTGCAAGGTTTCTTGTATGGGGTCCCCCTTTGGTTTAAACTTTTTTTATTTTTAGTATTTGTCGTGATACACACCATAGTAACACATATTATGAGATTTCAACTGGTTATCTATTACCAATACAAAGATACAGCCCTTTGACGGACGGACGGACAGCGTAGCGAGAGTAATAGGGTGCCGTTTGCACCCTTTGAGTACGCAACCCTAAAAAGGAAATACACGATATTTATTATTTTAGAGACTGAAAGCGCATTTTTTTCAAAAGTTTGAAAATAGGACAAGAACCGCGCGCGGGCGAATAGGCGCGAATGAAAGTAATTGTTGTTGAATATGTGTTGAATTAATTTGTGTATTGTTTCCTTGAAATTCAGAGAAAAGTACTATACAAGTCTCGGCCGAAATAGCAATTAACAGCCTCGTTTAGTTAAAAAAGGACTCAGCTTGCGCCTCGTCCTTTTAAAACATCCTTCCAATATTACTTGGCCGTCAATTGCTTTATTTCAGGCCTCGGCAGTAATATACTATTATAAGTAATTCCATCAATGTTCCACGTGTTGCCACACACAAACAAACAAACAAACAACAAACACAAAAACACCACAACATTGCGGTATAGACGACGAGATGATTCGGACATCGGTATGATAGTATTAATTTCTTGCAAAAATATTACTGTGCCTAGGTTTTTATTTAATTTCTTAATGGGCTTGCGTTTGACCGCCACCTCACTTGAAATTAAGCGATTGTGTATTCAACGATAGTACACGCTTACCCAGCAAAAACCTATTCACTCGAGCCTTGAAGACCACCAGATTATTCTTGTCGGGAAAGATAGGAAGGAATTCCACTCTTTTGATTTCTACTACTTCAAAAATTCTGCCTTACTCAGAAATACCAATATTTTCATGATCAGAACTAATGAACCACAAAACCAATACAGCAATTACATTTTTCTTTCATTAAATATTACTATCTTGCAGTAAAATGTTTCAATTGAAACTAAAACGGAAAGAAAGTGAATAAAGTTATCAACCCTTTGCTATAAACATTCAGTTGAGATTTACGACAGCACTTAAACGTTGAAAGAACTATGAAGTTCCCTGTTATAGTGTTTGTACGTAAAGTCTTATTATAAAAGAAAATGAAGTTTTAAACATAGGCAATAAAAATAGTATTTTAAATAAAACGATAAAATTGCCGTTGAATTCCCCGAATAGTAATAGAGATATATATATATATATATATAATTTTATAGAAAACTAAGCTATGCCCGTGGTTTCGCCTGCATAGAATTCAGTTTATCACAGTAATATTTTATCACGCATCCCTCGGGAACTGTTTTTCTTCCCGGGTTAAACAGTAGCCTATTTAGTTTTGGAAATTACTATACAAATTTACTGAAAAATTTTTTTTACCAGTTTTATTTAAGTATATTCATAACCGTAACTGGTAAAAAATGTATTTCAGTAAATTATTGGATGTTATAATCAGTGTGCTAAATTTCATCCTAATCCATTCAGCAGTTGAGTTGGACAAACAAACTAACAAACAAACCTATTTAAGATCTTCTGTACCATATCCTTGCGAATAAATATCTTTATCTTTATCCATAGGTACTTTCACATTTATTATGTTGGTGGGATTGTAAAACCAACAAATTATTAATTTGCAAAATTGCCGGTTACTGGGAATTGTACAAGAGAATAAAATATTTCTATCAAACTGGGAATCAAACTTGGGGAACTTAATAGGTAACTAATTAGTATTGGGGTGCATTAAAAGAGCCTCCACGAGTGACGCTATTTGATTGATCGTCCGGCGCACTCTGGGCAGTCAGCCCCGCTACCAACCTGCTGACTGGCTAATCTTTTCCCCACGGCATGAGCTATTATCATTATGTAGCTCATGTCGACACGATAGAAGAAGTAGAGTTTATTTACAAAGGTAAAGATTTACTACATTTTAAGGTGGGGTTAGGTGCTATAGATAGGATTATGTATTAATACAAGTTTTATGTAGGTATGCTACAACAAAGTAAATCAAAATCTTATACACCAAGACCCCTTAAAAAGTCCTTATACGATCGAGATTCCAACGACACTCGCCTTTGATTTCAAACAATACTCACAAAAACCATTCGAATGAGAAATTTCTTAACTTTTGCACTTCTGAAACAGCAGTGAAAAAAACGCTTCAAAGTTGCTATGTTTTCTACTTTTATTTTTAAAATAATAGAAGATTTAATCTTTTTCTTTCTACAAAAGTGTAGTAAATTATTAATACGTATCTTTTTACGACCAGAACTGTCTTCATATTCAATTTTAAAAAAATAGTTTTACTTCTCTTCTTCTATCGTGTCGAAATAAAGATGATAGCTCATCATCATCATCATCCTCCTGCCCTTATCCCAAACGATGATTACAGCTCATACCATGGGAAAAAGATTAGTCAGTCAGCAGGTTGGTAGCGGAGCTGACTGCCCAGGATGCGCCGAAATATCATCACTCGTGGGCTTCCACGCCAAAAAAAGCCTTCATTTAATGTATCCTATTATTTTAATCACCGAGACGATCTTCAATTTTATAAAATTGGTTTTACTGGCGAACCAGAACTAAACTATTTTGAGGAGCCGTTATTGACTTTTCATGCAAAAATAAGTTAATAATAAAATAATCATTCATTGTTTGAGACTGCCTCGTTGGTCTAGTGGTCGCAAGCACGACTGCTGAGCGTGGGGTCCTGGGTTCGAGTCCCGGGTCGGGCAAATTGTTAGTGGGTTTTTTCATTAGAAAATTCTCAGTAGCAGTTTGGAGTATGGATTTGTGCCCGGTTAATGGCAATAGGCTCGGACCCTATTACATGGGACTATAACATATCTGGCGAAATATGGGTGTACTATACACCTCTGCCTACCCCTTCGGGGAAATACAGGCGTGATGTTATGCTATGTCATTGTTTACGAGACCTTAGTTTGAGTAACGATGGAAACGTGTGATCGATTATATCGACTATATATATATTGTTTGGTGGCAGAAACAGGTATGGTTTAAAATTATCACAAATGTTTATAGCATCTGACTTTTTTTGGAATTTTCAGGATAACAATTTAAATTGTGGAAAGAAAAAAACACTCACGAGCAGGATTCGAACCTGCGACTCCTGGCTCAGTACGCCAGTGCTTTAGCCACTAAGCTACCGTGAACACTGCTCGTGGTATCGAAATTCTCATTCATGTGGTACGTCTTTGGGTGACGTCAGCGATATCTTATTAAGAAACAGTGTTTCTTAACCGACTCGACTAACTTTGCAGTTAATTCAAAGTCGTCTAAATATGCCTATCCTTACTAATTAATTTATTATTTATTAATAAAACAAAGTTTAACCGGATTAAATCGCGTATATTATTTAAATTGGTTTCCCTGACGTTTCGAAAGCTTTGCAGCATTTCGTGGTCGCAAGTAGACTAAGATGACAAGCGTCTTTACAAATATTTCAAAAAAATTATTTTAAACTCGGTCCAAAAAATAATCAAGTCCCAAACAGCACGCAACACTGTAAAAGATAATGATATTGTGAGTGATTACTGCGTGCATCGAAACGATTTTAATTAATAATATTGTACGGTAGATTAAAATATTTTTTTAGAAATATTTGTAAAGACGTTTGTCATCTTAGTCTACCTGCTACCACGAAATGCTGCAAAGCTTTTGAAACGTCAGGGAAACCAATTTAAATAATATACGCGATTTAATCCGGTTAAACTTTGTTTTATTATAATGTGTAGTGATCGCGAAAACCTAAGAAGTTATTATTATTTATTATTATTAATTTTCAGGATAGTTTAAGTTTTACCAACATACAAGCAAACACCATTACATCATAACTAATTTTCATCTCCCGTTTTCCATTACGATATCCCCCTAACAGATGGCATCAAAGCCCATATTTTGCTAGCATTTCACACGTCGCTCTCACTGGCGTTTATAAATCTGAATCCTGCGCGTAATGGCGAAGTGCCCTTGGGACGCATAGTGGCTGGTATTTCATTGCTAACGTTAGGAACGATTGAGGGACTGAGGGAAAGCTTTGTTGGATTGTCTTTGTTCGTGTTTTTGGTGATTCTGTGGTGAAATAAAATGTTCTCCAACTTGCTCGGAAATTGGTTCAATATTCAAAAAAAATACATCAATCGGCTCTTTTCTGTACGCAACGAAATAACACGCCAGCAATATCCGATACGACAATAATAGAAATAGCTGGACAGTTTTTTATTTTTTTTATTATGCTACCGAGGTTTTTAAGTACACACTTACATACATTTTGTGTTTTTAGGTACAAAATATTTATCATAATAGGTTTAAAGAATTTTATTTCTCATAAGAACTTACAAAACAGTTAGCTTATAATGACATACAAAAATACTTACAACTAAATTTGTACTTACATAATTCTTTAGCTTAGTTTTGAACACATTCATGTTAATAAAACAAAGTTTAACCGGATTAAATCGCTTATATTATTTAAATTGATTTTCCTGACGTTTCGAAAGCTTTGCAGCATTTCGTGGTCGCAGGTAGACTAAGATGACAAGCGTCTTTACAAATATTTCTAAAAAAATATTATAATCTACCTTACAATATTATTAGTTAAAATCGTTTCGATGCACGCAGTAATCACTCACAATATCAATATATATTATTTTTCATTACATTCATGTTATCACATTCTTTTAGATCCTCTGGTAATCTATTGAACAGCTGTGCTCCTTCATACGATAACGATTTCTAGCCGTAATTAGTCCGTGGTTTCATTAATTTGAGTTCATTTTTGTTCCTTAGGTTGTGTGTTAACTAACGGCCTCGTTTAGTTACAAAGGAAAAAGGTTTTTAAATCACTTCGGTAGTACTCGGCTTCGCCTCGTACTTCCAATGTTACTCGGCCGTCAATTGCTTCATTGATTTGGAGGTAAATTAAAGTATTAAAACAATTTTTAAATAAATCTAATGAATTTATTAAAACAAATTGCTGAGCTGGCCATCCATTTGGTGCAATAAGAAAGAAGGAAAGGAAGAAATTTAAAATTTTAGCCGAAAGACATCCACTGCTGGACATAGGCCTCCCCCAATTAAGGGGGGATATGCCATAATCGCCACACTTGGCAGGCGGGTTGGCGATCGCAGTTGGATGTTTAAATACTCAGAGACCGCTGCTGCCATCCTCTGGTGAATACCTTAGTCGCCTTTTACGACACCCATGAGAAGATATAAGGGTAGTGCAATTCTTTATGTCCGGCACCACACGGAACAATGTCTTGCTATACGATACATTTTTACATTATAGCTGCAGTGTACCTACTCCAGAGGCTCCTGAGGCTCTCACACCATTCCAATACATTTCCAATACTTGCAATAGATAATAAACATAATATTTGGAGTCATCTGTTTCCCTCACACTCATCAGGAAAGGACACAGAATAACACCGAAATGACAAATGCAGACCGTTTTTCACGAACATTGAACAAATGGTCTCATCCGATGTTATGTGGGTGAGGGAAAATTGTGGCGAGTTAAAGACGTGTTGATATTAATAACGGTTAACATACTATTATGGTATGGTGGGCTTTATTATTCCAGTTTATTAAGGTTAACTTGGGAATGGAATAATAAAAGTATTTGTTTGTTTTTTCTTGACCACTATTCATTATTCTGTTGGACACAAAGTTTAATTAAACTACAAAATCAAATAGAAAACATAAGGAAAAGAAAGAAGGAAAAATAGTTTATTGTCCCAGTTATGCAACATTAAAAAAAAAACAATGCAAAGAAGAAATACAAAAATAAATTTAATAAACCGGCCAAGTGCGAGTCAAACTCGCGCAGTAAGGGTTCCGTACCTCTCAACGACCTGATACCCCACAAAAACTGATTTAATTTACGAGAGTTTATCAAAAGACATCAACGTACAGTGCGCGAAATATGAATTTTTGCATGTCTTTCTTACGTAGGTACCACCACATATGTCTATGTTTGTCTTATTTTTAGTATTTGTTGCTAAACAACATAATATGCACTATAATCTGACCAAGTTTGAAGCTGTATTACCGTTTTGAAGATAGAGCAGGAACAAAAACGTTCGAAAAAATGCACGTTTTTTGAGGTTTCTTGTATGGGGACCCCCTTTAATAAATAATAATAAATAATAAAATCATTTATTTCAGACTACGAGTGTCCATAATTTGGTTAGTAACAACCCTTTGGTTTTAGACTTTTTTTTTGTTTTTAGTATTTGTAGTGATACACCTCATAGCAACACAATTTCTGAGAAAATTTCAACCGGTTACCTATTACCGTTCAAAAGATACAGCCCTGTGCCAGACAGACGGACGGACGGACAGCGTAGCGAGAGTAATAGGGTCCCGTTTGGCACCCTTCGGGTACGGAACCCTAAAAAACCACTTAAAATATAAAGTAGCAGTGGTAGCAGTAGTATAAGTGGCAGTGGGCGAGGCACATTGCTCCCAGAACGGGTAGCCGATGGAGCCGTAAAGTTTTGGAGTGGAGACCGCATACTGGAAAGCGCAGCGTGGGTAGGCCCCCCACAAGATGGACCGACGACCTGGTGAAGGTCGCGGGAATCCGCTGGATGCGGAAAGCGCAGGACTGGTCGTAGTGGCGATACTTTGGGAGGCCTATGTCCGGCAATGGACGTCTTTCGGCTGAAATGATGATGATGATGTGAATATAAAGTAAGTACAGAAAACAATTTTCAAAAGTCTCTCTGCCCCTCTTTAAACTAACTTTTCAACTTCAAAATAAAATACCACAGAAAAAATTCACGAACAGTAAGCAACATAACGTGTGCGAACAGGGAAAACCGTGGATACTCAAGGTGAGGATGTGTTGGTATTAAATCATTGTTAATGTCTCGGATTAGCCCGCTATCTGTGTTATGGTTATTGGTGTAATATGGCTGGTTATAATGGTGTTTTCTTATGGTGTTCTGGCATGAGAGAAAATTAATTTTCTGTTGTTAGTGAAAGATCCATATTTTCAGCTGTAGAGACTGTGGGAAAATAACATGGATTTTCCTTAATTATTGTTTTATTAATCTGTGGTCGCATTCATAAATGCAGGGTGAGCTCTAAAGCCAACCAGTTCTCAAAAGATGTCGCTGCCATTTGTTAAGACGGATTCAACATGGAAGAAAATTTCGACACTGAAAGCAAATATCGTGGTAGCTTAGGTCGTGGACTAGAGTGACCGGTGGCTTACTGAACCAGAGGGTAGCAGGGTCGCAGTCTTCTTGCAGTCGAATTTATAACTTTCGAATAATTTTCTTCCACAGCCTATTCACTATATCCTACTAGATTTTAGCGTTCTCGTGGTGACACCGTTGTTCTCTATCTCGTGCTATAATTTAATATTCTTCTCAATATGAAAAGAATAGTGAAGGAATGGATAATGAACCTATATCTAAAAGGCGGTAAATATCTAATCACATTATTTTATGATGAACTGTAGAATAATAATTTGAGTTTGGTGATCAAAATAAAAATAAATACCTTAGTCATTTAACTCACTTTTTATGACAAATATAATCTAATTGAGGTATGAACTATATGCGTTACATGAGTAATAAGTAAAAATCGCCTAGACTTGCCATGCGTGACTTTTCTGCAAAAATATGTTAGGTTATCCATCGTAAAATTTACTCGCCCTCACTTCCTTATGACGCATGACGTCACGAACGCGTCACAAAATGTGCAAATCACGCGAACACAACAGATTATCGTTTATTTACCGATAAATTACGACAAAGCTACGACACATGTCAGATTTTGCGACACGATTGTCGTTTAAGACTAAAAATATTTTGATATAATTTTAATTGGTTCATAGATTATTTATGTCTCAATCAATCAATCAACTCAGCCTATCGCAGTCCACTGCTGGACATAGGCCTCTCCCAAGTTGCGCCACAACGCTCGGTCCTCTGCCTTCCGCATCCAGTCCCCCCAGCCACGTTCCATCTGGGCTGGGCAGCATTTGGCAAACTTCGCCGAGTCTTCTCGTCGCCTATACCGCAAAGTTTGAAGACAAAGGTCTTCAACCAGTGCGTCCTGCCAGTCATGACTTACGGTGCCGAGACGTGGACACTGACAGTTGGGCTAGTCCACAAATTCAAAGTCGCTCAGCGAGCTATGCAGCGAGCTATGCTTGGAGTTTCTTTGAAGGATAAAATCCGTAACGAGATTATCCGGAGAAGAACCGGAATGACCGACATAGCTTGTAGGATCAGTAAGCTGAAGTGGCAGTGGGCTGGCCATGTCTGTCGAAGGACCGATGGCCGTTGGAGCAGACGAGTCCTTGAGTGGAGACCGCGAATCGGCAAACGCAGCGTAGGGCGCCCCCCTGCCAGGTGGACCGACGACCTAAAGAACGATTTATGTCTCACTAACCATAAAATATCCTATGACTAGCATTAGCCTTCTAATGAATCAGAGTCGGGTTAGTTACACCATTTATCACTCAAGAACTCAAAAATGGCTAGACCTATTTTAATGAAATTTGGCACACAGAAGTTGAATGTTTTTATGAATAAAAACCTGTGGCCTGATGGAGTATCATTCTGTAGGTTTGTTTACTATAGCGGCAGTGAGCGGCGGCATCGGCAGGGCGACCTGCAGTCGAGTGACAGTATTAATAAAGTTCGCTAATGGATAGCATACAAAATAAAGATAGTAATAATATACTTACTAGCTCCTTTGTGAAAGAGCTCGTCCAGGGAAGTACTACCACCGTGCCTACTTCTTCGCTAAATAGTGATGCTTGCATTGCTGTGTTTCGATCTGAAAGGTACGGGTGCCGGTGAAATTACAATCACATGAGACTTTCCATCTCCATGTCTCAGTTTGTTTGTCTCATAACCCGGATCAACATATAGACTTTTTATCCCGGGAAGATTAACAGTTTCTGAGGGATGCGCGATAAACGACATTCACGCGGGCGAAGTCGCGGGCATAGGTTAGTATGAAATTAACAACCTGGGGAAATACTGCAACTACCAACAAACTAAGCAAAAGGAATGACACTCCAAGTATTTACCAAAAATATTTTAGGGTAAGGAAATAACTTATTATGGCAACTCTGTTAAACAACTGTCATATTGCCAATGATTTATAAATATCATTGCATTTATCATTGTTGTAAATGCGATAATTTTTACCACAACACTCGAGACTATGACGATAATAGTAAAAATATAATGAGTAGATGATAGTCGTAACATTTTATCTAGGAATAGTCTTACGCGTGTAACGTCCCTTATTTTCACAACACGTTGCGTGGCGCTGCTTTTTGACGCTGACGTCACAAGACAGATGGTTTGACGAACCATTAATCTTGGTTTACACCGAATTACACTGGAAAAAGTGTTTGTTAATTGTTTACGTCGACTATATCTAAGAAAGAGCAGTAGAATTGCATGGAGGGCCTCATGGAAAAGTGGCTACAACGAAAATTAATGGATCTGCAAGGTCAAGGGAAAATTCAGAATAGGTGACTTTTCTTAAGTACCACCAAGTGATGTGGAGATCACGTGACTTTAGTTCAGGTCGGTCATTGTACAGTCTAACAAAGCAATTAGTATCCAGAGTCACCAGATATAAATGAAGTTTTCTCAGAAGATTATGGATGTTTTCGAGTGAAATATCATTATAATAACGGATAAAGTTAAACTGTATTTATACAAAACCCTGATCAAACAGTTCTATAATAATTTCCTGAGAAATTTTTATCTATATCTGGCGACCCTGGATACTAATTGCTTTGTTAGACTACAGGATGAAATCAAATACAGTCGACTTTTAAAGGTGGATTCTATCAATAAAACTGAATAACTTTTCTCAAGAAGTTTGGATCGTCAGACTAAAAAAAAATTTTTACTTCACATACAAAACTTTGTTTATACCAAAAGGAATATTGTGCAATTGTGTGTCCCAATCACATCCAAGTTTAACCCAAAACTGTTAATATTATTGGCTAATCGCACCACAGGAAAATCAACACTTCACTTGCATAGTCTTGCCATTTCACTTCATCATTCCATTTCACTTGCGGCTTGATAGTCCACTGATGTTTTGATACAACGAATAATGATATTTTCTGAACCACAATACATGAAACAGAAACCTGTACAGTAAAACAAAACATGTTTGCCTAGGGGTATCGTTCCCATATTTTGTTTTGAATAATTTAGTTACAAACGGTGACAACGCCAAATGAATTGGATTTAAAATTTAATATTAATCAACAAAACTCGAATTGATAAAACGTTAGGATAAAGGCTTTATTTGTATTATATTATTTGTTGAGAGTGCTGTAAGCTAGATATGCTAACATGGGCTTTTGATATTTGAGGTAGAAGAAAACACGAAAATGTTTAAAACACGAAAGGATTGTTGTATTATCTACCTCTTTAAAATTCACTGATAATTTAAGTTGCCGTTTCAAAAAATTTAGTTGACAAATCGTAGGCTTTACGTACAAATAATATTAACAGACTTTAAGAGGAACTTAAATAGTACAACTCGCATAATAGTAAAAACAAGTATCGAAGATAAAAGAAGAAACACGCTGACCATTATTATTATTTGAGGAAAGAGGTAGGGTTTTGAACGCCCCTAAGCCACTGCGACCTAAAAGATCTATTGTGACGCCTCTTGCAGCATTACAGCACTTTCCCAAGCTGCAAGTCAATCATAAAGTCGACTATGACCTTGGGAGAGGAGGATTTGATCTCCTGCATTGAGATGACGTGGCCTCCAAGATGCTGGCTTCTGATGTGGTGCACTGCATCATATTCGCATAGGATATGGATGGGCGTCTCATCCTTTTCGCGACAAAACCTGCAAACTGTGGTATCACTGAGACCCATTCTGTGAAGGTGTTTGTTCAGCTTGCAGTGCCCAGTAAGGGTTCTTGTCAGGATTCTTATCTGATTTTTGTTCAACGAAAGCGCTTCTTTCGTAAACCTTTTTTTGAAGCCCACAAGTAGCGCTTTCGAGTGTTCTTGGCCTGGGGATTTTTCCCAAAGGCTAATACTTTGGTCAGTTCCCCAGTTTTTAAGGTAGGCTGTAGTGGTGCATTTAGGAATGCCACAGATTGGCTCCGGGCCCACATTGGGGCTTTCAGCACCAGCTTTAGCCAGTTCATCAGCGGCTTCGTTGCCCCTAATGCCACAGTGTCCAGGTACCCATCCTAGTGCCACCGAGTTTGCCGCTCCTAGTGAGTTTAATAGCTGGACACACTCCTTTACAAGTTTGGAGTCAATTTCCTCTGAATTTAAGGCTTTTAAAGCAGCCTGGCTGTCAGAGAAGATGAAGATTCGCCTATTAATATATGTCCTCTGCAGACTTAAACGGACACATCCAATAATGGCAAATAATTCCGCTTGAAACACAGTGGTATGCTGGCCTAGGTTGGGGAATTTTTTTTACCTTTACGCTGACCATGGTTCGTTTTACTTATTATTTCGAAAGTTAAACATCACGCAAACTACTAACAATAACACATCCTTACCAAATTCATTTCTTGCAGTAACAGTTCGTTTATAAAATCTCAAAAGATCTATGACGTCCCTGCCTAGTGATATAGCAGCCACGAAATACCCAAATAAAAGCCGAAACAATCAGCCACCGCTATATATTACAGAGAATCCCGCACAGACACGATAATATATTGTACGTAAAGCTGAGAAATGTTCGCCACACCCCAAGGAAACGGTTGTTCTTAGTCTTGCATCACTTTTTCCTCATAACGTGAAATGGCCTCAATTTATACCAACAAAGTATAAGGAAGCATTTGAGTTGAAAATCATAAAGTGAGGCGCGGTAAATTTTTTGTGTGATGGAGTTTGGGGTTTGGACTTGAGAAAAGTTTGTTTGATAATAGTGGTTTGAATGTTGATGAAAACTTAAGAGAATTGGTTACTGAAGAAGGGAAGCAAGCTAAAGAAGAGATTGATGAAATGTATGATAGATGGACCAATACACCTTTTTTTTTTTTATGATTTATAGATCTGCTCTTGACCACAATCGAGCAAACCTATTAGGTGCCGATACACCTAGCCAGGAAGGCAGAAAACACTGAGATGACAGTTGATAAATGTACCTAATATAGACAAAAATATATGGTGCACCAACTCCAAAAACATTCGGTTAAGGGAAAAATAATGAAGGTTACTGTCCACTACAAGGCAAAGGAAAAGTAGTAGTAATAGTTTTCGTAGTAGTAGAGCTCCTTTGTGAAAGAGTTCGTCTGGGGAAGTACTACCACCGACCACTGTATCTACTACTCCGTCAAACAGTGATGCTTGTATTGCTGTGTTTTGGTATGAAGGGTACTGGTGCCGGTGAAATTACAATCACATGAGACTTTCCATCTTCATGTCTCAGTTTGGCGAACCGACTTGCGGTACCATTTAGGTAATAGCCTGGGTGGTATTGAAGTTGTTATGGACAAAAGGCCCACCTGGTGTTAAGTGGTTGCCACTTAACACCAGGTGGGCCTTTAGCTCGTTTCGCCATCCTGTACTATAAAAAAACCGGCCAAGAGCATGTCGGGCCATGCTCAGTATTATAGGGTTCCTAATTACAAACGAATCAAATCGAATATCATTGTTATTTTAGTTTTTGCAAACAGCGCCACCTACCGCTGAATTTAAGAAGCTAAATTGAAGAAGTGTGTGTCATATCAATATAACACAAAGTTACTTTTTGTGATTTTTTTAAATAGGAAGTAACTAAAGGAGCATTATTTGCTATGATCATTTTTCTCTAAAGTCAATGACCTTTGAACTAGGACGTCTTAAGTATTTTGCAGTTTTCTCACTATATTACTATATTTTCGTGTTTGTATTGGATTTTGTTGTCTGTAAATAAAGTATTTATTATTTCCTTTATTGCAGTGAATCTACATATAAATTATATTTTTAAATATTTCTACAAAACAAAGAAAAAACATTTAAAAATATAAAAAACAGTATCCCACCGGCATCGGGAACAGGGTCCAAGCTACCGGCGGTCAGGGCTCCACAGAAAGGAACCTCCTCACTATGCGTGCCGTTTCAAGGAGTACTACCTTCTGCATCTGGCCCTTGATCCAGCCGCCTAACGAGAGCCTCCTTAGGTGTTGATCGAGGCTCTTGGCTATTAAGCCATTGGCCGTGATGACTATCGGCACAATGATTGCTGAGTGCACATCCCACATGTCGACAACCAGTACTAGTATTTATTATTATTATTATTATAACTCAAAAATGTATAATCACATTATACTCGAAATGATTTTAAAAGAGACTTTTTATAAAGGTCTATCAATGTGGAAGATTATAAGTTTCTACGTTGCATAGTTTAGAAATTGCAGTGGGGGGGGACACATTGCAAGCCACTTTGGCGGGCTGTATTTTGCAGATGGTATACCTGATGAAAAATTATGTATGAAACATTACCTAAATTTTAGTAGACCTATTCAATGATACATCACACGACGGGGTGCAGCGAAAAAAAAAATTTCATACCCGTTTCACATGTATGGGCGCCACCCCTAAAATACGTAATCAAGATTTTTTTATTCTTTTAAAATTGAGATCTATATCTAGACCATTTTTAACAAAATTTAATTTACTTATGTTTATAACTGTAGAAGTTATTAAGCTGTAAAGGCTTAGGACAGACGGACAGACGGACAGACGGACGGACGGACAGACATGACGAAACTATAAGGGTTCCTTGTAGGGCTACGGAACCCTAAAAAGGCCTTTCACTTCTATCTGTCTAATGCTGTTAAGGAACAGTCTTCTTAGAAGGAGTCTACATAGCTCAACCCATTACCGTCGTTTGAGTTTGCCGACGTTTGCCAGTTGTAGGGACCCATTTTTGGACCGTAAGTTTGGCTCATTGGTCATCTGACATGTGGCAGATGTGTCTACTGATAATGATTACTCTGAGAAAATTGGACATAACTAACTATTTCGGTAGCTTTTATCATCATCATCATCATCATTTCAGCCGAAAGACGTCCACTGCTGGACATAGGCCTCCCCCAAGTATCGCCACAACGACCGGTCCTACGCCTTCCGCATCCAGCGGATTCCCGCGACCTTCACCAGGTCGTCGGTCCACCTTGTGGGGGGCCTACCCACGCTGCGCCTTCCAGTACGCGGTCGCCACTCCAGAACTTTACTGCCCCATCGGCCATCCGTTCTGCGAGCAATGTGCCCCGCCCACTGCCACTTATGTTTGGCAATTCTTCGGGCTATGTCGGTTAATTTCGTTCTCCTGCGAACCTCCTCATTTCTCATTCGATCACGCAGGGACACTCCGAGCATAGCCCTCTCCATTGCCCTTTGAGTGACTTTGAGCCTTCTTATCAGGCCCATTGTGAGCGACCACGTTTCAGTACCGTAAGTAATTACTGGCAACATACACTGGTCAAAGACTTTCGTCTTGAGACACAGCTTTAGCTGGTAGTAGCTTTTATAGTAACTGGATATGTAACAAATTCTAATGATCCGATAATTGGATTCATAATTATATTGCCAGAAGATCCTGTTTTTCGATTGTGTCTTTACGGTTACCAGAATAATTCTTTACGGAACTGACTATCGGAACTGTTTTAAAGTTTCAAAGATAAACAAGAATTACCTTTTTCTTCACTCTAAAAGTGAACAAAGGATCGAAGTCAGAACTTTTTCACTTCTTTGTTTCACCGGCTACAACTTCAGCGAACTACTAAATGTAATTTAAAACTGTCCACAAAACACTGGAACACAATAAATCAGGAACTTACTGTAGTATTTAAAATTCGCAAAAAAAACTGAGTATATTTAAAGTTTCGGATTATATTTGAAATCTAAAACAGCCGAACTTTGTAGCAAAAAATTCAAACTGATGCACTTTTTGAATTTATTCAGAAACTAAGAAGTAGTTTTTAAGATTGCCTGCGGGGGAAGTTTCACTCTTGGAATTATGTAATTTGTGAAGTTCTTCCTTAATCTGAGAATTGAGGAAGTGGTGTATCAACTGTTTTTGATTTAACCGCTACATATTCATTGAGATATTTTTACTTTTTTTTATTGGACATGACACTGCACATCTGAAGTCGATATACAAAAACGATATAAATAAATAAAAACCGGCGCCAAGTTCTAGTCGGACTCGCGCAGTTAGGGTTCCGTAACTCTGAACGACCTGATGTACCATAAAAACTGATTTAATTTACGACAGTTTATCAAAAGACATCAACGCACAGTGCCTGAAATATGAATTTTTGCATGTCTATCTTACGCAGGTACCACCACATATGTCTATGTTTGTCTTATTTGTAGTATTTGTTGCTAAACTACATAATATGCACTATAATCTGACCAAGTTTGACGCTGGTATATATTACCGTTTTGAAGATAGAGCAGGAACAAAAACGTTGAAAAAAATGCATGTTTTTTGAGGTTTCTTGTATGGGGACCCCCTTTGGTTTTAGTTTTTTTTTTGTTTTTAATATTTGTCGTGATACACCTCATAGCAACACAATTTCTGAGAAAATTTCAACCGGTTACCTATTACCGTTCAAAAGATACAGCTCTGTGACAGACAGACGGACAGACGGACGGACGGACGGACAGCGTAGCGAGAGTAATAGGGTCCCGTTTGTCACCCTTCGGTTACGGAACCCTAAAAATCAGGTGGTCCCTATATTTTTTCGATTTAAGTGAATACAAATATAGGGACCAACTGATTATTTTTTCGCGATTTCAGGGTTGGTCCCATAGTAAAAGTTGTTCATAATGATGAGTCCAATGACCTCTTTTCGGGAAAGAAGCCATTAAAATTTCAGCATGTATAATAATCGCTGAATCTAAACCAGCGCTAGAAACTCTGCTCTCTAAAGTACTGAGGGGACTACTGTCACTGCTTTTATCGGGAAAGCAATATTTTATTTTCTGCCGCTTGTTTAGTGTGAGTTTGTAGACTACACACACAAATAAGAACTGTATGGAGAACTCTCTGGTATACAAATTTCCTGATTATGTTTTCCTTCAACGTTGAAACAAGAGATAACCAAACCCATACTCTAAAAAAAGTCATCATCATCATCATCATTTCAGACGAAATACGTCCACTGCTGGACATAGAAAGAAAAAAGAAAAAGAAAGAAAAATAGTTTATTGTCACAGTTAACGACGCGCAACATTTAAACAACGGTGATAAACACAAGCAGGTAAGTTATAGGTGGGGTTACATAGAAAGTAAAACAAAAAAACACACAAGTAAAAAATTAAGAAAGAAAGTCGATACAAAATATATGAAATGTAAAGTCGACCGTATGACAGTGGCAACACCCGAGTCTGAAAACTGCCCTTACTAGGCTACACCCAAGCATCGCCAACAACGACCGGTCCTGCGCTTTCCGCATCCAGCGGATTCCCGCGACCTTCACCAGGTCGTCGCGTCGGTCCACCTTGTGACCTACCCACGCTGGCATAGGTATCCATTCTGCGAGCAATATGCTCCACCCACTGCCACATAAGTTTGGCAATTCTTCGGACTATGTCCGTTACCTTCGTTCTCCTGCAAATCTCCTCATTTCTGATTCGATCACGCAGGGACAATCCAAGCATAGCCCTCTCCATTGCCTTTTGAGTGACTGAGCCTTTTTATCAGGCCCATTGTGAGCGACCACGTTACAGTGTCATAAGTAATTCCTGGCAACACACACTTGTCAAAAACTTTCGTCTAAAACTAAAATAGTGGGTTTAACTTTGGGTTGAAAATGGAAGCACTCAAAAAAAAGAATTTAAACTTTTTCCCCAATCTGAAATAACGCTAAAATTTCATTCGTTCAACCCAAATTAAATCTGAACTCAACTTTCAATTACAATTTAAATTCCCCAAATTCTAGTCCAAATACTGAAGCACCGCCAAAAGATTTACTACAGGCGTAGGAACATGAGGCCTCTGTACCTGTAATCTGTGTTAGGGGCGACAAAACATGTGAAGATTACTTTGAAACACCTATTCGCTGGTAGGTAGTTTATGGTATGTATGTTTTGTAATCCCTTCGATGGGTATAAATATACGTAACACAACACAAAACAAACACACAAACAAAACGTAGATTTTAGTTTATTTTATTGAATTTTTTCGCAGCTTCAGCTTCCGAGTTGACTCAGATGCTACAAGATCTGAGCATAGCAAGCCTCGAGGTCGGACTTCAAATGAACATGTCAAAGACCAAGTTGATGACGAACAGTTCGTATCGCAGTATCACAGTGGGGGGTGTGGAGGTTGAGTACGTCGATGAGTATCTCTATCTAGGTCAAATAGTCTCTTTCCAGGCAAGACAAAATAAGGAAGTTGCAAGACGCACCGAAAATGCCTGGAAGAGCTATTGGGCCATGAAAGAACTCATGAAGGGTAATCTTCCTCTGTCCCTTAAGAAGAGACTCATGGACGTATGCATTCTTCCCATCCTCACGTATGGTTCTCAAACATGGTCTTTGACAATTCAACAGAGGACCACGCTCGAGGTTTGCCAGAGAGCAATGGAACGGAGTATTCTGGGAATGAACCTTGTTGACCGGATTAGGAATACAATCATCCGTTCCAGGACAAAAATAACTGATGTCACTCGGAAAGCTGCCATGCTGAAGTGGAACTGGGCTGGACACATCTGCCGAATGCCAGACGACCAATGGGCCAAACGTACGACCCAATGGGCCCCCACAAATGGCAAACGCCAACGCGGCAGGCCCAGACGGAGATGGCGGGATGAACTGGACAACTTTCAAAAAGACTGGTCCTTATTAGCCACAGACAGAGAGAGGTGGAAGGAGAGTAGGGAGGCCTTTGCCCTGCAGTGGGACTGTACAGGCTCTTAATAATAATAATAATATTGAATTTTTACTAGCAATAGTTTGTACGTACGGCTTCATACCAATCTACAATTTTCCAGTATAAGCTGACCGCTCATTGTACAGGAAGCCTCTTCAATGCGATGTCAGCTTATACTGGATTTTTATACCTTGATAATATGTAGCCGTATGTAATAACACATTATGGGTCCTAGATACCCGAATAAAGAATATTTAATTGAATTTAATCTAGATATATCAAAAGGATAAAATTAATACAATTAATTCACTGATAGTAATGATTTTCTGATTGATTCGAGTTCAACTCTGATGCCCATGTTCCGAGTTACGCTGGACGTAAGTTCCGTGTTGTGCCGGACATAAAGAATTGCACCACCCTATATCTTCTCATGGGTGTCGTAAAAAGCGACTAAGGGATTCAACAGAGGATGGGCAGCAGCGTTCTCTGAGTAATTAACCAACCAACTAAATAATAATAAATAAATAAATAATAATAATAAATATTTTTGGGACATTTTTTACACAGCACCATCTAGTCCCAAACTAAGCAGAGCTTGTATTATGGGTACTAGACAATGGATATGATACTTGTATACTTTTTTTTTGTAAATACATACTTATAATACATAAGAAACACCCAGACCAACACAAACACTCATGTTCATCACATAAATATTTGTGTCCTGTGGGAATCGAACCCACGACCTCGTGATCACCAGTCCGACACTCGAACCACTAGACCACAGAGGTTGTCAAAACTGCGATCGCCAACCCGCCTGCCAAGCGTGGCGATTATGGCATATCCCCCCAAACTGCTTGGGGGGATATGCCCAGCAGTGGACATCTTTTGGCTGAAATGATGATGATGACCCATACAAATTTTTAATTCTGATTGTCATAAATTATATGGGGTGAGGGACTCGTGGCTAATTAACAGCCACGCGGATTGTACCATCTGCGACTGTTTCGTTGCATATCGAGACCCCTCCGTGCCTCGGAGAGCACGTTAAGCTGTCGGTCCTGGTTGTCATATCCCCAGGTCCAGCCCCTGTTATATATAGCAGTCATTTCGGCTAATCAGTCTGAAAATCTTACAACCAGTATAACCTCTGAATGTCAGTATCGTCCAGTTTCCAGGGCTGCGGGGTCTGATGGCAGTCGCTCCGTGTCAAATTATTGTTTACAATTAAGCGTCTACTACACAGTGACAAACCAACCTTCCCACCAAGGTGACCTTGCCGGTAGCCAACCATGTGGACACCGGTGGTTTGTCCGTGTATTAAATATTCTTTATTGTTTAATTTGCTTACTAATTAATTCTTTGCACACTAACAACCCAAACAAAAATCGACCCATATGGTGTACATTAAATACTATACATAAATATAGTACTAATACTTTATCTGAATATTTATCTACTATTCCAGCAATCAGTGGTGTACGCGAGCAAAACATGAAATTACTTCGATACACCTGCTACACGTTATTGAGGGTTGGCAAACTCTGATAAGTTTTTGTTGTGTATGTGTTGTTAAAAAAATCTGTTTGAATTATTTTCACTAGTAATAAAATTGTTGGTTGAATTTTTTCTTTACTTTACTATGTATTATCATATTATTATGTATGTACAAAAATCGTTCCGTGTCGTACCGGACGTAAATAATTGCACTGCCCTGTATCTTCTCATGGGTGTCGTAAAAGGCGACTAAGGGATTCACCAGAGGATGCGCAGCAGCGTTAAGAGCAGAGTATTAAAAAAAAAACGTTCGTTTATACGTTTACTCGATATTCCAGTTATTTATTTATGATTTTTGTCATCATCATTATCATCATCATTTCAGCCGAAAGACTTCCACTGCTGGACATAGGCTTCCCCGAAGGCCATATGCCATAATTGCCACGCTTAGCAGGCGGGCTGGCGATTTTTTTTTTCGAATTGACTCTTGCAGCTGGCACCGAGGTGCCATTTCTGCTTAACCGGACTGGTGGCGGAGACTCCCATGTCGGACTCCATTCGCCGAAAGTTTTCCCTAATCCTAAACTTAAAAACTAAAATCGCAGTTGCAATACCGCATAAGGGCGTCCCCCAAGGGTTGGCTCGGACCTCGGCTTACTGGGGCATTGCAGGGGGACCCCGCCTTTTCTATGTCCCCCTAGCAGCCGTTGCTGCATCGGGAATGAATTTCTCGAAAGTGGCGGACTTTCGGTATATCGGGTGTGTGTGACGCGTTTCGCAAATCGCCGTTAATCAGCAAGCCTCGCCGGCGAGGCTAAGACCTACCTAACCCTAACCAGTGACTGTTAAGCCTACTCCTAGGAACAACGGGTTGGCGATCGCAGTTGGTTGCTTAAATACTCAGAGAACGCTGCTGCCCATCCTCTGGTGAATCCCCTAGTCGCCTTTTACGGCGCCCATGAGAAGAGATAGAGTGGTGCAATTCTTTATGTCCGGCAACACAGGGAACGTAATCACGGCTTTTTCGACACGAAATGAAATGCCTAATTTATCATTTTGCTAACGAAAATTCTTCCACACAGTATCAACCCTAAAAGTTCTTCAGTCCACATATTCACGAGTGACTGATCAAAAGAGTTAATAACATCGCCTCCTAGTTACGTCTCCATCCTAGGGCTTTTTCAGTCTATTGCGTGTGACCTTTATGCTTAAAAGAACGTCAAAGAGTCGTGCATACACGTATGATATTAGTTTTAGGGGGTGCAATCAGAACCTTACTGTACCATGAAGATCAAATGAACAGTATCTTGCAAACGTTACATTTATAAGGCTAATCGTACTATCTAATGTATCCTTCTGATATTACAAATGCGAAAGTATGTATGTTTGTTCTTTTGTCTGTGCTTCAATCACGCTGAAACGGTTGAACAAATTTGAATATAATTTGGTACACATATAGACCATATCCTTTTTTTTGTCGGAGCCAGTGACTGACACTATTTTTTGATTATAATTTTATTTAAAGAATTTTAAGGATAACTTCGTATCAGTAAGATCACTCGAGGATCGAGCGACTCAAGGCTAAGTAGATTGAAACTAATTGAAAGACCTGCGAGATTAAAATGAGCTAGCCGCGGTCAATCCGTGGATGGGTGACCACATTACTACAAGAGCGAAACCACGGCTCCAGCTAGTCCTACCAATATTATAAATGCGAAAGAATGCATGGTTCTCTGTATGTCTTTCAATTATGCTAAAACGTATTTTTATGAAATTTGGCACATAGAAAATAGGAGATTATTTGGCAATAATAATAATGTAGGCAACGAACCATCCCACTTGGTGTAAACCCGTGATTGGTTCGTCAAACCTCCAGCATCAAGCTGAGATTCCAATAGGATACATAAAACATAATAATAATATAATCTTTATTGACATAAAAAGTTGTTACAGGTTGTGTGAAGTCTGTACTAAATTAACGTTTTATTGTTTCCATGTATCAAAATGTTATCAGTTTGTTGCAACATAATTACTGTTAACATAATTCTAAGTTTATTATAACTTGCAGTAACGGTGGGGGAAAACATCTAAATAAAACCTGTATACCTGAGAGGCCTCCAATTAGACAATATTAACCACTTTGCAGTTAGATATAATACCTCATCGTTTAATTACGTATGTTAATGGCAAACACGAGAGTTCTCACATCACATAACTACATGTATTGCGTTGCGCATATCAAACAGATTATACAATTAAAGCAATGTACACTAGCGTATGTTCAATACTGATTGTTGGAACATAATTATTGATACAAGATACATGTACCTAAATCATACCTTCGAAACCATCAAAATCTTACAAAAACTTGCTGCGTGTGTTCTGACAATCCGTGTTATCGGCAACGACGTACCACGCAATGAATGTTGCTTTAATTTCAAAATTAAAGCTAATGTCAAAGTGAATGCATTACACAATTTCCCCACAGGTGTATTAAAATGCTTTCAAAATTATAGTGGGCTAAGGAAAAAATTAAGTGCTCAATTTTTCTTAGCGAGATTCCGTCCGCCATTTTTTATTCGTCCGAGATCTAGACGTTATGAGTTTGGACTGATATGGTTACTTACACTAATACTGTTAGATATCACGGGATATTTACCATGTAAGACAAGAAGAAATACAGAAGAAAAAAGAAGAGTATGGGAGAGAGGCTGAATAATATAGAGAATTCTCAGGGGTTTTAATAGTTTATTGGTAATTTCAGTACAGAGGGAACAAAGCCCTAATCCCAAAAAGGTAACGTGTGACAAAACTATGGTGGTTAGCGGTATATCGACCGGCGCGTACGCGTGACACATGTGCACAGCTAAGTGTCGGGCGGCTGACTAACTGGCGAGCGGTGCCAACGTCTAACAACGGCTATCCGCCGCGAAGGCAGCATGCGCGCGCAGCTCAATTCAGTGCGTGGGAAAAGAGAGGTACTCATACGAGTGACACGAAAACGCACCGTCGACGTACCGCGGCGGTATATGACCGTGGGAACGTCTACCGTGGGAAATTCCATTCGGGTAGGTAGAGGCTGCGCGGGTTGCTATACGAGAAGAAAAAAAGGCAAGAGGGTAGCTCGATTTACCTGCTCATAAGCAACCACCTGCAAATACTTCAGTTTACACGTGACCATGGTGCTTGTAACAGTGCCGAAATATCGAAAAGTCGAAGGAAATGATTTATATGGTAAATATCCCGTGATGTTTAAAAATATTAGTAAAGACTTTATTTTTCGGGAGAAGCTCGTGGCGAAGTAACGATTGCGCAGATTGTACGATCTGGGTTAAACTGCGCTTGCCGCGCTGTTCCATGTTCCATGGATGGTGGACCGTTTCGTTAAACATCCAGACCCATCTGTGCCTCAGAGAGCACGTTAAGCTGTCGGTACCGATTGTCATATGAATATACAGTCGTTACGGTTAGTCGGACTTGAAAGTCTGACAATTGGTTTAACCTACGAATGTCAGTTTTACCCAGTAAATGGGTTACGGGGGTCTCATGGCAGGCCATCACTCCGTGTAAAATACTGATGTTGAGCCACATCTGGTTACACTGGAAGCCGACCCCAATATAATTGGGAAATGGCTCGGAAGATGAGGATTATCAGACGTTATTTTTCCGAATGATATGAATGTACTAAGTTTTTTTTAAAGAAACTGCCAACACAGTCTGAAGATCAGACTAAAAACTTCACTACCCGTACCAACATAAGACCAAATAGCTCGTTCAGTTCCACAAATCAACCGGTAAATGTAAACAGACATCTAATTCCATGCTTCCTATTTATCCGAATTAGCCACTAGCTTCAACAGGCAAAGCAGTAAGACTATATGTACTACTCAGAGCAACAGAATACTAAAGAGAGGACAAGCCGCGTAAAGGCTGACCGTTGTATGCACAGTGGGCATACACTACCGCAAGTTCACCGTCACATACACCTGAGTGAGTACGTGCGCTAGTTTGAGACAAAACTGTTTTTATTTCCTAAATACCAAAAGGATACAAGTGTGCGTGTTTTATATGTGTGCGTGCTTTTTGTTGTAATTTATTGATGCATTTCTTGCGTTGTGTACGTAAGTTGAGCTTGCAACATTCGGCTTACCCGATCTCCTTATATTCCATTATCTGTGGTACTACTAGTACACGAACCCAAACTATACATAAGTAGCTAGTACATTCAACTTTTAATGGCTTATCTTAGCTGAAGGTAAGATGCTGCACTCAGCACGGCGATTAAATAGATTAGAGAGTTTTCCCCTACTATGTATAAGATTGGAATCTTTGAAACTGTTTGAACTAAGATGTGGTTCAAATACAAAATAGTTTTGATTATTCAAGTGTCCCTGTGATTAGCAAGGTCCTTCAAACATTTGATCTGATATACTAACAGATTATGACTTGAAAGTCATTTTCTCATTTTTTAACATCTAAATTGCACTCCAGTTTAACCTTTTATATCGCAGTCCACTGCTGGACACAGGTCTCTCCGCTGCGTTTGCTTATTTACGGTCTCCAATCAAGGACTCGTTTGCTCCTATGATCATCGGTCATTCGATAGATAATCAGCCTACTGCCACTTCAGCTTGCTGATCGAACAAGCCAGGCTGACTTTGAATTAACTGCAATGTTAATCGGGTCGGTTAAGGAATATGGTATGTTTCTCAATGGGATGTTACTGACGTCACCAAAGGACGTAAGTAGAAGTTAAATTCGATACCAGGTGCAGAGTTCCCGAGGAGTCACAGGTCCAGATCCTGCAAGTGAGTGAATTTTTCTTTACACAATTTATATCTTTTGATTTCGCTTCTCACGCATAAATACGTTAGAAATAATGAAATACTTAACCTAAACTGAGTTGACTGATCTTGTCAAAATTCAATAACAAAGTTTTTATAGTATTTACTTGTAACTACTTTTCTGAAAAGGTTTGTAGGTAGTTTACTTGATACTTTTCAATTAACAAAACCCATTACCAGTGCCACAAACTAGTTTCAGTAACGTCACCCTTTCTTTAATGAATAAATAACCATTACTGTCGTATAATTGGAATTTATTTTCACACAACTTCAAATCCAGCTTACGGCGTAATTCACTCATTACTCCTTATTCCTTTACAATTCTAAACCCACCCTACATAAGAGGCTTAAGCTGATGACCAAAATCTTTGAACAGTTCAATAGTAGGGACTTCTAAATAACTGCATTATAACCACGGACCCCGAGTGACGGGAAGATTATCCGGGCTCATTTAATTACGAGTAGAGGTCAAACGGTTGTGAACCAGCTGTCCAAACTGATTTCCTGAAGATTCCCCATTAAAACTTAATGAGGACGCTCCTTAATTATAATTGAACTGGTTCCTGATTGTTTCGAGGAGTTGCGCTGCTGATTGTGATAGAAATTAAAACTTTGAGGTTTCTAGTTTGTTGATCAGATTTTGTGCTATCGAGCCGGAAATCCGTACGGTAAATTATGTAACGCACTCATAATAACAAAAGCTTTTCTTTTGACATTACAGTAATGTTCATCGCGTGGTTCATGTGCGGATAAGAAGATTAATCAAAAAATTGCTATAAACATTGAAATCAACATGATTGCGATCGCGATTGAGGTACACAATTAAACAGCACCTTGTTTTGCGTACCCCAACTATTATAAATTCTACTTGGGCACATGATCTCAGTTTTATTAATACTACAGATTAATGCCCCAAAATTTTTCTTTAGCTTTGTCTTCTCATATTAAAATCAAAACGGCATTTAATCAAAATTTAAGAGACAACCCCCAAAAACCCCCGTCTCTCACCGCTTCCTATTTTTTTAATAAGAACAGAAACCTCAAGTAGGCGCCATGTATTATACACGCTGAAATTTGAATCGCTTATTTCCCGAAAAGGGATCATTGTACTCATCATTATGAACAACTTTTACTTTGGGACCTTGCCTGAAATTGCGAAAAAAAAAGAGGTGATCCCTACATTTTATTGATTTAAGTGAACACAAATGTAGGGACCAACAGATTTTTTTTTCGCGATTTCAGGGTTGGTCCCATAGTAAAAGTTGTTCATAATGATGAGTACAATGACCCCTTTTTGGGATTTAAGCGACTCAAATTTCAGCATGTATATAACCAACGCGAACATCATTTTCATCAAAAACTGTTGCAGTCCAGGAGTTTCCTAGTTGTTTTGAGAACTTGTGTTACTGATTGCAATTGTAATAAAAACTTTGCAAGCATCTGACTCGTAACTGTAACGAGCTTCTCTAGCCTTCTGTAGAGTTATTTCTATCAAGTTGTTGCTATTCAGTACCTATATGATAAGTTTTATAAGTCAAAGTAGCATGAAAGATAGAATGAAGAAGTTACTGATTGGCAAGTTCTTCGAAGAAAATATTTTATTGAAATCTTACACCCTTTAAAGTTGCTACTTGGATTTTTATTTTTTTAAGAACCATCGTTATTTATACATGCCTGTTATTAATGTAAACGTGTAGGTAGTTATTTTTATTCAATACTTGCATAATCATTATGTGAATATTGTTTTTACTTGCACTACTGGGCAAAGCCCTCTTATCTCTCCAAATCATAAGTCAACAAGAAGAAGACACGAGAAGTCATCACATCATCAATTTTTTTGGCTTCCACCTTCACACACGAAGCCATTTTAAATTCTCTTCTTCTTTCTCCCAACCTTTTTCTGTATTGGGGTCGATTTCCAAAGCCATACCGAATCAAACCAAACCAACCCGAAGCTATTTTATAAGAAAATTAAACTGATGCCTAACAGGCACTGGGCTGTTTTTATTATACAACATGTTGATCTGTATTCGTGCCATATTTAAGAAGGTGACTATACCACTGATACTGAACACGAATCAGTAAAAAAATGTAATTAATACCTAGAGGAGTCTCTTACAACACACAACCTCTTTGTAAATAAACAAATTCCCCCCGTGTGTCACGTCCGAAACAAAAACGATGCGTGCGACACCACCAAAACAATTTGCAGGTATTTCCACCCTTTGACAATGCCGCCAATGACTTATTTTCCGAGTCGTTCGGGATTTATTCTCGAACCCTTGCTATGTTTCTCAGTGAAAATTTTGGTATTAAATAATCGTAGAACTTTTCAAGTATTTTTAGGTTTCCAAGCACATTATTTATCATCATATCTAGAAATATGGCACGTTTACCGATCAACATCTTGTATACGTTATGGATGTCTTAACGTTCCAAGATAATCAAAGTGAATAACTACATTCTTTTCAACCATAATTTCCCCTTAAAATAGCTAAAAGCTAAACGAAATAGAAGACAAAGGCATAGTACTCATCTATATTTTTATAGACGAAGTACAGCGAAAAATCATAGTGAAGCCAAAAAATAATTATGCTCCTTGGTGTACAACCAGCGTTCACGCACAAACTATTCACCTGAAGGATGTACTTTTGCGATGCTTACTGAACGATGCCGTGGCATGTGTACTGAGAGGGGTGAGCATGGTTTGAGGTGCATGTTTGCTTGAGCGCTGGTTGTACACGAAGGAGCATAGTTTTGTTTGGCTTCACTATGATTGTTCGCAGCACTTCGTCTATATTTTTTACTATGTCTGTGATAGAAGACTTATATTTTCATAAGCGACAATCTGAAACCAGTAAAAAGTAAACTCAAATCTTCTAACAATTTAAAAGCGAGCACATAGGTATTAAAATAATAATGAATCACTCAGAAACATCGAGGGAAGTGCGTGCTCAGAGCAAATAGATTTTAATGAAAGCGTTTGAAATGTGTGGGAGATTAATGGCGTCTGAGATGATAATACAACAATTTCTCTGTGTTTAATAACGTAGCTTTAGGTTCGTTGTATACCTCAGAACGGATGCTTTATATTCACTCTGCTAAGACAGTCACCGTGTTTCAAGAAATTCAAATATAAATAAAGAAAGAAATATTATGTATTGTCACAACAAATAATAAACCTTCCTTGGGTGACGTAAATGAGTCTATAGAAATGGGACAAAAGACAGCAACCAATGGATTGGACCGGTGGGTGGCAACAAACTGATCGGTGCCACTAAGTATTAACTGTGATTATAATACAATAACTAATTGTCTAACGCAAGCGTGGTTATGCCAATGAGCTTATATAAGTTTAGTAGTAGACTTTTAATATTATGACGTTGATAATGACATTCACCCTCCTTCAAGTTCGGTGGAACGATAATATTGGCAAGGTGGCTGGTATCAGCTGGATGCGAGTAGCCGAGTATTTGTATCACTGGCGTCCTATTGAAGAGGCTTATGTCCAGCAGTGGACTTCTGATTATGATGATAATGATAATAAAGTTAACCCAGCATCGGAATATAGTGCAGATCAAATTTTTTCATGATTATCGCTTGCTTTAACGGTGGAGGGAAATATCGTGAGATATACCTGTACACCTGAGAGTGCTCCATAAAATTCATGAGGGTGTGTAATTCTGCCAACTTCCAGCAGTGGTGGAAAAAGACCTTCATCTCATTATGGTTCATAGTTCATAGTTCATTTTGAGAATAGGCCAGTACCCAGCAGTGGAACAGAACAGGAATTCATGAGCCAATCATTGGGTTGTGTCAAGCTTAATTTATTCTTGCTGTGTCGAAGGGAAAGTCATTTTCGACAATGTTTATTTTCTTTTTCTTGTATTATAATTGAAGCACCTAAATTAGAAAAAATCTTCGCCTCACCATAGCATTATTGCATCTTCGCTTGCTATACAACCCAAACCCGCTTGTAGTAATTAGACGACACGGAGCGGCGGTGTGGCGAGAATTTTTAATGATTTAGGTGAAATTTATAATGAAATAATTAATTATGAAGCGGTGACATCACATCTCTGGAGGTGGAACCATCACAATAATGTTTTGTGCTTAGATGTTTTGGGTTCTACAAAGGCTCCGGCTGTTCTATTTCCGGAGGTTATTCTTGGAAAGGAAATGGGTAAATATAATTTTGGTTTTCTGCTAATATTATTGATGTGTAGTTTGGGTTCCATGTGGTACCGGAGTTCCGTATGGTGCCGGATTTAAAGAATTGCACTATCCTATATCTTCTCATGGGTGTCGTAAAAGGCGTCTAAGGGATTCACTAGAGGATGGGCAGCAGTGTTCTCTGAGCATTTAACCAACTAACTGCGATCGCCAACCCGCCTGCCCAGCGTGGCGATTATGGCATATCCTCCCAGTGGGGGAGGCCTATGTCTAGCAATGGACGTCTTTCGGCTGATATGGTGATGATGATTATAATTTTGGATATAAACCAGGGAACGAAATGGCAACAGAGTATTTGCCTGAAAGAGTTCTTCGACATTTTGGGAGGAATTTAGTAATTGCAGGCAGGTATTTTATACAGTCTGTTTATGTTTGATAGTGGAAATCTCAGAGAAGAATTGAAAGTTTCTGTTACATAAATACTTACTCAAAATGTTGGTCCAAAAAATGTACAAATTGCTGAACTTGTCTTGATTGCTGTCCGATTTTCGCGGTAAAATTCAATTCCAGAAATCAAATTTTAGTGAACAACACAATTCTATTTTTTTAAAGAACCTATAAAATTGAATAGGCAGAATTTTTCATATCCATTTAAGAGGTTACAACCAGGACTGTTGTAATAAATCTCTTATTTTGTAAACAGCATGAATGGGTGAACGAGGAACATATTCTATAATATGCCAGAATGAGGCGTACAAGTAATGAAAAAGTAAAAAAAAAACGATAAACGCGTGCAGGAGAATAATGCTGGTGAAAGCTCTGACTGTCTAGAGGTCTGCTGGCTACTACAAAAGGCAGAGAGAGTAGAAATAACGACTGATGGACACTGCCGTGCTAGATGCATCACCTCCAGCATGCTGGCGTAGCTGGCGCAGTTATGGCGCAGCTGGCGTAGCTGACACAGCTGGCGTAGCTGGCACAGCTGGCGTAGTTGGCGCAGCTGGTATAGCTGAGAAAGGGCTCGCCTGCTTGAGGCGGGCCAGGACCTGTCAGGGGTGAATACTCACGGGTTCCCTCGCCCCAGGCTAAGGTAGTTGAAGGAACACCGTGGTGGTTTTAGTCGGTAAGAGACCGACACTGGCTCCGCCTACCCCGGGCGGAGTGCGTCCATGATGATTTTCCCACGGCAAAAAAAAAAGATGCATCACCTCATTGCATTTATTTATTTTATTATTTATTTATTTGCTCAGAGGTATACAAACAAAAACATTCTCAAGATGTAAACATAAACTCCGTACCGTACATCAGTATCATCGACTATACAAACAGGTAAACAAAACTATAGTTAACAAGGTAGGATATTAAATAAGTACAATGAGGGTAGATACCAGATAAAAATTAGCTGCATGAAACTTTAATTTGTAAGCGCGGAATAGCGTCCACAGTTAATGATGAAATCTATTGGAAAATATTTCAAAATTAAGGTGGAATTTTTTGTACATATTTGGAACGAGAATCGAGTACTGAACATCTTCCTTCAATAAGTCCCTCGTTCAACCAGTCAACCCGTATATCGTGTGACACATCAATTTCTATTAACTTCTAATCGCCAGGGAAACCAATTCTCTTTTGCTATCATACCCTCAGTCACTTTTGTCATATCATTCCATCTACAAAGAATAATTTTCAAGTTTTTTAAGACCTTTGCAAATTACACGTCGACCCTTCTCAGAATAAGTTTTTGTGACTCTTCTAGAGGTTTTCGTGTGATGGTGCCGGGTACCTTTTACAATATGTATGCTAATCACACTTACTCGTACATCTATGGGGATATATTAATATGGACGTATTTAAATACCGCAGTATCTCAAGATGAAAGTCTTTCACCAGTGTGTTTTGCCAGTAATTACTTACGGCACCGAAATGTGGTCGCGCACAATGGGCTTGATAAGAAGGTTCAAATTCACTCAAAGGGAAAGAGAGGGCTATGCTCGGTCTGTCCCTGCGTGATCTAATTAGAAATGAGGAGATTCGCAGGATAACGAAAGTAACCGACATAGCCCGAAGCATTGCCAAACTTAAGTGGCAGTGTGCGGGGCACATTGCTCGCAGAACGGATGGCCAATGGGGCAGTAAAGTTCTGGAGTGGCGACCGCGTACTGGAATGCGCTGCATGGGTAGGCCCCCCACAAGGTGGACCGACGAACTGGTGAAGGTCGCGGGAATCCGCTGGATGCGGAAAGCGCAGGATCGGTCGTTGTGGCGATGCTTGGGGGAGGCCTATGTCCAGCAGTGGACGTCTTTTAGCTGATATGATGATGATGATGATTTAAATTGCAATTTGGTTTATACCTTAAGGCTTGCAAGAGCTTGAATTCGATCCCAGCCCACACGTCTCACTTTTCGGATTCATGTGTGGATTTAACTATCGGAGGGGCTCGTGGCTAAGTGCAACCGCGCGGATTGTATCATCTGCGAGGATAAGCTACACTTGCCGCGGTCAGTCCTTGGATGGGTGACCATTTCGTTGCATCGAGACCCCTCCACAACTCGGAGAGCACGATAAGCTATCTGTCCCGGTTGCCGTACGAACATTATGGCAGTCGTTAAGGGTAGTCTGAAGCCTGAAAGTCTAACAACTCCGAATGTCAGTTACGTATTACCCAGTAACTGGGTTGCAGGGTTCTGATGGCAGTCACTCCGCGTAAAATACTGATGTTCAGCCACATCTGGTTAGACTGGAAGCCGACCCCAATATAATTGGGAAATGGCAAGGAGGATGATGATATTAACGAAGAAGAAAAACATCGTGTGGAATGCTTCATGCTTGAGAGTACTCCATAAAGTTCCTGATGGTGGGTTTAGTTAAGAACCCGCTGTAGGTTAGCATGGTGGACTAACGCCTGAATTCTTCTCATTATGAGGAGAGGCCCGAGCCCAGCAGTGGTACAGCAATGGGCCGATTATGTTATGTGGAACGTTGAGATGTACAGGGACTGTATTATATTATGAGCAATGATAGCTCTAACATTTCCTGACCTTAAAGAGCATTTTTTTTATGGTTCCGTACCTAAAGGGTGCCAAACAGGACCCTATTACTCTCCTTATGCTGTCCGTCCGTCTGTCTGTCTGTCACAGTTCTGTATCTTTTGAACGGTAATAGTCAGTCGGTTGAAATTTTCTCAGAATATGTGTTGCTATGACGCCTATCATGACAAATACTAAAAATTATAGTCTAAAACGAAAGGGGGTCCATACATTACTAGAAATCTCCAAGATTTTTGTTCCTGCTCTATCTATAAAACGGTAATACATACCAGCGTCAAACTTGGTCTGATTATAGTGCATACTATGTAGTTTAGCAACAAATACAAAAAATAAGGCGAACATAGACATATGTCGTGGTACAGTCGCCTGCATGACAGTGGTAACACCTCAATTCGAAAACCGCCCTTACTGCTTACGAAATAAAGATGCTGCTAATGTCAAAGTGTTAACACCGACTTGCGGTCGACCTGCGTAAGAAATAGATGCAAAAATTCATATTTCACGTACGGTACGTTGATGTCTTTTGATGTACTCTCATAAATTAAATCAGTTTCTATGGGGCTATGGGGTATCAGGTCGATGGGTGGAATGGAACCCATACTGTGTGAGTTCGACTCACACTTAACATAACATAACATAACATAACGCCTGTATTTCCCCGAAGGGGTAGGCAGAGGTGTACAGTACACCTACATTTTACCACTTATGTTATAGTCCCATGTAATAGGGGGCGAGCCTATTGCCATTAACCGGGCACAAATCCATACTCCAGGCTGCTACTGAGAATTTCCTAATGAAAAAACCCAATAACACTTTGCCCGACCCGGGAATCGAACCCAGGACCCCACGTTCAGCAGTCGCGCTTGCGACCACTAGACCAACGAGGCAGTCGCATTTGGCTGGTTTTATTCTTATACTTCTGTTAGAAATACATATTGGAATGAAGCAACAAGAATCCTAAATATTGAGTAATACCTACAGTGCTAGTAGCCGTTCATTTCACATGCCAATGGCTTACAGCATGAACACAATACATTTGTGCTGCATTTCATAAGAAGATTAAACCGTTCTATACAAGGGGATTGTCTAAAATACATAATATACAAAACGAGAATACTGCGATAATAGTCCAAGAGTAAAATCTGGAAATTATGAAAATAATCTTCAATAGTGGTGTGTAACTCAGCTCAGAACCGGGTCAAATATTCAGATTAATAAACTTGAACTGTTGAGCTACAGACCAATGACAAAATACGCAGCTCACAGCTTCAATAAAATTATTAATCTTTACGTCATCTTTCGTTGCACGAGAGATAAAAGATGTCTATCTATATCAATAAAATTTAGGAGTTTTCATACGTTGCAACCTCTCCTGGGAAGTTCACATTGCGGAAGTGAGCAGGAGGGTGTTCTGTTCATTTCACTCTCTCAAACGTCTCCAGAAATTCCTACCTTTTCAGACTAAGGTCACTCTTGCGCAATCTCTTCTTCTACCACTATTAGACTATGCTGATGTATCTTTTCTTGACGCAACGGAGGAACTTTTAAATAAACTCGAACGACTGCAGAACTTGTGAATCCGTTTTATTTTTGGCCTCCGAAAGTAGGACCATGTGTCCGAATTTCGGACTATGTTGAAATGGCTACCAATTCGGCAGCGTCGGGACTGTCATATTCTATCTATTCTTTTTTCTATTCTTCATAATCCCAACTATCCTATATATCTCCGAGAGCGCTTTGAATATCTTGTGCCCAGGGATAAACCCTGTCGTACTACTTCTTCTCTTCTCCTCCGTACTCCGCGTCACACTTCTAGCCGTTATGATGGTTCCTATACTATCCGTGCAGTTCGTCTTTGGAACTCTCTCTCACACTCACTTTGCGACAGCTCATCTCTGAACATTTTTAAGAGAAGAATTAAGGAACATTTCCTCTCTAAATAACTGATGATAATATATAAATAAATAAATAAAATAAATATCTTCGGGACATTTTTTACACAGCACCATCTAGTCCCAAACTATGCAGAGCTTGTGATATTGGTACTAGACAATGGATATAATACTTATATACTTTTTTTTTGTAAATACATACTCATAATACATAAGAAACACCCAGACCAACACAAACACTTATGTTCATCACACAAATATTTGTGTCCTGTGGGAACCGAACCCACGACCTCGTGATCAGAAGTCCGACACTCGAACCACTAGACCACAGAGGTCGTCAAATAATAATATATTTATTAAGTATTTGTGTACATATATTATATAAAATATGTATGTAGGTATATTATGCTAATTATAAATGTATTTGTAGTTTATTCAAGTAGGTTTTATGTAAGTTTGATTATTTAGTAATTTATATAGACCTAAACCTAAACAGTTGTGCACTAAGTTTACCCTCAGCCTCTTTTCTACACTCACTCTATCGCTCAAAGGTGTGCTGGTAGAAAACTCATTTTTGAGTTAAGATCGCCTTTGTACATGTAATTTCTATTTATAAGTTTTACTGTATTTTTTTCTGGTGTACAATAAAGAATAAGAATAATAAGAATAAAAACCTATTTGAACCAGAGAGCGGGGGTGGCGATAGATGCCAAGTTGCAGATGCGAGTCGCAGAGTGAGCGAGCGAGCGCAGCTCAAATAAATTGAACACTGTATAAGCTTAGCGACTCGTATCACAGATCATAACTCAAAGTAGACAGAGGCACAAATTGAGCTGATCTGTGAGCCGGTTCACAGTTCCGGTTCAAACACGTGAACCATGAGCTGAGCTGCAGCTCATGAATTTTTGTTGAGTTACCCATGGGAATGTCTAATCTTCAATAGCTTTTGCTTTGTTATTCTTTGTTCGTTGAACTTCTGAATTTGGCTTTGCAACGCATTGGAATAGCTAGTATTTCTATTAGGAATTACCAGGAACCTGTCCCACTATAAGCCTTATTTAGACCTTTATTTTCCACCCTATGATTTCACAAGCTTACAGGCATAACCTTCAATAAATAGTTTTTGTAAGTATCGCTTAAAACCCGGTCAACCCTAACTGAACAGGCAAAAACGTTTACAATACAAAACACACTATTAACCTTTCTTGCCTCCAATATTGTAATGTAAATATGGGAGTTAAGTCCCGTATTCACTGGGCGACTAATGTGGAATGGAACAAAATAGAAAAATCTTTGAGATACTAGACTTATATTAATTGTCTTTGTTCGTTGTACAAGCGCCTACAAATAATCTGAGAGCAATCCTCTTATCTTTTACGTCGCCTTTGTTTTACGTCAACTATAATAATTCATACTTCATAGTTATATTTTATTGATAATAATTCTTATACAACACACATTATTAAATATTACTTGTTGCTTTTGACATACTTATCTATTTAGTCATTATTACACAAATTATCATTATAACTACACAGGAATTCCCTCGATCAATGTCTTAAACCGCAGTCTGACAATATTTTAGCAAAGATGTGATGATTATGTATTATAAGATATCAGGGGATATTTACCATGTAAATAATTTTTGTAGAGTTCCCGATACTGTTGTATCGAAATATAGGTAACACAACGAAAATAATTTACATGATAAATACCCCTTTGATATGTAATAATATTAAGTTAAATTAATTTTAAAACTTAATTAAGGCCCATATACTTAGCCTATTACAGTCCATAGATTGTATAGATTTTATGGTAAAGATTGACTGTGCATAGACTTTTTCAAAACAAAAGGTAATGTCTGAAATAATCCTATGGGTCTGCAATCCCACTAAAATGCATGGATACAATGTTGCAATAGAAAAAGCAAGCCTTTTTCTGCTGTGATTAGGGCGACATCGGAGAAATGTTTGTAGGCATATCACGCAACATTTTCATCCAGTGAATACGGCACCTTCCGTAAGTTTTTTATACATGAAAGCCAAATAGAAATGTTATTTTACTCAACATTCGTGTAAGCGTTGGATTTTATGACGATCGAATCGTTTCCATTGATTGTATATTTTGCATTTTATAGAAGGAACTATTTGAATAGGTATACTTTCATGTTTAAAATAATGTGTGTGTGAAAAAATTCGGCTTATTTAAAAGATTTAATTTCTCGCTACAAGAAATATTACTATTCAATCCTTCACCAATAAAGACTTATCAGGAATTATCATTCTAAAGTCACAACTTTCTCGGCACGCTACAAAACTGACGGTTTAATCGAATTCACTTTGCAAGTCGAGGATCGATGTTCGACGCTCTGCGCTCGACGCTCCACGCTCGACGCTCCACGCTCGACGCTCCACGCTTGACTCTCCACGCTCGACTCTCCACGCTCGACGCTCCACGCTCGATGCTCCATGCAGTATGCTCGACCTTTCACGCTCGATGCTCCACGCTCGACGCTCCACGCTCAACGATCCACGCTCGACGCTCCACGTTCTACTCTCGACTCTCGAAACGGATATGCTTGAAGCGTCAGTATTGTGGCCGTGCAATTATGGAGAGAATAAGTTGACCACGAGCAGGAATTCAGTCATGCCGCGATGTTAGCTTGAAGCGCTGTCGAATTTCCTTCTCTCATTCAATCTATCTAATGCTGACAGCAGCGAGATCTATTGTTTTACTATAATCTACTTCTTATTCTAATCAACTTTACTAATCTTAATCATCATTAAAGTTGTCTCACCGATTTTGGAGTGAGCCGGAGAGTGCATCTGTGTTTGCGCACACACTTGTGTACTGTAATATATCCCACGCAGATGGCTAGTGTCTGTTGAGATTAGCCGCCGTGACTAAAATTTGGCCGGGAGAATATAATCATCTATTTTCTATAAAAATAAAAATCAATTGCCATATGTATGACGCAGCATCACATGAGAATTACTCGACCGATTTGGTGTTTTTTTGTTGTGTTCGTAATTTTCAGGACAAGATTGGAGGACATTAGAAGAGCCTGCACGAGTGACGATATTTAATTGAGTGTCCGGCGCACCCTGGGCAGTAAGCCCTGCTACCAACCTGCTGACTGGCAAATCTTATTCCTACAGCATGAGCTATTATCATTATATTATTATAGCTCATGTCGACACGATAGAAAAAGGACAAGGTCTTCATAAAATAAAATTTTTGGAAGAGAAATTGCTCCAGTGTGAAGCCAAGTTTGATCGCTAGTTAAAGTAAAAAAACAAAAATCATTTCTAAACAACAATTTTTAATTTTTAATTTTCAATGTTTTTTATTTCAAATAAACCATATACCAATAATTACAGGTACTTTTAAAAGGTCAGGCTCTACTTGCACGGTTCCAAATTGTGGGTCCTATGGAGAAGAACCGGCAAGAAACTCCATGGATAAACTCTTTTTAAAATAGGTTATTGTTTAGTACATCAAATTTATTCAAATAATGTGAGTATAATGTAGGTTAATGTCAGAAATAAACAAGAGTTTAGAAGTGAGTATATTGCCTTTAGAAATAAACGTAAAAAGAGTTGCCATAGTATGTAGAAGCTGACCTGTCCCGACAGACGGCACCCGTTCCCGAGCATGACGCGAGCATCAGCCATCGCTTAACTCAACCATATTGAAGGGAACTTAACGACCCGACACTAACGCCACCATCAGCATAACATTTAAGTGAGCATGACATACTCATACTGCTAGACAACAAATAGGCAGGAATATATAGAACTACTGTAAAAACATTAATGACCACATGATACTTACATTTTACATTTTAATCACCTATTAAAAAATTGTAAGCAGTTCATACACGTTGCAGTTCTAAGACAGAAAAGAATGCAATATTAGAAAATCATCAATTAGCTATAAAACATAAGAGATTATGAATGACTAACAGCATAGCAACACTAAATATATACCAAAAGCTAGTGCAGCACTCGAGAACAAAATAATGTAATATATCATTCTCCGGACTAGAACAACGTACGCTAATTACATAGATCGGACTAACTTACCAAGTGACGTCCGATCCTCGATTATGTGAAGCAGTCTCGTTTCCATATGTACTAGTAGTAGGCACTAATTTGCTTACGATGCACACTTTTTAAAGATGAAAAATTGGATTACAATTTTATAATCTGAAATGAAACCAAACGCAACCTGACGCGCTCTGTGGAGCTGTCACCCAGAACTGTCATTTACTTCAAAGTCACACAGGTAGACACAACTTTCATAAGGGATATTGAATCTAGGATACACTGGGTCGGGTCGGGAATTGGATGGAAACGAGACTGCTTCACATAATCGAGGATCGGACGTCACTTGGTAAGTTAGTCCGATCTATGTAATTATGTGAAGCAGTCTCGTTTCCATATGTACTAGTAGATGTTTAAAGAAGAAAGTTGTGTAGTATTAGTTTAGATTAGATACCTAATCTAAACTAACCAATCACGCAATTGGTATCAAAAAGGAAATCAGAATAATCACATACAACATGATACGATGGTAACAATGTCGGTCTTATTTTCTATACTTAGTTACTTGGGTAATAAAAGTAGATGTAGCTATCTTTATATAAAGCAAAATCATAAGTTCACAAGTCAAGTAAAGTCCTTGTGTATGTGTGTTTAATAACAATTACCTTAAACACAATAAACAATTAAAGGAAAAGTAGATTTGTTGAGGCATGCAGGTCTGTAGAGATGTATGGCTATGATTCGTACAGATATCTTTTATTTTAACTATCTCTGTCTGTATTCAAACTATGAAATCTTGCTATTCAAATTGATCGAAGATTCAAAAGAATAGAATAAGATCATGAGATTAGGTAGGTACACATATGTATAGACAATGTGGATTTTTATTATTGATTTACTTATCATTACATTATTATTAGGCCTATGTCCAGTAGTGGACGTCTTTCGGCTGAAATGATGATGATGATGATGACATTATTATTATATAACATTATTTGCCTCAAATAGGTGCTTATATTATGTAGGTATAAGGATTTTTGTATTGATTGAGTAAAACAAAAGTCAAGAAGTCCATTTCCTTCTTGGTTTCTATAAGAATTCTGACTGCAAAAATATCACAGTTAAATTAAGTATTCGTTTTTACTGTAAAACACCTTTAACTGAGGAGTATCATTATTTGACCCAATTGTGTAAACAAAATAATTGGTTTAAATAATTCATCCAATAAATAATTTCCTACTCTATCTCATTCAACTGAGCCACTTGTTAATTAAAATCTTCAAAGGAAGATTTATTTTACCGGTTTCGATTTTTTATACACAATTATTCTGCACATCCCTAATGAGCAGTCACTTTTACAACCTAGTAACAGTAGGTGCCTAGTGGTGTCAACTATTTAGTATATCATAATGGTGTACCTACTTCAAGGAAGATTTTTATTTTTATTTTGTGTTATAATCTTATAATGTAGGTATTGCGTTAACCGCATTCTACAGTTTATACTAAGGATTATAATTAGAGAGCATAACGAAAGCAAACAATTTTGCTGCTCCCTAATTTGTATAATATAATAATTTTGAGCGATGAAAATGTAACTTAATATGTAAAGTTGAGGTCGCATTGATGGAAATCTATCCAAAAAACATCATCAATATTATTAAGGATTGATCCTCTAACTAAAATATCTTTAGTAAATAATTAAATATTGATTCAGATCGGCCATTTTTAAAGATAAAATTAAATATTTCTGGTCCTATTATTATTATTATAGGTACACACTGACTCCGATTATGGATCTGAGCAGGCAGCATTTTTATAACAGCACCTTAGTTCAGTTTGATAAGTAAGCTAGCATGCAACCATTGCTGCTTAAGTAAAGGTCTTGTACAAGGGAAGTTGAGTCCTGATGGGGGATAAAACCAATTTGTGGAGTCATAACTAGTTCTATCAAACTTATTCGTGTACTATCGTGTATTAAAAAACCATGGTACCATCCATGGTTTAGCGGCCACCAAAATACCCCAACAATGCCCCCCCCCCCCACCTTTTTTGATCCTACTTAGAAGGCCAAATGGAGGAAAGAATGTCTCATCCTATTTTAAAGGGGAGGCACCTATGTATTTCAGGATATCAAAACATATGATATTGATATTACCTACAATGTATTACTTATCATTAGGAACTTAGAACAGCTATATACAGAAACCATGTCCATGCGCACAATTTGATGCATGGGCAGGCACAAATGGCTCCATTCCGTACAGCTTAAGCACGCCCATGTGCGTGTCGGTGAACATTTGACGTGCCGCTTGCGAGCACTTATCGATTGTTTTTGTGCTTCAACTTTGAGCGGAAATTTGGATGAAACTATCACTCTGTGTCTTATTACTCTAAGATTAGGAATAATTTTATTAGCTTTTCCAAATTTGTCATAAATTTCGCATAACACCTGCAGCGAATTATTTAGCATGGGTAGGTAGGTAGTTTAATTTAACAGTACCATCTGTAAATTTTCTGTATAATACAACAAAATTTTGTGTAATAGTTGTGTTTTTCCCGTGATTCAGGAACCTTCCATAATTGAAGCAACACTATGTAGGTAGTGGTAAACGTTGAACTAAAACAAACAACTAAGGATTATTGCATTTCCACGCGATTCAGGAACCCTCCGTGATTGAAGCAACACCATCTAGTGATAACCGCTGAACTAAAACAACCAACAAATTGACTCGATTGGTGAAAAAACCACCAAGCTGTGTTCATTGGTTCTTCTTTTATGTGAAATGTGAAAGACTGGATTCTCTACTGCCTGTTATCAAGAGAATCTCACATTATAATTTGCTAGGTACCTACTAAAGTTGGATGCAAAAATAATAATAATTAAATCCAGTAATACAATCATTAGGTAGTTGAATAGCTTTTCATGTATTTCTAGATTCATGAAACTGATATTTTATCTTTTCTTAGATCTTTAAGACACTATAAGGTATCCTTAGCTTTCAGTGGTGTAGTACACAATATCTTTCAGTATAAAATGCACAATAAGTAGGTATGAATACCTGCATTTACTTGATGTCCTTTATGATTCCATCCACTTTAGATGGACGGAAACACTAGATAATGAACTAGTGTTCCACAGGTCAACATGTTTCTAAGTTTAGAACAGGAATATATTATTAATATCCTATCATATTTAGGATTAGTAATAATACAATACATACTAATTGGGAAGATATTCTAATCATCTGGTTTGTACCTGTAACATAGGTGGCCCGTAGCGGCCAATTGGATTTGTTCGTAATATTTCTTCCATTTAAATAAAGGATGTCTCATGAAAGATTTCTCCATTTGTATATAACAATATGCTATTGTTATCTAAGATCTTATTAGTATCTTCAGGTATTGCCTCAACCTCAAGTGAACTAATTCAGATATGTCTTCCACTGAAAGTGATAGATGTTCAGATGTTTCATGAATATAGACTGGCTCATTGGCCAATAGGCTCGCCCCCTATTACATGGGACTACAACATAACTAGCGAAATGTGGGTGTACTATACACCTCTGCCTACCCCTTCGGGGAAATACAGGCGTGATGTTATGTTTGTATGTCATTGGCCATGTTCAACACTACACTTATGTAAAGTGAAATCCTCTACATGTAAAAGGTGTTTTGCTGTAAAGTAATATTCATTAACTTATTACAACAGACTATCATTTGTGTCTTACTCACCTGAGGAAAACGGCCTGAGTTAGGCTTGATTTTATTACAAATTAATGTGTAGGTATCACTGCTCTTAGACTGTGACATATGAACAAAGTTGAACTTTTGCTGGAGCTCCCGCTGTGCTGAGAATATAAATGTTATGAAGGCTGCAGCTGACATTTCATGAAAGCTCGAGGACCCATAAAGCAGTCTTTTCCGCCCCTCCTATTAACATCCTGTTCAAGGAACATGGGGAACATGCACATGTTATGGCCATGGCTAACCTCTCGTGAAAGCTCAAGGATGCATGGAATCTATTCTCTCCATTGGCTGACCTCCCGTGAAAGCTCTTGGAGTAATGGGAACATGTATGTATCATCACCACGGCTAACCTCTCGTGATAGCTCAAGGGCGCATAGTGAATCTCTATTCTCTCCTTTGGCTGACCTCTCGTGGAAGCTCTTGGAGTATAGGGGAAATGTATGTATCATGGCCACGGCTAACCTCTCGTGATAGCTCAAGGGCGCATAGTGAATCTCTATTCTCTCCTTTGGCTGACCTCTCGTGGAAGCTCTTGGAGTAAAGGGAAAATGTATGTATCATGGCCACGGCTAACCTCTCGTGATAGCTCAAGGGCGCATAGTGAATCTCTATTCACTCCTTTGGCTGTCCTCTCGTGGAAGCTCTCGGAGTAAAGAGAACATGTAGGATGTATCACAGCCACGGCTAACCTCTCGTGAGAGCTCAAGGGCGCATAGTTAATCTGTATTGTCTCACTCACTCAAATAACTGCTACTTATTTTACCAACAAGTTCGAACTTGCTTGATGAATTTACCAATTTCTTGATTAATCGCTACTAGCTGAGCTTAAGACATAAGCGCACAGTATTATTTTGTTACGTATTAACGTATTCACTACCACTACACAGGTAATCATGTTTATAATGATTGAAATTGTTATCACTCACTCCCAAGCATCCCTGACGCCGACGCCGCCGCGCCGGTCTCTTCTCTGTTCTTTAATACTGTGTTTTGTATCGATTTTGATTTTCCTTACACATATCACTACGAGTATGTGATTATATATAATATTTACACCTAATAAGTACACTTAAACACTATTATGTTAGTATTTAGAAAATAACGTGCATGCGCATCGCGCACAAAAAAGTACAATGACAGTTCTGGGTGACAGCTCCACAGAGCGCGTCAGGTTGCGTTTGGTTTCATTTCAGATTATAAAATTGTAATCCAATTTTTCATCTTTAAAAAGTGTGCATCGTAAGCAAATTAGTGCCTACTACTAGTACATATGGAAACGAGACTGCTTCACATAATTAATTAATTAGGAAACTCTCTGAACACAAAACAAGTGGGATTATTGCTTTATGTAGCATTAAATAGCATAACAAGTATTTAAGTTAGTATTAAGCGGTACTTATACTGTAATTCTGTTCTTCAGGGAATTTTCAAATAACATATTATTTTCCAATATTCAAAAACAAGCAAGTTTATGAGCTTATACACTTGAAAATTATATAAAATATTATTTCCTACCGAGACGTTTGGTATTTGCGTCTACAAATATTATATTTATATATATATATGTGGGATAGTGGCTAGTGAAAAGTTTTGGATTTAGTTGATATTTCTTTATTTTTCTTTAGAACAAAAACAAATACGTCTCACATCGTTAAAGGTAAGGTGACCGCTTATCAGTGCTGCCGCGTTATAAAACTAAATAATCTATTAAAAGTAGGACAGTGTAAAAAATATAAAAAAAACTTAAATAATATACCACACGGTCATCCTGCTTCTTCATCTGACCCAGATGAATCAGAATCATGGCTTACCCAAGGTTTCATAAGGTCAGCAGAGCTGGTTGTATTGATCGGGCCTTCAACATTACCGACTTTCTTTATTCCGTATCTGTCATTCCTTTTTTTTAGAACAACTTCATAAGGCCCCAAAAATTTTGGATATAGCTTGCTACCTTGTGCGAACTGAGTTCTCTTTATAGCGACTAAATCACCAATATCGTATTGATTAGCTTCTTTTCTTTTTTTGTTGTAACTTCTTCTATTTTCTTGTTGTATTTTTTGTATGGATTCTTTTGCGTTAACTCTAAGCTCGGATCGCTTTTCGTTAAAGCTCACTATACTTTCTTCTTCGATTAATTTGAGTATTTCATCATCTTTGTTTCTCATCTCTACTCCGATAAGCAGTTCGAAAGGTGTCATTCCAATGCTCCTTTGAAAAGTACTATTCAAGGCACGTTGAACAGCTGCAACATTACGGTACCATTTAGTAGGGTCAGCGATGCTGAGCTTGCTTAAAACTTCAATGATAATCTGATGAATACGTTCAACTTGGCCGTTTCCTCGAGGTTGACCAGTAGTTATAGTATAATGAACAATATTTTCTTCTTCGCAATATTTTTGGAATTCGTTCGACGTGAATGCAGCGTTTCTGTCGGATATAATTCTCTGTGGTGTGCCAAACGTTTGTTGCTGTATCATCAGTTTGCTCAAAGTCTCTTCAGTCGTCAATGTTTTAACAGGATAGATCCAGGTAAATTTTGTGAAACCATCAGCAATAGTCAAAATGTACTTATAATTCTTATTCGTTGAAGTAAGTGGACCAAGATGATCAATATGATACGTTGACAAGGGCACGTCTCCTTTATCTAACGGATGTAAGTATCCTTCTTTTTTTCCTCTTTTATGTGATATCAGAATGCATTCTATACAGTTATCTATAACTTTTTTTATTTTCCTCTTAAGATCTTCAATAAAATACTCTCGGTTGACTAATTCTTCAGTTTTATTAATACAAAAATGTCCTTTTTCATGATTTTTTCCAATGACTTCATTCTGCATCTTTTTAGGTACTACGATTAGCTTTCTTCCGTCTTTATTTTTGGTAAGTATCCCATTTTCAATAATGTAGTCTTTATAATTTTCTTTTTCCAGGATTTTCTTTATTAGATCAATCTGTGCATCTTCATCTTGTGCTTTCTTAATACGAGCGGTAGTTTCGGTAAGTATGAGGCAAACAGGGTGTCTACTCAACGCGTCCGCGTACTTCATTCTCAACCCTGGCCTGTGTTCGATCTCATATTCGTATTCTCCAAGCAGTAAGGCCCAACGAGCAACTCGTGGAGGTAAGTCTTTCTTCTGTAAAGTCATAGTCAATGCAGTGCAGTCGGTTACAATCTTAAAGTGTATGCCGAGTAGATAAACTCGGAACTTCTTTACAGCTTCTGCTATTGCCAAAACGATCGGACTTGCAAAATCTGACTTACTAGGTTGGATAATTTTCAGTCCAATCCATTCTTTTATCTGTTTATTAACAATTTCTTTTTCCAGAGGTGACCATCGGCGGGGATTCTGGTAAATTGGAGTTTCATCGGTAAGTATTATTTTCATTTCAACATTACTTTCTTTCGTAGCTTCAGTAAATTTGTAGTCTTTAATCATCTTTTCATTTTTTTCAGAAAACATCGTGTCTCCAATCTTATAGTCGTCGTATACATTTTTCTCTTCGGTAAGTAGCGTAAGGTGTGTTATTTTTTCTACAGTAATACCATCTGAAGTAAAGTTTATGTTAAAATCGTGCAATATTGGATTGCCGAGTATCAAGTCTACAGGTATTATTTCATCCTTTACCACGTGGAAAACGGCGTCAACAAAACAATTATCTATTTGCAATTTAGCCGTAAAATATCCTTCTGTGTTTATTTCTTTTTTACCAATACCAGTCAAACATATTTTGGTATTACTCTGATATTTCGGTTTTTCTTGTTCAATATCTGTTAATTTAGTAGTCTTTATCAGGTTCACGTCACTTCCGGTATCTATTAATGCGGTAATCTCAACTCCATTAATCTTAACCTTCTTATAAGGAGTCTTCTTTTCTTCTTTTTCGGTTCGGTTCTGAATGTTAAGAGATTTCTTAGCCTGGCCAGGACAATCGGTTCCTTTGTGACCAAATTCGTTACATTTGAAACACTTAACGCCCTTTTTACAAGCGGGTGCAAGATGATCTGTGTCGCCGCAATTGTAACATCTTTTAGTCGTAGATTTTCGTCCCGTAGCGGCAGCTGACGAGCTTGCAGTCGAAGAATTGTTTTGTGGAGTGCTGATCTTCTTGTCAATCCTTTTTCTTAAGTTGCTATAAGAATCTAATTTGGCACGGAATTCTTTTATATTATTGGCGCCATACAATATAGCTTTATTCGTTTCAGAATCACGGATGCCATCAATTACATATTCCATGAGAGCTTCGTCTTCTACACAGGCATGTAAAGCCAACTCCTTCATGTGCAAAAAATATTGTTGGAATGTTTCTTCATTTTTCATCTTACGTGAGGCAAGCTTCTTATGAACGATGGCGCTATTTAATTTAGGACCAAATTCTTCTTTGAGGGATTTCTTCAGTAATTCCCAATCTTTCACACTCCCTAAAGATCGAAGAAATAATCGAGCAGTTCCACTAAGAAGTCTTTTTCCATAAATAAGTTTCTCAATTTTGGACCACTCCATAACATCTGCAGTATCCTCAAATTCTTGAATCCACGTCGATATTGGATATGTGTCATCACCAGTAAACGATATCATAGATTTCTCCAAATCACTGAAGGATATCTTTGGGGTTTTGTAAGACTCTTCGTCATCTTTATCTTTTTTCGGCGGCATTTTTCGTGTTTATTAAGCTGGTAATCAAAATTTTACTTCTTAGTCTTTCGTCTTTACTTCGTCTTCGTACTTCGTCTTCGTACTTCTTAATATAACAAAATATTAATTACAGCTTCAATACGTCTTCATAATAAAATATAATCTTGAAAAAAAAACTTCGTCGTACTTCATAAATGATGTCGTCACAATCAACGTCCCGCAGCATTCGGTTTGCAATTCTCCACTAGCGCGTCCCGTAGCATTCGGTTTGGAATTCTACCGCTAGCGCGTCCCGTAGCATTCGTTGTTTACGATAATCGGTGCATCATTAGTGGGTATTATAGGTTAGTTTTACCTGCATATTCTTCCGATATATTTTCGTAATGTCGTCGTTAATCACATCCAAAACAACACACATTCGTATCCCGGACGAGCCCCCAAAAGTTGTGGGATAGTGGCTAGTGAAAAGTTTTGGATTTAGTTGATATTTCTTTATTTTTCTTTAGAACAAAAACAAATACGTCTCACATCGTTAAAGGTAAGGTGACCGCTTATCAGTGCTGCCGCGTTATAAAACTAAATAATCTATTAAAAGTAGGACAGTGTAAAAAATATAAAAAAAACTTAAATAATATACCACATATATTTTTTTTAATCTGGCTAACTCGGCAGGGCCATCGCCGTCGGCGTCGTAGGTTCACAATTATTTGGACATGTGTTTGGTTCTAATCCACAATGTAAGGTCCTAGTACATTAAAGATGTTGTATCATAAAGGTATTATACTGACGTAATAGAGACACTGTCACCTCATTATCACGTCACCGAAAACGAAATGAGTAAATGTGCGAAATTGACACGTGTAGGAGTGATTTTTAGTGATGTGACATGGACATGTTTCCGCATTATCGATATAATTCAACCGGCCTTACTTTTAAGGAGTGGTAGTATTTTAAAACTGCTAAGCTATTAAGTAACTATTGTTTTAAAATTACAGATATTTGAGACATAATTTTATTTATTTTAAAAGATTGAGTTACGCAATTAAGGGCTATATTATAATTACATTATTAATGTCACGAAGGTAAGGAATACATAAATAAGAAATAAAAAAATCAATTAATCATAATTTCAGCCGTAAGACGTCCACTGCTGGACACAGGCCTCCCCCAAGCATATATTGGGGGGATATGCCATAATCGCCACGCTTGGTAGGCGGGTTGGCGATCGCAGTTGGTTGGTTAAATACTCAGAGAACGCTGCTGCCCATTCTCTGGTGAATCCCTTAGTCGCCTTTTACGACACCCATGAGAAGATAATATACGGTGGTGCAATTCTTTACGTCCGGCACCACACGGAACATTTTACAATTAATCATATTAGTTTTAATTAGGTGTATAGAAAGGTTTTCAATCCCGGAACTAAGTTCCTATACACGATTCCGGAATTGGTCAAATTATTGAATTTTTATGAAAAATTACAATATCTATGAACTTAACAAGTTTTCTTGTCCAGTCAACTTAAGTTACACATCAGACTTATCCTACTAATTTATATTACTACATGTAATACTAATGTAAATTTATAGTATATTTATAATTTGTAGTATATTATTATAGTATATTAAATGTAGTATATTATTTTGCGAGTAAAGTCCACTTCCACCTCCACCTCTGCTTCACTCCACTCCATTCCGCTCCACTCCACTCCACTTCACTCCACCTCCACTTCCACCTCCACCTCCACTTTCATTCATCCATCTATCCATCCATCCATCCATACTTACAAACTTTCACATTTATAATATTAGTAGGAAGAAGGATAGGATAGGATTTTTGGAACTAAAAATTTTGACATTCTGTCTCCATAATAATTTGTCATCTTCGGTTGAACTCGTTTTTTTTATCTCTAACTCTTCTTGTATTATATTTATTTTTGACTTTTACTTTATTTGTTTTTTTTTTTTCCAAGAATAAAAATAAATCTAGAGTAAATAACAATTTTACTACCTGCCTGTCTTTAAGGCTTGTTTTTACCAACGATAATGATTTGGTTAAACGACCATTTACTCACAATTCCAGTATTTTTTCCGAGTAATCGGCCTTTTAATCAGAAAATTAAGTTTGATGAACACCGGCCTTTTATAATATTTCGTGTCTTGGTGGTGTCATGTATGTTTTTTAGGGTTCCGTACCCGAAGGGTTCCAAACGGGACCCTATTACTATCGCTACACTGTCCGTCCGTCCGTCCGTCCGTCCTTCCGTCCGTCCGTCCGTCTGTCTGTCACAGGGCTGTATCTTTTGAACGGTAATAGTTAACCGATTGAAATTTTCTCAGAATATGTGTTACTATGAGGTATATCACGACAAATACTAAAAACAAAAAAAAGTCTAAAACCAAAGGGGGTCCCCATACAAGAAACCTCAAAAAACATGAATTTTTTTCAACGTTTTTGTTCCTGCTCTATCTTCAAAACGGTAATATATACCAGCGTCAAACTTGGTCAGATTATAGTGCATATTATGTAGTTTTGCAACAAATACTAAAAATAAGACAAACATAGACATATTGAGAGGTACGGAACCCTTACTGCGCGAGTCCGACTCGCACTTGGCCGGTTTTTATTCTTTAATAACAGCATTTACAGGAAATCTGGTAGTTATGAAGTTAGCCGGTCAATATTTTACAGCATTTTTAGCCCGGCCGCACATTGTCATAAAATAGCACCGTATTTACATTTTAATATGTCAAAAGCAGACATACGATTCGGAAAATTCTGTCAGTCTGCGGGGCTGGTACTAAAATTAACTGTATAAATGTAATATAAGCATTATGAAAGTAGTATTGTCCTGCAGAAACTTACCTGTGAAACATCTCTTTCTTTAGGTTAATAATGTAAATTACACAGTAGTATGACACAGAACACTACACCAATACGATTATCGATATTAATTGGATAAAATACAGAACGATTGTAAAATAAATCATAAAATAATACGAGATTATATTTTGATGGGACGCTATGGGAGATTACAATTTTCAAAATCGGTTCTACTGACATTTTATTATGTCTCTATCTAGCATATAGGTTTCTTCGTAAAGATCGGTATCTCAGTCGAACACTGTAGTGGTCTATTACGTCAGTATATACAAAGTCTTTGTGTTGTATTGTCTTCTTTGGTTTTGTGAAGTATTATAATAGTCTATCAATCTATCTACATTAGAAAGGTAAGCACTGACTAACTAATTTGTATGTTATATTTTTTATGGTTGATTAATTAATTATTTGAATTATCTCTTGTTAGCCGAATTTATTAGTAACTAGCTGTGCCCGCGACTCCGTCCGCGTGGATGTCGGAAAATAACATCGTGTCATAATTATGAACACAATATCTTCAAATATATACATATAAGCGCCTACACAGACGATTACACTATTTACCGACCATACTATATTTTGTTTTTACAACCAACCGGCTAAGGTGATGGAAATTCATGGAATTAGCCCTAAACTCCCTCATTCTGAGAAGACGCTCGTGCCCAGCAGTGGGACTGTAATGGGCTGGTAATGTTATGTTATTCTAGAATACTAATAATATCCAGTTCATTAACTCTTCTCATTTTGAGAAGAGGGCCATACCCAATAGTGGGACAGTAATGGGTTGACTACGTTATGTTATTCCATATTTTCTAGTTTCTTAACTCTTCTCGTTCCGAGAAGATGTCCGTGCCCAGCAGTGGGGCAGTAGGTAATGAGCTGATTATGTTATGATAATCCATTACACTAACAATATCCAGTTCCTTAACTCTTCTCATTCCAAGAAGAGGGCCATGCCCAGCAGCGGGACAGTGATGGGCTATGTTATGTTATTCTATATTTTCTATAATACTAATATAATCCAGTTGTATTTTTAGGAACCTGCAACCTGCATCCAACCAACAATCATGACCTCTACTTTGTATGCAACATAATACAATAGAGGGGTCAAGCTGTATCGCTGGATCTACTCAACCGTTTCAGATAAAACATACCCTATATTTTAAGTTAGACTAATACCAATACAAATGCTAAGTTTCATTACGATCCGTTCAGCCGTTTTCACGTGATGAGGTAACAAACAGACAGACAGACAGACAGACATAATTTTTTTAAACGATTGATTCGTGTTCTACAGCTTATTTCTAGTCCCCCTAGCCGGTTTTCGCGAAAAAAAACTCAATGTACAGACTTTTCGACCTTTACAGTTTTATTATAGTACTAGCTGTGCCCGCGACTCCGTCCGCGTGGATGTCGGAAAATAACATCGTGTCATATTTATGAACACAATGTCTTCTAATATACATTTAATCGCCTACACAGACGACTACACTATTTACCGACAATACCATATTTTGTTTTTACAACCAACCGGCTAAGGTGATGGAATTTCATGGAATTAGCCCTAAACTAATACTGCCTCGTTGGTCTAGTGGTCGCAAGCGCGACTGCAGAGCATGGGGTCCTGGGTTCGATTCCTGGGTCGGGCAAAGTGTTATTGGGTTTTTTCATTAGGAAATTCTCAGTAGCAGCCCGGAGTCTGGATTTGTGCCCGGTTAATGGCAATAGGCTCGCCCGCTATTACATGGGACTTATAGCATAACTGGCGAAATGTGGGTGTACTATACACCTCTGCCTACCCCTTTGGGGAAATACAGGCGTGATGTTATGTTATGTTAGCCCTAAACTCCCTCATTCTGAGAAGACGCTCGTGCCCAGCAGTGGGAAGTAATTGGGCTGATTATGTTAAGTTATTCTATAACACTAACCACATCTCTTCTTATGCTGAGAAGAGGACCGTGTCCAGCAGTGGGACTGTAATGGGCTGGTAATGTTATGTTATTCTATAATACTAACAATATCCAGTTCATTTACTCTTCTCATTTTGAGAAGAGGGCCATACCCAGCAGTGGGACAGTAATGAGTTGACTACGTTATGTTATTCTATATTTTCTAGTTTCTTAACTCTTCTCGTTCCGAGAAGAGGTCCGTGCCCGGCAGTGGGGCAGTAGGTAATGAGCTGATTATGTTATGATAATCTATTACACTAACATTATCCAGTTCCTTAACTCTTCTCATTCCAAGAAGACCAGACCAGCAGCGGGACAGTGATGGGCTATGTTATGTTTTTCTATATTTTCTATAAATACTAATAGAATCCAGTTGTATTTTTAGGAACCTGCATCTAACCAACAATCATGACCTCTACTTTGTATGCAACTTAATACAATAGAGGGGTCAAGCTGTATCGCTGGATCTACTCAACCGATTCAGATAAAACATACCCTATATTTTAAGTTAGACTAATACCAATACAAATGCTAAGTTTCATTACGATCCGTTCAGCCGTTTTTACGTGATGAGGTAACAAACAGACAGACAGACAGACAGACAGACATAAATTTTTTAAACGATTGATTCGTGTTCTATAGCGTATTTCTAGTCCCCCTAGCCGGTTTTCGCGAAAAAAAACTCAATGTACAGACTTTTCGACCTTTACAGTTTTATTATAGTATAGATAGATAGATATAGATTATAGTATATAGATATAGATAGATTAATTAGTTCGTCAATGTATTTCAGTAGATCAATTGACTTTTTATTAGCTACTGATTTGATTGAGGCCTCCCCACGATGGTTTGACACGTGATGACATCTTCCACATTTAATGGCGGGGATGCCTCGAGCGGGCAGTCGCGCTGGAGCACTGTATGAAGTGACAAGTGTACAGAATTAAAATAATAAAAGTTAGTAACTGTAAAATCGTTACTTGTTTAATTTCCTGACCCAATAACAATATGGTTGACTTAGCTCGTATGTACAATGACGACAGATTATTTTAGGCAGTAGCCTGCACGCAGAAGAGACGGCTGTGTCACTGGCGCTGGAACTGATACTTGAAACTGGAACGGGTTCTCGAAACTGGAACTGGTACTTGAAATCCAAGACTGAAAACCCCATATATTTGGTGTTCACTGATTCTTAACTACATTGTTACATTGTTGTAACTTAATAATATTCCACTCCTGCTAATTACTTAAAGAAAGACATTAACCGTCCGAGGTCTGTCAAGTCTATATCTTGGAAATACAAGTGCTCGGTTATATACTGAGCCCGTTTCTATGGGCTATGAATCACGAAATAATGCGTTCGCTCCTAATATAGTAATTGCTCGAGCGATACGCAAATCTCGCGCATACCTACATTGACTTTGATTAATATTTAAAACTTACGTGGGTACAAAATAACTACAAGGAACGACGGCATCAAAATAATGTTCCGTATCACTATCAACTGGTAACGTGTAATTTTTAATTTTAATTTTTTTCTTTAATTGCTTTAAATGTGGTAGATGGTGTCAGGTTTACATTCATCCCGTTTACGAATTAAGGTTCAGTTGAAAACCAGCGTCTTGCCTGGCATTTATGCTGAACTGGGCCTATTTGGCACAGTCGCTAGACACACAGCATCTTTGAACCGTGTTGTATATTTGATTGTGTTTCTGTAGAATTGTGTCCACGTATCTATGTGCTTTGTGTCAAATAAACATTTCTTTCGTACTTTCTTTTCTTTCTTTAGTTCTTAACAGTTCTATTTTTGAGACTTTAAAAATTGTATATAATCATTTTAATCAAATATTGCTATTCAAATTTGGACGAAAAAAGTCCACGGCCCATTTAGAACCTCTTTTTATTAAATTTACTATTGATTTTAAAATTAAATTCATATCAATCTATATTTCAGTTCACACCCGAAAAAGGCTTAAATAAAAAATCTAAACTAGTCTCGCTAAATAATCCAACGAATTTATCGAGAGTAGAAAAAACAGAGCCCCTTCCCTTCCAATAATATATCAGAAAGATAACTGCGTTATCTTCAGATTCTCGTATAAAACGAGCCGGGCGACATTTTAAATCTATTTCGTTCCACAAGATGGCCGCCAGTTGATTATCGGCGGTGATAGTAACGGTATAAAGATTTTTGCGTCTTCGAACTTCTTTGAAATGTTTTTATTGGACTTTTTGGGAGTTCGTGCAAATGCACGAATTGTGAAGTTTTTGTTGTGTTGTTTATGAATTTTTTAAGTTTTTCTTTTTTAATAATTGCCTTTAAGTAGTGTAAAACTATATCATCCCATGGGTGTCCTAAAAGGCGACAAAGGGATTCACCAGAGGATGGGCAGCAGCGTTCTCTGAGTATTTAACCAACCAACTGAAATCGCCAACCCGCCTGCCAAGCGAGGCGATTAAGTCATATCCCCCCAACATATGCTTGGGGGAGGCCTAGTTCCAGTAGCGGACGTCTTTCGGCTGAAAAATGATGATGATGATGATGATGATGATGATGAGTGTAAAACTAATATGGCAAGAATGGTTGTGCTATTAAATACATTTTCTTTCATTCATTCTATAGCAATAATTTTAAATATAATTGTATCATAGGAAAAACTGATTAATAATGTGGTAACACATAACATTATGACAATGTCTACAAACAGTCAAGCAGTCACTAGAGGCAAATTGGATTTGATCATAATTATCATGAGATAAAGTAAAGTAATTTCTTCTAGTGATCTAAATAAATACAAGTAAGTAATAGTGTGCGGACTTATATTCGATTATCACTTGCTTTAACGGTGAAGGAAAAACATCGTGAGGAAACCTGCACACCAGAGAGTGCCCCATACAGTTCTCGATGGTGTGTGCATTCGCCAACCCGCACTAGGCCAGCGTGGTGGACTAAGGCCTTAGCCTTCTCATACTGAGAAGAGGCCCGTGCCCAGAAGTGGGACAGCAATGGGCCGATTATGTATGTATGTATGTAAGTAATAGTGCTTTTTACTAAAACTGTAACCAAATGTTCCACCACTAACGTGACCATGGTTTTTTTTTAAATATGGAAGAAGTTATACTCTTACAAACACAAGGAAATTTAATTCTAAGATTGGTACTAATAACTTTCATGATTATAACATGACGAAGTATTTTACATGAAAAAAAGCCTCTAGTAATTCCCAACCATCCGGAGAAAGTTCCAACCCCACTTACCATCACTGAATAAATTATTAAACAAGCGACCAAAGATAAGGCAATGCAGAAACTTTATCCCATTTTAAACAGACATTATTATCATAAAAAGGATCCACTTACAAACTCTGTGAATTGCCAGAATTTGTTTCCCCTCCCTATTTGACCACAGTCTAAAATTATTTCATACATGTGTTGTCAAAATATTTCAGTAGGAACTTTTTTGAGGTATGAGTATTTTAGGCTGTGGCATAAACAGTATTGAGGGTCTAATATTAATTTGATACTATGATAACAATAGCAATAATTGTTAAAATTCCTTAACAAGATTACGTGGCTTTTGTTTTTTATGCAAGGGATGGTTACAGTTAATGGTATTAGCGCAGAGTTCCAAGATTTGGGGTTATATTCATCTGGCAATAATAACGTGGAGGAGTATGAATTTAAATTATATAGGAGAAGTTTGGTGTAGAATAATTATTGTATGTTAATAGAAATAATAGAAAAATTCAAAAGAATTATTTGTTTTTATTTGAGCTTAACCTAATTGAAATAATTTTAGAGTTTTCTTTTTAAAGGATAATGAATAATTTATTTTTAAATGATAATAAATAGATCTGTACCTATATGCTAGTTTTTTATTTACTGTATATCTACACTTACAAAATATTATTAGATGAAATGCAAATCTTTTTTGTTTTTTTTTACCTTTAGGGTTTTTCCGGCGGTGTATGAAAGAAAAGGCTAATAAGAATACGCTATGATAGTAAGAATATGGACTCGGAATTAAAAGAATTATAAAGACACTTCTTTCTTAAATACATTAAAATTTACCGCAGTATCTGTCGTTACACCGACCGTCGGCAGGTGTTGGACATGTGCGTTGAGTCAGCGTTAATTTGGACACCGACTTTCACAGAAAAAATCAGCCGTAGTCGGGCACAAATCGGTGACCAAATAAAAGCGGCCATCTGCGATAGGCCTTATTCGCAATGCAGTTCACAACAAACAGCATCTAACTCATCATCATCATAATTTCAGCCGAAAGACTTCCACTGTTGGACATAGTCCTCCCCCAATGGAGGGATATGCCATAATTGCCACGCTTGGCTGGCGGGTTGGCGATCGCAGTTGGTTGGTTAAATACTCCGAGAACGCTGCTGCTCATCCCGTGATGAATCTCTTAGTCGCCTTTTACGACACCCATGGCACAGCGGTGACACTCCGTGTACGTGTGAGCTCGCTCGCTGGTGACCTTGAGCGAGCGCGTGAATGCAATAGGCCTTGGCTGAGGCAGCCGAGAGACTGCCCGTTCCACACGCCGCGCACCGCGTATGGCACCCGCGCTCGTCCCGACCCGCACACTTAGCCGCGAGCAATTTTACGAGCACACATGCTTAAGTGTCGCTTCTTGTCGTTAGTATATATTCTATGCCCATGGGAAGAGATAGGGTGGTGCAATTATTTACGTCCGGCACCACATAGAACGCATCTAATTACCACGGATGAATAATATTCTTCCGCGCTAATAACATTAACGCAATCCACCTAAATAGTTTGAAAGCCCATTGATATCATTATGTAGATTGCAATTGTGATAATTTTCCAATTATCGGTATGATGATTACGCTGGTATAGCCTTAATTACTGCTGAGTACATACGTATACGTATTTTAATTTGAATAATTGTTATTTCGGTAATTATGACCATATATATTGAATCATTTTTTGTTGGATATTATCGAATCGTTTTATATCTTCTTGTGTAGATAACTTTGAAATTATAAAATGACTAATTACCCGGCTGCGCCAGAAGGAAGTTTATGTTTTTCGAGTGTATGTATGTATATTTCTTTGGCACGTTCTGTAGCCTAAACGGCATTATGGATTTTAGCTTGAGAGGTGTCGTTAGATTCGTCTTGATTGTCAGAGTGGCACTGGGTATATAAAAATTAAAATAGCCGAATTTTGGCGCCATATTATTCAATTATTAGTCTTCAAATTTTTTTTCTCTGAAACCCTATTGAGTTGGGTATCAAAATAAAGGGTTTTATAAATGGTTTACAAAAAATTATATAACTTATGTTTAAATGTAATTTGAAATGTGAAATGCTTATAAACAACAAAATATTCAACGTTAAAAATTAATTAGATATATTAATATGTGACTTTTTTTAAATAACATTATAACGCGATAAAACATGAAAAAACAAAAAAAAAACATAGGTAGCCTTCACCTGCGTGTTGATTTGATACTTTCACATATAAGTATATCACCTACACAAGTCTTGCTTACATCTTTTCATTTTTTTTTATACACGCAGTCGGGTTTTTTGGTTTTGTTAATTAACTTGTTTATTTTCATAGTTTCTATGAAAACTATGAAAAACTAACAACACTTGTGCTTACCTGCTTTATGTATTACAGATAAAGAGCATGATTGGATCAACGAAGGAATAAAGATGTTCAAAAATATGGAAAAATGTGCGTACAAATACGCACGTGCGTCTGCATAAATAAATAAATATTTTTCGGACATTTTTACACAGCACCATCTAGTCCCAAACTAAGCAGAGCTTGTACTATGGGTACTAGACAATGGATATAATTCTTATATATTTTTTTTTTTGTAAATACATACTTATAATACATAAGAAACACCCAGACAAACACAAACACTTATGTTCATCACACAAATATTTGTGTCCTGTGGGAATCGAACCCACGACCTCGTGATTAGCAGTCCGACACTCGAGCCACTAGACCACAGACGTCATCAAATGACGTCGTCGTTGTCATTGTGTATACTGAAAAAAAAAACCAGCGTACTTTCAAAAATCACGCGTAAAAGAGTAAAAATGGTCGAGCTCGCTCTGACTGAGAAACAAACATTGCACACACACTACACTACACACACTACACACTACACACTACACACACACTTACACTTTTGCATTTTAAATAATAGGATTCATAAATCATAATCTTCACGATAATCTGCCTCCTAACAGTGTCTCGCAAACTAACTTCCGAAATACTAAACTAGCTACTAAACTAACCTACAAATTATTTTCGTCCTCCGAAAAACTGAAAGAACTACATACATAATTTGCTTCGACGACACCTAGAACGTTGACTGCTCCTATCTAACAGTTCAAGTCAAAGTAATCTCAAGTTAATGAAGGTAGCCCTGTCAATAAATTAGGAAAGTTACTTTCTTCTTCTAATCCCATTAGTGTCTGCCAGATAAGGCCAATAAAAGTTTTCCAAATGCCGGAAGAGGCCTAAACTGCGATCTTTGTTGAAGGCTAAAATTTTGTCACTGCTAGGGCTCCCAAAAACAAGAAGTTGAAAAATCGGGATACACTTCACTGCTTTGCATGAATAACGAAACAATTCAATATCGAAAATGATGCAATATCTTCTAGATTGTGGACTGTATTTTGAAATAAATAGCTTTTCTTCGTGCTTCTTTTGAGCCTAAGTGCGAAAATATAGACTTCGCACGAAGACTTGCCCGGGACGCGTCCACGCACACGCGACACAAATACCTTAAAACCACGGTGAATACACGGAAAACAGCTTGAATGGAACCATCCGGCTCGAAGGACCATTTGCACACGTAGAATAAAACTCTGCGTGCTTGTGAATTTAATTTTATTATTTTAAACCACACACTTGCCTTGCCTGAATGCAAAACGGAAATCGAAGACAATATTAAAAACAGTGTTCCAAGACACTTAAAATATATAGTGTAGCAAGTTAATTTCACAGACTAATTAGTCGATATTACTAACATAGTGTTTTATTGATTTATGTGTTGAATTTACTTTAACAATTTTCAAAATTAAAAAAGGTAAAGATAACGAAAAAAATCAAGTAGTAGAGCTCCTTTGTGAAAGAGCTCGTCCGGGGAAGAACTACCACCATATCTACTTCTCCGCCAAATAGTGATGCTTGCATTGCTGTGTTTTGGTCTGAAGAGTACGGGTGCCGAAGAAATTACAATCACATGAGACTTTCCATCTTCATGTCTCAGTTTGGCGAACCGACTTACGGTACCATTTAGGTAACAGCCTAGGTGATATTAAAGTTTTTATGGGCATAGGTAACCGCTTAACATCAGGTGGGCCTTTAGCTCGTTTCGCCATCCTATACTATAAATAAAAAAACTTGTGATCGTTCGTTCTGCGTATTTATTAAAAAAAAATTGTTGTGTCGTTATTCATACAAAGCAGCGACTCGTCTTATGAAAATAAAAAAAATGTTCCTGTCTTTGGTGATGTTTTGTTTTGACAACGTCTGTGGTCTAGTGGTTTGAGTGTTGGACTGCTGATCACGAGGTCGTGGGTTCGATTCCCACAGGACACAAATATAAATGTGATGAAAATAAAAATTCGTGTTGGTGTGGGTGTTTCTTATGTACTATAAGTATGCATTACAATAAAAAAAAGCATTTAAGTATTATATCCATTGTCTAGTACCCATAGTACAAGCTCTGCTTAGTTTGGGTCAAGATGGTGCTCTGTAAAAGGTCCTAAAAATATTTATTCATTTGTTTTGTGTTTTGTGATTGTCTAACCTAAAATTGCGCGCCCATTCACCTAACTTGTCATACAATAATGATACTTATGTGTATTGGTATTGAACAACCAGAATTCTATTCTTTATTGAAGGAGCGAGCGCAAATATTCCAGGCTGGTATCAAGTGGACTGCCTCTGCAGAGCACATAGCATGAGTTTTTTCGATATCGTGTAGTTATCGACAAATTTTATATGAAATCTGTTTAGTTCCAAGTACACACACATGGCACTGGTAAAATTCCCATATAAAATTTCGCGATAAATACACGATATCGCGAAAACTCATGCAGGGCTCATAATGGTAACGGACTTTATAGTAGGAAGATTATGGAAAATTCCGATTAGCAAGATGGCCATTGTGGTAGAATAATCGCTGATTCATCATTACAGCCGAAAGACGTCCACTACTGGACATAGGCCTCCCCCAATTAAGGGGGGGGGGGGTATGCCAATCGCTGATTGACTCAAGTGTATTTATCTATCACATTCAGTTTTGTCTAGCTGGTCATACACCAGCGGTCAAAAATAATATTTTGGATTATTATGAAACAAAAAATAGCTATTATGTTTACGTAAGGTAGGTATGCCTAATCTTAAATTACGCGCCTACACCTAATTTGTCAAAAAATTATGCAATTTTCAGGCTATGTGGTAAGTGGCAACCCTATTCCAAGCTTCTGGTAACCTTAGTCGTTGTCCCGAATCGCCATTTACCTAAATTATATAACTTAGTTCTACATTGTGAACGCCTTCTTGTTGATTCCGAATGTAAGGAAAAGATTTTATCCTTGCTTATCTTTTTTTCATTTTTAGGCTCCAGACTTTTTTTGTTTGCTTATTCGGTAACATTGGGATGAAAAAGCGATTTGTTTTCTCAGATTGAAACGAGATTTCCATCTTTACAACCTTGTGACAGTCTCTACGACCTTATTTACAATTTGTCAGCGATATGAATATGTGAAAAGGATCGTTTTTCTACTTTTTTTTTTAACCAAATCTTCTTGGTTTGCCCTACTGAATGAATTACTGCAATATGGCTTGCATTGACCATCACCTTACCTGTTAAGCGATAGTGCGGTCGACGAATGACGATGGTACAAGCATGTTCGGCAAAAACTTATTCACTCGAGCCTTGAAAGCCAGATCATAGCTAAGGTTGTTCCTTAGCTATGACATAGACGCAGACACAGACTATGAATTCCATAGTGGTAGGCATGTTAAGAGGAAATTCGGGTGTTTTTTTTTTCATACAAACGCTCTTGTCTGTATTGTGTCTGGCTTATAACCCTTGAGCAATGATTTCTCCCATTAATATAAATATCAACTTTTTGTACGTCCCTATGTTTTCGTTTTTGTTGATAAATTATTTCTAGAAGCCCTCAAAATTCTCAAAATTTCCTATAAGTGTAAAAATTTGACAATTATTAATGTATAATAATAATGTCCTCCCGGCCGAATTTCGGTCACGGCGGCCAATCTCAATGGAGACTAGCCATCTGCGCGGGACATATTATAGTGCACAAGTGTGTGCGCAAACACAGGTGCACTCTCTATTCCCTCACTCTCATAATCCGATGGGACGGCAATTCGACACGATCGCAGAGAGATCAGGCGCAGGAAATATTAATATTATTGGGAATTATTCATGTAAAAGGAAGGACAACATAAAAACACAGTACATATTCTTATTCAGGTTCTAAATATCTTTTACATTGGTCCAGTTTCGGAGGAGATAATAGTCGAGACCCAAACCTCGTAATCCGTAACGAGATTATCCGGAGAAGAACCGGAGTGACCGACATAGCTTGTAGGATCAGTAAGCTGAAGTGGCAGTGGACTGGCCATGTCTGTCGAAGGACCGATGGCCGCTGGAGCAGACGAGTCCTTGAGTGGAGACCGCGAATCGGCAAACGCGGCGTAGGGCGTCCCCCCGCCAGGTGGACCGACGACCTAAAGAACGTGGCTGGGTGGGACTGGATGCGGAAGGCAAAGGACCGAGCATTGTGGCGCAACTTGGGGGAGGCCTATGTCCAGCAGTGGACTGCGATGGGCTGAGTTGATGAAACCTCGAAATATGACTTTTTTACTTAGGCTATTCAGTCGGAGCTGTAGTAATTGTACTTATCTTATATGAAAAGCGACAGAGATAGTTTCTTCAACTACCTAATTTTCAAAAGTCATCAAAAAATATCAAATCACTTCGTGCACGTAATCGCGGCTTTTTGTCTTACTATGGGTGTGAATGTGTGCGTACCAGCCCGTACTTTTAAGCGAGCCGTCTTACTATGGGTGCTTCACTTATTTTTTTGCGAGATTCCGTCCGCCCTTTTTTATTCGTCCAAGCTTATACTCTAATCTTTAAGGATGAATTCTTCAATGTTGTTGTACTACCCGGTTTCAGCATTAAGTAAAGCTTCATACATACATATACATACATATTATCACGCCTGTTTCCCATTGGAGTAAAGCTTCAAAGGTAAAAATTATCAACACCAAGTCCTCGCTGTGACAAAATCTGTTAGTTTTTTTTCTAATCATTAATTTTGTATCCTTTGATTCCTTACCTACACCTACGACCCATTCATTACTACACAAACTTAAATTCAATTCAAGTTAACATATCTTGAGAGCTGATTTATTACCAGCACGTTGTTTTTCTACCCCTTGACTCCTAACAAAAAAAAAACACAAATCCTATTTTGTAATTCAACAAAAGCCTTTTTGCAGTAGAATAGGACATCAAAACCCGCACTAAGTTTAACAAAATACACATTTACTTGAAAATTCACCCTCTCGAGGAAATATATCAAGAAAACTCGACAGAACATCGATCATGCTTAGATAGCGGAGCGGGATGTCCTCATTTTTGATGTTGATTACTCTAAATTGAGACATCCAAGTAAATGGGGTTCGTGGGGTTTCTTTTGGAGTTTTAAAAGCATATGTTTGATCTTTTTTTTTAACAAGATTACATTAAACCCGCACGATGCCATTTTATTTGCTCTGAGTTGGTGAGTTTTCTAACAAATAATGAGCCACCTTACCCTGTCTTTTTAGACGTTTTAATCAATTAAGAGTCAGTGTTTTTGTTGTCCCCAGGATTTTACGGAGTAAAAAGAGAGAGAGAAGAGAGAGAGAGAGAGAATCTCCGCTCGCTGAGAGTCCGGAAGAATGCCGAAATCGAAGAGCTAGTGGACGAGCCTAATATCATTGGCGTAATCAAGGCACAACGTTTGCGATGGCTCGGCCACGTCGAACGCATGGGGGAAGATAAAGGAGCCAAGAAAGCGTATCTGGGCCAACCAACCGGACGTAGACCAGTAAGTCGCCCCAGATATCGCTGGGGAGATGCTGTGGAGACTGAGCTTCAAGCTACCAACTGGCGAGATATCGCGCAAGATCGAGGAAAGTGGAGAGTTCTCGTTTCGGAGGCCATGACTCACTTTGGGTCGCTGAGCCAGAGGAGTAAGTAAGTAAGTAAGAGTCAGTGTGGCTGTCGAATTCAAAGTCGCGTAGTGAAGATTAGCAGCGATAGCCTAGTGGTTGAATGCTTGCCTTCCATGCAGGAGGGTGTGAGTTCGATCCCGGCCCGCACCTTTGACTTTTCGAATTCATGTGCGGATTTATATTCGATTATCCGGTGAAGGAAAACATCGTGAGGAAACCTCCACAACTGAGAGTGCTCCATACAGTTTTCAATGGTGTATGTAGTCCACCAACCCGCATTAGGCCAGCGTGGTGGACTAAGGCCTTAGCCTTCTCGTACTGAGAAGAGGCCCGTGCCGAGCAGTGGGACAGTAATGGGCTGGTTTTGTTGTTATGTTATTGAAAGATGTAGCGAGCTATGCTTGGAGTGTCTTTGAAGGATAAGATCTTTAACGAGATTATCTGGAGAAGAACCAAGAAAGAGTGACTGCCATAGCTTATAAGATCAGTAAGTTGAAATGACAGTGGGCTGGCCATGTCTGTCGAAAGACCACTGGCCGTTGGAGCAGACGAGTCCTTTAATGGAGACCGCGAATCGGCAAAACGTGGCGTAGGGCGCCCCCCAGCTAGGTGAAACGACGACCTTACGAAGGTAGCTGGGAGGAACTGGATGCGGAAGGCGGAGGACCAAGTGTTGTGGCGCAATTCGGGAGAGGCTACGGCCAGCAGTGGACTGCAATAGGACGAGTTGAGTGATTGCAGAATTAAGCCGAAGTATGCTTGGCTTTTAATGGATTTTAAATTTTTAAAGGTTTCAATCCCATTAAGGTCTGAAGATAAATCATTAATGACAATAAAATAAATCAGCAATACCTCTACTTATTAATTCTTTATTAAAAACAAAGTAAAGACCATAGCAGGAAAGTACGACTCCTCTTTATTAAATCACCATTCACAAACAACGAAGTTGTAACTAAAATTAAGTTTTACTAACATTGATAAGAGATCTTTTTCTTTTCTACTAACCCACATGAATTTTACTTATCCGAAATAAAGTTTTACTGTGCGATCGAGTACGATCGTTGTAAATTATTGCACAAACGACCTATAACAAAGTAATTGAAAGTCCATATTTCCAAAACCAGTTATTTAAAAACAAGATATCCTTTACGAAATACATCAAATAATCAATGAAGTCCTGCTTTATAAATCAAGACGACAAGTCAATCCGAAACCCAACGAGGTACCATTCGTTACATCTAATTAAGTTTGTACGTCTGTCTTTGGAACATGCAAATAATCTTCGAGAGTCAAAATTACCTATTGTTTGCGACTTTCCATGGTCTATCGTAGGCGGTACATCAGCAACTTTCTTGCTCTTTGTTTCATATAAAGAGGATTTCATTATAAAGTTTCCAGGGAACGAGTCTTGTAAAACTTGGCGGGAGCTTAAGTATTTTTTATGAGGATTTCTATTTTGATGGAAGACTTACTGACTTACACCATGGAGTTGGAAAGCTGACGTTGTAATGAACAGAAAATGATGGAGGAATATTAAATACATTGTTCCGGGGTATAAAAGATTATGTGAAGTAAGTTGTTTTATGCTGCAACACGGTCTGCTCACAACTTCCTCAAATTATATCTGATGGTACTACAATACTTTTAAGTGACTCAGTCAAAAACCTTGGGATCCACATTGACAGAAACCTCTCTTGGGGTCATCAGCTGCAAGAACTCAGTCGCAAATTGTTTGCGTCAGCGGGATCCTTGAGGAGATTACGCTTTTTCCTCCCAACTGCTACCAAAACTGTGCTTGCCCAATCCCTTCTTCTTTCAATCCTTGACTATGCCGATGCCAGCTATCTAGATCCTACACAGGCACAATTAGACAAGCTCGAGCGACTCCAAAACTTTTGTATTAGATTTATATTTGGCTTGCGCAAATATGATCACGTTTCTGAATTTCGCACTAAGCTCAAGTGGCTTCCAATACGGCTTCGCCGGAATACTCATATTTTATCACTTCTCTTCAGTAATGTGTTTAATCCTAAAACCCCTATTTATCTCAAAGAACGTTTTATGTTCCTTCACACAACGACACACATACTCGATACTTAAGATCATCGGAAAACTTGAGACTTCAGATGCCAGCACATTCAACCATATTCTATGACAAATCTTTCACAGTCCAAGCTGCTCGTTTATGGACTGCGTTACCTGTGCCCATAAGACGTGCTCAGTCGCTAGCTTCTTTTAAAAAGGTTGTAAACTAACATTACCTCTCTGCATAAATTGTTATTTTATTGAGATGTTGCTACACTGGTATATACACGTATTTTATTTTCTTATTTATTTAAGAATACTATTTGTTGTTAGATTTGTATATATTGTATATATATTTGGTATGTATTTATGGATATTTAATATAATTAATTTTCTATATTTATACATGTAATATTTTTTACGGTAGGTAAATATTTATTTATTTATTATATTATATATATATTAGTAAACTTTATGAAAGTGCACCACATACTGCCCCCATCTATTTTTCACGTCTTCCTTGTCCATCCAAAGGTTGTCTGGAAGATATCGCTATTAGCGATAAGACCGCCAATATGGTGTACAATAAAGAATATTCTATCTATCTATTTAACACGCTATCCGTGCATTATGATATCAGTGAACCTCATTCGCCTGTGTGAAAAACCATCTAGGCACCTTTTAACATCAAATATATGATCCATTTTTGGGGTTTCGTAGTTCCTACAAGAAACCCTTATAGTTTTGTCATGTCCGTCCGTCTGTCCTAATCCTTTACAGCCTAATAACGCAAACGTAAGAACATGTAATTTTGCTCAAAAGTTGTTCAGATATAGATCTCAATTTTAAAAGAATAAAAATATCGTAATTCTGTATTTTAGGGGTGGTGCCCATACGTGTGAAACGGGGATAAAACAAATTTTCGTTGCACCTCCTCATGTGGGATATCATTGAATAAAATCACTGAAATGAAGGTAATGTTTCATATATCACTTTTCTTCCAGGTGTACCATCTGCGACATATAGTCCATCAAAGTGGCTTGCAATGTCCCCCCCCTGCCATTTCTAAACTGTACAACGTAGAAACTTATAATCTTGCATGTTGATAGGCCTTCCGCCTTTGTAAAAACTTCTTTTTAAAATTATTTTGAGTATAATGTGATTATAAATTTTCGAGTAATAGAGAGAAAACTGCAAAACACATAAGACGTCCTAGTTCAAAGGTCATTCACCTTAGAGAAAAATTATTTTAGCAAACAACGCTTCTCTAGTTTCAATTTCAATTTCAATTTCTTTCAGTTGCCTTCTATTTGAATAAGTCACAAAAATAACCTGTGTTTGTTGACATGAAACACCTCTTAAATTTGGCCCGCTAGATGGCCCTGTATAACACACGTTATGAGTCGCCAATGCTGTCGTGTATTGCAAAAACGGATAACTAAAATAGCCATGCTGAATACTCTATTTGATTTGTTTGTAATGACACCTACATACGGAACCCTATACTTAGCATGGCCCGACTGCTCTTGAATGGTTTTTTTTTTCCACAACTTAAATGTGTATCGTGTATAGTACTACGTGCGGGAGTAAACAGAGTACGAAAACTTACTTGAAAAAAATATTTACATCTCAGGTACGTTTAGTGCTTTTGGTGTTTTGCCAAATGTAAGTGGCAAAAACGTGTCTTGCATTATTATTGAGAATCACGTGGTACCCAGTATATCAAAAGTTCATGGTGACATTACTTGTTTAGTTCGTTACACGTCTACATTTTATTGATTTTCTTGGCAATCGGCAACAAATGAGCTGTTTTTTTTTTTTTTTTTTTTTTAGTATAGTATGGCGAAACTAGCTAAAGGCCCACCTGATGTTAAGCGGTTACCTTTGCCCACGACAACTACTTCAATACCACCTAGGCTGTTGCCTAAATGGTACCGCAAGTCGGTTCGCCAAACTGAGACATGAAGATGGAAAGTCTCATGTGATTGTAATTTCACCGGCACCCGTAACCTTCAGACCGAAACACAGCAATGCAAGCATCACTATTTGGCGGAGAAGTAGGCACAGTGGTAGTACTAGTGGTGGTAGTGGTAGTAGTGGTGGTACTGGTTTAGAAAAGGAACATGAACCACTTGCAACGCCTGTCAAAATTATGCTAGCAACATTTCCGAACGCAATATTTTGCTACTTGACACAAGTGCGGCTGTCTTAATATTAAGCATACCGACCACAGATACCGACATAGTTTTTTTGTATTTGTTCTTTTCAATACACTCGCATTTATACTGGAGTCCAGAGTTTTCATTTTTCCTTCCTGATCATATACATAAGCAATACCGAGTATTGCACAATACACTACACTTACCTGCACGTACACACTTATTACTTTAATGTAACACAATGAAATTGTGTTTGGATATTCAAATGTCTGGAATACTTTTAGAAAGTTGACATTGAAAAAAGTTTTTCTTAACAACATTAGGTTGTCTTGAATTTTTCTACTTAAAAACTATTCGTCACCAAAATTGATGGAATTTTTATGCACAAGCCTTTTCTTTCGGCTGCGCTCGCGTTTAATTCGGCTTATACCTACCAGAAAGACGTTATTGCGTCTCCCTCAAGAAATATGTATCTTCAAAAGAAGTCTATGATATAGACCATATACCGGATTAACATTTATTATCCGCTCAGTGATCTGAGTTCAAAAAAAAAGTTTAATCTGGATTATGGTTGATCTGTATGCTAATTTTCATCCAAATCCGTTTAGCCGTTTCAGCGTGATTGAAGGACAAATAAACAAACAAATTTCCATACTTTCGTATTTATAATATTACTAAGATAGTAGCAATGATATTTAAAAAGTATAGATATGTCATACCCGAATAAAACCAACGAAAAAAATGTTCCGTACGAAGCGGCAGCACAATTCACATAAACTAGTACAAAGAAAGTAAATTGGTTACTTCCAAGATACTTTCGCGTAATAATTGGAACACTTTCTGTACACACGACGGCATTTTAGTTTTTTTTTTGACACCGGTCACGCTCGGCGCCGTACTTGTCGCGGATTAATAGAAAAAACGTCCTAATTAGGACGATTTCGAGTCTTCAGTTGCGAGTGCAAGTAACATATCTGTACTTTTAAATATAATTGGATAGTAGGATATTATAAAGCAAATTTATTTATTTATTTATTATATTCTTTATTGTACATTACACCAAACGAAAACAAAGACAATAGTTTACAGAAAGATTAACGGCCAAAATTAATATCCAATCTATCCACGATTTGCCCTACCTCTATCTCTATCTCTATTATCTCTATCTCTAGATAGGAATTTGACATAAGCTCTTTACAAAATATGTATCTCGAGTAGGGTAAATCGTGGATAGATTTGATATTAATTTTGGCCGTAAGTAAGTACAATGGGCGGTCTTATCGCACAAGGCAAATCTGCAGTTATAAGATTTATAAAATGTTCTATCAACTACTCAATATTTTCTGTTACAGTGCTAAAAGCTTAACTAAATCTATATTTTACATGTTTTTCATAATATGCACTTTGGACATGAACAAACAACTTGGACCATGTTTCATGTAAGTGTCAAAGTTTGATCGCGTTTCGCCCAATGCGAAAGAGTTTTACAAATTCTAACATATTTCAGATTTATATTATTTATTATCAAAATGCACGAAGTTTGGCTCGGTTCACTTAGTAAAGTTCAAGAGTTTCGTGTCAGAAGTTGTTTGAATCAGGTTAATGTTTGTTTGAACAGTCGTGTATAGATTTTTTTTCTCGTATTTTTATTGGTAGCATAGAATTATATTGAGGTGGTTTGTAAAATATTAAAGACGTTTTATTGGCCAGTTTATAAATAATTAATTAGAAAAACTTATGCAAATATCACCATAATTATTTCAGATTTATATAATTTATTATAAAATGCACGAAATTTGGGTCGGTTCACTTAGTAAAGTTCTAGAGTTTGGTGGAAGATTTTTGGATCAGGTTAATGTTTGTTTGAACAGTCACGTGTAGAATTATTTAGCTTATGTTTTTATTGATAGCTTGCTGCTTGTAAAATATTGAAGACGTCTAATTTGCTTTTTTAAAAATAAATTATAGTAAAATATAATTATTTGACCGCGTACTGGAAGACGCAGTATGGGTAGGCCCCCCACAAGGTAGACCGACGACCTGTGGGGCAATTGTGTAATGCATTCACTTTGACATTAGCTTTCATTTTGAAATTACAGCAATAGTTATTGCGTGGTACGTAGTTGCCGATTCGTTCGTTGTGGCGATGCTTGTGGGAGGCCTATGTCCAGCAGTGGATTTTTAGCTGAAATGATGATGAAAAATATCAGATAGTCTAGCTTGAATACCAACTTCCACGCAAGTGGGTCCGAGATTAAACCCGATCCGCATATCAGATTTTTCTAATTCATGTGCAGATCAGAATTTGATTATCACTTGCTATAACGGTGAAGGAAAACATCAATTTCAATGTTTTTTTTTTCAAATAAACCTAATTACAGGCACTTTTGAAAGGCCAGGCTCTAGTTGCACGGTTCCTAATTGTGGGTTCTATCGTGAGGAAACCTGCACACCTGAGAGTGCTCCATACAGTTCTCGATGGTGTATGTAGTCTGCCAATCCGCACTAAGCCAGCGTGGTGGACTGAGGCCGTAACCTTCCCAGAGAAGAGGCTCATGCCAGGCGTTGGAACAACAATGTGCTGCTTATTTATTGTAATATGATTTGATTTTGAAAGTAAACTTTCGTTATTTTTATACCTTGATAATTTTGTGTGTGTAAAGTTGTGTTTAATTTTTTTTTCAAGTGAAAATGCCCTTACTTTGCCTAAAACTTTACTTTGTCTAAGGCATTAACTTAGTATTAACACGGACTGACACTTTATAACTAAGCCAAAAATTAGCGCTGATACAGTTTATAAATCTGCCCAAGCACGGAAATCATTATAGAAAGCTATTATAGTTTACTGAACGTGTACAGCCCAATAGACGCCTAATGTTTGAACAAGGCGTACAATAAATTCTGCCACTAACTGAGGCGGGGTACTGCAATCCGATTGGCTCTACCAAGGCGGCTATTGGCTTATAACTAACGCTGCAGTTTTGATGGCTCATGTAATGTAACTGGTCGAAACTGATTGAAGATTTCATGTGGCGAATAGGGGTGACCTACATTAGTGAAATTTCATAGATGTGTTGTAGACATCGGTCGCCTGTTATGAGGCGTCTATGGGCTGTATGGTCGTTGAGTTTACTCAAAAAAACAACTAGGCAAAGTAAGGCTTGTAGGCAAAGTTAGGGCATTTTACGGTGCTTTAAGAGTGTGAGAAAGTGGGTGTTCTACAATCCTTACCTGCCAGCAATTTTAACGCAGATTTTTTCGGTCTCAAAAGGAAGTTATCCAAATTTACCGCTATAAATCCGTACTAGTAAGGGGATTAAACGTAATAGCACCAAGATATGTATAACAGCACTGAAAACCGTCTGATATAGACATAAATCTGAAATGCACGAGTGAGCACAGCCAGAGGGATCCAGTTTGTGCCTGATATATGGTGCCTGGTTAAGAGAAAGTTGAAGTTACATGTGTCATTTTTATGGTCACGAACCGCTGAATTTGTGGTAGGAAAAGAATCGTGGGTAATGGATTATGGGACAGACGGGGGCATTTTTTTTTAAAATTGACATTTGAATTGGTTTGGGACTTACACCTAGACCCTTGGATAAGAGGGAATGTAAGACCGGAATCGTATATTAAAATAGTGTGGCCAAGTTTTCAATCGTGTTACATTTTTACCTGGGTACTTAATTTAGTGGTTGAACTAAATTCAGTAACGCCGTTTTTGTGCACTCTTCGTCCCTTTTTACACGTTCGGTTTTTTTTTTTACCGGTTGTCGGAAAGCTGACCTGGCGAAGTGTATTGGTATGTAGGCTCACTCTCACATGCACCGGTGAAATTAACCGGGCAGCCGGTCGCCAGGTGCGTGGCAGAACCACCGCTGTGTCCGGTTGCCATCTGTCAGTTAGCTGGCAGCCGAACTTAGTTTAGGCATTAGTCATCATCATCATCATTTCAGCCGAAAGACGTCCACTGCTGGACATAGGCCTCCCCCAAGCATCGCCACAACGACCGGTCCTGTGCCTTCCGCATCTAGCGGATTCCCGCGACCTTCTCCAGGTCGTCGGTCCACCTTGTGGGGGGCCTACCGACGCTGCGCCTTCCAGTACGCGGTCGCCACTCCAGAACTTTACTGCCCCATCGGCCATCCGTTCTGCGAGCAATGTGCCCCGCCCACTGCCATTTAAGTTAAGTTACTATTTTGTGTTGCTTAGGCATTAGTAGCAAAACAAAATAGTAACTTAATTAATTTATCTATCAGCCTCATCTGTATAAACTATTGCATGTACGTGAAAATTGAATGCAATGAACATTTTTTTTTACGTACTCACAGTGGTGTATGGAGCACAATAAGAGATGGTTTTATGCCCTGGTGTTGTGGGTACATTGGGCGTTTCTTCTATAGATTAATGCCAAAATGCCTAGGCAAAAAAAAAAGAAAAAAAAAATCGCTAAGCACAACGCAAGCTTTCACCCGAACAGTACAACCTTGGAGACAGCTCATAATGGGACCGGGTACACAATACTGACTACCCGGCCACCAGAACGTGTGGCCAAGGCACTTCAGTTAACGAACAAAATATTCCATCATAAATGGATCACGAAAACCTCGCACTGTGAAGGGAAAATGTAAAATTCATCGTTCAAATTTAATCCGGAGCCCAAATAAGAGCTCACCACGAGAAAAAACCGCGGTAATCACTACATCCCATTGGCAATGCACCGCGTACGTCTCACAATGCATCCCGGGATCTCGGACATAAATCCCGGTTAATACCCCCGGACTTGTCACCACTACTCTGTTTTACTGCATATTTGTCTTTGTGACGCAAATGTCCCATATTTTTCCACTACTGATGACGTGCATGTTTGGCTACCTACTGGAAATGTGAGACTAAGCGAGATAATGGTCATTGTGAGGAAATTAAACATGTTGGTTTGGAAAATTAAGAATCGAGGCCTTTGAAAAATGTGATAGCGATACGATATTACAATAAAAAAAAAATCCTTTTTAATTGTGCCCAACAAACCGAAATGAATTATTTTATTATTTTTAACACATTTATGCATGCGCGGCAAAATCTAACGAATTAAATTGTGCAAAGAAAAAATCTCCAACGAGCAGAATTCGAACCTGCGACTCCTGGCTAAGTACGCCAGTGCTTAGTGCTGGCACACCGGCGGTGCTCTTGTCACCGCCAGCTGTATTAGAACCTAACGGCTTGGTACGAGACGATGGGAAGAGACCAGATGGCATGTCGTTATTGCCATGGAAGATGGGTAGGCCTCTGGTGTGGGACGCAACGTGCGTCGACACCCTTGCTCCTTCCTAGCTCGGCTGGCTGTGCTGGTGCTGCCGCCGCGTCTGCGGAGGCCTTCAAGCGCAAATATAGTAACCTCTCAGGTAACTATGACTTTGAGCCGTTTGGGGTCGAAACGCTCGGGGCATGGGGTCCAAGTGCGCGCATCCTTTTCAAGGAAATCGCTAAGAGGCTGGTCGACACTTCGCGTGACCAGAGCGCTGGTTTGTTCTTTCGCCAAAGAATAAGCGTTGCCATTCAACGTGGCAACGCTGCCAGTCTTCTGGGCACTTTTCCAGATGACAGCGGTGTGGAGGAATACTTTGACGCCTAAGCGCGCCTTTTTATATTAGTTTATTTTGTACTTGTATTTTATATTTATGTTGTAAATATTGTACATTTGGTACAAAATAGGTACATCAATTTAACTTATGTAAGTTTAGAATTTTCTTGTGTTTAGAAATTTTGTTATTTTTAGTATATTTCATTACAGAGACCTTAGCAAATACAATAATGTTAATGTGTTGCTTACAGAAGCAACTGGCTACCTACTATTACAGTCTTGTTACGGAGGGGCATTAAAAGAGCCTCCACGAGTGACGATATTTAATTGATCGTCCGGCGCACCCTGTGCAGTCAGCCCCGCTATCAACCTGCTGACTGGCTAATCTTTTCCCCACGGCATGTGCTATTATCATTATGTAGCTCATGTTGACACGATAGAAGAAGAAGTCTTGTGACAGACTGACGGAATGACGAACAGAGTCTAGGTATTACAATTAATAGCGTCCCGATGGCACCGTTTGGGTACAAAACCCTAAAAAACAGTGCAACTATTTAGTCTGTACACAACCTACACAATCTCTAACCGCTCCAACACCCAGTTCGCAATATACATGCAAATACCTACCACCCATTTATTTGTCGTACGATTTACGTTCGTCATTTAGGCAGTTAAACGAACTGGGAACGGCCGGGGTCCGGGGGTGCGGGGGTCGCTCAGGTAATTTTTTCACGACCCGTAAGAAGAAATGACTGTAATAAACGCTTTATTTTCGTGTGAAAGCATGATTTTCTTTTTTGGTTTCTTTTTGTTGAATGTTGCTGAATTAAGTCATTTGGTAGTGTGAACATTTGAACATTGCATGTTCCAAGTGGCCGCTGGAGCAGAGGAGTCCTTGAGTGGAGACCGCAAATCGGCCCCTGCCAGGTGGACCGACGACCTGAAGAACGTGGCTGGGGGGGACTGGATGCGGAAGGCAGAGGACCGAGTGTTGTGGCGCAACTTGGGAGAGGCCTATGTCCAGCAGTGGACTGCGATAGGCGGAGTTGATTGATTGATGTTCCAAATATTTGTGTCAATGTTGCTCGGCAAACAATTGCAGTCAGCAACTAACTGAAACGTCTGTCTCTTCTCAAAGTGTGTTTCCTTTCCAGAAAACTGGGGATCAACTCAGCCTATCGCAGTGCACAGTTTGACATAGGCCTCTCCCAAAATACGCCACAACACTAGGTCTTCTGCCTTAATATTCAGTCTCTCCCAGCTACTTTCTTCAGGTTGTCTGTTGTCAGTCCACCTGGATGGGGAGCGCCATTTTTTTTGTTGTTGAGTGTAAATCTTCATAGATACCCTCCGTCTGGGGAGGGTGGAGGGGAGGGGGTTAGACTCTTTCCGACTAAAACCAGACGGTGGCCGTCCACTGCACAAAATAGAGAAGCTGCGGGAACTCAAGTTGACCGCACTGGTGCCCCTCCAGTGCTACGCCTTTGGCACGTCCCGGGAAACAACAAAGTTTCCTCAACAGCAGCATGTGACCACCACGTGCTGCTTGGGAAGTACTCGGCTTCGCCTCGTACTTTCAATATTACTCGGCCGTAATTTGCTTCATTTCAGGCCTCGACAGTAATGTACTATTTTTTTCCTTAACCGCACACTTCATCCCAACTAAGGAGTTTTTAATGCCACTTCGGCCCAATCAGGGAGTTTTTGAGTGGAAGGAGTGAGCGATATTTTTTCTTCTTTTTTTTCTTTCCACAATTTAAGTCTTTAGATTTCTCTTCGCATGCATAAATTCGTTAAAAATTATAAAATCATTGATAATGTTTGTGAAAAAAGTACAAATCCGTTCAGCCGTTTCAGTGTGATTGAAGGACAAACAAACAAACATCCATACGTTCTAATTTACAATATCAACTCAGCCTATCGCAGTCCACTGCTGAACATAGGCCTCTCCCAAATTGCGCTACAACACTCGGTCCTCTGCCTTCCGCCTACAGTCCCCCTAGCTACTTTCATCAGGTCGTCGGTCCACCTGGCTCGGGGGCGTCCTACACTGTGTTTACCGATTCGCAGTCTCCACTCAAGTATTCGTCTAATCCAGCGCCCATCGGTCCTTCGACATGGCCAGCCCACTGCCACTTCAGCTTACTGATCCTACAAGCTATGTTTGTCACTCCGATTCTTCTCCGGATAATCACGTTATTGATTTTATCCTTCAAAGAAACTCTAAGCATAGTTCACTCCATAGTTCGCTGAGCGACTTTAAAGTTATTATAATATTGATAGTTGAAAAGCTGCGTCCAATTAAGAGTGTTTACGAAAACTGGACCAGTTACCTTGTTTTCAGAACAAATTGATATGGCATGACGCGTAAACTACATGTAAACATGTTGTTACTATATAGGTCTACAAACACATAATACTACATATATTCCTATTAACATTCACCAACCCAAACGACTATTATTACAACCAAACAAACACCCATTGAAACGTTCACACATGTAACCTTCCGCTAAATAGAACAGAATTAGGATGTTAACCCTGCAATAACTCTATGTTACACGAATCGTTAGGCATTGGCCTATTAGGACCCTAGAGTTTTTGCCCGACAAAACTAACCCAAAATTCTTTGACAGAATTATACTTGAAGTTTAATTTAGCGAAATAATAATGGCCTGATGGACCGTTTAGATCGGTCGTTTCCGAATTTAATATATCTTCACGTGTTCTAGATTGGTCTTTAATCGAAGTTTGGTAGTATGACCACGTTTGGATCAACCTCAAAGTAAATTAGATAATTTTTTGTCAGTTTTCCGTTCCGTCCACGGCTTTGAATGGGATATAGGTCCATACATTTCAAAATTGTTAAAGAAACTATTACCTAATATACGACGAAGAAAAGCAGCATCCTCGTCTAAACCAAATCTAAATAATTTTCTTCTGCGACAGCAAAGTTTTCGTTATCAACTCAGTCTATCGAAGTCATTTCACGGAATAATAAAAACGAATTAAGCATTATATTATTAAAGATCATATTGTTAGGAATGCGTGGAGAAAAATGGCAACAATGCGCTATCACACCCCACAAAAGTTGGCCATATTGATAGTCGGCCATATTGATAGTCGGCGGTTGGAGCGGGGAGCGCGGACACAGGGCACTAATCACTACGAGTTTTTATACAAGACGGACGTTCCATAACCCGATATGAATTGTCATTTTGCTTTGTAATATTATTATTTTGATATGTTTTATTATTATTATTTTTGGTTTTGAGTCTTTGTGACTTTTATTTAAAATACCAGCTTGGCCCCTGAAAAACAGAAATTAGTTCTAACTGTAAAACTATGGTCACTTCTATCAAATTCAATTAGAAAAACATGCCTGTCTCTAATAATATTAATAACTGCAAAGCCAAAAGCCAAGTACACTTATATCAAGCCGCAAGTAAAGCTAATCGATAATATAAAATAAATGAAATAAAATCACTTAAAAAGTGTATAAAACATATCTTATTTGCCTCCCTTACCACTAAAAATTCAATAACACACCATACCTGCCAGAGATACCTTAAAAAAGTAATTGAAAACGCCATACCGTTAACAGAAGCTTGTGAATTATGCATATAAAGCAATTCCAGTTGGTCGGAGGCATTTCAGCGGGGCAGATAAATTGCATGAAAATGTATACACTGCCGAATTACACCCAACGTTGACTCACTTAAAATTGGAACGTTTTGGGAATTTACTGTGTCGAGTTAAGAACTGGAAAAAATTAAATCCTGACATAATTATTGGCATGTAAGCATTTCAATCCACACGATACGTCTACCTAGGGCAAGTAATTCAGCTTGGTAGACAAAACTTCGAGAAAGAAGCCGACAGAAGGATCCAGTTTGGCTGGGCAGCATCTGGCAAACTTCGCGGAGTCTTCTCGTTGCCTATTCCGCAAAGTTTGACGTCGAAGGTCTTCAACCAGTGCGTCCTGCCTGTCATGACTTACGGTGCCAAGACGTGGACACTGACACTTGAGCTAGTCCACAAATTAAAAGTCGCTCAGCGAGCTATGCTTGGAATTTCTTTAACGAATATAATCCGTAACGAAATTATCCGGAGAAGAACTGGAGTGACCAACATAGCTTGTAGGATCAGTAAGCTGAAGTGGCAGTGGGCTGGCCATGTTTGTCGAAGGACAAACATGGCCAGCCCACATGGCCGCTGGAGCAGACGAGTCCTTGAGTGGAGACTGCGAATCGGTAAACAGGTGGACCGACGACCTGAAGAACGTGGCTGAGAGGGACTGGATGCGGAAGGCAGAGGACCGAGCGTTGTGGCACAACTTGGGAGAGGCCTATGTCCAGCAGTGGACTGCGATAGGCTGAGTTGATGATTGAACCTATGCTAGCTGTTTATTAATTTTTACATAGCTATTGGTTTTCCTAATTATAAATAAATAAATAAATATGTATTTTTTTGGGTAAAAATAATTTTAAATAATTTTTGGATGATACTCATAGAAGATATGGCTGCAATTAACATTATCTTACGGCTTTTCTTAACGGTCTTTTAGAAAGCCTGTACTTAATTTATAGACTGGAAAGATCTTCTTTTTCTCTTGTCTCTATACTAGAACAGCTAGATAGGTTTTCCTTCACCGTTAAAGTGATGTTCAAATTCTAAACCGCAGATGAATTCGATAAATTCAGAGGTGCTGGCTGGGTTCGCACGCAGGCTATTACAGGTTTGAACTTTTTTTTTATGATTTCAAAGTTGCTCCCATTTTTTTTTTCGTAAATTGATACATTACATGTAATATGTATTTTTTATTATATGTAATTATAAGTCCGTAGTACGAAACATATTTTACTACTTTACTGGTGCATCTACCCTATACTTTGTCTCTGCATTACCCTAAGGTTGTCTGGTAGAGAACGCCTTTGGCGTTAAGACCGCCTTTGTACCCTGTTGTGCATAAAGAATTAAATAAATAAATAAATAAATAAATTACTCCGTTCAAAAGACCTCTGCTTAATAATGTTACACGTTTTCATATTAAAATTGATTCAATTTAATACACACATTTTTTTATTATTCTAGTGTCATTATGTATGTTGCAATCACCTAAGATATAAATATGGCCAAGTAGTTATATGCACCAGCAATAATTAGGTTACGATAATCCACAAATTCTAGCATAGAGGGTTAAGCACAATTTTCGCCCGGACTATAATAACATCATTCTGCGGCCGCTAACTAATCCACCAGTCAAGCGTGCTAATTATGGCCTTTTCGCTTTAGGCGCGTTAATTGTGGTGGTCAAATAGGGATACTGATGCATGTAATGGACGAAACCGCTTTTATTGGTAGTAATAAAGCCAGGTCCAATTTTGTACTCAACTAACAAGGCCTCCTTACAGCCGCTATCATCGTTCTGCTCATATCCCAATGTGTTTAGGGTTAGCGCTGTATGTTTTTTCTTCTATATATCTCTATTAGGACAAGGAGCAATGGAGCATTAAGGGCAATGGAGAGGGCTATGCTCGGAGTGTCCCTGCGTGATCGAATCAGAAATGAGGAGATTTGCAGTAGAACGAAAGTAACCGACATAGCCCGAAGAATTGCCAAACTTAAGTGTGTGTGAGTGGGCGGGGCACATTGCTCGTAGAACGGATGGTCGATGGGGCAGTAAAGTTCTAGAGTGGCGACCGCGTACTGGAAGGCGCAGCGTGGGTATAGGCCCCCCACAAGGTGGACCGACGATCTGGTGAAGGTCGTGGGAATCTGCTGGATGCGGAAGGCATATTTCAATTAAAATCTTTAGATTTCGCTGCGCATGCGTAAATGCGTTAAAAATAAAAATAAAATTGGTTAGGTTAAGCATATCTACACGACTTTGAATTACCTGCAATGTTAGTTGAGTCAGTATAAGAAACACCGTTTCTTATTAAAATATCGCTGACGTCACCCAAAGACGTACCATAGTGGAGGATAATTTCGATACCACGACCAGTTTTCACGGTAGCTTAGTGGCTAAAAGCACTGGTGTACTGAGCCTGGAGTTGCAGGCTCGAATCCTGCTCGTGAGCGGTTTTTTCGTTCAACAATTTAAATCTTTATTTATATATATATCATTGTGCTTTGCATGAGGGGATATGCCATAATCGTCCACGCTTGGCAGGCGGGTTGGCGATCGCAGTTGGTTGGTTAAATACTCGGAGGACGCTGCTGCCCATCCTCTGGTGAATCCCTTAGTCGCCTTTTACGACACCCATGAGAAGATATAGGGTGGTGAAATTCTTTGCGTCCGGCACCACACGGACGGAAGGTGGACCGACGACCTGGTGAAGGTCGCGGGAATCCGCTGGATGCGGAAGGCACAGGACCGGTCGTTGTGGCGATGCTTGGGGGAGGCCTATGTCCAGCAGTGGACGTCTTTCGGCTGAAATGATGATGATGATGATGATATATATATATTTTTTTTTTGTATTTTTTTTTGTATTTGATTATAAATACGTCTTTTTAGTTTTTTTTACACACAGATAAGTTTATTGTTTTTTAAGTAAGCAATGAAGATTGTATGTACACACGGCTACACATCAAGCTGTACATTTCCAGTGTAAGCTGACCTCGCATTGTATAGGTTTTCCTTACAACGCGAGGTCAGCCTATACTGGTTTTGTATAGCTTGATGTGTAGCCGTGTGTACATTGTACATGCTAAAATGTTTGTATAAATTGAATTTTAATAAAATGATGGCATTGTTAAATTGCAATCATATTTTTTTATTATTCCATTAAGACTAAGTGGAAAGTCAGAGTATGAAACCTGCAACAATACTAAAACGATCATAAAAAAAGTTATTACAGTCATAATTCACAGTAACGGTCTTGAAATGTTATTTTATAATGACAATTTTGTACACTTGTTCGTGCTTAGGTACAACTAGCTAGGTAGGTATATTTTAGTCTATACTAGATAGGTACTATATAGTATAGCTTCTGCCCTCGATTTCGTCCACGTAAACTACAATGAACGTAAAGAATTGCACCACCCTACATCTTCTCATCAACTCAGCCTATCGCAGTCCACAGCTGGACATAGGCCTCTCCCAAGTTGCGACACAACACTCGGTCCTCTGCCTTCCGCATCCAGTCCCCCCCAGCCACGTTTTTCAGGTCGTCGGTCCACCTGGCGGGGGGGCGCCCTACACTGCACTGCGTTTGCCGATTCGCGGTCTCCACTCAAGGACTCGTCTGCTCCAGCGGCTATCAGTCCTTCGACAGACATGGCCAGCCCACTGCCACTTAAGCTTACTGATCCTACAAGCTATGTCGGTCACTCCAGTTCTTCTCCGAATAATCTCGTTACGGATTTTATCCTTCAAAGAAACTGCAAGCATAGCTCGCTCCATAGCTCGCTGAGCGACTTTAAATTTGTGGACTAGCCCAACTGTCAGTGTCCACGTCTCGGCACCGAAAGTCGTGACAGGCAGGACGCACTGGTTGAAGACCTTTGTCTTCAAACTTTGCGGTATAGGTGACGAGAAGACTCGGCGAAGTTTGCCAAATGCTGCCCAGCCCAAACGGATCCTTCTGTCGGCTTCTTTCTCGAAGTTGTGCCTACCAAGCTGAATTACCTGCCCTAGGTAGACGTACTCCGTTACAACTTCGAGTGCTGACCCTTCGACGAATATCGGCCTCGGCATGAAATCTTCTCATGGGTGTCGTAAAAGGCGACTAAGGGATTCACCAGAGGATGGGCAGCAGCATTCTCTGAATATTTAACCAACCAACTGCGATCGCCAACCCACCTGCCAAGCGTGGCGATTATGACATATCCCCCAAAGCTACTTGAGGGAGGCCAATGTCCAGCAGTGGACGTCTTTCGGCTGAAATGATGATGATGAAACATTAAAGAGGAATCCCTTTCAGGGTTTAATTTTGAGAAAATCTTCTTTAATGCTAGTCTGTATTGTGTGAAACCTGCGAGGAAAATTTTTAGGATCATAAACGAAGTGCTGCGAACAATCATAGTGAAGCCAAAAAAAACCGTGCTCATTCGTGTACAACCAGCGCTCACGCACACACCATGCACCTGAAGGATATTTGCTTTCGCGATGCTTACTGGACGATGCCGCGACAAGTGTACTGAGAGGGGTGACACGGTTTGAGGTGCATGTGTGTGCGTGAGCGCTGGTTGTACACGAAGGAGCATGGTTTTTTGGCTTCAGTATGATTGTTCACAGCACTTCGTCTATGGTCTATCATACCCAGTGGTTAGAGTTGAGCATTTTATCAATCAATACACAGTTACGGAACCTTGGAGGAAGTAACTAGCCTGGAGTAGTAGTCATAAGTTGAACTGACCCGCATTAGCGCGACTCCTCTGTTACAGAAACTTCAAAATATGTTAAAAGATATGTTGCCTGTCTTGGAGGAATACAAAAAGGCGGACGGAATATCGCTAAACAAAAAGTGAAGCATTCATAGTAACATGGCTCGCTAAAATGTACATTCACATCCAAGGTAAGACAAAAAGCCGCGATTACGCAACAAATCTCGTGTGACGGTAGTCATTGTCGTAGTGTCACAAATAAAATAACAATATATATCTGGTGTGTTAAAATTCTGTCGAAATTATAGTGGGTTTAGGAAAAAACTAAGTGCTTATATCTTTTCTTAGCGAGATTCCGTCCGCCATTTTTTATTCGTCCAAGTTGCCTGTATTGTTATTCATCATCATCATAATATTAACCGAAAGACGTCCACTGCTGGACATAGGCTTCCTCCAAGCATCGCTACAACGACCGGTCCTGCGCTTTCCGCATCCAGCGGATTCCGGCGACTTTCACCAGGTCGTCGGTCCACCTTGTGGGGGACTAACTTCGCTGCGCCTTCCAGTACGAGGTCGCGGTCGGTATTGTCTTTATGTGTAAAAAATTGCAATGATGTCATTTTATTTTCTGTCACGCCATTTTATTTGGATTGTACGTTAATTTTGACGACAAACGGTAACATTGACATTTGAAGGCTGATTGTATATTTCTATCTCTTTCTGCCAGGTTGCTGCCTGTGTAAGACAAAAAATAGCAGAGATAATGTGAAATTTTCATTTCATTACTTCGACTCCAGGCTAGGTACTTCCTCCAAGCACGGAACTATTTTTACATAGATAATTAAATAGATATATGGATCTAGTCTCCGTCATAAGGACTTTTTTCGTACAATTTTTATAAAAATGCTCACAGAAGAATTTTCTCGAGGCAAAAATCACAGCAAAGTTATGGGATATTTTACCATAACAACAATGGTAAATATCCTATCATTTCGCGGGACTAGGGCACGTAACATAGGTAACATGTTATTTTATTCACAGAAATCTTTTTTCTTTTCATATTTACGGCCCGAATTTTACGAGGAAGCCTATTCTTTTCGTCCTGACTATTTCGCGACCGCGGCTTAAGAGACTAACTTTAAGCGAACTTGCTTCAAAACTACTTCTTTCATGGTGACATGCCGTAAGACGGTGCAATATGTGGTGGTGTGTGTGGTGGTTTTTATGTTTACATCTTTAGAATGTTTTTGTTATGTATACCACTGAATAAAAAATAAAAAAAAAATAAAAAAAAAATATGTGTATCGACACGTGTCATCGTTGTCTTACCACTCTTCTTGATTCCTTGTATTTATACTGTTTCATTTTTACATTTTTGTTAATTTTGTACGTCATTTAGACAACATGTAACAAAAATCCTGTTGTTCCTGTAAGCTACGTTATCAGAATCGATATTCATACGTAAGGACACAACTCATTTGGAAAAACTCTTCACTAAAAATATGAAAATTAAATATTAAATCATTATTAAAAGTTATTATAACAATTTCAATTTACAATTAATAATGATGTGCGGTGATGTGCAGCATGTGCGCAGTGGCATATTGCTCTAACTTGCGTCACCGTGGGAGAACTGCCTTTTTTTGTACGACTTTCCCCAATACTTTTCTCATAAAGATCAATTTTAGAAAAAGTTTATTTCTATATTTACAGTTATTTTTAGGGCTTAAATCTGATTCCTTGATTTTTATGCCTTACTACATAATTTTAGTAGAGTTTTGGTCAAAAGTTAGCTCTTAAAAAAAAAAATATATCTTTATGACATTTTTACACAGCACCATCTAGTCCCAAACTAAGCAGAGCTTGTGCTATGGGTACTAGACAATGGATATAATACTTATATACTTTTTTTTTTTGTAAATCCACTCAGACCAACACAAACACTTATGTTTATCACACAAATATTTGTGTTCTGTGGGAATCGAACCCACGACCTCGTTATCAGCAGTCCGACACTCGAACCACTAGACCACAGAGGTTGCTCTTAACATAATTTATTGGGTTGCTTTTTATCCACTTGGACTGCTGAAAGTTCCTACTGTTCAAGCCGTCAAGAAGTTCTTGATTAAGTGTAGGACTAACAAAAAAAACAAGTGTGAGACCACACGACTAAAGTAAAACTTCACTAAGAAAACAAAAAAGAAAAGTGTGCTCGCACCTCTCTCTCTTGCCCCTACACTTGCCCTACATATATGAAACGTAACTCTCTCTCTTTCTATCTTCATTAACTTATATTTCCCTCTCAACTTCCGTTCACACACTTTTCGTAACACATTCACACTTTTCGTAACACATTCACCAGCTTACTAGCCCCATTTCAAGCGTGCATAAAGAAGTTTTACTTAAAAAAAATCTTGAGATTAACTCGAACTTTTCAGTTTTCATAATTATCTAAATATACTGTTACTCTACTCAATACTGTTTTTACTCATACATTTTTTCTGAAAAATTTCTACACAGTCTTCTTCACTTATTTTAACAACTCTTCCGCTTAAACCTTGGACCACAACATTACGTCACGTAAGTCATAAGGAGCGGGGGTCCCGCATAAAATGTGCATTAGTCTGAACAAATAAACGCTTTTATCCCCACTTCCAGAGGATTTGTGGTCGCCACGATGTGCTTGCAATAAACTGTATTGTTGGACTGGGTTGCAATACCAATCCGTTTAGCAATTGGATTTGTGTGGAATTTATTCGCGGATTTGGCCTCGATTTGGTCTAAATAAAGATGCGGTTAGGTCTTATTAGCTTTGAGCGTGAAAGATTTTTCACGCTTTATCGCGCAGTAAGAATGAAAGAGACTCATTTCGGGTAAATCGAGTTCAATACTTGTAACAAATACAAATATCCAGCCGGTTTTTTCATGTTTTAAAAATTCAAGTCGAGTAGTTAGCCAAAGGCAGGCCGTACTTCATCATCATAATCATTTCAGCCGAAAGACGTCCACTACTGGACATAGGCCTCTCCCAAGCATCGCCACAACGACCAGTCCTGCGCTTTCCGAATCCAGCGGATACCCGCGACCTTCACTAGGTAATCTGTCTATCTTGTGGGGGACCTACCCACGCTGCGCCTTCCAGTACGCGGTGCCACTCCAGAACTTAACTACCCCATCGGCCATTCGTTCTGCGAGCAATGTGCCCCGCCCACTGCCAATTCTTCGGGCTATATTGGTTACTTTCGTTCTCCTGCGAATCTCCTCATTTCTGATTTGATTACGCAGGCCGTACTTAGAGCTCTCCATCAACTTTTCATTACATTTACTAAAGGATAGTCTTACCTCCCTGCTGTGGTCTTCAGGATGGAGTTGGAGGTTGCCCACAATCTGCAGAGCCACGACGCAGATTTCTGTCTGACGATGGCGTGGAAGTCATTGAGGTGTGCCTGCCTCATCATACCAGATGTACTGGCAGAAAAAGAGCAGCTCCATCAACATCCTGAAACCATTATGATATTGAACCCGTTATTATTTAACTTAACATAACATAACATAACATCACACCTGTATTTCCCCGAAGGGGCAGGCAGGGATCTATAGCACACCAACATTTTGCCAGTTATGTTATAGTCCCATGTAATAGGGGGCGAGCCTATTGCCATTAACCGGGCACAAATGCAGACTCCGGGCTGCTACTGAGAATTTCCTAATGAAAAAACCCAATATCACTTTGCCCGACCCGGGAATCAAACCCAGGATCCCACGCTCAGCAGTGGCGCTTGCAACCACTAGACCAACGAGGCAGTCGTCGTATTTATGTATTATGTTATTATTTAAATATGCAATAAATAAGTAGTAGTACAACAAGCATTGAAAACATTCTCCATTTTCGTCTCCCTTACTTCCACCGATAATTATTGCATCCACATACTCTTTTTTAAAAGCAAAATTTCTTCATATTTTATAACTCCATAATTTAAAACGATTAATAAAATACTAGCCAGACACAAATAATGAACTTTCTTTGTCTTCTTTAAGAACAGTTTGTAGAGCCTGATTTCTTACAGACTCGATTAGAACCCGGATCACGTGCAACGAAGTAATTTTATATCGAGCCAATATCCGATAGGGTGACGGTGCTATCGTTTATTTTGTATCCACGTGGTGCATGACAGTAATAAGTAAGCTTGGTTGTGTAAAAGTTCCTTGCTCTTAAATTTTCAGCTAGCACTGGGCAGTGAATCAACAAACGTCTTTAAAAAAGCTTTTTTTTATCAAAAACCTATGACTGGTTATAATAAAACAAGTTTAACCGGATTACATCACGTATAATTATCATTAAAATTGGTTTTCCTGACGTTTCGAAAGCTTTGCAGCGTTCGTGGTCCCAGGAAGAATAAGATGACAAGCGTCTCTACAGATATTTCTAATTAAAAAAAGATTGATTGTAATCAACCGTACAATTTTTATTACTCACAGACCAGTAAGCCTACTGGTCTGTGTTATTACTTAAAATCGTTTCGATGCACGCAGTAATCACTCACAATGTCATTATCTTTTACAGTGTAGCGTGCTGTTTGGTATTTGGTTTTTTGTAGAACTAGGTTCCAAACAGGTGGTAACCAACCATCTTCTCTATTAAATTCTAGTTCTAAAAATAATCAAGTCCCAAACAACACGCTATTAAGTGGCTACTTTTGTCCATAACAACTGCAATACCACCTAGGTTGTTGCCTAAATGGTATTGAAAATTGCGTTGGCCAAACTGAGACATGAAGATGGAAAGTCTCATGTTATTGTACATTTATCCCGTACCCTTCACACTGGAATATAGCTGACAATAGCTTTAATTTCTAAATAAAATTTTGGCAGAATCATCTCATTAGTATTTTATCTATGACTATAATAGTATATTATTATATATATTTAGTACTTATTGTATGTTATATATATATACCTATGTATGTTTATCTATTGTTTTAGTGGTAATTTATTTCTCATCTTGTTTTGTGTCGTGAATCAATATTGCACCTGCCTTGTCATCTCTGTATCACCCTAAGGTTGACTGGGAGAGAATGCCTAAGGCATTAAGTCCGCCTATGTACACATGTTGCATGAAGTTTAAATAAATAAATAATTTTGCCTTACAGCAATATTCTTTGCGTGGTGCATAATTGCCGATAAGACGGATTGGCAAAACATACGGTGCAATGAACATTGTTATCACACAATTCAGCAGCAGATTAAAACCTCTTCAGATTCTCATACAATTAGGTATACACAGATATTATATACCTACATATACAGGTGGCTGATAAAAGGACGTTCAAAGGAAAAAATCTAGACTTCTTATGTCGTTCCCACCCGAAATGACCCGCGATTTTTGTAGTTTTCGAGCACAGACATAGTAAAAAATTTAGACTAAGTGCTGCAAAAATTCATAGTGATGTAAAAAACCGTGCTCTTTCATGTACAACCAGTTCTCATGCACATACCATGCACCTGAAGGATATTTGCTTTCGCGATGCTTACTGGACGATGCCACGACATGTGTACTGAGAGGGGTGTGCACGGTTTGAAATGCATGTGTGTGCGTGAACGCTGGTTGTACACGAAGGAGCACGGTTTTTTTTTTGACTTCACTATAAATATTAACAGCACTTAGTCTATATTTTTTACTATGTCTGAGTTTTCGAGAAATTCACGTTTGATTAAATGTATATGGACCTATTTCGGATAGGAAACGACATAATATGAAGTCCAAATTTTTCCTTTAGACGTCATTTTATCGGCCATCCTGTATACAGGCTGGTTTATTCTTTACCAAGTACTTTACCGAGCCAATATCGGATCGCGTGATGCAACAACCTCGTTTATTTTGTATCCACGTGGCGCTTTAACAGGGTGTTTTGTTATTTGTGGAAGGTGATTGTTAGGCGAACCTTTGATAAAAGAGCGTTGTGTTTTTACCTACATTCTTGTTTTTTTAATGTTATTTTCGGTTGTGGTCTTTTTGTGTTTTTATTGTAAGAGGTATTGAGGTCCGGTTTACTGAAAAAATAATGTTTTTTACTGGTTTATAGTACGTAACTATTCTTTATCAACCGAACCCTTACCTCTTCTCCGTTCTCCGAGCCTTTTTCCAGTGATAGTAGGGTCGGTTTCTAGTCAAAGTATTTTTTTTTTCGAGTAAGCATTTATATGCACTTTCAAAACGTTATTTATAAATCTAGTTGCACGATTCCAAAAAGTTGGTCCTATGGAGAAGAGCCAGCAAGAAACTCCTCTCTCCCGGAAGAAATACTCTTTCAAATAATCAACGATACTACGATCTGTTACATGCTTAGGAAAGAATTGTGTGAGAACAATTTAGGTTAATCATCATCATCCTCCTGCCCTTATCCCAATTTATTTGGGGTCGGCGCAGCATGTTTTTTTCTTCCATACATCTCTATCAGCCGTCATCTCCGTGTTCACTTTCTTTCTATTCATATCATCTTTCACACAATCCATCCATATTTTCTTCGGTGTCCCTCTTTTCTTATAGCCATCAACATTCATACTTAAAAATTTCCTCGTAACATGCTCCTCATTCCTCCTCATGACATGCCCATACCATGATAGTCTGTTGCTACTTAACTTCTCTGTCACTGGCGCTACTTTCAGACTCCCTCTTATATATTCATTCCTTAACAATGTAGGTTAATGACTGAGAAAAATTTACAGAGAAATGACCTGCTACTTCATGCTTAACAATATTCCTGTCGGTAAATAAATAATTATTCTGAATAAATACTACCTGCTTACTATACACTGTACGTGCATCTGTAAGTACAGTAGGCAGCTGTTTAATAAATAAATAAATAGGACAATAATAATTATTATGTGTCATTCGGACGAGTATGTCATAGTTAATGCAGTAGGTAGGTCGTGTATTAATAAATAGAAGAAGAAGAAAAACATAATAAGTATTTTTTTCTTCACACATTGTTTAAAGAGCCTAAATACATGCTGAAATTTGAATCGCTTATTTCCCGAAAAGGGGTCATTGTACTCATCGTAATGAACAACTTTTACTATGAGACCAACGCTGAAATCGCGAAAAAACACAAATGTAGGGACCAACTGATATTTTTTTCGCGATTTCAGGGTTGGTCCCATAGTAAAAGTTGTTCATAATGATGAGTACAATGACCCCTTTTCGGGAAAAAAGCGATTCAAATTTCAGCGTGTATATCTTTGCGAATTAATAAGAATCGATACTAATAAATATACATACATCCATGCATACATATTATCACACCGGTTGCCCATTTTATATACTATAGGCAGAGAATAGTCTCTGCCTATTTGCCTATTTTGTAGAAATCCATGGCGTACGATTAAATAAATTCACTTAACGACTACTAAAATGTCTCTCTAAATTGTTGCGCTATAATATCGCTATAATAATACAAGATGTTTATCTGTATCCATGTCATATTTCTAGAGCAAGCGACAAATAAAGTGCTTAGTCATCTAAAAATACTTGAACAATTCTACGATTATTTAATACCCAAATTTTCACATAGAAACATAGCGAGGGTTTGAGAATAAATCCCGAACGCCTCTGAAAATAAGTCATCGGCATTATCAAAGGGTGAAAATAACTGCGAATTGTTTTGGTGGTTTCGCACGCATTGTTTTTGTATCGCACGCGATACACGGAGGGAATTTGTTTGTTTACAAGTAGGTATTTAAATAAAATAAAATAAATTTGTATTGATTTTTTTATTGATTTGTGTTCAGTATCAGTAGTATAGTCACCTCCTTAAATATGGCACGACTACCGATCAACATCTTGTATAGACACAACATTTTTAAAACTACATTCTGAGAGATTTTAAGCTAGAATTGAAATTCCTGAAAAAGAACCGTGAACCGCAGACACAGACCAATAAGACCGCAGATTAAACTATCAGCAACAAAAACTTTTTCAACATCTGAAAAAAAAATACCGAATAGTTAGGTATTCTAAACCCAAAACAGTACCGATAATAACTGCGTACCACGTACCACACAACAAAAATATCGTTCCAACTGGAGAACGAAAAAAAAGCGAATAGTTCATGATCCGCTCTCAGCCTCGTATATTTTAATTGCAACTCTTCGTTTATTTTAGTTTTCGTGGCTCAGCTCTATAGAAAAGTTTCCAAAACTGGGGGTCTACTCGCGTTTGACGAAATTCGATTAATCGTACACATAACATTCAATGCACAATTTTATTTTACGATCAACTATCGTCCCGGTATCGCTTGCGATGATCGCCAGAAGGAGGGTTATGTTTTTCGAGTGTATGTATGTATGTATGTATGTATGTATGTATGTATGTATATTTCTTTGGCACGCTCTGTAGCCTAAACGGCTTTATGGATTTGAGATTGAGAGGTGTCGTTAGATTCGTCTTAATTCTGAGAGTGACACTGGGTACATCAAAATTTAAAAAATTAAAATGGCCGCTTTTTGGCGCCATATTACCTCTTAAAAAATTTTTTTTTTCCTTCAAAAACTATCGAGTGGGGTATCAAAATAAAGGGTTTTATAAATGCTTTACAAAAATATATACAACTTATATGTTTAAATGTAATTTGGAATGAAAAATGCTAAAAAACAACAAAATATTCAACGTTAAAAATGAATTTGACTTTTCAAAAAAAACATTAATAGTATGATAAATAAAAAATGACAAAACTAAAAAAATTCAAATAAAAAAATTAATTAACAAAAACAAAAAACCCGACTGCGTGTAAAAATAACAGAAAAGATATAAACAAGACTTATCAACACGCAGGCGGAGGCTACCTATGAACTATTATGTAATTCATGACCAAAACATACGTAGCCTCCGACTGCGTGTTGATAAGTCTTGTTTATATCTTTTCTGTTATATTTACACGCAGTCGGGTTTTTTGTTTTTGTTAATTATTATTTTTATTACGTTTATCTTTCTGTATTCTGGTCAATCGCATACGACCACATCTTCTTCTCTCTTCTATCTTTATTGTGCCTTTTTTATGTGCCTATACTATAATGTGCACTTGTTTTTTCCCGCGACTTGTTTTGTCCGCGTTCGTTCTCCTAAATCCCTATCTCGTAGGAATTCTGAAAAATCCGGCCTTATTCCTTGTTAGTATCATAAAGGGAATCTCTGTGGAAAATTTCAGCTTTCTAGGTCCAAGAGTTTATGATATCAGTCAGTGAGTGAATCTGGACTTTTCTTTTTATGTATTGATGATGTCAGTCGGAACAAAAGTTCACACACCATCGTTTGTCGTTGCGTTCTTCGAACGCAAGTAGGTCTCCTGCTTTATAGTGGTTTCCAAAACTGTTTCGGCCATTCCATCCTGATGGTTTCCGCTTCTGACTTTGCTATGTCGGAAAATAATTGAGATATATTAAGAAGGAGTGCTATTTGTTATCTTCGCTTAAATTTTAAAAGCTTGTATTAATTTTGAGTGTTCTGTTCGGTTGATTGTTGTGGATTCAGAGCTATTACTGTGCTGTCAACATTTTGTGGAATTGCTTGGTCAAAGTTTGGAGTTTGTAGCATATTGAAGTTTTGTGGTGATGGTTTTAATCATTGAGTTATTTGCAATATTATATTGCATTTCGTGTGGTTAATTTAGGAAACATTTTATTCTTTTCACTTGTGGGTCATTCTTACAGCTACTTATCATCCCCAAATATTGAATTGACCTATGTATATGTAATAATTTACTTCAGATGCCAGCACATTCAAATATATTCTATGGCAAATCTTTCACAGTCCAAGCTGCTCGTTTATGGAATGCGTTACCTGTACCTATAAGACGTGCTCAGTCGCTAGCTTCTTTTAAAAACCTTGTAAACTAACATTACCTCCCTGTATAAATTGTAATTTTATTGAGATGTTGCTACACTGGTATATACACGTTTTTTATTTTGTTATTTATTTAAGAATATTATTTGTTATTATATTTGGTATGTATTTATGGATATATATTAGAATTTATTTTCTATATTTATAGATGTAATATTTTCTATGGTAGGTAAATATTTATTTATTTATTATATATTAGTAAACTTTATGAAAGTGCACCACATACTGCCCCCATCAATTTTTCACGTCTTCCTTGTCCATCCAAAGGTTGTCTGGAAGATATTGCTTTTAGCGATAAGACTGCCAATGTACCCTTGTTTTACGTGTTAGTCCTAACTTTAATAATGTTAATGGTGTACAATAAAGAATATTCTATCTATCTATCTATCTATTACTATTTGAAATTTAGTTCTGTATTTTTCTGGGGAACACTAAAAAATAAGAACAGGTAATGGTGTATTTCTATATAAGCTGTTTAACTGTTTACCAAACCCTACCCTAAAATCGATATCATATGATCATAATAACTTCTTAGGTTTTCGCGATCACTACACATTATAATAAAACAAAGTTTAACCGGATTAAATCGCGTATATTATATAAATTGGTTTCCCTGACGTTTCGAAAGCTTTGCAGAATTTCGTGGTCGCAGGTAGACTAAGATGACAAGCGTCTTTACAAATATTTCTAAAAAAATATTATCATATGATCAGTTCAGTTTAGGTCTCTCTCTTTTATTGTAGTCGTCTTTTATGTTGGTTTCAGTATTTCATATTTGAAAGTCGAATAGGCAATGCCAACGCCATCTAGTAAAAAAATGTAAAAGTGATTTTAGCATTCATTTGCAGAATTAATAATTTCATTTCATTTTATTATTTTTTATATTATTGTTTGTGTTTTGTATCTCTTCCACTAAACTCAATATTCCAAGTCTTTTCTCAAAAAAAAAACAATTAGTCTTGTTTAAGACAGACATATTCCGAGGTGTGTCACTCACAGACACACCCCAGAATCACCCATAAAGTCACACTCTTTCCCTCAATCAAGTTTTACGACGAGCGGTGAAATAGACAGCTGACACACAGTTTCATTCATCCATTCTGAACATCTGATGCTGTGTTTACACCTAATGGTGAAAGTAAAATTAGTGTAGTGTCGTTTAGTGGTGTGTTATTGGGTAATTGTGTTGGTGTGTATAATAATGGCAGATTTGCTCAGTCTGAAGTGATTAAAGAAGTTTCGTACATTAGAAACTGGATTGGATGGATTCTCAAAAGTTTCTTGGGCGTTTTCTGAAGCCTAAAAATATTAACACTTTTGAGCGAATACTGTGATGTAGGATTATTTCTTTTAGAGATAAGCAGTACCTTTAAGCTCAAGTGTTTGTTCTGTATATTATCTATAAAAAAAGGTGTTGTGTGTACATAAATAAATAAATAAAATTATAGAAAAAGCACTCTAATTTTCACTAAGCAAGTAGTATAGTAGTAGTGAGTGGATATTGCGAACGCTATAACCATAATCACCATCAGCCTAAAGCATTTCAGTGCTTTACATACCTAGGCTTCTCCAACAGTACGACACTGACCTTCGATCTTCGAACCCGGTCACTCTCATCCGGCTTCTACCAGCCATCTTACGAAGATCGTCACGCCCCACCTAGCTTGATGGTGTCCCACGCTGTGATTGCAAATATGCGGTCTCCACTAAAGTACATATGTCGTCTCTAATGGTTATCGACTCTTTGGCTAATGCTGATGCTTTAATAAAATATAAATAAATATATAAATATTTTTGGGACATTTTTACACAGCACTATCTAGTCGCAAACTAAGCAGAGCTTGTGCTATGGGTACTAGACAATGGATTTAATACGTATTATACTTTTTTTTTGTAAATACATACTTGTAATACATAAGAAACACCTATGTTCATCACACAAATATTTGTGTCCTGTGGAAATCGAACCCATATAGACCACAAACGTCGTCGACCAATGTAAATGCTGCTGTACATTTCCCTAACAGTTATTTTTCTTCCTAAAAGAAACCAAGAAGAATGGTAGGTAGCACAACTTTTCAATGGTATTTCACGGTACTAATTATAACAATTTCGTTTAAAATTTTACTGAACTGCAAAATGAAAAGTAACTTAACGAAATAAAATATCTTTGCCAAAACAAAGAAAACATAAAGTAAATTAAACACTTAATATGTGCGTTTGCCCAAAAAACCTTCAGGTTGTGTTCGTTTATAGGTTTAGGTAAGGGCAGTGGTTTTACGGACCTTCCCTGATGCTATTTGTCCCTTTTGCCCTTAATAGTGCACTTCTAAGGTAGAAGCACAAGCGATTTTATCTCATTGCAAAACAAAATTTAGGATAACTAGCATATTGTAGCAAATACACTTTTTCATTGTTTAAATTCGATTGAAAATTTAATCTAGTATTAAAATAAAATAAAATAATATTTTTTGGAAATTTTTACACATCACCATCTAGTCCCAAACTAAGCAGAGCTTGTGGTATGGGTACTAGACAATGGATATAATACTTTTTTTAACTTTTTTTTGTGTATTGATCTAAACTGTATTCCATATTTTTTAATTCCTGATTTGATCCAACTAAAATTTCCAAGCCAATATTATTGATACCTAGCCGATAGAAAATCGATGAACTCTGCACTTCTGCTGGCACTGCTAAGTGATGTGCCTCGCCTCCCTATATAATTGTAACTTAGCTTGTAGAAACATGCATTATACTAAAGTAATTGCATCCAGCCAGCTATCTTTCATTCGTCACCTAACACCTGTCTTGGTGTTTATTCGGCTTGCAGTGCAAGCTGAATAAAAAGGATGAGACGCCCATCCATATCCTATGCAAGTGTGATGCAGTGCACCACATGAGAAGCCAGCATCTTGGAGGCCACGTCATCTCAACGCAGGAGATCAAATCCTCCTCCCCCAAAGTCATAGTCGACTTTATGATTGATTTGCAGCTTGGGGAAGTGCTGTAATGCTGCAAGAGGCGTCACAATAAATCTTTCTAGGTCGCAGTGGCTTAGGGGGCGTTCAAGATCCCTACCCTTTTCCTCAAAATAATAACACCTGTCATTACATAGTGACCTTGCTAATACTGCCTTGTGGGAAGCGCTGCTTAACATAATTTCCGAAATGTGCTCGATGAGTCTTCAAAGTCAAGAAGTCAGTGGTCGTCATTAATAACAGACTTTTATTGTGAGATTATTGTAGTTGAAGATGATGACCATGAAAGTGGAAGACGTGAAGAATCCATGTGGATATCGCTGGGTGCCAGTGCCAGGCCAGGCACCACGAGTCTTTTGTGAACTGGGTTTTGTTGGCTTTGAGGGAATTTCAAATTTGAAAATTATAAATAAATCGATATTTTAAATAAAACGACTTCGTGTTACCATTAACTCAATGTTTATTCTGTGGTTTTGCTTTAATTTCATTTGTTATATTACCCGCTACTGCTTATGTCATATGCATGTCAATATTCCGATTAGTCCGTTCCACACTGTCCATTTTAAGGTCAATTCACCAGACCCATTTCGTTGGGTGAATTTGTACAATGAGCTGTGCTTAAATAGATGTATTTTTGAGCCGCCTGGATTTTATTGTATCCTCTTACGTATTCTAGTTGAGCAGTTCCATAATATATTGTTGGTTAGTGGGGTAACGTTACTGTTATATTGAATTGGAATTATAAGGATATATTTAGGTATCATTACATGCTACTAAGGCTTATATTAAGAGACGAATCTAAGCGTGAACTTATGCTTCCAACTGTCAAACTGTTTACGCAAAGATTTGTATTCAGAGACTCTCGGAACTCCGCCAAGACATATCTCAAACTAAGATTACCGTAAGTAGTGAATATCGGTTTAAGTGTCCAAGACCGTAAATTAGCATAGGAAATAAGAGTAATAACAAAAGTTGAAGATGTAATAGAGAAAATTAGGCAATTGAAGTGGCAATGGACTGGGCAATGACAAGAGACAGTAAGATGAAATGGACAAAAATTATAACAATGGTAACCATGTGATGGAAAAAGGAAAAGAGGAACACAAGTAAAGAGAACAGATGGCATAAAGAAAGTCGGAGGTGCAATCTGGTCAAGAAAAAAAAACCAGGAAATTGTGGAAGCAGCTGGAAGAGTTTTACGTGTCACAGGACACGATGACCATTAATACAAGCAACCCGATGTTTTAGAATTTAAGTTTAAAATGTTAAAAACCAAATCCGTTCCGTATGGTACTGGACGTAAAGAATTGCACCACACTGTCTCTTCTCATGGGTGTCGTTATTACGACTAATGGATTTCACCTGACTGTGTTCGTTTTAGGCATGTAAAATGTTAGTTTTTAAGACCTCTATCCAAATATATTTAATGTATCCGTGTGAGAATTTCTGATTATTAAAAAACCGTTTCTGGACATCTCCTTTATGAAACAAATCCCTGGTGGCTATAGTCCAGAATATAGCCTACACAGTTTTGTATGTCACGTGTCAACATCAAACGCTACATCTATACATTAGCAATACATCACAAACATCTATTGTCAGGTCCCTCAATGAATCATCGGACTCAAACAACAAACATGTTTTTGAAAGGTCTTGTAAAGGAACCCAAATTTAATTTCCGGCCGAAAAATAATGTTGTTGACTTGCCCGCTAAAAAACTTGGCACTTTTGTGAAAACAACGCGCCAGAATTAATTGCTACGAGATCTTCAACCTTTTATTTCGTTAGTGAATTAAAATGACGTAATGACATCAGAAATCCAGGAAGAGGCACCCTGGTGCATGCTGTTTGCTGACGACATTGTCCTTGTTGGTGAAGATGGACTTGAGGTCCAGAGTAGATTGGCAAAATGGCAGCAAAATCTGGAGAACGTTGGCTTGAAAATCAGCAGAACTAAAACGGAATACATGTTCTGCGATTTCGGCGGTCTTTCCGGTTTTGTTGCTATTGCGCTAGATGGCGTGCCCTTGCCAGTCTGCTCCGACTTTCGGTACCTTGGTTCACTTGTGCAAAGCGATGATGAAATTGACCGGACAGTCAAGCACCGAATTAACACAGGATGGTTGAAATGGCGGCAGGTCACGGGAACTACATGTGACTCCCGAATTCCTCTTAAACTGAAGGGGAAAATCTATAAGACCATGATAAGACCTGCTGTCCTGTATGGATCGGAATGTTGGGCTACGAAAGGAATTAATGAAAGGCAAGTGCATGCAGCTGAGATGAGAATGTTAAGAGGAATGTGTGGTATAACGAGAATGGATAGGATAAGGAATGAATATGTAAGAGGGAGTCTGAAAGTAGCGCCAGTGACAGAGAAGTTATACTTAACTTCACCATACATACTTAACTTATACCATGATAGTCTGTTGCTACTGCAACAGACTATCATGGTATGGACATGTGATGAGGAGGAATGGGGAGCATGTTACGAGGAAAGTTTTAAGTATGAATGTTGATGGCTATAAGAAAAGAGGGAGACCGAAGAAAATATGGATGGATTGTGTGAAAGATGATATGAATAGAAAGAAAGTAAACACAGAAATGACGGCTGATAGAGATGTATGGAAGAAAAAAACATGCTGCGCCGACCCCAAATAAATTGGGATAAGGGCAGGAGGATGATGATGAATTAAAATGACGTAACTTATTTAGTACTTTTCAAAGTAAAAAAAAAAAAAAAAAAAAACAGAAAAATCCCGAGGATTCAAAGATTCGACTAAAGCTTTCAAATTTTTTCATTAAAACTATAGTTGACAAGAGCTGAATATGATGAAATTGATAGATTTTGTAGCTTGATATTATTACATTTGCGACAAAACTGTTAAATTTCATAGAATTTTTGTGAATTTCACCTTGTTTTGTGTCTTTAATAGTAAATTCCTGTCGAGGCCTGAAATTAAGCAATTGACGGCCGAGTTATATTGATTTTAAAAGGATGAGGCCGTTAATTGCCATTTCGGCTGAAACTTGTATAGTACTTTTCTCTCATTTGCGAGGAAACAATACACAAATTAATTCAACAATATCTAATTTTCATTTACACCAATTATAGCCCATGCGCGGTTCTTGTTCTATTTTCAAAGTTTAAAAAAATGCTCATTCAGCCTTTATAATAATAAATAATATTTTGTACCTAAAAACACCTAATTTATGTAAGTGCGTACTTAATAACCTTGCTGGCAAATTTAAAAAATAAAAACTGTCCAGCAATTTTTATTGTTGTCGTGTTGGATATTACTGGCGTGTTATTTCGGCGATTGATCGGCCCTCTGCTTTCCGCATCAAGTTCCCCCCAGCCACGTTCTTTAGGTCGTCGGTCCACCTGGCAGGAGGACGCCCTACGCGTCGTTTGCCGATTTGCGGTCTCCTTAGCCTCACGTACAGTATATTAAATTATGTCTTAAATAAAAATTGTCCTTAATCCATTCCAAAGAACAGACGATCGCCAGCCCAACCGAAGCCAAACTGTCATCGAAATAATATCAAAAAATATTCAGAGACATTTTAAATAATACACAGTAATATTCCTGCGACTTTCATTCTATACTCTTTTGAATACAGTTGGAATCGTGCCAACTTACTAGAAAAATAGAAATTCTCAGCTGGAAAAAATATAGTAAAAAAAAAACGGGTTAAGTATCCCTTTTTAGACCGAAATTGAGTTAAACATCGGACGTTTAAGTAAAGACATTTCGGTGCTAATTCTGTTTTATTTAAGGTTATACTTCAGTGATGTTCGTAATTTGTGTTTATTGTTTCACCATTATCATCATTTCAGCCGAAAGGCGTCGACTGCAGGACATAGGTCTCCCTAAGCATCGCCACAACAACCGGTCACCTGGTTGACCAGGTCGTCGGTCCGCCTTGTGGGGGCCTACCCACGCGGTTTTTGTTTAAATAAGGAGTTTGAGATCATTTGTGGTATTTTTTATATTGTATGGTATCTGAATACTTTCTAAAAAAGGTCATTCCTTTTCCGATAACTTTTAGGAGGCTAATTCTCATAATTAAAGATGTTAAAATATAGTTCCAAACTAATCTCAATGCTGTAAATCTCAATTTTCTGAAAGTATAATGTTCCTGTTTGCCGTTTATTTGTTTCACTCAGGTCATTAATGTCACCAATAAATGCCAATCAGAAACATTTACGGTCAGTAGATTAAGATTTAAAGTATTGAGATTAATTTGGAACTATATTTAGACTGCCTCGTTGGTCTAGTGGTTGCAAGCGCGACTGCTGAGCGTGGGGTCCTGGGTTCGATTCCCGGGTCGGTCAAAGTGTTATTGGGATTTTTCATTAGGAAATTCTCATAAACAACATAACATAATATCACGCCTGTATTTCCCCGAAGGGGTAGGCAGAGGTGTAATAGTACACCCACATTTCGCAAGTTATGTTATAGGTCCATGTTATAGGGGGCGAGCCTATTGCCATTGACCGGGCACAAATCCAGACTCCGGGCTGCTACTGAGAATTTCCTAATGAAAAACCCCAATAACAGTTTGCCCGACCCGGGAATTTAACCCAGGACCCCCCGTTCAACAGTCGCGCTTGCAACCACTAGACCAACGAGGCAATAATAATAAATAAATAAATAAATCTTCCTAACTTTAAATAAATAAATATATAAATTGAACAAATAATTCCATTTCATTGTGATCATATTTTTTATTTCACTTGGATTCTAGTAGTTTTCTTTTCGTTATTTTAATCGAAAATCTTATGTAAGGAACCCACTTTTTCCTGGCAGTTATGAAGTCTATCGGGGTTAATAGTGAACTCAATGTCGTATTCAAACGACTTCCGCCTTTAAATTCAATACACACGTACCTGTAAAGGAAAATGAGTGGCCGCTTCATACATATAAATTGTTGGAACTTAGAAATGACTGCATTGCTAGGCATATTTGTACACTGTACAGGGTTTGTAATGAAACTTACATAGATATGTAGCAGAATGTATACGGTGGCTTATATTGCGTTAATATAATGCCATGTATTTACAAAGCGAGAATTCTTGAAAAATAATCCCAACACATCTACATAAAATTAATTACAATCACATGAGACTTTTCGTCTTCATGTCTCAGTTTGGCGAACCGACTTGCGGTACCATTTAGGCAACAGCCTAGGTGGTATTGTAGTTGTTATGGGCAAAGGTAACCGCTTGACATCAGGTAGGCCTTTAGCTCGTTTCGCCATCCTATACTATAAAAATAAAAATAAACATCCCATTTCGTCGACTTTTTAACCGACTTCAAAAAGAAGAAGATTATCAATTCAACACGTATGTAATATTATTGGAACTGCAATATATTAACAAAACATAACATAACATCACACCTGTATTTCCCGAAGGGGTAGACAGAGGTGTATAGCACACCCACATTTCGCCAGTTATGTTATAGTCCCATGTAATAGGGGGCGAGCCTATTCCCATTAACCGGGCACATATCCAGACTCCGGGCTGCTACTGAGAATTTCCTAATGAAAACACCCAATAACAATGCAATGCAATATATTCACACATGATAATCTATTAGGGATTCTAAACAAATATACAAAATTTTATAGGTTTTTGTATGTATGTTTGTCCACGCATATCTCCGAAACTATTTATCGAATTGTGACCATTTTTTTTTTATTGTCTTACATTTTTTATTGTATAAAATAAATCTCATTTCGTAACTTAAAATTCATTTTAGTTGGCAAATATATGCAAATGTATGCTTGGAGGAGGCCTTTGTCCAGCAGTGGACGTCTTTCGGCTGAAATGATGATGATGATGATGTTGAGGCAAATAATATGAAAGCTACGAAAATAGCATAGGTACGTGGCATTATTAAAACTCAAGATAATAATATAAGGGGCTAGTTATAGTCCCTTATATTATTAGTTTATTAGTAGTTAAGCGAACGAGGCGCGCGACCGATACGCCGCGTTTTCGTTCCAGCAAGTTGTATGCAGCATATTATATCTACCGTATTCTTTATATATCATCTACCTTATTCTTTGTCTCTGCATTACCCTAAAGTTGTCTGGTAGAGAACGCCGCCTTTGTACCCAGTTGTGCATAAAGAATTAAATAAATAAATAAATATTATATCAAGCGCGGCTGTAATACGTTAAACAATTTTCTTAGCGTCTGCGCACGACGCGCATCCACTGAAAAAAATGTTTTGTTTCGAGTAGCACAAATTTTAGCTGGTAGTAAAAAGGCGACTTCTAAACTGATGCTATAGTAGTACTAGTTTGAAATGTAGCAGCAAATCAGTTTCAAGCTATTAAAATTGGTGGCTACTAATTTAAGGTAAGTTTTGAAGTAGCTAAACTAGTCAGCATTTTTAAGCTATTGCATAGCTTTTATCGCGGGCCTTGAGCGTGGAGACCGAATTCAGAAATTCCGTAACGAAAATAACCTAACACTCCGACCGGCACAGCGGTGATACTTTTTAGTTTTGCCATCTATCGATGAATAGCAGAACTTTTAATGACTTTTTGAAATATCACGCTTGTCTCTTTAGTTCTACAAATCGCCTCTAGGTGGCATTGGTTGTATCGGCGTTACTGCGCATGCGTAATCCCCCTCTTCGCCCCGCAATCTGGTGACTCATGCCTGCTTAGAGTTTCGGCGTTAGGACACCTCCTCTTTGTATTAACATAAAAAATGTTATGCAATAGCTTTACCGCGGCAGTCTCCGAGTGCCACACGTCTTTTTTTTTTTTTCAATATCGGGCGCGCGCCCCTTGCTTTTGCCTTGCCTCCCAAAGTGTTCCGGTTTTATCTCCGTACGGAATAAAATTAAACGAACAGTTGTCTAGTTGCCACAAACAAAATAAATATTGAGAAAAACTTGATAACGAAATTCTTTTTTCACCTGAAATTTTCTCTCAGAAAATATATCTATTGTATCAATTTTCGCAAATAGACCCGCCTACCGTTCTATTTTAAGCCTACACAATACAGAAAATACTTAAAGATATTTGATAGTGATTCAGATATTGACATCCAAGATTGTCCTACGTCAGTCTCTTCAGTATCACAGTCCAATAATATCTACTTTCTATTTTTATTTCCAATTTTCTAAGTACATTGTAGGTTTGACGATAAAGTTTTCTGTTCACTGCATTGTAATAAAATGTTAAATGGTTATTATTTTAACGTATTAACGTATGATGGGGATCGAAATCTAAAGATATAAATAGTGGATAGAAAATTCCCTTACGAGTAGGATTCCAACCTGCGACTCCTGGTTCGGTACACCAGTGCTTTATCTGGTAAGCTACCGTAAACTCCGCTCGTGGTTTTGACATTAACCTCCACTTTGTACACGTCTTTGGGTGACGTCAGCTACATCTTATTAGTGGTGTCGATTCTTTTGTTCACGGATTAAACTTATTTTAAACTATTGCTCTCTTTTACTAATAGTAGACACAAGAAAGGGATGGCAAAAATTTTAGTCCTGTCAAATTAGTCGGAATTAAAATTGCCATACAATTTTAGTCGTGTACTCGGAACGTGCCCACTAAAATACCAAGCTGTAACACATAAACTAATTTGACAGTTCTAAACTTGTTGTCATCCCTTTCTTGTATCTACTATTAGTAAAAGAGAGAAATAGTTTTAAATAAGTTTAGTTCGTGAATATTTTTTACTATGTCTGTATTCGTGAACAAGAAAATCGACACCAGTGTTCCTTATGTTTAAGGGGAATGTGGCAGCCAAGTGGCGCCCCCATCAGTAAAAATAATATTACTCGCTGAATACATCATTAATCAAAAATTCGTTTAAAAAAATTGAAGTACAGGTACTCTAGTTTAATCAGAAACTATTATCTCTGTAAAATATAGTTTGCTGTAGTTGTAAATAGAAAAAATGGTAAAAGTGGCCGTTTCTCGCACTTTTTTTTTTGTCTACAGCGAAGTATAATTTACAGAGTTATTAGTTTCTGATTAAACTACAGTACCTTTCCTTCAATCGTTAAATATATTTTTTGACAAATGATGTATTCAGCAAGTAATTATGTTTTTACTGATGGGCGCGACACTTGGCTGCTACATTCCCCTTAAGCTCATCATATTTTAAGAAAATTGTGAGGTCCAAATAGGAATTTTATGAGCATAGAAATAACACGCGACGTTAAAATTGGCACAGATAACAATCAATCGCTTTAATGCATTTCTAGTCTATTTTCGCATTTTTTTTTTTTTTTGTTGAGCTGTCTTGGCTATAAATCACTAAACTAAATCGCAACTCTGCAACAGTCCTCTTCACTATTATGACATAGAGTTGACATTTTCATACGAAAATACTGAATACTACCCAGTAGAGAAGGTTGCGGGGGTCTGATGGCAGTCGCTCCGTGTAAAATACTGATGTTCAGCTGCATCTGGTTAGACTGGAAGCCGACCCCAACATACATTATGTAGTTGGCAAAAGAGGAGGAAGACAAAATGTGTTAGAAACAACCTTTCAAACGATTGTTAAACTCATTAATCTTATTGTTTTGTTGAAGATTACATTGGGTGCCAATTCTGGTCATAATGGCAAGTTTCTAGAATCAATTATAGTATTTACTGATGGTCTATTTCCTACCTAAATGAAAAGAGTGTAACTTAAATTGATTTAATTAATAAACTAAAACAAAAGAAGCATAATAATACAACTAAAACACATTCATGAAAAAATACGTTCAAGGAATCGTACCTCCTGAATATGAGGGAGAAACTCAATTACCTAGTACACACGTGGCCTTGTGAGGGATATGTCAGCGTTTTTATTTAACTTTGCCCGTGTCTTACATAAATATAAGGAGCTTAGGACGGTCTGAGAAACGCGTGTACGAATGTAACTGCAGGCGATTTTGTGGTTAGGTTTTTTTTTTTCTGTGATTGTTATTTCTGGCCTTTGTTTATAAACTTATGCAGGTAGGTACCGCACAGTGTTGTGATTGTATTTGCAACATCAGGCCAGAATCACGCTGGAAGTATGCGCTGGCAGTCGCACTAACTGTCCTTGACGACGTCTGTGGTCTAGTGGTTCGCGGGTCGGACTGCTGATCACAAGGACGTGGGTTCGATTCCCACTGAACACAAATATTTGTGTGATGAACATAAGTGTTTGTATTTGTCTGGGAGTTTCTTATGTATATTATAAGTATATATTTACAAAAAAAAAGTATATTAGTATTACATCCATTGTCTAGTACCCATAGTACAAGCTCTGCTTAGTTTGGGACTAGATGGTTCAGTGTAATAATGTCCCAAAGATATTTATTTATTTATTTAAGAGTTGCTTTGTATGAAGAAAAAGTTTTGTTATGAGTAGCACAAATGTTAGCTGCTTGTAGCATATAAAGGCGACTAATAAACTAACGTTACAAGTAGCTAACTAGTTTGAAATGTGCAACAAATCAGTTAGGCTATTTTAACAAAAACTTAGTTTCTACTAATTAAAATTTGGCAATTTTTGAAGTAGAAGAACTAAACTAATTAAATTTTTTTTTCAATGTCCGTACTTCTTCTAGCATTTTGTTCGTGATATTGCATTATTTATTTATTTTATTCTTTATTGTACATTACACCAAACGAAAACAAAGACAATAGTTTACAGAAAGATTAAGTAATTAAATATGGCGGTCTTATTGCAGAAGGCAATCTCTTCCAGACAACCTTTGGATGGACTAGAAGAATGGGAACCGATCGTGATATTGAATTATCTTGTCATTAAAAGATACAGTATGGACTAAAGGGCTGACAGCATCTCTCAGTATAGCAACCTTGTAACAGACGAACGGACGTACAGAGAGCCGGCGTAGGCCCCTATTGCCACACTCTTATGGCGATGTCCGGGCAAAACTGGGACCTCAACCCAACTCAAGGGCCATGCAATGTAGATAATTGTCGCCAAAAGAGTGAACAAAGTATGTAGGTCCTGAAGTGGGCCGCGCTGGATGGGTTGCGAAGAAAGTCATGGGTAGCAGTTCTCGTGGCCCATCCACCCAAGGAAAAAGTAGGTACACGGCGGATTTTTTAGTGAGTGCGAGCCCTACATAACCACTTTGCCTCCACGGTACGGTGACATGCAATAGGCATATTCTCCGCTTTAAAAAAAGGCCCCTTTGATGACGTCTGTAGTCTAGTGGTTCGAGGGTCGGACTGCTGATCACGAGGTCGTGGGTTCGATTCCCACAGGACACAAATATTTGTGTGATAAACATGAGTGTTTGTGTTGGTCTGGTTGTTTCTTATCTTAACTATTATAAAATTGTAAACGTCTGTTTGTTTGTTCCAGCATCACGCTAAAACTACTGGACCGATTTTGATGATTTTTTTTTTTGTTTGAAAGCTGATGATCTGACTTAAAAACTGGTATGGGTTTTGAGAAAGAAAGAAAGAAAGAAAAAAAGAAAAAAAAATTCGTGGGTTGCGTACTCACCCGACAGAGCGAAGCTTCTATGCATTTGCACGAGCGGATAGTAATGTACGATGGAGTGGAGTGAGTGGAGTGGACAGGGGATGGGACTGAGGATGGGACTGGGGACGGGACAGGGGACGGGACTGGGGACGGGACAGTGGACGGGACAGGGGACGGAACATGGGACGGGAAATGGGACGGGACATGAGACGGGACATAGGACAGGACAGTGGGACGGCACATGGGACTGGACATAGGATGGGACATGGGACAGGACATGGGACATGGGACGGGATGATAGTGATATAGTGAGATAGTGGAACAGTGGGACAGTGGGCCGTGGGACAATGGGATAGTGGGACAGTAGGACAGTGGCAGTGGGACGGTGGGACGGTGGGACAGTGGGGCAGTGGGGCAGTGGGTTAGTGGTGCAGCGGGGCAGCGGGCCAGAGTGCCAGTGGGGCAGTGGTATAGTGTGGCAGTGGTATAGTGGGGCAGTGGGGTAGTGGGGTAGCGGGGCAGTGGGGCAGTGGGGTTGTGGGGCAGCTGGGCAGCGAAGCAGTGGGACAGTGGGGCAGCGGGGTGGGGCAGCGGGGCAGCGAACAGTGGGGCAGCGGGGCAGCGTGCCAAAGGTGCAATGGGGTACCGGGGCTGCGGAGTAGTGAGGCAGTGGGATAGTGGGGCAGCGGGACAGCGGGGCAGTCGGGTAGCGGGGCAGCGGGGCAGTGGGGCAGCGGAGCCGCTGTGCAGCGGGGCAACGGGGCAGTGGGGCAGTGGGGCAGTGGGGCAGCGGGGTAGCGGGGCAGTGGGGTAGCGGGGCAGCGGGGCAGTAGGGGAGTGGGGTAGCGGGGTAGGCAGTGGTGCTGTGGGATAGTGGGGCAGCGGGACAGTGGGGCAATGGGGTAGCGGGGCAGCGGTGCAGTGGGGCAGTGGAGCAACGGGGCAGTGGGTTACCGGGGCAGCGGGGTAGTGGGGCAGTGGGATAGTGGGGCAGCGGGGCAGTGGGGCAGCGGGGCATTAGAGCAGTGGGGCAGCGGGGCAGTGGGGCAGCGGGGCAGCGGGGCAGCGGGACATTGGGGCAGCGGGGCAGTGTGGCAGTGGGTTAGCGGGACAGGCTGTGGGGCAGCGGGATAATGGTGCAGCGGGGCAGTGGGGCAGCGGGGTGGGGCAGCGGGGCAGCGAACAGTGGGGCAGCGGGGCAGCGTGCCAAAGGTGCAATGGGGTACCGGGGCTGCGGAGCAGTGAGGCAGTGGGATAGTGGGGCAGCGGGACAGCGGGGCAGTCGGGTAGCGGGGCAGCGGGGCAGTGGAGCCGCTGTGCAGCGGGGCAACGGGGCAGTGGGGCAGTGGGACAGCGGGGTAGCGGGGCAGTGGGGTAGCGGGGCAGCGGGGCAGTAGGGGAGTGGGGCAGCGGGGTAGACAGTGGTGCTGTGGGATAGTGGGGCAGCGGGACAGTGGGGCAATGGGGTAGCGGGGCAGCGGTGCAGTGGGGCAGTGGAGCAACGGGGCAGTGGGTTACCGGGGCAGCGGGGTAGTGGGGCAGTGGGATAGTGGGGCAGCGGGGCAGTGGGGCAGCGGGGCATTAGAGCAGTGGGGCAGCGGGGCAGTGGGGCAGCGGGGCAGCGGGACATTGGGGCAGCGGGGCAGTGTGGCAGTGGGTTAGCGGGACAGGCTGTGGGGCAGCGGGATAATGGTGCAGCGGGACAGTGGGGCAGCGGGGTGGGGCAGCGGGGCAGCGAACAGTGGGGCAGCGGGGCAGCGTGCCAAAAGTGCAATGGGGTACCGGGGCTGCGGAGCAGTGAGGCAGTGGGATAGTGGGGCAGCGGGACAGCGGGGCAGTCGGGTAGCGGGGCAGTGGGGCAGCGGAGCCGCTGTGCAGCGGGGCAACGGGGCAGTGGGGCAGTGGGGCAGTGGGGCAGCGGGGTAGCGGGGCAGTGGGGTAGCGGGGCAGCGGGGCAGTAGGGGAGTGGGGCAGCGGGGTAGACAGTGGTGCTGTGGGATAGTGGGGCAGCGGGACAGTGGGGCAATGGGGTAGCGGGGCAGCGGTGCAGTGGGGCAGTGGAGCAACGGGGCAGTGGGTTACCGTGGCAGCGGGGTAGTGGGGCAGTGGGATAGTGGGGCAGCGGGGCAGTGGGGCAGCGGGGCATTAGAGCAGTGGGGCAGCGGGGCAGTGGGGCAGCGGGGCAGCGGGGCAGCGGGACATTGGGGCAGCGGGGCAGTGTGGCAGTGGGTTAGCGGGACAGGCTGTGGGGCAGCGGGATAATGGTGCAGCGGGGCAGTGGGGCAGTGGGGCAGCGGGGCAGTGGGATAGTGGGGCAGCGGGGCAGTGGGGCAGCGGGGCAATGGGCTAGCGGGGCAGTGGGGAGCAGCGGGGCAGTTGGGGCAGCGGGGCAGTGGGCATCGGGGCAGTGGGGCAGCGGGGCAGTGGGGCAGCGGGGCAGTGGGGCAGCGGGGCAGTGGGGCAGTGGGGTAGCGGGGCAGTGGGGCAGTGGGGGCAGCGGGGCAGGCAATGGGGCAGTGGGATAGTGGAGCAGTGGGGCAGCGGGGCAGTGGGGTAGCGGGGCAGCGGGGCAGCGGGGCAGTGGGGCAGCGGGGCAGCTGGGCAGCGGGGCAGTGGGGCAGCAGGTTAGCGGGGCTGTGGGGCAGTGGGGTAGCGGGGCAGCGGGGCAGTGGAGAGCAGTGGGGTAGTGGGGCAGCGGGGCAGTGTGGCAGTGGGGTATTGGGGCAAAGGGCCGGCGGGGCAGCGCGGCAGTGGGGCAGCGGGGCAGTGGGGCAGCGGGGTAGCAGGGCAGTGGGGCAGCGGGGCAGCTGGGCACCGGGGCAGCGGGGCAGCGGGGCAGTGGGCAGTGGGATAGTGGGGCAGCGGGGCAGTGGGGCAGCAGGGCAGTGGGGCAGTGGGGCAGTGGGGCAGCGGGGCAGCGGGGCAGCGGGGCAGTGGGGCAGCGGGGCAGCGGGACAGTGGACTGGACTGGAATGGACTGGACTGGACTGGACTGACGTGGGTTAGCAGAATTTAACGCGAGCGGAGCCGCGGGTAAAAGCTAGTGTATTATAAGTATATATATACAAAAAAAAAAGTATATAAGTATTATATCCATTGTCTAGTACCCATAGCACAAGCTCTGCTTAGTTTGGGACTAGATGGTGCTGTGTAAAAATGTCCTAAAGATATTTATTTATTAATTTAAAATAAATAAATTTATTTATTTTGGCACCTATTAAATACGGCACCCGAAAAATTCCCACATAATATGCCAATTCAAAAATTCGGCAAGGCATTTTCTGATAATATACAATATCCATTTCATTTCAAAACTCGGTCAGGCTTTTTTCAACCCTTACAATATTATTGCAATTCTTCGACCCAACGTCAACGTGCCTAAACACTCGGTCCCGAACAAACAGAACCGGTTTGAAACTCGGGTTTTATTTGGCACTCCGAGCTTGTGATCTGCATAATACATGAAACTAAATCTCGCCAGATTTTGCGTTTTACACTCAAATGAAATATTGATTCGTTTTAGTCGGGGTTTGCTGTGTAGTCACTTTTGGAAAACTGGCCATCTTATTACGGCCTTCAATAAGAATGGCGATTGAGGAGGAAATGCGGGCAGAGAAATTTTTGAAAATTAGGTGTTTGATGAAACTATCGCCGTTGCTTTTCGAGCTCTCGGCCTCAAATAAGTGTGATAAGGACAACTACAGTTCCGACTGAATAGCCTTAGTCATAATTCGAGGTTTCGCTCTCGACTATTTACTCAACCGAAACTGGATCAATTTGAAAGTTATTTCATAAACTGCATAAGAATATGTACTGTGAAGCTTCCTTTTTTATGAATAGTGGTCAAAATACACTAGGCCTCTTTACACAGCAGTCTAAATTGGCAATTAAAAGATTTTATGCGGGCTTCTAGATATAGTTTATCAACAAAAACGAAACATAGAGGCATAGAAAAAGCTGATATTTATTGTACTCTAAAAAATCATTGCTCTGGTATTATAAATTAGAAAGAAAACAGTCGAGAGCGTTTGTATGGAGACGAGACCACCTGCATTTCTTTTTAAAACTATTATTATATTATGAAACGTCAATTAACGCGCACATACCTATTTTAAGCCTGACGTTTCGACCAGGTTCTACAGGTTGTGGTTACGAGTAGACTGATGGAGTGGTTTCACTCTGATTCCGAGGTGGAAGAATGTTCATCCGGCCTCGGTTTTTTATAATTCGCTGTAAGGCCCGTGCACACTACACCCATTGTGTACATTCTCCTCCCCTTTACCCAACTATATTGGGGTTGCTTCCTGTACAAGCGCCTACAAATAATCTGAGAGCAAATTATCTTATCTATGTTTTACGTCAACTTTATTTATTTTCTACAATTGTCACTTTTTATGTAGGTAGATTTTTGGTACTCTGACTACGAAACTGTTAATCATCTAGGCTCCTTGTAAAACCACTTAACATTCAAAATTAATACGAAATTACTTGTTCTTCTGAGTTTACTAAAGAAAATTCCATTCTTGCTTAAACAAGAAATTTTGGCGACCGTGACAGGACATTTCAAGACATTAGCAAAATCGGAAATAAGTATAAATCACGAGTTGAGTCATAGTAGGTGATCATAAAGTTGCAAAAAGAAAGGAAATTGGTGAAGATTTGGATACTGAAGGCCAGCATTGCCTTCCTGGACAACGAATCAACTAAAGATCGTTCCGGAAAGCCGTCAATCTTCGTCATCAGTACCAAGTTAAGTGACCTCCTTTGTTCCGTTATTACCACACCTTACTATTGTCCAAAGTCCATACCTAATTATCCATTCTTATATACCTATATTCAACTAACTTGTCTTTATTTGTGCTATATTTTTATAAGTTTTATAGGGTTTTAACGTGAAAAATAAGCATATGGGTTTAAGTACCTACATACACCGCCCACAATAAAATATATTTTTCTTTTCTCTCTTCATACTTACTCTCCCATTGCATTTTTTTTTTTTTTTAATTTGCGTTTATTTGCTAAACAACTTTAATACAGATCTTTAATCCATATTGGACAACAATAATATTTAGTATTTTCTTTTTATTCAAGCCGATTTGCCGACATTTTCAGGCATTAAGTTCCCTGCGTGCCGAGTTAGTCAACTAAATCAGTCTGCTGCAAGGTCTGCTGAATTGCGAACATTGCCAGTTCGGCTGAGTGAGACCCTGCTTCCAGCCGAGACCAGCTACCCAGTCGATTCCACCGAGGGAAGGAGCGTGAGAATAACTTATTTATATTCCTTTTCTTAATCATTTCAACTTTGTCGATATATAAATATTTTTCGTAGCACGAGTATAGATATTTTAAAGTTTACATTAATTTCACATACTTACATTTAGTTTAATCTATAGTTCATAATGCCTTTTGAGGGTGGCAATAAATCCACTTCCAAAACTTCCCTAAGGGAACTACTTGTCAAACCATGTTCATTTAAAGGAAAAAATTACAAAATGTTAAAGCTATTTGTAAATTATATGAAATATCAAATAAAGAACTTGCCGAGTTAAATTTTAAACTAAATAAATTCCAAGGATTATCGATAAGGTTTGATGATTTGCAGACAGAGATTGAGGTCTTAAATAATAATAATAAATAAATAATAAATTCATTTATTTGCCAAGAAACAACATTACATAATAAGGAATTATCCAGTGGCCCCACACTAGGCAAGCCTGTCCTGTGGGTGCCAGATACATATATTTAGCAGGTTGAAATTACATTGTTTACTTGGTCGACATCATTCAAGTAGGTAGGTACCTAATTAATTAATTACAAACATAAAAACATTTAGAGACATTAAGATTACAGTTAAAAATAATTCATTCATGCTAACATTAACAAAATTCATGACTAAAATTTAGTGTGTATGTGTAGTGTATATATGTAATATGTGTATAAATGCTTCAAATATTGAAGTAGAACTTGATGAGCGAGAACGCATTGAACATGATATTGTTCAAAATATAGCTATCGCTAAGACCGAATTACAAAAGTACAGTGTAGTGATGATGATGATGGTAAGGAAACGCCGTCATTCTGTCATAGTAAATGCGTACTCTGATCATCAAAGCGTGGGCTACCTAAAATACAAATTTCAAAGTTCGACGGTTCACATTTCCGTTGGCTAGAGTTTCGCGACACATATTATGTATATACTAGAGTTTCGCGACACATATTACATGCTGAAATTTGAATCGCTTATTTATCGAAAAGGGTTAACTGTACTTTTTTTCGCGATTTCAGCGTTGTTTCTATAGTAAAAGTTGTTCATAATGATGAGTACAATGACCCCTTTTCGGGAAATAAGCGATTCAAATTTCAGAGTGTATGTATATATATATCAATCAACAGCTAAGCCTACAATAATGTGATTAAGATATAGCCACATCATTGATTTTACTTTTGCACTGTATGTTATTTTTGCTCCACTACGCAAAAAGGCGTCCATGGACACGTTCGTAGTAATATTTTAGCAGTTAAAATCATAAAATTAGAGCTTCAAAACAAAGAGGCAGAAGATTTTCCTATACCCAGAATATACTGGGTGTAAGGGGAACGCTTCCGAAAATGAAGATAGGTGCTGGTGATTACTGATACGAAACTACGAAAAAAAAAATGCGATCCTATTTTTAGATTTTTCATATATATTTTTTTGGTTTTTTCATACATAACCAGCTTTGGGCAGTTAAATAAAGCTCATACATAATGAAAAATGCAAAAAAAAATTAAAAAAATGTATAAAAATAATCGCATTTTTTTTCGTGGTTTCGTATCAGTAATCACCAGCACTATCACCTGTCTTCGTTTTCGGAAGCGTTTCCCTGACACCCTGTATTTAACCTTTGTGCTGTATTAAACGACTACATTAATTGTTAAACAAACATACATCCAAATTACAATTAATGTTAGCTAGTTTTATTTTCTAAAATTAAAAAATAATTCTATATTCTGAGTTTTTTTATTACCGTCTTTATGACCGTTTCATTCTTCTAGTAAATCACTGAAATATGTTTTACTTAAAAAAGAAAATGAATTAAAACGCAAACATTTATAAGACTCGTTTCAACAGTCGTTGATAGTGAAAAAGGTATCAAAGTAGATTCTCGTAGGAATCATTAGCAGGGCAAAAAGTGCAGTGAGAGTGAGGTTGGGTCGAGTGGTGCGGTGTCTGTGGCTTTTAAATGCTTAGGACTATTCTGTAATGAGCTTTTTGTAGCTTGACTTTGGTTTATGTAACAGTACCTATACGACGTATACAATTTGTTACAAAAACCCAATCGAGTAGTTGGATTGACTAATGTTTTATTTTACACGATTTCAAGTATAAGAAATTACTTTCCAGCAGTGGATTTAACATGTTGGTTTAAGAATTTGTCTCATCACCATCATTTCAGCCGAAAGACGTCCACTGCTGGTCAAAGTCAAGCATTGCCACAACGACCGGTCCTGCGTTTCCAGCATCCAACGGATTCCCGCGAAATTCACCAGGTCGGCGGTCCATCTTGTGGGAGACCTACCCACGCTGCGCCTTGCAGTATGCGGTTGCTACTCCAGAACTTACCCACTAAGTGCCACTTTAGTATGGCAATTTTTCGGGCAAAGTAACCAACATATAGTTACCTTCGTTCTCCTGCAGATCTCCTTATTTCGATCACGCAGGGACTTAAAAGCTACTTAAAAAAAAAAAAAAAACTTTGTGACATTTTTACACAGCACCATCTAGTCCCAAACTAAGCAGAGCTTGTGCTATCGGTACTAGACAATGGATATAATACAGGGTGGCCCAAAATAACGTTGACAAGAGATTTTTCAAATATCTTATAAAGTTTTTTGCGTAAATTAAATAAGGTTATTAATTATAAAAATACACCAAATTTTATCTTCAAAATAACCTCCTTTAGCGCGAATATACAGATACAAACGCTTGGTAAAACAATTAACAATTTTCCGCACTTCCTCTACAGATATTTTGTCCCACTCTCGTGTAATAGTAGCCTTTAGCTCATCAACACTTCTATGACGCGTAGCACAGGATCTTGCTTCTAAGATAGATAATAAACTGTAATCCATCGGATTTAGATCAGGTGAGTATGCCAGTCATTCTTTCGAGCTGATAAAACCAGGGAAATTGTCTTTGCACCACTGTTGAACACTTAAGGCCCTGTGAGCTGGAGCAGAGTTTTAATGAAATATCCATGGACGGTCACCAAAGTGCTGTTGACTCCAAGGAAGAAGCACATTTTCATGAATGACTCGTCGGTCGTTTTCTTGGTTGATTTTGATCCCCTTTTCTACAAAAACTAGAGGAGTTTTGGCAATGGCGCAAATCGCACCTCAAACAATAACAGTTTCTGCGTTTTGATGATGTGGTACAATTGCAGTAGTTCCAGGACGAGTGGAAGACCAGATCCTGACATTTCGGTGGTTATGAGTTTGTTCTATCATAAATAAATTTTCGTTTGAAATTACGATATTATTTCAATTTGACGCTGCGGATCGTTGTTTAAGCAAACGACATCTCTCAAGACAAACTTTTTTGTCTTTGTCCGTAAGCAATTGTGATTTTCTGAGTTTATATGGTATCAATTGTAGATCACGTTTTACTATACGCTGTATGGTGGAGCGACTAATCCCCAAGTCTCGCGACATTTTCCTCTCCTTGGTCTGTGGATTACGAACTAATCTTTGTTTGATAATGTGTCGGTTCCTAGAAGTTCTACAGTTGTCTTGCGTCCTCTCCTAGGATGGTCTCCGATGTTACCGAGCTCATTATAGCGTTTAATTGCCGAAGAAAGTAACTGACGACTAACACCAAGATTTTTTGCGATTTCGCACTGCCTTTTTCGACGCTCATGCAATGAAATTGTGGCTTCATGTTGCACTGACACAGTTAAATGTTTTTTATTTATTTATTTTTAGCTAACAAATAATGTAAAAATGACGCCAAAGAATGAGTTAACAATTAAGAAAAACAAAAGAGGAGGCAAAGTATTCCATTTCTGAAATATTTGTATTTTAATTTTGTCAACGTTATTTTGGGCCACGGTGTACTTATATACTTTTTTTTTGTAAATACATACTTATAATACATATGAAACACCCAGACAAACATAAACACTTATGTTCATGACACAAATATTTGTGTCCTGTGGGAATCGAACCCTCGTTATCAGCAGTCCGACACTCGAACCACTAGACCACAGAGGTCGTCAATACGTTTAACTTAATGATGTGACTTACGCCTGATGCTCTCAACGCAGGTGGTCCTCCTCCCCCAAAGTCATAGTCGACTTCATGATTGACCTGCAGCTTGGGGAAGTGCTGTAATGCTGCAAGAGGCGTCACAATAGATCTTATCAGGTCGCAGTGGCTTAGGGGGCGTTCAAGACCCCTACCTCTTTCCTCAAATTATAAATACGCCTGATGCACTTGAAATAAAATTTGATTTGAGACAGGAGATATATAAAAGATATTTTGTGACAGTTTTGTCTGATTCGTTTACTTTATTTTATTACGTTAGTTCGATCTTACTTACAATACTTGAGAAAGTTTTTGCTTGTAAGTTGCCTGAAAAGATATCCCACTTAAAGTAAGAAACGTGGTGTAAACGTGTGCCGAGTTCCCGTAATTACGACAATATGACACGACACGACACGAGAAGCGTTTCAGATTTACACAGGGTAACTATCATTAATATATTTATAAAAAATAGGAGTACCTATCGATAAATAGGAGTTTTTAATATAGTTTTTCGGACAGCAACGTTACGAAAAATTAAACGCGGGTAGGGTTGCCCGGTCCTAAAACAAGAAATACTAACAGACCAGCTAGTTAAGCCAGACTTTTGGGTAAAAAGGCTGGATACCCCTCCTTATTAAGAATTAAAAAAAAACTTGAATCAATACCAGTACCTAATACAAAAGTGAGGCATCCCCAGATTTTGTTTTGTTTTTGTTTTTTTTTTTGTTGTTTGTTTTTTTTTTTTTAGTGTCTTCACGGTCCACGGGTAGTTCGAGGAAACACCCGCCACTCAAGACTGCATACTTCAGTCACAGAGTCTTCTTGTCACCACGGCTAATGTAACTTGGCTGAAACGACGAGGTTAATCAAAATGTTTGTTTTGATTTTTCTGTGCGTGAAAATTCCCGTAGGTTATCATGCTATCCTACTATAACTGTGAGTTTGCACTGACGAAACATTCACATAAAAACATGTTGAAAAGTCAATTTTCTGTCAATGTATCGAATCGCGTTCGCATTATCACACAACTTGTTGAAACGAAACATGTATGACATTTCATAGTCTATTGACATGTTTCACAATTAATTTCGAATCAAAATGTCTCGAGACAAATCTTGCAACTCATCGAAAGATGTCATTTAGGTCGTATTTCACAAACATGGAAATCATTAATAGATCTGTGGAAATCATTGTCATAGTTCAATAAACTTCAAAGCACAGATAATATAAAGTGTCTGCTTTCGGCCATACATGTTTACCGACCTCATTGGAAAACACAAAAAAACGAGATTTATACAAGTTGCGAGACATGATTAAGCATCAGTGCCAACGTCAGCCGTGACAAATCTATAGACAAACATGTCAATGTACTAGTTTTTAATCAGTGCAAACACAGCCAACAACAAATCTTGAAATCTGTCAAAGAATTTACCCAGTTTTCTGCAGTGCGAACGTAACAATCAACAAAACGAGTTGTGACATTAGTTTCATATGACAAGTTTCGAGACATTACATGTTAAATGTTTTTTGGTGCAAACCCACAGCAATATTATAAACGTGAAAGTATGTGAGGATGTATGGATGTATGGATATTTGTTACTCTGTCACGCAAAAACTACTGTATGGATTTTAATTAAATTTGGCATGCAGATAGAACATAACCTGGATTAACATATAGGTTACTTTTCATCCCGGGAAGATGAAGAAAACCCGAGGGATGCGCGATAATCGACATTCATCGTGGTGAAGCCGCGAGCACTAGGTAAATAGAAATACCCTAGGTAAGACTAGGAGAATTTTACCATAAAATTTTCATAAACGTGAAAGTTGTTTAATAAAAAAGTTACTTCTATAAACAGTATATTAAACGTCTACACTACAAGTCTACAGTTACAAGGAGAGCTAAGTACGCGAGTGATAACGGGTACTCCTGCAGGAAGCAATAACGCTCGCTCGGAGTACAACCCGCGCTCTTTTATTTTAACATTACAGTTCGTGGCAAAATTAGTGACCCATGTATGAAAATGATTTAACTGGCATGGCATGAGACACACTAAATCAGTGTATTGGAATAAGGTACTTCTCTTTCCCAGTAAGGGGACAGAAATGGACTTAAATTCAAATTCAAAATTTCTTATTTCTAATAGGCGTTTACATACACTTTCAAAACGTTAGGCATCTAGTTGCACGATTTTAAAAAGTTGGTCCTATGGAGAAGAGCCGGCAAGAAACTCCATGGATATACTTTTTTTCGAACAATAAATGGTAAAAAACATGCTGTTCTTTTTTAAGTAATTTGGTATTGAAAAGCAATAGGTATAATTTTTTTGAGGGTACACGATTGGTCTCCATGGTGCAAGCGCGTTGCGTCGTGTTCACCCACCCACATCTTGTTGAAATGAATTTTGAAGAACCAAGCGGTGAACAGAAAAATCTTTTTTTTATAGTATAGGATGGCGAACGAGCTAAAGGCCCACCACCACCAAGTTAAGCGGTTACCTTTGCCCATAACTATCTCAATACCACCTAGGCTGTTGCCTCAATTTAGTTAGGTATGTTCTTCACTGTTTTTGTTCACTGTTTCCAAATGTATGTATTTTTTGTGGAAATAAATTAATAAAATATAGACATTTCATCATCATCATCATTTCAGCCGAAAGACGTCCACTGCTGGGCATAGGCCTCCCCCAAGCATCGCCACAATGACCGGTCCTGTGCCTTCCGCATCCAGCGGATTCCCGCGACCTTCACCAGGTCGTCGGTCCACCTTGTGGGGGGCCTACCCACGCTGCGCCTTCCAGTACGCGGTCGCCACTCCAGAACTTTACTGCCCCATCGGCCATCCGTTCTGCGAGCAATGTGCCCCGCCCACTGCCACTTAAATTTGGCAATTCTTCGGGCAATGTAGACATTTAGTAATACTTATAAACCTGTCAGAAGTTAAAAAGAAGGGAAAAAAAATCGTAAACGTGCGAAAAACGGCCCATTTTTAGCATTTTTTCTATCTACAATTACAGCAAATTATACTTTACAGAGTTCATAGTTTCTGATTAAACAAAAGTACCTGTACTTCAATTGTTAAAAACGAATTCCCGATAAATGAAATATTCAGCGAATAATAATTTTTTTACCGATGGGGGCGCCACTTTGCTACTACATTATCCTAAAGCTCATCATATTTTAAGAAAATTGTGACCTAGTAGGTGCAAATAGGAATTTTGTGAGCATAGTAATTACACGTGACTGTAAAATTGGCACAGATAACAATTTCATGAAGTACATAGAAAAATATGCTTTCGTAGATATCATATCAACTTGTAAGAAAAACCATGGAAAATATCACGTTGATAAAATACAATTACTTGTCTATATAAAATATATATCCAGCCCAAAAAGTTCGCCTTCCTCTTTCCTTTTAATAATCCAAAACCATGAACAAGAAAATCAAAGACGAGAAAATAATTCCCATTTCGCGTGTTCAAGTGAAATTGGCCCGCAGTGCACCACAAAGGTTTTGTCTTAACAATTTTGTGCTTTCGGTTGTCTGCCTTTTGTATCTAGGATGAGAATAGCAATTAAAATGTTTCATATGAATTTAAATAATCTTACTATTTTAAGAGTTAAGCTAAATATATTTTTACAGAATAATATAGTAGGAATAATCCCGTGCCTCGGAGAGCACGTTAAGCTGTCGGTCCCGGTTGTCATACGAATATCTATGGCAGTCGTTACGGGTAGTCAGAAGCCTGAAAGTCTGACAACTGGTCTAACCTCCGAATGTCAGTATTACCCAGTAACTGGGTTGCGGGGGTCTGATGGCAGTCGCTTCGTGTAAAATACTGATGTTCAGCCGCATCTGGCTAGACCGGAAGCCGACCCCAATATAATTGGGAAAAGGCTCGGAGGATGAATATAGTTGGAATAACAAGGATAGGACGCCACAGGCATGGAGCAGAGGTGTGGTGGTACTCTTCTTCAAAAAGGGCGATAATGCTCTACTGAAGAATTATAGGCCCATCTCACTTCTGAGCCATGTCTATAAGCTGTTTTCGAGAGTCATTACGAACCGTCTTTCGCGCAGGTTTGACGACTTCCAGCCTCCCGAACAAGCCGGTTTCCGAAAAGGCTTTAGCACCGTAGACCACATACATACGCTGCGGCAGGTTATACAGAAGACCGAAGAGTATAACTTCCCTCTTTATTTAGCGTTTGTGGACTACGAGAAAGCCTTCGATTCGATCGAGACTTGGGCGGTACTACAGTCTCTTCAACGGTGCCAGATTGACTATCGGTACATCGAAGTGTTAAAGTCTTTGTATGAAAACGCCACTATGTCAGTCCGATTACAGGACCAAGCCTCGAAACCTATCCTTCTGCAGCGAGGTGTGAGACAGGGAGATGTGATCTCTCCGAAACTGTTCACTGCTGCATTGGAGGATGTCTTCAAGGTTCTGGACTGGAAGGGGCTAGGCATTAACATAAACGGCGAGTACATCACCCACCTTCGGTTTGCCGACGACATAGTAGTCATGGCTGAGACCATGGAGGACCTCGGTACAATGCTCGATGACCTCAGTAGAGCTTCTGATAGAGTGGGTCTTAAAATGAATTTGGACAAGACAAAGGTTATGTTGAATTCCCATATAGCACCCATTCCCGTAAACATCGGAGAATCTACACTCGAAGTTGTTGACGATTATGTATACCTAGGACAAACTGTCCAGCTAGGTAAGTCCAACTTCGAGAAAGAGGTCAATCATCGAATCCGACTCGGTTGGGCAGCGTTCGGGAAGCTACGCAATATCTTCTCATCCAAAATACCGCAGTGTCTCAAGACGAAAGTCTTTGACCAGTGTGTGTTGCCAGTAATTACTTACGGTACTGAAACGTGGTCGCTCACAATGGGCCTGATAAGAAGGCTCAAAGTCACTCAAAGGGCAATGGAGAGGGCTATGCTCGGAGTGTCCCTGCGTGATCGAATCAGAAATGAGGAGATTCGCAGGAGAACGAAAGTAACCGACATAGCCCGAAGAATTGCCAAACTTAAGTGGCAGTGGGCGGGGCACATTGCTCGCAGAACGGATGGCCGATGGGGCAGTAAAGTTCTGGAGTGGCGACCGCGTACTGGAAGGCGCAGCGTGGGTAGGCCCCCCACAAGGTGGACCGACGACCTGGTGAAGGTCGCGGGAATCCGCTGGATGCGGAAGGCACAGGACCGGTCGTTGTGGCGATGTTTGGGGGAGGCCTATGTCCAGCAGTGGACGTCTTTCGGCTGAAATGATGATGATGATGATGAACAAGGATAGTACAGTCGACTGCATGACAGTGGTAACACTCAAATAAGAAAACCACTCTTATTGCTTAAGAAATAAAGATGCTGATTTTAGCCACCAGACCCTTTTATCTCTAGGTATGGTGCTATGGCGACATCTATCCTGTGACATGAAAACTATCCTACATCGCACCAGCAGAGTTTACATACAAGTTAGCATAAATATATACAAGCGCAAAATCATAATGGGCAGTAACCCGCCAGGGGCAGACCCAGCCTGGTCAGAGGGTCTTCCCTTTGTGTTGGAGGAACACGATACCTCGTTCTTCCACAGTGCCTTAGGGTAATTCTGGACATGGGGTAATTCTGTTCAAATAGATTTGACGCAGAGTGTGACGATATTTTTAATTGTAAAATTGCTAGCAGCAATAGTGTGAGACATAATTTTATTCTACCCACATTAAGTGCTTTTCTTAGTAATATTGTTACGATATCCGATGAAGATCCATTTTAACGGAATGAGCCCATGCCTGGAATTACCCCAAGGTACCTAGAACTGTAACCTTGTTATTTCAATATTATTTTATATTTTCAGACAAAAACAGTCCGTCAGTTTCAGAAAAAAATTGTACAATATTACAGGCAAGGCCAAGCTTGTCTCCTTCAGCTAGTTCACACAATCTATTAAAATAACTCCTAACGATATCTTCATATATCGCATTTTAAAGACCTTAATAATAATTTTTACGCTTGCCATACTCTCTCTACAGGGTAGGCCGCGAAATTCAAAATTTCTTGCGTTTTTTTTTGCAAATTGTAGTTATGTTTTGAGTTGTATATCAATCAAAATACGATTTGCGGCAGTAATAACAATATATCTACTGAATAATACTTGTAAAAAATATAAACCTAGCTTAATAAGCTCTAGAAGCTCGATAATCGATAATTTGATCGTAAATTAATATAATCGAGCTTGTGCAGCTTATAGAGCTAGGTTAATGTTTTTTATGAGTATTGTTCAGTAGATATATTGTTGTTACTACCGCGAATCATATATCGAATTATACACAAGGCGAAATACAACTACAATTTGCAGAAAACGCAAGAAATTTTGAATTTCGCGGGCTACACTGTAGCATTCACCTTTAGAAATAAAATAAAATGTCGAAAACACTAAACCGAAGCAAAAACTGAAGTGAAACGAAGCCAATCATCTATGCGGCTTCGTCATTAATGCGATTAGTATTCCGATTCTTCTTGTTAAAGAAAAATTGAAACCCGATTTCATACATAAGTACATTTTTGTTTTGTTTTTTTTTCTGTTTAGAAAACGCGAACTTCTCAAGTCATAAGTCATTTATTCATTTGTGTAACAAAGGTACAAAAAATAATATAAAGTTCTTAAATACAATAAAGAGTCCGCTATGTTATGCCAGCAGGCGTACAAATGTGTATTAGTCAAAAATTAGTTTTCTAAATCGCGAGGTTCCTTTATGCATTATTCGTTCCGCAAGATGCCCGTGGCAAAACTTATCCGTTTGCCTCCGTTTTTTCCTCACTTACGCTGCGATTGCCGCTGCGATCAATGTAAAAAACAAAGCGCAGTAATTGCTTTATATGTAATTAAATAATGCGTGTCTATCGCAATGCGTCTAACGCAGCGAATGCCGCGAACCGCGCGTTTAACCTTTGAGTGAAACAGTATGATAGAAAACTCAAACTCAAACTCAAAACTTTTATTGCATTCATGTGTACATAGGTGTTACATTTATAAGTCCTGTAGGTACTTATATGGTTTCAACATGAAACCCGGTAAGGGCACAGCAACATACCTACTAATAAATAATAGGTTTACAACAATTAAAAAGAGGCCAATAATGATACTAAAACTTCTTATACCTTTAGTATAAAAAATTACGACGGAAAAATTGTTCAATACGAAATCCCTTTACATCATCACCATAATTTCAGCCGAAAGACGTCCAGCCATAGGCCTCCCCCAAGTATCGCCACAACGACCGGTCCTGCGCTTTTCGCATCCAGCGGATTCCCGCAACCTTCACCAGTTCGTCGGTCCACCTTGTGGGGGGGCCTATCTATGCTACGACTTCCAGTATGCGGTCGCCACTCCAGAACTTTACTGCCACTTTGACCATCCGTTCTGCGAGCAATGTGCCCCGCCCACTGCCACTTAAGTTTGGCAATTCTTCGGGCTATGTTGGTTACCTTCATTCTCCTTCGAATCTCGTCATTTCTGATTCGATCACGCAGTAGGACACTCCGAGCATAGCCTTCTCCATTGCCCTTTGACTGACTGAGCCTTTGGGTCCTTTATATAATATTCAAGATTAAACGATTTATTTCTGCACAAGAGCGTTCCGTACTCAATCCATCATACGAAGAGATAGTGTCCAATTTATTTCCTTCACTAATAAAATAAAATGACGGTTCGTCTGTCCGTTGATAAACAGGAAACCAATGAACCGGTCATTTGAGTTTAGGTATTATAATTGAATGGGACAATGAACATATTCTTGAATATTTCTTTTGTTTATTATGTTGTGATGTGTGACGAAACATATTTTTTACACACACAAATAATATGTTGGTATGTATCTATGGTTAGAGCTAATTATATGATATAAATAAAATTAAATACAGTAGGATAGCGTGCGCTCAGCCAAATATTCATCATCATCATTTCAGCCGTAAGACGTCCACTGCTGGACACAGGCCTCCCCCAAGCGTATATTGTGGGGATATGCCATAATCGCCACGCTTGGCAGGCGGGTTGGCGATCGCAGTTGGTTGGTTAAATACTCAGAGAACGCTGCTACCCATCCTCTGGTGAATCCCTTAGGCGCACCCTTAATCCTAGTAACACCGGCTGCAATCCCTTGGGAACTGCTTATTTTACCGGGATAATAAGTATCATATTATTATGTGTTAATACTGGTTATGGTTTATATGTGTACCAAATTTCATCTAAATCCGTTTAACCGTTTCAACGTGGTTGAGTAACAAACATCCAAATACCCGAAAATCCAAATATCTTCACAAACTATAGGTATCACATTTATAATATAAGTAGGAATTATCACTCTTTCCAAACTGTCTGTGAAGAATTTGAAAAGACAGTACAGAGAAACCAAAGAAATATACATATGTAATGTTTTTCTCAAAAATCACAAACACACCCGGGAACTAAGCTAGTTTATGCATAATTCTCACATAAACAACCCTTTCACTCCTTATCGCTTGCAGTATGAACACCATAGCTCAAAGCTACCCCTTTCTCTCACTCGCCTTATGGCTTGTTACGATAAGGGGACTGATACATAGTGTTTTCCTATTATTGCATACATTATTATACGTGATCGAATCAGAAATGAGGAGATTCGCAGGAGAACGAAAGTAACCGACATAGCCCGAAGAATTGCCAAACTTAAGTGGCAGTGGGCGGGGCACATTGCTCGCAGAATGGATGGCCGATGGGGCAGTAAAGTTCTGGAGTGGCGATCGCGTACTGGAAGGCGCAGCGTGGGTAGGCCCCCCACAAGGTGGACCGACGACCTGGTGAAGGTCGCGGGAATCCGCTGGATGCGGAAGGCACAGGACCGGTCGTTGTGGCGATGCTTGGGGGAGGCCTATGTCCAGCAGTGGACGTCTTTCGGCTGAAATGATGATGATACATTATTGGAATGACTATGACTTTCCTTGCCTTCAAGAAAATACACTTAATGTATTTGTGTATGATGTATACATCGGCGAATCCTTTGGTGTTGAGGATGACCATGGACGGCAGTAATTGCTGACAATCAGGTTACTTGTTTGCTCGTTTGCCGCACTCTATTACTGCCTCGTTAGTCTTTTGGTCGCAGGCCCAACTGCTCCTGGGTTCAATTCCCAGGTCAGCTAGACTGTTATTGGATTTCTTCTTTTTCTTCGTCGTTTCGCTCTTCACAGAGCGGTCGTGGCCATCATGTATTATTGCCGGGGCTGCTGTAGCTCGCCTCACGATACCTCGCCACCTTTCCCTGCTTTCGGTTAGTCTGGTGCATTCATGTGATGGCCGGCCCACGGCAGACTTCATTTAATCAGTCCATCGCATGGGAGGTTCCGCGCACCTTACGTTATTGGATGTATTCATTAGAAAAAATCTAATTAGCAGCATAGAAGAAATAAAGCAGCTTAGAGTCTAGATTTGTGCCCAGTTGATAGCAAAAGGCTCGCCCCCTGTTACATGGGACTTATAATATAACTGGCAAAATGTGAGTGAACTGTATATCTCTGCCTATATGTATGTAATGCCTTCTATAACACTCAAGAAACGCACCCACGACTTAGTTTAACCTGTTGATTACCGGCAATTAAAAATCCATTATACTTTGCCACATTGGTTCCAGCTGGGCCTGAATGAAATTCTCTATATTTATTATTGTACATACACACATATACATATTATCACGCCTGTTACCCATTAGGGTAGGCAGAGACTATGGATTTCCACCTGATACGATCCTGACACACATCTTTTGCTTCTTTTACGTTTATAACCTCGTCATGCATGCTCGTCGGCTTAGGCTACTTTTAATCTGGCATTATTAGAGAACGTCCGCGATTTGATTGCTATATTTTCTTATTATTTTATTCATTAAAGCTAGTATCGATATCTTATACATTTAGCTTTACCTGAATGACGTAACAAACGTAATTAATATAACTACTAAGTTTATAATAATCCAATTATAGCACAATAAAATCATAATACGTAATCATTTAATTGAATTCATAGTGTAATAGCAAATATTAATTAGAGTCGGATCTCGGTGGAATTAACTTGTTCCCTAAAATGTCAATAGTTTATATAATAGTTAATAATTAATTGCTTATTGAATTAATTGACAAAAGTGTGATTGTATGTTTATTATACGTTCAGGCAGTCTTAGGGCCATTCTTGAATTTTTTGGAGGTTTTTTTGTATTTTTGTTTTGGTTTTTTTTTTGCCATGATAGAAGCTATAGTAACACATCTTCTGTAAAAATTTCTACTGGCTACTGTACAAAATTATATAAGTACTGTATTTAAGTACTGTTAAGTACTTAAATAGTTACATCCATTTGACAGACAGACGGACGGAGGGACAGACAGTGTAGGCATATAGGGACCCGTTGGCAGCCTTTGGGTACGTAACCTGAAAATAATTGCCTTTAGGCTGGGTGGAATGACAATCTTCGCAGGAGCGCTGTTAGCAGTAGGATAAGATTAAAGTAAATAAATATTTTGGGATATTTTTATGCAACATCATCATAGTCCCAAACTAAGCAGAGCTTGTACTATGGGTACTTGACAATGGATTTTATACTTATATACTATTATTTTGTAATTCATACTTATAATTCTTAAGAAACACGCAGTCCAACACAAATATTTATCTTCATCACATGAATATTTATGTCCTGTGGGACAGATGTCGTTAGTAATTAGCTAAGTCACTGGGGAGCTATTGGAGAGGTCCAGCAGTGGACCGCTAAAGGCTGTCAATGATGATACATGTAGGTACGAGATTTCAACAAAACGAAAACTATTTTGCTAGTAACAAATACGTAACATGCCTCCAACTCTTACGCGGCGTTCTACTTATGAGCGGATTCGCGCGAACATAGGTACGCGAACGCGGCTGTGGCACGAACACAACAAACAGTCGATACGTACTAAAATGGCCTACGTGACTAAAGACACGCGGAGTGCAGTGCAGCGTGGCGTGAAATGGCCTACGTGACTAAAGACACGCGGAGTGCAGTGCAGCGTGGCGTAAAATGGCCTACGTGACTAAAGACACGCGGAGTGCAGTGCAGCGTGGCGTGAAATGGCCTACGTGACTAAAGACACGCGGAGTGCAGTGCAGCGTGACGTAAAATGGCCTACGTGACTAAAGACACGCGGAGTGCAGTGCAGCGTGGCGTAAAATTAAGTGAACGCTATCAACTGGCTTGATATCTTCGCACGAACTGGATGTGTGTTGACAAATGTACAGTGCCCACTGGATGGCGGCGGCGGCAGTGGTGCTAGACGATTCCCGTGCACGAAGCGTGTTACCGCATTGGATCGCTTCGCAATCGCGTTGGCTTTGAATCACCTATATAGTACGTAGGACGTAGACATAGGCGTTGTTCTAATACAACGCGTCTACGCAACCATCGCAAGCCCGCGTGAATCTCATTCGCGCATTTTGTTCGTGACATGACATTATCGCGTGTATGCTAATTAGGACACCTAGAATGCCATGTCACGAACAAAATACGCGAACAGAATTCGACTACGTGACTACCGCAAGCTTGCGTGAATTTTGTTCGTTGATCAAACCTACAGGTGTTGAATAGGTGTCGTAATTTACAATCGCGCGATAATGTCATCCCACGAACAAGATTCGCGGACGTAATTCACGCGAGCTTGCGATAGTCGCTATGTATAATGACAACGCCTTTTTTATTTTTTATATTATACGATGGCGAAACGAGCTAAAGGCCCACGTGGTAACCTTTCCCATAACAACTGCAATACCACCTAGGCTGTTGCCTAAATGGTACTGCAAGTCGGTTCGCCAAACTGAGACATGAAGATGGAAAGTCTCATGTGATTGTAATTTCACCGGCACCCGTACACTTCAGACTGAAACACAGCAATGCAAGCATCACTATTTGGCAGAGAAGTAGGCACGGTGGTAGTACTTTCCCGGACGAGCTCTTTCACAAAGGAGCTCTACTACTACTAAACGCCTTACGCCTTAGTTCACCTTGGAATATTCATCGCACATACAACTATAAAAGTTACTAGACAAATGTTACTGAAACACCGCAACTTGACTGAGGTAACGCGCTGTTGCATTGTTGCTTACAAGTTTCTAACTCCTTCACTAACTATTCAAGAGAGGACATACGAGAAATTATTTTGTAAATCATGTTAGTTACCTACTTATTAACATTTGAGATATTTATCAAAGGTTCGCTATTAAGACATAATATAATTATATTCTATTGTTTCGGCGCCGCTGGTGGTCTTGCATCCATAGACAGATTAATTTCTTCAGGATTTATTGTTCCGCTGCAGAGCAAAAGCCTCTCTCTAAGTCCTCCTTTCTTTATTTCTAGTTTTCTTCTTCTACTTCAAGTCTGGCGATACCTTTCCGCAAACCGCAAAGTACCGCAATGTTTGAAGACGAAGGTCTTCAACCAATGCGTCCTGCCTGACATGATTTACGATGCCGAGACGTGGACACTGACAGTAGGCCTAGTCCACAAATTCAATGTCGCTCAGCAAGCTATGGAGCGAGCTATGCTTGGAGTTTCTTTGAAGGATAAAATCCGTAACGAGACTATCCGGAGAAGAACCGGAGTGAACGACATAGCTTGTAGGATCAGTAAGCTGAAGTGGCAGTGGGCTGGCCATGTCTGTCGAAGAACCGATGGCCGCTGAAGCAGACGAGTCTGAGTGGAGACCGCGAATCGGCAAACGTAGCGTATATAGGGCGCCCCCCGCCAGGTCAACCGACTACCTGAAAAACATGGCTGGGGGGACTGGATGCGGAAGGCGGAGTACCGAGTGTTGTGGCGCAACTTGGTAGAGGCCTATGTCCAGCAGTGGACTGTGATAGGTTGAGTAGATGATTCCATTCCACCAACCGACTGACTTGTTTTTTTTTTTTGGGTTTATTGGAATCATTGCTGAACAGTTTGCACAAAAAAGAAATACGATATATTTACCTAATTTTTTTACCACATAACGCCTGAATCCACTAGGTACGGCCTGCCAGATCGACGGTTTTTGAAAAATGGTCCATTATGCTAATAATTACCTGAATTTTATCTACGATAAAGACAACTTGGCTCTTTGGTCGTTAGGTCTCAGTCAGTACGGTATAACACATTTTGAACACTCCGTTTTACTCAAACTTTTTATCTTCCTTCATATATTTATTTTTAAACAACATGCTCGCCACATTTCAATGCCATAAAACTAGTAAAAGTATTATAATTATTAAATAGGTATGTATGCGAGCACAAAGTTGTAAAGCTCACGCATCCCTGCAACTTCGTATGAGCTAGCTATAAACGTACCAACTTATGTAAATTATATTTTAATTATTTTACTTGCAAACTTCGACGTGTAATACGAAGTGCTACGATCAATCTTAATGAAGCCAACAAAACCATGCTCCTCCATGTACAAACGGCCACACATCAAGCTAGACACCCTATATACCCATAACTGCGCTACATGCAATACAGAGAATCGTCGGAAAGGGACTAAGTATCGTGGCGTCGGCCAATCACAGCGTTTGTTGCGTTGCGCCTACACACACAGACGCACTATTTTTGCAAAAAAATATTGCTCATCTCAGTGACGTCAGTTAGTTCCCAAATATCGCTCGACTAGGATTAACGCGGCTGGGGTTATTGTTCCTACAGAGCAAAAATTCTTACGTAGTTGTTCCGTTCTCAAATTGTTTTTTTACTGTGTATGTTTTTATGCTACTGAGAGTAGTGAGTGTTGCGCAAATATTATTGGCGCCACAATTAACCCTACAACAGCGCCAGCTGATAGTTGTGTTGCGGGAAGGTGGATATACTATTAAAGAGATTGAAAGAAAGACCGGAATAACGGTGAGTGTTACTTTTAATACATTAGTGACAACGTGCCGCACGGCAATAGATAACCCCGACGACACTGACTAGTGACGTGAGGTCAAGGATCAAAGGATGTATTTCGCTGGCTCAGCAATAGCCTAGCCTAGGTATTCACTCTTGCCTTAAGAACGCGTTTGCAAATCTGCCAGAAATAATCTATTTTTCGGTAGATTTTGTGACAAAATAAAGCAAAATCATATGTAACTAATAATTACCACGGATAGATTATTTCTTTATCTTAAAATTGTGTTTTATTTCTTTCTTGAAATTTTTGTTTTTGTTTGTTTTTAACATTGTAAAAACGATTTTCCGTTGGTTACCTCTTCTTATAAATTAACGATATCGGATTGAGTTTAGGAACATTTTTCTTCTAATAGTAACATATGTAGTTATAGTTGTTTAAAAATACAGCCGGTAAGCAGACATGTTCAACTCAAAAAGGTGATAAAACTATGAAAATGTTACAAATAGTCTCAGAAAAAAATATTAAATCACGTAAATTTTTTCACATATTTTATTTTTACGCGTGAATATTTTGCAGTAAGGGTTATCTTCCCTTAATTTCACTGTCTTGATTTATAGCACAAAAAAATCCACGTAACACGAAAATATAAGAGAAAAAAAATAGTTATATTTTTCAAAGTATCAAAAATACCTACTTATTATTCCTGAAGCTATCTATCTATGCGAGTGTGTGTTTGAGGCGTGTCAATAAAGAGGTGCAATTGATGCGATTCGATACCTATTTATTTTGCAAACGCGTCCTTAAGGGACCCAAGTTATATGAATGAGCTATCTATTTATTTATTATTTATATAACAAATTAGACAAACTTAGGTATACCTATGTTTTTTGCAACAGTATTTAAGTAGGTATCTGTTGATATAAAATATAAGTTAAATATCATTTTGTTTTAGAGGACAACATTGCGACGCAATGAGGAGACTGGGGGTGACCTATCAGCTCACCACCGGTAGCTCTACCAACGCGCTACGAACGCTGAGCAAGGTGTTGCTATTGTAGCGGAACATAATAATCAGCCATTTTTGAACACGCAGTTTACTGCCACACAATATAGCGTAAGTTGACTACTTTTTCTAATTACCTACGTTTATTTTATTAAATCTGAAAAAAAAACAGACGCTCACAAGTCACAACTGTTTTCCAACAGTAAACTACTAACAAATCAATTAAGCGTATTTATTAGTTCGCGTGTAGGATGCAAAAATCAGACAAAAACTGAGTTTTTTTAAATCAAATTATCTTAAAGTATTATGCGTCATAAATATTAAAAACATTTTGTAACTTTAACCGTTTACGCAGCGCACGCAACGGAAGCTCTCAAAAGGAATATTTTTTTTCCGTTTTTGCACCCTTTTTCAATTATGCTCTACTTCTATTGGTCATAGCGTGATGTTATATAGCTTAAAGCCTCCCCCAAGAATATATATATACATATATATAATTAATATATATTGTATATAATAATATTTAAAATAAAAAAAAAATTTTAAAATATTTTACATAATATATAAGTATAGCATATAGTATTTTTTCCCGTTTTTGCAACATTTTTCATTTATGCTCCGCTCCTATTGGTCATAGTGTGATGTTGCATAACCTAAAACCTTCCTCGATAAATGGACTATCCAACACAAAAATATTTTTTCTATTCCAACCAGTAGTTCCTGAGATTAGCGCGTTCATCAAACAAACAAACTCTTTAGCTATATAATACAATATATAAAATATATAATGTATATAATAATATTATACATTATTAATAAACATTTTTTTTTTGCATGAATAAAATGTTGCAAAAACGGGAAAAAATACTATATATAAAATATATATTTTATATTATAAAGCTGAAGAGTTTGTTTGTTTGGTTGAACGCACTAATCTCAGGAACTACTGGTTGGAATAGAAAAATTCTTTTTGTGTTGGATAGTCCATTTATTGAGGAAGGTTTTAAGCTATATAACATCACGCTACAACTAATAGAAGCGGAGCATAAAGGAAAAATGTTGCAAAAACGGGAAAAAATACTATTTATTTTTATATTAATTTAAAATATTATTATATACATTAAATATATTATATTTATGTATATTTATATTTTATATATTATATTATGAAACTGAAGAGTTTGTTTGTTTGGTTGAACGCTCTAATCTCAGGAACTTCTGGTTGGAATTGAAAAATTATTTTTGTGTTGGATAATCCATTTATCGAGAAATGCTTTAAGCTATATAACATCACGCTACGACCAATATGAGCAGAGCATAAATGAAAAATGGTGCAAAAACGAAAAAAATACTCCCTTTGAGAGCTTCGCAGTGGCGTGCAGTGTTCCGTTTGCGCCACCTAGGAGGGTGCGGTCAACGTTAGGCCGCACGTGGAGAAGGGGCTCGCCTGCTTGTGGCGGGCTGGGACCTGTCGGGGGTGGTTGGATGAATACTCACGGGCTCCCACGCCCCCGGCTAAGGTAGTTGAAGGAACACCGTGGTGGTTTTAGTCGGTAAGAATCCGACACTGGCTCCGCCTCAGCGGGCTGGCGGGCTCAGTATCGCGTTATCCAATTCAGTAATGGAAATTTCTATAGATCTTTCTATCTAATAGTATGAGAACGCCAAAAATCCACTTTTAGTTATTTTTTTGTCAAAAAAATGTTAAAGGGCTCTTAACTATATTAGTTGTAATTCTTTTTTCAGAAAATATATTTTTTACTATTGTTTCAGGTATCAACTCAAACAATCCGACGAAGATTACAGGCCGATGGGCTAAAGACTAGGATCCCGGCCAAAAAAATTGAATTTTTTCCTGCCCGTGCTCAGACTAGAGTAAATTTTTGTTTGCAGTATTATGATTTCGATTGGTAAAATAATGTCGTCATATTTATTGTTGACGAAAAAAACTTTTAAATCCTAAAATATTCATGGTAAATTTTACCATCTTGCACACTTCTGATAAGAGTGAGATAATGAGGTAAGGTAACTTCGTAGGCTACGGTAAACTTATTAGTTTACCCATTATAAAACTAACCAAATTAGGTAAAACGATTATAATAGTGTATCTTTTTTGTATTTGTTTTTAATGATTATATTTAAAACTGTGATAATTATCTTAATTTCGATCGTTGGTTTTGATTTTTTTAAGCGTTTAAAGCTTCTGTAGAAACACATAATTTTATTTTTTTATAATCACTGAGGAGCACCGAATGCACCACATCCGATCTGATTGCATCGAACGCGATGCGGGGTGGCGCGGTGTGGTAAGTGACCACCCCGTGCCGCTTCAGAGTGCGGATTTGACCCTTACTGATACAGCTATCAAATTTAATGATTTTCATTTATAAATACGATAGAAGTATGTGGTAAGTGTTAAACTCGCACTAGGCCCTCTGGTGTGCATTGGCCACGTGACGCGTTTGGTGTGGATTGTCTCATGTTACATAAACATTTGGCAACCGCGGTTGTGCAGCCCCGCACCGCGTTCGATACGTGGAGAGCTCCTTACTTATGTTTGATTATTGTTCTGATTCAGTTGACTGTGTGTTAATTTCTAAATATCAATAACTTTGTTAATTCATGATCTCATTACCAATTTTTTGGAAAGTGTTGATTTATATTACTCCTATGTATTAAACTGTTGTAACTATTTTTATTGTCAATTTTTATATTGTTACTATTGTTCGGCTCCCGAGGTAAGTCATAGCTACCTATGTTAATATGGACAGTCTGTTCTATATTTGATTGTAAATATTAAAAAAAAATATAGTTGACTCTGCTACTGTCTGTGATTTTTCAATTTTCTATTTAACTGTTTACACAAAATTACTGTAGCTTGAGGATGTTTCTCATACCCATTAGTAGAGAGGATTGTAACTGGATGAATACGATTTATTTTTGTGTTGATTAAAATCTCTCATTTCAACTGTGTTGTATTAATATTTTTAACTATTGTTGGCTCCTAAGGCAACTTGAAGTTACATTTAGATTTTGAAATAATATGTTTTTTTTGTTTAGTTATTTTATATAATAAAAATAATGATACAAAAATATTCACCACATAAAGGCTGTGACATCTGATATTAAACTATACATTTGATTTTTAATTATTTTTAGACTTTTATACTGATTTTATTTCCTGTCGTGTAATTTCGGAGACACATTGATGACCCATGCAATGAGTGACTCTATTTAGGCGTATTTAGATAAACAAAAGCAAAATTCGCTACCGCTGTGGTTAGCGAAAAATACTGAGTCGTATTCCGCCTGGTAGGTAGGTATTTGTATGAATTTCCGTGGCTATCGCGAAACTAGACTACAAATACCCGGCGGAATATCACTCGCAATTTTTCGCTAATACCCACAGCGGTATATCTGAGTAGGCCCTTAGCTAAACTTTTTAGTCATAAAGTTTTATTTGCCTTAAAAGAAAGAGGTAACTAATGTTATTATTACATTGAAATAAAGAGTTGATTTTATTAGTTCAACGTTGTTTTTGTATTTAACCTATGAAAAATAAAGCATGTAATCAGTATTCCTCCACTTTACTGGACACGATCTTATAGTTTCAAGCTACCCCTAATCGGTTCAGTAATTTTGTTGTAAAGTGTATCAAACAGATATGTTTATCTACTTACAGGCAGACAAATCGTTTGTCCCTATGAAATGATATATTTTCCCTTAGTCCAATAGAATCTGTTGGTCTAAGATTTTCCCATGCTTCCAACTACGTTTGTGCAAAATCACGTTGAATGCTCTGTTGTGAAGTTGTGACGTAAAGAAAGGGCAAACGAACACAGTTTAGCATTTAGAATTAAAATAATTGCGCAATGCAGGTTTTACACTCACATAAACACAACACACAAAACTTCGTAAAAGTGTAGTCTTCCCGTATATGATACCCATAACACTTTATCAAGTTATTTAGCTATTTATTTTGTTTAGCATTGGAAAACTAAAATGCCTTTACTGCATTTGTTAGTTAAACGACTAGGACCTGTTTTATCAAAAAACATACCTACTTAATATGATAAAACTTAGCAATGGACACTTCTGCCAGTGCGCACGGTAGAAAAGGTGGTTTATTTTTTCATTTTATTTTAGCTCTTTAGGGGTAAATTAAAAATAGTAACGATGCTTATGTTCTTGCCTAGGGTTCAACCTATTTCTATACAAAATGGCATCAAAATCAGTTCAGGGGTTTAGCCGTGAAAACGTAACAAACAGAAAGACAGAAACACTCGCATTTATAAATATATATATTATATACCTACCTTTTTTTTTGCCGTGGGGAAGTCCTCACGGACGCACTCCGCACGGGGTAGGTGGAGCCAGTGTCGGACTTTTACCGACTAAAACCATCACGGTGTTTCTTCAACTACCTTAGACGGGGGCGTGGGTCTGGGAACCCGTGAGTATTCACGCGACAGGTCCCGGCCTACCACAAGCAAACGAGCCCCTTCTCCCCGTGCGGCCTAGCATTGGCCGCACCCTCCTCGGTGGCGCACACGGAACACTGCACGCCACCTCACCTCACGGGACTTTACCAGCTAACCTAGTAAGGTTAAGGCTTTAAGTTTTTTGTTTACTTTTATGAGTAAAATTAAACAAAAAACCCTTATTACTTTTACACTCTTAATAATAATAATAAAAGAGAAAAAGTAGATAATTGAGTGAGTTTGTGTTGAGTGAACTTAAGCGAGTAATTTTCTAAATAGTCATCGTTTTTGCTAACACTAATAAAATAATGATTGATGATAAATAATATATGTATTGGCACAGAACAAACAATAGTAGGTAATATGGTGCAAAGGCGCAGCGCAACCGCATAATATCGTAAAACAAACTTGTAAGTTTAGTGCAACCCATATTATTACGAGCTCAACTAGCTTAAAAATAATATTCATGCATAATACATATCTATAGGTAGGTATGGTATAGTATGAATAGAGCGCTGCATGAATGGCGCGCTGCTTGCGCATACCGCCGCCGCCGCCGCCACCGGTGCCGTGAGTGGGACGACATAACAAAAATATATCGTGCCCTCTCGCACGATTCGCAGCGTTCAACTTCTAATAGTACAAAGTCCAAACAGTCTAGCTTGATGAGTAGCCGTGTGTACAAACTAGTGCTCACGCACAGACATGCACCTGAAACCGTGCTCACCGCTCTCAGTACACATGTCGCGTCATCGTCCTGTAAGCATCGAGAAAACAAATATCCTTCAGGTGCATGTGTGTGCCTGAGCGCTGATTTGTACACGGAGGAGCATGGTTTCGTTGGCTTCGCTATGATCGTTCGCAGCACTTCATCTATATTTTTTATTATGTCTGTGCGTGTAATTCGTTTTATGGTTGATGAAGATGTTACATACTTTGCTACCTAACCATCTGAGCTAGGTACTGCAAATTTCCCTTCCAATATTCAGTTTGACGGTTGAAGCTTTCTATTCAAAGAAATTTTATGTCAATTAGTCGGTAGATTGTCAAAATAATATAATAACACATCTTATAATTGAATTTATTCACAATGAAATACCAGTAGCGGTTTTAGGGGAGGGCCAACTGGGTCGGTGCGGACGCCTGGGGCGCTGGGGTCAGCAGACACCTAAGCGTTATTACAATATAAGCGAAAAATTGGCTGCGTTTTAGACTTATTCTGTACTCGAGCTGTTTTTTAGAGCGATGAAAACAAGTAACACAAGGACGGCCAGGTAGCTAACAATGACGCCGGTACTTATATATATGACGTCTAACACAAACAAATTCAACTTTCTCTCCTTCAACAAAAATGCATCCTAGATATTTTCAGTTAGGCAAAGTTTCCCAAACTGTTGATACAGCAGATGAATGCAAGGCGCACTAGAGGCAGCGAGCATCGGTGTCTAAGGCATTTTGCTTCCTTTATGAAATCCTACGTGGGAATTTTGGAAAACTGTTATTGCAAGTACTTGTGGGGTTCCAGTGAGAGAGGGTCAAATTAATGTATTCTTCAAGCCTAAAGACATGAAAAGCTTTATTATTTGTATAAATTCGTCAGCATGCAACTGCTCACAAAAATATAACAACAGCATAAGCTCCTTTTGAATTCGTGTGGATCAGAATTTGATTATCACTTGCTTAGTATTAGATTTAGTGATGAATAAATCAAGGATAAAGTCATTGACATTCATGCGCTATGGGTGTCTCAAAACCACCAAACCAACGAGGAAACCTGCACACCTGAAAAAGCTCCATACAGTTCTCGATGGTATGTGTAGTCCGCCAACCCGCACTCGGCCAGCGTGGTGGACTAAGGCTTTAGCCTTCTCATTCTGAGAAGAGCTCCGTACCCAGCAGTGGGAAAGTAATGGGCTGATTATGATGATAGGCAGCTTAGATAGTTATAAAAAAAATCAGGAGTGCCATAAATTATTTGAAATAACACAAACACTATTGACTTAACAAAAATGCGTTACAGATCCTTTTTAACCGACGAAAACAAGGAGGAGGTTCTCAATTCGACGCCTAAATATTTTTTTCATGTATGACCATGCATAATTTTTTACAGAGTAGTCCGATTTTGATGACTCTTTTTGTAATGGATAGTGTATATCTTGAAATTGGTCCTATTTAAATTTGGAAATCAAAATCCACCCCTAAGGGTAGGAAAACAGGTGATGAGTGCTTGTTCAACCACTGAATTCTTCCCTGTCAACCAATTCTGTTGAAACTTGGCACACATAAATGTAGTTCTGATAACACTACAACATAATGAAGTCCTGGATTTAATCTAATGATAGAGATGAAAAACAGACGAGGAAACTTCTATTGAGAAGTTGCTATTGACTGTCGAAAACTATTGAGAAGTTACTATTGACTATCGAAAACTATTGGGTTTACAGTAGCTGCCTCGTGTTTGGGCTTATTTCGTTCATCTTGATGAGAACTTTAGAACTATCTGAGTTATGACTGTCATCGAGGGTCTGATGATGGAGACGGAGAAAGTATTTTAAATGTAAATAAAAATTAATAGTAGATTTTAGCCACAAACAAATTAATAATAATAAAAACTTTTTAACAAAAAATTAAACCGACGAAAAAGAAACTGAAATATAATTGCACGTTGAATTGTAATAACGTGAAATTTTCAACGATAAATAATAACATTCCAAAAATGCGCTCTCCGCTGGACCAATTGCAATACTTGCAACTCGCACGCTCATTGTTTGTTTGTTTGGCGCTGACTCAAAATTAGTTATTTACATTAGTTTAGTTATATATGAAACTAGCTTTTACCCGGGGCTCCGCTCGTGTTAAATTCTGCTAACCCCCGTGACGGATCCTGTTAATTCACTCCAGTTCAGTCCAGTCCAGTCCACTGTCACTGTCACCGAAGCTGAAGCTTCGATCTGTCGGGTGAGGACGCAACCCACGATTTTTTTCTTTTTTCTTTCTTTCTTTCTTTCTCAAAACCCATACCAGTTTTTAAGTCTGATCAGCTTTCAAACAATAAAAGTTTCTTCAAAATCGGTCCAGTAGTTTTAGCGTGATGCTAGAACGAACAAACAAACAAACGTTTACAATTTTACAATAGTTAAGATCAAGAAGACATACCTAACAAAGACAATAATCTAAATTATAGTTGTTCATTTTTTTCAAATAAGCTTCTAGTTCCTTGTTTAAAAAAAAAAAAAAACATTCAAGTTGAGCGGAGCATCCAACGAGTAGGGATCCTCTCCTTTCAGTTTTGTACAAAACGACAGTGACCGCCATTGAATTATAAGATCGTTGGTGACCGCATAGGTCTGATTTTTTAGGTGTTGTCAGCGTCTTAAATTTTTCATCATAACAAGTTCTCTGCAAGTGGGACCCCAATCCTTCACTATAGGAAAGTGTTAACAATATTAAAAGTTTGTACGTTTAATAAAACGTGGCTCCGGCGAGACACTTTGTTTTCTTGCGAACGTTTTGTATGTTACGAGTATTTTAAGTTTTATGTGCGCAAAACTGGATTACAGTTTGTTTTTAGTATGTGGGGATGTAGAACTTAATGTAGCTTGTAGTCATTTAGTCTTTACTGCAAGTGTAATAAAATATCCTTAAGCTATGTTGCCACTACTACCTACAGGGTACATTTCAATTATATTCAATGCATTTGGAAGAAATTTTAAACTAATGAGAGCTAGAGAAACTTTGCGGCTATTCATGAAAGTGTCTTACGTTAAACATATTTATAGAAATAAACTATTTTTAACTTAATTTTTTTTTGCCATCGTCATCAATTTCCTTCTCATTAGGATCTCCATCTCTTCTACTGGGTGTTGTAAAATGTGACTAAAGGGTCCACCAGTGGATGGGCAGCAGCGTTCTCTGAGTAATTATAAAAAAAAAAAAAACTTAGTACCTTTCGTATTTATTCAACCAACTGCGATCGCCAATCCGCCTTCCAAGCGTGGCATTATGACATATCCCCCCTTTTGGAGGAGGCTTAAATGTCCAGCTGTGGACGTCTTTCAACTGAAATGATGATGACGATGATGAATTATTTCCACCTACTGAGCCAAAAACTTTCAAATACCTAACTGCGTCACATCATAGAATAGAAAAAAAAACTATTACCGAAACTAAATTGACACCCTACTACCGAAAGCAAACAATAATAATGATAAATATTTGCATCAAAGGAAAAACGTTTCTCGCAATACAATATTTGTTCCCCACCCTATAAAGGAGCACGCACACAGCGGGCGGGACGGAACTGAGGCGGAGCGTCGACCGAACGCAGGGCAATTGCGTAAATCATTGAATATTCATTTTGATGTAAAATTGAAGACGATGTTGATAAATATCGCAATTAAACATTGGAATTGTGTAACCACATAGCGGGACTTCATTATGAAGTAAATGACGTCAGGGGAGAAATCCATTGCGATGTAAATGACGTCATGTATCTTAGATCACGTTTCTTTATGCATGTAACCTGCTGCAAGTATGCGTTTTAAGCTTTATCATTCATTCAATTTCATGATGAATCTCTCCGACATCGTAATCAACAGTTTTGTAGTTAGGTACGCAATTCGATATCATTTTTCCGGATTCAAACGTCAAAATTGACATTTTGTTTATTGCGATGCAGTAACACAATTGCCCCGCATGTGCATGTCACACTACGGGCGGATCGCATGCGTGACTATGGCCATGGAATGAAAGCGCCAGAAGAAAACGTTTTGCAATCTGTGTTACTACTACTTTGCATTCCCATTTAATACAACGCCAGCAAATCGGTCGTGCACCACCCGGCGTTGTCTTTCCGCCCGGCGGAGCGGTAGCGGATCGGTCACGCCGTCAAAACGCCCACGCTGTGTGCACTGTCTAATTCAGTTCAGTAAACTAAGGCCTGTATTACAGAACGTTACTCAAGAACAGTTTAAACTTCAATCACCTGATCACTACTTAAGGATAGAATCGTTACTCGAGTATCGGTCTAATTCCAATACGGTAATTATAAACATTAATTCAACAACTTAACACACGAATTTGTCCTAAAACAAAATAGAAATCTCTACTCCAGCGTAGTCTGGACCACACTAGAGTGATTACAGATGAAATCTCTGCTCAAATACCGAAACAGGTGTTTGTATAAAATAAAGCTAAACTCAGCTGATCTTGGGCCCTGTGCAGAGACCGGATGGTACCTGGCGGATCAGGTAGAACGCTGAGATAGAAGAGCTCGTGGCTGAACCAAATGTGATAGGAGAGGCAAAAGCTCACAGACTCCGTTGGCTTGGTCACGTGGAGAAATTGGGAGAAGATCGAGATGCGAAGAGAGCCTATCTGGGCCGACCAAAAGGGCGACGCCCGGTCGGTCGCCCTAGATATCGCTGGAGCGATGCGGTGGAAGACGATCTTCTGGAGATCAGAGCCAGTGATTGGTGAAATACTGCCAAAGATCAGGGCAAGTGGCGTTCTCTCGTTTCGGAGGCGAAGACATATTTTGGGTCGATGTGCCAGCGGAGTAAGTAGTAAGTAAGTAAACTCAGCTGAACTGTGATCAATAAATTTCTGCTTGAGTCATGTTCTAAAATCAAAGCTCAACTCAAAACTAGTTTTAAACAGTGATCAACGCTTGAGGATCGTTCTGTAATACGGGCCTTAGTACAACATAATGAGACCCGCTGACGATACGCTTCAGTTCCATCACGCTTCAGTTCCGCTCACTGTGGGTTTGCTGCTTTAGGTAAACATTCTCAAAAGAAAAGAGTCAAGTTTAGCGTGAAATAGGGAAATTCCTTATAGAATGTTCACGGACGGGTCGACGTTGATACATCGTAAAGAAGATGTGGAAGCAATCTTGGAAGTGTATTTACTTACAAGGGGTGTGTTCCGGGTTTTTTTTTTTGATAAGCTATTGGAATTTAATAATTAGTTAGTATTATAATTAAAAAAGTTTAACCGGAATACATGGCGTATATTATTAAATGTGGAACGAACGCTGAAAATCATTAGAAACGTCAGGAAAGCCAATTTTTATAATATAGGTACGCGATGTAATCCTGCTAAAAGTTTTTTTATTATTAGGTAGGTACATGTACTGATCGCAAAAACCTAAGACATTATTAATTGTAAGCATATTTAATTTGCGATTATGGCATATCCCCCCAATATATGCTTGGGAGAGGCCTGTGTCCAGCAGTGGACGTCTTACGGCTGAAATGATGATGATGATATTTAATTTAGTTCAATCAAGTTTAATTAAACAATGTTTTATTCATCGTTATCGATAGAAATTGACCACGCAAATTGGCCAAGAATTCTCACAAAACACCTATTAGCAGATCATTTAGATAGCCGAAGTTAAATTAAACTAATTTATTGAAGCTGGTTGAAAAACTGCCAAACCAAATAAAACTTATATGGGACCATCACGCGGGTACCCTCTATCAAAAGAAAAAAAACACATAAAAAAGAAACGCGTCGACTGCCTCGTTGGTCTAGTGGTTGCAAGCGCGACTGCTGAGCGTGGGGTTCTGGGGTCAATGCTCGGGTCGGGAAAAGTGTTATTGGGTTTTTTTTATTAGGAAATTCTCAATAGCAGCCCGGAGTCTGGATTTGTGCCCAGTCAATGGCAATAGGCTCGCCCCCTATTACATGGGACTAAAACATAACTGGCGAAATGTGGGTGTACTATACACCTCTGCCTACTCCTTCGGGGAAATACAGGCGTGATGTTATGTTATGTTATAAAATACTGAGAAATCGGTGTACATACCGGAGAAAAACATTAAACACAAACAACATTAAATAAATAAATAAATTAAACACGCGTCGAATACATAACTTCCTCCTCTTCCTTTTTAGAAGTTGGTAAAAATTCCTTGGGCACATATTTATTTATTATTTCTGTTTTCCAACCAAAACAAACACGTTATTTTAATTGGTCATAATTTTGCAACATCTTTTTAGTCAAACTAATTACAACCCAACCCTCAAAATAATGGGACCCATAAGATTTTCTTTTTACACCTACACAGCAGCTCTAAAATCTTATTTATTGTTATTTTGAACGAATATACGCAATTACGCATGCCAAGGGAATCTAAATATATAAATTGTGGAAAGAAAAAATCGCTCGCGAGCAGGATTCGAATCAGAGGTCGCGGGTCCGAATCCTGCTCGTAAGCGACTTTTTCTTTTCACAATTTTTCTGAATTCGCTTTGTACCTCAAAATCATTTACCAGTATCAGGCTCAGGTATCAGGCTATTAGTTTTACCTACAGTATAGTTATATGCACACCTATCTTTATGGCGGCTGTGAAGTTATCGCTAAGCAGCGCCCCGCACCCCTTTTGACACCCCACACTCTAAATTCTGCTACTGCGCAGGCATACGACTCGTTTTCACAGCCACCAATAAATTTGATTCGTACTATACTTAGAACTGGTAAGGCAGGCCATTCTTTGCCCTGAGCAATGATACATAAAAGTACCTACAGATACGGTATGTTACTAGCGCGCGCAATGTGGACTCGAAAACGTCCTAATTGGGACGTTTTGCTATTAGTCCATAGCAAACACGGTGCCTTGCGTGACCGGTGACACAAAAAAACCAGAAATGGCATCGTGTGTACAGAAAGTGAACCAATTATGATTCAGTAGCTAACATACTTACTTTATTCTAGTTGTAATGGAGATAAGGTTCACTTTTGACAGTGCGATTTGACGGAACAGAAATAAGGTGTTTTCTTGGTAATTATTTAAAAGAAACTGGTTCTGATTTTGTTTTAAGCGGCTACTACGCATACACCAAGGCTCAGATACCGGTTAAATTTTGAAACCGTTATTATGTACTTAACGCAAATCCTTTAAATTTCGGTTTCGTTCGAATAAAAGAATACATTTTTTAAGTAAATTTAAAATTAAATGACGAATGAAGTATCTATTTAAATGCAGTCATACACATAGACGCTCTTCCTCCTCTCTCCTACCAAACTTTGCTGTGCCCGACAGGGACCATATTTAGATCTTATTCTTAAGCCTACCACCTGTTTATATTAAATACAATATGGAATGCAATAAAAAATTGAGTATTGAGTATTGAGTAAACCGGTTTTTTAAACCGATATTTTGAGGAACCTTAACATAAAGGTTTTTCCGGATTTACCGGTTTGGAGCAATACAAACTGGTTACTACAAACAAACGCCGTTTAATTTTTATTTTTATTCAGTAGAAACAAGAATGTCTGTTTTGGACGAACGTTTATTTCATTGCTTCAATCAGTTCCGCTGCAAAACATCAAAAAATTGATAAGTATCTACTTTTCTTTTCTTTCTTACTTGGCACTCGTCGATTAAACCGGTTAATTTAGTTTAAGACATTGAGCAACACGGAAAGGAGACGCCAAGCGCAGATATTCCCCTCTGTCAAAGTACAAGTCCACGCGGCCATGCACCTTATATAAAAAAAAAATTAATTAACAAAAACAAAAAACCCGACTGCGTGTAAAAATAACAGAAAAGATATAAACAAGACTTATCAACACGCAGTCGGAGGCTACGTATGTTTTTGGTCATGAATTACATAATAGTTCCTATGTAGCCTCCGCCTGCGTGTTGATAAGTCTTGTTTATATCTTTTCTGTTATTTTTACACGCAGTCGGGTTTTTTGTTTTTGTTAATTAATTTTTTTATTTGAATTTTTTTAGTTTTGTCATCATGTTTTATTTATCATACTATTAATGTTTTTTTTGAAAAGTCAAATTCATTTTTAACGTTGTATATTTTGTTGTTTTTTAGCATTTCTCATTCTAAATTACATTTAAACATATAAGTTGTATATATTTTTGAAAAGCATTTATAAAACCCCTTATTTTGATACCCCACTCGATAGGTTTCGAGGGTTTTTTTTTTTTTAAGCCCTAATTTGGCGCCAAAAAGCAGCCATTTTAATTTTTATAATTTTGATAGACCCAGTGTCACTCTCACAATTAAGACGAATCTAACGACACCTCACAAGTTAAAATCCATCAAGCCGTTTAGGCTGCAGGGCGTGCCAAAGAAATATATATACATACATACATACATACATACATACACTCGAAAAACATAACCCTCCTTCTGGCGCAGTCGGGTAACTAGTTGCGGCCGGACGCTTTGCTAGACTGAATCGACCTGCGCGAGTGAGTGTGCTCCAAGAAAAATGCCGAATTGTTCAGTTTTCTGCTGTAAAAAAAAATCTGGAACTCAATCAAATATAAATAAAGACGGTATTTCCTTTCACATGTAAGTAAATTTCATTTAAATTATTACAATTTGTTGTTTTAAAACAGTAAATTTCATATATTAACCTCAATAGTCTTCGGCCCGACCTGTTGATCAACCAGTCTAGGCGCGAGTACGCAACTCTACGACATAGCTCGACCGGCAGCCCGACTAGTCCGAACTGTCTGGGCCGGATAAAATTAGTGTTGAGGCACAAATGTCTACTTGATTTTTTATCGATAAAATAAATTGTCGTTTATTGTTTTACAAACTTATGAAACTTGTTTTACATTATTGATAATTACTATAGGTAATGCAATAGATACCAATGAGCTGATTTTATAATGGATTCGGAAGGTGATTACAAAAATACAACAAAAATACTAACCAGTTTGTGTTAATTTTACTCGTCTTAAAGAGTACTTTAAAAATCAAAAAGACAGCTAATTTAGTGTGGAAATACGAAACACGATCTTAATATTTTTCACATTTCTGGCACATCGTGCGCTGCGATCTATTTGACTGTCCCCACCACCTTGCACATTGCCAATACCTGAATAAAATGATTTTATTATTCACTAGTTTTTAATAAATTTCAACGGTTTCCTACTTCTATTTTACGATAAACACCCAACATACATCGAAAATGTTTTGTCGATAGAGTCGAGTCACTAGATTGACTTGTCAATGTGTGCGTCATAACACGATGTTTGTACACAGAAAATATCGATGTGTATTTAAATTATAGATGTATTTTTAAATTTATGGATGTGTGTGTTTATAGCGATAGAACGAAAAGATTCAAACGTGTCCGAAAAAGTTATACTGTGTGCGTGGAGCCCCCCGCCAAAAACGACAGAATAAAATGTATCGGTTGGAAGCGCTATGGCGTCTCCCCTCCCTGGGTTGCGGTTGCTCTATGGTTTAAGATAAAGTTCTTTAAACGTTCACGTTCTCAAGAAAAGTTCGGAGCTAAACCGCAATAAACCGGTACTAACCGGTATTTTTCAAACCGGTTCCGAGCCTTGGCAGACACACAAACACATTCATACGTATGCATTACTCATTAGATAGTTTCACACATAATAAGAGGATTCTAACCGAACACTAGTTTATTACAATCACATGAGACTTTCCATCTGCATGTCTCAGTTTGGCGAACCGACTTGCGGTACCATTTAGGTAACAGCCTGGGTGGTATTAAAGTTGTTATGGGTAAAGGTAACCGCTTAACATCAGGTGGGCCTTTAGCTCGTTTCGCCATCCTATACTATAAAAAAAAATGTAGGTGTGCTGCCGATGCGTGCATTTTTTTTTTCATTTGTTTTGTAGGGTATAACATATCTATAATTTTAAATATCATTGGCCCTGAGCAAATATCTCAAACACTGTCCTCATAATGTTTTTGTTACCTCATGATTCATAGTCTTATACGTCTAGTACAGTCAAATGCAAGACAGTGGTAACACTTGAATTAGAAAACCGCCCTTACTGCTTACGAAATAAATCTGATGCCTATAAGTACAGGCTGCGGCCTAGTTTAGGTATCAGCGTCCTTACCTTCTTGAATGTCTTATACCCAATTTTAAATTCAATTTTTAATTATGCTTTAGATTATAACTTGTACAAAATACTGTATGGTGAGGGTTGCAAATAAATAAATTATTATTTAAAAAAGGCGCTGTCAATGTCAAAATGTTACCACTGACGTGCGGTCGACCGAACCTACCCTGTCGTTAAGGTGAATGCTACAGGGTAGCCCGCAAAATTCTAATTTTTTGGCATTTTTTGCAAATTGTAGCTTTATTTCGCGTTGTATATCGATCAAAATATGATTGGCGGAAATAGTAACAATATATCTAAATAATAATAATACTCACAAAAATATTAACTTAGCTCTATAAGCTTTACAAGCTCAAAAATCGATAATTTGATCGTAAATTAATATTATAATATCAGCTAATAGAGCTAGGTTAATATTTTTTATGAGTATTATTCATTAAATATATTGTTATTTTTTCGATAATATTTTGATACAACACGAAATAAAGCTACAATTTGCAAAAAACGCCAAAAATTTTGAATTTCGCGCCATGTAGCATTCACCTTATTTTGAACAATATTCTTTTGATAATAAACACAGAATATCGAAACTCGCGGCCCAATTCACCACTGTAATTGGTTTAAAGTTTTAATAAGAGACGCCGTCGCTATCGTCTGCTGGTATCTCCTTACAATTTAATTTATTGCTCAAGTTTACCTTATGTAAAGTTGTTAAGTACAAGCGGATAAGGTTGTGTTCTGCCGGTATTGAAGAGCGGAATTTAATTAAACTTTGATTGTAGCTTAGCTTATTTTTATTGTTGTTTATTAGTTGGGTAAAAAAAAATGACTTGCTACGTGGAATTACTAATTATTTTATAGTGATTTTCTGTTGGTTGATTGATTTAAATAACTTTTTTTGGCTGCAAGGAGGAAATCTCCAAAAGGCTGCTGGCTTCATGAAGAGACGGTGGCCTCGGTGTGTGTGGTATTTTTACCCAAAAACCACTCCAGTAGCCGTCTTCAGAACAATAAGGAACTCCGGACCCCTTTCTGGGCGGAAGAGCAAATACCTACTTACAACCATCACATAAGCGAATTTATTGTTTTAGGGTTGATTAGCTTTTCAATAACTGCCTGCTAGCTATTAAATATGTTTAAAAAAAATATGAAAATTTAGGCGAAAAATCAGAGGCTTGATTGAGTATATAATTTTTCTTTTATCCAAAAGGGGTAATAAGTACTTCTGGTTAGAATATCTATGATATTATTTTAAAAAAACATCATCATCATCATTTCAGCCGAAAGACGTCCACTGCTGGGCATAGGCCTCCCCACAAAAAACATAGGTTTATTGAATTCAAATCATAACAAACGTGTCCCTGCACTACGAGGTTTATAGGTGCTAGTGATATGTTTCAATTGAATTGTTTGGTTTCATATAATGGAATTTCCCCCTGTGTTCCTAATATCATTAAGGTTATTATATTATTATTGAAAACCCTTGCCATATAATTTGTTAACATCCAAAGAAGCCGTGCACTTGACATGTATATACCCTTTCCGTTACAAGTTATATAATAGCAAAACGAGATAAAGGCCCACTTGGAGTCAAGCGGTTACTTTTGCCTATAACAACTGCAATACCACCTATACTCTTGCCTCAATGATATTGCGAATCGCGCCGTTCGTCAAACTGAGATCTGAACATCATAGTCTATAATTACCTGGCTGATCTACTTCAGTTTAGGTGGTTCAATGTATCTACGGCCCGAAGCTTCCTCAAGTACAGTTTAAACTCCAATCACCTGATCACTACTTAATAGTAGAATCGTTACTTGCCTTGTTAATACAACGCCAGCGTATCGATCGTGCACCGCCCGGCGTTGTCTTTCCGCCCGGCGGAGCGGTGGCGGATCGGTCACGCCGTCAAAACGCCCACGCTGTGTGCACTATCTAATTCAGTTCAGTAAACTAAGGCCTGTATTACAGAACGTTACTCAAGTACAGTTTAAACTTCAATCACCTCATTACTACTTAAGGATAGAATCTTTACTTGAGTATCGGTCTAATTTCAATACGGTAATTATAAACATTAATTCAACAACTTTACACACGAATTTGACCTGAAATAAAATAAAAATCTCTACTCAAGCGTAATCTGGACCACACTAGAGTGATTACAGATCAAATCTCAGCTGAAATTCCGAAACATGTGACAGTATAAAATAAAGCTAAACTCATCTGAACTGTGATCAATAAATCTCTGCTTGAGGAACGTTCTAAAATCAAAGCTCAACTCAAAACTAGTTTACGGGCCTACGTGTCGATTTTACCTTATAGCCATAACGAGAGCTTATCCAAAGCTAAATCTACATAAGGTACTTAAACAAATTAACCAAATACTCCTGTAATAAGCGATTTCATAAGAATTTGTCACTACTCTTTACAAAGTCAACCCAAGATAATTTTCCATCCGCTACCGCGCTCACACCCACCAAACCTCATACCATGTAAACGTAAACCCATAACAACATCGACCGAGGAAAATTTACGAAACCCCTACATTGTTTGAACGAAGATAATGATATTTAATCAAAGTTCAGCCTCGTGTCATCGTTTTAATAATGCTTATTAACATGTTCGCATTTCAGCCTATGGAATTTCGTAATTAATCTAATATTTGATGTGTATAGCTCCTTGCCTTACTTTGAAGTGCTGGTTGAAATGAAAGATTGTTACTGTTTGTCATAAGATATAAAAGGATCTAATACTTACCCCCCAAAGTTAAGGTATGTACAGTTCCTCGCTGAAGGAAATACACGTCTTTATCGGGTTCTGTTCAAAAGAGGGTTACATAAGAGAGAGTGATCTTCCAAAATTAAAGTAAGTGAATATCTTCAGAGACTTACGTACGATGAGACAGAAGAATTGCTACAGATACTAATATAAACTATATTTACATTACTATTTACATATTTATATACTTAAATAAAATAATCTCTCTATAATTAAAACTTTAAAACTTACAAAAATATAACAATCTCACATGCACCACAGTCTCACATACCCTCTCGACTGTTCGCACACCTACCAATCTACCATGTAACCTCTTTTTAACCGACTTCAAAAAAAGGAGGAGGTTATGTATTCTGCGGGGTTTTTTATTTTTTATCTTTGGCTGATATGCGTGTTTTTTTGTCACGATAGTGATTGGAGGTTTGGAAGAACATGAGCGAGACTTTTGCCCAGCAGTGGGATAGCAAAGTTTAAAAAAAAAAAAAATCTCAAAGTGGTTAAATAAACATTTATGAATTAACCCTCGCAATTATCAACTAAAAAGATGAAATAAAAACTTTTTAACAAAAAATAAAACCGACTTCAAAAACCTTAACTAGAAAGTAAAAAATAATCATTGTATGTATTTTACAATCTTAACATAAACCAACATTTTGAAGGCGGCGCGTGATTTTCATGTATGTTCACATAAACTGTTTTTTACTATAGATATCCGCTCGACTGTACATTATATTTACATGACGCAAAGGGTCAATCACGCGCCGCCTTCAAAATTTTGGTTTATGTTAAGATTGTAAAATACATACAATGATTATTTTTTACTTTTTAGTTAAGGTTTTTGAAGTCGGTTTTATTTTTTGTTAAAAAGATTTTTTAATCAATAATATTTAATGTTAATTTTTTCCTCCTCTTAAATTGTAGTAAATCTAATCTCACGAGATCAATAAAAATATGTCTATCTTATTTATTTGTAATTCAAGGGGTTAGGCGTTGAGGGATGAAATACAGGCTATGCCTAGTTCGGCCTCAAATGCTAACACTTTTGTGTACATTATCCTAAAGTTTAGTTTAGTTTATTTTTTATATTCGTAAAAAAATGAACTATTTTTTGAAACAAATAAACATTATCTTATCTAGTGATGATTCAATGATAATCAACTTTCAAAATTCTGCCTCTAATAACATTGTTAATTTCCCTACAAGTCTGTGTTTGTCTTAATTTTCTAAATGTAAGTAAGGTAGATCTAGCAACTTCGAAATGTTAGTTCCAGGTTATATCTTGAGGCTATGTTGTGATATGAAGCTCGTTACGCTTCACCAATGTTACATAAAACAAGCAAAACATTGTCTGCAACGTCTTTAAGTTATCATTCTCTAAATAATAATATCAACATAGACGTACGCGTATAAGCATACATGTACCAATCGAATGTCTAATTTGGTGTTCTGACTAAATTGCTGGAGTCATTATAATGTAATATGTCTAGCCATTTATTTACGAGTAGAAATCTTCACGGATTCCCTTCGTCTGGAGAAGGCGAAGGGGTATATCGGACTCCAACCGCCTAAAACCACACGGTGGCTGACCTCAGCACAAAATAGAGGAGCTTCGGAAACTCCTGTTGACCGGGCTGGTACCTCTCTGGTGCTATGCCATTGGCAGATGAAAAAAGGGAAGGGAAAACAGTGTTCTCGACCCCACACAACACGCGGCCACCACGTGACGCTGTCCTACCGCACTTAAGTGCAAAAAATTGGCCTCCTTCAGAATAGCAATGCTCTAATATAAATAAACAGGTAGCTTCATGGAACGTCCGACAGAAACGAAGCTTCTACGCATTTGCAAGCGCGGCTGTATTTTGCCTCGGTTTACTCCCCGGCGAGCTTCAAAATATTGGATTCATAATATTGGATTTATATTCGATTATCACTTGGTTTAACGGTGAAGGAAAACATCGTGAGGAAACCTGCACACCTGAGAGTGCTTCATACAGGTCTCGATGGTGTCTGTAGTCCGCCAACCCGCACTAGGCCAGCGTGGTGGACTAAGGCCTTAGCCTTCTCATACTGAGAAGAGGCCCGTGCCCAGTAGTGGTACAGTAATGGGCTGATTATGTATGTTATGTTATGTTGAGCTTCAAAAAAGTAGCAATCGTTGTCGTTGACCTTCACAATACTTTACTACCCCATCATCATCATTTCAGCCGAAAGACATCCACTGCTGGACATAGGCCTCCCCAAGGGGGGGATATGCCTAATCGCCACGCTTGGCAGGCGGTTTAGCGATCGCAGTTGGTTGGTTAAATACCCCCTTAGTCGCCTTTTACGACACCTATGAGAAGATATAGGGTGGTGCAATTTTTTACTTCCGGCACCACACGGAACTTTGCTACCTAAAGCTAATTTAAAAAAACGTCGAATTACCTACTACATTAACCTATCTTTTCGAATCAGTGGTTAATTTGCTGAAACGCTTGTCAAATATTTTGGTCAAAGGATCTTACCACAAATCGAAATTGACCACTTTAACGGTTAGGTAACGTGTTAGTTCTGGAAATATTGACAAATCTTGTCATCTCTTCTTCTCTCTTATACAAGGTGTTGATCTGTAACCATGCTATATTTCTAGAGCAAATGATAAATAATGTGCTGAGTCATCTAAAAATACTTGAAAAAATTCTACGATTATTTAATACCCAAATATTCACTTGGAAACATAGCGAGGGTTTGAGAATAAATATTGATTCGTGTTCAGTTTAGTCAGCATGAATGCAAATCAACATGTTGTATTTGAAAGAAAGAAAAGAAAGAAAGAAAGAAAGATTTGATTTTGAAAGTTTTTTTTTTTTTGAGAGATTAGACTTGACAAGTTATCTGTTACTTTTTGCAGCATTATGTTTTTGAATACGACGTTAAAGGTAAAATCTCTTTTGGTTTAGTAACATAACATAACATAACATCACGTCTGTATTTCCCCGAAGGGGTAGGCAGAGGTGTATAGTACACCCACATTTCACAAGTTATGTTATAGTCCCATGTAATAGGGGGCGAGCCTATTGCCATTGACCGGGCACAAATCCAGACTCCGGGCTGCTACTGAGAATTTCCTAATGAAAAAACCTAATAACACTTTGCCCGACCGGGGAATTGAACCCAGGACCCCACGCTCAGCAGTCGTCGTCGTCGTCGTTTTTGGTTTAGTAGTATCAAGCCTAACAATTTATTGCCCATTAATGTATTTAGTTCCATTGAAAAATGGGCAAGGAAATTGCTATCTACCTACATACAAATCCCAACATTGAGCTACTGAGAATTTATTTAAGAAGAACACTTGGCCACCTTTATGGCGAATTCTCAACTAGTGTTGCCCAAAGTCTTGGTCTTGCAGTCTTGTATTTTCGCAGGACCAGTCTTACAGTCTTGCATTTTCACAAAACTAAGGCCCAGACTGGGCTCTTGTGGTCTTGCAGCCTTGCATTTTTGCAAGACTCAGACCAAGACTTTGGGTTCTTGCAGTCTTGAATTTTCGTAAGTTTAGTCTTGCAGTCTAGAATTTACTTTCACGGTTTTGCATTTTCGCAAGACTGGTCTTTCAGTCATGCATTTTCTCAAAACAAAAACGCAGACTTGTACAAAATTTCAGCTCAATAGGTTGAAGATATCTGCTTCAAAATTGAGTTGCAAGATTCCACTCTAACAAATATATTTACATACGTACATACATTGCAAGTTAAATACAATCTTGTAATAAATATAGGAAGATGAAGAAGAAAAAAAATACCAATTTTTAATTCAAAACATTAAACACTCAAAATATAAATTAATTACAAAAAAAGAAAAATAAACTGTTTTAAATTCGAAAATGTGAGTCAATAAAGTTGAACCGAAAGTGTACGGTAGCCGAATGACACCTAATTGTCCAATAGACGACGAGCATCGACTGTTGACCAATCGCGTAAATGCAATGTTCGGCGTTGGCACCCCGCGCTCCTGTCATTCCACCAAACAGATCTATAAATGAACTTCTGCGCAGGTGAAGTTTGTGCTCACGACTCGTGCCGGTATCTGTACTATGGGACCAACCCTGAAATCGCGAAAAAAATATCAGTTGATCCCTACATTTGTGTTCATTTAAATCGATAAAATGTAGGGACCACCTGATTTTTTTTTTGCGTTGGTCCCATAGTAAAAGTTGTTCATAATGATGAGTTCATTGACCCCTTTGCGGGAAATAAGCGATTCAAATTTCAGCGTGTAAATTAGGATTACTCAAAATATAGTTTTTATTTATTTAAACTTCATGTGTGTATGTATACATAGGCGGACTTAATGCCTTAGGCATTCTCTCCCAGTCAACCTTAGAGTGATACAGAGATGAGATGATAGGTGCAATATTGATTCACGACACAAAAGAAGATGAGAAATAAATTACCACTAAAAAAATAGATAAACATACATAGGTATATATATCATCATCACCAACTCAGCATATCGCAGTCCACTGCTGGACATAGGCCTCTCCCAAGTTATAACATACAATAAGTACTAAATATAGTTATGACTTGAAGGAACAACGTTAGATAGGAATATTCGCTGTCTCATATACAGCTCTATAGATATGCTTTGAATTTAAATGATAATAGTCCAATGACTATAAATACATACAGGGACAGAAAGTGGGAGTAAAGGGGGTCAGCTCAACCATAAACTGAGGAAATAATAATCAATTTTGATTGCTTATGGCTACTTGCATCTGTCCCCGCACTGTGAAATGGCCTCTAGTGATGTGTCGTTTGTTATAATGGGTAGAATGTAGAATGGTTAGAATGGGCATTGTTGATACTTTACTGTTTTATATGTTATTGCCTGATGGTGTTAGTGGAAGGGCTAGTCATGGTTATTATTTGTAAGTGTGCGTCAGTTACGTTATCAATAACGTGTGAACACTATTAAGGGATGAAAGCCCATATTCTACATAACAGGTATAGATAGAATGGCTGTAATTACAATTTTACTTGCGATTAATGCGTGGCAACTTTTCGACCAAACTATTAGGCCTCCCATACTGACGTCATAAATTTAAAAAAAAATACTTTAGTCAAATGTACTTTACAGCTTTTGTTTCTCTAGTTAGAAACAGCACAATAAGACATTTTTGCGGGTTTTTGTTACAGTATTTACAGAAACAAGTCATAAGGCGTACTGAGAAAGGCTTCGAAATACACTGCACTATGGAGCAGAGTGTTGGCACGCGCGCCCTACCCATTTGGCCATTCTATCTATTTCTGTGTTCTGCATCCTTAGATAATTTTATCGAATCCCATGACTATTATTTATTTAATTACCTCAGTACTTTAAATCAGTTACTACACAAATCGCATTAAAATATCGCAATCTTATCCTAAGGATGCTTTATTGGTCCGTTTTAAACAAAAAACCGATCATTTCAGACTAGACTTTGGAAAAGTTCGATTTAAATTGTAATTCAGCGCCAATGATATTTAAAAGTAAATATATGCCATACCCTATCAAAACAAACGAAAAAAATTAATCCGTACGCGACGGCAGTACAATACACATAAACTAGTACAAAATAAGTAAGTTCATTGCTTCAAGTTACTTTCGCGTCATAATTGGAACACTCTCTGTACACACACGACGGCATTTTAGTTTGTTTTTCGTCACCGGTCACGCTCGGCGTTTTACTTGATTTGGTTTAATAAATAAATAAAATAAATAAATTTATTTATTTCAGGCAAATCCACCCATAGTTACAAGTTACAGTCATTGCAGTTATAATAATACCAATAATATTAACAACAACATAATTTTATCATTATTACACAAAATTAAACGAATTTCAAAGACATGGAATTAGAATAGCTAAACGTAAACAACGTATTGTTGTAACGTTAATAGATAAACGTCCTAATTAGGACCTTTTCAAGTCTTCAGTTGCGAGTGCAAGTAACATATCTGTACTTTTAAATATCATTGTTCAGCGCGCATTGTCAGGAACACACGAAGTTCTTCTTTTTGTATCCCTGATTGCCGGTAGCTTGGACCCATATAGCTGGGATGCTATTTTTTATATTTATAAACATTTCTTATTTAAAAAATATTTAAAAAGTAATTGATAATATGATATTAGAATGAAAGTGGGTGCCATCGGACCTAAAGAACGTGGCTGGGGGGTACTGGATGCGGAAGGCAGAGGACCGAGCGTTGTGGCGCAACTTGGGAGAGGCCTATGTCCAGCAGTGGACTGCGATAGGCTGAGTTGATTGATTGGGTGCCATCGAGAGACGACTGACAGAAGCGAAGCTTTGAAGCATTTCCAAGCGCGGAGAGAACGCACTCGTTTGTTAACGGTGACATTTTTATCGATATAAGTACTCTCCGGTGGCCTAGCGTGCAACGACGGTATAGAAGCTTCGCTTCAGTAAAAGGAACGATTATTTTATTTATAAATAATTAAGGTTTACAGTGGTACTTACTTACTCCTCTAGCTCAGCGACCCAAAGTGAGTCATGGCCTCCGAAACGAGAACTCTCCACTTTCCTCGATCTTGCGCGATATCTCGCCAGTTGGTAGCTTGAAGCTCACGTAGATCAGCCTCCACGGCATCTCCCCAGCGATATCTGGGGCGAACAACTGGTCAAAATTAGGGATACAATATCTAGAATAGGTATTACAGATAAAGTTATAGCCATTTTTATTCCCATTATTATTCAAAATGAACTATTTCTTTCTCTTTACCAATTATAAACCAAATAAATATCCTATAGCTTGCAGAAACAACTTTCAACTTCAAACAAATGGCATGACTCCGCAAGTTTGGTTTCAATTTCAGAACTTGCACAATTCAAAGCTTGCACAGAAATCCTTCGTACATTTATGAAGGAGTGCAGTCCTATCCCCTGTGTGCCTACTAGGAATTGAACTAATATACGTGCGGTGTGGAGTGTAACTACGAACTTCTTGGAGCTAACGAGCCAACTGTAAGGTATCCGAAAGCAAGTGAAACTTGGTTGCAGTAGACATTCAATTTTCGAGTATCGATTGCTATTTTTTAACCGACGAAAAAAAAGGATGAGGTTCTCAATTCGACGTGTATAATTTTTTTTTTTTATGTATGACCACGCATAACTTTTTACAGACTGGTCCGATTTTGATGATTCTTTTTTTAATGGATAGCGTATATATCAAAGTTGGTCCTATTTAAATTTCAAAATCAAAATCCAGCCCTAAGGGCAGGAAAACAGGGGATGAGTGCTTGTTCACCCACTGAATTCTTATCTGTTAACCGATTCTTTTGAAACTTGGTACACATAAATGTAGTTCTAGACACTTCAACATAATGGAGACTTGGAGTTAGATTTTAGCCACAAAAAAAAAAAAAAACTTTTTAACAAAAAATTGAACCGACGAATACAGATACTGAAAAGCAAAAAAAAACTAATTATGAGTCGGCGCCAAACAAACAATCAACGAAGATCATTAAATTACATTAAATAAATAATAAAAACAACGTAACATCAAATACAACGTGAAATTTTCAACAATAAAAAAAATCCAAAAATGCGTTCTCCGCTCGGCCACTTGCAACTTGCACGCACTTTGCTTGTTAAAAGTTTGTTTGGCGCCGACTCATAATTAGTTATTTTTTGCTTTTCAGTTTCTGTTTTCGTCGATTCATTTTTTTGTTAAAAAGTTTAATTTATTGATAGTTATTGGTTGTATTATTACCAATAATTGAATAAAGACCCCGGAGTATTAAAGAGTAATTTTTAGTAAAGGGGTGCATTAAAAGAGCCTCCACGAGTGACGATATTTAATTGATCGTCCGGCGCACCCTGGGCAGTCAGCCCCGCTACCAACCTGCTTAATCTTTTCCCCACGACATGAGCCGTTATCATTATGTAGCTCATGTCGACACGATAGAAGAAGATGAAGTAAAGTTTATTTACTTACATGGTTTAGGGTAACAACACCTAAAAGCACTTGTCAATACAAGTAAAAATAAACGTAAGAAGCCATACAACCGATCCAGCACAGCTATCTCTCCAAGCTCATATTTCAGCTAGTTTAAAGTAAGCACTCCACAATCTAACCCTTTCAAGCCATACATCATAGTGACGGGTACAGACCTGGCATTGTGCCAGCTGATAGCAATGCTGATTGACTTATTGCCCGAACAAAATAGAGCAACGGATTAGTTTCAGGCGAACCCCGCTTTAGATTGGGTTAGCTTTGTAGGTCTTGCTCTTTGACCGCTTTGCGGTTGTTTTGACGTTATTTTTCTTTGTGCCTGCATGGAAAAATTGAGTGCATAAAAAAAATATTAATTCTGCTTGCGTATTAAAAATTCAATCGAAGCGCTAAGTAGACCTGGAAGCTTGTTTATAGCTATGAGTTCCTGGTAAAGAGTGTTGTTTTTGTCACCCGCTGGAGTGTATTTTTATGGAGCGGCTAAAACTTATTTTTAAAGCCAACGATAGAATAGAACAAACCATTAGAGCCTTGGTGGAGTGAACAGAAAAATCGATCAGAATGATTTCGTGGTGACGCCTAAACCAAAATGCTACTCCATGAAGTATTAGGTTTGGATGAAGCAAAGGTATCATCATCATCTTCAGCCCATTACTGTCCCACTTCTGGGCACGGGCCTCTTCTTAGAATAAGAAAGGTTTAGCAAAGGTATACTTACCTTCATCATAATTATCATCATCATCATCATTTCAGCCGAAAAACGTCCACTTCTGGGCAAAGGCCTCCCCCAAGCATCGCCACAACGACCGGTCCTGCGCTTTCCGCATCCAGCGGATTCCCGCAACCTTCACCAGGTCGTGGGTCTACCTTGCGGAGGGCCTACGCGCAGTGGCGTGCATTGGCCTACTTAATTCGAATTTAATTGTGGTGTAAGTTATTGATTTTTGTATGTAGGAAGATTAATTTAGCATTAAAAAGTCTATTAAAAGATAAATCATCATCGTACAGGTGACTGCATGACAGTGGGAACACTTGAATTAGAAAACCGCCCTTACTGCTTACGAAATCAAGGCGCTGTCAAAATGTTACCACATACGTGCAATCGACTGTACTTTGAAAAAAAGATAATAACTTACACCACTATTGAATTTGAATGAGGAAGGCACTGGGTACTGCCTAGTTGCCTATATGCAATGCACGCCACTGAGTACGCGGTCAGCACTCCAGAACTTTACTGCCCTATCGGCCATCCGTTCTGCCACTTACATTTGGTAATTCTTCGTCGGTTGCTTTCATTCTACTGCGAATCTCCTCATTTCTGATTCTATCACGCAGGGACACTCTGAGCACAGCCCTTATTTAATAATAGTAAACTGTACGGTAACAGGTCCCAAATAATAGGTGAGCCCATTGCTAGTAACCGGGCACGATTCAAACCTACTAGATGAACTAAGCAACAATGGTTGACTAGAGACCCTCACGCTTGGTATCCAAATACTTATGGACCTCCAAATCTCAAGACTAATAAAGGCAGGCATTGTCTATAATGATTTCGTTCCAGAAATGCCATTTCCGCAGTTCAAGAATAATACCAGCATTATATTTTTTAGGCTACGACAATGCTGTCTGTAATCTGGACACGGTTAACAGACTTGGCTGGCAGAACGCCAAACTTGCACATCATTTTATCAAGATCTGTTCACGACATGTTTTTGGAGGTCCCCGGAACGAATAATAAACAGACAGACTATTGCAGGTGACTATTTATGGGTTTGTTATTTATTGAGAATACTTTAATGTAGTAAGGTGGGGAAAGCACCGTGTGACATAGGAGACAGGAGAAACGAAAATTTAAATAAAATTAAATTCTACATATAAATTTGACAAATGGCACAGTATGATGAAGAGAAAATCTAAAAAAGGTTAGACAAACATGTTTGTTCATTGCAATAAACTTTTATGAGGAAGTAATGTTTTTGAATGTCTTCCTAGCTACACCATTGATGCAGAAGAAAATAATAATGGAAGGTTTTAGGTGATCATCATCTAATGCATGAATGATTGTAAGGATCAAGTCATCATCATCATCAGATCTAAATACTCTAATTCATCTAACATTAGATGACTACCATTTTGAAGATCACTTAACATATTGCGTTATTATTTCTTCTTGTTTTTGTCACAGTGAATCACGGCATTGTTCTTTTTGTCGTGCTTTTTATACATATTGTTTTGTGATTTTATCTACACGCTTTTTATGAGAATTGCTGAAATAATATCTTCGTAAAAACTTGATTCATGCAATGTTAGAGATCTGACAAACTATGGCATTCACGGACAGAGGCTCACAGATCGGGTTGTCACCAAAGTTAATGCACCTCTGTGCAACTTTAACTTTGTTGAGAATGCCACGCAGTCTAACAAAGCAATTAGTATCCAGGGTTGCCAGATATAGATAAAAAAGATAAATATAGAAATAAGATTTCTCAGGAAATTATTATAGGATTGTTTGATTAGGGTTTTGTATAAATACAGTTTAACCTTGGACGAATTAAAAATGGCGGACGGAATCTGGTTAAGAAAATATTGAAGCACTTTGTTTTTTCCTAAACCCACTATAATTTCGAAAGAATTTCAACACACCAGATATATATTGTTATTTTGTTTGTGATTACTATGACAATGACTACCGTCACACGAGATTTTTCGTGTAATCGCGGCTTTTTATCTTACTATGGATGTGAATGTGTGCGTGCCAGCCCGTACTTTCAAGCGAGCCGTCTTACTATGGGTGCTTCACTTTTTGTTTAGCGAGATTCCGTCCGCCTTTATTTATTCATCCAAGAGTACAGCATGTTTTTTTTCTTATCATCTAACATTTTGAAGATCACATAACATTTTTCGTTATAATTTCTTATTGTTTTTGTCACGATAGATCACGGCATTGTTCTTTTTGTCGTGCTTTTTTATACATATTGTTTTGTGATTTTATCTACACGCTTTTTATGGGAATTACTGAAATCATACCTTCGTAAAAACTTGATTCATGCAATGTCAGAGATCTGACAAACTATGGCGTGGACGGACCGTCAGTATACAAATGTCTTTGGGACGGACAGAGGCTCACAGATCGGGTTGTCGCCAAAGTTAATGCACCTCTGTGCAACTTTAACTTTGTTGAGAATGCCACGCAGTCTAACAAAGCAATTAGTATCTAGGGCCGCCAGATACAGATAAATATTTCTCAGGAAATTATTATAGAACTGTTTGATTAGGGTTTTGTATAAATACAGTTCTATTCTATTCTTATTATTTATTGCAGACAAGAAAAACACAACAATACTAATAATAGTTTTGAAATTACATGTACAAAAGCGAGCTTAACTTTCAGTTTCACTTTCTCCGTTACTAAAATGATATTTCACTCGAAAAAATCCATTATCTTCCGAGAAAACTTCATTTATTATTATTTTTTATTTAGGCAACCCTGGCTACTAATTGCTTTGTTAGACTGTATATGCATGTTTCAATCAAATCATTGTGACTTGTTCAAGACCGAGGGAAATTCGGAAGCCCAATTTGGTCCTTCCTAAACTTAGTACTAGATTTAAACCTGTTCGTGTAGCCAAAGTTGGTCTTCATTGTAATCTCTAAATGACACCTTTAAAGTATGCTTCAAGTGTAAGGTGCCTATCTTATGATGTAGATTTGTTATAAGTGTTTTCTAGCGGCCATACGCCTCATAGACGCTGCATTACAGGCGACCGATGTCTGCAACACATCTATGAAATTTCACTAATGTAGGTCGCCACTACTCGCCACTTGAAATCTTCAAATCAGTTTCGACCACTTACATAAGCTGTCATAACTGCCGCGTTAGTGATTAGCCAAAAGCCGCCTTGATAAGGCCAATCGGGTTGCAGTACCCCGCCTTAGCTAGTGGCAGAATTTATTGTATGCATTATATTCAACATTAGACGTCTATTGGGCTGTATGGTCGTTGGTGTTTTTCTACTTATATTATAAAACATGCAAAAGTATGAATATTTGTTTGTTTGTCCTTTAATCACGCTGATATGGCTTAATGGATTTAGATCAAATTTGGAAGCTCGTGATATTATAAATAATCAAATCAAACAAATGCAATTCAGTTCTGATCAAGTGATCATAGTACTTTTAAAATAGTGAGCCCATATTATTATAATTAAAATTATAAAATTATATCGAAAATTCGTTTTTTGTTCGAAAGCCAGCCCTCTTGTCAGCTTCATTTTATTCGTAGAATAGTTAAAATTTTACTTCTTATATCTGGGTTAGTTTGTTTATTATTCACAAAAAAAACAAGCCTCAATAAACAAGTCTCAACTCTCAATATTATTATCCAAACAAGCATCCAAAATATGGAGGTATCCGCAAAGTCAAACTTGTAGTTTTGAATCCAAAACACAAACGTTCGCAACAAACGGACTGAAACTCGAACATGTTTGGCAGAGTTGCGGCTATCGCGGTTGACGGAACACCCGATAGGCGATAGGTAACTCCTGGTAAGTTTGGTATTTGTACGGATTTGGAATCGGAGTGATGCGTTTGAGAGTATTTTATGTCACAATAAAACTTCCCCTCTGTCTACGATTTTCAAGAGAAGATTTTTGATGTATTTCTTCCTTGAGAAGGCCTTTGTTCAACTGCAGGTGGTTAATACTTTATTTAATTTAAGGGAAATGTAGCAGCCAAGTGGCGCCCCCATCAGTAAAAAATATATTCAATTCAATTTATTTATTTTTCGTGAATATAGGTACAATGGTGGTTATGTCAGACATAATATTATTAGCGCCTCTATATCCTGCCACTAATGTAGCGTACAAAATTACTATTATTATAATATTAGACTAACAAAAAAAAAATTGCTACATATACTCGCTATGCTATATTACTCGCTGAATACATAATTTATCGAAAATTCGTTTTTAACGATTGAAGTACAGGTACTGTAGTTTAATAAGAAACTATTAACCCTGTAAATTATAGTTCGCTGTAGTTGTAGATTGTAATGTGCGAAAAATGGCCAATTTTGGTATTTTTTCTATCTACAATTACAGCGAAGATTTAATAGTTTCTGATTAAACTGCAGTACCTGTACAGTTTTTTTTAAATAAATTATGTACTCAGCGAGTTATAATTATTTTTTTTACTGATGGGGGCGCCACTTAGCAGTTAGTAGGGCCTTAAATACACATTTTAAAATAATTTATTTTAAGATGTTTATTTTAAGAGAATCTTTAATTACTTTATGCTCTTTAGATAAACAATGAGTACCTTTGTTACAATGGTATATCAAAACAATAAATAAAACTAATGTCTTAACTGGCTTTCATGTTTTTCATAACAATATCCCATTCAGTGACCCGACTCATGCGATATAAAAGGTCTTTGTTCTAGAAAACTAAAAAAATAACAATAACCACGACAAGGACTAACTTTGTGTGGGAAAATGCTTTTAGAAGAAAATAATATATTAGAATTTCTAGGGTTGCCTGCGGTAATATATTTTCTTATTCTTAGAATAAAATACGAAGAGCTTGAATAGTGTTCGGTCTTTCTGAATAAAGAAGGAGGAGGATGTATCCTTGCGCTCGTAGGTTTTTGTATTTATATTCCACTAAGGAAGGATTTTCAGAAATTCCACCTTAAGGTTGTAAAATAAGGGTTGAAATGTATGAAAATCCGTCATTTTTGAAGTCAGATGTATAAAAAACAGTATTTGGCTTTTTGGTTAAAAATATAGGAATACGTGTTACAGTGTTGGAAAATCAACCCTCCGAAGGCGTAAAATGGGGTTGAAAGGTTGTATGAAATTATGTGGGTGACCGCAAAGGTTTTTGACGAAAAAAAAAGTTAGCTTTGCAACGCACATTGGTTTATAGTGAGTGTTATAATTTAATCAGCGCAGTATAGGCAAATTTTCAACTTTTGGTTAAACGACGTACAGGAAAACTTCCTTTGGAGACATTTGTTGCTATTTATGAAATAAATTTTTAGCATTTAAATTTTTTGGTTTAGCATAATCTTTCCTTGAACATTATGAAATATTGTTTTTTTTTATCACGTAAGGATCATTTCGTTGCAACGAAGGGTAAAAATCTTCGGATTCATAGATATTAATTGCTGATTGTTTCCGGCTAGAAAATGCAGGTGGAAATCCATAGTCTCTGCCTGCCCTAATGGGAAATAGGCGTCATTATATGTATGTGTTTACCTATTTAGTAAATGCAGAGTTTGGATCTAAGTGAGAGTGAGTGTGTGAGTCTGAGTTTGGTTAACCAACACTTGCAACTGATTCCTCAGTACATTCTGTCTCGTTTCTGCATTATAGTTTCAATCACATCCGTTCAGCCGTTTGTGCGTCATTAAGAAACAAACATCCAAACATATTATTAAGCTATTGCAAAGCTTCTATCGCGGGCCTTGAGCATGGAGACCGAATCCAGAAATTCCGTAACGAAAATAACCTAACACCCCCCACTCCGACCGGCACAGCGGTGATACTTTTTAGTTTTGCCATCTATCGATGAATAGCAGAACTTTTAATGACTTTTTGAAATATCACGCTTGTCTCTTTAGTTCTGCAAATCGCCTCTAGGTGGCATTGGTTGTATCGGCGTTACTGCGCTTAAGCTATTGCATAGCTTCTATCGCGGGCCTTGAGCGTGGAGACCGAATCCAGAAATTTCGTAACGAAAATAACCTAACACCCCCCGCTCCGACCGGCACAGCGGTGATACTTTTTAGTTTTGCCATCTATCGATGAATAGCAGAACTTTTAATGACTTTTTGAAATATCACGCTTGTCTCTTTAGTTCTGCAAATCGCCTCTAGGTGGCATTGGTTGTATCGGCGTTACTGCGCATGCGTAACCCCCCTCTTCGCCCCGCAATCTGGTGACTCATGACTGCTTAGAGTTTCGGCAGGGCACCTCCTCTTTGTATTTACATAAAAAATGCTATGCAATAGCTTTACCGCGGCAGTCTCCGAGTGCCACACGTCTTTTTTTATTATTATTATTTTAATGCATTAACGCATGCGGAGCGAAATTTAAAGATATAAATTGTGGAAAGACTCATCGGATAAATAACTGTTGTACTGAAGCCGGAGTCACATGTTCGAATCTTGCTTGTGAGGGTTTTTCTTTTCACAATTTATATATCCGAACATTTTCACAAACATTAATAGGATAAAATATGCGCCTGATCAATTCCTTTGAGCATAGTGAATCTATTTTGCAACGAAGAAAGAAAAATAGTAACCCTAAGTGCTTGAACATTGTAAAAGAAATAACAGAAGCTGTTTAGAACGCAGTTGATAGTCTTGAAAAGTCTCTCAGGGACTTCAAAAGACCTTTGGTCAAACAAAGTAATCATGAAGGTGCACAAAGCAAATAACGTTTCTCTTAGTTCATACGTATACAAAAGGAATACGTTTCTTTGTTTGTACAGAGGTTTTCATCTAAGATACAATATTACTGTTACATTAGATTTTATATTTATTTTGTTATAATACCGCATTGTTTGAATTAAAAAAAAATATATATGTCGGCGCGTGGTCATGAGCACGGACGTTGATCGACTCCTAAACGTCATACGAACGAACATCGAATGAAAAGAAAGGCGAATCAACACCCCAAAGTTATAAATGCAGCTGTCACTCGACGGAGTGAACTTTCCATTCCGCCCCCAAGCATCCCAACTCCTTGGTTGTAGCGGCTACCAAATATCAGCCTTCAGCTATCAGCAAGATACGCCGTCCCCGGCACGCGCTAATAGAACCCGATGATGACACGACACTTCATCAGGTGTCCAATAAGGACACCAGCACACTCCGACGCCGTCGTCCTAACTATCGTCCCCGCCGGCGAGGACCGACGCGACACCCACACAGATACCGAGAGTCCGACTCTCGAGAAACAGAAACACAATACGACGCAGCAGCGGCTGCTGGGGGGACCGGTGGCGGGGTCCCCCTGCTGCACCCTGAGTCGAGGTCCGAGCTCCCCCCTGGGGACGCCCTCACGGTGTCGCAACCGGAGATAATCTCGTCACGCGAGACCGACCCTATGCTCTAGAGTAGTTCCTAGGAGCAGGCTATTGCGTAGCACTGATTAGGTTTAGGTAGGTCTTAGCCTCGCCGGCGAGGCTTGCCGATTACACATACACCCGATATACTGAAAGTCCGCCACTTTCGAGAAAAAAATCATTCCTGATGCAGCAACGGCTGCCAGGGGGACATAGGAACGGCGGGGTTCCCCTGAAATGCCCCAGCGAGGTTCAAGCCCCCCCCTTGGGGGACGCCCGCTTGCGGTATTGAAACCGCGACTTTAGTTTTTAAGTATAGGATTAGGGAAAAACCTTCGGCGAATGGAGTCCCACATGGGACTCTCCACCAACTAAGCCCGGTTGAGCAGATATTATGGTACTTCGGTACCTCTTGCGAGAATCAAGTCGAGAAAAAAAATAAAGACGGAGTGAACACTTTTGCTGGAGCGCTTGTAGAATTAGGACGTCCTATAACCTGACATGACTTAATATTGTGTAATTTTGTAGAAATAACGTGTAACTTACTATCTAACTAATCCTAACCTTAAAATTACAGTACTCTCGAGTTAGTGAGAGTCTTAATATGACTATGATTTAACATACCCGCTTTGCCCCTCTGATATGCAGACACTGGCTATGATTTGCAATGGTAAAGTAACTCTTATTAAATCCTGACTCGATAAAAGTGTCTATTCTCCGACATATATATAACATTTATTGCACTGTAGGGATTTTTTATGTATTAGTATTAAGAATTCAGAATTCAGATCTTCTGGAGATCAGAGCCAGAGATTGGCGAAATACTGCCAAAGATCGCGGCAAGTGGCGTTCTCTTGTTTCGGAGGCCAAGACACATTTTGGGTCGCTGCGCCAGCGGAGTAAGTAAGTAAGAATTAAGAATTAGAATTATTAATCATCTTCATTCTTCCGAATAGAGAAGACAAATATACAGGCTGTCCCTTTGTCTGTGGTCCAAGGGAAAACCCTTGTTAGAGGACAAGTTTAGTCATCAGTCTGCAGAATTAGTGTGGGGAATTTCTATACCGTTTAGAAATTATATTTGTTCTTTAGTTTTCAAGAGTTTTGCGACCATTTATCACATTTCTAGACACCATGGCTAAAACGCTTCATGAATCGAGCTCCAGTGATACCTGGGGCGACTGACTGGGCATCACCCATTTGGTCAACCTAGACAGGCAGGCTCTCTTCGCATCTCAATCATCTCCCATTCTCTCCACGTCACCAAGCCAACCGAGTATTTGAGGTTTTGCCATACTATAAAATTATAATAAAACAAAGTTTAACCGGATTATATCGCATATATTATTTAAATTGGTTTTCCTGACGTTTCGAAAGCTTTGCAGCGTTCGTGGTCGCAGGAAGACTAAGATGTCGAGCAACCAATTTAAATAATGCACGCGATGGAATCCGGTTAAACTTGTTTTATTATAATGTTGATGTGTGTGTTGATTGCCTCGTTGGTCTAGTGGTTGCAAGCGCGACTGCTGAGCGTGGGGTCCTGGGTTCGCTTCCCGGTCGGTCAAAGTGTTATTGGGTTGTTTCATTAGGAAATTCTCAGTAGCAGCCCGGAGTCTGGATTTGTGCCCGGTTAATGGCAATAGGCTCGCCACTTATTACATGGGACTATAACATACTGGCGAAATGTGGGTGTGTTACACACCTCTGCCTACCCCTTCGGGGAAATACAAGCGTGATGTTATGTTATGTATTATAATGTGTAGTTATATCGTAAACCTAATAAATTATTAAATTATAACTAATTAAAATTCATTCATTTTCATAACCAGCATTACAGTTTTATCTATTAGCTGATTGCCGTGTGTATCACAAATAAATGGTTTGGTTTAACTTGATGATAAATAAATAACTTACCCAAACCTACCTGTATAGCTACCCGTATCATACTAACCCTTACAACAAAACAATTAAATGAAAACCCTACCAATTCTAACTTCCCTACATTTTGTTACGCTTCCCGCGTTCGAATTCAACACAACTGTGCTAAGATATCAGTTTGTGTGTAACAAACAATGCCTAGTATGGTATTAATCCTGGTCGAATTGTACCAGGGACAGAGATAGTAGTATAGTTTGTGTAGCTCCATATAATAATAATTTTGGAATGTGGTAGCAGTCTGGTGGAAGGCGTGGGAGATAAGCGTTTGTCGTGACTAAAATGGCTTGCTATTTCTGTGTAGTACGGTCGATCGCACGTCGGTGGTAACACTTTGACATTAGCAGTATCTTTATTTTGTAAGCAGTAAGGGCAGTTTTAGAATTGAAGTGTTACCACTGTCATGCAGCCGACTGTACACATACTACGCACCAAAAGGGGAGTTTGTTTTTATTTAATCAAAATGTGCGTTTGAACTTGCTTGTTAATGTCTTTTGTCAAATAAATTGCGTAAAATGCTTGCAAAATTTCGTTTTTAATTTTTTTATTAGGAGGAAAAGCGGGCAAAGAGACTTGAAAATACGTATTTGAAGAAAATATTGCTGTCGCTTTTAGAGCGCTTGGCCTCATATAAATGCAATAAGAACAACGCCAGCTCCGACTATACGAAAAAAATACATAATTCGAAGTTTGGCTCTCGACTATTTTCTCCTCCGAAACTGGACCAATTTAAAAAATATTTCATAAACTACATAATAAGAATATGTACTGTGCCGCTTTTTTTTTCCATTAATAATTGTCAAGCCTCTGTAGACAGCAGTCAAATAGCCAATTTTGAGATTTTTTAGGGCTTCTAGAAATAATTTATCAAACAAACGAATAAATAGGGCCATAGAATAAGTTGATATTTATTTCTCTTGAAAAAATCATTGCTTTAGGATTATAAACCAGAAAGAAAACGGTTGAGAGCGTTTGTATGGAGAAAAGTCCAAGCGCATTTCTTCTCAGGATGACGAAACGAGCTAAAGGCCCACCTTATGCGTTTATCTTTGCTCATAACAAAATGCTAATGACTCTAAAATAAATGGGATTGATCAACATTGGACTAAATGTCAATCCGTATTTGGTGCAATATTTAGTATTCTTAGAAATAATAAATGCATAGGTATTATACATAATTGAAATTGTCCAGTGTATACATTTTTAACCAAATATACCTTACATTGACGACCTCTGTGGTCTAGTGGTTCGAGTGTCGGACTGCTGATAACGAGGTCGTGGGTTCGATTCCCACAGGACACAAATATTTGTGTGATGAACATAAGTGTTTGTGTTGGTCTGGGTGTGTTGCTTATGTATTATAAGTATGTATTTACAAAAAAAAAGTATATACGTATTATATCCATTGTCTAGTACCCATATCACAAGCTCTGCTTAGTTTGGGACTAGATGGTGCTGTGTAAAAATGTCCCAAAGATATTTATTTATTATTTATTTATTTATTCTTATCACTTGTCTTTTTTGTCATTGGAATAGGATTGGTTAGGAATTTTATTATTTTCAGGAGTTACCCGACAGATGTCAGCTGAGTGCTGATGAAATCATTGTTACTCGAATCTTTCATACAACGATTTTATTCAGCCGGGACAAACGCAGTAAATCAGTTATATTTTTTTTAAAAAAGATCATCACTCTATTTTCTGATGTAACGACATCATTAGCATTCTAGATTTTTTAGAAAATTCTTATGAATTAGACAGAATGATGCAAAAACTATGATAGATCGCAGTCATCATCGTTAACTTCTTTTATTTTATAGAGCAGAGGAATTTCAAACGGCATGGATATTAATTTCTATATAATTCGATTCTAGTTGGAGCTTCACACAAATTCCATGCAACATGTACTGTATAATATCCATGCATTGAAGAAATTAAAATGCCAGCGATCGATTTCTCCAACAATTACACTTTTGAGTTGGAATATTACGCTGTGAGTCTATTTTTACATGGGGTTTTCCTCATGGAAGTGAGGCCAGTGTCCGAATCTTACGGACAAAAACCACAACGGTGTTCCCTCTGACCATTTTTGGCCGGGGGCGTGGGATACGTGCATTCTCCTACCACCCCCGACAGGTCTCGGCTCGCCGTTAATAAGCGAGCCCCTTCTCTCCGTACGGCCTAACATCAGCCGCACCCTCCTCCTGATTGGCACGCGTAGAACACTGCGCGCCACGGCCTTGATTGGTCAAGCAATGGACCACCCCGAGTCCGCTACTGGCCGTAGGCCCACTGCTAGGGTGGCTGAAGGTCAGCGTACACCTACTGCGGTACCAGGTTCGTCTCCTGTTCGTGAAAAGAGAGGTTGTCGCCTGTCGAATCTTTTCCACCGATTACTTCGCGAGCATCACCCCCTCGCAGAAGATGACACCTTCCCAAGTACTTTCGCTGGACCGAACCACGACTTGAAGCGCGAGATCACTGCCGCCGAATGCAGTGATAAGGTCACGGTGCTGCGTAACCCAAACGTGTCTTTAAGGTAGTTCCCGCAGTAATTACACTCAGGCGTCGGCTTATGACCTATCCAATACACATATAATTAGTGGCAATACAGATACTTTCCGAAGCAATCGTGCCCCGTGAGTATCTGCATCAGTCATGATGAAGACACTTCTCTTACTCCTCTTGAGGTTAAGGCGCTTTAGCGCCTCTCCAACCACTCGTCCATAATTAACCAAAGATCCTTCAATGACCTCCGCTACCCCAAAGGGTTCAAAACTTTATAATTTATTCATCTGATGCTTTAATACAAGATCCTGCTCTTGGACCAAACCCAAACCTCAAATATATTTAGAACTTAGTCTTAAACCGTTCCTGGACTTAGATAACTGCTTCCAGACACTCTTGGTGTCCCGATGCTTAGCTCCAAATGCATGAAAGTTATCTTTGTTCCAGACATCTGGACTGGATCCTTTGAATTGCATTCATTCAGGAAGTAATGGAGGATTAGTTTGGCGAGTGCAATAGATTACTTGAAGTTGCAGTAGTTCGTTTTCATTAGGTTTGTAAGAATGGTAGTTTCCTTTTGCTGGTTTTTATCTTTACTTCTCTTTCCTCCTTCAGTTACTCCAATTTGTATTTTGTCACATTTTCAATCGAAACTACCTTTCGTTAGTTTGGTTACTAAATAATTCAGTAGAACAAAATTATCGAGGCCAGCACTCAGTAGTTTATTTCTAAGAAAATTGGTATTTAATTAGAATTTATTTGGTTATTAAATTGGAAGTGAGGGTAGAAATAACAAGCTGAAGGAAAAACAAAATGTTCGAATATAGTTATTTTATTGTATGTACTAGCTGTACCCGTGGCTCTGCTTGCGTCATAATACGTCTTATTAGCATTATTTAGTCACGAAAGAAAATGATGTAGGTATACCTAAGAAATTTCCTGGAGCCCTCATTTTATGATGATACCGGCTTCCTTGTAGTTTGAGTGAGAATATACTGTGACATACATACCTACTCCACCTTTTGCCAAGACAAAAGGTACCCATTAGGATTTTCACAGTATTTTTAAGAAATCAATATGATTCCTGTAGTTTTTAGGGTTCCGAAACTGAAAAGGAAAAACGAAACCCTTAGCCGCATTACAAAAAACGCAATAAATCTGCGTCTTAAACTACATTTTGGCATCGTAGATTACAGTAATAGAGTTTTATTTATGGAATATGATAGTTTTACTCATGCCATAGTTATTTATTTTTTTATAATTTTCATTTATTGCTTCTTAGACTAACAATAACCTTTTTTCTCCGCCGCCACTTTGATTAAACGCTAAGAAGACGTATCTTATCGTCCTGGATCTCGGTTATCTTTTAACATAATTAAACTGTTTAAAAGAGATTAAAATATTTGGAATATTGATACAAAATAAAAATATGAATATTGGTAGCTGTATGTAAGTTAATAAATAAATAAATAATAAATAATAAAATTTTACAATTTTTTTGATAAATATCTCCAGTAATAATATTATTTAGTCCAGCTAAACTACCTATAAAACTATTTTGTAACCAGAAAATTGGTTTGTTAAACCTTAATTTCCTTATCAAATAAATTAATTTTCTAAAACAAAAAATATACAACACAAAAATTCAGACGAAAGGCCTACGACAGAGTGATGAGGAATGAACTATGGTCTGCTTTGTCTATCTATGGGGTGAATAGCAACCTGATTCAAGCGTTGAAATCTCTCTATGCGGATTCTAGCGCTTGTGTCAGGATTAACGGCGCCTACTCTGACTGGTTCAGCATCGATAAGGGTGTGAGACAGGGATGTGTAGCGTCGCCGTGGCTATTCAATCTATTCATGGACAGTTGTTTGAAAGATTTGAAAGAGAGTGTAAATGGTTTAGAAATGAATGGGTCACTTGTCAAATGTCTCCTCTATGCCGATGATCAAGTTATCCTTGCATCGTCGGAGGGGGAGTTACAGAAGATGGTAATAATTATGGATGGCGCTTTGAAGAGTAAAGGAATGAAAGTTAATGTTAGTAAGACAAAAGTTTTGGTTTTTGAAAAGGAAGAAGTTATGACAGAGTGCAATATTTTGATAGGTGACGAAAAGGTGGAACAAGTGAAAGATTTTGTATACCTGGGTTCCATGTTTACGAGAGATGGCAAGCATGTGAAGGACATTGAAAGGAGAGTGAGTGCTGGTAATCAGGTGAATGGGGCACTTCACACCTTCATGAACAGCCGCAAAGTGTCGGAAAAGGCACGGCTGGCTGTTCATGGGGGAGTGTTAGTGCCTACACTTATGTATGGTAGTGAAAGTTGGGTATGGCAGAAGAAACATGAAAGCAGAATAAATGCAGTAGAAATGAGAGCTTTGAGAAGTATGCGTGGTGTAACTTTGAGAGATAAAGTAAGGAATAACATGATAAGGGAGCGTTGTGGAGTGAAAGAAGATGTAGTGACAAAGATTGAGAAAGGTATGTTAAGATGGTTTGGACATATAGAGAGGATGGACGAGAGAAGATTGACGAAACAAGTATACGAAGCGAGTGTGGATGGAAGAGTTGGAAGGGGACGACCTCGGCGAACGTATCGCGATCAAATCGCGGATGTTCTCAAAAAATGCCAGGTTAAGAGTTCTCTAAACCGACGAGCATGCATGACGAGGTTAATGGACGTAGATGAAGCGATAGAGGTGTGTCAGGATCGTAGCAGGTAGAAATCCATAGTCTCTGCCTACCCCAATGGGAAACAGGCGTGATAATATGTATGTATGTACGTGGGACACTCAGAAAGTTTTGCGAAACTAAAAAAAATTGTTCTATACGTACATATATTTTTATCAAATCTTTTCAAAGTACTTTCCACCAGCCTCTATACAAAGATTCATGCGCCTAAACCAGTTTTCAAAACACTTTTTCCAGTCCGCCGCAGACACCTCGTTTACAGCCTGCTCGAACGCAGCCAGCGCATCTTCCGGCGACGAAAATTGTATCCCTTTGAGCTGATTTTTTATTTTTGGGAATAAAAAGAAGTCACACGGTGCTAGATCAGGGCTGTAAGGAGGGTGACCCAGGAGTTTGACTGGCGTGCTGTCCAGGAAGTCCCTCGTTTTGAGTGCGGTGTGCGCAGGTGCATTGTCGTGGTGGAGCAGTAGCCCGCGGAGCCCTATGTTTGGTCGCTTGTTGCTTATAACAGAGAAAACTTCTGGCAAACATTTGGTAGTATACCATTCGGCATTAATGCTTCTTTGATCCCGTAAGGGAATTGATACCAAGTGGCCAGTCAAATTAAAAAAGCTAGCGATCAAAATCTTACCCCCGCTTCTAGATCGCTTCACTTTGGTAGGCGTTGGCTCATTTTGAAACACCCAAACAGTCGACTGGCGCTTGGTTTCTGGGTCGTATTGATAAATCCAGGACTCATCACCTGTAACGATGTCGTAAACACGCCGAGACGAGCCTGCTTCAAATTTGTTAAGCATATCACGGCACCATTCCACCCGGGCCTGCTTCTGAGCATCGGTGAGGTTGTGCGGCACCCAGCGTGATAATATCCTCCTCACGCGAAGATGGCTGTGTAGAATCTCGTGAACGCTTCCCGATCCAATCTTCAATATGTGTTGAATCTCCTGATATGTAATTCGCCTATTGTCTTGGATTAAATTTTTCACTGCTAGCACGTTTTCTTCGGTAACAGCCGCAAAGGGCGACCGCTTCTTTCGTCATCCCCCAAAGTTGGTCGACCGCGCTTGAATTCGTTATACCAACGATACACGGTTGCCTTGGAAGGGCCTTCATCCATGAATGCCATTTGAAGTCTATCGTACGATTCATCCGGTTTCAGGCGACACTTGAAATCGTATAAAATCATAGCTCTAAAATGTTCCCGGCGCAGATCCATATTTCAGTGAGACACAATACTTTGAATTAACTCGCAAAAAATGTGGAGGGAAATTTTGAAATTGGAACTTACTTATTTTTACTTATATATAATCATATTTTCGAAAAACATTATAACTGGCCAGTCTCCCATATATAAAAACTTTTTTTCGCAATACTTTCTGAGGGGCCTGGTATGTAAAAATTCAGACATTTGTCAACATAATTAAAATTATTTAAAAGATATCATATAATAAACTTAAAAAGCAATAGACTATTATAATCATAGAATTTTATTCTGTGATTATAATTATTTAATTGCGCTCGCGACGTGGGCTCTGTATCACACGATCTGGGCTCAGTATTGGGATATCTAATTCAGTAGGTAATGGAAATTTCTGTAGATCTTTCAATGGAAAAGAATGAAAACGACAAAAATCGACTTCTCATTGCAGTGTTTGCATAAAAAATGTGTGAGAGGGCTCTATTATTTTTATTAAAGTATAGTATGGCCACAGATAATATAATACTGTATGGCAAAACGAGCTAAAGGCCCACCTGATGTTAAGTGGAGTGTGTTTTAAGATCACTTGCGTTTCTCCGTCCTTGTCCGTTCTCATATATTGTATTTATACGTCACAATTGTATTCTATTGCGTTCCCGCACCAATCAATCAAATATACAGTCTTCCTTAAGTGACGTCACGTTAGATTTATCATTTGTATACTTATGGCCCCTCTTCCGATGCGAATCCACATTATCTTATCGTAAAAGAGCACGCTGCATGTGATGTTCAGATGTACGTAGAATGTTGAGATAATCATGCATAAACTATGTTTTAATTCTGACTTTGTTCGTCAACAAGCTTCAGAAAGGAAACAAGAAAAATAGTACATTACTGTCTAGGCCTGTAATAAAGCAATTGACGGCCGAGTAATATTCCGAAGTGATTTAAAAAAAACTAAACGAGGCCGTTAATTGCTGTTTCGGCCGAGACTTGTATAGTACTTTTCTCTCATTTGCGAGGAATCAATACACAAATTAATTCAACAGTATCTAATTTTCATTCGCGCCAATATGACCGCGCGCGTTTCTTGTTCTATTTTCAAAGTTTAAAAAAAATGCGTATTCAGCTTTTATAATGATGAATATTTTGTACCTAAAAACACCAAATTGTACAATTGTATTGTTGTGTGTACCTACTTAAAAACCTCGGTGGCATAATTAAAAAAATTAAAACTCTCCAGCAATTTATATTATTGTCGTGTTGGATATTGCTTTATATTACTGGCCTGTTATTTGATTGCGTACGAAAAAGAGCCGATTAATAATAATAATAATAAATATTTTTGAGACATTTTTACACAGCACCATCTACTCCCAAACTAAGCAGAGCTTGTGCTATGGGTACTAGACAATGGATACAATAATTCTATACTTTTTTTTTGTAAATACATACTTATAATACCTGTATAAGAAACACCCAGACCAACACAAACACTTATGTTCATCATACAAATATTTGTGTCCTGTGGGAATCGAACCTCGACCTCGTGATCAGCAGTCCGACCCTCGAACTCATAGACCATAGACGTCGTCAATTGATGTTTTTTTTTTATACTGAACCAATTTCCAAGCAAGTGGGAGAATATATTATTAGCAACGAGCACGTTTATAGGATAAAAAGTGTGTAAGTGTGACCATACTTTTACAGTTAAAAAGTAACGTCTGCTTATCAGGGGCTAGGCGGGTATGTTCAATAATAGTCACATTAAGACTCTTAAAACCAACCATGAGAGCACTGTATTTTTAGGTTAGGTATAACAAGTTAAGTTAGTGAAGTTATTACATCAATATTCCATATTACAAAATAAAAGGACAAGTCATGTCGGGCTATAGAACGTCCGTCTTGTTCAACGACCGTAGCAAAAGTGCGCGCCCCGCTCCACCCGCCGACAATCAATATGGCCGACTTTGGTGGGGTGTCAATCTGTCATAGCGCAGTGTTGCCATTTTATTTCGCCGATTCCTAACAATATTATTACCAACCTCTAACAGTTTACTGCTGGACAATCTGGACTTAGACTTATTTACAGGAACCTCAAATAAGTATATATTAACACAATTCTAAAGAGAATTTAATGAGCGTCAAATCCAACGTTTTGGTTGGAAAAATCCGTGTTAAATACAAGAAAATGGTTTATCTGAACGAGACTATGACAATTGACTAATAACAAGCTGACACAAACTAATGGAATACTAACATAATGTGATAATATAAGAACGATAATAATTATAGCAATAAGTCAACGTCGTCGCCAGATTAACGATGAAGAATTATGATTGATTATAATGAGCATTAGTAGACCAAGAAAAGAAACTATTTTACTCTTAGTTCGCTGTTATACTACAATTTTGTATACGCTGTTTGTTAAAGGGGATGATAAAACAGATAGTACAGTAGGGTCACGCTATGATGGCGTTTTTGACGTTTGCTTGCTCATGAAGATCATTGAATTAAGAAACCTATGGAAGCGGCATATTCTTCTATATCTACCTAGTTTATACAAATGTCTATTAAATCGTTATTGAATTATGAAACTATTCTTTGTCTCTTGTTAACCAACGTATTATGTCGTCTGGTGAAATAGATCGCATGCTATTTGTATATTCTCTGCTTGGCAACATCTTTACGGGATGTCAAAATACCTACGCCGCGTGGCAACCCCGCTTACCCCGCAATGTGGCCCATAGTACGGTCGACCGCACGTCGGTGGTAACACTTTGACATTAGCAGCATCTTTATTTCGTAAGCAGTAAGGGTGGTTTTTGAATTGAAGTGTTACCACTGTCATGCAGTCGACTGTACATGAGCTGTCAAGTAAACAATCTAGGGCTGTTGATACTTTTTAAATATCAGATTTTCGATATATCGATATTTTTAAATATACAATCGGAGTTCGATATATTGAAAAAAAAAAGAAGATATTTCGATATATTGGCCAAATTTCATGATTCTAGGTCAATGCGAAGTAGTAGTGCACACTGCAGGCTTTGTGGAGTGTCTGTTCTGGCGAAGGAAAACCGATATGTACCTAGAATACTCCGTGAGGCTATTGAAATTAAAAAACATATTAATTTTAATAGAGAAGATGGTTGGCAGCTACCACCTGTTTGGAACCCAGTCCTAAAAATAATCAAGTCCCAAACAGCAAGCAACACTGTAAAAGATAATGATATTGTGAGTGATTACTGCGTGCATCGAAACGATTTTAATTAATAATATTGTACGGTAGATTAAAATAATTTTTTAGAAATATTTTTAAAGACGCTTGTCATCTTAGTCTACCTGCGACCACGAAATGCTGCAAAGCTTTCGAAACGTCAGGGAAACCAATTTAAATAATATACGCGATTTAATCCGGTTAAACTTTGTTTTATTATAATCTCTAAGATACTTTAGTTATATTAAAATCTTGCTTTGTGGCTATTAAGTAACTTAATTTTAACCTGAATTGCGAACAATCATATTGAAGCCAACAAAACTGTGCTCCTCCGTGTACAATCCAGCGCTCACGCACACACATGCAACTGAAAGATATTTGTTTTTGGCTAGCCTCGAAGGTTTTTGGCTATGCTTACTGGACGATGCCGCGACATGTGTACTGAGAGCGGTGAGCACGGTTTAATGTGAATGTTATGTAAACCGACACATGAGCATAAAGGTACCTACCTACTGTTTATCTCTAAAATAAATGTCTTCTAGCAGACCAGGTGCACAGTGCCAGAGAAGAAGAAGAATAGCGGAGTTTCAGTTTAATGTCCAAAAAATAACGTCCCAAAAACGGTTTTATTGTGAGTCTGTGAAGAAACATCTTAATCATATCTAAAGGTGGAGGCACACCTGGCACACGTTAAATGATGTTAATTTTATTTACCCGACTGCGCCAGAAGGAGGGTTATGTTTTTCGAGTGTATGTATGTATGTATGTATGTATGTATGTATGTATATTTCTTTGGCACGCTCTGTGGCCTAAAGGGCTCGATGGATTTTAGCTTGAGAGGTGTCGTTAGATTCGTCTTAATTGTGAGGGTGACACTGGGTATATCAAAATTTTAAAAATCAAAATGGCCGCTTTTTGGAGCCATATTATGTCATGAAAAAATTTTTTTTTTCGTCAAAACCTATCGAGTGGGGTATCAAAATGAAGGGTTTTATAAATGCTTTACAAAAATATATATAACTTATATGTTTAAATGTAATTTGGAATGAGAAATGCTAAAAAAAAACAAAATATTCAACGTTAAAAATTAATTTGACTTTTCAAAAAAAACATTAATAGTATGATAAATAAAACATGACAAAACTAAAAAAAATCAAATAAAAAAATTAATTAACAAAAACAAAAAACCCGACTGCGTCTAAAAATAACAGAAAAGATATAAACAAGACTTATCAACACGCAGGCGGAGGCTACCTATGAACTATTATGTAATTCATGACCAAAAACATACGTAGCCTCCGACTGCGTGTTGATAAGTCTTGTTTATATCTTTTCTGTTATTTTTAGACGCAGTCGGGTTTTTTGTTTTTGTTAATTATTTTCTAAAGCATTACCTAACTAATTGTCACATTTGTCTCATAGGTATACAATATTATATTATTATATTTAGGTTTACTGTAATTATATTTATTTGCTCGTTTTTACCCGTGGCCTCACTATCGGGACCCATCCGAAAACCAGCGCTGCAACATTTCGGTGTTGTAGCATATGCCGAGGTGGGGGCCTTTTTTTAGTCTCATACAGGCATGTCAATTTTAAGTTTATTGTTAATATACAATTTTTTTTTTTTTTTTTTCTCTGTTCCGAGACTGAAATAAAAATTTTCTTTCTTTCTTTCTTTAAACAAATCTAATTTTTCGTAGGCTTTCGCGATCACATTGTAACATGCTAATTTTAATAGAGAAGATGACTCGCAGTTACCACCTGTTTGGAACCCAGTTCTAAAAATAATCAAGTCCCAAACAGCACACTGCTCTGTAAAAGATAATGACATTGTTAGTGATCACTGCGTGCACCGAAACGATTTCAATAAATTAAAAATTGTACGGTGCAATTATTTATTTAATCCTTTATGCACAACTGGGTACAAAGGCGGCCTTAACGCAATAGGCGTCGATCAAAAATTTTTTTTCGAAATGTCTGTAAAGACGCTTGTCATCTTAGTCTTCCTGCGACCACGAACGCTGCAAGGCTTTCGAAACGTCAGAAAAACCAATTTAAATAATATACGCGATATAAAAACTTGTTTTATTATAAACAAATGTAACTTTTATAAGGGCCCTATTTAGAAAAAAGTACCTGTACTACAACTACTTATAAATATTAAAGAAATCTTGCCGCATTGCAATATTGTCTCATTCAATAGAAATATTGTTTGTATAACAATTCCGTATAATGATACAGAAGCAGTCCCTCATTCTCAAATGGAAAGTAACATTACAATAGGTACACATAAGGGACCCACAAAGTCTCCGATCAATTCAAATAAGATGCCTCCAATAATACCACAAAAGTGCTTCGAAATTTTCTTTGCTGAGGCCTCAGACTAAAATAATAAGATAGACGGAGCGCGTAGAACTAGTAACATAAGTCAGAAAAATGAATACCGAATTGCAAAGGAGTAATTTAAGTTTATGTTTTCTTAAAAACACAAAAAGTAATAAAGTAATTTAAGTTTGTCTTATTTAGTAAACAATCTTGGCATGTCTCTTTATTCATATAACTGGTAAAATATAATGACTAGCTCATGTAATTCGGTAAAAAAAAAGTGTGTGAAATTTTTAACATAATGTCTTAATAATTATTATTGACGAATTGTATTAAAAATACAACGCAAGATTGTTTACTAATTATTACAAGAAAGAAAAAACACAGTGTATTCTTCCGTCTAGTGTTCGCGAGCCGCGATCGGGAGCGTGCGTCTAATTCTAAGACCATTTTTTCATTTTTTTTTATATTATAGTATGGCGAAACGAGCTAAAGGCCCACCTGATGTAAAGCGGTTACCTTTGCCCATAACAACTGCAATACCACCTAGGCTGTTGCCTAAATGGTACCGCAAGTCGGTTCGCCAAACTGAGACATGAAGATGGAAAGTCTCATGTGATTGTAATAATAAGATTGACGCTCCAAATCGCGGCTCACGATCACTGTAGGCGGAAAAGTAGGTACTCCTTTGCCATTTTGTATTCCTTTTTCTGACTTTAGTTACTAGTTCTACGCGATCCGTCTATCTTAATATTTTGGTCTGAGGAAGAGATACATTTAATTATCCTTCTTAACCATTTCCTGTCACTGGTAATCCTTGTCCCGTTACAGTAAGCACAACATCAAAGTTTTTTCAATCTTTATATGGACGTTTCTATTCCTCCCAGAAAATGGGGAGATTACTTTTATGAGCTTCAATATTATCTAGTTTAAACCATAAGCGTACGAGATTAAGGTTCTTTTTTGGATGGCAGAATAATAATCTCACATGCCTCAGTAAGACGTGTTACGTTGACTTACATTCATTGCAAAAGTATTGTTAGGTAACAAAAAGAACACGATATTCTTAGGTTTAAAGAATCTTTATTTTCAAAAAGAACATTCAGTTCACTTATATGAGAAGCTTACATTATTCTTAAAATTACACATAGGTCGTCGTTTAAATACGAAGCATGCAAATCTAGCTATCTAATCTAACCAAATAATAAACAATAGCTTTTATTAGCGTTATTTTCATTTACGTATTTTTTAATTTTTTTTTAATGATTGTACCTGAATTCGATTGAGGATCAATGCGAACGTATTATAGTGTATGTGACTGGCTACGATACATAGATATTATATTCTTTATTATATCTGTAATATGTATATTGTGTATGTATGTATGTTTATTATATATGTATTATGGCAAACGATTGAGTAGGACAGAGTTCAGTACAACACTGTGCGTATGTGTGAGTATCTATCCGCATCTATTGTTTGTCAGTGTGCGATACAACGGAGTATAGACCAAAGACTTTTTATTTGGTTTGGTAACTTTATGGTATAGACCATCCATCATTTATTAATTACGTGTGTCTCTATGGCTTTTATTATTTAAGTGTATTTTGTTATGTGTATTTTTGTGTATATTTGTATCTATTAAGTATATAAATATATAAAAATATTCTTAAACGTAACGAAGGACGGAAGTGTTTTTTTTCAGATGTATATTTGTTTTGTTTTATATGGTTATTGCTATTGTATCTGTTACAATGAAACCCCGATTTCCAGGCAAAAATAGTATTAACTAACACACTGGGGAACTAGGCTTGCCTAGACGAACTAATTTATCCTGACACGTTCACTAGTATTGTCTAGGCAAAACTAATATTCTGGCACTCACCGGCCGCTGCCACGGCACCGATATCTCCGCTCGCTCGGCTCTTGCATGCTGTGAGGGGTCATAGTTCTAACCTAACCTAACCCACTTTTAATGATTTTGTGTGCAATTTTTCGGGCTACTACTAGTCCTGCGTAAAGGTGTTAGGATAAACAATTTTTGCCGATTACGCTAAGGGTAAAGCTGGTTTTATCTAGGCCAAACTAGTTTTCCCAAAATCCGGGGTTTGCCGGTTACATATCGATAACTATAGGATAGTTACCTATAGGATAGTTACCTACAGGATATTTACGTATAGGATAGTTACCTATAGGATAGTTACATATAGGATAGTTACCTATAGGATAGTTACCTATAGGATAGTTACCTATACGATAGTTACATATAGTATAGTTACCTATAGGATAGCAGATAAAAATACTGTTAGAAAAACGTATCGTAGAATGTAACAACAATATCTGCCGTAAATGGTAAGTCATATTTTTACTAGTCGTTGCCCGCAGCTTCACCCGTGTCCAATTGTTTTTTTTATAACATTGGTGGGCAACCAAGCTAGCGAGTCGCCTGATGGTAAGCAAGCTACGCCACCCATGGACCTTTTAAAAGACGTATTTTTTTGTTGTTTGTTGTTTCTATGGATCGTGAAGCTCTGTGTTTTTTTTTTTTTTTTTTAACCCAATTTTTTAACTTTTTCCACATCTGTCACAGTCTTCTTCTTTCTATACCATATCTTTATCAGATGTCGGCGACCACCGCAAGGAACTCGTTTCTATCTTGTGTCAATTACAATCACATGAAACTTTCCATCTTCATGTCTCAGTTTGGCGAACCGACTTGCGGTACCATTTAGGCAGCAGCCTAGGTGGTATTGAAGTTGTCATGGGCAGGGGTAACCGCTTACATCAGGTGGGCCTTTAGCTCGTTTCGTCAACCTTTACTATAAAAAAAAAAAAAGTCTGCATAAACTCGCAGCGTCATACATGTTAGTCCAGCCCTTCCTTGATGTTGTCAATCCAGGCTAATTTTATTCTTCCCCTGCTCCTTTTGATCTTTATCTTGCCCTTCAGTATTTTCCTCAAAATATTATAGTTTCTTTGTGTCGTGGATATGAGATTTTTCTTCTTTTAACTGTTTTTAATAACTCAAGGTTTTTCTTCATTCTTCTTAAAACTTTAATTAGTTACTCTATTTCTCTATGCGATCTTTAACATTCTTCTGTAGAGCCACATCTTATTATTGACTTTATGTTTTGATGATTGTCCACCCTGTCTGTGAGCGACCAAGAAGACCAGACTGTGGACCATATAATCCAACGATGTCTTTTATTGTCACACCCTGGCTCTCCAGAGGATCTTTTCACCCTTACACCTGACGCCACCGTTTGTTTGAAGAATTTCAACATATCAAATAATATAGATTTATAGATAGCCTATAAATATGCCATACGATTAAATAAATTGTCCATCCTTCGACGCCGTAGAGTAATATCTATTACAGTATCACTAACTTAAACAACTATGACTGTATCTCCATTTGATCAACGAATCTATTGATAGACAAAGTTTACTAAACTATTACTTGCCGGTCACCACTCGATTTCATCTGACGAACTATTTCATCAGTATCTGTTTCCGTAACTTTAGTTTGAAAGTTCGAGTCGCGACGTTTGGGCTACGTCAACGGTCTAAGAAATTTATGGACTGAATCAATCAACTCAGCCTATCGCAGTCCACTGCTGGACATAGGCCTCTCCCAAGTTGCGCCACAACGCTCGGTCCTCTGCCTTCCGCATTCAGTCCCCCCCAGCCACGATCTTTAGGTCATCGGTCCACCTGGCAGGGGGGCGCCCTACGCTGCGTTTGCCGATTCGCGGTCTCCACTCAAGGACTCGTCTGCTCCAACGGCCATCGGTCCTTCGACAGACATGGCCAGCCCACTGCCACTTCAGCTTACTGATCCTACAAGCTATGTCGGTCACTCCGGTTCTTCTCCGGATAATCTCGTTACGGATTTTATCCTTCAAAGAAACTCCAAGCATAGCTCGCTCCATAGCTCGCTGAGCGACTTTGAATTTGTGGACTAGCCCAACTGTCAGTGCCCACGTCTCGGCACCGTAAGTCATGACTGGCAGGACGCACTGATTGAAGACCTTTGTCTTCAAACTTTGCGGTATAGGTGACGAGAAGACTCGGCGAAGTTTGCCAAATGCTGCCCAGCCCAGACGGATCCTTCTGTTGGCTTTTTATGGACTGAATATATGGCTACATTTCTTGATACCTAAAAGATTTTGATCTGTAACCGTGCCATATTTCTAGAGCAAATAATAAAAAATGTACTTAGTCATCTAAAAATATTTAACTAATTTTATTCTTCTTCTTCTTGGTCGTTTCGCTCTTGACAGAGCGGTCGTGGCCATCATGTACTATTACCGGGGGCTGCTGTAGCTCACTTCACGATGCCTCGCCACCCTTCCCTGCTTTCGGTAAATCTGGTGCATTCATGTAATGGCCGGCCCACGGCAGACTTCATTAAATAACGACGATAGACGCTGCTTGATGCCGAGTATTTAAACTCTCTTTCTCAATTATTACTGATGATTACATAAGGTGTTACTTATTATTTCCATATTTTAATATTTATTTTGTTCAAAAATTTAGTTTTTTCTACTTACGATAAACAACTTATTTATGTGTTTAAAATACTTCTATAGACTATTGTGTTTTAATTTATTTTTATATTGTCATCTCCACGTTGTATATTTGTGAGGTTTAGAATACACCTGTTTAAAAAAGTCAAATGTTATTGCCTAGATCAAACTCAGACCGTTTTTCAATGCCTAAGCATGAGGTTTTTCATCTGAGCTAAGCATTGAACCAGCAAACTGTCACTGCTTTTGAAGTTATAAGTCCTACAACATTGACAATGCTATACATTTAATTTTTATCAAATACCTTTGATGCTCTTTTTGCTAAATCTGAATATCATGAATCGAAACATTTGCCAAAATTGAAAACCAAAAAAACGTTGTTCATCCTTTAAGGCGAAAAAATACTGAGGAATTCTTTTAACACCATCCGTGAACATCATACATACGACATGTTCCTCTCAAGGGAAATTAATAGATGTACCAGAGGCTCCCAATAAAAAAATCTTCTTTGTCTTCGGCATGAAAAATGAATGAGGATAATAGTAGATTTATTTTGACAACCCTTGGATTATGAAGATCGTTTTAGATATTGAAATATTATTTATACAACGTTACTCTTAATTTATACTAAACCTCTGGGGTCTGTACTCATCATTATCAACAAATTTTACTATGGGACAAACCCTGAAATCTCGAAAAAAAATATGTGAACACAAAATCCTATTAATTTAATTAAAAACCCTGTTCCGTGTGGTGCTGGACGTAAAGAATTGCACCACCCTTATATCTTCTCATGAGTGTCGTAAAAGGCGACTAAGGGATTCACCAGAGGATGGGCAGCAGCGTTCTCTGAGTATTTAAGCATTTAACTGCGATCGCCAACCCGCCTGCCAAGCGTGGCGATTATGGCATATCCCCCATTGGGGGAGGCTTATGTCCAACAGTGGACGTCTTTCGGCTGAAATGATGATGATGATACTAAACCTCTGTGGTCTGAACCCATCATTATGAACAACTGTTATTATGGGACCAACCCTGAAATCGCGACAAAAATATCAGCTGTTCCCTATATTTTGTCGATTTATGTGAACACATAATTCATTTTAATTTAATTAAAAACCCCTACACTTAGAGATCGGCAGTTTTTTTTCGCGGTTTCATGTTTGGTCCTATAGTAAACGTTGTTCATAATGAGTACAATGACCCCTTTAGAGATTTAGTATAATCTTAGAATAAAAATGTATAGATTACATCTGTACATCTGGGGCCCAGGAATCATAATTATAAACAAAATTGTCCCCCGACTGCAATAAATTTCCTGAAACTTGCAGACTTGGTTGTGTTACCTATGCTGAAAAGTATTGATACTTGATAGTTACTGAAAAGTATTAACTTGAAAGTTATTTTTACAAATCCTCTTTATTGTACAACAAGATTACATTAATTTCTTAAATAACTACTTATGTATTAGTGTACAACTGGCGGTCTTATCGCTCCACGGCAATCTCTTCCAGACAACCATTGAATGGACTGGAATGTCATGGAAGAGACAAAGGGTAGTTACCGGTGCACTTAATAATAAAATATCGGAAACTTAACAATACAACTACAATGTAATTGTACTTAACTGTACAATGCTTGCAGACGTAGTCAGCTATCTTCTTTCCTTCTTTGGATCCATGATGATTCTCCTCGCCAAGTGCAGGATTTCTCCAGTATCTTGTACCCACCTTAAACTAACTAACTTGTTTTTGACTTTTTAGTTCGTTTGTAATTACTTGTTTTTTTTGGCAGTCGTGTTTTTTATTCACCTTTCATTCAGTACCTATCCTATTTTAATCCCTCAACTACATCCTATGGAACATTTTAATTTCCTTCATCATGACACAGTTTTTTTTTATGTTAACCGAGATCCTCGCGTTGGATGCGATGCATAGCCTGTAAGGATCATTACATATCACTGTAATTGCCTGCCTACATTTTGGAACAAAAAATTTAAACAGTGGAATAAAAGTATTTGATAGTGTTACCTTTTAAGCCACAAAATATACTCAGCATCGGCTATTGTGTACCAGGGACCCATAAGGATGTAGAAAGTAAGAATTCTTTTCAGGAACTGCAATCTCTAGACACTTCACTGACTTCGTTCATTTTCTTTGCTTTCTGTTCATGAAAGCACTGCAATCTGTGAACAACTTTGGAATCTTACTCTTAAACCGAACACATTTTGTAGATATTTCTTTTCAGTATAATATGGAAAAATTGTGTGATTCACTGGAAATATCATACTCTTAAAAGGAAATACGGGCAGAGAGTCTTTTGAAGATTAGGTATTTGAAGAAACTATTGCTGTCGATTTGCGAGTGCTCGGCCTCAAGTAAGTGCGATAAGGACAAATGCAGTTCCGACTGAATAGCCTTAGTAAAAAAGTAATAATTCGAGGTTTGGCTCTCGACTATTTGTACCTCCAAAACTAGAACAATAAAAAAAAAAAAATTCATAAAAAAAATAACAAAAAAAAATATTCATAAGAAGAATACGTACTGTGTCACAATGTTTTTATATTTTCAATAATAGTTATCAAATTTATACTAGACCTCTGTAGACAGCGGTCTAAATAGGAAATTAAGTAAGTGTGATAAGGACAAATGCAGTTCCGACTGAATAGCCTTAGTAAAAAAGTGATAATTCGAGGTTTGGCTCTCGACTATTTGTACCTCCAAAACTAGAACAATTAAAAAAAAAAAACATAAAAAAAAAATCAAAAAAAAAAAAAAAATATTCATAAGAAGCATACGTACTGTGTCACAATGTTTTTATATTTTCAATAATAGTTATCAAATTTATACTAGACCTCTGTAGACAGCGGTCTAAATAGGAAATTAAGTAAGTGTGATAAGGACAAATGCAGTTCCGACTGAATAGCCTTAAAGTAGTAAAAATGTCATAATTTGAGGTTTGGCTCTCGATTATTTTCTCCTCCGAAACCGGACCAATTAAAAAGATATTTCATAAACTGAAAAAGAAGAATATGTACTGTGTCGCAATGTTTTAATTTTTTGATTAATAATTGTCAAATGTATATACTAGACCTCTGTAGACAGCGGTCTAAATAGGCATTTATAGATTTTTCAAGGGCTTTTATAAATAAATTATCAACAAAAGCGAAACTAGAAAAAGCTGATATTTATTTTACTGTACAAAATCATTGCTCTGGGATTATGAACCAGAAAGAAAACAGTCGAGAGCATTTGTATGGAGGAAAGACCACCCGCATTTCCTCTTTAAATATGCAGCTGCATGAATCATTAAATTAAAAACTCTATTTGTTAACTTATATGGGAAAACTATACTACAAGAAAGAGGTCAATCGTCGAATCCGACTCGGTTGGGCAGCGTTCGGGAAGCTACGCAATATCTTCTCGTCCAAAATACCGTAGTGTGTCAAGACGAAAGTCTTTGACTAGTGTGTGTTGCCAGTAATTACTTACGGTACTGAAACGTGGTCGCTCACAATGGGCCTGATAAGAAGGCTCAAAGTCACTCAAAGGGCAATGGAGAGGGCTATGCTCGGAGTGTCCCTGCATGATCGAATCAGAAATGAGATGATTCGCAGGAGAACGAAAGTAACCGACATAGCCCGAAGAATTGCCAAACTTAAGTGGCAGTGGGCGGGGCACATTGCTCGCAGAACGGATGGCCAATGGGGCAGTAAAGTTCTGGAGTGGTGACCGCGTACTGGAAGGCGCAGCGTGGGTAGGCCTCCCACAAGGTGGACCGACGACCTGGTGAAGGTCGCGGGAATCCGCTGGATGCGGAAGGCACAGGACCGGTCGTTGTGGCGATGCTTGGGGGAGGCCTATGTCCAGCAGTGGACGTCTTTCGGCTGAAATGATGATGATGATGATACTACAAGAAAAGACCACCCACATTTCCTCTTTAACTATGCAGCTGCATGAATCAATAAATTGAAAACTCTATTTGTTAACTAAAATGGGAAAACTATACTACAAATAAAATAGGTTTCCAAAAGCAAATAATTCCCAACATTGATCAGTTCCTATGAAGTAGGTGAAACTAAAAGAGAATGAAATGCATCACAGCAGTATCTACATAAACAAACAAATCCACACACACACAAACTACACGTCCTAACTTTTGCTGAAGCATTGATATCTTGCATATTGTACAATAACAATTGAATCGCCGCTTATTCACACATTCAACTATAAACCTTTACGTAGACATTTTAAGGCTTATAACTCTTTGATTAAGTAAATCAAAGGGAAAGCTATCGAAGGCACCATGCCGTAAGGGTGTATGCATGTGGGATAGTTTTCGGAATCACGTGTCTAAAGTATAGGTGAGAAAGGGAAATAGTAAGATTATTCAAATGTTATGTTTTCGGTTATTTTTGAGGACTGATATTCTTTTATTTTTGTGTGGGGTGTTCATGATCGTATTGCAGTACCTACTGTTATAATTATAATCATACTGTGCGGGAAATAGTGGAGCCGTATCATTTCTAGCAGTTTCTAAGTTATAAACCAAATCTATATACCTATATAAAAATTAATGTTTCTATGTTGGTCCTCTATGCGCTCCAAAATTATTCATGCGATTCTGATGAAACTTTGTTGGGTATTTCTACGTACGCCCGAGAAGGATCCTGGCCTAAAAAAATAGATGGCATTGCAACGCGGGCACAGCTAGCAAATAATAAGTTTAACTTGTCATCATAAGGCGTCATCCTAATACAACGCGATCATCGCAAGTTTACGAGAATTTTGCTGTGCAAACTCGCGATCAAACGTACATGTGTCAAATAGGTGTCCTAATAGACATTCATGCAATGCAGTCGTGCGACCCAAATGACTGATTACTTAGTCGCGTGAACTCGGTTGGTATGGTTGGTACGAATGCGCGATTAATGACACTTGATACCTGATATCGTCCTAACAGAACGCGACTACAGTGCAAATATGCGATGTGATCATCGCATATTTGCGCGAATGGTAATAAAGACACCTATTTGACACCAGTATGTTTGATCGCAGGTTCGTACAAACAAAATTCGCGTGAAATTGGTTTGGTTGCATTATCGCCTTCTATGGATGACGCTTCTTGGGACACTCAAGTTTTGTCACCGCGCGAACGTGCGCTGATTGAATCGGTTACTCGCGCGGTAGTCACGTAATCGCGTTGTATTAGGACGTTGCCTTAAATATTGTTTTTTTTTTTTCATTAACTGCTAAATTAAATATACATTTTGTATTAATAACGTTAAGTTTATTACTACTACAACTGATACAAACATTACGTTTAATTCACATGCACGAAACCACAGAGTTTTCATCATTTTATCGGTCTATTAATAAACCGAAAAACCCATCTCATAACATGGTTTTAATTACAATTGCTTTTTGCTTAATTAATGAAATGTGTTCATTATTCAGCCATGTTTTGGTTGTTTTCATAACAGTATCGTTTTGGTCGATGCGTATTCATATTTTAACTTTTATTTATTACTTAGGTTATTATACATAATTCCGTCAAAGGTAGCAAAATCACGCAGCGGCAAGTTAAGTTCATGAACGCGACGATATCAATCATCAACTCAGCCTATCGCAGTCCACTGCTGGACACAGGCCTCTCCCAAGTTGCGCCACAACACTCGGTCCTCTGCCTTCCGCATCCAGTCCCCCCCAGCCACGTTCTTCAGGTCGTCGATCCACCCGGCAGGGGGGCGCCCTGATAGCTCGTTGTGAAAGAGAAATGAAAATATAGCGGACTGTATAAAATGACTGTATAGTGATGCGAATAATAATTAAAATATGTACAACGGTTTACCGGTAAAAACAATGGAGGAAAGTTAATATGCGCGAGCGCGGCCGTGCTTGCTAGGGTGCAACAGCTGACTGGCGGTATGAGTGGGCGCGCGGGAGGCGGTGAAGCTGATGACGCGCCTCTTGCCCCGCTCCCCTTGGTATTGATGGTGCTATTGAGTACAATGACTCAACAGTTCATTTACACGATGTTACATTTTGTTAACCTAATTTGAGAAACAAGTTCAGAATCACGAGAAGAATCAATGTAATCGTTTTTTTTTTTCAATTCATACGAAAGTATATAAACACACATACATAATAATATGTCAAATTACACTCACATATCTAAACTAAAGGTCACAGCTCATTAGAGCCACCTGGCACCCGACCAGCACCACCTCGTCGTTCGGCGTCTACTCGTTTTCAGTGGTCCACGAGTGGACGCCGCGTTGTCAACCAGTGAACCTCGCGTGGTCAAAAGTGAACGTTGTGTGGTTAACAAGTGGACATCACGTGGTCCACAAATTTCCGATGAGTCTGTCAGCGATTGGCCCCAGCTACACGTATGTTTCGCTATGTCAAATTTTACAATACAATACAATTACAATACAACTTTTTGTCGCATTGTCCTCGCATGAATCACTCGCGGGCAGCGCGCGTTCCACTCGGGACTTGTGCGTCGGCAATGCGCTGCAACGCAAGGCAAGCATGCGAGCAGCGAGTTGTCACCAAGTGATCCACTCGCCGTCCGCGTATGGGCAGCTTAAGACCTAGGCGTTCCAGAGTGGAAGTATTGAGCGCATATCCATAGAAGTCTATATAAAGAATACTAACCACACGAGGCGAGGTGGTGTGTGTTAGGTGCCGGGTGGCTCTAATGAGCTGTGACCTTAATGAACTATTTAAGGGCACTCTCACACTCATTACGTAACTACGCGCATCGTACCGATAATACATTGATGTAAGTACAGTATAAACGGGAAACGTCTCATTATCACACCTCGGTATGGTTTAATTGTCAACCCCCTTTGTTTAGCAAACAAAAGCATCAAATTAAGGGGAACCGAAATGTTTGGAGCAGAACGCCGTGTGAGTGACGTAGTTTTGAGTCTGAGAACGTGTGACGTGGCCTTTGTACACAACGCGTTATTGATATAAATGGAAACCTCTTAAGGGGTCATTGTACTCATCAGTATGACCAACTTTTTTTTTTCTTTGGAACGGACGCCGAAATCGCGAAAAAAATACCGCTGATTTTGTCTAATCTTGTGAACAAAAATGTAGGGGACAGCTGATATATATTTCGCGATTTCGGGTTGGTCCCATAGTAAAAGTTGTTCATACTCATGAGTACAATGACCCCTTAGGAGGTTTTCAATTATTTCAGTAACACGTCGTGTCAGTTGTTGATGCTTAAGCTGGGAAAATAATTTGTTCAGCTGTGACCTGCAATAGGCAAAGTTTATAAATTTATTGGCATAGGCATATTTTTTTGTATTATTTTTCCCCAGATAAAAATTAAAATTGATAACGCCATAGTACAAATGGCTATTTTTGTAACACATAACATCACGCCTGTATTCTCCCGAAGGGGTAGGCAGAGGTGTGATAATACACCACATTTCGCCAGTTATGTTATAGTCCCATGTAATAGAGGGCGAGCCTATTGCCACTGACCGGGCACAAATCCAGACTCCGGGCTGCTACTGAGAATTTCCTAATGAAAAAACTCAATAACAATTTTCCCGACCCGGGAATCGAACCGGACCCCACGCTCACCAGTTGCGTTGCAACCACTAGGTCAACGAGGCAATTTTTGTATGTTGGACATATTATGTAACCTTAATCTTGTTTAACCTACTTACATTTGGTTCTGAACACATAGTAAAAAAAACTTTTTAACAAAAAATAAAACCGCCTTCAAAAACCTTAACTAAAAAGTAAAAAATAATCCTTGTATGTATTTCAAAATCTTAACATAAACCAAAATTTTGAAGACGGCGCGTGACTGTCCCTTTGGGTCATGTAAATATAATGTACTGTCGAGCGCTTATCTATAGTAAAAAAAAACAGTTTATGCGAACATACAATACATGAAAAACACGCGCCGCCTTCAAAATTTTGGTTTATGTTAAGATTTTGAAATACATACAAGGATTATTTTTTACTTTTTAGTTAAGGTTTTTGAAGGCGGTTTTATTTTTTGTTAAAAAGTTTTTATTTCATACTTTTTAGTTGATAATTCCCAGAAAAACGAAACTATTAGTAGATCATCTAGGTAAGCAAAGCTAAATTAAACTGATTTATTGGAGCTGGTTAAAAAACTACTCGACCTAAGTCAATAAAATTTATATGGGACCACTGCGCGGACTTCCTCTACCAAATAAAAAAACAACCACGTAAATCGGCCCAGAAATCACGGAGTAATCGGTGTACATACATGAAAAAAAAAAAAAAAAAAAAAAAAAACCCGACGAACACATAACCTCCTCCTTTTTTGAAGTCGGTTAAAAATATAGACGAAGTGCTGCGAACAATCATAGTGAAGCCAACAAAACGGTGCTCCTCCATGTACAAACCAGCGCTCACGCACACATGCACATCAAACCGTGCTCATCGCTCGCGCGCTCTCAGTACACATGTCGCGGCATCGTCCAGTAAGAATCGCCAAAAACAAATATCTTTCAGGTACACACGGCTACACATCAAGCTGTACTAAACCAGTATAGGCTGACCTCGCGTTTGAAGGAAAACCTATACAAAGCGAGGTCAGCTTATACTGGAATAGTACAGCTTGATGTGTAGGGGTGTGTACATGTGTGTGCGTGAGCGCTGGTTTGCACACGGCGGAGCACGGTTTTGTTGGCTTCACTATGATTGTTCGCAGCACTTCGTTTATATTTTTACTATGCCTGTGTTTTTGAATAGTAAACTTGACTTGCTTGAGGTACTTCCGCACACCAGAAAAAGACGGTTTCAATGCCCTGTACCTTTTGTAAGATCGGCTTTTGCGCAACGGCACTACGCTTTCATAGCACCTAAGATTTACAATAAAATCCCAACCGAAAACGTTACTAGCCTTATTACTCTAAGCACTAATAAATTCAAAAAATACGTTCTAAAATGGCTTCTTAGTCTTGATTATGCTCAAACTGAAGATCTGTTTACAATTTTAAAATAAATAATAAAAACATGCCAATAAAATACTAATCCTATCCACAAAAACATACACACATATTATATACCTACACAAAATCAACAGCACACCACTCATCCACATAATACACTCTTACATCAACTACACAATACACATACACTCATGGCTTAGTAGTAACCGCCATCAATTTACTTTTTTATTTATTTATCATATTACCTACTTCTAATAACAATTATTAAGGAACAATAAAAAGCAATGTACCTACTTCTTACCGAATATATAACTTAAAGCTTAGTTTTAGGGAAGGCACTGTTTCCTGAGATACAGGTTGTCACCTAGTTCGGGAGACAGAGCTCCATTTTTATGAAACATATTTGGTTGCTAATAAAGGTTTTTTTTTTTTTTTTTTTTTTTAAACTCAAAAATCTTACTATATATTTAAATAGCTTGTTATTTACACTAATACCAGTAATAAACTCAAAGTCAGGGTAATTTATATTTTTTACATCTTCAATTATCATTTTGATCAGTTTCTCTTGTACCAAACCGTTAAAATAAGCACTCAATCTCAACACCAAAAAGATACTTCGAGTACCTGAACACAAAACGCCCACATCACTTAGTATCATGACTTACAAACCCCGAATTACTCCCCCGAGTTCCTCCGCCATTCCGCGATATTTTCCTAAGTCGTAAACCAACTGATAAATGTATATATCGGAACATAGAAACCGATTCAAATCCCCAAGGAAGGGAGGGGTTCAGAAAATGTTAGCCACCGTCACAGTACAATTATTTAGAAACAGTATCTCAACTAGTTTTGTGCGGTAATTACCGACATACGACACCCACAAACTTGACCGTTTGTGTCGATGTGGCAACGCACCGTGACTGACTGCATAACGAAACTGACTTAGGGCGAAATAAGTAATCAAAGTTATCTAAAATCTTCATATTTCAGTTTGAAAATCTCACAATAATTTTATTTGAAGGAGATTACATGTGAGAAATTGCATCAAAATATTGCTACCCCAGTTAAAAGATGGGTTCTTGACCAGCTTGAACTAAAAGCAGAATGAAGTTTTCTAAGTTAAATTCAAAGACTTAGGATGCGATTGTTAATTATTATCTTTATTCTATTGGGCAGTGTCTGTATCAAATTTTCGCTTTTAGTACAGTCTGAAGCAGCTATACTCAACCTGCGGCCCGCGGACCGCACGCGGCCCGCTGGGCATTTGCTATTGGCCCATCTGAAGTTACAAATTTTTGAAGGAACAACGACTATCTCAGAGTTGGCTTCCGTTTTAAATTGTAATTACTCAGAGTTGTTTGATGAGTTCATCGATTTTAAAAACGATACCAATCTAGAAGTTCTGTTTAAAGAAAAAAGGGAAAACAGATTATTATTATTATCAGCCTGTAGTGTCCCACTGCAGGGCAAAGGCCTCCCTTCCCTTTTTCCACTTGTCCCTGTCTTTTGCCTTCTGGGGCCAATCCTTCAGACAGGAGTCAAGTTCGTCCCGCCATCTACTTCTGGGCCTGCCGCGTTGTCGTTTGCTGCTGTCTGGAATCCACTGTGTGGTTGTTTTCGCCCATAGCTCCTCCGGCATGCGGCAGATGTGACCAGCCCAGTTCCACTTAAGCTTGGCAGCTGTTTGGCCTACATCAGCAATTTGTGTTTTGGAACGCAGTATAGAGTTTCTTACGCGATCAGTAAGTCTAACTCCTAGGATACTGCGTTCCATTGCTCGCTGACAAACTCCAAGTGCGGACTTTTGACGCTTTGTCAGTGACCATGTTTGCGCTCCATAGGTGAGGGTGGGGAGGATGCACATGTCCATGAGCTTTCGCTTTAGTGAGAGAGGGAGGGGTCCTTTCATCAGTTCTTTCAGAAAACAGATAATATGAGGAATTTTGGAGTATTGTTCCCCAAAAATATAAAAGCGTTCAAAGATGTGCCCAAATCCTACTAACATTCTTTGGATCTATGTATGTGTGCGAATCGTCTTTTTCAAAAATGAAATACACAAAAAACGTTTACAGAAACAAACATACAGATTCTCATCTGGATGATGTTATAAGAATAGCATGTAGCGACAAGCCAGATCTTGATAAGATCCATGCCACATTAATTAATATATGACTGTAGGTAGTAGGGCCACCTCTTCTACGCATCGGCACATAAAAATGTTGTAACCCTTCTACAGATTGCGATTTTAAAACCGTCGATAGACAGATATGATTGCTTCTGACTGTACGTAGTTGTTTTACTGCTTGAGCATAAAAGTACTGTACCACATTTTTGAGTGATTTCGTTCGCAATGAAACGAATACGTTTGCTCCCATTTTAATTTGACTTTTATTTGGACTGTTCTGAGTTAATATTTGGTGTTTCGGATGATCTTTTATTGGGCAGGAGATTTCATCGCTGTTGTTTTTTGAGCTTTACAAGGGATTTTTTGCTGATATGATATGAATAGGAGAAGATTGTCGTCCTGGAATTTGATGAAATCGTGAAACTAATAATTATTACTTACTGCTATTTAGAATTTAGTACGATTAGTACGAGTAACAGTAAAGTTGTACCTAAAGGTCTGTTCCGGCGTTATGCTGAAGCCACCTGAGGGCTCGCATGCACCTACTCATCACGTCGGTACCAGCCCGAACTCCGCGTCCATCCGCCGACCGCGCCCCGCGCTCGTCAGTTGCCCGCACTGTTGCCAGGTCTCGCGATTTTCCGGGAGATTCACAGATTTTCCTAAGAATCGCCCGATCTCCCGATTTTTAACAAAAATCTCCCGATTTTTTACAATCCCTGTATAAAGCCTAATAATAGGAATAAGATCAAAACCTGGCAAAAAAACTGCGTAAAATGAAACAGACGGATAAGTTGCTGCCCTGAATATTTCCGTCACTTGTTACACAGTGCAGTAAAATATCAAACTGCTTTGATTTTAATATTACAGCTGGAATATTAGCAAAATATAATACCGGGATTACTCCAAAAACTTTGATTTCTGTTGAAAATCATAATGTCCCGATTTTTTCGATTTTTCCTCAATACATCTCCCGCTTTTTTCATAATAAGCCTCCCGGATTTTGAAAATCGGACCTGGCAACACTGGTTGCCCGTGCGCCGTAAACAAGAGATCACGCAACACGCACGGTGTAACTCACAAAAGCAGCCACACCATTGTGCTCAACATTGTTTTAATACTCAGTTTTAAATTACCTACATTATACCTAACCAGCAAAGTTCACTATTTCATTTATCGAAGTACACAGCCCCGAACAAGGTCTTTAATAGTACAACATTCTTTTCATCATCATCATTACAGCCGAAAGACGTCCACTACTGGACATAGGCCTCCCCCAATTAAGGGGGGGATATGCCATAATCGCCACGCTTGGCAGGCGGGTTGGCGATCGCAGTTGGTTGGTTAAATACTCAGAGAACGCTGCTGCCCATCGTCTGGTGAATCCCTTAGTCGCCTTTTACGACACCCATGAGAAGAGATAAGGGTGGTGCCATTCTTTAAGTCCGGCACCACACGGACTATTCGGACACGGCAACATTCTTTTACACAGTAAAAAAAGAAATTTAAATTTTATCTTTCTGTTGTTTTCAGGTGTACTTATGTACTTTTAAAAAAGCAAATCCTCATTTTTAATCTTGTTTATTTTTGACACTAACCTGCATTTTTTTCCGATTCAGAAATGGGCGTGCGTTTGACGGCTACGTTACGCTATCGTGCAATTGACGATGGTGGAAGCTTGCCCCGTAAAAACCTGATTATAACAACTACAAAACATAACATCACGCCTGTATTTCCCCGAAGGAGTAGGCAGAGGTGTAATAGTACACCCACATTTCGCCAGTTATGTTATAGTACCATGTAATAGGGGGCGAGCCTATTGCCATTGACCGGGCACAAATCCAGACTCCGGGCTGCTACTGAGAATTTTCTAATGAAAAACCTGATTATAACATTTAGGTAACACAGATGCTGGGCAAGGCATTCCACTCCTTAGCGGTACGCATAACAAAAGTTCCAGAAATAGGTACGTTTCATGCGTAAAGGTGGAATATCTCTAAGGGTGGTGCATCGCCATGCCTCTGGTCGTGCAATAATGGAATGTGCTAGGAGGAAATCAATTATGCATAATTCTAATCAAACCAAATCAAATTAAATATTTATTACTGAACACAGGTATTCCAATTAGGTACCTACATTGCAAGATGTTGGGTGAATTCTCACATTATTATTCTATCAAACCATTTTTTTAAAGTATATCGATGTAGTTTCTTGCCGGTTCTTTTTCCATTTGGAACCGTGCAAAAAGAGTCAAACGTTTCAATAGTGCTTGTAATTAGTTATATTTGATTTTTGTTCCATATGGTGCCGGAAACAAAGAATAACACCACCCCTTCTCTTCTCGTGGGTGTCGTAAAAGGCGACTATGGGGTTCACCAGAAGATGGGCAGCAGCGTTCTCTGAGTATTTATTCAACTTACTGCGATCGCCAATCCGTCTTCCAAACGTGGTGAATATGGCATATCCCCCCTTTTGCAGGAGGTCGATATCCATCAGCGCTGTGTAGTGGCTTGATCTGTTACACAGCAACATGCTGAGTGGGAACCTCATTGTCGCGGCTACGGCGTGCAATTGGCCGGTTGTCTTGAGAAATAACGAAGATATTTTATTTTTATTATGCAATTTTAGGTGCGGTCGACCGTACGTCAGTGGTAACAGTTTGGCTCTGACGGCGCCTTTATTTCGTAAGCAGTAAGGGCGGTTTTCAGACTTGGGTGTTGCCACTGTCATGCGGTCAACTATACTTTTCTTATATTTTGTATCGACTGTCCCTTCTTAATTTTTTACCTATGTGTCTTTTGTTTTTAATTTCTATGTAACCCCACCTATAAGTTGCCTGCTTGTGTTTATCACTGTGTTTTAAATGTTGCGCGTCGTTAACTGTGACAATAAACTATTTTTCTTTCTTTCTTTCTTTCTTTCTTTCAGCTAAAATTATGATTATTCTCACATTATTATTATATCGAACCATTTTTTCAAGTACATCGATGTAGTTTCTTGTCGGTTCTTCTCCATAGAATCCATCATTTGAAACCGTGCAAATACAGTCAAACTTTTCTAAAGTGCCTGCAAATAGATCTATTTGAAATAAAAACATTAAGGGTCCGGCGAAAGGGACGAGCAACTACGATTCGAGGCGACGGCAAAACTCGGCCCAAATAATGCTATCTCCGTTTGACTGAGGGAGGTGCGCGCGGGGTGAGGCGCGCTTATATGTGTGTGTAGCCGCGGCTACGCATGCATGACGGCTCGTAATTATCTAATAACATTTGTAATTATGAAAGATGTTTATGATTTGCGTTATTATTATTTATTTTTTTGGAAAATCGCTAGAAAATGTACTTATTAGTAATGCGTTTTGAGGAAATTTATCTGCGACGCTTAGATCACAAGATATCTTACATCTACTAGGTACTCTGCGTCTAGGATTGGATTATAATACAAAATCATTTAAAAATACGATACAATAATGGTTAAAAAAAAGGTAAAATTGGTTTTATTTAATTAAACTAAAAATAAAATATGTACATTTAAGTTCATAAAAAATATGTACTCAAGTACGACATAATTGAGTAGGACCATGTAAAAATGATAGATGAAAGATGAAGATATGATGAAAGCAGTGATACGCAACGCTTGAACGCTTGCCTTCCATGCAGGAGGTTGCTCGTTCGATCCCGGCCCGCACCTCTGACTTTTCGGATTCATTTGCGGATCAGAATGTTATTATCACTTGCTTTAACGGTGAAGGAAAACATCGTGAGGAAACCTGCACACCTGAGAGTGCTCCATACAGTTCTCGATGGTGTGTGTAGTCCGCCAACCCGCACTAGGCCAGCGTGGCGGACTAAGGAGAGAAGAGATACTGAGAAGAGGCCCGTGCCCAGCAGTGGGACAGTAATGGGCTGATTATGTTTATGTATGTAAAATCAAATAATATAAAGAGCGCACTTACACGTCGAAGTTATGTTTATTCAAAGACATAACATAACAACATAACATCACGCCTGTATTTCCCCGAAGGGATAGGCAGAGGTGTAATAGTACACCCACATTTCGCCAGTTATGTTATAGTCCCATGTAACAGGGGGCGAGCCTATTGCCATTGACCGGGCACAAATCCAGACTCCGGACTGCTACTGAGAAAGTCCTAATGAAAAAACCCAATAACACTTTGCCCGACCCGGGAATCGAACCCAGGACCCCACGCTCAGCAGTCGCGCTTGCAACCACTAGACCAACGAGGCAGTCAAAGACATGCTAATAATAACAATAACGTAATGATAATTATGTTTATTATGTTCATTGATTATTGTTATTAAACATTTTATCCACCTATTCAACCAATACCTACAAATCAATTCGCGATGTTGTTAATAGTCGCATGTGGGTAGGGTTGTCTGATCAAGAAAAAGAAAACCTGGAGAAAATTACGGACATTTGCGGAAAAATCCGGACACTTTCTCTAATTTCGCGGCATGTCGATTTATTACGTGAAGCCATTGCATTTGTAATGCGGGTACGGGCAGGTGAAGTTAAAGTGAATAAGTTCCAGCAACTTGGAATTCCGGACAAAGGTCCAGACCGGACATGAAAATTCTGTATGTATGGCAACCCTACGTGTGGGATGTACGTTATTGGGTTCCCAAATCCGCTGAAACACAGTCCCCTGGGCTGTGCCACTTTCAGAATTTCCTGTTTCGGTTAAAAAGATACAGCCCTGTGGAAGACAGACCGACGGACAGATGGCGTAGGCAGAGCAATAGGGTTATAAATCAAAAGAGTACGACTTTGTAATCAACAGGAAGGGACTCATTTTGAGCATTTGATAAATTGATTAAATTTGTATCAAAAATGTTAAAATTCATGGTCTTCCTTTTATTTGTGACTATGTTATTTAGCAAAAAATAATCCTTATGATGAAGCCTTTTGATCGGTATGATAAAGCTACAGGGTGATTATTTTTCTCATGTAACGGGTTCGATTTCCGGTTCAACCGTGTAGTTATTTAAATATCTATGAATGCAGTTTAAATTGTTTTTTTAAATTCAAATAATGTCTTCTTTCAGTAAAATGTTCCATCTACAATATTCAAGGTACTTTCCCTCCATGTGGCATATCCGAGGGACGCCCTGTATATTTATTTGTCGAGGTTAGCCAAAATATTCGTTTTGTTTTGATTTAATTGTGCGTGAAAAGTCCCGTAAATAAAGTTCAACTTACCAGTTGTCAAGAAATAAAATGCACTGCAATAGTTTTGTTTATTATTAGCACAGACATAGTAAAAAATATAGTCGAAGTGCTCTGAACAATCATAGTGAAGCCAACAAAACCGTGCTTCTCAATGTACAAACTAGCTCTCATGCACAATGTTGGGCTAGTCCACAAATTCAAAGTCGCTCAGCCAGCTATGCTTGGAGTTTCTTTGAAGGATAAAATCCGTAACGAGATTATCCGGAAAAGAACCGGAGTGACCGACATAGCTTGTAGGATCAGTAAGCTGAAGTAGCAGTGGGCTGGCCATGTCTGTCGAAGGACCGGTGACCGCTGGAGCAGACGAGTCCTTGAGTGGAGACCGCGAATCGGCAAACGTAGCGTAGGGCGCCCCCCCGCCAGGTGGTCCGACGACCTGAAGAACGTGGCTGGGGGGGACTGGATGCGGAAGACAGAGGACCGAGTGTTGTGGCGCAACTTGGAAGAGGCCTTTGTCCAGTAGTGGACTGCGATAGGCTGAGTTGATGAAGTTTAAAGGATACTTTACTGGGTCTTAGTAACAAATTTTCATATAATTGTTAGGAAAATGCCGCGGCGGGCAGCTTTGTTAGAGCTGATAACGAGTTTACAGAGAATCGCTCTTTTATCAAAAATAACATGGTTACAGAATATCCGTGACGTCAGCTATCTTCATCCTCGCATATGAATATTTATTAAAATTCAAATTAAATTAAATTATTTATTCATCATACAAATTTTTTCACAAACAATAAAAAGGTTCCCTGGCTCCCAAACTAGGTTATTACCTGTGACTTGGGAGTCAGTGTTCCTCCAAAAATTATTTTTTACATATGTATGTACGTAGTAAACAAATGTCGGTAGAATAAAAATAGGAAAATGAAATGAAAAATCCTAGTAGGTAGGCAATTATACAATATTGATTTACTTCAAACTAGATTTTTCAAATTAAGTTTTTTGATTCAAACTAGATTTACAATCATCTGAAGTATAAGTTGTGTGAGAGTGGGATGAGTTAGTGTATGAAAGTGTGGGGAAGGGGGCTGAATGTGGTTGTGGGAGTGCGTGTGTATATGCGAGTGTGAGTGTTTGTGTAGTATTTTTAAGTTGGAGAGAGAAGTAAATCTTCTATTTCATCGTAGTTTTGTTCCATCAACCAAGTTTTCACTGTGCTTTTACATCGATGTAAGTTAAGCTTGTGTATTGAGAGTAATTTATTTATTGTGTTGTAGAGTTTTTGACTGAGATAGTAGAACTGGTGTTCTGCGAAGGTGGTAAAATGTCTTATAGCTGGGAAAACAATATCAGCTCGACGTTTTGTGGTGATTTCCATTGGCACACGATGTTTTCTCAGTATACATTGGAGCACAAACAGTTTTCTAACTGACAAAACTTTGCAGTCCATGTAAAGCGCCGTCGTAGGGTATCTGTAGGGCTTGCAGAACATAACTTTGAGAACGGCCCTTTGCGCTCTTTCTAATTTAAGAAAGTGGGTCTTGCAAGCGCCACCCCATGCTGACACACAATAAGCAAGTATTGATTGACAGAGCGAGTAGTATACTAACATGAGAGTATTTGAGCCTGCTGAATCGCGTAATTTTTTAAATATGTAGATAAGTTTTCGCGTCCTTGCCACTAAGTTGTCAATATGAGTATACCAATTAAGATTTTGGTCAATCAACACGCCTAGGTACTTTACATTAGGTGCAAGTGCCAGTGGAGGACATGTACAAGAGAGATGGTTTGAGCGCCCAGGACAGGTGTGAGCCTTGATAAGTAATGGTATTTTTGGCTGGGTACGGATACTAATTGAAAACTGCACTATTTTAGTTTTCTCTGCATTTAGGGTTAGTAAACTTTTAGTAAGCCAATCCATGACCATATTTAGTGCTTCTTGAGCAAATTGTTCGGTTTCTTTCCAGTTATTGCCGTATATTAACAAAGCTGTATCGTCAGCATAGGTAAACACGGAACAGTTAGTAAGGGGGAGTGAGCACAGCTCATTTATGTAGATGAGGAAGAGTGTAGGACCAAGAATGCTTCCCTGAGGGACTCCATATTCGATTCTGGCCCTGTCACTAATTACTTCACCTATTTTAACATGCTGATATCTATTGTTAAGGTAACTCGCAAAAATTTCTAGTGCAATGCCACGTATACCTATGCGTTCTAATTTCGACAGGAGTTATGGGACAGAGACAGTGTCAAAAGCTTTAGAAATATCTAGGAAAATTCCAAGGCACTTCTGTTTTTTATCCATGTGCTTAGCTGCCTTTTCGGAGAGAGCAATAACCGCATCTTCTGTGGAAATACCGGCTCTAAAGCCGTATTGATTTTCCGATAGCTGATTATTGGCTCGGAGGTAGCTAAGCAGACGGGAATTTAAGATTTTCTCCAGAATTTTGGACATTGTTGGTAAGACTGATATTGGTCTATAATTATTAACACTGTCTCTGCTCCCCCCCTTATGAATAGGGTGCACTAGGGCTATTTTGAAGGCGTCGGGAAAAATACCACAAGAGATTGTGAGATTGCAGATGTGGGTGATGTAAGGTACTAGGATCTTACGCGTTAGTTTCAAAACGTTGGTAGGAATACCGTCAATTCCCACAGCTGAATCTGATTTTAAGTTATTTATAATTCGGTCAACTTCTGAATTGTCGGTCTCTAGAATGCATATAGAATTGCTTGCTGATTTTGGACTGGAGTTGGTCGACAAGTTCGTGGTGCGCTGTTGTATTTTAGTGGCCAAGTTATTTCGCAGATTCACGAAAAACGTATTGACTTGGTTTGCCGATCTATGTTCGTCTATTTCAGTTTTTAGGAGTTCGCTAGGTGGTGTTGGTACAGTTTTGGTATTTGTTATAGTTTTTATTAAGTTCCAGGTAGCTTTAAGATCATTCTTTCTTTTTGTAAATTCAGCCTTCTCATAGATTATTTTTAGTTTCCGTAACAAACCGTTGCAGAAATTGCGGTAACGAGTGTATGTTATTTTCAAGATAGGATTATCTGGCTGCGATTTCAAAGTTTTGTGCATTTTGTCTTTATTTACTAAATAATCGTGTAAATAATAACATAATAAATATCGCCTGATTTACAAAACTAAGACTTCTGAATAGGCTGGACACAAAGAGTTTTACGACGGAAAAGTAATAAAATCATGAAATATAAGATGTACCTAGATGAAACAGTTCCCTGTAACAGCCGACAGTCCCGTGCCATGATTTTTAAGAATATTGCAAATCTCTCGGAAAATATCTATAAATTCAATGCGTGTTTTTTATGTAGGTACTAAGTTTACAGAATACTTTTCTAGCCTTTATATCAATGTACTTATAAATTACAACATAGTGAATATCGTTAGGAACTTCCTCTCTCTCTGAGGCCCTGGCCACCGATAACTTAATGAACTTGAATCTTTTTTTAACATTATAGAATGGCGAAACGAGCTAAAGGTCCACCAGGGGGCCTAGTACGAGTTTGACACTTACGAATACTTTAATAGTTTTCGTCGACTTTCATTCGTAAATCAGTATTTCCTCCTTGTATCCGCCAGGGGCGCTACTGATCTATGAATTAAAGTCGACGAAAACTATTAAAGTAGGTATTCGTAAGTGTCAAACTCGTACTAGGCCCCCTGGTGTAAGCGGAAACCTTTGCCCATCCTTTGCCCATAACAACTGCAATACCACCTAGACTGTTGCCTAAATGGTACCGCAAGTCGGTTGGCCAAAATAAGACGTGAAGATGGAAAGTCTCATGTGATTTTTATTTCACCGGCACCCGTACCCTTCACACCGAAAAACAGCAATGCAAGCATCACTGTTTGGCGGAGAAGTAGGTACGGTAGTAGTACTGCCCCGGAAGAGCTTTTTCACAAAGGAGCTCTACTACTACTAAAACTCCCGATGCATAGTGGCTACTATTTTACATATTTATATATGTTTTTATTTTTTGTTTGTGTAATAAGTATATAAAAATGGTTAGACGTGTAAATAAAAGTATAGATGGATGAATGACATATAGAACCGAATAAATATTGTAGAATTCCCCGATATTGTATTTAATCAAACTTCCTAAGTAGGTACCTACTACATCTTATGACACGTATGACGTAGTACAGTATCATCAAATGCCACTATTTGCCAAAATACGACTAATAGTGGATCATACATACAACATATATACATAGGTACTTAAAAATATAAAAAAACATGGACTCTGAGAACCTTTGACTTAATTGTACTGAACCCTACTTTTACGTACCTAGTCGTGTAGTAAAATATATTATTATTATAAAACGGGATTGGCAAGCGGGGATCTCTTATTCTGGCAATATACTATGTATTTATTATAAATAAAATTCTTTTTTTTTTATTTATTATTTCGTATGCCAATCCTTTCAGCGAACACCGAAAGACCTTCGTTTTATCCCGGGAAGATATCCAGTTCCCGAGGGATGCGCGATAAACGATATCCACGCGGGCGAAGCCGCGAGCATAGGCTAGTAATACAAGAAACTCAACGCACGATAATCGTCAAACACTGAGAATATTTAAATATGCTACTACAAGTGCGCGTGCACCGAGAAGGGTAGCGTGTGGCCTCTTGCCCTGACTGTGAGTACTGTGACTCTTGTGCATGTGTGCGCCGTGTGCTGGCTCCGCCCCATAATTAGAGCGCGATAGCAATAATATCCACTCAGAATATGGTAAAAATTTGATTGTGAACGTGAATACCAAGAAACATGAATGAAAAGTTAATGTTTTATCCATTTGTTGTTGTTATTCTAAAAATTGATTATATAAGCTATGTTTCTAGCCCAAAAATACTTAAAATATCATTGTTTTTAATACGAAACAAATAAGATGAAAACTCTTCGAAAATGTCGTAAAAATGTGCAAAATGAAATTTGCTTACATTTCATTTTGGGTTAGAATTTTGAAAATAAATCGACGTAAGCACCTAGATAATCACTATCCGAGTCAGAATAATGAAAAAATATGGTGAAAATATGTTAGAATTACAAATGATTTCGGTATTCAGTTTGTATGGGCAAACCGAGGTACGCCGCCCCCTTAGCTGCCAAAAAATTGCAAGAAAAACCGACATTGTAATGCATAAGCTTGTCAAAATTTATTCAAAAAACTAAATAACAATGGGTGACATTCAAAGAACATGATAATGCCATACATACTTTTAACACAAACAAGTCAGTTGTCAGTCTTCATACAACAATACACGCTTCAACGGCAAGCGCGCCAGACGTAGGTTTAATACAGCTTTGCATACAAATTAATTCGGCACCTAAATCGGATTACAGCCTACTTTTGTACGTAAATTTAACGAAACAACCCTCCAGGGTGATCAAATTGGACATGAAGTTAAAATTTTCCTACCCACGCGACATCTTTTGATTAGAAAAATGAGGTCTGATAAAATTAATTGGGAAGTTTTTAACTCTCGTTTTTAGGGTTTTGTTTCTGAAGGTTGCTAGCGGGACCCTATTACTAATCCTACGTCGTCAGTCCGTGAGTTTGACTGGCAGTGCTGTATCTTCACAAAATATGACGTATTCAAAATAGTAAAAAGTCTAAAGCCCCATGCTAAAAACCAAAAAAGTTCATTTTATCAATGTATTTTGCAAGTACTACCTCAAAGTTAGTAAATCATATAAGTGTTAGCCTCATTAAAGCGCATACTCTTTGGTTAAATTATAAAAAGAAGACATTTGTGATGCTACAGAAAGAACCTATGGTCGATTGAGTCAAGTATTTGGAAAAGCAAAAGAGTGATTTATCTAAGCATTTTTTTTTTTTTTTTTTACTTATGTTAAAGAAGCGTGATGCCATGTTATACGTCTAAAACTCATACGTACTGCTCATAGAAATCTAAATATATTATTACTTATATAATTATGATAAATATATGATTTACTTACTAATTTACAGCTCTGCTGCTATGGATCTAAAGAGGAAATCCCTTTCCAAGTAAACTTACGGGAAAAAAGCGTGATGCCATGTATTCGTTTCAAACTCGTACAATACATACTGCTGCTGTTATTTCACAGTATTTAAGGCCATTCTATTGGCATGGTTAACAATCGTTATATCCTCACTTGATAGAATTTTGTCAATTTGTTCTTAGTTAGAAACCAGCTGATGCATATTTTTTTTAAATCTTTGACTTCCAAATTTGTGTTAAAAATAATTGAACGAAGTTAATTGTCCCGCTGAAACATCTGTCAGAATTAATTGTGAAGTTTTTAACTTTCTTTTTTTTTCGTTCGAATTTGGAATTGTTTTTAATTGAGTTCCATTTAAAGTGAATGCTACAGGGTAACCCGCGAAATTAAAATTTTTTGACGTTTTTTGAAAATTGTAGCTTTATTTCGCGTTGTATATCGGTCAAAATGTGATTGCAAAAAAAGTCAAAATATTTGAATTTCGCGGGGTACCCTGTAGCATTCACCTTAAGGCTTCCATCTGTCCATCAATTAAACTGTTGAAACTGAAAAAAAAAATTAGAGTAAGAAACCATTGACGAAGAGTTTAGTTTTGTTAATTATTTACAGGCAACATAGGAGTGCCAAAGAATAGTGTCAGCAGCAGCCCGGAATCTGGATTTGTGCCCGGTTTATGACAATAGGCTCGACCCCTATTACATGGGCTTATACATAGAAATATAACTGGGCTTATAACATAACTGGCGAAATGTGTGTGTATTATGCACCTCTACCTACCCCTTCGGGGAATATAAGCGTGATGATTATGTAGCATGGGGACGCTTCGTAGTCTAATAATAATTATTTTAGATGTCTCCTCAACGACTAAAGTTACAAACCAATTATTGTAACAATAATCAAGTCAGCTTCTTTACTTTAAACCTCGCAATCGTTACTCTAAATCATAACATATCTCATTCATTCCGATTACAATATTTGCGTATGGTAATTGTAAACGTGTTGGATATCGCAGACAAGGAAATTATTAATAAGAGCAATTTATTATTCAATTATTTAATTCACCTTTAAAAAGCGCTCATAATTAGTTTAAGTGGTTTCATAATAAGTTAAGTCAACGGTCAAACTCACAAACCAATTACTGTAGCAATAATAAAGTCAGCGTCGTTACTTTAAACCTCGCCATCGTTACTCTAAGTCATAATACTATATCTCATTCATTCCGATTACAATATTTACGTCATATTTATCATGGACGTGTTTGATATTGCAGATTTATTACTATAAGTAGTATTTAATTATTTGAATTCACGCCTATAACAAGTGTCTCCTCAACGGTTAAACTCACAAACCAATTATTGCAGCAATAATAAAGCCAGGTTCGTTAAATAAAACCTCGCCATCGTTACTCTAAGTCATAAAATATCTCATTCATTTCGATTACAATATTTACGTATGGTAATCGTGAACGTGTTGGATACTGCAGACTTTATTCTGCGCAATTTATTCTGCGTACACTCTCAGGGGCGCATTACGTACGTGACGGGTACGTGACGGAGGTTTATGTGTAGCGTGGTTTTGACTGTGTGTTTGTATGATAGATATTTCTTTTTTTGTTTTTGATTGGATTAACTTGTGGAGTTCCTTGAATTTCCAGGCGTATTATTTCATGGTTTGTATTTTTATAACTTCTACAGTTATAAACCTAAGTAAATGAAATTTTGTAAAAAAAATGGTTTAGATATAGATCTCAATTTTAAAAGAATAAAAAAAATCTTGATAACCTATTTTAGGGGTGGTGCCCATACATGTGAAATGGGGATGTTTTTTTTTTTCACTGCACCCCACCTTTGGCGTACCATTGAATAGGTCTACTAAAATGAAGGTAATGTTTCATACATAATTTTTTATCAGGTATACCATCTGCGAAATACAGTTCGCCAAAGTGGCTTGCAATGTGTCCCCCCCCCTGCCATTTCTAAACTATGCAACGTAGAAACTTATAGTATTCCACATTGATAGACCTTTATAAAAACTCTCTTTTTAAATTATTTAGAGTATAATTCACATTTACAGCAATCAAAGTTCAAACAGTAGGTATACAGGGTGGGTATGACAATACGACGATAAATAAAACCACGAATAGAGTATCACGTCCTGTGTTGTCATATCCACGTTGTATAATAAAAAAATATAAGTCATATAAAGTAAAAAAAAGCGTAAGCAAGCGTGGATGAAACAAGCACGCATAGAGCTGTTTGCGTGTGTTCAAGACAGTATAATAGCGTAGAAGTTAACGGTGACGTTTTTTTTTTCAGTTAACTCCCCGGCAGCCAAGCGCGCAACGACGCTACTCGCAACCCGTCACGACTGTCCAATCCAGAAACACTGGGTGGACAGAGTGATAGGTAAGATAAAGTGATTACCTACCTGGATGATCACTCACTTCTTCTTCACTCACTGTAATACCTACTAACATAGTTTTAAGTTAATGGTTTTTATAATAAAAATAAAAAAAAATTTTTTTATGCTGCGTACTTTTGACTTATGATAAAAATGACAAAAAATACCATGCAATTTAAAAAAAAAATCTAAATTACACTTTAAATTTAAAAATAATTTACTCAGCCACACAACATTATTTTACAAAATACATAATATCTATATACATACTTTTTTTTTCTTTTTTTTTATTAAAGAATATCCTACAACAATATCAAGGAAAAAAAAAACTTCAGTGTACATGGGCGAAGTGATCAGCTAAATAACCCATTTCAACATAAAATAATAAATAACATTATAATAAAACAAAGTTTAACCAATTTAAATAATATACGCGATTTAATCCGGTTGAACTTTGTTTTATTATAATGTGTAGTGATCGCGAAAACGAAACCTTAGAAGTTATTAATAAATAACATCTTTCAAAAAAATGACACGCAGACCATGTCGCGTGCTTTCACTAGCACTACGAAATAAGCCGCGGCAATATTTCGTCATTATCCGTGAAGAATGGGCGCTGGTCTCCTGTTCCTTCGCAGCTAAATTCTCATTATAACTGGGGAGACGAGTAAATAAACACAAATGTCACCGTCGCATTATTAAGAATTTTTATTATAAACTATACGAAGGGTGAAAACTAAGAGTAAAGAAATACTACGTCGTATTCTTTTCATTTTTGTTGGCTGGAATTTGTTATTCTACTAGTGGTGTAAACCTTTTAAGGGGTCATCGTATTCATCATTATGAAACCAAGCATGAAATCCCGAAAAAGAATAACTGTTCGTTATGCATAGTGGATAAAATCCGAAACCGAAACGAGATTATTCGGAGAAGAACCGGAGTGACCGACATAGCTTGTAGGATCAGTAAGCTGAAATGGCAGTGGGCTGGCCATGTCTGTCGAAGGACCGATGGCCGCTGGAGCAGACGAGTCCTTGAGTGGAGACCGCGAATCAGCAAACGCAGCGTAGGGCGCCCCCCCGCCAGGTGGACCGACGACCTGAAAAACGTGGCTGGGGGGGACTGGATGCGGAAGGCAGAGGACCGAGTGTTGTGGCGCAACTTGGGAGAGGCCTATGTCCAGTGGACTGCGATAGGTTGAGTTGATGATGCATAGTGATTGTCAGAACATACGCAGCAATGAACATTGAAAACAACATGGTTGCGATAGCGAGCGAGTTACACAATTTGGCAACAGGGATTACATAACATAATAACATAATCACTGTCCCACTACTGAGCACGTGCCTCTTCTCAGAATGAAAAGGATAAGGTCTTAGTCCACCGCACCGGCTTAGTGTGGGTTAGTAGACCACACACCGGCAGTAGGGATATAAAAAATGTCTTGCCTGCTGCTTTGCGCCAGCTGTGCAGCTAAACCAGCTATGTTAGTTACCACAGCTGTGCCAGCTACGCCAACGGTGCCAGCTACGCCAGTTGTGCCAGTTACTCAAGCATACCAGCTACGCCAGCTGCGGTTGGGCAGCAGACTACCCCAAGTTCACCACTCACAGGCCCCATCCTGGCGTAAGTTTCGCCCTCACGGTCCGTGTAGAGAAGCCAAGACCCTCGGTCCCAAAAGAAGGCGTGAGAATACTACTCAGCGAGCACTCCTTTTGGGGTTAGAAAATCGACGGGGGCGGGAAAGGACACAGTCCCCCCGCTGCCTGCCCAATGGCAGGGTGAGTGCACAACGGGCCCGCCTCTGCTCCTCCACTGTGTTCTCTGCTGGCATCAGAAAGACACTTGGAGCAACTCCCCATTGGCCCAGATCGGACCCCTCCCGTGACAGAATATTCGCTATGGGCACTAAGGTCCCCGGTTCAAAGGAGAGTTATTGCCCGTGCTGTTCCGTCCAAACGTATCGAGAAGGATTAGCAGCCGTGTGCCTGAGCACAGGACGAGGTTTTCTGGCCCAGCACCCTAGTATAAACAGACCCTGTCTTCTATTAAACTTACTAAGCTAGTTCCATTTATAATGGAATATTTACTGTATTAATTATGAATTTAGAAATCAAATGAATTTTAATATTTCGTGTATAGATATTTTAGCTGATTGTCATCAGTCCTTAAAAATCCAGATTGAAATCTGAATAAAGTCCTCTCTATTACTCACTTAAGTCCCGTTTGTATTTAAGTTCTAGCCTAAACTTAATACAAGCACGTAAACTAATAAGCAATCAACTCGTACGAAACTAAAAATAATTTTGAATAAAATATTTAAAATCCAATTTTCCTTCGCAATTCTCAATTTCAGATGCGCAAAGAAAACTCAAGAGCGTTCTTTTATAAGAGACGCTTTTTTCGTTGTTTTCATTCTATATTGTTCGCACGATATCCCTCCTACGTTGGTTGGTTACAAATTTAAGGTAAACATAAGAGTTTACTATGGTAAAATAAAATATTTGTGAACATGCCCTATGAAAGACAATAGTTTTGTGTAAACAGTAATCATGGGGCTTAAAGTCGGAGGTAATTTGACAACATTGGGTTTCCGTATCAAGGTTTTCCCTAAAGGGTGTGGAGGTTATACTGACTGAGGAAGAAAAGACCAACCGCATTTCCTCTTAATGCATTCTTATTTTTCTTCCGTTTTCTAGTCACACATCACTCTTTATATTTAAATTATCTTCTCTCTAGTTGCAGGTCTGCTGCGCTGGAAGAAATTTCTTTTACAGATATGCAGTACCTTTGCGATCAAGTGTCTTTTTAGGGTTCCGTACCCGAAGGGTGATAAACGGGACCCTATTACTCTCGCTACGCTGTCCGTCCGTCCGTCCGTCTGTCTGTCACAAGGCTATATCTTTTGAACAGTAATAGGTAACCGGTTGAAATTTTCTCAGAATATGTGTTACTATGAGGTGTATCACGACAAATACTAAAAACAATAAAAAGTCTAAAACCAAAGGGGGACCCCCATACAAGAAACCTCAAAAAACATGCATTTTTTTCAACGTTTTTGTTCCTGCTCTATCTTCAAAACGGTAATATATACCAGCGTCAAACTTGGTCAGATTATAGTGCATATTATGTAGTTTAGCAACAAATACTACAATACTAAAAATAAGACAAACATAGACATATGTGGTGGTACCTGCGTAAGAAAGACATGCAAAAGTGCATATTTCGCGCACTGTGCGTTGATGTCTTTTTGTAAACTCTCGTAAATTAAATCAGTTTTTATTGGGTATCAGGTCGTTGAGAGGTACGGAACCCTTACTGCGCGAGTCCGACTCGCACTTGGCCGGTTTTCATATTTTACCTTAGTTTATCTTTATAAGTTAAAAAAAAAACCAGTCAAGTGTGAGTCGCACTCACGCAGTAAGGGTTCCATACCGCCTATTGACCTGATACCACATAGAAATTGATTAAATTTACGAGAGTTCATCAAAATACATCAACGTACCATGCGTGAAATATGAATTTTTGCAACTCTTTTTTACGCAGGTTCCACCACATATATCTATGTTTGCCCTATTTTTAGTATCTGTTGCTAAACTACATAGTATGCACTATAATCAGATCAAGTTTGAGCCTGGAATGTATTACCGTTTTGAAGATAGAGTAGGAACAAAAAAGTTAAATAAAATGCATGTTTTTTGAGGTTTCTAAATATATATGTTTTTTTTTAGAATATACAACTTTTTGAAAAGCTGTCTTCTAGAAGACAAAACTATCAAATAACTTTTCCACCAAACAGAACAGCTCTTCTAAACAAAAGTGTATTTTGTATGGCCCCTCGAGTTTATAACCATTTACCTAGAATGATACATGATATTGAAAGTACGAATATGTTTAAAAATAAAATTAAAAACATTCTTTTAATGAAGGGGTACTACAGCGTTACCGAATATGTAAATGACAAATTATGATATGAAATTCAGACATTGTATAATTGACATTTTTTGGTACTGAACTTGGACATAGTAATGTGATATTGTATAATTGACATTTTTTTCTTCTAATTTTGACTTTTATGATGTATGTGTAAATTTGCATGCCGTAAGGTTGAATATGGTGATACTAAATGTAATTTTTATTTTTAACATCAAATGTAATTTTACCCATATTTCGCAAATAAATTGATTTGATTTGATTTGATTTCTTGTACGGCCCCCTTTGGTTTAAGATTTCATTTTATTTTTAGTGTTTTTCGTGATAGTGGTCATAGCAACACATACTCTTAGAAAATTTCAGCCAGCTAGCTATTACCATTCAAAAGATACAGCCCTGTGACAGACAAACAGACGGGCGCACAGCGTAGCGAGAGTAATAAAGTCCGTTTGGCACCCTTCGGGTACGGAATCCTAAAAAGATAGAGATAAAAAAATCTTTACATGTTGAAGCATAAAGCTGATACGAAAATAAATCAACAATGTCATAAACCGCACTGGTCGAGCTATTTCCCGTCACGTTTCTCCCCCATTTCCTATGTCCTCAGTTCCCGTCAAATGAATCGCAGATATTTGGCTCACCACAACATGGCCGTAGTCGTTAGCCTCCCGCTGCAAATTGAACTTCTGATTTTATATGAACCACAAACGTCAATTGCATTCGAGCAACCGATTGCTGAGACTGCTTTCCTGTTCACGGCACTAAAAATGTGGTCTCGTGAGATGACTTCTGTTTTTCAGGAGAACGTGTGCTAAGGGTAGTATGCCACTGGTTAAATAAATATCTTTGTCCAATCTCTTTGTCCAACCAATGTTCTTTCATGATCAATGTACATAAAACATTCGATGAAAAGCATCCAATTTCTTTGATCAAAGTCACATTGGACAAAGAAATTTGACCAGTGGCGTATCACCTTAATATCTGGAAAAAGATAAAATTCTGATTAAAATTAAAATGATCTTCTTTTTTTATTCCCACTGGTAAAAGACCAGTGACAGAGAAGTTAAGTAGCAACAGACTGTCATGGTATGGACATGTCAATCAATCAACTCAGCCTATCGCAGTCCACTGCTGGACATAGGCCTCTCCCAAGTTGCGCCACAACACTCGGTCCTCTGCCTTCCGCATCCAGTCCCCCCCAGCCACGTTCTTTAGGTCGTCGGTCCACCTGGCAGGGGGGCGCCCTACGCTGCGTTTGCCGATTCGCGGTCTCCACTCAAGGACTCGTCTGCTCCAGCGGCCATCGGTCCTTCGACAGACATGGCCAGCCCACTGCCACTTCAGCTTACTGATCCTACAAGCTATGTCGGTCACTCCGGGTCTTCTCCGGATAATCTCGTTACGGATTTTATCCTTCAAAGAAACTCCAAGCATAGCTCGCTCCATAGCTCGCTGAGCGACTTTGAACTTGTGGACTAGCCCAACTGTCAGTGTCCACGTCTCACCGTAAGTCATGACAGGCAGGACGCACATCATTCCTCATTCCTCTTGATCACATGGACATGTGATCAAGAGGAATGAGGAGCACGTTACGAGGAAAGTTTTAAGTATGAATGTGGATGGCTATAAGAAAAGTCGTAGACCGAAGAAAACATCCATGGATGGATTGTGTGAAAGATGATATGAATAGAAAGAAACTTAACACGGAGATGACGGCTGATAGAGATGTATGGAAGAAAAATACATGCTGCGCCGACCACAAATATATTGGGATAAGGGCAGGAGGACGATGACTGGTAAAAGGCTACTATGAAATTATATTAATACTAGCTTTTACCCGCGGCTCCGCTCGCGTTAAATTCTGCTAACCCACGTCAGTCCAGTCCAGTCCAATCCATTCCAGTCCAGTCCACTGTCCCACTGTCCCGCTGTCCCGCTGCCCCACTGCCCCACTGCCCCACTGCCCCGCTTTCCCGCTGCCCCAATGCCCCGCTGCCCCATTGCCCCGCTGCCCGCTGCCCCACTGCCCCGCTGCCCCGCTGCCCCGCTGCCTCACTGCCCCGCTTCCCCTCTGCCCCGCTGCCCCACTGCCCCGCTGCCCAGCTGCCCCGACGACCCACTTCCCCGCTACCCCACTGCCCCACTGCCCGCTGCCCCTCTACCCCACTGCCCCGCTACCCCACTGCCCCACCGCCCCGCTACCCCGCTGCCCCACTGCCCCGCTGCCCAGCTGCCCCGCTACACCACTGCCCAGCTGCCCCGCTGCCCCACTGCCCCGCTGCCCCACTATCCCACTGCCCCACTGCCTGCCTGCCCCGCTGGCCCACACTGCCCCGCTACCCCACTGCCCCAGTGCCCCACTGCCCCGCTACCCAACTGCCCCGCTGCCCCTCTATCCCACTGCCCCACTGCCTGCACCGCTGCCCCCCAATGGCCCGCTTCCCAATGGCCCCGCTGCCCCGCTGCCCCACTGTCCCGCTGCCTCACTGCCCCACTGCCCCGCTGCCCCACTGCCCCGCTGCCCCACTGCCCCGCTGCCCCACTGCCACAATGCCACACTGCCCCGCTGCCCCGCTATCCCACTGCCCCACAGCCCTGCTGCCCAGGTAACCTACTGCCCCGCTGCCCCCTGCCCACTGCCCCACTGCCCCGCCAACACACTGCCCCGCTGCCCCACTACCCCACTGCCCCGCTGCCCCACTGCCCCAATGCCCCGCTATCCCACTACCCCACTGCCCCGCTGCCCACTATCCCACAGCCTGCCCAGCTGCCCCACAGCCACACTGCCCCGCCTCCCCACTGCCCCGATACCCCGCTGCCCCCTCGCTGCCCCACTGCCCCGCTGCCCCGCTTCCCCACTGCCCCGCTGCCCCGCTGCACCGGGTAACACGCTGCCCCGCTAACCCACTGCCCCGCTGCCCCACTATCCTACTTCCCCACTGCCCCGCTGCCCCGGGACCCCACTGCCCCGCTCGCACGCTGCCCCGCTGCCCCACGGCCTCGGTGCCCCACTGCCTCGCTGCCCCGCCCCGCTGCCCCACTGTCCCGCTGCCTCGCTGCCCCGCTGCCCCACAACCCCACTGCCCCACTGCCCCGCTACCCCGCTACGCCACTGCCCCACTGTCCCACCGTCCCACTGTCACTGTCCTACTGTCCCACTGTCCCACTATCCCACTGTCCCACGGCCCCACTGTCCCACTGTCCCACTATCTCACTATATCACTAATCACTATCGTCCCGTCCCATGTCCCATGTTCTGTCCCATGTCCCATCCTATGTCCAGTCCCATGTGCCGTCCCACTGTCCTGTCCCATGGCCCGTCTCATGTCCCGTCCCATTTCCCGTCCCATGTTCCGTCCCCTGTCCCGTCCACTGTCCCGTCCCCAGTCCCGTCCCCTGTCCCGTCCCCAGTCCCATCCCCAGTCCCATCCCCGGTCCACTCCATCGTACATTACTATCCGCTCGTGCAAATGCATAGAAGCTTCGATCTGTCGGGTGAGTACGCAACCCACGAATTAATATTTTTGTTTTTTTCTTTCTTTCTTTCTTTCTCAAAACCCATACCAGTTTTTAAGTCAGAACATCAGCTTTCAAACAAAAAAAAAAACATCAAAATCGGTCCAGTAGTTTTAGCGTGATGCTGGAACAAACAAACAAACAAACAAACAAACAAACAGACGTTTACAATTTTATAATAGTTAAGAAGAAGAGCGATAACTTCTCTTTTCTTTCGTAACCACAATTTTACTTGCAATTCATGCGTAGCAACTTTCCGATCAAACTACGCTTTACACTTTGACTTGACTTGACTTTTTTTTAAGTTAACTTTAATCAAATGTACTTTACAGCTTTTGTTTCTGCAGTTAGAAACAGCACAATAAGGCATTTTTGCGGGTTTTTGTTACAGTATTTATAGAAACAAGTCATAAGGCGTGCTGAGAAAGGCTTTGAAATATCCTGCACTATGGTGCAGAGTGCTGCCATGCGCGCCCTGCCCACATGACCATTCTATCTATTTCTGTATTCATAACCTTAGCGTGGGAAAAGCTAAGTTCGTTGGATAAAAATTCAAGGCACGAGAGTTTTACAAACAATCACACCTTCAAATTAATAATATTATTACAGAAAATATCTGGTTGGATTTATATTATCATATTAAATTCTAAAAGGGATTTGCCACGTACACAGTAGGAAGGATCGCGTACATCTGTCGCTTTAACATAAGGGTACTCGTTAAAATTCAACACGGTTCCAAAGTCAGTTTCGTTACTTTGCTGTTGAAGTCATGAGAGACGAGTTGCGAGTTGTGGGAAGTTTTAGTACTGACTGCGTTTTTGGTACTTACAAGTACACAACAAAGATAAGTTTTAAAACATTCCGTATAAACCACTAGTACTTAAGATATTTTTTGAAGTTAGTGCATTTATTACATGTAGACGCCAATGGAGTAGAATGGACCAGAAACTCAGTCTGTGACTACTCATTTTCACCATGATTTTACCTCGGATGATTTTACAGTAATTTGGTTTTATTTTATTATTTTTAACGGATTTACGCGCATTTACGCATGCGCATTAAAAAAAATGCGAATGCGTAAATGCGTTAAAAATAATAAAATAATTAGTAAGGGTAGGCATATCTACATGACTTTGAAGTCGAGTCGGTAAGAAACACTGTTTCTTAATAAGATATCGCTGACGTCACCCAAAGACGTACCAAGTGGATGAGAATTTCGACACCACGAGCAGTGTTCACGGTAGCTTAGTGGCTAAAGCACTGGCGTACTGAGCCAGGAGTCACAGGTTCGAATCCTGCTCGTGAGTGATTTTTTCTTTCCACAATTTAAATTTGGTTTTAATTGTTTTTGGTATAACTTTTTTTTTCTAGTTTGCATTATGTTTGAATATGATAAAACAGAACTCACTAATTTCAGCCGAAAAACGTCCACTACTAGACATAGGCCTCCCGCAAGCATCATCGCCACAACTCTTAAGGTCCGTGTAAATGTAAAATGTTCACAAAAATAATCTACAAAGAGACAAAGTTAATGCTAGAACAACAAATCAAATTACCTTTGAACCTATTTTAAAACTTATATTTTCAACGTTGATGACTGAAGATATTTCTTTCCTTCCTATCAACATCACAGCTGCTTTTGTTCTAAGAGTAAATACTTAGTTACTTATAGCGGATGCTGAGCCCGTAGTTTCTTGTTGGTTCTTGTGGGTAGAATCAACATTCTGAAGTGGCTTCTGAAGATTTAAAAGTACTTGTGAAGAAAGAATTGAATAAGTAAATAGTTGCACTTGTTATCTAAGACTTAAGTAGTTTCTCCTTAATAAAGCTAGACAGAAAGAAGTACGAAATAAAAAGACTTTATTTCTGCGCTCGATTTGACGTACACAACCTAAGACTGCAATACTTGTATGTCAAGTGATTTTCTTTGTGTTTTGTACATAAACGTGGTCGCTCACAATGGGCCTGATAAGAAGGCTCAAAGTCACTCAAAGGGCAATGGAGAGGGCTATGCTCGGAGTGTCCCTGCGTGATCGAATCAGAAATGAGGAGATTCGCAGGAGAACGAAAGTAACCGACATAGCCCGAAGAATTGCCAAACTTAAGTGGCAGTGGGCGGGGCACATTGCTCGCAGAACGGATGGCCGATGGGGCAGTAAAGTTCTGGAGTGGCGGCCGCGTACTGGAAGGCGCAGCGTGGGTAGGCCCCCCACAAGGTGGACCGACGACCTGGTGAAGGTCGCGGGAATCCGCTGGATGCGGAAGGCACAGGACCGGTCGTTGTGGCGATGCTTGTGGACGTCTTTCGGCTGAAATAATGTACATAATACTTTAAGCTACCATTAATCTTTCATAGTTGAAAACAGATTTGTTGCAGTATTATTGTTGTCCTAACAATAAATAATCTTATATGCCGAACAGCTACGCGATACAAAATCAGACAGATATATCAGAAATTCGTAACCCATAATCATCATCATTTCAGCCGAAAAACTTCCGCTGCTCCCCAAGCAGTTTGAGGGATATACCATAATCGCCATTATCATAACCCAGATTAACATAAATTCAAATTCAAAACTCAAATGTTTTTATTATTTCAAATAATCCTAATTACGGGCCTTTTAAGGTGAGCATTGACGCTGTATCCATTCCGACGTCGTTTTAATGACGACATCCAAAAAAGCTTGACTTGTTCTAAAAATAACATACGTTTTCAACATTCACGGACAGATTTTGGAATACGGCCACGCCATTCGCATGGTTGGAAGCATCGTCAGTGGCCACCTTTAAAACGTCAGGCTCTAGGTGCACGGTCCCAAATTGTGGGTCCTTTGGAGAAGAAAGGGCAAGAAATTCCATGGATATACTCTTTTAAAATAGCTTATTGTTTATTACATCAAATTCATTCAAATAATGTGAGTACGAAGTGCTGCGAACAATCTAGTCTAGCCAAAAAACTATGCTCCTTCGTCAGCTCTCACGCACAAACATGCACCTCAAACCGTGCTCACCCCTCTCAGTACACATGTCGCGGCATCGACCAGTAAGCACCGTGAAAGCAAATATCCTTCAGGTGCATGGTGTGTTCGTGAGCGCTGGTTGTACACGAAGGAGCATAGTTTTTTTTTGGCTTCACTATGATTGTTCGCAACACTTCTGTATCAACAATTTTGTTGCGCCAAAAACCGATACTCACGTTACTCTCCACAAACCCCTCAATCTATAAAAGCACTGCAAGGGTAACCTACAGCCCCTCTGGTAGAACATTTAGCAAAGTGTGTCATTTATATCTGTTTTCCGGGTGGACGCGCTAAATAATGCAGGTAAAGTGGAAAAAGCGGCCATTAGCTCTCGAAAGCGCTTTCGACGGCCGATAGTGTGTTATAATACAGACAGACATAGAAGGTTCAATCCAAACAATGCGGTGAAACATACCCAAAATACCCAAACATAGTCATTAAAGAAGAATGATGAATGTCATGTTTTGTGCAATAACTACATGAAGTACAGGGCATCATATATTATAAATTGTTAAAACATTATACTCCTTTTTTTTGGGCAGTCGTGTAAAAACTATAATCCGGTGAGAAGAGGGATGGCGATATATACGTCCTTTGTAGCCGACTTTCTCTCCCTCGCAACGGAACAATGATGACTATAGCACTTCATATTGTGAATCCAGATAATTAAAAATTTTTTTATTCCTTATTGCTCTATATATGCTCAATTAAATGTCATGCTGATGGTGGCGTTAGTGTCGGGTCGTTATGTTCCCTTCAATATGGTTGAGCTAAGCGATGGCTGATGCTCGCGTCATGCTCGTGAACGGGTGCCGTCTGTCGGGACAGGTCAGCTTCTACATATTATGGCAACTCTTTTTACGTTTATTTCTAAAGGCATTATTCTCACTTTTACACTCTTGTTTATTTCTGACATTAACCTACACCACAGTTTTACTGTAGGCACTTGTAGATTTAACGCGGTTAAGTAATAGTGTCGTTTTGTTGGAACTACACGATTGCAAGAACATTGTTTTCGCACATAAAAATGGAGTTGACCTTCTGTGTGCATCGAATTCATTACGTTCCATCGATTTTGCCTTGCGGTTTTAGAATGTAGTGGCTTTTTGGTGCCTTTATAGTCATTAAAAATGTGTAACCTGAGAAAAATATTTCATTTGATATTTTTTGGCTTAATGTATACTTTATTTGTGTAACCTCTCAACCACTAGGTACAATGATTTTGTGTGCCGATTCACAGCACAAAAATAGACGACCTACAATCCTGGAATATTTATATTAAAGGAGTTCATATCTGTTTTATTACGAAAACGTTATTATAATCTTCTATAATATGAAAAAGGCAACATATTGTGCAAAGAGTTCTATATTGTTGTAATCCAAAAAATATTTACGAATAAATTAAGTTTTACCTATGTCGCCAAAATTGTTTGCCATTTTAGGAATAAACTTAGGTAAGCTTTAAGAGCTTAAGTTCATCATCATCATTTTCCTGTCCTTCATCATCATCATCATCATTTCCGCCGAAAGACGTCCACTGCTGGACATAGGCCTCCCCCAAGTATCGCCACAACGACCGGTCCTGCGCTTTCCACATCCAGCGGATTCCGGCGACCTTTACCAGGTCGTCAGTGCACCTTGTGGGGGGCCTACCCACGCTGCGTCTACCAGAACGCGGTCGCCACTCCAGAACTTTACTGCCCCATTGGCCGTCCTGCCATTACTGCCCTAACCCCATTTTATTTGGGGTCGGCGCAGCATGTATTCTTCATCCATACATCTCTATCAGCCATCATCTTAGTGTTCACTTTCTTTCTAATACTTAAAACTTCTGCTCGTAATATGCTCCTTTAAGAGTTTAAGTTATGGATTTTGTATTCGCCAAATTCGAATTTAACGACGGTTAGAGGGTAGAAACAGATAACTAATGCAGGCTTCTAGAGTCAAAGGTATAACGTACATCAGAGATTTATTTGAGGCCCCGACTTTCAAGTTGTCACATAACTTTTGTCAACATTCTATAACATATAATTTCGATGTTAAGACGGATTTCCTTAAGAAAAGCTGTCGGCATTGAATATGATTCTTTTACGGTGCTTATGTTTAGTATGACATGAAATTACGGAAGCTTTATTCTCTAAGAATCATACAGTTATCGGCTGCATAAATGCAAAACTATGTTGCACATTTATACACAATCGAAGCCAATGTTAAAGGTTAAAACGGAACGATTTATAAACAAATTTTAATGTAATGATGGTTGGAAGCTACATGCTGTTACGGTGAATAAACTGTAGTTGTCAACAGATAAGCTAAAATTCAAGGAAGCATATTATATTATAGGCATTGTACAGACCACCACAAGTCAGTAGTTCTACTTGAATAACGAAACCAAAATCCTTACTGCTTTCGAAATAAAGACGCTGTCAAGAGAACTGTTACCACTGACGTTAAGTCAGCCATATATTAATGGTAATAAAACCATTTTAAGGGTTAGATTCATACAAGACATGCCCTGCTTATACTCGTTTAGTGTCTCTATATGCGATTGACTGTACACAATAAACACAGGAACAGAATATTACTGAAAGCAAACAAAATACTGCAGACGCCGAGGAAATATGAAGCAAGAAAGCCCAAAACAAAAGAATCGCAACCAATCCAATCTACAGAGAAATAAAATCCAGAAAGAATATATCCAGAAATCTAAACCGAGCAAAAACAATACGTTTTTCTTGAGCGCGATAGGTATCTAGGGCTAGGGTGTCGAGCGAGGCAGGTTATATCGAGCTATAAATGGGGCCGTAAATATGGCGATTACAAACGGATAAAGCAATTTCTAAAGTCTACTTCAAAGTAACCTCAAGCCTAAATCTCGATAAGAGACCTTTGAGGTTTACGCTTTTTATTGTTTTAACTATTTGCCATGATGGAGTCCATAGAAAACCATACTAATATTTTGTACTAAAAAATTACTGGTTACGGTACAAAGATACAGCTCTAATCCCCAGTTTCCGAAAGGCTGATCAACTCAAAAATTTACTAATCGACTGTTAAATCTCAGGTCAAGCGACGTGATTGGTTGTTAGTATTTTTGATGACCAATCATAGGAGCTGACATTAGATTTGACATTAGATCAAATTGATTAGCCTTCCAGAAACTGGGGATTAGACAAACAGATGGACGGACGTGTGGAAAAGTTGTGACGTGTGTAAAAGTTTTTAATAAGATTCCAAATAGATTTAAAGAAGGCCCCATACTGCTAATGAGCAAAAAATAAGGTATGGCTTCTAAATAACTGCTTTAATAGAAGCTCTTAAACTTTCGCGAATTTCACTCATATTGTACTATGTTTACGGGACTTGTCGCGCACAATTAAATCATCACTGCTCGTGACCACGGCCAATGCAACTTGACCGAAACGTCGAGGTTAGTCAAAATGTTTGTTATATATTGATTTAATTGTGCGCGACAAGTCCCGTAAACATAGTTCAAGTGCTTTAATGATGTAAATGATTTCCTTATTTTTGGATGTTATTGTATGTTAGGAAAATAGAGAGTATTATTATGTTTTTCATAATTGAATAAGATCTTGTAACCGACCCATTTCATGCAAATAAATACTTTGAATACTTGACGGACAGACGGCCACTAGATTCCCGTTGGCATTATTTGTACAGAACCCTAAAAAACCTCATTTTTATACAAGTAAATGCTCATTGCTCATGGTCAAATTTACTAGCACCATAAGGTTTATCCTGATGTCAAACATGAACAATATAAATAGGGATTCCAGATTACAGTGTAGCGTGCTGTTTGGAACTTGATTATTTTTAGAACATAGTTCCAAACAGGTGGAAGCTGCTAACCATCTTCTCTATATTTTTTTTTTTTTCAATAGCCTCACGGAGCGTTCTAGGTACATATCGAATTTCCTTCGCCAGGAATTGTGGTTTATCAAATAGGAGAAAATGGTTGGATTTGTCTAGGACATGTTCACATACTTCAGAATTTGTGGAGCGTCTATTCTTGACGTTAGCTATATTTTCTTTAATTCTAGTGTCTAGCCTACGCTTTGTTTGCCCTATGTATGATGAATGACCCACAATTACAATCAATCTTCTACACCCCTGTCTTTATCGACTTTCTTAAAATTTTATGGGTACCTTTGTAATAGTCGTTATAGTTCTGTAAGCGAGGCTTTCTTGAAGAGTATATTTTTATTGGTAATAAACATTTTTATAGTTTTACGAGTTTTTTAGATTGTTGTCCAGATTTTATGAGGTGGTTTCCGGCAGTTAACATGGGTTAAGTTGTAATTTTTCACAATTTTTTATTGTTGTAGGTTATTTGAAGTGTTACTAGAAATAATAAGTCTTTTTATAGTTATTTTATTTTATTTTGATTCAGATGGCAGATGTTGTGTGAAACAGCCACAATATAAAATGTAACAACAAAAAATATACACAATGAAACACAATATAGTCATAACGGATTGGTTCCTAATGTGTACCATAATAAGAAGTCTACAAACCCTAGTCAGTTGTCTGTATTTTATGCATTAAGTGTATAATATTTGAGGTAGCATATATTTTGAGACCTGCTTCAGATAAAGATTTTCAATTAATATATTATACTGATTTGCTTGGAGTCTGGATTTGTGCCCGTTCAATAGCAATAGGCTCGTCCCCTATTAAATGGGACTATAACATAACTGGCGAAATGTGAGTGTACTGTTACACCTCTACCTACCCCTTCGGGGAAATACAGGCCTGATGTTATTTTATGTTATGTTATGTTAGCTTACCAAAATTATATGAAATCTTTACTCAACATATATAAATGGTGGACCAGACATAAACGATAGGTCAAAAATAAAATAAAATCTGAGATAGAAATACAGTTAGGTACTTGAATATAGTTATTTCAAATTAACTACGATTACATTTGGTACGCAACTAACAAATCGATGTAATTTAGTCTCCAAGACAGAGATACAATTTTATCGGTTTGGTATCAAAATCCAGACTTATACGATCATTTACAAATATTTTAGTATCCATATCTGCTTTTATGTCGATATTATCCTATGATTGTACTTATACTTTTCTTTATTGTAACTTATTAACACAAAACCGTAGATCAGCCATAAAAATATTGATCGTTATCTTTTGTACTGGTATTATGTGTATTAATACTGGTATTTTTTTTTTTTTTTTTTTTTTTTTGAGAATAAATTTCTTTAAACCTATTAAAAGAGTCTGAAATCATTTTTTTTTTGTCAAATAGACCTTTTCCGTACACAATTCACTGATTTATATGTATATTCACCCACTTAAAATTATCAACTTAGTTTTAAAAACAATTTGCTCTTTTAACCACTTATTTCCGAGCCCCACACGGTAGTTTCGTTTGATCCCAAAAAATTCCGCGATTTGATTCCGTAAAATGGCACCTATGGATTGGTGCGACGACACTTCGTTGCCACGTTATTTTGTTACCGATCAATCGCATCGCTACCTCTTTTCTCTACATGGTTCTATTTAGAAGCACGAAGTGTTTTGACCAAAAAAGTATAACACTTCACTCTCCTTATTTCTCAGTTTATCCAAGAGTCCACTTCGTTTGAAGGATCAAGTCAAAGGAGTTTTTTATACGAGCTCGTACTCAGTTGTCTTTTATCGAATATGGTATCATTGGTATCCTAATAGATTTTTACAATGAAGGGTCATGGAATTCTATACATTGCGTTCTCATAATCATGTTGCTATTTTCCTGATCCTTTTTTCCTTGACCATGGTATGTTTCTGGTGCAACGAATTCTTTTCACTTCATCAACTCCGACAAGATTCTAGTCTTTGAAAAAATAATGCTATTTGTCTGACCACTGCTTCTACCCAAACATACTACCCATCTAATGAAGTAACCATAATAAACAAGAGCATGTCGGGCCATGCTCAGTATTATAGGGTTCCTAATTACAAACGAATCAAATCGAATATTAATCATTGCTATTTTAGTTTTTGCAAACAACGCCACCTAGCGCTGAATTTAAGAAGCTAAATTTAAGAAATGTGTCATATCACTATAACACAAAGTTACTTTTTGTGTTTTTTTTTAATAGGTAGTAACTAAAGGAACATTATTTGCTATGATAATTTTTCTCTAAGATCAATGACCTATGAACTAGGACGTTTTAAGTATTTTTCAGTTTTCTCACTATAACTCAATAATTTACAATCACATTATACTTGAAATAATTTTAAAAGAGAGTTTTTATAAAGGTCTATCAATGTGGAAGATTATAAGTTTCTACATTGCATAGCTTAGAAGTGGCAGGGGGGGGACACATTGATGGTATACCTGATAAAAAAGTTGAGTATGAAACATTACCTTCATTTTAGTAGACCTATTCAATGAACACACGAGAGGGTGCAGCGATCCCCATTTCACATGTATGGGCGCCACCTCTAAAAAAAAAAGATATTTTTATTCTTTTAAAATTAAGATCTATATCTAATCCATTTTTTAACAAAATTTCATTTACTTATGTTTATAATTAAGCTGTAAAGGATTAGGACAGACGGACAAACGGATAAACGGACAGACGGACAGATGGCCAGACGGACATGACGAAACTATAGGGGTTCCTTGTAGGACTACGGAACCCTAAAAAGGCCCCCATCTCAGTATATGCTACAACACCGAAATGTCGCAGCGCTGGTTTTCGGATGGGTCCCGATAGTGAGGCCACGGGTAAATACGAGCAAATAAATATAATTACAGTAAACCTAAATTGTGTATTATTGTATACGAAATAAATGTGACAGTTAGTTAGATAATGCTTAAAAAAAAAACTTGACATTGACATTTCTTTCTTGTCAACGATTTCCAGTCAACAATTACATTATAATTACGTACTCATTTTCTAGGACTAGCATAAATGTAAGAAATCGACATAATTTTTCTTCCATTCATTAATTCCATGTAGTTACACATACAATTTCAATATAAGCAGCCATCTCGGGAATTTAATCATAGAGCAAACAAACAATGTTAGGTACTACAGTTGTTGATGCTGATCGAATTACGCTGTCGTTGTGGAAATATTTTGGTTGCCATCTTTATTGGGTTTCTTCAGGATATTGGCAATTAAGGGGCAAGTGTGGGGGTGTATATTTGTGATACTGCTTCTAGAAATAACTGGTTTGTAAATGTTACGAATCAAAAAAGAGTAAATTCATTTTTTGGAGATAACAATTAAATTCAATGTGGTAAATGTAGTTTCATTCAATTAATTCATTTAATATCACTATAAGAACAAATGTTCTATGTTAAGATACACATAAAGAGAGACACAAGGTTAAGTAATTGTAAATTATTTAAAATAAAATAATTTACATATAAGTGATTAGAGCATTACGCCATGGTCCACCAACCTGTTTTAGCCCAGCGTAGTGAATCAAGGTCTCCCTTTCTCCCTTTTCTAATAGTGAGACAGTAATGGTCTGATGACGATGGTTAATAAAAGTTTAATACATTATCTCACGTTCAAAAGTGAGTAATTAAATTAGGTATTTGAACTGATTTTTTCGAGATTTTTCATCATGATGACATCTTGTGACGTCCACTGCTACTTATAGTTATTTTACTAATGATTATTTCATCGAACAGTTTTCATACAGCTTTATCCAATGAGGTCAATATTAAATCAAAATCACTTGATTGTCATGAATCCATATGCTGAATCGATTGATACCTTCGCATCTGCAGAAGTCAAATGGGGAAAAACACAAAGAGTACATAACATTCTCCCGACGAACACCCAGGAAACCTTTAGGTCACCATTCTCTGTAAATAACTATGGTGTGCCACAGGGGAGCTTCCTTGGCCCTATATTATTTATAATATATGTTAATGAACTACCAAACTCCACCGACCAATACACTGTATTGTTTGCAGACGATACTACGGTTTTAACTAAAGAGAAAACAATTGATAATTCTAAAATTGTAACAAATAAAGCATTAACACATTTAATAGATTGGTTAGATGTGAATAATTTGAAAATAAATAGAAATAAAACTAAATTCATAAGATTCTTGACATGCTATAAAAATATGAGAGACAAAATGGAATTAACTTTAAAGTATAATAATGACGACATTGAAGAAGTTCATACCATAAAATTCTTAGGAATAGTTATAGACAGACATTGCAATTGGAAAGCTCAAGTAGATAATGTGTGTAAGAAAATAAATAAATTCGTATATGCACCGAAGTGCAATTTTCCGAAGAAAATTAAAAATCTAACAAACGTTCAAACCGCTTTAATAGTATACCACAGCCATGTTTGTTCAGTTTTAAGGTATGGGATTACTATATGGGGAAATTCAACAGATGCCCAGAGAGCATTCATAACAAAAAAAAAAATGTTTAAGGTCCATTTTTAATCTCAAATGGACAGATTCTTGTAGACCAATATTTATTGACCAAAAGCTGCTTACCCTCCCATCAATGTACATATTTGAAATGTGCAAATTTGTGAGACAAAACCATTCCATTTTTTGAAAAAGATGAAAATGCTATATTTAGACGAAAAATTGTACAAAAACCTGTATTACGGTCGACCGCACGTCGGTGGTAACACTTTGACATTAGCAGCATCTTTATTTCGTAAGCAGTAAGGGTAGTTTTCGAATTGACGTGTTACCACTGTCATGCAGTCGACTGTACCACGAAATAGGCTCAAAATATGTGATAAAAATTGTTATACGATGGCAATTAAAATATATAATAAATTGCCGAATGAATTCAGAAACGTAACAGACTTGGAATTTAATAAAAAACTATATAACTGGTTGCGTGAGAGATGTTTTTACTCAGTTGATGATTACTTTGAATTCAAATTTTTTCCAATCCACTAAAGCAAATTTTACATTTTATTAATGATGGATTGACATGGTTTTTTATTTTAAAATTAATTTTAATTATTTCAGTTATTTATTGATTTATATAATATAAATTGACGAAAATGTATTTAATTTATTGACTTTGTAATTTAATTGATGGAACATAGGCAGGTATATTTTTTTTGTGATTATTGTTTCGCATAACTTTAATTTGTTAAAATTGTATGGAAATTATTTTATTGCATGTTAATTTTGATTTAAATTTTGATTTGTTTTTAAAAATGATGTACGATTAATTGAAAATCAAAATATTTGCACGACTGAAATGTCGAATGTAGTGATACCCAATTTTAACTTTAGACGAACTCAATGTTACTTATGTTCTTGCAAATAAATATTCATTCCCTGACTACCTGATCGTTTTTCTTTTACACCAATGAAACAGCAGCATGTGACACGTTCAATATGTCACTTATAATATTGATAGCTCCGGTAACGTTCCCAAGAGAATTTGTTAATAGCATTTGACGTGACTTAAACTCGGATGAATAAAAAATGGCGGATGGAATCTCGCAGAGAAAAGATTGAAGCACTTTAACAACAACAGAATTTTAACACAGCAGTTACATATTGTTATTTTATTTGTGACATACGACCTCTGTGGTCTAGTGGTTCGAGTGTCGGACTGCTGATAACGAGGTTGTGGGTTCGATTCCCACAGGACACAAATATTTGTGTGATGAACATAAGTGTTTGTGTTGGTCTGGGTGTGTTGCTTATGTATTATAAGTATGTATTTACAAAAAAAAAGTATATACGTATTATATCCATTGTCTAGTACCCATACCACAAGCTCTGCTTAGTTTGGGACTAGATGGTGCTGTGTAAAAATGTCCCAAAGATATTTATTTATTTATTTATTGACTACCGTCACTTGAGATTTTTTTGCGTAATCGCGGCTTTTTGTCTTACTATGGGTGTGAATGTGTGCGTGCCAGCCCGTAATTTTAAGCGAGCTGTCTTACAATGGGTGCTTCACTTTTTGTTTAGCGAGATTCCGTCCGCCTTTTTTTATAAATCGTTGATTATTTTCTGTTTGAGATCTTTCCTTGATTTCTGACTAGAAATCATCATCATTACAGCTGAAAGACGTCCACTACTGGACATAGGCCTCCCCCAATTAAGGGGGGGATATGCCATAATCGCCACGCTTGGCAGGCGGGTTGGCGATCGCAGTTGGTTGGTTAAATACTCAGAGAACGCTGCTGCCCATCCTCTGGTGAATCCCTTAGTCGCCTTTTACGACACCCATGAGAAGAGATAAGGGTGGTGCTATTCTTTAAGTCCGGCACCACACGGACTAGAAATGCTGGACGTTAAATTTTTACCGTATTGTTTCAGGTAGATTAGTCTAACACCATCACCTCTCGTGCGTGTTCAGACGATTACACGATTGTGAAGAGAATTGTCACAGGGCAATTTTGGTGTAATTACATTATAATTCCATTTACATCTCGTCGTAGGTCTATTGTAATTGGAACGGAGCATCTAGAGTTGACTTTTAATCAATTAATGAATCTAGGTCTATTTGATATTTGAAAAAAAATGGGGTATTTTACAGGTTATATTGAGAAACTATAACAGCGCTTACACATTAGGCGGCTTAGTCGCGCGGCTAAGCAGTGCGGCTGTCGCTCGACTGGGGACCATATAAACATTAGCAGCGCGGCTGTCACGCAGTTACCACGCTGCAGTCATGCGATGGTAGCGCGGAACCACGTCACTGCGAGTAATCGCAGTTAAGCCACGCGCGATCAGTCGGAGTAGGTTTATTATTACTTTGAACACAATAATGTAATCACCATTTACGGCCAAAATTAATATCCAATCTATCCACGATTTACCTTACTGGAGATAGAAATTTGACACATTTTGTATGGAGCTTATGTCAAATTCCTATCTCTAGTAGGGCAAATCGTGGATAGATCGGATATTAATTTTGGCCGTTAGCCATTTCGGTTTTAAAGCTATGGATCTACTGCCTCTTCCCATTTTTTGTATGCGATCACGATGGCGTCAGAGACGTATAAAAAGTAACACATGCAGTGTTCCGTTGGTAAATATTTCAATATTTGAATATTTCGTTCAATATTTGAAATGACAGCTTTCGCTCTCCACACCATCTAAAACGCGCGGTATAAGGTGACATTGCCGCGTGACTGAGCCACGCAGTCACTTTTCAACTAAGTAGCCCTGCAACCGCAGTAATGTGAAAGCATAAGCTGCTGCATCGCTGCTACAGCGCGACTTAACCGCCTAGTGTGAAAGCGCTCTAATACCATCTGATACCAACATATTAATGTTACGAAGCTTGTTAGGCATGATAACCTCTTTCCAATGAGTAGTAATTTTCACAACAGTATCAATAACCTTTCAATCCGATAGTGGTCGTACGATTAAGTGGCGTCATTAGAGAGAACGAGGTCAAAATGTGCATTAGTGGGCAATATATCATCTTGTATGGACGCTAATGGTGTCGCGATGGGGCAAGATTGGAATAACGTGTATAGTGAAGGTATGGACGGTACCTTTCACTTAATTTTGGTACCTGTGTAATCCAATCGATTAGAATGGGTAAAGCTTGTTGTTCAAACTCTCAAAGCTGCAGTCCACAGAGTTGGGTACTAGTAGGTCTGGAAACTGTTTCAGAATAGCCCAAAAGGCCATAGGCATTGCACAGGGTAATCCGTCCATCCATACAGGGTAATACATCCTGCGTAAACATTTTTATTATTTTCGTGTGTAAATCCTCATAGATTATTTTTTGAGTGTCACGGACAAAAACCCTGTTAGAGTTAAACTGATTTCCATCCGTGACACTCAAAAATAAGGTCCAGTTGGAAACCAGTGCCAGACACTAGTTCTGTTGTCTGGCATTTTAGCTGAACTGTGCTTTTGGCGGAGCCGTTGGACTCACTAAGACTCACTTACTGTTAAGAGTATGTTGTATTTTAGAAAGTAAAATTGTATATCATTGTTATTGTGTGCCTCTGACTGTAGTCAATAAACCATTTTTCTTTCTTTATTTTATTTTCTTTATGTTAGACTCCACACGGTGGCCATCCTCAGTACAAAATAGAGCTCAGGGACAACTTCAGTGAACCGCGTCGGTCTAGTGCGGTGCAGTGCCTTTGGCACTTCCCGGAGAAATGACAATATCTTGCGAATAACAGCACGTGACCATCACGTGCTGCTGTCCTTTCAAAGGTCGCTTAATATATGCCTTGAGTCCCCTACTCTTTGTGCCTAAGATTTAGAAGATCGCACGCCATCATGTGGTGGCGTTCGTAATCTAGATAAAGGATGGTCGTCCCTCCATCTGTAGTGATTAATCTACCAAAGCTGTGATGGGTATGTGTTCTTCTTCTTCTTCGTCGTTTCGCTCTTGACAGAGCAGTCGTGGCCATCATGTACTATTGCCGGGGGCTGCTGTGTAGATCGCATCACGATGCCTCGCCACCTTTTCCTGCTTTTGGTTAGTTTGGTGCATTCATGTAATGGTAGTTCCTTAACATAAATTCCTATTTCTCTTTATTTATGTAAAATCTTTAAAAAAAAACTACCTGCCTGCATAATTTCCTTGCGTTATTGTGTTACTTACTTCTAATAGAGAACACCTTGACTTCCATAATACAAGTTCTGCTTAGTTTGGAAGTCAAAAGTTCAATTTCTTGAGCTTATGTTATTATGCAATAAGCGTTTTTTTTATTTATTTAATCTTAAGAGAACATGTGTGTTTAAGACTAACCACTCTTTCTTAACGAATTACAACAGAGAGCACCGCATATTGATGAAAAAAAATGAAAAAATATCACGATTCTCTAAAAATTTCACCATCCCTATCCTGTATCTGCTAATAGCTATTCGCTCTCTTATGCTTAGTTTAGTTTGTGAACAAGAGAACCAACACCAATGTCTTTCATTATATTCACCATTTCCAATCAACTCGTACAAGGTTGCTTGGGTCCCATACACCTTATATTTTATAGAGGTAACTCTACTAATACGTTGCGTAATTAGTTTGTAGTTGTGTATCCAATTAGGGAAAGGGGTTTTACGTAACCAATCTGGTTTGAATCTGTCCATCACAAGCTTTTCGGTTTAAGATGTTGACATTATAGGGTTAATTATGTACTTACTGAAGTCTCTTTGTAGTTGGAAAATTATTGAAAGTTACCTACGTCGGCTACAGGCTATGCTCGGAGTGTCCCTGCGTGATCGAATCAGAAATGATGAGATTCGCAGGAGAACGAAAGTAACCGACATAGCCCGAAGAATTGTCAAACGTAAGTGGCAGTGGGCGGGGCACATTGCTCGCAGAACGGATGGCCGATGGGGCAGTAAAGTTCTGGAGTGGCGACCGCGTACTGGAAGGCGCAGCGTGGGTAGGCCCCCCACAAGGTGGACCGACGACCTGGTGACGGTTGCGGGAATCCATTGGATGCGGAAAACGCAGGACCGATCGTTGTGATGATGCTTGGGGGAGGCCTATATCCAGCAGTGGACGTCTTTCGGCTGAAATGATGATGTGAGTGTGTAAAATTATACTTCTATATTACATCCGAGATATTTCTTAACATAGGTAGTCCATCCATGCATATCGCATCGGTTCACACAGTTTAAAGCTTGCTAAAACAAACAAAAATTAAATTAAAAGAATCGATGGCCTAATCGATTCCGTGCATACATACACCCCTATTTCAACCGGTACAACTCTAATAACGTCATTCATTTTTTGTGTGTTGCGTCGGTCACACGAATATTTTTTATTTTAGGTTTTTTTTCATGTATTTCATTGAAGTTATGAATTTATTCTATAATTTACAACATATTCTTAAAGAAATACATAAGAAAGTTCGTTATATACTTCGTAGATAATCGTAAAGACGAATTTTACATTCCACCACTTTGTGAAAGTGAAAGTGTAGTTGCCGAAAAATCATGTTAAATACATGAATTTCTTGCCATCTTGACGTGATAACACGAGATGTTATCCTGATGGTAAATGTCTTTTGTTCCCTAAAGTGGTAATACGTGATATTATCCCGGAACAAATTAATTGTGCTTTCTTAACGTGATGGTACGTGATGCTATCCTGAAAGCAATAAATATTTACATGCAGAGCAGAGCTGAGGTGACACTCTGACCCAGAGTGGGTTTGTTCCATTAGAATGTCCTCGGCCTGTTTGTTTCCAAAACACTACCCCCCAATTGGGAAACATACATAATCATAAGATGTTATGTTGAAGGAAGCCATCTCCATCACAGGTAAAATACCATCAGATCTAATCAAAATCTTTTCGCCTACAATGGTTACAACTGAAGTACCCAAATAGTATTATGTACCTACTTGGCAAGGCCAAGAAAATTGAACTTGGAGGATAAATTACCTGATGAGACATCTGAACGTGGGGTTGAATCCTGTTGGAGTTTGAGGAAAGAAGGAGGCCCTCATTGGAGAAATATTGGTAATAAATTTTTGTTATTAGTATGAACACCATAACTGTTCCCGGAGGTGGCTTCAATCCAGTGTAATGGGTCCTTAAAATGGATTCAAGAAGATTTTGAGATAGATGGATCCGTCATTCTAATAAACTAAAGACAATAAACCGAAGCAATAATAAAACTACACTTAACATACTTAATTGGTTTCTTATAAGTTATATTCTTACCGGATTATTACCAGGAAGAAACAATGAAGAGAAACTGTAGTACTTTTGTTGGATAACAAATTGTATAATACTATTTAAAGAATTTAAAGAAATTTTCTTCTATACTGGTGAAAACATATTTATAAAACTCCAAGAAGAATTCCTTATGGGAAACAAGTGGTTTCCTTCTAATCAGCAGAACACAAAATGATGTCAGCAGCCTACCACTACTACAACGTGCAACTAGCAGCTGGGATGAAGAAAATCAACATAAAACAGGCATGCAACTGCAACCGAGTGACAGCTGTGCTGCATACCCACCACAGCTACCAGAGGCACTAATAGAGGTACCACATACTGAATGCATACAATTTACCTTTTGCATACCTAATTTATTGGGTGCTTAAAACAGGTGACCCTGTTTTCTTGCCTTATGTAAAGGATACAAAGTCAATTTCTGCATCATATTGCAAAAAACACTGCTAAAATAGTAGCTCTCCATTTTCAAAAGTAGAAATGAATAATAACATTGCATTACTATATTCAGATATAATGATGAACCTAGTTAGTTGTTTGTTCTGTATTTTAACCCATAAATTAACTATGGGTTTCAGATTAAATACTTCTTATTGTACACAAAATAAGCTACATACCTACAGAAAAGATATATTATGTACAATGGTCAATCTTATAACACCTACTAAATTTATAAATTATATGTTTCATACTTGTAAATAGATACACCCATAATGCTGTATGAATATGTAGGTAAACACCCATAATTTTAAAATAGATTATATTTATGCAAAGTTAATATCTGAAAACTTCTCAGGTTTCACTTCACTACACATAGCTTTTACAAAAGTTTTTATATTAAGATTTGATCAATGTTTTGGTTGAATTTAACCGCTTAGGTACCTACCTCAATATTTATTTCCTTGGTTCTGCTTCATATTATTATTTGTTCTCATGAAACTAAAAACGTCTAGTTTTATACCTCTGAAACAAGGGGAATATAGTGGTAGCATACTATATAACATAACATCACGCCTGTATTTCCCCGAAGGGGTAGGCAGAGGTGTATAGTACACCCACATTTCACTAGTTATGTTATAGTCCCATGTAATAGGGGCGAGCCTATTGCCATACTAGCATACTATATGCATATGATTATATTATATGAGAACACTAAAACTATTTATAGAAAACCCGGGGTTTATTTTATTAATAACTAAAGATATAATATTAAGTTAAATGTAACCTTGGCCTTCAACTGAACACATATTTATGTGTTTATAATTATTGTAGTATAACCTTTTGAAACAATATTAGAAAATTTGCAAATGTATAAGTAGGGAATTAACAGTAATTTCAAGTTTATTGTTAGTTACATTTACCTATTGCTACATGCCCTGCTGTTACTTATGGGTGATATTTATAATAGCTCTTATGGTAGTGAGATGGATATACACATAATGTATGTACTTGAATGGGAAAGTGCTTAGCTTTGCCATGACATAATGGTAAATACATATGACTGAGATGTCCCTACAAATTTATTTAGCTGAAGTTACTTGCATCATAAACTTATATTAGCTACAAAGCTGGGAATAAAATTAATAAAAATTATTTTCATTTTCTAATATGAAATATTGTGACGATGAAGTGACTGCTAGAGGCCACTGATCAAAGAGAGGGAACTTCACATAACTTACCTAAAACTACTAACCACATTCTTAGAATTTTGCAGAAACGTTGTCATGCTGCTTAGAATCCACAGCAAAACTACCATCTCATACATTAATAGAGAAAGGGAATATAATATCCCCATTAGAATATAAAATTAGAGAACTAAAAAAGTTTCAATCTAATCAATCTAAGGATTGATTGTGTCTCTGATTAATGAGAAATGTAGTCTATATTATATTTCTTTTGGGAAAGAGATTGAAAAGCACATGAAATTGTTGCTTTTACTATTCATGAGATATCATTTATTTTATCTTTCCCTAATTGATTTCGTTTTAAAATACCAACATTAGGTTAGTTATAGTTATGTAAAAAAAAAAAAAAAAAATTTGTTGTACCATACCGGCCAAAACAGCCATGGTTCCCTTATTTGACAATGGTGGATTTAGATAAATCTCCTTTTCAAATCTTTATCTAGATTGAAAGGAATGGATATTCCGAAAGATACGATAAACATAATGTTTAACGCCTTATCTAAAAATACCCCAAAACAATATGATGTTTTTCAACAAAACACTTGTGTATATTTTGTCAATAAAATTTTATAATGTCATTATTGAAATAAAATAAATTTATTTCATAAATGCACATACACAGCGAATTCATCTCAAATATATGAACTACCATATTATATAAATAAATAAATACTTTATTTACTTTATGCTTAATGAACAACACAAAACTAATTTAGTACTTACCTTACACTTATTTTTAAAATCAATATGATTAAGTACGGTACAGTAACTTATACGGGTTACCCCCTTTTATTAATTTCTAATCTACTTAATTGCGGACTAGGTAATAATGGTAAAGATGTACTGTAACAATGACAATGATGATGATTGTATTGCAAGTTGAAATCCAGAAGATGATTGCATTAAAATGAAACCTAGCTTCCCAAGATGCCTTGCAGTGACTGGATCAAATTTATTTTTTAAATAAATTTAATTTAATTTCCTTTTTTTTTATAAATTTACTTCGATGATAACTTGCCATTGTATACCTTCTGTGAGTAACTAATTTTGAACTGTCAACAGGACAACGAATGCAGCTCATTGTTTATTAACTTTAATGCTATTTGCGCAAGATTCTTATCTTGCATTGCAATTTCAAATTCATAATACATATTATTAAAGATTCAGCGCCTACTAGTCGCAACCCAAAACTGATTGTTCCATCAGTTCGGGAACGCAAGGCCATTTGCTCCACAAAAGCTCCGTATTTTATGGAGATAAAACGGCTTGGTACCATTTACTCAACACTGGTAATATTTTCCTAATCATAAAAAGCCTGTCTATAGTGCAACTTTACAGAGCCGCTGGACTAAGCAGATGCTAAATGACAACGGCGCGGTGCGGCGCGGCGGCGACATGGATGTGTTAACAACACACGGCACATATCACGCCTTCTCATCCTCGGCCAAAAGTAATGGCCTGTTTTTTTTTTATTAATTAAGAAAATAGCTGGTGGACAGGTAGTTCTTTGTGTTTTATAATCAACTTCTTGCCAACCTCGAAGAAGACATATCCTTCACCGGGGCTGTGTTCAATGTATCTTATTAGCGATTGCAAATACACATACTACAGAATGTACTGATTTTGAATATTATAAAAGTAAGGTTTTTTTGTTGTTGACAAATTAACAAGAAAAACCATTATTTTGATGTAAACTTGACCTTACATTCCGCAAAAGTCGCTAAACATCTACCTATGTTAAGAAATATCTCGGATGTAATATAGAAGTATAATTTATGGTTAAAAGAACTTACCTGTAAGTGAAGTTCAACCATAATTATACGAGATATTACATCCGAGATATTTATCACCCACCCACCCATTAAGACAGAGCGCAGCCAAGGGTCGCGCCCTGCCATCCCAATTTCTTTTTTGCAGAATGTACAAGAGACGACTCCAAACTGAATGACGTTATTAGAGTTGTACCGGTTGAAATAGGGGTGTATGTATGCACGGAATCGATTAGGCCATCGATTCTTTTAATTTAATTTTTGTTTGTTTTAGCAAGCTTTAAACTGTGTGAACCGATGCGATATGCATGGATGGACTACCTATGTTAAGAAATATCTCGGATGTAATATCTCGTATAATTATGGTTGAACTTCACTTACAGGTAAGTTCTTTTAACCATAAATAAAATCAAAATGTGTAATCTTAGAAAACAGATCAAAGAATGTTTGTTAAGGAGACTGTATATTCGGCCTTCCTCACAAGCTGCTACATATTATATCCTTACATATGAAATTAGCGTTTTATCGTACTGACCACTTTGATCTGAAATATCTCCTCTTTGTTTAAGAATTCCAAATTCAAATTTATAAATTCATTTAGCTGGTACGTTTGAGTTTTGAAAACAGTCATTCATTTGTCTTTTCCTCATTATTGTTTTCTTTGGTTGCTACCGCAGAATGGAAAACATGAAATATCGGTATATTTACGAGTACGAGATCTACCGTGGCACCAGTGCTGCAGAAACAGCTCGAAGGATTAATGACGTGTCCGTGTACTGGTGCTGGTGTCGCAAAAGAAAGCACGGTACGTTTTTGGTTTCAACGTTTTCGTTCTGGAAATTTCGACCTTCAGAACCAACCCCGTGGACGGCCGGAGACCAAAGTGGAAAATGAAGAATTAAAGGCTATTGTGGAAGCGGATCCATCACAAAGCACTTCAAAGATAGCTGCAGGCTTCGGGGTAAGTGATAAAACTGATATTAATCCACTTGAAGCAAATCGAGAAAATAAAAAAAACTTGAACGATGGGTACCTCATGAATTGAGTAAATCGAACTTGCAAACACGCGTCGACTGCTGTGTTACTTTGCTCAACCGACACAATAATGAAGGGATTTTAAATCGAATCATTACGTGTGATGAAAAGTGGATACTGTACGATAATCGGAAGCGCTGGTCGCAATGGCTGAACCCTGGAGACCCAGCCAAATCCTGCCCTAAACGAAAATTGACTCACAAAAAGTAACTTGTGAGTGTTTGGTGGACTAGCGCCGGTGTCGTTCACTACAACTTTCTAAAATCTGGCCAAACGATTACGGCAGATATCTATTTTCAGCAACTGCAAACCATGAAGGAAGAACTAGCTGCTAAGCAACCGAGATTGGTCAATCGTTCTAGGCCACTGCTGCTTCACGACAACGCCAGATCACACACTGCACAACAAACAACCACTAAGTTAGATGAGCTACAATTGGAATGTCTGCGCCATCCACCGTACTCCTCGGACCTTGCTCCAACAGATTACCATTTTTTCCGGAATTTGGACAACCTCTTACAAGGAAAAAAATTCAAGTCTGAGGCGGCAGTCCAAACCGCCTTCAAAGAGTTTATTGATTCTCGCCCCCATGGTTATTTTAGAAAAGGGATCAATGAACTACCTATGAGATGGCAAAAGTGCATAGATAACAACGGTGCATACTTTGATTAATTAAAAATATTTTACAAAAAATAAAATTACTTTATATTCCTCCCGCACAAAACGCCAATTTCATATGTAAGGACCTAATATTTATGCCGGTATGATTATTCAGTTGATTAAGAGATAATTAATCCAGGAAACAGAGCAGATCAATACCTGTCCGATTAATTCACTATTTTTGTAAGGAATCTAAGAAATATAGTTTTGAATAGAAATGTGATAAGGATCCAGGACCTACGTAAAAAAACATGAAAGTTAACCTTCATGAAATATATTTTGATAAAAGTTCATGTTATATTTTTAATATGCCCCAATCACAGTCAAATGAAGTTCAAAATTATTTATATGAAAATTAAGCTAAGCAAACACAATATAAAAAATTATAACAATATTTTCAGAACAGACTATTGGTATAAATAATTTTACATACCAACTCCTGTTCGGTTTAAATTACAGAGCTTAGGGCGAATGGTTTGTCTGGTCCTGTTGTCCGAGGATCCAAAGGCAATGGATACGAATACAACATCATGTGACCATCGTGCATTATCATTTCACCTCAATGTAGAAGAATGTCTAATATTATAAATGTGAAAGTTTGTGCAGGTGATTGGATGTTTGGATATTTGGATGTTAGGATATTTGGATATAATTTTTTTTTGTTTTGTTTTTAGTATATTTTAGCTATCTATCTATCTATCTATGGTCATTTTTACACAGCACCATCTAGTCCCAAACTAAGCGGAGCTTGTACTATGGGTACTAGACAATGGATGTAATACTTATATACTACTCTATTTTTGTAAATAATCTTTTAATCTCTGTGGTCTAGTGGTCGAGTGTCGGACTTCTGATCACGAGGTCGTGGGTTCGATTCCCACAGGACACAAATATTTGTGTGATGAACATAAGTGTTTGTGTTGGTCTGGGTGTTTCTTATGTATTATAAGTATGTATATACAACCAAAAAAAGTATATAAGTATTATATCCATTGTCTAGTACCCATATCACAAGCTCTGCTTAGTTTGGGACTAGATGGTGCTGTGTAAAAATGTCCCGAAGATATTTATTTTATTTATTTATATATTTGACATTTGACATTTGTTTTCATTTTGGATATATGGATGTCTGGATGTTTGGATATTTGGATATTTGTTACTTAATCACGGATCACGGAATCGGAGTGGCACTGCTACTGAGTAGTAAGTCTGCTCGTGATCACGATCAGTGGAACCTGGTCAAAACGTCGGGTTTCAAAAAGTAATGTGCATGTTAATTTTGATTTCATAGTATATTAATAAGCTATATGTCTAATGTTTCAATTCCTTCACGGTTAAATAAATTCTTTTTTTTTTGCATCCTGTACGATGCAACCGTACATTTTCTCAGGTCAGCGTTTTTACGCGACTCATGAATTTCTTTTAATATTTAGACCAGTTCGCGACGAGCGATCAAGTAAGCCGCGCGTTCTCACATTTTACGAGACTAACAAGTGTCGCGTATTAGCAATATCATTTCCACTCACATACATACAGTTCACTCAGCTCATTAGTTTCATAATTATTTGGACAATATAACATTTATTTTCCTGAGCTATCGTATTTTATTTCTACCAACATCATCATCAATGGAAGTACAGTCTAACAAGAGACTGTACATTATTTTTGGTCCTTCGTAAAGAACTTGTGCAGCAGTCTTAGGGTCGTGTCGCGGACTATCACTGCGCGAGACAATCCAGTGACAATCAAAAACTATCATGTGTTTGTGAGTGCATCAGAACCTAACCAGTAATAACCTTATCCAGTTTTTGAAAATCCCGCATCCCACCTTATTACAAAGGCAGAACCGAATGGTTCGGGACAAATTAAAGTTTGGTTAGGACGGACGCAAACGTTGGCCATATCGCTCGACATATTAAAAAACACATTTAAATTTACTCTTTTTTTCAAAGCGATTTTAGTTTACGTGCTCGTTTTTTGATGTTGTAGATGAAAGAGAAATAGGCCTTGGAAACAGCCTAAATTTTTGTTTTGATGTTGTAGATAAAAGAGAAATAGGCTTTGGGAACAGCCTAATTTTGTGTTTGGGATACATTAATATTATTTAGCTTTAATATTACGATGTTATTAACAACTTGCAATCTAGTAGTTATCTGTGTAATTTAGGATAATATTAGAACTTCGCAGAAATAACAGTCAGATAGTCCTTATTATGTTTATTACCAGACATACCTATCACAAGTAAGGCACACACACAAACGGAATAATCAAACAATGATACAATTCTAAGAACTCTTCATGCGTTAGCGCGGGAATCATCACACCATGCGATGCGACCGTCTCGTAGCTCGTCCCACGGCTCACTTCTGCCACTGCTTACTCTAGCGGGTGGCCAGGTAACTGTCCCGGGGTTGCCTACACCCGAGCGCCATACTGCCACACGCTTAGTGGAACATTTTTAGGTAGGGACTTATGTTCAGTAGTTTTTGTGATGTTAACCCATCATAATTATGCTGAAATTCTCAGTAACAGACAATGAGTGTGGGCTTAGAACCATCTATGAAACGTTGTGGATCAGTATAGGTTACTGTATACACCTGCATCATACCTAGGAAAACACTGAAGTGTTGTAGCAAATGTACCAATATACATTATTATTTTGAGGAAAGAGGTAGGGTAGAGGTAGGTCTTGAACACCCCTAAGCCACTGCGACCTGATAAGATCTATTGTGACGCCTCTTGCGGCATTACAGCACTTCCCCAAGCTGCAAGTCAATCATGAAGTCGAATATGACCTTGGGGGAGGAGGATTTGATCTCCTGCGTTGAGATAACGTGGCCTCCAAGATGATGGCTTCTGATGTGGTGCAGTGCATCACATTCGCATAACAAAACCTGCAAACTTTGGTATCACTGAAGCCCATCCTGTGAAGGTGTTTGTTCAGCTTGCAGTGCTCAGTAAGGGTTCTTGTCAGGATTCTTATCTAATTCTTGTTCAAAGAAAGCGCTTCTTTCGTAAACCTTTTCTTGAAGCCCACATGTAGCGCTTTCGAGTGTTCTTGGCCTGGGGATTTATTCCAAAGGCTCACATTTTGGTCAGTTCCCCAGGTTTTAAGGTGGGCTGTAGTGGTGCATTTAGGAATGCCACAGATTGGCTCCGGACCCACAGTGGGGCTTTCAGTACCAGCTCTAGCCAGTTCATCAGCGGTTTCGTTGCGCCTAATGCCACAGTGTCCAGGTACCTATCCTAACCAATATACATATCTGTAGCACATAATTGTACTTACCATACGAAAAAAGCATATAAATTGAAATTTAACTAGACACATTCAGTTATTCCCGAGGCTCTATCCTTTTCAGCATTTACCCTTTGGGATATTACGTGTACCTGTTAGGACTGAATGTTGTATTATTACGGCCTTTAGGCCTTCTGTTTAAGGTTTGTTCCCAAGACGCAATTCATTTTAGGCCACTAAGTACCCCATCTGATTAGGGCCCAGGTGTATTGGTAAATTACTCACTGTGTTGCAGGTAGATTATTTTGTAATTATTTTGGGTTGTAAGAGAAAGTTGGGAGAGGCATTTTGTTGTGTGTTATGAGATGTAATAATATCATTCCTTTTTAGGGCAGCAGTGGCAAAAGGGTACTATTGTCACCAATTCTCTTGCTAGCGTATATGAAGCAATGTCTTTTATTATCTTAACCTCGATTTAAGATAATAAAAGACTGCCACTAATTTGCAGTACATACATATTCATCATCATCATCATCATTTCAGCCGAAAGACGTCCACTGCTGGACATAGGCCTCCCCCAAACATCGCTACAACGACCGGTCCTGTGCCTTCCGCATCCAGCGGATTCCCGCGACCTTCACCAGGTCGTCGGTCCACCTTGTGGGGGGCCTACCCACGCTGCGCCTTCCAGTACGCAGTCGCCACTCCAGAACTTTACTGCCCCATCGGCCATCCGTTCTGCGAGCAATATGCCCCGCCCTCTGCCACTTAAGTTTGGCAATTCTTCGGGCTATGTCGGTTACTTTCGTTCTCCTGCGAATCTCCTCATTTCTGATTCGATCACGCAGGGACACTCCGAGCATAGCCCTCTCCATTGCCCTTTGAGTGACTTTGAGCCTTCTTCTCAGGCCCATTGTGAGCGACCACGTTTCAGTACCGTAAGTAATTACTGGCAACACACACTGGTCAAAGACTTTCGTCTTGAGACACTGCGGTATTTTTGACGAGAAGATATTGCGTAGCTTCCCAAACGCTGCCCAACCGAGTCGGATTCGATGATTGACCTCTTTCTCGAAGTTGGACTTACCTAGCTGGACAGTTTGTCCTAGGTATACATAATCGTCAACAACTTCGAGTGTAGATTCTCCGATGTTTACGGGAATGGGTGCTATATGGGAATTCAACATAACCTTTGTCTTGTCCATATTCATTTTAAGACCCACTCTATCAGAAGCTCTACTGAGGTCATCGAGCATTGTACCGAGGTCCTCCATGGTCTCAGCCATGACTACTATGTCGTCGGCAAACCGAAGGTGAGTGATGTACTCGCCGTTTATGTTAATGCCTAGCCCCTTCCAGTCCAGAACCTTGAAGACATCCTCCAATGCAGCAGTGAACAGTTTCGGAGAGATCACATCTCCCTGTCTCACACCTCGCTGCAGAAGGATAGGTTTCGAGGCTTGGTCCTGTAATCGGACTGACATAGTGGCGTTTTCATACAAAGACTTTAACACTTCGATGTACCGATAGTCAATCTGGCACCGTTGAAGAGACTGTAGTACCGCCCAAGTCTCGATCGAATCGAAGACTTTCTCGTAGTCCACAAACGCTAAACAAAGAGGCAAGTTATACTCTTCGGTCTTCTGTATAACCTGCCGCAGCGTATGTATGTGGTCTACGGTGCTAAAGCCTTTTCGGAAACCGGCTTGTTCGGGAGGCTGGAAGTCGTCAAACCTGCGCGAAAGATGGTTCGTAATGACTCTCGAAAACAGCTTGTAGACATGGCTCAGAAGTGAGATGGGCCTATAATTCTTCAGTAGAGCATTATCGCCCTTTTTGAAGAAGAGTACCACCACACCTCTGCTCCATGCCTGTAGCGTTCTTCCCTCGAGAATGACGGAATCAAACAGCTTCTGAAGGGCCTTAAGGATCGGTTTTCCACCCGCCTTCAGGAGTTCGGCCGTAATTCCGTCATCACCCGGTGCCTTGTTGTTTTTGAGCTGCTTCAGAGCCATCCTAATCTCGTACAGGCTGACGTCCGGGATATCTTCGGTATAGTGTCGGGTCAATCTAGCTCTTGGGTCGTGAGCCCGATTTACAGCGGGTGTCCGGGTGGACGTGTATAACTGTCCATAGAACTTCTCGACCTCCTTCAATAGCTCTGGCTTGGAGGATACGACTCTGCCATCGTTGGTCCTCAGTTTTGCAAGCTGGCTCTGCCCAATAGACAGGTCTCTTGCGAAGACTTTGGAGCCCTTGTTCTTCTCTATCGCGTCTTTAATACGTTCCGTATTAAATTGGCGTAGGTCACTTTTCAAGGACTTTGAGATCTGTCTATTGAGCTGCCGGTACTTAGTCGCATCATCTGAGGACTGCAGAATCATCTCGCGTCTTTCCGCCATAAGCTCAAGGGTGTGGTCAGAGAGCTTTTTGTTTCTATTTGTACGACGGGTCCTAAAGATCCTAGACCCGACCGTATGGACAGTTTCCACAAACCCATCGCTGTAATCGTCCACTGAGCTCCCTAGGCATTCGAAACGATTCTGAAGTTCGAGCTGAAAGCTCTCGGGGTTTTGGATTTGGATCGGTGCTGGACGGAGCGTAGACTTCATCAGTCGAGATCTTTCCAGCTTGATGTTCAGATTCAATGTGCCTCTTACCAAACGGTGGTCGCTTCCGGTTTTGACCGCGTTGATCACAGAGACATCATTGAATATTTGCTTCTTCGTCGACATAATGAAGTCAATCTCATTTTTTGTTACACCATCAGGGCCCAACCAGGTCCACTTTCTATGCTCACGCTTTCTGAAGAAAGAGTTCATCATATAGAGTCCTTCCTTCTCCATAAAGCCGGCCAGTAGATGACCCCGGTGGTTCCGATATCCATATCCAAATTGCCCCACTCGCAGCTCATCATCGTAGCGATTGCCCAGTTTCGCGTTGAAGTCTCCCATGACAACAGTGAAGTGAGTTTTAGAGCCATGCATGGCTCTCGAGATATCCTCATACATGGTCTCCACCTCATCGTCGGGGTGATTCGAGGTCGGGGCGTATACCTGTATAACCTTCAACGAATACCTTTCGGTTATTCTGAGTATGTCTATGTTGTTCACAAGAGACTTGTGGACGATAAACCCGACACCGCCCTGGGAAAGTTGATCGCCCTCCCGGAAATAGAGCAAGTTACCGGATTTGAGGATTATCGTGTCCTCCCCCTCTCTTCGGACTTCAGATAACCCTACGATATCCCATCGTAACCTGCTCAATTCTTCCTCGAGTTCGACAAGCTTCTCGTCGGTCCGCAGTGTACGTGTGTTGGTCCGCAGTGTACGTGTGTTGTGTGTACATACATATTATATGTTTGAAATACATAAACATAGTTCGAAATAGTAGTGCAATAGAAATATTATTTCTATATACTACTAGGTATTTCAATATATTTTACTGTTTACTAATTTAAGAGTAAATGAAATAAAATGTCCAGTAAGTTATAAAAAGTTGATGATCTCTATAGAAGGACAGGTAGGTACTTTACGCTAGTAGTATAATAAGTTCATGAGTTTGTCACTAAAAGAGAAATAAAAAACAATATACGTTGGCTACATTAATAAGTATATTCCTATAATAAAACAAAGTTTAACCGGATAAAATCGCGTATTATTATTATTATTTAAATTGGTTTTCCTGACGTTTCGAAAGCTTTGCAGCATTTCACCACCACGATTTTTTTTTTTTTCGGATCACGAAATACTGCAAAGCTTTCGAAACGTCAGGAAAACCAATTTAAATAATATACGTGATTTAATCCGGTTAAACTTTGTTTTATTATAATGTGTAATGATCGCGAAAATCTAAGAAATTATTATATGTACCTATAATTAAAAATACAAAAGTCAAGGTCAAGGTAACCCACTTGATGTTTCCCTTTATCTTTCAGAAAAGAAAATGAAAATAAAAGAAAACATTAACACTTAAGTGCCACATTACAGCCGCAATACAATTTTCCTTCACAGCTAATCAGAATAAAAAATCTTAAAACGTTCATGAACAATTTATGAATAAAACTCAACGTTTTATATAATTCTTTACTTCGTGGAGCGAACGGAAGATGGTGACGCTAGCGATAAGTCATTTACTGCCAGGTTTATGGCTCGAGACATTAAAATGTGTCTCTTTACAATTCCGTGTCAAACGTAAAAAATATGCTAGATTAGATACCACGCGAATTCAATATTCAGTTTAAAATGCAGTTGTAGTAATAATGCAACACACATGGCATTACTGTCGAGGCCTGAAATAAAGCAATTGACGGCCGAGTGATTTTAAAATCCTTTTTGACTAAACGAGCTTTGACTATTTCGGCTATTTTGTATAATTATTATTATATTATACAATTTTATTTTGGCTATTTTGACCAAGACTTGTTTAATACTTTTCTCTGATTTACGAGGAAACAATACAAAAATGTATTCAACAATATCTAATTTTCATTCGCGCCAACTCGTCCACGCGCATTTCATGTTTTATTATATAACATGAAACGCGCGTGTTTGTTTGGCGCCGACTCATAATTATTTATTTACATTAGTTTAGTAAGAAGAATAGTTTTTTATTTTTCGCTTTTCTGTTTCCGTCAGTTCAATTTTTGTTAAAAAGTTTTATTTCGCTTCGCATGTGTTAGATTGTAAATTTATTTGTGACGTAATTAAGCAATTATAGGTTATAATAATCGTATCTCTGTTATAAATATTACGTTATTTAATATATTGGTTCGATATTATTAAGAATCGAAACATGAAATGTAATCGATTTCTGTAAATAAGAGTCGATAAGAAGGTAGTTTGATCATAATTTATCAAAGAAATAATGTTTGTATAAATGATGGTAGTTCACAGTCGGAATTGATAGATTGGGCTTTATAAGCATCGACGACAGTCGAAAGGCCTCACCCCCCCTTGGGGGACGCCCGTTTTGCGGTATTGAAACCGCGATTTTAGTAAGTGTAGGATTAGGGAAAAAACATTCGGCGAATGGAGTCCCACATGGGACTCTCCGCCAACTAGCCTAGTTAAGCAGAGATGATACCTCGGTACCACCTGCGAGAAACAATTAGGAAAAAAAAATAAAAAAATCGAAAGGCCTCAGTTTGTGATAGATAAAACGAGTGTGAACACCTAAAGGTACGATATTGCTTATTTTATATAATCTTGTGTTAGATAATTCAGAATAATAAACACTGTTTTTATATAAAAATCTGTTTCCGTCAAAAATAAATCGATTACACATCGATTCCTGGCTGATTTCATTTACTCGCTTAACCATCGACTCGATCAATATTCACTCGTTGCTATTGTACGTGGCGGGGAACTGAGAACCGCGGCATTCGAGCATGGACGTCCGAGCTATGTGGTCGTAATTGTAAACTGTTGTAGCAGGAATTCATGTAAGTTAATGTCATTTGGTTATGTATTCTTTAAATAATAATCTTACTGTGACCGTTATTTTATTCTATTTTTGTGGATTCGTAGATAATATTTTGAGATACGTGGGACACTCAGAAAGTTTTGCGAAACTAAAAAAAATTGTTCTATACGTACATATATTTTTATCAAATCTTTTCAAAGTACTTTCCACCAGCCTCTATACAAAGATTCATGCGCCTAAACCAGTTTTCAAAACACTTTTTCCAGTCCGCCGCAGACACCTCGTTTACAGCCTGCTCGAACGCAGCCAGCGCATCTTCCGGCGACGAAAATTGTATCCCTTTGAGCTGATTTTTTATTTTTGGGAATAAAAAGAAGTCACACGGTGCTAGATCAGGGCTGTAAGGAGGGTGACCCAGGAGTTTGACTGGCGTGCTGTCCAGGAAGTCCCTCGTTTTGAGTGCGGTGTGCGCAGGTGCATTGTCGTGGTGGAGCAGTAGCCCGCAGAGCCCTGTGTTTGGTCGCTTGTTGCTTATAACAGAGAAAACTTCTGGCAAACATTTGGTAGTATACCATTCGGCATTAATGCTTCTTTGATCCCGTAAGGGAATTGATACCAAGTGGCCAGTCAAATTAAAAAAGCTAGCGATCAAAATCTTACCCCCGCTTCTAGATCGCTTCACTTTGGTAGGCGTTGGCTCATTTTGAAACACCCAAACAGTCGACTGGCGCTTGGTTTCTGGGTCGTATTGATAAATCCAGGACTCATCACCTGTAACGATGTCGTAAACACGCCGAGACGAGCCTGCTTCAAATTTGTTAAGCATATCACGGCACCATTCCACCCGGGCCTGCTTCTGAGCATCGGTGAGGTTGTGCGGCACCCAGCGTGATACTATCCTCCTCACGCGAAGATGGCTGTGTAGAATCTCGTGAACGCTTCCCGATCCAATCTTCAATATGTGTTGAATCTCCTGATATGTAATCCGCCTATTGTCTTGGATTAAATTTTTCACTGCTAACACGTTTTCTTCGGTAACAGCCGTCAAAGGGCGACCGCTTCTTTCGTCATCCCCCAAAGTTGGTCGACCGCGCTTGAATTCGTTATACCAACGATACACGGTTGCCTTGGAAGGGCCTTCATCCATGAATGCCATTTGAAGTCTATCGTACGATTCATCCGGTTTCAGGCGACACTTGAAATCGTATAAAATCATAGCTCTAAAATGTTCCCGGCGCAGATCCATATTTCAGTGAGACACAATACTTTGAATTAACTCGCAAAAAATGTGGAGGGAAATTTTGAAATTGGAACTTACTTATTTTTACTTATAAATAATCATATTTTCGAAAAACATTATAACTGGCCAGTCTCCCATATATAAAAACTTTTTTTCGCAATACTTTCTGAGGGGCCTGGTATTCAGCAGAATGTGCTACGTATTAAAATAATTATAATTATATTATGCCTGGCAAAATGTTTATATTCAATTTCCATAACCTACGATCGTACACCCTAATCCGTTGAAAAATAAACGTATTGTTAAAAGAATGCCATAGTTTTACTCCTACCTTCTGATTGTTCCTACACTTGATAATGTTGATGTTGAAATGATGATATTATTATAAATGTGTATTATCTGTAAAATGTTCTAATGTCCTGATTTTCCTATACTTTGATTGGTGTCTCGATAATTGTGTTAAACTGTACAAAAAGTCCCTGATATCAATAGTATATTATTTTACCGCCATATTCCTTAGTAATTGGTATTTGGTGTAAAAAGGCGGGATTTTAGCTAACGGGTCCCAGCACTCTTAATATCTAATAGTTTTATGTGACATTATACAAAACCAAGTATAATCAACTATCTTGTGTAAATTATGAGAAAATACCTAAACATATTGGGTGTCTGTTTATTCAGTTAATAGGAATTATATTAATATAAATCATAGACAATATTTCATTGAACAGTCAGCTTCCTCTCCTACATATTTACTTTGCCGTGCCCGACAGGGTTCACAATGATCTCATAGTTTTAAGTCTACCACCTAAGTAATACATTGTGAATGCAATAAATATATTGAGTATTGAGTATTGAGGATAAAATATAGTCCACCATATTTGTATGAATTTATTGTAATTGAAGAATTACCTACCTAGTTTTAAAAGAGCATCTAATCTATGGAGTTTCTTGCCGGTTCTCCTCCATAAGATCCACCATTTTGAACAGAGCAACTAGAGAAATAAATAATAATGATAAAATCTAATATTGGTTTCTTTTGTTCACCGTTTCCTGATTTTGTTCTATAGTCCATGTGGTTGCCATATGAGGTAACAGTTACAGTCACCTACACATATATCATTTATGTATGTAAATAGGCTTAAATCTAACACATGCGTAAAATGCGTTAAGAATAATAAATAATTAGTTGTACAATGTTGTATAGTATGGCGGCCTATAGAAGCGAAATAGGGATAATCCTCTCTATGCACACGTTATTAGCACTGGGCAAGTCAGGTGTATAGCAACGCTGCGCGCTTGGCTGCCCCGAGAATAGGTAAACCGAGAAATTGACGTCACTATCTTAGAATAATTAGGCTTAGAACCGCAGTAGTCGCACGCGGAGTGAAACATATTCAAGTTGGCCTTAAAAGGCTACGTTCAGTCACAGTAAATATATAGCTAAAGCAGTAAAGTAACATAACATAACATAAAATCACGCCTGTATTTCCCTGAAGGGGTAAGCAGAGGTGTATAGTACACCCACATTTCGCCAGTTATGTTATAGTCCCATGTAATAGGGGGCGAGCCTATTGCCATTGACCAGGCACAAATCCAGACTCCGGGCTGCTACTGAGAATTTCCTAATGAAAAAACCCAATAACACTTTGCCTGACCCGGGAATCGAACCCAGGACCCAACGCTCAGCAGTCACGCTTGCAACCACTAGACCAACGAGGCAGTAAAGTAACTACGTACTAACGCTCGCAACACAATGATATAATACTGCTGTAAACTGGGTGTCAGGGAAACGCTCCCGAAACTAAAAGGCTATTATTATACTCCCTAATAAACACAATCGAATACCAATAACTATTAGCCTTATACTCGTTGTTTTAGTGATTTGGTATTTTGCACACCCGCAATGTAAAGCGTACAAAACTCGGGATCAATGCCGCGCGTACCTAACCTACCTACGCTCGCTACGACACGGACTGCGTATGCGAGCGGATGTCGTTCACCCTTAGCGTCAGCTGATATTTTATTTGAATTACATTGCGAATTGCGAAGTCCGTGTGGTGCCGACTTAAAGAATAGCACCACCCTTATCTCTTCTCATGGGTGTCGTAAAAGGCGACTAAGGGATTCACCAGAGGATGGGCAGCAGCGTTCTCTGAGTATTTAACCAACCAACTGCGATCGCCAACCCGCCTGCCAAGCGTGGCGATTATGGCATATCCCCCCTTAATTGGGGAGGCCTATGTCCAGTAGTGGACGTCTTTCGGCTGAAATGATGATGATGATGGCATTGCGAACTTTAAAATTTTTAGTAAATAAATGTTCTTTTTTTTTGCAAATCAGTTTTATTTAACTGCCCAAAGCTGGTTATGTATGAAAAATGCAAAACAAATATGAAAAAATCTAAAAAAAGAATTGCATTTTTTTGTGGTTTCGTATCATTAATCACCAGCACTATCTATCAATCTAGCTATCTTCGTTTTCGGAAGCGTTTCCCTGACACCCAGTATACAACGTGTGTCCAAAATGCGTGGTCATATTTGAAGTTCTTGTTCAGGGGATGTTATAGAACAAGTTTTACTATGGAATCAATGCTGAAATCGCGAAAAAAATATCAGCTGATCCTTTTGTCGAACGACATCGATGATTTAGTAGGGAGCAGCTGATATTTCTTTCGCGATTTCAGTGTCGGTCCTATAGTAAAAGTTGTTCTATGTTATGCCCTGAATAAGCTCTTCAAATATGACCACGCATTTCTGATACACGTTGTATATTTTTTTGTAAATTCTTACTTATAATACACAAGAAACACCCAGACCAACACAAAGACTTAAACGATTTAAATTGTGGAAAGAAAAAATCGCTCACGAGCAGGATTCGAACCTGTGACTCCTGGCTCAGTACGCTAGTGCTTTAGCCACTATGCTACCGTGAACACTGCTCGTGGTATCGAAATTCTCATCCACTTGTCATGTCTTTGGGTGACGTCAGCAAACACTTATGTTCATCACATAAATATCTGTATCCTGTGGGAATCGAACCCATGACCTCGTGATCAGCAATCCGATACTCGAACCACTAGACCACAGACGCCGTCAACGACATTGAAATTAAATTTCAGTGTTACAGCGAATACCGTCGGTGGCACACGCTACCATCTATATTTTAGATACATTTTAAAACGCGACAAGTCACAACTAGAACATGCTTGACGTGTAACAAGATTAAGTGTCGCAGCTTCCGTCGCCATAGTAACGGAGTGCTTTTGAATATTCAGTGTCTGAGGCGTTTGCACAGAATTAACTGAGCATCAAACCCGTTTGTTAACCCTAGATATCTTTAGTTTTATGTTTAACTGGGCTTTATTTTAAGGGCTACGTTACAATATTTTGCTTTGCTAATGTTTAATTCACCTGCTCCGGTCTTTGCTACTACCACTGGCAGTAATATTGAACTACATATATTTACCTTCTTTTTTTTTTTTTTCAGGTGGAATTCCTCATGGATACCCTCCGTCTGGGGACGGCGGAAGGGTATGTCGGACTCTTACCGACTAAAACCACACGGTAACCATCCTCTGCACAAAGTAGAGGAGCTCCGGGAACTCCATTGGGCCGCGCCGGTACCCCTCTAGTGCTACGCCTTTGGCACGTCCCGGGAAAACAATATTGTTTCCCCCACAGCAGCTCGCGACCACCACGTACTACTGTCTTTAATAGACGCCACGAGTCCCTCCACTCTTAGTGTCCACGATCCCGAAGGTCCCCTGCCAGATGTAGCGACAGGGGATGTGGCCCTTAGCCCTATCTGGGCCTTGCGCCAGGGCGGTTGCCGGCGCCTCCTTCTCCGAGCGGGATCGGCCCTCTCCCGATCTCGCTCTACGGCCTCCTTCTGAAGCATAACGGTCTCGCAGAAGAAGCCATGGCCCTCCAAGCCGTCGGATCTGCCAGCATAGCCGACACTACTGCTGACAGAGAAAGATCCTGCCCGATCCGGCTGACCAGGTCCCGCCGTTCGGAGCCCCACGCAGGGCACTCCTCCAGCGTGTGCTGTGCGGTGTCCTGGTCACACCCACAATGGTGGCAATTTGGACGAATAAAAAAAGGCGGACGGAATGTCACTAAACAAAAAGTGAAGCACCCATTGTAAGACGGCTTGCTTAAATAAAATAACAATAATATAATATTTGGTGTGTTAAAATTCTGTCGAAATTATAGTGGGTTTAGGAAAAATCTAAGTGCTTCAATCTTTTCTTAGCGAGATTCCGTCCATCATTTTTTATTCGTCCGAAATATTTACGGGACTTTTCGCGCACAATTCAATCAAAACAAAACGAACACTTTGACTAACCTCGACGTTTCGGCCAAGTTGCATTGGCCGTGGTCACGAGCAGACTAAAGTATGTGGGTGTCATCGTCTTGAGCGGCGAGTGTTTTCTCGAACTACCCGCGGTTGGTTTTTCGTAACGTTGCTGTAACTGACAGTAAGCCTAAAAACGCCGCATAAACGAACTTTTTATTGCATGCATGTGTACATAGGTGTTACATTTATAAGTCCTGCAGGTACTTAAATGATAATAAAGAAAGAAAGAAAATTATTTTATTTTTGCGCTCCATTTGACGCACACAACAACCTAAGTCTACAATATTTGTACAATATTTGATACTCTAGAGTATCAAAGCAGCTAGCTTCTAAGTCTTATTTTCTTAATCTGTGGATTCTTGAAGTTATTTTATCTTAAATATTATTATCTTGATGGAGATTTTAATGATGACTTAAGAATTTGCAATAACAGTAGATACCCTAAGCATTAACAAATAAATGAAAAACATATATCATGTGTCCCTTTTGAACGATTTTTGGTATTCATTAATTTTATCGCTTGATTTATTTCATCACTTATTCGTATATTGCAATGAAATATTTTTGATATTCACACATTTTTCATATTGCCCAGAATTTATTTGATGAAATAAATTTTAGGTGATACGACGTCTAGCCACAAACTGAGGGATAACAAATGACATGTGAATTTGTTGGACGAGACCAGTGATAAGTGGGTTTTCAATGCCGCATGCCAGACTTAGCATATTTTCCCAATTATTCGTACCATCAAACTTTATTCCAATAGTTATACGTGTTATTGAAATAACTGAAAACCTTTTGAGGGGTCATTGTACTCATCAGTATAAACACCTTTTACTATGGGACCAACCCTGCTGTCCCTTACATTTTTGATCAGAATCGACAGAATGTAGGGATCAGCTGTATTTTTTTCGCGATTTCTGGATTAGTCTCATAATAAAAGTTGTTCAAACTGATGAGTACTATGACCCCTTAAGAGGTTTTCAGTTATTTCAATAACACGTTGTATAGTACATTTTACATCGGCCAAACAACGCAAATATTGGGACAAATACGTTGAGTCTAGCGCCGGCATAATTAACGACTAGTCAAACAGTGGGGTAATTGTGTAATGCACATACACATTAGCTTTCATTTTGAAATGACAGTAATATTCATAGCGTTGTAGATAGTTGCCGATAAGACGAATTGTCAAAACACACGGAGCAATGAACATTGAAATCCTATTGATTGCGATCGCGAGTGAATTACGCAATTCGGCAGCTGTTTCTTTGATGAATAAAATCCGTAACGATATTATCCGGAGAAGAACCAGAATGACCGACATAGCTTTTAGGATCCGTCTGTCGAAGGACCGATGGCCATTGTACCAGAAAAGTCCTTAAGTGGAGACCGCGAATTGGCAAACGCATTGAAGGGTGCCCCCCAGTCAGGTGGACCGACGACTTGATGATGGTAGCTGGGGTTGACTGGATGCGGAAGACGGAGGACCGAGTGTTGTGGTGCAACTTAGGAGAGGCCTATGTCCAGCAGTGTATTGCGATTAGATTGCGTTGATCAAGTCAAAACTCTAATTCAGGTGTAGAATACGGCATCTTAAAATTGTATTCTCAACGCAAACCAACACAAGTCATTGGCCAATATCATCCGCCTCTTGGTCAAATGATAATATCTTAATGATAATGTCTTGTCTAAGACTAGAGTATACCACCTTCTTATTCATACAAAAAGTGCCGTCTACGGTGTGTCACCCCCAAATGTTATTTGATTTCGATGATCTTTTATGTTAACTACCGTAAAAATAAAAACAAACCCAACTGCGTGTAAAATAACTGTAAAGATGTATTTATAATAAAACAAAGTTTAACCGGATTAAATCGCGTATATTATTTATATTGGTTTCCCTGACGTTTCGAAAACTTTGCAGCATTTCTTGGTCGCAGGTAGACGGTCGATTAAAATATTTTTTTAGATATATCTGTAAAGACGCTTGTCATCTTAGTCTACCTGCGACCACGAAATACTGCAAAGCTTTCGAAACGTCAGGAAAACCAATTTAAATAATATACGTGATTTAATCCGGTTAAAATTTGCTTTTTCATTATAATGTGTAGTTATCGCGAAAACCTGAGAAATTATTATGAAAAGATGTAAACAAGACTTATGTAGATAAATATATGTGAAAGTATCAAATCAACACGCAGTCGGAGGCTACGTATGTTTTTGGTCATGAATTACATAAGTAATTCATAGGTAGCCTCCGCCTGCGTGTTGATTTGATACTTTTACATATACGTGGGACACTCAGAAAGTTTTGCGAAACTAAAAAAAATTGTTCTATACGTACATATATTTTTATCAAATCTTTTCAAAGTACTTTCCACCAGCCTCTATACAAAGATTCATGCGCCTAAACCAGTTTTCAAAACACTTTTTCCAGTCCGCCGCAGACACCTCGTTTACAGCCTGCTCGAACGCAGCCAGCGCATCTTCCGGCGACGAAAATTGTATCCCTTTGAGCTGATTTTTTATTTTTGGGAATAAAAAGAAGTCACACGGTGCTAGATCAGGGCTGTAAGGAGGGTGACCCAGGAGTTTGACTGGCGTGCTGTCCAGGAAGTCCCTCGTTTTGAGTGCGGTGTGCGCAGGTGCATTGTCGTGGTGGAGCAGTAGCCCGCGGAGCCCTGTGTTTGGTCGCTTGTTGCTTGTAACAGAGAAAACTTCTGGCAAACATTTGGTAGTATACCATTCGGCATTAATGCTTCTTTGATCCCGTAAGGGAATTGATACCAAGTGGCCAGTCAAATTAAAAAAGCTAGCGATCAAAATCTTACCCCCGCTTCTAGATCGCTTCACTTTGGTAGGCGTTGGCTCATTTTGAAACACCCAAACAGTCGACTGGCGCTTGCTTTCTGGGTCGTATTGATAAATCCAGGACTCATCACCTGTAACGATGTCGTAAACACGCCGAGACGAGCCTGCTTCAAATTTGTTAAGCATATCACGGCACCATTCCACCCGGGCCTGCTTCTGAGCATCGGTGAGGTTGTGCGGCACCCAGCGTGATACTATCCTCCTCACGCGAAGATGGCTGTGTAGAATCTCGTGAACGCTTCCCGATCCAATCTTCAATATGTGTTGAATCTCCTGATATGTAATTCGCCTATTGTCTTGGATTAAATTTTTCACTGCTAGCACGTTTTCTTCGGTAACAGCCGTCAAAGGGCGACCGCTTCTTTCGTCATCCCCCAAAGTTGGTCGACCGCGCTTGAATTCGTTATACCAACGATACACGGTTGCCTTGGAAGGGCCTTCATCCATGAATGCCATTTGAAGTCTATCGTACGATTCATCCGGTTTCAGGCGACACTTGAAATCGTATAAAATCATAGCTCTAAAATGTTCCCGGCGCAGATCCATATTTCAGTGAGACACAATACTTTGAATTAACTCGCAAAAAATGTGGAGGGAAATTTTGAAATTGGAACTTACTTATTTTTACTTATAAATAATCATATTTTCGAAAAACATTATAACTGGCCAGTCTCCCATATATAAAAACTTTTTTTCGCAATACTTTCTGAGGGGCCTGGTATATCCGTTTATAACGTATAAATCAGAGAATGTTCAGAAAACTGAAATAAATAACAGAATTACAGTCCTTTTAATTTACTAAGGCAGCATCAAAACTTTCTGCATCAGTCGTTTTATGTTAGATCTGTAACAGTGATCTTTACTGATAACAATAGTTCTGTTGTCTTTTCTTATTCGATTATTAAATTCTCTTCTCGTTTTATTTACTTACACATAAAACTTTTTAACAAAAAATTGAACCGACGAAAACAGAAACTGAAAAGCGAAAAATTAAATGAAGATTTTAGTCTTTTCCTAACTAAACTAATGTAAATAACTAATTATGAGTCGGCGCCAAACAAACAAGCAAAGTGCGTGCGTGTTGCAAGTGGTCGAGCGGAGAACGCATTTTAGGAATGTTATTGTTTATCATTGAAAATTTCACGTTGTATTTGATGTTATGTTGTTTTTATTATTTATTTAAAGTAATTTAATGATCTTCGTTGATTGTTTATTTGGCGCCGACTCATAATTAGTTATTTACATTCGTTTAGTTTGGAAAAGACTAAACTAATGTTAGCTTCATTTTATTTTTCGCTTTTCAGTTTCTGTTTTCGTCGGCTCAATTTTTTGTTAAAAAGTTTTATTTTTTATTTTTTTGTGGCTAAAATCTAACTCCAGGTCGTTATGTTGTACATTATTATTATGTTGTAGTGTCTAGAACTACATTTATGTGTGACATGTTTCAGCAGAATTAGTTAACAGGTAAGAATTCAGTGGGTGAACAAGCACTCATGTTTTCCTACCCTTACCCTTAAGATATACCAAATCCTTTAAAAAAATAATCATCAAAATCGGACAACTCTGTAAAAAGTTATGCGTGGTCATACATAAAAAAATAAAAATAAGTAAAAAAGATACGCGTCGTATTGAGAACCTCCTCCTTTTTTTCGTTGGTTAAAAAGTGAAACAATATTTTTGACGCTAATCCGTCATTTGGATCAAAAATTTAATTCAAACATTCCGAAAAATTGCACCATATTCGCCGAAAGGACTATCGGATAGCAAATGACGTGAACATGCACATATGGCGCGAGGTGAGCGAGAGATGGCGATAAGTGGACCATTATGTCCCAGAATGATTAAAAATAAAGAATAATAGAGCTACAGGTAATTTACCTAAAGACCTTCAAAACTTACAACAAAACGCCGGACGATATCTTCAAATTCTGATAAACGTCTTTATTAATTTTAAATCTATCTATACTATAATAAAACTGTAAAGGTCGAAAAGTCTGTACATTGAGTTTTTTTTCGCGAAAACCGGCTAGGGGGACTAGAAATAAGCTATAGAACACGAAACAATCGTTTAAAAAATTTATGTCTGTCTGTCTGTCTGTCTGTCTGTCTGTTTGTTACCTCATCACGTGAAAACGGCTGAACGGATCGTAATGAAACTTTGCATTTGTATTGGTATTAGTCGAACTTAAAATATAGGGTATGTTTTATCTGAATCGGTTGAGTAGATCCAGCGATACAGCTTGACCCCTCTATTGTATTAAGTTGCATACAAAGTAGAGGTCATGATTGGTGGTTGGTTGCAGGTTGCAGGTTCCTAAAAATACAACTGGATTCTATTAGTATTATAGAAAATATAGAATAACATAACATAGCCCATCACTGTCCCGCTGCTGGGCATGGGCCTCTTCTTGGAATGAGAAGAGTTAAGGAACTGGATATTGTTAGTGTAATAGATTATCATAACATAATCAGCTCATTACCTACTGCCCCACTGCTGGGCACGGACCTCTTCTCGGAACGAGAAGAGTTAAGAAACTAGAAAATATAGAATAACATAACGTAGTCAACCCATTACTGTCCCACTACTGGGTATGGCCCTCTTCTCAAAATGAGAAGAGTTAATGAACTGGATATTATTAGTATTCTAGAATAACATAACATTACCAGCCCATTACAGTCCCACTGCTGGACACGGGCCTCTTCTCAGCATATGAATAGATGTGGTTAGTGTTATAGAATAACATAATCAGCTCAATTACTTCCCACTGCTGGGCACGAGCGTCTTCTCAGAATGAGGGAGTTTAGGGCTAATTCCATGAAATTCCATCACCTTAGCCGGTTGGTTGTAAAAACAAAATATAGTATGGTCGGTAAATAGTGTAATCGTCTGTGTAGGCGCTTATATGTATATATTTGAAGATATTGTGTTCATAATTATGACACGATGTTATTTTCCGACATCCACGCGGACGGAGTCGCGGGCACAGCTAGTTGATAATAAAAATTGTAGGTAGATTTTGTAGTAGTAGAGCTCCTTTGTGAAAGAGCTCGTCCGGGGAAGTACTACCACCGTGCCTACTTCTCCGCCAAATAGTGATGCTTGCATTGCTGGTGCTGGTGAAATTCTAGACTTTCCATCTTCATGTCTCAGTTTGGCGAACCGACTTGCGGTACCATTTAGGCAACAGCCTAGGTGGTATTGAAGTTGTCATGGGCAAAGGTAACCGCTTAACATCAGGTGGGCCTTTAGCTCGTTTCGCCATAATATACTATAAAAAAAAAAAAAAAAAAAAGGTAGTCTTAATCAAATTCATAAATTGAATTGACTATTAGTTTTTGTTTAGGTATATAATCATTATGGACCGATGCAATAAGTTTGCTACTTCTGCATCATTCCGATCAAAACTTAAATCGAAACAGATTGTCCAAAAAAATTGCACCATATTCGCCGAAAGGACTGTCGGATAACAAATGACGTGCGAATTCATGGCGCGAGGTGAGCGAGGGATGGCGATAAGTGGGCCATATATCGGTTTATGTCGTTTCATTTGCCACGCCGTTAGCTCTGCCATCCCTGTCAGCGTAATCGAGGCCGTGCCATTAGATTTACAATTTTGCACGTTTTTGGCTGTTTAAATTGCGTAGCTTCCTTGTTGTTACGTAATTGCTACTTTGTCATGGTGTGTCCCTTTTGTGTTATGGTGCATGAATTGTGTGTCGGTTAAGTGGTTGGAGTTAGATTATATTTTTAAGAGTTCTTATCTTAATGCGACTTTGCTATGACAAATATCCATGCAGTTTCTTGCCGGTTCTTCTCCATAGGACCCACAAATTGGACCCTTGCAACTAGAGACTGATGTTTCAAAATTGCCTGTAATTAGGTTTATTTGAATTAAAATACATTTGAATTTGAATTTGACTAAAGAATTCAGTCAATAGTTGGTGATTCAGGTTACTTTATTTCACTATCGTCTCGAAGGACTAAACAATGATATCTTACCATTATGTTACGCAAACTAGACACTAACATAATGTCAAAACATTATTATTATAACAACTGGTCAAGTACCGACCACAGCACCAAGCATATATGCGTCGTGTTGTCGCGGCGTCTGCGCTGCATATGTCGTAAGATAATCGAAAAAATCGGATCTTTACGAAAATCCTGGGATGATTGATGGGACCAGATAATTTTCGTTATCATCCGAGCTATTTTTAGGATCATTGCAAAAATAACCGCTAACATAATGAGCGCTGATTGGCTGTTATGAACGTTATGCACTGACGGATGCACTGATTAGCTCGGCTCCATTCCTTAGTATTTCGAGCCATGTTTTGAATAATCAGAATGAAGATAAAACAAAGTTCTACCGGATTAAATCGCGTATATTATTTAAATTGGTTTTCCTGATGTTTCGAAAGCTTGCAGCATTTCGTGGTCGCAGGTAAGATGACAAGCGTCTTTACAGATATTTCTAAAAAAATATTTTAATCAGCCGTACAATATTATTAATTAAAATCGTTTCGATGCACGCAGTAATCACTCACAATATTATTATCTTTTACAGTGTTGCGTTTTACTTTTATATTGTGAGTGATTACTGTGTGCATCGAAACGATTTTAATTAATAATATTGTACGGTTGATTAAAATTTTTTTTTTGAAATATCAGTAAAGACGCTTGTCATCTTAGTCTACCTACGACCACAAAATGCTGCAAAGCTTTCGAAACGTCAGGAAAACCAATTCAATTAATATACGCGATTTAATCCGGTTAAACTTTGTTTTATTATAATGTGTAGTGATCGCGAAAACCTAAGAAATTAATATCAGAATGAAGATGTTATAAAACGACTCTTAGCTTAGCCAATCAGCGTTCAAGTTTCCAATTGCCCTAAACAAACTGGGCTTTTCGCAATGATCCTGAAAACAGCTTGGATGATTGCAGAAATATCTCTTAGATTCCTATTATCCGGTTCTTTGCAATCTTCCTAGGATTTTCGCAACGATACGATTTTTCCGATTATCCTACGACACAATAATATACGTTCATCAAACGCCTACGCTAGAGAAACGCTAGTGTGTAGGGGTCCTTAGTCCAACACGAGCCATCGTTAACATGAGCCATTTCAATAAATTAGGTCGTTACTAGAAAAGCAGAAAGACTAAAGTGCCAACTTGGCATTATAGAACTTTAGTCTTTTCGTCTTTCCAGTGACGAGGTGTGTACTTACAAGATAGCAAAATGGCTCTTTCGAGTACCTAATTAAAACGAGCAGCTATCGTACGAAATAACGAGAGATTTCTTACGAAATATTATTTTTCTGCTCGCGTCTAAGAAAGTCCGAGAGCGCTGCGCAGTTGATGGAAAATAAATATGATTCCATTTCACTTAGTTTGTATTAATCCCTCGCCAGCAAGAAACAGTTGAGGAAATAGAAATTCCGTAAATGCCTATTGAAGAGATTGAGTTCTAACTACAGAAATAGATAGAATGGCTAAGTGGGCGTGCCAATACTCTGCACCATAGTGCAGTGCATTTAAAAGCCTTTCACAGTACGCCTTATGACTTGTTTCTGTAAATACTGTAACAAAAACCCGCGAAAATGTCTTATTGCGCTGTTTCTAACTGCAGAAACAAAAGCTGTAAAGTACATTTGATTAAAGCTAATTTTTAAAAATTAATGACGTCAATATGGGAAGCGTATGCCTCGAATGAATCGCAAGTAAAATTGTGATTACAATCATTCTATCTATATCTGTGGTTCGTAAATTGTAAGCTTTTTGATGATTTTGAAGTAAGCCTAATAAATATCCACTGTATCCGGTTGGTTACTATGAGGACCTTATGTCGTCTAGAACCAATTTTCGTGCGATCAAGCGTTTTTGCCATAGTTATTATTCGAATCAATTACAACAGCTCACAAATAGAACACTTAAACAAGAAGAAACGCGGGCGGAGAAACTTTTGAAAATAAGGCATTTAAAATAAATAAATAAATAAATATTTTGGACATTTTTACACATCACCATCTAGTCCCAAACTAAGCAGAGCTCGTACTATGGATACTAGACAATGGATATAATACTTAAATACTTTTTTTTTTTGTAAATACATACTTATAATACATAAGAAACACCCAGACCAACACAAACACTCATGCTCAGCACACAAATATTTGTGTCCTGTGGGAATCGAACCCACGACCTCGTGATCAGCAGTCCGACACTCGAACCACTAGACCACAGAGGTCGTCAAACAATCAATCAATCGTCGTCGTCAATTTGAAGAAACTATCGCTGTCGCTCTTTGAGTGCGCGGCCTTTAAGCAGTGCGATAAGGACAACTGCAGCTCGACTGGATAGCCTTAGTAAATAAATTAATAGTTTAAAAAACACTAGAAAAACACGCCTTTATAAATGCACGTAAAAACAAAAAAAAATGCCAGTGCCTATCTTCCAGCTTCATCATCAGACCTTGAAACCTAATCGTGGTCAAAGTTCATTACAAGACTTTTCTAAGAAATCCAAAACAGCTATGACACGATTTTCCATCATGAAGTTCCAGTTCATATCTTCCGGCTCCATCATCAGATCAGTTCGACAGTACCATAATAGAATAATATTATTATTGTATTGTCATCAGAACTACATACAGCTGCCAATTTTCATTACGCTACGACCCTTGGAAGATGGTTAAATTAGTTACCTTAGATTCCATTACATAGTTAGTTACATACAAGTCGATCTGATAAAAGCGTGTTAAATAGTCATAACTGGCGAAATGGGGGTGTACTATACACCTCTGCCTACCCATTCAGGGAAATACAGGCGTGATGTTATGTTATGTTAAAAAGTCATAATTCGAGGTTTGGCACTCGACTATTTTCTCCTACGAAACTGGAGTAATTAAAAAGTTATTTCATAAACTGGTTGAAAAGAATGTTTACTGTGTCCCTATTTTTTATTTTTTGAGGGTTCCGTACCCAAAGGGTGCTAACGGAACCCTATTACCGTCGCTACGCTGTCCATCCGTCTGTCTGTCACAGGGCTGTATCTTTGTAACGGTAATAGATAACCAGTTGAAAAATTCACAGAATACGTGTTATTATGGAGTCTATCACCACAAATACTAAAAATAAAAAGTCTAAAACTTAAGGTACACAAGAAACCTCGAAAAAAAAATGCATTTTTTTCTACTTTTTTGTTCCTGCTTATCTTCGAAACGGTAATACATACCAGGGTTGTTGCGAATATCAGCATCAGCATCAGCATCCGCTGATCATCAGCAACATTTTCAACATCAGCAACAGCATCAGCATCCGCATTAAATGTTGCTGATATTTATGCTGATGTTCATGTTGTTACGTGACCGAAAGGGGGAGGGGTTTATGGCACATTTTTTGTTTCGCTTGTGAGTTTTGACCGCTAGTATAGTTATTAATCTGAGGCTAGTATAATAAGTTTATGATTTTGACCAATCATTGCACAGATTATTGCACTTCGGTGATTTTTAGCAAAACCAAAACAAACTTGTCTATTACGACAAATGTCAACAGCAGACAGTACAGTTGAAAGAGGTGTTCTAACAAAAATGGCAATGTGGAGCTATTATAAACAGCTAATAAAAAGCCAAGGATGAAAAGAATGTGTGCTGGAATGCCTTTGCTGGATAAAAATAATCAAGCTCTTCATTAACGAATGCAAATCATAACAGAAGCATTAAGATAATAAGGGGAACTCTACATTTTTAAAAACAAAGAAATATTGGCATTAGCGTTCGCGCTCCTCTTTTGTGCGCTCAAAGTAGGTCCATCATTCATCATCATCATGTCAGCCGAAAGTCGTCCTGTGCTGGACATAGGCTTCTCCAAGCAGTTTGGGGGAATATGCCATAATCGCCACGCTTGGCAGGCGGGTTGGCGATCGCAGTTGGTTGGTTAAATACTCAGAGAACGCTGCTGCCCATTCTCTAGTGAATCCCTTAGTCGCCTTTTACGACACCCATGAGAAGTGTGGTGCAAGTTTTAACGTCCAGCACTACACGGAATAAAGTAGGTCTAGTTTAATTAATTTCACTTACAAAAGGTTTCTTTCTTTATATGCAAAAACTTTTGTATGTTTATCTCTCGTTTGTTTAAGCATAGTGAAAGAAAGCTCAAATGCTTTTATATAAAAAGAAAAGGCTTAAAACTCCTTTTAAAATGCACCTAAAATGACGTAACGTTTTCGGTAATCCTAAAAAAAAATTGCGCTCGCTTCGCTCGCGCTAGTGTGCAGGTTTCTTTACAGGATTATCTCGTGTAGATTTTCAATGTTCATGTTATGTTTTTCATAATTTACCCGATTTTAGTTCATAATTCGTAAATTAAAATGTAGGATCGCGATTTTTTTCCCTAAGGCTCTATGAAAACATGAAAAAGTTTCGTTTGTTATTGTTATTTTGCCCTTAATTTTAAAATTTGATTAATCACCGTAAAAATTTTAAAAAGGCACTATTTTTAGCCTTTGACCAATATCGGATTTTTATAAAAAGATATTATATAAATAAATTCAAATTAAATTTTTATATAAATTCATAAAGATCAGTAAACATTTCCAATTCAAAAAAATCAGCATCTGCATCAGCATCCGCTGATGTTAATGTCCAAAAATCAGCATCAGCATCAGCATCCGCTGATGTGATAAAATTCTGGATCAGCAACAACCCTGATACATACCAGCGTCAAACTTGGTCTGATTATAGTGCATACCATGTAGTTTAGCAAAATATACTAAAAATAGGGCAACAATTTACATAATGTGGTGTTACCTACGTAAGAAAGAGATGCAAAAATTCACATTTCGCATAAGTTCGTTGATGTTTTTTGATAAACTCTCGTAAATTTAATCAGTTTCTATGGGGTATCATGTCGATGGGTGGTACGGAACCCTTACTGCGTGAGTCTGACTCACACTTGGCCGGTTTTCATTAATAGTTGTCAAGTCAAAAGTTTTTATTTCGAATAAGCATTTATATACACTTACAAAACGTTAATTATGAAACTAGTAGCACGGTTCCAAAAAGTTGGTCCTATGGAGAAGAGCCAACAAGAAACTCCATGGATATACTTCAAAATTTAAAACTCTGTTGACAGCGGTCTAAATAGGTAATTTAATTTTTTTGAGGCTTATAAAAACAGGAAAACATAGGCACATACGAATTGTATATTTATTTTAGTGTAAAAAATCATTGCTCTAGTGTCATGAACCAGAAAGTCCCTGTACACCTTTCGGATGCACTTGATTCCACCTACCAACAGTACTAACCTAACGCAAGACTTTTATTATTTAGATCCAAGTCGAAAGACTTTCATTTTCATTACGTATTCATGTAAGTATGTACGTAACGAAACAGGATAATTGGGAAAATCCTCCCATCACTAGCTCACAAGTACAAGGAACAAGCACGATACAAGTACTACAGGTAAAGTAAATACGTTACATCCTACTTTTACGATTAAGTATAAAAACAGCGTAAAACCCAGCATGTGCCATGTTATTCTTTATGTTGCACGTAAATGTTTCACGGGTGTATATGTTGTAGTCAAAACCCTAAATCGGCCAAAAAGACGGAAAAAAACTGCAAAAAACGGTTAAAACTGGTTTTGACCAATTAAATATAAATATCTTTCGGACATTTTTACACAGCACCATCTAGTCCCAAACTAAGCAGAGCTTGTGCTATGGGTACTAGACAATGGATATAATAATAATATACTTTTTTTTTTTTTGAAAATACATACTTGTAAACATAAGAAACACCCAGACCAACACAAACACTTATGTTCATCACACAAATATTTGTGTCCTGTGGGAATCGAACCCACGATTTTGTGATCAGCAGTCCGAGCCTCGAACCACAGGAGTCGTCAAAATGACTAACGAGGATGGTCAAAAGCCCATTTGCCTGAAAAAAAACCACTCAAAACTACTATTGACTAACAAAACTGTTCTTGATGAAGAGTGTCAGTGCAAACCACTCGTGAACACTAGGGGCATTGACCTTGACTCTAAGTGTGCAAGTGTTTCTGAGTATTATATTTTTTTCAGTCAAAAGTGCTTTTGACCGGTTGCGGGTTTTGACTGTGAGATCTATTGACATGAAAAAATATGCCATGTTTTTATGCGTAACCATGTGGCAAACTCATTTGTTACTTTTGTAAGGTATAGTACACATTATTATTATTATTTCGTTATTGGGTTTTTTCATTAGGAAATTCTCAGTAACAGCCCGGAGTATGGATTTGTGCCCGGTTAATGGCAATAGGCTCGCCCCCTATTACATGGGACTATAACATAACTGGCGAAATGTGGGTGTACTATACACCTCTGCCTATCCCTTCGGTGGTTGTTTTTTGTTGCGGAATGTTTTTCTTCGTGCTCTATCTTAAAAGAGTAATAGGGTCCCGTTTGGCACCCTTTGGGCACGGAAACCTAAAAAACGAAATACATACAAGCGTAAAACTTGTTCTGATTGTAGTGCATACTCTATAATTAAATTACAAATAAGAAAAGAAAAAAAAAACAAAGAAAGTAAATTATGATAAGTTTGGTGGTACGAAACCCTTAGTCAAACTCGCACTTAGCCAGTTTTCGTAACTTTGAAGGATTGGTCGTGTTGGGAAGTTGAAGACATGGAAACATCGGTTTTTTGAATTTTGTTTTCAAGATACGTGGCAGAAAATTTACTTTTTTTTAAGACGTTGTACACGGGCTGAGGTTTCCTTAACTCGAACTTTTTTTTAAAGAAGGAAATCTAAATTAATAGATTGAAACAGTAAATAAATTACTAATATTTTTACTCGTAGACGGAGCATTTTAGTAAGGATAATGTTAGTAAGGAGACCATGCCATAGGTAGGTATTGTTTTTAGTATGTAGGAGCTGACCTGTCCCGACAGACGGCACCCGTTCACGAGCATTAAGCGAGCATCAGCCATCGCTCAACTCAACCATATTGAAGGGAACTTAACGACCCGATACTAACGCCACCATCAGCATGACATTAAAGTGAGCAATAATTGAGCATGATAGACTCATGCTGCTAGACAACAAATAAGCAGTAATATATATAATTACTATAAAAACATAAATGGCAACATGCATAAATTTTTTTAAGTAGTTCTGTGATCGACCATGAATTCGAAAAGTCAGTAGTACTTGGAAGGCAAGCACTCAACCGCTAGGCTAGGCACAACTACTATAAAGATATACATCAGCACCTATACTTTGACATTGGCACAAATTCCATAATCGCTGCAAGCACGCTCGGAATGCGAACCAATCCATTACTCGTGTACTGCGTTACGTTAATCTGACACGGGTTGCAGCTTACCTTGTATTAGGGATGTATTGCACCTGACCTGTGACCTGTGTGTTTAGAGTTTAATTTAGTGTAGGTACTGGTCCTGGTCAGCTATGCTGGCAGAGCCTACGGCTTGGAGGGCCATTGCTTCTTTCTGTGAGACTGTCATGGTCCAGAAGGAGGCTGCAAAGCGGGATCGAGAGAAGGCTAATCCCGCTCGGTAATAAAGGGAAAAATCCTGGCGCAATAAGGCAAATCGACGCATCTCACTATCCTAAAGAACCTTTGGGATCGTGATTGCCATGAGTAGGGGGACTCGAGGCATCCATTACGGCAGGCGACCCTGGGAAGTACAGCAGCATGTGGTGGTCGTGTGCTGCTGTTGGGGAAACCTTGTTGTTTCCCCGGGACGTGCTAAAGGCAAGTGGCAAGACTGGCAAGTGATGACGGAGCACCGGCGCGGTCCACTGAAATTCCCGGAGCTCCTCTATTTTGTGCAGAGGATAGCCACCGTGTGGTTTTAGTCGGTAAGAGTCCGACATACCCCTCCGTCTGTGAAGGATTTCCACCCAAAACAAAAAAAAACGGCCAAGTGAGAGTCGGACTCGCGCGGTAAGGGTTCCGTACCACCCATCGAACTGATACTCCATAGAAACTGATTTAATTTATGAGAGTTTATCAAAAGACATCAACGAACGTACGAGAAATGTGAATTTTTGCATCTCTTTCTTACGTAGGTACCACCATATATGTCCATGTTTGGCCTATTTTTAGTATTTATTGTTAAACTAGATAGTATCCACTATAATCAGACCAAGTTTGACGCTGGTAATATGTGTTACCGTTTCTAAGATAGAGCAGGAACAAAAACGTTGAAAAAATGCCTGTATTTTGAGGTTTCTTGTATGGGGACCCCCTTTGGTATTAGACTTTTTTTTTGTTTTTGGTATTTGTCGTGATACACCTCATAACATAACAACATAACATCACGCCGTCGCCGGTCCCGTTTGGTACGGAACCCTAAAAAAAGAGAAAAGAAAGAGTAGAACATAAATACGAAGAAGCGTGAGAATAGAATAGAAATCATAAAAGAGATAGTATAAGTAATAATAGCACAAATATGGTACTTTTATCCCGATTTTCCCTAAAAGAATATGATTATAAACTATTCACCAAACCCAACCTTAATACGATAAACCCTCAATTTTTAAACCCGCTGTTACTTAAAACTTTATTTTTACGACTAAAAGCAGCTTCAAGAGGCTCCTTAAATTTTAAGCTTACAGTTAATTGCGCCATAAAGAAATAAAGTGCAACTTGGGAACGATATAACTTGATACCATACAGTAAGTGCTTGCCCTGGGTATAAATGTCGCAGGAATATTGTTATAAAAGAAATGTTATAATAAAGGCATGGACGAATAAAAAAAGGCAGACGGAATCTCACTAAACAATAAGTGAAGCACCTATAGATGGCTCGCTTAAAAGTACGGGATGGCACGCACACATTCACACCCATAGTAAGACAAACAGCCGCGATTACTCGACAAATCTCGTGTGACAGTAGTAGTTGTCATAGTGTCACAGATAAAATAACAATACGCCGTCTGGTGTGTTAAAATTCTGTAGAAATTATAGTGGTTTAGAAAAAAATTAGTGCTTCAATTTTTTCTTAGCGAGATTTTATCCGATTTTTGGTATTCTTCCGTGTTATCATCATTTCAGCTGAAAGACGTCCACTGCTGAACATAGGCTTCCCCCAAGTATCGCCACAACGACCGGTCCTGCGCCTTTCGCATCCAGCGGATTCCCGCGACCTTCACCAGGTCGTCGGTCCACCTTGTGGGGGGCCTACCCACGCTGCGCCTTCCAGTACGCGGTCGCCACTCCAGAACTTTACTGCCCCATCGGCCATCATTTTTGCGAGCAATGTGCCCAGCTTGGCAATTCTTCGGGCTATGTCGGTCAATTTCGTTCTCCTGCGAATCTCCTCATTTCTGATTCGATCACGCAGGGACACTCCGAGCATAGCCATCTCCATTGACCTTTGAGTGACTTTGAGCCTTCTTATCAGGCCCATTGTGAGCGACCACGTTTCAGTGCCGTAAGTAATTACTGGCAACACACACTGGTCAAAGACTTTCGCCTTGAGGCACTGCGGTATTTTAGACATCCGTGTTATAAGGCATATAAATTAATAAACTTTATATATACCCATTTTAAGAGATACCACGACCTCTCAGTATTATAATAATCGAGTCAGTTGAAGTTTAGTAGTTAGAGTTATACTTTTACTTCTATACTAATATTATAAAGAGGAAAGATCTGTATTTTTGTGTGTATGTTTGTAATGAATAAACTCAAAAGCTACTGTGCCGATTTCAAAAAATGTTGTGCATGGAGTTTCATGCCGGTTCTTCTTCATAGAATTCACAAAAATAATTTAATTTTAATTCCGCACTTGTTTTCGACCAGTCCCAGGGTTAGGTTTGAAGGGTTGGGCTTCCTGCATGGGAAGAAAATGTCCATCCGCTAGGCTATAACTGTAAGAGGTTTTGGGGTTCTTAGGTCGAGCAACGATCTTAGTTTCTTTTTCATCATCATCATCATCAACATCATCATTTCAGCCGAAAGATTTCCACTGCTGGACAAAAATTAATGTAATTGGTTTTTGTACCGTGTTCAATCAATCAATCAATCAACTCAGCCTATCGCAGTCCACTGCTGGACATAGGCCTCTCCCAAGTTGCGCCACAACGCTCGGTCCTCTGCCTTCCGCATCCAGTCCCCCCCAGCCACGTTCTTTAGGTCGTCGGTCCACCTGGCAGGGGGGCGCCCTACGCTGCGTTTGCCGATATGCGGTCTCCACTCAAGGACTCGTCTGCTCCAACGGCCATCGGTCCTTCGACAGACATGGCCAGCCCACTGCCACTTCAGCTTACTGATCCTACAAGCTATGTCGGTCACTCCGGTTCTTCTCCGGATAATCTCGTTACGGATTTTATCCTTCAAAGAAACTCCAAGCATAGCTCGCTGAGCGACTTTAAATTTGTGGACTAGCCCAACTGTCAGTGTCCACGTCTCGGCACCGTAAGTCATGACTGGCAGGACGCACTGGTTGAAGACCTTTGTCTTCAAACTTTGCGGTACCGTGTTAATAAACTATAAATAAATAAATAGGCCTCCCCCAAAACGGGGGGATATGCCATAATCGCCACGCTTGGCAGTCGGGTTGGCGATCGCAGGTCGGTTAAATTCTAAGAGAACGCTGCTACCCATCCTTTGGTGGATCCCTTAGTCGCCTTTCACGACACCCATGTGAAGATATAGGGTGGTTCAATTATTTACGTCCGGCACCACACGGGTTTTAGTTTCTTATTACGTCTGCGAAATTAAGAACATTGTCATTGATACTTATTTGACACTTATTAGCTATTACGTCATTATGGTTGGCTTATAATCATTAGGCTAAAGTTATATGGGATGGATTATGGCTAATATAATTTGATGCTAATTATTATGACTGCATTAATATTTAATGCTGGTAACAAAATCCTCCCCTTGGGTTTGTCCCAATGGTATCGTTTAAGGTGACTTAAAATCTATATTAAGATAATGGATATCATTATCCACTTCGCAGACTACTAGTGTACATGAGCACACTGAAAGTTATGCACTCCAGTGGGGTAATTGTGTAATGCATTCACATTGTCATCAGCTTTCATTTTGAAATTACAGCAATATTCATTGCGTGGTACGTAGTTGTCAATATGACGGATTGTCAAAACACATGGGGCAATGAACATTGAAATCCAGATGATTGCGATCGCGAGTGAGTTACGCAATTCGGCAGCTGGTCGCTCATGATTGTTTGAATATCGAATGTTATATTTATTTTTAAATATAAAATCATTCATTGATTGTAGGTAATATTTTTTGGCGGGAAGTCGCGTGTCAATTGTTTTTTATCACAAGTAACAGTTGAAGTTCGTCCTCCGTAGCAAAAATGGAATTAATGGTTTAAAAGTTAGTCTAATTTATTTCTAGTCTAAGTTAGTTTAATCTAATTTATAATCATAAAGATAGAGACCAATAAATTATAATGTACGTAAATAAAAGTGTGGGGTTGTGTGTGTATGTGTTTTGTTGAAGGGTGGGTGTTTGTTTGGGTATGCACGTATGTGTAAATAATGTAGTAAATTGTGTTTTTATTACTCAGAAACACATAAGAGATATTCAGTTTCTTCGCAATTTATTTATGTCTCCAGATAACTCCAGATGTATTCCTCCAACAATAAAAAAACACAGAACTAAAAAAACCGTTTTCCGCGGATACATTTAAGCAAGATAATAAACAATTAAGCTTCCAAACAGGCAATCAGTTTAATTTACTGGTGCGTTAGCTGAATTAAAATAGGTTAATTAGCCATTATAAATTTTGTTATAACGACTATGCTTTACAATTTAGCCGATGAATTTCACCAGTTTGGGCCACGCTTAATTCTTTAATGGGCCATCGACAATTTAATTAAATGTTACGATTGTAGCTTGTGAATATGTAATAACCTAGTTTTGAAGCAACGGTTTGCGTTGTAACTCTTTTGGGGCCGGCGCATACAACATGTAACAAAAACCCTGTTGTTCCTGTGAGGTACGTTATCAGAATCGATATTCATACGTAAGGACACAACTCATTTGGAAAAACTCTTCAATATAAATAACTGAATTAAATATTATTATTACATGTTGTATAAACGCACTACGCAAAGCGTCCTACTGCCATAAAGATAAAGATAAAGATCATTTATTTGTCAAACATGCGTTCACATACAAATTAAGCATGCACGGTGTAAAATAAAATAAAGTACCTACATGTTTTGCCTATCAAGGCGTAAAAATTTAAACAATTCAACAAAATAATTTAAATTAAATAATTAATGTCTATAATTATATAGTAATCAATAATTTAATAATTCAAAATTATTATTCAAAATAAAAACAAATAATAATATAACAAAGAAATTCATGTCAGTATAATCAACTGTAATCATTGTCCCAGAAATTCATGTCAAATAGTGTTAGTCCATAATCATAATGTTGAATTACATTCAAATTCTAGAAATACGTGTCATAATGTGATAGTGTCAGTTAAGAAGTCACCGCTTAACATCAGGTGGGCCTTTAGCTCGTTTCGCCATCCTATACTATATTTTTTTTTTTTTTTAAACTTATACGATAATAGCACTTGCCTGTTAATAAATTTCGCATCTTCTTTTTGAACACATTGTTACTTAATTTTTGGAAGCCCGTGGTATCTTATTAAAAATAATGGGGCCCATACAGAATACACTACGCCGCCGCGGCGCCGCCGTAGCGTAAGGTGACCATTTTTCTGTGATTCGTGAAAGTTTTTGAACGTATTTTGGACGGACTTCTGCCATGGATAGCTCTTTTGATGTTATGAAAAAGACATTACTTGGATAAACCACACAGAAGATACTGGATACACCCAATAACTAAGATTATGAACACTGATGGCACCTACTTTACTAAAATATACGAAGAATTCAAGATAGACGATAAAAAACCACGCCTCTTCTACTATCTACTATCTACTACTATTATAAAATTGTTAAATGTCAGTTGTCTGTTTGTTTGTTTGTTTGTTTGTTCCAGCATCACTATAAAACTACTAGACCGATTTTGTTGAAAGGGTTTGTGACTAAAAACTTATGATTTGACTTAAAAACTGGTATGTATTTTACCTCACTACGATGACGGGAACCGGTGATTTTTAATTAAATTTTTCCTACAACATTTTGCATACAATAAGGTGATTAAGGCGCTCATATCCAGCTGTCATTCGCACGCATGCGCTCTAGCGCGCGCTTCCATAGAGAAAATACGGCTGCTAAAGAAATTGCATTAAAAACTTTTTGGTCGGGCCGAATTGTACAGAGTAGAAAAAAAAATCCTGTCGTATGTGGGTGGTGCCATCTTGGAAATGCAGTCTTTTGAGCCAACCGAAAATCAGAATCTTTCGACTTACAGACAAGGACCGGAAGCTACCTCTAAATTGCGATTTCTCTAATTTTTTGTATGAAAAGCAATAAAATTTAGAAGTACCTAAACGTTGTTATATTGTATCCATCTTAATATACGAATAAGCATAAAGTTATCTTGGTGTAACTAAAAAAATACTATTTTCAGTCTACAATTTTTAATTACCTTCTTCTTCAAGTATATTATCTTATCTTCTTAACTATTATAATCTTAACTATTATAAAATTGTTAACGACTGTTTGTTTGTTTGTTTGTTCCAGCATCACGCTAAAACTACTGGACCGATTTTGATGTTTTTTTTTTGTTTGAAAGCTGATGATCTGACTTAAAAACTGGTATGGGTTTTGAGAAAGAAAGAAAGAAAGAAAAAAAGAAAAAAATTAATTCGTGGGTTGCGTACTCACCCGACAGATCGAAGCTTCTATGCATTTGCACGAGCGGATAGTAATGTACGATGGAGTGGAGTGGAGTGGAGTGGACAGGGGATGGGACTGGGGATGGGACTGGGGACACGACAGGGGACGGGACTGGGGACGGGACAGTGGACGGGACAGGGAACGGAACATGGGACGGGAAATGGGACGGGACATGAGACGGGACATGGGACAGGACAGTGGGACGGCACATGGGACTGGACATAGGATGGGACATGGGACATGCGACGGGACGATAGTGATAGAGTGAGATAGTGGGACAGTTGGACAGTGGGACAGTGGAACAGTAGGACAGTGGCAGTGGGACGGTGGGACAGTGGGGTAGTGGGGCAGCGGGGCAGCGGGACAGCGGGGCAGTGGGCCAGTGGGGCAGTGGGATAGTGGGGCAGTGGGGCAGCGGGGCAGTGGGGCAGTGTTGTAGCGGGGCAGCGGGGCAGATGGGCAGCTGGGCTGCGGGGCAGTGGGGCAGCGGGGCAGTGGGTAACCGGGGCAGCGGGGTGGCGGGGCAGCGGGGCAGTGGGGCTGCGGGGCAGTGGGTTACCGGGGCAGCGGGGCGGCGGGGCAGCGGGGCAGTGGGTTACCGGGGCAGCGGGGCATTGGGCCGTGGGATATTGGGGCAGTGGGGCAGCGGGGCAGCGGGGCAGTGGGGCAGCGGGACAGTGGGGTAGCGGGGCAGCGGGATTGTGGGGCAGCGGGGGAGTCGGGCAGTGGGGTAGCGGAGCAGTGGGGCAGCGGGGCAGCTGGGCAGCGGGGCAGTGGTGCAGCGGGGTAGCGGGGCAGTGGGGCAGCGGGGTAGCGGGGCAGTGGGGCAGTGGGGTAGCGGGGCAGCGGGGCAGTGGAGGACAGTGGGGCAGTGGTATAGTGGGGCAGTGGGGTAGCGGGGCAGTGGGGCAGCGGGGCAGCTGTGCAGCGGGGCCGTGGGGCAGTGGGGTAGTGGAGCAGCGGGGCAGTGGGGCAGTGGTGTAGCGGGGCAGTGGGGCAGAGGGGCAGTGGGGCTGTGGGGCAGCGGGGCAGTGGGGCAGCGGGGCAGCGAGGCAGTGGGGCAGCGGGGCTGAGGGGCAGCGGGGCAGTGGGACAGCGGGGCAGTGGGGCAGCGGGGCAGTGGGATAGTGGGGCAGCGGGGCAGTGGGGCAGCAGGGCAGCGGGGCAGTGGGGCAGCGGGGCAGCGGGGCTGTGGGGCAGCGGGGCAGCGGGACAGCGGGACAGTGGACTGGACTGGAATGAACTGGACTGGACTGGACTGACGTGGGTTAGCAGAATTTAACGCGAGCGGAGCCGTGGGTAAAAGCTAGTGTTTTATAAATTTGTTTTTATAATCCTGGTGACTCGTAATCCCACAAAACGGGGTGTTCCTCTATTAACGGTACTTTTGAGGAACGGAACCCTGAAAAGAACTCAAACAAAAAATCCGGCCAAATGCGAGTCAGACTCACGCAGTATTGGTTCCGTACCACCCCTGATACCTCATAGAAACTGATTTAATTTACGAGAGTTCATCAAAAGATATTAACGCACCCTGAGCGAAATATACATTTTTGCATCTCGTTCTGACGCGAGTACCACCACATATTATGTCTATGTTTACCCTATTTTTTTATTATTTGTTGCTAAACTACATAGTTAATATGCACTATACAAGGTTGACGTTGGTTTATATTACCGTTTTGAAGATAGAGCAGGAACAAAAACGTTGATAAAAATGCATGTTTTTTGAGGTTTCTGGTATGGGGATCCTCTTTGGTTTTCGACGTCATTTTTTAGTACCTATTTGTCGTGTCATGACCCCAGCAACACATTCTGAGAATATTTCAACCGGTTACCTATTACCGTTCAAAATATATAGCCCTGTGACAGACAGACGGACGGACGGACGGACTGCGTAGCGAGAGTGATAGGGTCCCGTTTGGCACCCTTTGGGTACGGAACCCTAAAACATGAAAATTGTCACCAGCATTTTTTAAGCGCTGATGACAATTTTCATGTTTTACGTTTTGACTGCCTCGTTGGTCTAGTGGTTGCAAGCGCTACTGCTGAGCGTGGGGTCCTGGGTTCAATTCCCGGGACGGGCAAAGTGTTATTGGGTTTTTTCATTAGGAAATTTTCAGTAGCAGCCCGGAGTCTGGATTTGTGCCCGGTCAATGGCAACAGGCTCGCCCCCTATTACATGGGACTATAACATAACTGGCGAAATGTGTGTGTACTATTACACCTCTGCCTACCCCTTCCGGGAATTACAGGCGTGATGTTATGTTATATTATGTTATTTTTTAAGCATCGAATTAAAATACAGACAACGCTTTGCATTTTTACGCAACAGCACCGTAATATCCTAAAAATCTCTTAATTTTTGTTTTTGACATAACACTTTCATCTGGGTTCGTGTAAGTGATAAAAATGCTATAAACAGCGTGTAAAAACATACAATAAGTACTCTGTGCATACAATATTGAATGAGGTGTTGTATGTAAGAACACGATGCATGATTTGTCAGTATCCATCTAGTTTTTAAGATTAACGACTTGTAAAAGAGATTTGAACTTCCAATTCGCAGATTAAAAGATTTCAATTTGAATTTCTTGCGAAAATGCAAGATTGCAATGCCAAAACTTGACAACACTTCAACAGTTATCATAGCTACCTCATTTTAACTTCGCCATTCTGAATAAACACGCCCGACGCTGCAAGAATGCATGCAAAACTTAACATACCTGAATACATCACAGTGCCTCACTGTACTTTCCCGTGTGTCAGTAAAATATTTCTCAAACCACTTAAGCTGATGCACTTCTGTCGGAAGCAGTAATGTATTACTCCGCTGCGTTTGATTTATTGCATACAGATCTATGTTTGGTCACGAATGTAGGAATGGGGATGCTTTGAATAATGTAGATGGTAGGATCTAGGTAACATAACATAACATCACGCCTGTATTTCCCCGAAGGAGTAGGCAGAGGTGTATTGTACACCCACATTTCGCCAGTTATGTTGTAAGTCCCATGTAATAGGGGGCGAGCCTATTGCCACTAACCGGGCACAAATCCAGACTCCGGGCTGCTACTGAGAATTTCTTAATGAAAAAACCCAATAACAATTTGCCCGACCCGGGAATCGAACCCAGGACCTCACGCTCAGCAGTCGCGCTTGCAACCACTAGACCAACGAGGCAGTCTAGTCTAGTTGATCTAGGTAATAACTGAATATGTAAGACTGGAAAATAAAGGGAAGTTATATTACAAGCTCGTGGATCAGGCAACCCAGAGATGTTTTGTATTTAGAGTCGATGATTATACTTTCAATTCATCATATTTATATCCAGTCAATAAAATCATTAAATAAAACTCGTCACTAGCCAACTTGATCATATTATATAATTTTAGCCTGATTATCAATTTACTTAACGATGCATCGATTGTAGTAACATACCTCAGAAGGGAATCATATAATGAAAACAACTAATCAATCAACGCAATAACAATATTTATTGCTAAATCAATATGGCATCGTCGACAATAGAGACAGCCCCAAAATCACCCAACCGTCACCGCTTCCTAGTGCTTGAGCTGGGGAGAAGAAACGGCGCAACAAACTCCCCAGCAACACATTTCTGTCTGTAGTATTTTAATAGAGTCTATACAATAAAATTATATCACTAACCTTACTCGTGTCGTAATACTCCGGTCACCGTACTTTTATCGTTTATTCCATCTCCAATATTCCTCAGCAAGCATATAATAACGAACCCACGTCCGTCCAGTACAGCTGTCAAACCAAGAATGCCCGCGCTCGCCGAATGTCATCGACCCATGATATCGATTACCCATTTCGATTATACCGTCATTCGGTTTTAGAATATAAAAATGTTCTATTAATTGTTATAAAAATCATAAACCTTACACGATTAACAATTTTATCACGTTGGCAACACAGATTCTTATAAATTATAAAATAACTTGTAACTGTCATTTCGCTCTCCGTCCACACAGACGGAGTCCGACTCTCGAGAATCCCAACACGATGCAGAAGCGGCTGCCGGGGGGACCGGTGGCGGGGTCCCCCAGCTGCGCCTTGAGCCGAGGGCCAAGCTCCCCCCTGGGGACGCCCTCATGGTGTCTCAACTGGAGATAATCTCGTCCCGTGAGACCGACCATATGCTCTAGAGTAGTACCTAGGAGTAGGCTAAACCGCCACTGTGTTAGGATTACGTAGGTCTTCGCCCTCGCTGGCGAGGCTCGGTGATTCGCAAAACGCGTCACCCACCCGATATACCGAAAGTCCGCCACTTTCAAGAAAACCATTCCCGATGCAGCAACGGCTGCCAGTGGGACATAGCGGCGGGGTCCCCCCGCAATGCCCCAGTAAGCCGAGGTCCGAGATATATCTGCAAATACATACATTTCACACACTGTGTTGTTAATTAGGTATTAAAACAAGCTTTGCCAACTATTTTCCTTTTCATACAAACTTAACAATATTTTCCTTAATGTATGTTCATTATGAAAAGGCGCACATTTTTTGCTACTGAGAATTGTAATAAACGATGCACCGCCAATTTTGCAGTGTTGGAAAGGAATTTTAATGTTATAACATTATTATTTTTTTAAAGTTGTTTATGTGTTGTTCCTCTACGCTTACTTATAAGAAAAATATAAAATGGAGTATAATAAATACAAAACAGAGTTCACAAAGGTTAGTAAAACTTCCAAGTAAATACAACGTCGAAATAGTATATCCAAAAAGGGTGAAGATAATGACATTTAAAAAAGTACAGATATGTTCATGCGCGCGCAGTCTGAAGACTCGAAAATATCCTAATTGGGACGTTATGCTACTAGTCTCCGTCAAGCCAGGCGCCGAGCGTGACGTGTGACAAAAAATATACTAAAATGCCGTCATGTGTGTACAGATAGTGTACTAATTATGACGCGAAACTGACTTAAAGTAACTAACTTACTTACTTTGCACTAGTTTATGTGTATTGTACTGCCGCTGCGTATGGAACATATTTTTCATTGGTTTTTTTAGGGTATGACATATCTATACTTTTAAATATCATTGGGTGAAGAGTACATCTGGCATAGAAATTCTATACCAGATGTATGTACCCTCTATGCATAATTTAATTTTAGCTCAAAATAAATTTCTCAAAAATGTTATACCAAATTTTTTATGTCATACTTCGGAGAGCGTCCATGAGGATTTCAACACGCTTAAAAAAGGTTAGTTATAGGGTCCCGTTGGCACCCTTTGGATACGGAACCAAAAGAAAAGGACCAAATGTCATGGTGCAATTAGAGACTTCATCTATCCAAAAGTCGAACTACAGACAAAGGCAAGTTAGAAGCTTAGTTGCAAAAGAGCAGTTATAGATCAACATTCAGTCACAGAGTAAGATACTGTGATTCAGTCTTAAGAACTGCTGCATTTGATGCACTGTATTTGAGTAAAGACTCAACTCCTTAACGCACGGAAATTCTAAGCTCTTGCAAAACGCTCGTGGAAGTCTTGATGTAGGTAACTTGCAAACTGTCTAACTTAATATTGCGCTTTGAATATTACTTGTTACTTCTTCACACATGCCAGACTGCCAGACTTGCTTTAATAGAAGCTCTGAAATCTAACGGTTACTGTTTTGAGAATGTATAATGGATAGCTTTCAAAGTTAATAGTTAGCTGGATGAAGAAAACTGAAGCAAAACTGTGGAACCAACTCCCGTCAGCGGTTTTCCCGAAAAAAATCAATATGGGAGCCTTCAAGAAACGAGCATACGTCTTTTTAAAAGGTCGGCAACGCATCGGCAACTCCCCTGGTGTTGCGGATGTCCATGGGCGGCGGAGATTACTTACCATCAGGTGACTCGCTTGCTTGTTTGTCCCCCTATGTTATAAAAAAAGAAGATTAAGCTTGGTGGTGTGTTATTTTAACAGGCTTAAGTGCAGCAGTTGACTGCCATAGGATGACAATGATGAAGGTTAAAGCCTGGTTACACAGTGCGGGCTAGCGTGCGAGTTAACCGTGCGAGTTATGTCAACACAGTTACCTACTCAAATATGTACGCGTGAGTCATTCAGTAGCTCGCATCCGAGCACAGACCAGTAAGCCTCAAGATGCCGCTTTGCATGAGAAAAATGTTGGCGGGGACCGAGGGGCGGACGGTGCGTTATGATTGGTCGGCTCAAAAGTTCGGTGGTATTATTCCGTATGATTAGTGCCACTCGCTGACGGACTGAAGTCCTGATTGGTGGCGGGGCGTATGATATGCAGTGCTACTGTATGTGCGTTGTGACCGAGGGTGTCCGGCTAGTCAGCGTCTAGAGGTTTACTGGTCTGTGCTTCCGAGTAACTAAAACTTTTTTTTTATTTCAATCGCCACTCATACGATCCGAAATTCTATTTTCACTTGCTTTAACGGTGAAGGAAAAAGATTAATTCGAGCCACTTTTAGTATGACACCAACTCCAAATGGGGTGAAGATGCATTTAAATAGCATCCACGAGTGACGATATTTAATTGATCATCCGGCACACCTTGCGCAGTCAGCCGTGCCACCAACCTGCTGACTGGCTAATCTTTGCACCACGACATGAGTTATTATCATTATGTAGCTCATGTCGACACGACAGAAGAAGAACAACTCTGAATTCGTAGAAAAACAGCTGGTCCCATACATTTTGTCACCCATTAAGAGGAAATTAAATGCGGTTCTTTTCTACATACAAACGCTCTAGACAGTTTTCTTTCTAGTTTATAACCCTAGAGAGAAGAGAAGAGAGAATATAAATATCAGATTTTGTTTGTCCCTATGTTTCGTAGTGGACAAATGGACGTTTTGGAAATAACAAAACCTCGTTTTCTTCTATAAATCTTTTAATTCTACATGATTTTCAATTAGTTCTAACAATTTAGATACTACCGAAAGCGCGTACAACCAGAAATTATTGAATAATAAAAAAAATGTTACAAAACATGTAGGTAGCAGAGAAACAAAAATTAAAATGAGAACGCCTTAGCAATTAAAGTCAACGCCTAACGGTGCGGTAATCATTGCTAACGCAAATTTAGCAGGCGCGTAGACACCCCATGTTTTCGTTTTTGTTGATAAATTATTTTAAGAAAAACTCAAAAATTCTTAAAATTGCCTATTTAGACCACTGCCTATAGAGGTCTAATGTATAAATTTGACAACTATTAATGAAAAAGGAAAAACATAGCGACGCAGTACATATTCTTCTTATTCAGTTTATGATGTGGTTTATCTAATAACTTTCAAATTGGTCCAGTTTCGGAGGAGAAGATAGTCGAGAGCTAAACTTCCAATTATAATTTTTTACTTAGGCCATGCAATCGCAGTTGCAGTTGCCATTATCGCACTCATTTGAGGCCGAGCGCTCGCAAAGCGACACCGATAGTTTCTTCAAATACCTAATTTTCAAAAGTCTCTCTGCCCGCATTTCCTCTTAAAGTAATGTTTCCATAGCACATAATATTTTTTTCATGTATTCAGAAATACATCCATACTAAAAGTTGTTCTTATTGATGAATGCTTTCATCCCCTAAAGTATTTTTTCACCTTTTCTTTAACACTGTAATTAAAAACTAAACATTTTATTCTGAAAAGAATTTCCCATCTCTTGACCGCAATCCCGTTTTCCAACCAACAATCGCGAGATAAATATATATCGCGAGATATTTTTCTTTATAAAAAAGTACCTTGTTACACAATTCCAGACTGCAAGCCCTCCACTTAACGACATCGTGGACCAGGTACGTGCTTAGCGCAAGTTTGCATCGCTCTCGCTGGGTACGCTCCACAGAGACACAAACTTGTGTTAACTACTGTACGTGAGATATGTCCGCCCTTAATGCTGAATTTAAATGTTTTGTAGCTAGCCTTGTTTTACACTTAAAATGTAGAAGTTTGTCACTAATGTTGGGGCCACACCTACGATCAACGTCACTGCCCATCATCGCCATATAATACGCCCTAATTAATCCGATAATTAAAGCGATAAATTGAGTGGCCCCACTTAAAGAGTCAACGTCAATGCCCATATAATTAGCGATGAAATTAGCGCTAATGCTCCTTCCTTGAATTTCAAAATGATGGATTTTGACGCTGCTACACTGTATTTAATTAGTGTAAATTTTTATTATATAAATGTATTCTATCATTACCGAACGAAGAAAAAAAAACACAAAGAAAAAGAAGATGGTGGATGATAAACAAACACGTGGCAAAGGCTAGTTAATTACAATTGGAACGAATCCTAGATACAAAAATCTTCTATTTTAATTTGACAAAAAAAAACAATTTAACACAGAATATTTCAAGCACAGCTACTAAATAATGCACGTTGCAAATTTTCAATAGCGTTCACTAATGGAGGTTGGCTGTCGGTCGAAACTTTTGAACTTCAGAACGTCTGAACTTTGTCTGACGAGATCTCCGTCAGCCTGCGTTTTCTGGTCCGTCGTACTTGCATTATTGTGAGTTTCTTACAAAGCTTGGCAAAGCCCCGGAAGTTCTTTTGAGTGGATTTTTTACAGTCGTAATAATTCTCGGAGAAAAATATTTTGGTTAAAATATTGAATAATATAAACATAGTAATAATATTAGCTTGAAAATAAAGTATTTTAAAGTCAAAACTGGCACGAACATAATATGATGTGCATATATGATAGAGTGGAATCAGTCCCTGTTCAAACAGCCAGCGGATATTAGCTTAGTAATTCTGTTCGCCAGGTAATGAACCGGAATCCGCCTAGTCTATACACTAGTTAACTACGCACTAATACAGCTTGGCAAACGGAGCTAATGAGCAAAATCCCCTATGAGAATGATACAGCTCTTGCAAAGTTGTGTGTTATGAAATGTTGAGCTCAATGGCCGATTATAGTGTTAAAGCAAAGCTCACTGCTCTGTTGGCACCAAGTAGGCACATAATAATAATAAAATTCTCCTGACCGAATTTCTGTCACGGCGGCTAATCTCAACGGAGACTAGCCATCTGCCCGGGACTAATACTAAAGTATTATTTAGTAAAGTATTGTTCAATTAAAATAATTTAGTTGAGCAATGCTTTACTAAATAATACTTTCAAAAATATTTAATTCAATTCATTTATTTGCCAGAATGTAGGTGTACATGTATGATCTTAAATTGAAATGGCCCATGTACATTGTACCATTACATAATTATGATGTGCAAATATACATTAAGTTAAGTTAGTTATTAAGTTAATCTTATTCCATGTCTTTGAAATTCGTTTAATTTTGTGTAATAATGATAAAATTATGTTGTTGTTAATATTATTGGTATTATTATAACTGCAATGACTGTAACTTGTAACTATGGGTGGATTTGCCTGAAATAAATAAATTTATTATTATTATAATACTCATCATCATCATTATTTCAGCCAAAAGACGTCCACTGCTGGTCATAGACCACCCCGAAAGGTGGGGATATGCCATTATCGGCGGGTTGGCGATCGCAGTTGGTTGAATAAATACTCAGAGAATGCTGCTGCCCATCCTCTGGTGGACCCCTTAGTCGCCTTTTACGACACCCATGAGAAGAGATGGGGTCTAATACTACATTCAAGGATTTTTCAAAAGATTTTTCCCTGAGCTGGGAATCGAACCTTCAAGAATGTCAAAAAATATCAGCAGTATGTTTATGCCAATTGATAAAATCGATAATAAGAATTAAATTACTCCTACAATTTATTATGCCCTATATGAAGGAAGACCCCGAAATCTAACATAGTTTGTATAAATAAACATTAATATGGCAGCAAATATTACTCAAAAAACACCTTAATTTATTTGTTGTATGTCCATATTCCATTAACTTCCTTTAGTTTTAGAGACTATGGCCAACAGATGATATATCCTTATTATTGACCTTAACAAGGTCTATCAACAGAAGCCATAAAATATAGGATAGCGACTGTGTTTGTTCGATTCCGGCTCAGGCAAGAGATTTTTCAATTATTGTTAAAGGCAGTATTTCTTAATTATTAAAATATTATGAAATTTCTTAGTTATAATATGTAGGTATACTACATTACCACCGCGGCCGCCAACAGGGGCATTGGTGGACCAACGTGAAAATGTGGGCTGAGGCGAAGCCAAGGCACACATACGTGAGTCCATCAATACCTGGTAGCGGCCAAGGCTTGTATAGTACATTTCTCTATTAATGTGTGAAATGTCAAACTAAGTAGTACCTATGTAAATTCTAGATTAAACAGCTCTATTTGCAAGCCAGCTCGAAATTTAAATGAAATCTCAATGTGATGTATTCAGCGAGTAATAATTATTTAACTGATGGGGCCGCCACTTGGCTGCTACAGTCCCATATTTCAATAACACATTGTATACTGGCTATAACCGACCACGAATTAAGTAATTTCAATAATACATTGTATACTGGCTATAACCGACCACGAATTAAGTCATTTCAATAACACATTGTATACTGGCTATAACCGACTACGAATTAAGTCATTTCAATAACACATTGTATACTGGCTATAACCGACTACGAATTAAGTAATTTCAATAACACATTGTATACTGGCTATAACCGACTACGAATTAAGTCATTTCAATAACACATTGTATACTGGCTATAACCGACTACGAATTAAGTAATTTCAATAACACATTGTATACTGGCTATAACCGACTACGAATTAAGTCATTTCAATAACACATTGTATACTGGCTATAACCGACTACGAATTAAGTAATTTCAATAACACATTGTATACTGGCTATAACCGACCACGAATTAAGTAATTTTAAGAACTTTTTGCTTCGGACGTATTATTTATTTGCAGCTGCTTGATTTGAATAATAACAGTCATTTTGTATTTTTTTAGGGTGACAGTTTAAGTTTAAAGCGCAAATCACACACAAGGCAGGTGTCGAGTCGGGTCGGGAGTACGGCGGGGACCTATTTCTATATGGACGACATCAGACGAAACGCGAGCGCTGGTCTGGCATGAGTCGGGCCCGCGGCGGGTGGAGCGCGGGAGCCACATGTCTCCCGCCACTACAGACAGAGCGCGGGCCACGCGGGTCGGGAGCCTGAACCGCGCCCGACCCGCACCCGCTCTGTGTGTGGTTTGCGTTTCATCCCTGAAATAATGTTTTAGTTTTATATCAAAAAATGGGCTGTCGTTTGACCGCTACCTCACTTGGTGTTAAGCAATCGTGCGGTCGTGCGGAATGTATAGCGGTTTTATGCTATATCCGCAAATAAAAACCAAGCTTTACTTACATACGATATCCCTTCAACATAACGGCGTGTTTTATCACTCCTGCAATAGCCTACCGGTATTAGCAGATGATTTATATCGCAGGCTTAACCCTTGAAAAATTGCTTACACCCAGTTTTACGGGCATGATAAAATGTTAATGTTGGCGCAATTTATACTGCCAGTGGTGCCAACCTTGATATTATCAATTAAACGGGAAACATTTAGGTCCCATAAATCAAATTTTCCAATAAATAAGCAATTAGACATGGGTAACTCAACAAAAATGCGTGAGCTGCAACTCAGCTCACGGTTCACGTGTTTGAACCGGAGCTGTGAACCGGATCTCAGATCAGCTCAATTTGTGTATCTGCCTACTTCGAGTTATGATCTGTGATGCGAGTTGCTGAGTTTACAGAGCGTTCGATCTGTTTGAGCTGCACTCGCTCGCTCACTCTGCGACTCACCGCCGATCTGTCGCCGCTCCCGCTCACCGGTTCAAACAGGTTTTTATTGATATGGACATATTTATCTTTCGTGCAACGAACGTTGTCGCAGAGATAGATACTATTCTTTGAGCCGTGAGCTGCATATTTTGTCATTGAGCTGCAGCTCAACAACTCAAGCTTATTGATCTGCATATTTGAATCGGTTCTGAGCAGAGTTACACACCTCTATAAGCAATAGGTACGATTCGGGAGAACAAAATTCATGGGAAAATGATAAAATTTTTGTATTAGATGTTATATCGATTGCAAACCAGACAATGTAATCTTTGTTTGCACAAAGATTACATTGTCTGGTTTGCGCTTTATTGTAATGTCGCGGTACTTGTTTTTTTTTTTAAAATACTACGTAAGCCTACAAGGTCACGCGTCTCCTGTGATCGGCTGACTTGATTAAACTTATCTTCTTTTCCTCAGCCTTATCCCATTATCTGGGGTCGGCTCTCCTTGTCTGCCTTCTCCATTTCTTTCTATCACGCGCGGTCGCGGCTTCGATCTCGCTCTCCTTCAAGTCCCTCTGGACTGACGACAGCCAGGTGGCGGGGGGTCTTCCACGGCGTCGCGTCGTCGTTTGCAGGTCAAGGGCTGCTCGTACCATGTGGTCTTCTTGGTGGCGGAACACATGTCCATACCATCGAAGGCGTCGCTCTTTGACCTTCTCAGTAATATGAGTAAAGAAAATATATTATTTATTGTTTTATTATTATTATTAGATATCGATATATAGAATTATGAAAAAAAAAAAAAAAATTAATTATTTTATTATTATTAATTATTATCATTATTTTTTATTAGAATTATGTATGCACACTAACATTTCCAACGCTCTAGAGGCTAAAATTATATAATTTAGTTGTAAGTACTTTTGTATCTCATTATAAGTGAACTATTTGTTCTTATGAGAAATAAAATTCTTTAAACCTATATATCGATCTTCACGTCTGTAAAGTTTTACCGACTTATTTGATTTAACCTTATCATCATCATCATCATCATTTCAGCCGAAAGACGTCCACTGCTGGACATAGGCCTCCCCCAAGCATCGCCACAATAGGTTCAATTAATTATTGTAGTTTAAATTCTATCCATTTTGTGAGCAAAGTTGGTCTTTAAACATGGCGATTAAAAGGTTTCATGATCAGTCTCGCTATATTAAATTGAAGTTGCTTAGGTCTACATTGCCTAAAATAAGAAAGCAATATTCTTAAGTGAAGTGGCAACTTCAGTGTCAGCGTAAAGATAGTCTCTCGTGCAGGTGTGCGCACACAAGGGACACACCAGCAAGTGGGGCATAGATTGCTCTAGATCACCGCAGTCATAGAATATATACTAACGACAAGAAGCGACACATAAGCATGAGTGCTCGTAAAATTGCTTGCGGCTATGTGTGCGAGTTGGGGCGAGCGCGGGGTCCGTGCGCGGTGCGCGGCGTGTGGAACGGGCAGTCTCTCGGCTGCCCCTGCCAATATATTGCATGTAAACGCGTTTGCTCAAGGTCATCAGCGAGCTAGCTCACACGTACAGGGGAGTGTCACCGCTGTGCCGCAGTTACAATCAGCAAGATTAAGGATCTCTAAACCTCCATTTCTACATTTAAGTCTACAGCTCAAACCAAAAGAATAACATAGATGGAGCGTTTAGAAGTAGAGCAGCCAAGTGACGCCCCCATCAGTAAAAAAATATTATTCGCTGAATATTGATGTGATAATAATTGAAGTCAAGTTTATAAATAAATTCATGTATCTAATTTTGTATGCCAGCTGGCTGGCGGAACATGCAGAACTATAACTTATGTAACACCAGTATGTACGCACGGCTACACACCAAGCTGTACATTCCAGTATAAGCTGATCTCGCACTGTACAGAAAGCCAATACAATGCGAGGTCAGCTTATACTGGAAATGTACAGCTTTATGTGTAGCCACCATCATGGAACTACTAGTTTTTTTATTCCTTGTGTACCATGTTTCGTACAAATAAACATTTCATTTCATTTCATTTCAATACATCATTTATCGAAAATTCATTTTTAACAATTGAAGTACAGGTACTTACAGTAGTTTAATCAGATACTATTAACTCTGTAAATTATACTTCGCTGTATTTGTAGTTAGAAAATGTGTGAAAAACGGCCACTTTTGTCATTTTTTTCTATCTACAACTACAGCGAAGTATATTTTTTTACTGATGGGGGCGCCACTTGGCTGATACCTTTTTATGTTCATTTTTCTGGCTTCATTCGCTAGTTTTAGTCGCTCCGTCTATCTTATTCTTTTAGTTTGAGATCTACAGCGATCAACTTGAGTGCGAAAACGATCTCCACCACTTATTAAAATTAACATTACCTACGTAAAATAAAAGTTCTCTGAAACCCACCAAAGCCACAATGAGCTTACCGTTAAAACAAAAACAAACCGTCCAAAACCACAATAAGTACCAACATAATTACATAACCTAATTACATAACTGGAATGGTCGAGTTCCTTTCTAATCTAATTATAATTCAACAGAGTGCAAGAAGCCTTCTTGTATTTCTGCGGGAACGACCAAACAACTCCGCAGAGAAAATTATCGAGCAAAAGTTGTAAAGTTACGATGAGAAAGTTTCGCCACAAGTTTACAAGTTGTGCTGGTAGTGATGACTGGGTTATGAATATTAATTATACTCGTGGAATAAACATTTAATTAATAATTTACCTGTGTAAAATTAACTACCGGACTATGACAAATCCAAAAAAAACCGGTCATTTGTGAGTCGGACTCACGCAGTAAGGTTCCCGTACCACCCATCGACCTGATACCCCATAGGAACTGATTTAATTTACGAGAGTTTATCAAAAGATCGAGTTTATCGTCCGTGTGGTGCCGGACGCAAAGAATACCACCACCCTATATCTTCTCATGGGTGTCGTAAAAGGCGACTAAGGGATTCACCAGAGGATGGGCAGCAGCGTCCTCCGAGTATTAAAACAACCAACTGCGATCGCCAACCCGCCTGCCAAGCGTGGCGATTATGGCATATCCCCCCAAACATGCAAAGCACTGATAAAAACCGGCCCCTAGTCCCCGGCGGCCCCGCTATCCCTGGTTACGGTAGCGGCCTAGGTAACGGCGGGGCAGGGGGTGCGAAGAATCCCCGGCAGAGATCCGGCTACCATAACAAAAAAAGACTGGACCTGGCAACATACAACACACGTACACTGCGGACCGACGAGAAGCTTGTCGAACTCGAGGAAGAATTAAGCAAGTTACGATGGGATATCGTAGGGTTATCTGAAGTCCGAAGAGAGGGGGAGGACACGATAATCCTCAAATCCGGTAACTTGCTCCATTTCCGGGAGGGCGATCAACTTTCCCAGGGCGGTGTCGGGTTTATCGTCCATAAGTCTCTTGTGAACAACATAGTGAAGATCGAGAGTGTTTCGACCAGGGTGGCGTACCTTATACTCAGAATAACCGAAAGGTATTCGTTGAAGGTTATACAGGTATACGCCACGACCTCGAAAAACTCCGACGATGAGGTGGAAACCATGTATGAGGATATCTCCAGAGCCATGCATGGCTCTAAAACTCACTTCACTGTTGTCATGGGAGACTTCAACGCGAAACTGGGCAAGCGCTACGATGATGAGCTGCGAGTGGGGCAATTTGGATATGGATATCGGAACCACCGGGGTCATCTACTGGCTGGCTTTATGGAGAAAGAGGGGCTCTATATGATGAACTCTTTCTTTAGAAAGCGTGAGCACAGGAAGTGGACCTGGTTGGGACCTAATGGTGTAACAAATAATGAGATTGACTTCATTATGTCGACGAAGAAGCAAATATTCAATGATGTCTCTGTGATCAACGCGGTCAAAACCGGAAGCGATCACCGTTTGGTAAGAGGCACATTGAATCTGAACATCAAGCTGGAAAGATCTCGACTGATGAAGTCTACGCTCCGTCCAGCACCGATCCAAATCCAAAACGCCGAGAGCTTTCAGCTCGAACTTCAGAATCGTTTCGAATGCCTAGGGAGCTCAGTGGACGATTACAACGATGGGTTTGTGGAAACTGTCCATACGGTCGGGTCTAGGATCTTTAGGACCCGTCGTACAATCAGAAACAAGAAGCTCTCTGACCACACTCTCGAGCTCATGGCGGAAAGACGCGAGATGATTCTGCAGTCCTCAGATGATGCGACTAAGTACCGGCAGCTCAATAGACAGATCTCAAAGTCCTTGAAAAGTGACCTACGCCAATTTAATACCGAACGTATTAAAGACGCGATAGAGAAGAACAAGGGCTCCAAAGTCTTCGCAAGAGACCTGTCTATTGGGCAGAGCCAGCTTGCAAAACTGAGGACCGACGATGGCAGAGTCGTTTCCTCCAAGCCAGAGCTATTGAAGGAGGTCGAGAAGTTCTATGGACAGTTATACACGTCCACCCAGAAACCCGCTGTAAATCGGGCTAATGACCCAAGAGCTCGATTGACCCGACACTATACCGAAGATATCCCGGACGTCAGCCTGTACGAGATTAGGATGGCTCTAAAGCAAATCAAAAACAACAAGGCACCGGGTGATGACGAAATTACGGCCGAACTCCTGAAGGCGGGTGGAAAACCGATCCTTAAGGCCCTTCAGAAGTTAATTGATTCCGTCATTCTCGAGGGAAGAACGCCACAGGCATGGAGCAGAGGTGTGGTGGTACTCTTCTTCAAAAAGGGCGATAATGCTCTACTGAAGAATTATAGGCCCATCTCACTTCTGAGCCATGTCTACAAGCTGTTTTCGAGAGTCATTACGAACCGTCTATCGCGCACTCAAAGGGCAATGGAGAGGGCTATGCTCGGAGTGTCCCTGCGTGATCGAATCAGAAATGAGGAGATTCGCAGAAGAACTAAAGTAACCGACATAGCCCGAAGAATTGCCAAACTTAAGTGGCAGTGGGCGGGGCACATTGCTCGCAGAACGGATGGCCGATGGGGCAGTAAAGTTCTGGAGTGGCGAGCGTGTACTGGAAGGCGCAGCGTGGGTAGGCCCCCCACAAGGTGGACCGACGACCTGGTGAAGGTCGCGGGAATCCGCTGGATGCGGAAGGCACAGGACCGGTCGTTGTGGCGATGCTTGGGGGAGGCCTATGTCCAGCAGTGGACGTCTTTCGGCTGAAATGATGTTGATGATGAATGATCAAAAGACATCAACGATCGTGCGCTAAATATGAATTTTTGCATCTCTTTCTTACGTAGGTACCACCACATATGTCTATGTTTGCCCTATTTTTAGTATTTGTTGCTAAACTACATAGTATGCACTATAATCAGACCAAGTTTGACGCTGGTATATATTACCGTTTTGAAGATAGAGCAGGAACAAAAACGATGAAAAAATGCATGTTTTTTGAGGTTTCTTGTATGGGGACCCCCTTTGGTTTTAGACTTTTTTTTGTTTTTAGTATTTGTCGTGATACAACTCATAGCAACACATATTCTGAGAAAATTTCAACCGGTTAACTATTACCGTTCAAAAGTTACAGCCCTGTGACAGACAGACGGACGGACGGACGGACGGACGGACGGACGGACGGACAGCGTAGCAAGAGTAATAGGGTCCCGTTTGGCACCCTTCGGGTACGGAACCCTAAAAAGGATGTATGTATGTTAATCTGTTCCCTCAGATCTCCTAAAGTGCTCGTCGTATGTTGACAGATGAGGTATCGTTGGAAGTGTCTGTGCTTATCTGCCAGTTTTAAGCTATATGAGTTCAAATCAAATTAAATTATTTATTCGCCACAAGATATCGATTCGCATAATTATAATTAGTTAATTTTATTTTATTATGTATATATAAGTCCAATTTGCACGCCCCAAGGGGCAGAATATACTGAAACTAATCATAAGTCACCTACATCTGTAATAATACCATATTCTAGCAAATAAATAATTTGAATTTGAATAAAATATAACATGGTGGCTCATTGCGGACATAAAGTGCTTTGCTTGCATCGATTTTTTTGGTAGCAACCAAAAAAAGCGATTAAAATATCGTGTTTGGTGGGTATCCAGTGAAAGGTTTTAACAAGTAAATTCCGAAAATATATCATCATCATCATTTCAGCCGAAAGACATTCACTGCTGGACATAGGCTTCCCCCAAAGGGAGGTATATACCATAATCGCCAGAATACCATATACCTACTACATAACATAAATATTATACATATATCTATAACACAACTACATAAATATGAGATAAAATAAACGTAATTACTACCTGAACTACTAATATGTAACGATTGAGATCATATTCTCAATCGTTCAAGTCGTTTAGAAGTTACACGATTACTAACCGAGGCACCAACAACAATTATTTAAGGATATTACCTATTCTCTGTATTGAAAGTGAGACGTTGTAATTTCATGATAGAAAAGCCTGATTTCCATAAACGTCCACTATTATAAGTCCAAGTAACGTAGAAAATTCACTACATCATGTTGATTTTTTTCATTGATCCTAACCATTTAACCTTATATATTCATTCCAAAAATCCAAACATAAATTCCAATCGATCCAAATATATTGATTAGACAACTCCCTCAGAAAACGTTTCAACATTTCAAAGCTCCTTCAAGCAGAGGTCCTTTCAGACGTTTATGAATGCTTGACAGACCACTCCAAGGCTTGGACTTGTAAAAGCCTTGTGGATTTCAAACGACAAAATACGAATCTGCATTTAGGTAAATGCTGAAAGTCATATAGCTGTATTATAAAATGTACTAGGAGGCCAGATGTTCATAGATGTTTTTAAATGAGATGATATTGAAATGAAGCCTTGTGGTGACGTTTGCGTCTTGAACGCTTATGCATATAAAGTTATTCACGATCAATATTTAGGATATATGTGTTTTTTTAATATGACAGTTCATTGTTCGATGCTAAAAAAGTCATAAAATAAGAGAGGCGATCGTAAAGATGTGTTGGTAGAAATGTGAAGGAATGAGAGATCTAATAAGAGATAATATAAGACTATTGTCATGGTATGGACCTGTGATGCGGAGGAATGAAAAACATATTACAAGGAAAGTTTTGAGTATGAATATGGATGGCTATAAGAAAAAAGGAAGACCAAAGATGGATAGATTGTATGTGAAAGATGATATGGATAAAAAAAGTGAACACTGAGATGACGGCTAATAGAGATGTATGGAAGAACAAAACACTCTGCGCCAAATCCAAACAAATTGGAGTAAGAGCAGGAGAATGATGATGAGACTAAAGACAATTTACTTTAGAAAAGCCAGGAGTATAGTAGTAGGTTCTCGAAATTAAAATATGGTCGTAGGTGAAAAAGTAATAGGACCGGGCGGAGTCGTGAGTAGTCGTAGGAGAAGTTAGATGTAAAGAGAAAATGCGAGTGGTCTTTTCTCCATACAAACACTCTCGACTGTTTTCTTTTTTACAGTAATATAAATATTAACATTTCATTTTTCTTTGTCCAATGTTTTCGTTTTAGTTGATAAATTATTTCTAGAAGCCCTGAAAAACTCTCAAAATTGCATATTTAGACCCGCTGTCTACAGAGGCTAAGTGTATAAATTTGACAACAATTAATGAAACAGGAAAAAAACATGGCAACACTGTCCATATTCTTTTTATTTAGTTTATGAAATATCTTTTAAATTGGCCCAGTTTCGGAGGAGAAAATATTCGAGAGCCAAACCTCGTATTATTACTTTTTTACTAAAGCTATTCAGTTGGTGGTGTATTTGTTCTTTACGCACTTATTTGAGGCCGAGCACTCGCAAAGCCACAGCTATAGTTTCTTCAAATATCTAATTTTCTAAAGTCTCTCTGCCCGCATTTCCTCTTAAAATTGTAAGTCGTGGTGTCTCATTGCCTTGAAAAATGCATGTGTCAAAGATAGATACGGCTGCCGAACAACCTTACAATAAGTATTCCAAGTCATTATTTTTGCAACAAATGAAGAATGAAATAGGTTTGCAAACAATCGTAGTAATTATGAGCTCATTCGCGAACATAAAGTTCAGAAAATAATCCAGCTTCATACATTTAACCTGGCTGCTTCTACTTCAATTTTATCTGTAGCCTTAGTGCTTCTGTAATTACAACCCTCTCGAATTTGTTTTTCATTAAAATCGTAAGCAAAAGCAATTTTGGACGGAACACTGAACTGTGGGAAATTATTTCGACCTTAGTGGGTTTAGACATTTTGGGCCTTCTAAAAGGAAACTCTAAAAGTTTATTTTACGCCTTCCCAAAAGTGATGGAAAATAATTAGAGAGTTAAAGTTGAAAAAGTTTGTGACGAAATTGTTTGAGTCAACAAACGAATTACTTTGTTAAAGTAAGTTCACTTCTTTGTATTTTATTGGTTAAAACAACAACTTTTAGTTTATCTATCACCAACGAGAAAGCTGAATTTTCATATCGCGTCGACATTTTTTCATCTAAATCATTATTTTTTTTCGAGACATTTGCTGTAGGTACAGCTACTTACAAATATGTTGGCACTGTGTTGCGTCGCGTCGTGTGGCCAGATTTGTCACTCACCTAGATAATTGAATCAATTTGATATTATAATTAACTTCAAATACTGCCATTGGTAAACATATCGAATCATTTTTGTGTGTGTGCTAACTTAATTCCCTAACAGACAAACGGTACCATACAATTGACGGGTGATATACGTAACTGCACCTAGCAAGGTTTGCCGCTAGAGCGTCAACAGTACGATTGTCATATGCTTGTGATCATGCCGACATTAAAGTACCGGTTTTTTGGCAGTCGGTAGCGTATGTTTTGACAGTTCTATTGTCAACAGTAAACAGCCACACATCTCTGCATGTGTGGGTTTTCGAAACAATTGCAGTGAATGAAATCAAAAAGATTTTTAGCGGTTCACGTGAATTGTACGATTTTCAGGTGCCCAAATCAGACTTCAATTAATAATAATTGGTCAATATCACATAAAATAAACCACTACTAACTAACTATTCATATTATCAATATCACCATATCATCAACCATTGTTATAAGTGCATTATGTGCACACAAGGTTGCAGTCACCTATGCTGTAATATCAATTTATGCGACGACAACCTCTGAATAAAAGAGGGTCAATTTTAAACACTCGACATTTTACACACACTTTCACATTTATAATATTAGTAGGATTCTTGACAAAACTACTTTTGACCAACCTCATTAGTCAAAAATAGTTTTGTCTGTTTTTGTCAGTCAGAACTAGTTTTAACCAAGAGTTTTGACTATAACATGTCATATAAACTTCTCTTACACCTTTTAATCTTGCCTCTTTCTAAACATGAATAAATGGAATATTCCATGAATTTCCCTATAGCACGAAGATTGATTATTTAAGCTATTCTAGCCCTTATTGCATGTAGCTCATCCATAAATAGTTCATGCAAAGCTCATTTTGATATCGCCTGAGGCCGCAAAGAAAAAGGCACAACAAGCATATAATAATGTAAAGATATTAAAGGCAATAACAACACCGGGACTCATTCGATTATAAACCTTATCGTTTTGGAAATAAGGTACTAAATTAGTTCAAAGAGAAACTAATTAAAATGTAATTTGATCGACATGTGCGGAAAGATGGTGTAAGGAAATTTTATTAATTACAGCGGTAACTGTGAGAAGCTTTTCGAGGAAGCTGAAGAAAATGGGTGGATGTGATCTTTTGGTTTCGTATAACCGTTTGTTTTGTGTTTTAAAAATAAGTTCAAGATTAATGTGTTTGATGTCTGAAGCGTTCGAAACTAATTCAAACCATAGACTTATATATTACTACCCTTTTGAAATCATTGATTCAAACATTTAATTCAAAGATTTTTAAAAAAGAAAGAAAGATAGTACGAAATATTTAGCACATAATACTTCTTCTTCTTCTGTTGTGTCGACATGAGCTATATAATGATAATAGCTCATGTCGTGGTGCAAAGATTAACGAGTCAGCAGGTTGGTAGCGCGGCTGACTACCCAGGATGCGCCGGACGATCAATTAAATATCGTCACTCGTGGAGCACCACAGCACAGAATATTGACAGTACAACAATTATTATAAAATGGCAAAAGACCCAAATAAAAAACTAAATAACATGAAGTTGCAGTTGAGCATGCTAATGCCAAAACTTTCATCAACTCAGCATTTGCTGACTTTAATTTTGCTGCTAGGAGGAAACGCAAGAGCTCCATGAGCTTATTCCAACATTTCACATGCCACTTTTTGCCTCGTACAGCAAAACTCTGGAACCAACTTCCGTCAGCGGTTTTCCCGAACAAATTCGACATGGGAGCCTTCAAGAAAATAGCATACGTCTTTTTAAAAGGTCGGCGACGCATCGGCGACTCTCCTTGTGTTGCGGATGTCCATGGGCGGCGGAGATTGCTTATCATCAGGTGACCCGCATGCTCGTTTGCCCTCCTATATTATAAAAAAAAATAAAAAAAAATCCTTTAATTAAAAATAAAAATAAAATAAAATAAAATGCATTTATTTCAGGTATGTACCCATATGACATAAAATTACATAAAATACAGAAACAAAACAGATATTCATAATTATAATAATAACATTCAGGCACTCCCAGCAACATGTCTGTTACAGCAGTGCCTGATGTAAGGGCAGTCCAGTCGCCCAGCAATCATCACCAGGACTGTATTGGAGCAGGCCTGCACCCTGCGCACTAAGGACGCGCACCGCTTGCGCATGCTGGTGTGAAAACAGTCCGTGCGCGCCACCGCAAACATGCCCAAGGAACTGCAAAAGCGGGGCAGCCCCGATACTGCCCTGAACGTGTTTTTGTACTGGACACAGAGGTCACTGTAAGCAGCTTGCAGCTTGCTTGCTTCTTTTATCGGACTACACGACGCACTGCAGGATATCATCCACATTTGGTAGAAACCCCTACTATCAGAACCAAGCGCTTTGAGAACTCTTTCATAATGCGCACAGCTAAGTTGTAGAATCCATCTGTATTTCTGGATACATACAACCCTAACGCTTTTAAAGATGGAGTGAATCGGCACCTAATAGGTTTGCTCGGTCCATCGTTGACCACATCTTAACAAAGCTGTCTAGATTGCGGTCAAGAACAGATCTATATGTCATAAAAAAAACCTTCAAAAGACTGCCGGCTTCATGGGGGATGAAGGCCGGGGTATGTGGGATTCTAACCCACTAAAACCCCCCCAGTGACCATCTACAGCACAATAAGGGGGGCCTCCGGGTATGTAATTGTCACGTCGTGGTCTCGGTGAGGGTAGCTCAGGCAGGAGACTCGGAGGGTCGAAGGTTCGGAGGCTTGACACGGTGACACACGGGAACTAGGAGAACAGGAACTAGTGGTACAGGAACTGGTAATCAGGAACTGGTAGTCAGGAACTGCAGGAACGGAACTCAGAGGTATTGAGGTATAGAACTCTGAGGTACGGAGGGTACAGAGGGCCGGTAGTATGAAGGGTCGGAGGAGTGGTAGGTCAACTCCGACGGTGAGCTGCTGCTATGATAGTGCAGTGAGCTCTGGCAGGAAGCAGATAGGTAGGTAGGTAGTTAGGTAGGCACAAATACAATAAAACAAGCAGGAACGACTTGAATTCTCTATCTTGCAGATTGGATAACACTGATAATATACACTATACTGATCATGTAAAATAATATATAAAAAACTGTTAATGGACGGGCACGTCCATGCTCGGCCGAGTTCGCGATATAAGTCTCTTGTTTTTGATGAAAAATAGAAAACTATGGAATAATTTAAATTTTTTAATTTGGATAGGTGTAGTTATAATAAGGTGGCCAGGAAATCCAAATAAGGTGGTGAGTAGCGTAACGAGTTGAACCTTGTTACATAATATGCCTCTGGAGCCCTCCCTATGCTACGCCTGTAAGGCACGTCTTAAAAGAATTTTGTTTAGACAAAGCTACGAGCAAAACTTGTTAATTTATAATCAAGACTTAATCTTATCTTAGGCTTAGTAAAATTTAAGTCAACAGACTCTACTTAGCCAATACTTTGCAAGTAAACACGGTGTAATATTTCAGCCTTTAATAAGTTAGTTAAACAATTTTCTGAACAAACAACTAATTTTCTGAATTACCTAGTACTTATTCCTTAAAAATTCTGTTTTTAAATTAACCATGCTCGTTTTTCTATCTACCATATTACATTCACAGACATAGTAAAAAATATAGTAAAAAATATAGACGAAGTGCTACGAACAATCATAGCGAAGCCAAAAAAAACTATGCTCCTTCGTGTATAACCAGCGCTCACGCACACACCATGCACCTGAAGGATATTTTATTTCGCGATGCTTACTGGACGATGCCGCGACATGTGTACTGAGAGGGGTGAGCACAGTTTGAGGTGCATGTGTGTACGTGGGCACTGGTTGTAGACGAAGGAGCATAGTATTTTTATGGCTTCACTAGATTGTTCGCAACACTTCGTCTATATTTTACTATGTCTGTGACTACATTGGACAAAATCCGCTAGGTACCAATTGTATAAGGGTATGCTACAGACCAATAAGCCTCTAGATGCCGATTAGGTGCACACCTCCGGTCACCATGCATATGCAGTACCACAGAAAAAATTACTATGCTACTGTATGTCATACGCCCCGTCGCTTATGAGGACGTTAGTCCATGTGCGAGTGGCACCAACCATACGGAATCATACTACCGAACTTTTGAGCCCACCAATAACGCGCCGTCCGCCCCCTGGTCCCCGCCAACATTTTACGACTGTTTTCTCATGCAAAACTTCGTATATGCGGCGTCTTGAGAATATGTGGTCTGTGGGGTAAGCGCAGACTTATAGTATTGGGCTGGTTTCCGTAACTCAACGTCAAGCGTCTATTTTGCGTGCGAAAGCACAGACAGAAAGGGCTGGGCAGAGATGTATATTATGTAGGATACTAAACCCACATTTCGCTAGTTCAGTATAACCAGATGCGGCTGAATATCAGTTTTTCACGGAGCGACTGCAGTTACTGGAAAATACCGACAACCTGGGGTTAGCTATTCACAAACGTTAAACAATAAATGAATAAAGGAATAATAATAAATATTTTTGGGACATTTTTACACATCACCATCTAGTCCCAAACTAAGCAGAGCTTGTGGTATGGGTACTAGACAATGGATATAATACTTATATACTTTTTTTTTGTAAATACATACTTAAAATACATAAGAAACAACCAGACCAACACAAACACTCATGTGCCACTCATTCATTTGCCGGTCTAATTTCACTTCGGAAACGGAAATTTTTCGACCGTTTGTAAATAGCATAAGTCTTAAGTCATAAGTCATTTATTCATTTGTGTAACATAGGTACAAAAAAGAATATAAAGTTCTTAAATACAATAAAGAGTCCGCTATGTTATGCCAGAAGGCGTACAAACGCGTAGCACCGCTGTTGTCATACTTTCGGGCTTCTGACTACCCTTAACGACTGCCATAGATATTCGTATAGCAACCGGGATCGACAGCTTAAAGTGCTCGCCGAGGCCGCGGCTAGCGTAGCTTAATCTCGCAGATCTTGCAATTCACGTGGTCATTACTAAGCCGCGAGCACCAGTAAATACATCCTTATTAAATTGCGCATCACTCGCCTTACAAGGAAATTTCAATACCTTCCACAATTTATACCAACATAACCGTAAAGATACCGGGGAACTCGGACGAATAAAAAAGGCGGATGGAATCTCGCTAAACAATAAGTGAAGCATCCATAGTATGCTGGCTCGCTTAAAAGTACGACTCAGCACGCACCAATTCCAATCCATAGTAAGCCAAAAAGCCGCGATTATGCAACAAACCTCGTGTGACGATAGTCATTGTCACAAATAAAATAACAATACCTATATTAATAATTTCTTAGGTTTTCGCGAATTTCCGCAAAGCTTTCAAAACGTCAGGAATACCAATTTAAATAATATACGCGATTTAATCCGGTTAAACTTTGTTTTATTATAACAATACATATTATTATATCTGGTGTGTTAAAATTATACTGGGTTTAGGAAAAAAATAAGTGCTTCAATCATTTCTTTGCGAGATTCCGTCCGACATTTTTTATTCGTCCGAGGTGTGACGTAGTCATTGTTGTTGTGTTGTTGTTGTAGTGTCACAAATAAAATAACGGTATAAATCTGGTGTGTTAAAATGCTTTCGAAATTATAGTGGGTTTAGGAAATAATAAAGTGCTTCAGTCTTTGTTTAACGAGATTCCGTCCGCCTGTTTTATTCATCCGAACCGAGGAATATGATTAAAACACAACACCGAACAACAGAAGCGAGTGAACGCGATGCAACTTACCGAATAGCGCTCCGTAATTCTGTTACGTTGTAACAGCGAATTTACGCAAATCAGTCAACTGACGCGTATTTACGCGACAAAACGTTAACAATGACGTTTACGTTCAGGAATAATGTTTTTAAATTCGTTGGAAATTTTGCGCGCATGTGACGTCATCGCTCTTCTTGTTAAGCGATGAATTGATTAATGGGAAATGAATCGAATTTCGAGTTCTGTGATGTGAAGTGTAATGTACATTCGTACGACTGGATTGTGAGCGAGTGTGATGTATTTATTTATTTCAAGTACACATCAAGGACTTTGAATGACTTTTGTTACGCAACGTGTTATTGATATAACTGAAAACTTCTGAAGAGGTCATTGTATTCATCAATATGAACAATTTTTACTATGGCACAAACAATGAAATCGCGAAAAAACAGGTATGGTGGGTACACCTACATTTTGTTGATTTATGTGGACACCAAATATACCTGCCAAGCGTGGCGATTATGGCATATCCACCCAAACTGCTTGGAGAGGCCTATGTCCAGCAGTGGACGTCTTTCGGCTGAAATGATGATGTGTTCACATCTGATGATCAGATCATCAGATGCATGCATAAAATGCCATCGAGAACTGTACAAAGCACTGTCAGATGTGCAGGTTTTCTCTAGCGATGGTACAAATCGTATTTTTTTCAACTCGAATCATTCGAGTTGAAGAGATCGTTTTGTTTTGTTTTTTGACGTCTGTGGTCTAGTGGTTCGAGTGTCGGACTGCTGATCACGAGGTCGTGGGTTCGATTCCCACAGGACACAAATATTTGTGTGATGAACATAAGTGTTTGTGTTCGTCTGGGTGTTTCATATGTATTATAAGTATTTATTTACAAAAAAAAAAGTATATGAGTATTATATCCATTATCTAGTACCCATAGTGCAAGCTCTGCTTAGTTTGGGACTAGTTGGTGCTGTGTAAGTTGTCCCAAAAAAAATAAAAAAAATTGTATATGTTGTTCATACTGATGAGTGCAATGACCCCTTAAGAGGTTTTCAGTTATTTCAATAATAATCTATAGGCTAAGTACCTTTTTAGGGTTCCGTAGTCCTACAAGGAACCCTTATAGTTTCGTCATGTCCGTCCGTCTGTCCGTCTGTCCGTCTGTCCGTCTGTCCGTCTGTCCGTCTGTCCGTCTGTCCGTCTGTCCGTCTGTCCGTCTGTCCGTCTGTCCGTCTGTCCGTCTGTCCGTCTGTCCGTCTGTCCGTCTGTCCGTCTGTCCGTCTGTCCGTCTGTCCGTCTGTCCGTCTGTCCGTCTGTCCGTCTGTCCGTCTGTCCGTCTGTCCGTCTGTCCGTCTGTCCGTCTGTCCGTCTGTCCGTCTGTCCGTCTGTCCGTCTGTCCGTCTGTCCGTCTGTCCTAATCCTTTACCGCTTAATAACTTCTACAGTTATAAACATAAGTAAATGAAATTTTGAGAAAAAATGGAATAGACTTAGATCTCAATTTTAAAAGAATAAAAAAATCTTGATTACGTATTTTAAGGGTGGCTCCCATACATGTGAAATGGGGATGAAAATATTTTTTTCGCTGCACCCCCTCCTGTGGGGTATCGTTGAATAGGTCTACTAAAATGAAGGTAATGTTTCATACACAACTTTTTTATCAGGTATACCCTCTGCGAAATACAGTTCGCCAAAGTGGCTTGCAATGTGTCCCCCCCCAGCCATTTCTAAACTATGCAACGTAGAAACTTATAATCTTCCACATTGATAGACCTTTATAAAAACTTTCTTTTAAAATTATTTCGAGTATAATTTGATAATAAATTTTTGAGTTATAGAGAGAAAACTGAAAAATACTTAAAACGTCCTAGTTAAAAGGTCATTGACCATAGAGAAAAATGATCTCAGCAAATAATGCTCCTTTAGCTACTTTCTATTTAAAAAAATTACAAAAAGTAACTTTGTGTTATATTGAAATGACAAACTTCTTAAATTTGGCGCTGTATAGCGCCATCTAGCGGCTAGTGGCAACACTCTCTGAGTCGCCAATGCTGCCGTCTATTGCATTTGGCACTTTATAGCGCCATCTAGCGGCGGCTACTAACAACACTATCTGAGTCGCCAATGCTGCCGTCTATTGCTAAAACTAAAATAGCCATGATTAATATTCGATTTGATTTGTTTGTTACACCTACTTGAGGAACCCTATAATACTGAGCATGGCCCGACATGCTCTTGGCCGGTTTTTTTATTTATAGAGGGTATAATCTTATAAGATTATGCCACCCTCATCGGGCAACAACCTTATGGAGAACACAACATAAATTAACTGAACAAACCTCTTCGCCTGATTCCTTTATTAACGAGCCAATATAGCATCCTGGCAGCTTCCGAATTGGGAGCTTATGATTAGCTTAGATTGGATTAGCTTAGATTTGGGAATTTTTAGTAGTGTGCGCGCATAAAATTAAATGGAGAACAGTAGGTATAGTATAACAACCTAAAATAATTGTAAGTGCAATTTTTTCGATACCAAAATTCCCATGATTAATTAAATTGAATAGTAAAGTAGATTATAGAATTTTTTTCCATAGAAATCGACACTATTATTTATTAGGTACATCAAAAAAAAAACACTGATAAATCGAATTCAGAATCACCTCTACAGGATCTAGGTACAACGTCCCGGTTGTCATACGAATATCTATGGCAGTTGTTACGGATAGTCAGAAGACTGAAAGTCTGACAACTAGTCTAACCTCCGAATGTCGGTATTACCCAGTAACTGTGTTGTCTGATCGCAGTCGCTTCGTGGAAAATGCTGATGTTCAGTCGCTGGTTAGACTGGAAGCCGACCCCAACAGAGTAGTAGAAAAGGTGAGGAGGATGATGATTTAAAGGACCTACAATTTATTTTGTTGATATAAACAACAATAAAAATTACCCTCGACATACTTACTAACATGAACACTATAAAGCTATTTCATAAAACGCTTTTGGTATATTACAGTCTTACACTTTGCACAGAATTAGCAATGTCAATAATCATTTTTTTTCATCATTTCAGCCAAAAGACATCCACTGCTGAACAAAGGCCTCCCCCAAAGGGGGGGGGGGGGTATGCCATAATCGCCACGCTTGGCAGGCGGGTTGGAGATCGCAGTTGGTTGTTTCAATACTCAAAGAACGCTGCTGCCCATCCTCTGGTGAATCCCTTAGTCGCCTTTTACGACACCCATGAGAAGAAAGAGGGTGGTGCAATTCTATACTTTCGGCACCACACGGACGAAATGTCAATAATGCCCAATCGAATTTAGGCATGAACACAAATAAATTACATTCCTTCAAAACCCACTGCCCAGTCACAGAATTCCCATTTCTGCCCAAATCTCAAATCTCTGCCCATTATAAATTGGGCAGAGACCGCTAATAATTCTTATTTGCGGATTTTGGCTTGTGCAATGCCGACAATGCCCGGGCAGTGCTAACTCTGCATACTCAGCAGACTTTGCCCATAACACGTAGACCTAAATTCAGTGCTGTTGTTCGTAGCTTTGCATATACCTTTCCAAATTAGAATCGAGCAAAAATGCAAAGTCATCGATTCGATTACGTGAACGCGAACGAGACGTAAGATTGTAATCGACTGCGTGACGTGAAAGTTAGATATAGTGTACATGGATGAATAAAAAAAGGCGGACAGAATCTCGCTAAACATTAAGTGAAGCACCCATTATACGACGGCTCGCTTAAAAGTATGGGCTGACACGCACACATTCACACCCATAGTAAGACAAAAAGCCGCGAATACGCAACATATCTCATGTGACGGTAGTCCAATGACTACTTATTCTATTTCATTCTTTTATTATTTTATTTGTGACACTATGAAAATTCATAGTGTTCCAAATAAAATAACAATATACAACGTATTATTGAAATAACTGAAAACCTCTTAAGGGGTACTCATCAGTATGAAAAACTTTTACTATGGGACCAACCCTGAAATAGCGAAAAAAATATCACCTGTTCCCTACATTTGTGTTTATATAAATCGACAAAATGTAGGGAAAACCTGTTTTTTTTTGCGGTTTATTGGTTTGTCCCATAGTAAAAGTTGTCCATACTGATGAGTACAATGACCCCTTAAGAGGTTTTCAGTTATTTCAATAACACGTTGTATATCTGGTGTACGTTGTATATTTGTTATTGGGTTTTTCTTTAGGAAATTCTCAGTAGCAGCCTGGAGTCTGGATTTGTGCCCGGTTAATGGCAATAGGCTCGCCCCCTATTACATGGGACTATAACATAACTGGCGAAATGTGGGTGTACTATACACCTCTGCCTACCCCTTCGAGGAAATACAGGCGTGATGTTATGTTATGTTATGTTATATCTGGTGTGTTAAAATTCTGTCGAAATTATAGTGGATTTAGGAAAAAATTAAGTTCTTCAATCTTTTCGTAGCGAGATTCCGTCCGCCTTTTTTATTTGTCCGAGATAGTATAAGTAGGTTCTTTCATATAGGTGTAGACCTACACGTCTGTAATATGCGAAGGCGAAGGTAGATGCTTTGACACACCTCTTTTGTGATAAAAAGATAGGTGAAACGTAATACCCACTTGTATTACGTTTTAAAATAGCAGTAGTAGGTATCTGAGTGTACCTACGCAGGAAAAGGTTAGGCAGCTTTTACAAAATCCAACCTCATGTGCATTTTGTAATAAAGATTGACTGGTTGAACGAGGGACTTATTGAAAGAAGATATTCAGTACTTGATTCTAGTTCCAAATATATATATAAAACATGAAACCTTAATGATTGAAATATTTTTCCAAACGATTTTATCAATGACTGTGGACACTATTCCGCGCTTTCAAATCAAAGTATCATACATTTCATACTGATTCCATTATTTATTTTAATACCAAGTAATTACAAACGAACTAAAAAGTCAAAAATATTAATTAACAAAAACAAAAAACCCGACTGCGTGTAAAAATAACAGAAAAGATATAAACAAGACTTATCAACACGCAGTCGGAGGCTACGTATGTTTTTGTTTATGAATTACATAATAGTTCATAGGTAGCCTCCGCCTGCGTGTTGATAAGTCTTGTTTATATCTTTTCTGTTATTTTTACACGCAGTCGGGTTTTTGTTTTTGTTAATTAATATTTTTATTTTAAATTTTTTAGTTTTATTTATCATACTATACCATAATGTTTTTTTTTGAATAGTCAAATACATTTTTAACGTTGAATATTTTGTTGTTTTTTAGCATTTCTCATTCCAAATTACATTTAAACATATAAGTTGTATATATTTTCGTAAACCATTTATAAAACCCTTTATTTTGATACCCCACTCGATAGGTTTTGACCAAAAAAAATTTTTGAAGTACCATAAAATGGCTCCAAAAAGCGACCATTTAGATTTTTATAATTTTGATATACTCAGTGTCACTCTCACAATTAAGACGAATCCAACGACACCTCTCAAGCTAAGATCCATCAAGCCATTTAGGCTACAGAGCGTGCCAAAGAAATATACATACATACATACATACACTCGAAAAACATAACCCTTCTGGCGCAGTCGGGTAAAAACATGTTGCGATAGTTTAAGGTGGTTACAAGATACTGGAAAAATCCTGCACTTGGCGAGGAGAATACATCATGGATCCAAAGAAAGAAAAAATATAGCTTACTCCATTTGTAAGCATTGTACAGTTGAAGCAATTAATAACTTTCAAGTTAATACTTTTCAATACCTAACTATCAAGTTAATACTTTTCAGCATAGGTCTGAAAGAAAGTCTGAAAATTTATTGCAGTCCCATAATTATAATTATAAACAAAATTGTCCCCCGACTGTAAAGAATTTTCTGAAACTTCAGACTTGGTTGTGTTACCTATTTTGGGTTGTGCATGAGCAAAGTGAGAGCATCTGTTCTTGACGTCTGTCAAATCTGACGTCAATCAAGTACCAAACAGTACGCTACCGATAGTACTATTAGATATTCTGTGACGCTACACTGTAAAACATAATGACGTTTTGAGTGACCATCGAAACATTTTAATAAATTGGACATTGTAAGGTAGTTTTTTTTTTTTTTTTAGAAATATCTGTAAAGACGCTTATTTTTGGCTTGGAACGTCAGGAAAAACAATTTAAATATTATACGTGATGTGTTATCCCGTTAAACTTCTTTTATTATAATGTGTAGTGATCGCGAAAACCTAAGAAATTATTATGGAATATTATGTCTCAAACCTTGACGAATAAAAACCGACCAAGAGCATGTCGGGCCATGCTCAGTATTATAGGGTTCCTTGAGTAGGTGTAATTACAAACGAATCAAATCGAATATTAATCATGGCTATTTTAGTTTTTGCAATAATCGGCAGCATTCGCGACTCAGAGCGTGTTGTTAGTAGCGCCATCTAGCGATAAATTCATGAAGCCAAATTTAAGAAGTGTGTCATGTCAAAGTTACTTTTTGTGATTTCTTCAAATAGAAAGTAGCTAAAGGAGCATTATTTGCTTTGATAATTTTTCTCTATGATCAATGACCTTTGAACTAGGACGTTTAGTATTTTTCAGTTTTCTCTCTATAACTCAAAAAATTATAATCACATTATACTCGAAATAATTTTAAAAGAGAGTTTTTACAAAGTTCTATCAATGTGAAAGATTATAACTTTCTACGTTGCATAGTTTAGAAATGGCAGGGGGGGGGACACATTGCAAGCAACTTTGGCGGGCTAAATTTCGCAGATGGTACACCTGATAAAAAGTGGTGTATGAAACATTACCTTCATTTTAGTAGACTTATTCATTGATAACCCAAACGAGGGGATGCAGCGAAAAAAAACTTTTCCCATTTCACATGTATGGACGCTACCCCTAAAATAAGTAAAAACGATTTTTTTATTCTTTTAAAATTGAGAATTATATGTAGACTATTTTTTAACAAAATTTCATTTACTTATGTTTATAACTGTAGAAGTTATTTAGCGGTAAAGGATTAGGACAGATGGACAGGCGGACAGACGGACAGACGGACAGACGGACGGACATGACGAAACTATAAGGGTTCCTTGTAGGACTTCGGAACCCTAAAAAACGAGTTTGTTTTAGACCACACGACTGGTGTAAAAGTTCACTAACTTATATCTCCCTCCCAACTACCGTTAGTTTCGCCCGATCACACTTTTCGTAACGCTCTCGCCAGCTTACTCCCCAAGTCAAGCGTGCGTAAAGAAGTTTTACTTCAAAAAGGTTTCCAAACGAGTATTTCAGATCCAAAATTAACTTACATTTACGTTTCGATACGTCAAAATGGTTCGTGCTATGGCTACTGTTCATACTATTTCAAATACCGTAAGGCCAGTTCTATTTATCATAAAGCGCTTCAAACTTGCGGGCCGCCAGTAATTTAATAATAATATAAACACGTTGGTATGTAAATTCAGTTATATTGCCCAATCGGTTAGGACACTGGAATGTTGATAGAATTCTTGCTATGATCTAGGTTTGTTCAAAATTAATTCGTAATAGCTGTATCACGAAATATCTTTAAACTAATCAAACGGATAACGGAAATGCTTTAGTAATTGAGACCTTCTAAGTATGAATAACATCGGAGAATCTACACTCGAAGTTGTTGACGATTATGTATACCTAGGACAAACTGTCCAGCTAGGTAAGTCCAACTTCGAGAAAGAGGTCAATCGTCGAATCCGACTCGGTTGGGCAGCGTTCGGGAAGCAACGCAATATCTTCTCGTCCAAAATACCGCAGTGTCTCAAGACGAAAGTCTTTGACCAGTGTGTGTTGCAAGTAATTACTTACGGTACTGAAACGTGGTCGCTCACAATGGGCCTGATAAGAAGGCTCAAAGACACTCAAAGGGCAATCGAGAGGGCTATGCTCGTAGTGTCCCTGCGTGATCGAATCAGAAATGAGGAGATTCGCAGGAGAACGAAAGTAACCCATATAGCCCGAAGAATTGCCAAACTTGAGTGGCAGTGGGTGGGGCACATTGCTCGCAGAACGGATGGCCGATGGGGCAGTAAAGTTCTGGAGTGGCGATCGCGTACTGGAAGGCGCAGCGTGGGTAGGCCCCCCACAAGGTGGACCGACGACCTGGTGAAGGTCGCGGGAATCCGCTGGATGCGGAAGGCACAGGACCGGTCGTTGTGGCGATGCTTGGGGGAGGCCTATGTCCAGCAGTGGACGTCTTTCGGCTGAAATGATGATGATGAAGTATGAATAATACAAGCTAATGGTATTATATTTGATGGCACATGTATAGTGCTTTTGTTGGATTCCTTTAATGTAAACCTATACATTTTGAAGTACCCACATCAAACATTAGTGGTGAATGTCATTGATGCTACTTCTCCGTGTACATTTCATTCATCTATAGTAGATAGACAAAGTGCTGCGAACAATCTTAGTACTTACACCATACACCTGAAGGATATTTGCTTTCGCAATGCTTACTGGACGATGCCGCAACATGTGTACTGAGAGGGGTGAGCACGGTTTGAGGTGCATGTGTGTGCGTGAGCGCTGGTTTTACACGAAGGAGCACAGTTTTTTTTTACTTCATTATGATTGTTCGCAGCACTTCGTCTATTTTTTTTTATTATTATCCTAAAAAAATATATGATTAAACTCTTTTTTTTTTGCCGTGCGGAAATCTTCATAAACGCACTCCGCCCGAGGTAGGCGGAGCCAGTTTCGGACTCTTACCGACTAAAACTACCACGGTGTTTCTTCAACTACCTTAGCCGGGAGCGTGGAAACCTGTGAGTATTCACACAACCACCCCCGACAGGTCTCGGCCCGTGCGGCCTAACGTCAGCCGCATCCTCTTCGGTGGCGCACACGGAACACTGCACGCCACTTCACCTCACGGGCCTTTACCAGCTACGCCAGCTGCGCCAACTACGCCAGTTACGCCAGCTGCTGGTCGGGCAGCAGGCTACCCCGAGTCTGCTGCTTGCGGGCCCTACGTCCCGTAATTTTTTATAGAAGTTTTCTTTTTCGCGGTCCGGGCGGTGAAGCCAAGACCCTCAGTCCCAAGAGACGCAAGAACACTACTCAGCGGGCACTCTTGGTTACGAGATCGACGGGGGCAGAGAAGGACAGTCCCCCCGCTGCCTGCCCAGGGGCAGGGTGAGTGAGTGCACACAGGGCTCACTCCTGCTCCTCCACTGTGCCCTCTATTGGAATCAGAGCAACACATGGAGCAACTCCCTAGTGGGGAGGGAGAACCCAGAACGGGCCCCTCCCGCGCCAGAATATTCGCCACAGGCAATAAGATCCCCCGATGGTAAAAATCCCTCAAAATGATTCTATTGCCCGTACCCAGGATGCACCGGCAAAACAACTGCCGTTCCCTCCAGACGTCTCCAGAAGGACAAGCAGCCGTCAGGCACACGTGGAGGTTTTCTGGCCAGCACCACTCTGATTCGCAGCGAACCGTTTCCTTTTTATCCTAAATATCCAACGGGTGCCGGTGAAATTACATTCCAATGAGACTTTCTACCTTTAGGTCTCAGTTTTATTTTTATTTTAGATTACAGTCAAAAATCCTCATAAATCCCTCACACAAAAGCAGTAAAAAACAAATTAAAGTCATATTTACATTCTGAATACTAAATCTAAAAGCGGACTCCACTGTTTTACGAGTGTCATTTTAACTGCACGTTCTACCCAAATATCCTGGATATGGATATTTACCTGACGCAAATATGAAAACTCTGGATTGCGATTGCATACCGATTGAAGGTAGACATGTCTGTTTTATTGTAATTAAATTTGGAATACTTAATTAGTATTCCAAACTAAGACGTATATGTTTGCGTGAGGCACGTATACAAACAAGCCTGGTCAGCTTATTTAGGGTGCTTCACTTTCGTTAAATGTGGGGCGGATTACTTTTTTCACGGGTTACTTTCGGGTAAACGGGACCCTATTACTCTCGCTACGCTGTCCGTCCGTCCGCCTGTCTATTACAGGGCTGCATCTTTGTAACGGTAATAGATAACCAGTTGAAATTTTCACAGAATATGTGTTGCTGTGAGGAGTGTATCACGACAAATACTAAAAATTAAAAAAAGTCTAAAACCAAAGGGGGTCCCCATACAAGAAACCTCAAAAAACATGCATTTTTTTTAACGTTTTTGTTCCTACTCTATCTCCAAAACGGTAATACATACCAGCGTCAAACTGGGTCTGATTATAGTGCATACTATGTAGTTTAGCAAACAATACTAAAAACAGGGCAAACGTAGACATATGTGGTGGTACCTACGTAAGAAAAAGATGTAAAAATTCACATTTTGCGTATGGTCGTTGATGTCTTTTGATAAACTCTCGTAAATTAAATCAGTTTCTCTGGGGCATCAGGTCGATGGGTGGTACGGAACCCTTACTGCGTGAGTCCGACTCACACTTTGCCGGTTTTTTTTTCTCGTCTGTGTATTTAATTTTATGCGGCAAATAGCAAATGACATTAAATTGAAATAATATTTTGTCTGTAAAAATAGCGTCATTTAAGGTTTCTTCTAGTGTTATAATTTAATTCCAGTCGTCGTAATCGTTACAAACTATGGTTTTAGGTCCTAGTATACAGAAAGAACCTAATGTTAGTATTGATATTTTAATCTTTTTTTGATTTTGATTTTGATTGTACAACCTGCTGTTGTTCCTCGTGCTCTGTATTGTGTTTTAAGTACAAATAAATAAATAATATGAAATCTCAATCTCAGTTTTTAAATAAGAATATATCCTACTAATATTATAAACGTGAAACTTTGTGAGGATGTGTGAATGTCTGGATGTGTGGATATTTGTTATTCTTACACGCAAAAACTACTGCATGGATTTTATTATTATATATCTTTATTTCGGACCATGGATCCATATTAGTAATATAGCAAAAACTTATAATCTAATGTTAGTAACAAAAACAATAAAAACCTTAAAAATAATAAAAACTTATTGAAATTTAGCGTGCAGGTTAGGTCCATAACCCGGATTCACATATAGGCAACTTTTTATCCTGGGAAGATGAACAGTCCCCGAGGGATGCACGAAAGTTCACGTGGGCAAAGTCACGGGCATAGACTAGTTTACAATAAAATTGAAATATTTTGACTAGAGTTCGTCAGGATCGCTAGACTATTGAAGACCAAAGAACACACAGGCATACAGGCATGTCAATTTTAAGTTTTTTTGTTAATATGTTATTTTTAGTTTTTTTTCTCTCGCCTGTACCGAGACTGAAATAAATATTTTCTTTCTTTCTTTTCTTTAAAGAATATAGTAAGACTGTGCACAAGACTTCTTTTATTGATTACATGACTATACATATACAACGTGGATATAATAATACGACAATAAATGAAAACACGGTTAATACTAGTCTATACTTTGACTATATACGTCTATAGAAGCATTTAAAAAACATAAATAAGGTATTTATTGAAAAGTAAAAAAACTGAATCTTTGAACATAATAAATATAAAAACATCAAAATAATAAGTAACACCATTTGTAATCATCGGTAATAGTTGAGAAAGAGAGTTTAAAATCATTTGGATTCAAACAGGTCTTTGACCTAACGATCTTTGCCTAAAAAAATGGTCCTACATTCAAAATCAATTAAATTATAATAATTTCCTGTGGCTAAGTTATTAACTGGATTTGATTGATTTTTTGTATACGGTCAGAGGACGTGATATTCTGTACGTGGTTTTATATAATGTCATATTTTCATATCCACTTTGTATATTTGCTGTAGATTATATTACCAAGCTGCAACCACAATCCTTACTAAAATTGTGCACAAATGTTCTCAGAAAATGGAAAATCTACAGTCTGCTATCTATGAAAAGGTAAAGCTACACTACAGTTGTAACCAGAAAATTACAGTTGACTGCAAAGTTGAAATCCGAGCATAGACCAAAAAGTTGTTAATTACTGCTAGCAATTTTGAGGCAATTTGCACATAAATGTGAATGTAATTATTTTGGTACCTTAAGCCTATTAAGCCTTTAGAAGAACAAATATAATTAAAACAATTTATTACTGGCTCCCCTTAAATGTTTTAAAGGGAAGACAAAGTTGTATTACACGAATACAGTACATAATTGTTTGTTCGAAGATAATGGTTTAAATGTGTTAAATTGGATTTAAATGTTCATTCATCGCATTAAATAGAATCCAGTGCTGTAATATTTTTACATTAATCATCATCATAATTTTCATCATATTGTTCTTGTCCCAATTTATTTGGGGTTAACGCTGCATGCAAGAAGACAAATTATTTCATCTGCATCAGATATCATATCAGTGTTCGCTTTATTTTTATTAATATCATCTTTCACATAACCCATCCTTATTTTCTTTGATATGCCTTTTTCCTTATAGCCAGCCACATTCACACTTAATACTGAGGAATTGTTCGACCTTATACCAGCCGCTGACTTCCACCATCGTACCACCCGCTATAAATCTAAATTCCATCCTCACCATCTTTATGATTGGTGGTCAACTACAGTACGTTTCACACGCCACTTTTTGCCTCGTACAGCAAAACTGTGGAACCAAATTCCGTCAGCGGTTTTCCCGAACAAATTCGACATGGGAGCCTTCAAGAAAAGAGCGTACGTCTTTTAAAAGGTTGGCGACGCATCGGCGACTCCCCTGGTGTTGCGGATGTCCATGGGCGGCGGAGATTGCTTACCATCAGGTGACCCGCATGCTCGTTTGCACTACTATGTTATAAAAAAAAAAAAAAACCTTCCTAGTTCCTCGTAACATTTTCTTCATTACTCCCCATCACATGTATTTTTTCAACACACTTGCTCGTAAAGTGGCTCTTATTGCATCGCTTTTAGGTTCATAATGTGGCTTATAACGCACGCGTGCTTTTTCATTATATTATTGCACTAGTGCTTTTTAATTTACAGTTTATTTTTAAATCGCAGCAAAGAGTTTTTATGCCTGAACTAAATTAAACATTATAATAAAACAAAGTCGGATTAAATCGCATATATTATTTGATCGCAAAAACCTAAGAAGTTATTAAATTAAACATTTTTGTGTTGAAAAACGTCGTATGACACGCGTGAGCTCTGATTATTATACTCTCGGCTCCATTACGCCCTCGCCTTCGGCTCGGGCTACAATCCAGCCTCAAGTATAATAGTCAACTTAGCTCACTTGTATCATAATGTACTATTGGGACATTTTTACACATCACCATCTAGTCCCAAACTAAGCAGAGCTTGTGCTATGAGTACTAAACAATGGATATAATACTTATATACTTTCTTTTTGTAAATACATACTTTTAATACATAAGAAACACCCAGCCAGACCAATACAAACACTTAGTTCATCAAACAAATATTTGTGTTCTGTGGGAATCGAACCCACGACCTCGTGATCAGCAGTCCGACCGTCGAACTACTAGAATACAGACGTCGTCGTTATGTGTGCAAAGGAGGCTCATGATGAAAGATTAGTCCATCAGCAAGATTTCTAACAAGACCGGTTCCCGAATGTACACAAGACGCACTTGGACATCGTCGTTTGTGAAAGCTATTTTAATCACGGAACAAAGAAAACAAAGGGAAGGAGCATATGGCTACCACACGCGTGGCACAATTAAGCGCAGATGTGCAAAATTAACTTAATCGTGCTTAGTTTCATACTGCAATACTATGATGTCTCGAATGCTTACCTGAAATACTAGATTACATATTATTGTGTATTTTTTCAGTGTAAAAATTATAACAGATCGAAAAATTATTATCATAGACCTCTAAACATACATAAACCACTATGTGTAAAATTTAGATAAACTACAATGAAACTAGTTTTTTTTGGGGTGCATTAAAAGAGCCTCCACGAGTGACGATATTTAATTGATCGCCCGGCACACCCTGGGCAGTCAGCCCCGCTACCAACCTGCTGACTGGCTAATCTTTTCCCCACGGCATGAGCTATTATCATTACGTAGCTCTCGATAAAAGAAGATTTTAACAACTTGTATTAAGATTTAATTTAAATAAAAAAACATTATAAAATAGCTGGGCCCCGTTTGAATTTTAAATAAACTCAATCACATAATTTTTTTTGTGTATTTTATCATACTATTTCAATTGTCAGTGCGTGATTTTGGCGACACTCTTTCCCGTATTAAGTAATCGTAAGGGCACTTCCATTTTATTTTTCCTTTTTCCGTGATTTTAATACACCCATTTCCATAGTCTGGCCGCACCCTAAGCCAAAGTAATATGTATGTAAATCACTTAGATACACGTACAAGTAGCACATAAGTGGACAATGGACAGCCGGTCTAATAATCTCTTTGATGTCGTACTCAAAGTTGTGCCCACGAACAAGGCGGATGGGAGGAAGAAATTATATTGTGCTTACGTACTTTAGATATGACTTTGTTGAAGAGCGAGCGATTAATCGAAGTAAGAACATGTTTTAATCATTTGAAATGTGAGATATTAATGACATCATAATTTCTTAGGTTTTTGCGATGCCTATAGACATGGGGTTGCGGTTGCTCTATGACTATACATTATAATAAATAATAATAAATAAATAAATATATTGGGACAGCTTTTACAGCACCATCTAGTCCCAAACTAAGCAGAGCTTGTACTATGGGTACTAGACAATACATATAATACTTATATACTTTAAAATAACATAAAAATAAGTATTGGGCTACTCTTGAAAAATATCCACATAAAATATCAAGATGCGACCTGAAAAGAGGCCAACGTTTACCCATGCAACGACAACTTAAGCTAGGGTCCCACGGCCCATCCGGACACAGGCCGCACTGGATCGCAAAAACCGGACCGGATAAACGCACCCCTAGCTGAGCAATTCCTACGACGTGAGTCGGCCTGTCTTTTATCTTTCTTAATTCTGTGACGGGTATAGTTCCATCTTTTAAATTACTCTTTATCCCTAACCATGTATCATGGATATCGTTTTTGTTTGAAGTTAGGGCGACAAGCTATGTATTTCAAATCACTTGTTCAGTTTCATAATAATTTAAAGAGTCAAATGTTAGTTTGTTCTCCGAATCTATTATGTGCACACTCGTACGCAGTCGAAGCCAGAATGAACGAAAACCAACGTGTCGATAGGCTGCGACAGGTCTCCTCTAGCTACACTGTGCCACGTCTTTGAACTGGAGCTGCCAGCACACAACAGGAGTGTCAAGACGGATGGGGTGTGGTAAAGGGGCGGCTGGGCATCGGCAGGGCGTGGACGCGAACGGCGTGGTTGTCATATTTCGGGCGCCTTTGAGTGCGTGGGACTGAACGGCGCAGCTTACCAGCATACCACCGCGTGCAGCGCCCTTCGCCCACACCATGTCCGGCCCTAGCTCTGGGGCCTAGTAGTCGTTTCTTCTCAAATTCGTCAGGGGCGCTACTGATTTATGAATGGAAGTCGACGAAAACTATTAAAGTGTCATACTCGTACTAGACCCCCGGTACATTACAATACGCCGAGGCTTACTCATGCCTAGCTGCGGTCCTTGCTTTACCAACTCGCGACGGACCGAATAGTCGATGACAGGTCATAACGGATGCGGCCTGGCAACCTGTCCTGATACGGCCTTAACTCTCATATAATGGGCCGTGGGACCCTAGCTTTAGACATAATACACTTCTACATAACCATATAAAACAGACCGTTGGCTCTGACATGTCAATTACTTGTGATGAATGATGCGAGAACTAATAGCTCACCGCTGATTATGACGAGTGATTGATTGGCACCGCTGTACTGAGGAAGTTAATAGAATTACGAAAGCAATTTTCTTAGCAGTTCCTTATCCAGTTAAATAAAAAAATAAAAATACTGTTGGGAAATTTTTTACACAACACCATCTAGTCCCAAACTAAGCAGAGCTTGTACTATGGATACTAGACAATGGATATAATACTTATAAACATTTTTTTTTTGTAAATACTTACTTATAATATATGTATAAGAAACACCCAGACCAACACAAACACTTATGTTCATCACATAAATATTAATGTGTCCTGTGGGAATCGAACCTACGACCTCGTGATCAGCAGTCCGACACTCGAACCACTACACCACAGAGGTCTTCAAAAATGGCAAAGGAGTACCTACTATTCCACCCACAGTGCTCGCGAACCGCGGTCGTGAGCGTCAATCTTATTCTTTTATTTTAGTTTTAGTATTAGACTTATGCTCCAGATTGCGAATTTACGGATAGATTGAAAAGCAGGTACACCTTTGCTATTTTGTATTCCTTCTTCTGGCTTAATTTGTTAGTTCTACGCGCTCCGTCTATCTTATTCATTTGGTCTGAGGTATACGTGTTATTGAAATAACTGAAAACCTCTTAAGAGGTTATTGTACTCATCAGTTTGAACAACTTTTACTATGGCACCAACCCTGATATCACGAAAAAAATTATCAGCTGATCCTTACATTTTGTCGTTTAATGTGAACACAAATGTAAGGATGAGCTGTTTTTTTATGATTTCAGCGTTGGTCCCTAGTAAAAGTTGTTCATACTGATGAGTACAAGGATACCTTAAGAGGTTTTCAGTTATTTCATTATCACGTTTTATAGTTGGATTGAGCAAATATGGAATGACATCGTAATCCACGTTCTGTAGTGGACGTATATATGGGCGCGCTAGTGTTGCCATCAATTTGTTTACACTTTTTTGACAGGACTTAATATATTAATCTTTATTACTGGTCAGTACCGTAAAATGCCCTAACTTTGCCATAAAGCCCTACTTTGCCTAAGGCATTAACTGAATTTTTACACGCACTGACACTTTATAACTGAAACAAATGTGAGCGTTGTCATAGTTTTCAAAGCTCCCCAAGTACGGAAATCATAGCTATTATAGTTTACTCAAAATATAACTAGGCAAAGTAGGGCTTGTGGGCCAAGTTAGGGCAGTTTACGGTATTGAATGTTTCTTCCTGGCGTTGGTTGAACATTGCGCCCTTTAGTGTAATTTGAGAGTAATACAGCTTTCCATAGCTTATAACATTAAAATATTAATTTATACTCGGACTCAGACCAATTAATGTCTATGCTATATCGAATATCGATACTTACAACGCAATCTATTGCCATTTTGAGGTAACTATTTTATACAATGCTTTTAAATTATGAAATCTTTTGAAATAAATATCCTTTATTTCTAGAATTTGCTATGTAATTTATTAATCATGAAATTCTGTAAATCATACTGATTTCTGTTGTATTTGTTGTACTTTGCAAAGATCATCAAAGATCAAAGAAGATACCTTTTTGTTTAGCAAAGTCTAATATTTGATGATCTGTATTAATTAAATTAATGTTGTAAATAATGTTAACATTATGATAATTATAATTCGAATATTCTAATTAGATTAATGAAATGATTAATTTAAATGTTGTTAATTTAATTTTGTGGTTCTGATAATTCTGCTTTATATTGTTTCATATTTTAATATCTGGCATGATTTGTTGTTTATATAATGTTTAGAGATTATCTAAATTAATATTACTTTTATCACGACGACAGGTTAATTATTTTAGTGTTCATTTATAAATTAATAGTACATTATGATACAAGTGAGCTAAGTTGACTATTACATTCGAGGCTGGATTGCAGCCCTAGCCGAAGGCGAGGGCGTAATGGAGCCGAGAGTATAATAGTCAATGCTCACGCGTGTCATACGACGTTTTCAACACACTTGCGAGGAAAAAAATATAAATTACACATTTTAAACAATTATCGAATTTGTGAAAAATTACATACAGCTATGCGCGCGCAGGTGGTCGAAGGAAACTGCCAAACAGCCTAATATATAAAAATATTATAAATTGTTTATTTTTATTTATAACACAAATTAATATTAATTTGTTGACAAAAATTTATAAAAATAATGAAATTAAATGTTTATGTAGCATATTTTAATTAATACAGTTGATTTATTCCCAAAAATGTTAAATTTAGTTCAGGCATAAAAACTCTTTGCTGCGATTTAAAAATAAACTGTAAAGTAAAAAGCACTAGTGCAATAATATAATGAAAAAAGCACGCGTGCGTTATAAGCCACATTATGAACCTAAAATCGATGCAATAAGAGCCACTTTACGAGCAAGTGTGTTGAAAAATGTATTTAGTGACTCCGTTGGGTCTATTTGTGTTGTAGTAATATAAAGATGGAGACACTGTGCTTTGCGCGGGCTGTCATTCTTGTTGTAAAACTTCTTCTGGTCAGTTCATGTAATAATCGGAAAATACATAATTTGGAGTAATGCGAAATTTATTTCGTGATGAATCCTTGAGCTACGCGCCGACATATACATACCGTATACATGTAGGTACACTTGTCCCAAACAATTAATCACAAGCATATTTGTCTACTAGATAAGTTTTACGGCACAATTTATCTGTGCCGTAAATCACTGGGAATGTTTTGTAATAATTTCAAACGAGCACCAAGATACGTGGGTACAGTCACAGTGATAACGTGAAATAAATTAGTTTTGTTTTTTGATTTACAGTATTTTTTTCTGGAAATCGAATACTGATTCGGTTTTTGTGAACGCTGTTTCGTATTTTATTGATATTGCATTCGTTCAGGCTGTTAAATTAAAGAAGTAGGCGTAGAGTATTTTTTTTATCTATGGCATAGGTAGGTACTGAGTGCTGTGCCATGAAAGGAAATGATTGATGAAGGAAGGAGGTAGATAGAGGTCTTGTACGCCCTTAATCCCCATCGATCTGACACTATGCCATTAATGGCTACATCATGCTCACATTTACAGTGATCAAAAATATTGAAAAGTCAAAGTAGTTAGAGTAAAATAATGGAATCAGGCGTTACTTTGCGGAAATCCATGTCATACAAAATATGAAAATATGAATATGTCATGTAAATATGAAGTTAAAATCATCCTCCCAGTCTTTTTCCAATTATATTGGGGTCGGCTTCCAGTCTAGCCAGATGCGGCTGAACATCAGTATTTTACACGGAGCGACTGCCATCAGACCTCCATGAGCTGTCAAATAGTTGTAGAAGTGATCTTAAGCTCAGTTAAACACAAATGAAGTAACACGCTACTGGTTTGTAGCTAGGTGCCAATACATTCCGTCTGCAAGCTACGTTTGAACTCAATAGCTGCGAGTAATTCGCGTGCATTTCTCCAGATTCTCGAGCAAATAGGGTATGAAGCTTTAGAAGGGAAGTGGTTTCGTACACTTAAGTGCACAGGCGTTCATATGTACTTCAATTTTAGCAGTGAGTAAAATACAAATTCAAATGTATAAAAAAACAACTGCAGCACATCACAGCGCAGCACGTCGCGCCGCTTTAAAAAAAATTACATAACGGGCTTGCGTTTGATCGCCACCTCACCTAATGTTAAGCGATGGTGCAGTCAACGATGGTTCACGCTTGCCCAGCAAAGGTGAAAGGATGGCAGTGAAATATTTCGACCCATCCTCTCAAGTGGCTTCACCGGGCATCGTACCATAACACGACTAGGTCGCTTGGCGGCACGTCTTTGCCCGGTGGGTGGTCGCAAGCCGTCGGCCGTGGCCTACCACCAGTATGTTACGTGATTTGCTCAAGGGATCACGTGTAGGGATTTGGAAATGGGGTACTCTCCTACGGACGTAGGTGACGCGATCCCCAAACCCTCCACTGCACATAGTCGTACGACTCGTGCGCTTTGTGTGTCATCTCCCATACGATTTCATACATTACAACGTCACCTGTTCATCCCAGCCTCAATAAAGAAAATGAAGTGACATTTAAATTTCAGGTAATTTACACTTTTCTCACCGACGATACATGTGACATAATAATATATTATTCACTTCAATTATAGCGCTTCTCTATAATCATTATTTAAAGTACTCATTAACATTATGTACTGTAGTAATAGCGTGTTAATGTACTCCGCAAAGTCTAATATGATAATTAAATTTTACGTTAATGGCAAAGTTACGGTACTTGTTTCACTAAGTATTTGAGTGCTTAGCTCACTTTCGTGGTAATCTGAATATGAAGGATTCATTCAGAACCAAGATTTTTTTAAGTTTTGTAATAAATATTCATTTATTATTTATTTATTTATTTAATTCTTTATGCACAACAGGGTACAAAGGCGGTCTTAACGCCATAGGCGTTCTCTACCAGACAACCTTAGGGTAATGCAGAGACAAAGAATAAGGTAGATAAACCAGTATAAATGGATTGATACCTAAGTTACGATTTCACTGAATGCTGTCAGTAGTAAAACCTCACCTGATGATAAGCGATGGTGCGGTCGACGATGGTACAAGCATGGTCAGCAAAACCTTTTTCACTCGTACCTTGAAATCCACCAGATTATACCTTACGGGAAATACAGACATGGAAAAAATAATGAATTTTACGCCTTATTGGTAGGCATGATAAAAGTATCAGCAAAATTCTTCATGCGTAAGTGTGGAATACCAATATCAACCATAGGGTGCCGCATTGCCGTGTGTCTGGTCGTTTGATAATGGAATATTGGGCTTTGGGAAATTCAATTATGTGATTCCAACGCACACTTACCGAAATCCTTCCAAAAAAAACACGGCTAACTGCCAACGCTCGCCTCAACGTTCGGGCCAACTACATTTCCCGATCCACACGTTAGCGAATAGCGTTGGCGCCAACATTCGGGCCAACGTGTGGAGCCGGGGTTAGGCCTATGTCCAGCAGTGGATGTCTTTCGGCTGAAACACAGACCAGTAAGCCTCAAGACGCCACATAATTAAAGTTTTGCATGAGAACACAGTCGTAAAATGTTGGCAGGGATCGGGGGGCGGACGGCGCGTTATGATTGGTCGGCTCAAATGTTCGGTGATATGATTGGTGCCGCTTGCTGACGGGGTGATGTCCCGATTGGTGGCTGGGCGTAAGATATGCAGTGCTACTGCATATGCTTTGTGACCGGGGGTATCCAGCTAATAGGCGTCTAGAGGCTTACTGGTCTGGGCTGAAATGATGATGATGATAATATTATTAATACGTATCTATTATGTTTTTTATTCACTAAAAGCTCCGGCTACCAAAGTTCTACAAAAAAATCCAATTCAATACAGGTAAACCGCTAGCAATAAAAATACATTCGGAAAAATACAATATGTTTCAACTGTCAGCACAATAGAAATAGATTTCATTTTCATGCCCACATCAATAGAAAACACATTACTTTGCAACTCTTGCAAAAAAAACCGTCTAGTCGGCAAGTTATCTCAATTTATCTTGAAGATAAGAAGCCTTTGTATACGTTACAATGCTAAACAAAAACGTTATGCTATAACAATGGCTGGCAAAAAGATTATAATAATTCAAATTTGTAAATATATCACCCCTATGATCCTTTGAGAGTTAAGTATGTGAATTAATTTCAGCATCAAAACTATTTCTCAGACGCATTACGCAGGTCAAAGTCAAAATTTTTGAGGTCAATATAAAATAGTAGCAAAACATATAGATGTAAAGCTGAAGCCTGCGGCTTCACTCACAGCGCCACCTATCGGGTCCAAATTTCGTGATTAATTTTTTTGGTACTATACTAAGATCACGCCTGTTTCCCATTGAGGTAGGCAGAGACTATGGATTTCCACCTGCTACGATCCCGACACACCTCATTAATCTCGTCGGTTTAAATTACTCCTAACTTGGCATTTATTGAAAACATCCGCGATTTGATTGCAATATGTTCGCCGAGATCGTCCCCTTCCAACTCTTCCATTCACACTCGCTTCCTATACTTGTTTCGTCAATCTCCTATGTCCAAACCATCTTAACATATCTTTTTCAGTCCTTGTCACTACATCTTCCTTCACTCCACAACGCTCCCTTATTAACGTTATTCTTATTAACGTTATTCTTATTAACGTTATTCCGTACTTTTTATCTCAAAGTTACACTACACATATTTGTCAAAGCTCTAATTTCTACTGCATTTATTCTGCATTCTTGTTTCTTCTGCCATACCCAACTTTCATACCACAGAAATAGATAGAACGGAAAAGTGGGCAAGGCGCGCGTGCCAACACTCTGCACCATAGTGCAGGGCATTTCAAAACCTTTCTCAGTATGCCATGTGATTTTTTTCTGTAAATAATGTAGCAAAAACCCTGAAAAATGCCTTATTGTGCTGTTTCCAACTGCAGAAACAAAAGCTGTAAAGTACATTTGATTAAAGTAATTTTTTTTAAATTAATGACGTCAATATAGGAGGCGTAGTTTGTTCGAAAGTTGCCACGCATGAATCGCAAGTGAAATTGTGATTACAACTATTCTATCTCTATCTATTTCTGTGTTTCATACGAATAATTAATTATGAATAACTCACTATAGATAAATTATGTAAAAATTATCCTGTGCCCATATTTACTGTGACAGTGTCCTAACATGCACCACAGTACATTCTACATCACGTTTGGAATTTGTGACAAATTGTTTCCATGCACGCCCATTTAAAACTAACGGACACATTTCACTGGAATTGCGTGAAGCGTACTTCATTTTCAATGAAAGTCGAAAATGAAACTGTGCTGTTATTTATTGTTGTGTTTGTTAATTGTTGGTTGCATTAAAAAAATACACAAAAATACTAATAATAATAACATACTAATGCCACTCGCATCCAGTTACTATCAGCCACCGCCAATAGTCTGACGGCGCGGCGGCGTCCTACCCTACGTTTCGTTACGTTTTTAGGGGCTCGTGGCTAAGTAGCAAGCGTGTGGATTGTACGATCTGCAAGGTGAAGCTGCACAAGCCGCGGTCAGTCTGTGGATGGGTGACCGTTTTGTTACACATCGAGACCCCTTCGTGCCTCGTAGAGCACGTAAAGCCGTCGGTCCTGCGCCTGATCTCTCTCCGGTCGTGTCGAATTGCCGTCCCATCGGATTATGAGAGTGAGGGAATAGAGAGTGCACCTGTGTTTGCGCACACACTTGTGCACTATAATATGTCCCGCGCAGATGGCTTGTCTCCACTGAGATTGGCCGACATGACTGAAATTCGGCCGGGAGGAAATTATTATTATCGCCCTTCGTTTACGGATTTGCGTCTTCACTCAAGAACACGTCTACTCCAACTGCCATCGGTTCTTCGGGTAATGACAACGGAGCTATAAAAATTATACCTATAGAAGACTTTTTATTTGAAGGGTATAAAATAACCATGTTGATCTTTGAAAGTAGATCTCTGTTCAACTCATTCGCAAATAAAACAGAACATTCATGTTACTTTTACCTTTTTTTCGATAAAACAATTTTATTTTAACATCAAACTTTTCAATTACAAATGAGTACGTGAAAAACAAACAAAAATATGCAAATGTGTAACCAATATCGCTAAAAGTTAAAATACAATACTATTGCTAGGTATTTCTGTTGATTCCCAATGAGTATAAACAATTTTCAATCAAAGCTGTACAACAAAGGCTCCACAACGGTTTTAAAAAGTTTTACATCAGGCTTTATTTGTTTGTTGGTGATTTTGTATGATGTAGAGTAAATGACTGACTTTTCAAATCCTGTGCGGTGCAGAATTTGATTATAAATTGCTTTAACGGTGAAGGAAAACATCGTGAGAAAACCTGCATACCGAAGAGTGCTCCACACAGTTCTCGATGGTGTGTGTAGTTCGCCAAGGCCAGCGTTTTGGAGTAATGCCTTCACCGTCTTATTTGGAGAAGAGATCCATGCCCAGAATTATGAAAATAATAGCCCAATATAAAAAATACTATAATAAAACAAGGTTTAACCGGATTAAATCGCGTATATTATTTAAATAATATACGCGATTTAATCCGGTTAAACTTTGTTTTATTATAATGTGTAGTGATCGCGAAAACCTAAGAAGTTATTATAAAAAATACTGTTGAGTTCCATTCATAAATATTATTATTAATTAATTAATTCAAATACAATACTGACAAATTCACGTTGTGGTCAAAGTGTCAAACGACGTTTGAGCATTTTTATACCAAAAACATAGATGTCGCTAGTACATATGCTACCGAGGCAAATTAAATAAAATAAATAAATAAATATTTTTGGGACATTTTTACACAGCACCATCTAGTCCCAAACTAAGCAGAGCTTGTAATATGGGTACTAGACAATGGATATAATACTTATATACTTTTTTTTTTTTTGTAAATACATACTTATAATATATAAGAAACACCCAGACCAACACAAACACTCATGTCACAATACACAAACATTTGTGTCCTGTGGGAATCGAACCCACGACCTCGTGATCAGCAGTCCGATACTCGAACCACCAGACCACAGAGGTCGTCAAAAAAATAATTATTATTATAAATTATCTTAAAAGCAAGAAAAAAAAAAAATTACGCTGAATCTTGGAGTAAGACTATTTGCGCTACTTAATAAATGTTACAGGCTTTCGAATATTAACTAATAAAACACGTATAGGCCCCTACTTCATTGAAAACGTTTCCACGTTAAAGTACATTCTAAGGATATTTAATTCAGACATGAATTCGGAAAGTCAAAGGTACGGTTCAGGTTCGAACTTAGACACTCTTAGACACTTAGGCATGGAAGGCATGCGTTCAACCGCTTGGATAGCACAATATATTTTTTCAAGAGAGATTCCTCTTAGGACAAACTGGCCAAGAGCATGTCGGGCCATGCTCAGTATTATAGGGTTCCTTAAGTAGGTCTCATTACAAACGAATCAAATCGAATAATTAATCATTGCTATTTTAGTTTTTGCAAACAGCGCCACGTAGCGCTAAATTTATGAAGCTAAATTTAAGAAGTGTGTTTCTTTTTGTGATATTTTTTAATAGATAGTAACTAAAGGAGCATTATTTGCTATGATCATTTTTCTCTAAGGTCAATGACCTATGAACTAGGACGTCTTAAGTATTTTTCAGTTTTCTCACTATAACTCAAAAATGTATAATCACATTATACTCGAAATAATTTTAAAAGATAAATGGCAGGGGGGGGGACACATTGCAAGCCACTTTGGCGAACTGTATTTCGCAGATGGTATACCTGATAAAAAAGTTGTGTATGAAAAATTACCTTCATTTTAGTAGACCTATTCAACGATACCCCACACGAGGGGGTGCAGCCAAAAAAAATATTTTCATCCCCATTTCACATGTATGGGCGCCACCCCTAAAATACGTATTCAAGATTTTTTTATTCTTTTAAAATTGAGATCTATATCTTTTCCATTTTTTGTCAAAATTTCATTTACTTATGTTTATAACTGTAGAAGTTATTGAGCGGTAAAGGATTAGGACAGACGGACAGACGGACAGACGGACGGACATGACGAAACTATAAGGGTGCCTTGTAGGACTTCGGAACCCTAAAAAAAGCAGTGATATTACAATAACACTTCATTAAGATCAAGATCTCTTAATTACCAACCGGTCTTGTGACCACCATATCTGCGAAACCATATCCATAATTCCTTACATTTAGCCACGTCGTAGAACGAGCAAAAAAGCTATAATATTTCATCTTATTAAGTGGCACTCGCTTCCAATCGCTTGCTTTCATGATGAATTGAAATGATTCCGCGCGACACCATCAAATCGCCTGACAAATGGTCTGCCATAGAAAAAAACATAACACCCTGAGTTTTTAGTCGTTTTTGGAAACGTTAAATATCAACGATTAGATACTCGACATATATTGATCTTAAGTTTTTGGATTAAATAGAGAGATTATTACATTTAGCAGCCATTCTATTAAAACAGATACTTTATTATTGATTGGTAGTGTCAACTTTGTTTTATAATTTAAAAAAAAAGAATTGAAAACTTCTTTGTGTGAAATGAAAATTTTGATTTTTGAGACTTTTAAAATTAATATACCAATAGATTAGATTATTAACCAGCCTATGCCCGCGGCTTTGCTTCTGTGGTATGTTGATAAAAATTATTTTGTATTGTAATCTAAGACATGTTATAGCTGTTTCTCAAATTTCATCCAATTCAGTCTAGTAATTTTTGCGTGATACTCAATCAAAGAAACAGACAATTTTATAATGGTTATTTATTTGTTTATTCATGGTAACATCTAACAATCACAGCTTACAGTAAATAACCAAATAATTAATCTAGACATTATGCTAATTACGAAGTACACTGATAAATAAAAATCATAAACTTATGCAGAGCGCCTTCTCGGGCATACATATTGAACTATATTTACGGGTTTTTTCGCGCACAATAAAATCAAAACAAAACAACCATTTTTGACTAACCTCGACGTTTTGGCATTGGCCGTGGTCACGAGCAGACTAGAAAAAAAACATTAGTACATACTTACCTAATTAGATTATTATGGGTAAGTATAATGTATGTTTGTGTTTTATAAAGTGTTTTTTTTTCTTAAACGATTTAAAACTCAGCGTATATTTTCAACACACAAAGGATTTTTTTTCCTTTCCTCTCGTTTGAATACCAAATTGATTCGGTTGGACGTGACCTGTGTTTATAGATGTGTTACAGTTGTAATGTCGATAAAATGTTATGTTATAGAGTGGGTGTTATTGAAGGAGGATATATGGGTTTTTGAAGTGTTTTTCATGGAAATGCGTGTGTTGGAGGAATTTTAATCGTGTCTTTGACAAACTGTAGAGTAACATTTTTCTCTGGCTTTCAATTTTCTTCCCGTGAGGGTCTACTAGTGTTGCCTGACAATCGATAGACTATCGTTTGTCTATCAATAATATCGAAAACCCCCATTCAATCATACTATAGATTGGCCTATCGATAGTATAGATATTATCGATAGTATGACTGATTTTAGGGGGGACTATCTATATATCGATAGTCGATTTTTATGCAACACTAGGGTCTAAACAGTCACATCGAGTCGAGTCTATTGCAAGGTTTTCGCACTAACAGGTGCAGGACTTATGTTCCGATCCTGAGCTGCTTTTAAATCCATCAATGTCAAAACCGATAATTTGCTATTTAGTTGTAAATAAACGAAATGTGGGTGTACTATTTATACACCTCTGCCTACCCCTCCGTGAGAATACAACAAAAAAATTATAATGAAAAATCAACAAACAAATTATACGATACCAATCAGCTATATTTAATCTTACATCAGACTCTGTACATTAAAAACTGTATAATTTTTTGATGTATACAAAAATCATCGCACAGTACCTAATATTGATATTACTGAAAAATCTACGAACAAACGATACGATATCTTAATTCGCAAACCAGTTAAATCCATGTTAGTAAATTTTACATAAGATATTAAAACCTGTATATTTTTTGATGTATACGAAAATCGTTGCAGTCTTCTTCTTCTTCTTCGTGTCGACGGTACAAAAAATTTACTGATAGTGGCACAGTAATCACACGCTGCTGGCCTAGAAATTTGCCACGTCTTGTGCGTTGTCTGTGGCATTGATAAGGTCACTCAATGTGCAAGTGCTTGGATACAAGGAGCAGCATAGCAAGTGTGACATTGATTGAGGATCAATGCCACACATGCAGGCTGTAGCTGTTTGGTCTATATAGCCCCACTTGCTCATGTTAAGCCTGCATCTGCCTACCTGGGTCCGCAATCGGTTTAGGGACTTCCATGTAGGCCAGGGGAGTATAACTACAGGAAGTCTCTCATTGGGTTGGATGTAGAGTGCAGGTGGAGGTAATTTTTCCAGCCACAGTTTTGGACGAGCCTCAGCTGGAGAACCTTGTAGAGCCTTTGTTGATTTAAGGAAACTGTGGCAAAGTGAAGTTGAAATACTTCATTTCTGTAAATATTGGAGAGTTTTTATATAATAACTATCGTGAGTTAAATTCATAATGATTAATATAAAAGATTTCACTCACGTTATATCATCGGGTGTGCCCGACCAGTTACAGTTTATATTAATCATTATTGGAGAGTTATTATTTTAATGCAACATGCATAGTTTTTAGAAGAAGTCCGAACAAAAATGAAATTTTAACGTACAATATATGTAATTTGAACGTACAAAATGGAGTTGTCTGGACCTGGTTCGCGAATTAAGGTATTATATTGAAACAAAGTGCGAGTCATGCAACGAAATGAGCTTTCAGACTTGACTGTTTCTCTTCGGTACCTGGTGTTGTTATTAACATGAGTCATTTGGTTCCAATTTACTGTTACATACTTACATATTTACTGGGTCACGCGACAACGGGTAGACTTGCCTAGGTTTTTTTCTTATTCAGACAAAGATAAGCTTACATAAGTATCTTGTGACTGAATCATATGATTCACTGTGTGTTATTGTTCAAAGTTAAACCTCATCTAGATACCTAACTGTTTAGTACGTGCGGGTCGTGATTGAACTCAGAACCTACTATATAGAAGGCGAGTATTCAACCACTCAACTTTTACAGTATAACTTTCCTTACGGTTGCAAAAAAATTACAGTGCTTTAATAGGAGGCTGATTCAGCAAGCTCGCATCATCATCATCATCATTTCAGCCAAAAGACGTCCACTGCTGGATATAGGTCTCCCCCAAGCATCGCCACAACGACCGGTCCTGCGCCTTGCAGGTCGTCGGTCCACCTTGTGGGGGGCCTACCCACACTGCGCCTTCCAGTACGCGGTCGCCACTCCAGAACTTTACTGCCCCTTTGGCCATCCGTTCTGCGAGCAATGTGCCCCGCCCACTGCCACCTAGGCAAGCTCGCATAGCTAAATTTTATTATTAATTATATATTAATAATTATTTGAATTTATAATTTAGAACACAAATTATTTCCAAATGGAAACTAAGCTTAGACGTGTTAGGGTTTGTCCCAACTTTTTAGTACTAAACGGTTGAAAAGGACGAACGTTTTGTATGTCACACATATTGTTTGCAATTCAATTAGCTTTGGGTTACAAACTCTAACTTTTGTTAACGACATGGCGGCACTCGCACAATACTGGAAAACTAGAACGTATTTCGAAATGGCGTGAGACCTACACGTTATAAATGTGGAATTCATTAAAATTTGTACGAGAGGGGCTATTGGCAAAGTAAAAACTGGACGGACTGATCGATCTGCGAGGTTAAGCTGCACTTGCCGCGGTCAGTCCGTGGATGGGTGACCATTTCGTTGCACATTGAGATCACTCCGTGCCTTGAAGAGCATGTTAAGCTGTCGGTCTCGGTTATCATACGAATATCTATGGCAATCGTTACTAACAATCAGAAGCCTGAAAGTCTGATAACTGGTATCTTCCGAATGTCCAGTCCAGTAACTGGGTTCTAGGGGTCTGATGGCAGTCGCTCCGTGTATAATACTGATGTTCAGCCGCATCTGGTTAGACTGGAAGCCGACCCAAATATAATTGGGAAAGGGCGAGGAGAATTATTAATTTATGTATAGCAAGACTAAAGTGTATTTATGTATTGTAATTTGTAAGGCAACAGATAAGTTACTTGCGCTCGCAATCTGAAGACTCGAAAACGTCCTAATTGGGAAGTTTTTCAATTAATCCAAACAAAAAAGGCACAAAAAAATACTAAAATGCCGTCGTGTGTGTAGGTACAGAAAGTGTTCCAATTATGACACGAAAGTATTAACTTGTACTATTTTATGTGTATTGTGCTGCCGCTGCGTAGGGCAATATTTTTTTGTTTGTTTTGGTATTACACATAATTATATAAAATAAAATAAATAAATAAATATTTTTGGGACATTTTTACACGGCACCGTCTAGTCCCAAACTAAGCAGAGCTTGTGCTATGGGTACTAGACAATGGATATAATACTTATATACTTTTTTTTGTTGTAAATATGTTGGAGCAGGGGGATTTTCACGATAAAAACCATTTTCGTTACACTTTGTATTTTATTAATTTAGACCAGAAAATATTATAATCAAATATCACATCAATAATTATTAAAACTATATTCAAATTTAGACAAAAGAATCTAAACACAAAATAATACAACAGGTTCTTCCACCTCGGTGGTCAACAATCGAATGCGCTCCGTGGCGTTTTTTTTTTTTTTTTTTTTTCGAATGGGCTCTCGCAGGTGGGACCGAAGTCCCATTTCTGCTTAACCGGACTTAGTTGGTGGAGAGTCCCATGTGGGACTCCATTCGCCGAAAGTTTTTTCCCTAACTTATAAACTAAATACGCGCGGTATCATTAATACCGCGCGAAAGCGGGCGCCCCCCGAGGGGGGGGCTCGAACCTCGCTGGGGCATTGCAGGGGGACCCCGCCGTTCCTATGTCCCCCTAGCAGCCGTTGCTGCATCGAATTGGTTTCCTCGAAAGTAGCGGACTTTCGGTTCCTATCGGGTGACGTGTTAAAACGCCGTGAAGCGGCAAGCCTCGCCGGCGAGGCTAAGACCTACCTAGAAAACCTAACCAGTGGCTACGCAATAGCCTGCTCCTAGGAACTACTCTAGAGCATAGGGCCGGTCTCGCGTGACGAGATTATCTCCGGTTGCTTACACCGTGAGGGCGTCCCCAGGGGGGAGCTCGGACCTCGACTCAGGGTGCAGCAGGGGGACCCCGCCACCGGTCCCCCCAGCAGCCGGTGCTGCGTCGGCATGTGTTTCTGTTTCTCGAGAGTCGGACTCTCGGATTCTGTGTGTGTGTCGCGTCGGTCCTCGCCGGCGGGGACGATATTTTGGACGACGGCGTCGGAGTGTGCTTGTACTTTTATCTGACTCCTGGAGGAGTGTAATAGCGTCATCGGGTTCAATGAGTGTGTGTCTGGGACGTCGGATTTTGCTAATTTGCAGATGGCTGGTAGACAGTGGCCGCCACGACCAAGGGATTGGGGTGTTTGGGAGCGGAGTCGAAATAGCGTTTTGAGACACGCTTGAAAAACTGCTTGATGGTCGGCAGTTTGAGGTCTAGGTGGAGGTCGACGTTGCGTACGTACCAGGGGGCGCCTACGGCCCTTCGCATGAAACGGTTTTGGAGGGTTTGGAGTAAGTGAATTCTCACCGGCTTAACGTGTGCGAACACAACGCTAGCATAGGCGAGTATGGGGCGGATACAGGTGGTGTATATCCTTACTTTGAGAGGAGTGGGCAACTTACTGTGCGCATTGAGTAGGGGGTGGAGACGTCCGAGGACGAAGGCGGCACGGTTTTTCACCTTGCGGATATGTGGTCTGAAAGTCAGTCTACGGTCAAGGATCACTCCAAGGTATTTGGCTTTACTTTGCCATGGGATCTGTTTACCGAACATTGAAACTGGTACGTTCAATTCTTTGCGGTACTGTGACAGGGGTTTCTTATCAAATAGGACCGCTGCACTTTTTTCGGGATTGACTTCGATTTTCCATTTCCGGAACCAGTCACCTAGGGTGTTGGCCGCGGATTGGAGGGTACGAGAAATAGCGACATGGCTCCTGCCGGAGTAATAGATTGCCGTGTCGTCGGCGAAAAGGGCAATACGGGCTGCACCGCATTTTGGAATATCGCTGGTGTACAGCGTGAACAGTAGGGGGGAGAGCACGGAGCCTTGTGGCACACCGGCGTGAATGGGATGGGGGGAGGAGAGAGCCCCTTCTATGCGATAGCAAAAGGTACGATTCGATAAGTAGTCTCGGATGATGAGCACGAGACGATGTGGCACATTCATAGTGTACAGCTTATATAATAAGCCGTTGTGCCACACTTTATCGAAAGCCTTTGCTACGTCGAAAAAGAGAGTACCGGTCATTTGACCGCGTACGAAGCCTGCACTGATGTGTTCTACAATGCGGTGCAGTTGATTAACGCAGCAGTGCTTTGTACGAAAGCCAAACTGCTCGTCGGGAAGGAGTTTATTTGAGTCGGCGAAATCTTTGAGTCGCTTATAAATAAGCTTCTCGTAGATTTTACCGAAGACATTGAGGAGACTAATCGGCCGGTAACTACTCGGCTCGGCTTTTGGTTTGCCCGGTTTTGAAATACCGATTACCGTAGCCTGTTTCCAAGCCTGGGGAAAGATGTTGTTTTTAAATGCCGCATTGAAGATGACGGTCATTAGAGCGATTAGGGTGGCAGGGAAACGTTTCAACACCTTATTGGTGATGCCGTCTGCGCCGGGGGCTTTTTTGGGCTTAAGATCCTTGACTATAGAGAGAACTTCGTCAGGGGTGATCGGTGGGAGCGGGTCATCAGGGTCATCTATTGGGGGGGGGAGGGCTGACCTACGCTCTACTTCTGAATTAACCTTGTCAAGGTGGGTTTGGCTTACGGAAAGCGTACTGAGAGTGCACTGAGACTCCAAGCTGTCGGCTAAGCATTCGGCTTTTTCGTCATCATCAAAGGCCGGCCTTTGATTGGGTCGATTTAGGGGGGGCATAGCTGCCGTGGTCTCGCATTTGAGTTTGCGTTGAAGTGCCCAGAAGGCTAAATGAGACGGTTGGATTTCGCTGACTTCCTTGTCCCAGCGATCCTCCCGTACCTGAGCTACACGTCTTTTTACAGTATTCTGCAAAGAGCGCATATAGGCACGGTTGGCTTCGTTGGGAAAAGCGTCATAGGCACGGATGGCCGCGTTCCTCTCGGTCCGCAACTCATTTACATCGTCCGGCAGTTTCAGACGCTGGTCATCCAGCATCGGAACCTGCCGTGAGCATTCGCCCACTACGGACTGTACATGGTTGGTGAGCGAGGTGATCGCGGCCACCGTATCCGCGACTGTCTCGATGGAGTCAGGGATTGAATCTAGTTGGGGGGATGAGGTAGATTTGAGGCGGTCCTCTAGTCTCCTCCAATCGGTTATTGTTTTAGTTAAGGGTGGAGTACCGGGATCCGAGGGACCACCTCGGGGACCCAGTTGAATGATCACAGGTCGGTGATCTGAGTCTAATTCTTGAATTACCTCGATAGAGCGAATACCGAGGTTTACGCGCTTTAAGAGGGCTATATCTAGGATGTCGGGCCGTTGCCCTACTGTGTCGGGAAAGTGAGTGGGACGCATCGGGGCGATGACGTCAAAGGAAAGTCTGTCGCTAAGTGCTTCTAATTGAACACCAGCGGTGTTATTGGAGACACAGCTCCATGAGCAATGTTTGGCGTTTAGATCGCCTGCTATAATTACAGAATTACTAAGATCGAGTAAGGATTTTAGGTCGTCCTCGAGCAGACTCGCGGGTTTGTTTGAGGACCTATAGGCCGAGACTATGGTGATGGGCTGGTGCCCTGTCATGCCTAGGCGACAGATTGAAGCCTCCAGGCATGCTAACTCTGGGGGGTCAATGGGGATGCAATATAAAGAATTGCGGTAATAGATTAGCGTTCCGCCTAGTGCGGTGTACGTTCTGTCGTTTCTAATCAGCCTATAATTGGCTATGTTGGGATTACGACAGTGGGGCTTGAGAAAGGACTCTTGAACGAGTAATATGTCAAGTTGGTGCTCACGCAAGAAGACAGCTACGTCATCGCGTTGACCACTAATGCCTCTGGCATTAAAGAAGCCTAAATTTAGGGAACGGGGTTTGAATCTTTTGGGTGGGGCCGTATTATACATTATAATTGGAATTAAGTATTCTATAGATGTCTTGGTACTTGGTAAGTACCTGAAGGCGCTGCTCGTGGATGCCTTGGGTAAAGGCCCAAAGTCTAGAGTAGGCGTCAATACGGGTTTCCCCTGACTGGGGTTCGAGGTGTTCTCTCGGCAGAAGGCCGGGGTAGTTTACCGGAGGGGGGGTTCTCATGGGGGGGGGGCTTTAGCTGCTGGTGCAGTTTTGGGCCTGAGAGAAGGTGCGGGGATGGGTAAGTTCATCAGCGCGGGGGGCTCTGAGGCCGGGGGCGCGAGACGAGAGGTCGGAAGAGGTGGGTATTGGGGCTTTTGATTACCCTTAAACCAGGGGTTGGGCCCGAGTGGGCCGTGGAAATTAGGGGAGGGCCCGAGTGGGCCTCTAGGGTTTGGTGGTTGGTAATGGAAGGGGGCTGCGTAGGAGGGGGCTTCCCTCGCAACGCGGTCGGAGGCGTGTTTTGCCGTTTTGGCGTTGCGCATTTTGGGGGCTTTGGGGCATCCGCGATAGTTTGCTGGATGCCCGGCTTTACGGCAAAGGACACAGCTAGGAGGCTCCGTGCACTGGTCCCTCTCCTTGGGTCGCTCGCACTCGGTAGTCCCGTGATCGCCTAGGCACTTAACGCACCTGGGCTTTGCGTAGCAGTTACGCTGGGAGTGACCATACAGCTGGCAACGGTGGCATTGACCAGGCTGGTTTGACTTGTGGGGGCGCTCGACCGTGATGCCTGATAAATTGCATACGGTCTTTATATTGTAGATGTTTTTGGCGTTTTCGCCAGGGTGACAAATGACAAGGACCATGTTGTAGGGTTCACCGTGCTTACCACGGAACATACGGTGGGTTATAGCAACCGGGATCCCTTGACGATCGAGGTCGGCGTGCACTTCCGTGCAGCTGACTTCGGACGGAATCCCTCGGATCACAACTCTAAGGAGTCGGTCCTCTGGGAGTGCGTAGGTGTGAAAAGACACACCACGCTCGCGTAGCAACCTGGTAAGGTTGCGGTAATCAGTGGGGGTGGGGACAACTACTTTAATGCCCTGCTGTGTGGGGCGGGCACTAGTGAAATTAATCTTATTTTGATTGCACCAGTCGGATATCCTGGTCCAATATGCCTTATCCTGGATGAATAAGGGAGGCGGGATGGGCACCTTCTTCTGGGAAGGTGAGGTATGTTCCTGAGGGGAGGGGGGCCTGTTATCCTGCGAGGAGGAGTGAGAGGCGGGACGGGGGGTAGGGGCCGGGGCAGAGTTTGCCTCGGAAAGTTTTAAAGATTTTGAGGCGAGAGCCTCGGCCTTGTTTGTTTTCCGGCTGCGTTTTTTACCTTTGCCCACTACCGTGGTAAAGGCACCGGCCTCGTCTGAGTTGACCTCACTGTCCGAAGACATCTCTTGGTCTGATGGGATTGGGGAGCGATCAGGGTATTGAGTGGGGGCTGGGGTGGGGAGAGGTGAGGGGGTACGGTCCTTATGGTCCAGGCTGGCTGAACGCCTGGGCGGACCACGCGGAGACCTCGGCCTCTCCTCATCACTGTCGGAACGGGCGGGGCGCCTATTCCTCCTTAGGGGTGGGGGGGTATCGGGCGACTCTGGAGAGTCGGGGACGTCAGGTTGTTTGGCGGCAAAAGCGCTGCCAAACAGGTCGCCATAGTTGGCGATAAAGGTAGGGTCCTTGAAGAGGACGTTTTTTAAGATGCTGAGGAACTCGGCATCAGACACCATCATATAGATGATGACTAAGCCAAGCCTAGCAACAATGAGAGGGGGAGAAAATTAGTGGCGTACTAACATGGGGGTTTGCTCCTCGGGTGGGTGTTCCCGGGAGTGTGTTCAAACCCTCCCCGTCGGGTATAGACGGGGAGGTTGTGTGCCTACTGGTGAGCCCTAAGCTTGCACTCCTGTTTGCCAGTCTTAATGTGCAAACAGGTCCCTAAGTCTCTAGTGTGCAATGGGTGTAAACCCCTAGAGAATGCTAGATAGGACGAAACGGGGGTAAGCTAGGGAAGACTAGGAGATCCCCCAAGGCCTTCTGGCCCTAGCTTCTTCCAATTTTGCTTTGCCCTTAAGGAGCGCAGCTGGCGTGTCGGGTCAACGCCCCTCGGTTTGTTATCACCGTTAGGTATCCACCGAGAACCACAGTAAATAAGTGGGTTTTTCCTGAAGGGACACAACGTTTTTGACTGACTTCCTCAGACAGAGACAAAAGCGCGCCCGCTGTCTTGAAAAAGACAGCGAATGTGCTTATCGGGCTGCAGTCGGCGGGGCGACTGCGGAGGGCGCTACGGTGAGCCGTAGCGAAAAATATTCGAGCACTTAATTCGTCACGAGAGGACGGAGCAGGAGCAGCACGACCTCTCGGGGCGAGTGTCAGAGCGTGAATGACGCTCCGTGGCCTTTTTTTTTTTTTTTTTTTTTTTTCGAATGGGCTCTCGCAGGTGGGACCGAAGTCCCATTTCTGCTTAACCGGACTTAGTTGGCGGAGAGTCCCATGTGGGACTCCATTCGCCGAAGGTTTTTTCCCTACATACTTACAAACTAGATGCGCGCGGCATCAATACCGCGCGCAAGCGGGCGCCCCCCGAGGGGGGGGCTCGAACCTCGCTGGGGCATTGCAGGGGGACCCCGCAGTTCCTATGTCCCCCTAGCAGCCGTTGCTGCATCGAATTGGTTTCCTCGAAAGTAGCGGACTTTCGGTCCCTATCGGGTGACGTGCTAAACGCCGTGAAGCGGCAAGCCTCGCCGGCGAGGCTAAGACCTACCTAGAAAACCTAACCAGTGGCTACGCAATAGCCTGCTCCTAGGAACTACTCTAGAGCATAGGGCCGGTCTCGCGTGACGAGATTATCTCCGGTTGCTTACACCGTGAGGGCGTCCCCAGGGGGGAGCTCGGACCTCGACTCAGGGTGCAGCAGGGGGACCCCGCCACTGATCCCCCCAGCAGCCGGTGCTGCGTCGGCATGTGTTTCTGTTTCTCGAGAGTCGGACTCTCGGATTCTGTGTGTGTGTCGCGTCGGTCCTCGCCGGCGGGGACGATATTTTGGACGACGGCGTCGGAGTGTGCTTGTACTTTTATCTGACTCCTGGAGGAGTGTAATAGCGTCATCGGGCTCATCTCCGTGGCCGCTGCGCACGCCTTTTTATTAACAACGTGCCGACAGTGAAAGGCTCTAGTAGTGGGGAGTGAGGTGTGCGCGGGGCGTAGTTTCCGTCGCGCGTTGTTTACTTGATAATTCACCCGTTGAGTCAAGTTCCACAAGTGTTTAATATTTGCGCCGATAAATACATACTTATAATACATAAGAAACACCCAGACCAACACAAACACATATGTTCATCACACAAATATTAGTGTCCTGTGGGAATCGAACCCCCAACCTCGTGATCAGCAGTCCGACACTCGAACCACCAGACCACAGACGTCGTATTTACTTTTAAATATCATTGATTGCAAGGCTATTAGGCCTAGCAGTTAAGCGCTTACCTTCCATCCAAGAAGGATCAAACCCAGCCCGCACGACTGACTTTTTGAATTAATGTGCTGATCAGACTTTGATTGTCACTTGCTTTATCGGTGAATGAAAACATCGTGAGGAAACTAGCAATAGGCGATTCAAATCCTTTAACTCGAATAACTGGAGTTATCCTTTGAACCCGTTGATTCGAATTGTGTTTCTTCGAAACCGAGTTGATTCATTTCACGTAGCTATTCGCCAGCGCTCGGTTCGGTGACTCGCTCTCCAAGCAAGTGGCGGTGAGCAAGCGAGTGAAGGAGCGAATAGATGAGAACCAATGAGTTAAAATGAGAAAAAAATATCAGGTGGTGCGAAATTGTCAGAATTCGTGTACACGAATCAACTCGAGCGATCCTTACCAATCACATTACTCGCCCGATTCGATGTCGCTCGCTGACTCGGATGGCTCGCTGTTTGTTAACTTTGATGTAAACGTGCCCAACTCGCTGGCTCGAGTCGACTCGGTACCACGCGTTTGGTACTGCCGACCGAGTCGAATCAACTCGAATTGTGATTCGAATCAACGATAAATAAATAAAATAAATATTTCGGGACATTTTACACAGCACCATCTAGTCCCAAACTAAGCAGAGCTTGTGCTATGGGTACTAGACAATGGATATAATACTAATATACTTTTTTTTTGTAAATCCATACTTATAATACATAAGAAACACCCAGACCAACACAAACACTTATGTTCATCACACAAATATTTGTGTTCTGTGGGAATCGAACCCACGACCTCGTGATCAGCAGTCCGATACTCGAACCACTAGACCACAGACGTCAAAAAACAAAACAAAACGATCACTTCAACTCGAATGATTCGAGTTGAAAAAAATATGATTCGTCCCATCGCTAGAGAAAACCTGCACATCTGACAGTGCTTTGTACAGTTCTCGATGGCATTTTTAGTCAGCCAACTCACACTAGGCCAGCTTGGTGGACTAAGGCTAAATCCTTCTCGTAATAAGAATAGGCCCGTGCCTAGCACTGGGACAATAATGGGTTGCTTAAGTATGTATGTTAGGTAAATGAACTATGTATTTACCTTAAATTTTCCTTTAAGTCATACGAAACATAATAATTATAGTCAAGAACTTAAAGTATTGCTGACTTTTAATTAGACCCAGACGCAGTGCATCCATGATGATTTTGAAGTCATTAGCAATATTTTAAGGGATGTTCCTATCGTTCATATTATTGATAGCGATGTATAGAGCAGCATCCAATCATCCAGCCACTACACCAAATATAATAAAAAAGATTGTCTGTACTCCTCACAAATATTATTAAGGACTTAAATTGGATCAAGAACAATAACAATCTTCTCAAGTAGGTGGCATCTGTCCCAAACTAAACTAGGGTAATCCAGTATCTTCAGATTCAATACGGAGATTTGCATTAATTTCCATTGTGTAGACTCCTTACGCTCTTAATGTTAAACGCTAATCTTGGAGGCCATGCTGTACTGGTAGCAGAGTATGTTACGTGTTGTTCTAAATATGTGAAAGCTTTGTAATACTAAAATTATGCTGTTGCTTCATACTAAACCAAGTTAGTATTATTATTTCTTATTCTAAATTCTAATTACAAACTCTAATTCTAAATTCTGATTTTAAATTCTAATTATAAATTCTAATTCTAAATTCTAATTCTAAATAATAATAAAACTGTAAATGTCTGTTTGATTGTTCGAGAATCACGCAGAAACTACTGGATCGATTTTGATGACACATTTTTATTTAAAAGCTAATTATTAGACTTAAAAACTGGTATGTGCTATTGAGAAAAACGGTTCCGGATAAATTGAAGAACCACCGGAGAGAAACTACTGGCATAAGCTAGCTCTAAATAAAAACATTAGAAAACTACAGAAGATTTTTAGTCCTGTCAAATTAGTTTCTGTGTTACCTGTTTGTTTACATGTCAATAATATAATGGCATAGACTAATTTCACCGCGAAAATTCTCGTGTAATGTCAAAAATAAATTTGTACCGGTGAGTTTGTTATACATTACACGTGAATGCTCGCGGTGAGGGAGGTTCCTTATATGGAAAACTGAATATCAGTACACCACTGCCTTTTTTTTAAATAGCACTTTTCGCCTATACCGCAAGGTTTAAAAACGAAGATCTTCAACCAGTGCGTCCTGCATGTCATGACCTACGGTGCCGAGACGTGGACAGTGATAGTTGGGCTACTTTACTAATTCAACGTCGCTCAGCGAGCTATGGAGTGAGCTATGCTTGGAGTTTCTTTAAAAGATAAGAGAGATAATAAGATTATCTACAGAAGAACCAGAGTGACTGACATAGCTTGCAGTATCAGCATGTTGACGTGGCAGTAGGCTGGCCATGTCTGTCAAAGGACCGATGGTCATTGGAGCAGATGAGTCCTTGAGTGGAGTCCGTGAATCGGCAAACGCAGTGGAGGGAACGCCTTAGCCAGGTGGACTGACGTCTTGCAGAAGGTAGCTGGGGAAGACTGGATGCGGAAGGTTGAGGACCCAGCGTTGTGACGCAGCTTGAGAGAGGCAGTTTCAGTGGACAGCTATAGGCTGAGTTGATGTTGACTCTTCGGGGAACACAGGCATAGTAATATCAAACTTAGTCCAATTTTCTAGAAATTATACAATGATAGCTCCTTGCTACCCTGAACAAAACGTTCAAGTGAAGGTTATTTCTAATTCTACCCACGATTCACACGAGCAACGTGACCTACATTATATTTATACGATGTCGCCAAAAATAAATCGTATTTTTCCGGACCAATAAATTGCTGTATGCTTTTCCAATAAATTAAAAGGGAAAAATATTTACCGTGTTAATGGCAGACTATAGAGCGGAAATGCGTGTTTGATGGGTCTTGATATCTTGGACTGCATGTCATAAGCATAAGCGGGTTTTGTGGAGAATAATAATTTATAATTACATACAATAATATATAATTGAACGAAAATCATTGGGAATGATTTCACCGCACTGGTATCATTATTTTTAATGGAAGAATGTTAAGCACGTGTGTTCTATGTTCATGTGTGGATCTGAAATTCATTTTCACTTGCTTTAATGGTGAAGGAAAACATCGTAAGGAAATCTGCACACCTAAGTGTGCTCCATACAGCTCTCAATGGTGTGTGTAGTCCGCCAACCCACATTAGGCCAGTGAGATGAACTAAAGCCTTAACCTTCTCATTCTGAGAAGAGGCTCATACCCAGCAGTGGGACAGTAATAGGCTGATGATGGTGAAGTTAAGCACGTGTAAAATTTGACAATAATTTTATATTGGGGCATGATTATGATTATGCTCCCTTCATGTCGATATTAATGTTTTCCTGACATGCTCCCATATCCCACTTGCTCACCGAAATGACATTACTATGCCTTAGTACCACCAAAGGTACTAAGCCCCCATAAGAAACTTCAACTCAAAATGCAAAAGACACGTTTGTTAATATGATAAATTCTTAAATTCAAATACTAGAAATAAATAATTATATTCTGAAAATACAGACGTTGCTATATCAAATAAAAGACGACGCTTTACATAAAAACAAGGTGGATTACGTATGGTTATGATTGAAGAGAGAGTTCACCTTGTTACTACATGTTTTGATTAATAATGAGGGTTTTTCTCTTGTATATCAAAAGCTAAAAAATATACAAATTATGATAAACAGCACAAGTTCGTTGGAATAAATGATAACTAATTATTTGTCTTGATTTTGACATGGTAATTGAATATAATAAGGTACGTATTTGTCTACTTGCGTCAATTGCGAGACCAAACGTGCTTAAAATATTTTAAGAAGAAATGGATAGAACTTAATTATTGATATGTATCTAATAATAACCTTGGAAAAAAACACCTTACATAGGTAGGTAGCATTGAAGCTTTACAAATTTCCCTTAGAAATAATATGGGTCGTCAGCGTCGGAAGAAAATTTTTTTGACCCACCATGCAAAAATCTTGCTGCAAAAGGACATTGCTAAAGTTCCATTAAAGCCCAGCCTATGGAAATTATGAATAGAAGATGATACTCACCATATACGATTCGATAATAATAATAATAAATATCTTTGGGACATTTTTACACAGCACCATCTAGTCCCAAACTAAGCAGAGCTTGTGGTATGAGTACTAGACAATGTATATAATACTTGTATACTTTTTTTTTGTAAATACATACGTATAAAACATAAGCAACACACCCAGACCAACACAAACACTTATGTTCATCACACAAATATTTGTGTCCTGTGGGTCGATGAGGGCAATGTGTTGCAATCTATTTTAATAAACGGACAGTACTCTATAGATGTTGAATTCATTAAAATAATAACTATTTCAAGGTTAGTTTTTTGCTTACAAAACTAATGTCAAACAAGTGGTTGCCTAGCAACTAAACAGTTTTAACTCTTCTATTTGTATACATGTGAAGTTGCTAAAAAGAAGTTGGCTATCATTGGTTATCTTTAACAGTGATGCCAACGTAATGCGCTATAAAACCAAAGACTACTTACAAAGGGTTGGTCAAAAATGTGAAGTCAAATGGAATGAAAATATAAAGTCATGGCCGCTGAAGTTAATATTGTGTTGATTAACTCTTTCTATTAAAAAATGTTTACTATACTGTCCGCATTAAAGACGATAAATTAAAACTCCGTTATTTATAAACCGATTTCGAAAATACTGTATTGATTTATTTATTTATGTACACACAACACATCTTATCATAGAAAACATACAGAAAAAACATTTAGCACAAAGGTACTGCTTATCTATAAAATATATTTTTTATTTGAAAGGATATACTTTCAGATTGATCACATTTTTATCAAAATCCAGTTTTGATGATGGGATCCATGTGGAATTGAGGGAACTTGTTTAGTACCTATTCTTCGCTTTAGGGCGAGGATTTATTCACTAAGCACACAAAATTCAATAAATACCAATGTCCAATTTAATTAAGTATTACCTCTCCTTAGTTTTTTCTCAAGTACCTATGTTAAGATCAGCATCTAATGAGCCCGCAGATTTAATCAAATACCTAACAGAAGTATACAAAGAACAGCCTCTTGATATTCCACTGAATGACAAGCACCTACCCCTCTTCTCCCCCAAATCACTGAACCTTCACAAAACCATGATAAATAGACATTTATCTCTTATAATTTAGGGCCGCGCATATCAGAACGGTCTCAATTTCTCTCATTGATTGATTACGCCTACCCAGGGACACTCCTAACTGGATTCGCACATTTTTCAAACTGTGACACCCCTGACAATGGCTTTATTGAATGACGCTATCTAAGATTGATAGTTTCGTTAATTTTGTACTTGTAAAAGGAATGTTTTTAAAGAGATGAAAATGTTTAGTTATAGAGGAAATTTGGCTCAAGGGATTGAAGCGTTGGAGCAGTTTATTTACTTTTAGAGTATTTCTCTTGGGATGAGTTGATCTTCAACTTATATCAAAATGCTTGTGCAGTTTTACAACAAGGTTTTATTCATCTTGGTATTTTCTTGAGTAATTGAGCTTGATCTTGCTTTACTTATAGAAACTTCATCATGATTAGTTTGAGAGCTAGGCTCTTACTGGTCGAGTATGTACCAATTTTCTCTGTATTCTGCCTCTCTTTTGACTTCTTTTTAATAAAAGAATACAATAATTTGTATGAATGTTCTTTTCGGTTTTTCTATCTTCCTCTTCCCATCAATCTCTCTTTCTATGATAGTATTGATTAAATAATCGCGTCTTATCAGGTGTCCCAACATTTTTCTCCCCTGTTTTCAAACATTTTGTATTTCTTTTTTCATCATCATCATCATCCACGAAAGACGTCCACTGTTAGACATAGGCCTCCCCCAATTAAGGGGGGATATGCCATAATCGCCAAGATAGGCAGGTGGGTTGGCGATCGCAGTTAGTTGGTTAAATACTCAGGGAACGCTGCTGCCTATCCTCTGGTGAACCCCTTAGTCGCCTTTTACGATACCTATGAGAAGAGATACGGGTGGTGCTATTCTTTATATCTGGCACGACACTGCACTGCTTCTTTTTTAACCGACGAAAAAAAAGGAGGAGGTTCTCAATTCGACGCGTATCTTTTTTATTTTTTATTTATTTTTTATTTTTTATGACCACGCATAACTTTTTACAAAGTGGTCCGATTTTGATAATTCTTTTTTTATTGGATAGGGTATATCTTGAAGTTGGTCCCATTTAAATTTCAAAATCAAAATCCGCCCCTAAGGGTAGGAAAACAGGGGATGAGTGCTTGTTCACCCACTGAATTCTTACCTGTTAACCGATTCTGTTGAAACTTGGCACACATAAATGTAGTTCTAAACACTTCAACATATTGGAGACCTGGAGTTAGATTTTAGCCACAAAAAACATTAAAATAAAACTTTTTAACAAAAAATTGAACCGACGAAAACAGAAACTAAAAAGTGAAAAATAACTAATTATGACTCGGCGCCAAATAAACAATCAACGAAGATCATTAAATTACTTTAAATAAATAATAAAAACAACGTAACATCAAATACAACGTGAAATTTTCAACGATAAACAATAACTTTCCAAAAATGCATCCTCCGCTCGGCCACTTGCAACTTGCACGCACTTTGCTTGTTAAAAGTTTGTTTGGCGCCGACTCATAATTAGTTATTTTTCACTTTTTAGTTTGTTTTCGTCGGTTCAATTTTTTGTTAAAAAGTTTTATTATTCAACTATATTTAAAACCTCTTCATTCGTTTTCTTTTCGCCCAACTAATTATTCCCATCCTTCTTCAGAACCATATCTCTAATAGCTTCCAAACGTTGTAAAACTTTGTTTAAAGATACTTTGGCTGTGAGAGCGTCCAAAGAGTTTACTACACGAAGATCGTTAACTGTCTGATAACCCTGATTAAAACAATTTTCTTTTACTACATATAATTAACTTGATGAAATTTTATTTACAACACTCGCGAGATTGCTAGATATAAATAATTTGTTCTATTCTTAATTAGCTTGCGTTTGACCGCCACCTCACTTGATCTTGACCTTTAAGGCCATCAAAGTAGTGCACAGTGTTTATGTACGGAGTTGGCCGGTAGGCACGAGCGCTATATCTGACCGATTTTATGAACAAAAAATACTGTATAAAAGTATGTTCTCAACAAGACCTAAAAATAATAAGACTTATCTTTTGATATAAATTTAACACCGTGTTATGATGAAATCTCTTAAGGTACACGTTTTATATAGCGATTTAGATCTATGTGTCATATTTAGGTATGTTTTTTTTTCATCCATCTCCAGCTCTGTTCCTAAGCAACAAAGTCTTGATGTCCAACACATAGTAGGCCAATAGCAATAATTATCGCTCTAAATGACGTCAGCAGTGCGATTCATTGTTTTTATTTAAGGGAGAAAGAAGACCAGTTTCCATAGACTATAAAGAGACCTTAAGACCTTTCTACCAGAACATTAAGTTACTAAGTAAGTAAATTATTCATTCACCAGAAACTTAGCCTATAGGTACATCAAAATCTTATCAGCTATAGTTAGGTAATTATGGCTATTGACAATCAGGTCAGGTCCCTTCCCTACGGGGTGCTGGCCAGATAACCTCCACGTGTGCCTGACGGCTGCTTGTCCTTCTGGACACGTCTGGAGGGAACGGCAGTTGTTTGGCCGGTGCATCCTGGGCACGGGCAATGGAATCCTTTCGAGGGGTTAACCTTTGGGGGATTTTATTGCTTGTGGCGAATATTCGGCGCATGAGGGGCCCGTTCTGGGCCAGTGGGGAGTTGCTCCACGTATTCCTCTGTTGCCAACAGAGGGCACAGTGGAGGAGCAGGGGCGGGCCTAGTGTGCACTCACCCTGCCACTGAGCAAGCAGCGGGGGGCCTGTCTTTCCCTGCCCCCGTCGATCTCGTAACCCCAGGAATGCCCGCTGAGTAGTGTTCTCGCGCCTCTTGGGACCGAGGGTCTTGGCTTCACCGCCCGGACCGCGAGGAAGAAAACCTCTATAAAAATTACGGGAGGTAGGGCCTGCGAGCAGCAGACTCGGGGTAGTTTGCTGCCCGACCAGTAGCTGGCGTAGCTGGCACAGCTGGCGTAGTAGGCGCAACTGGTAAAGGCCCATGAGGTGAGGTGGCGTGCAGTGTTCCGTGTGCGCCGCCTAGGAGGGTGCGGCCAACGTTAGGCCGCACGGGGAGAAGGGGCTCGCCTGCTTGTGGCGGGCCAGGACCCGTCAGGGATGGTTGTGTGAATACTCACGGGTACACCCCCGGCTAAGGTAGTTGAAGGAGCACCGTGGTGGTTTTAGTCGGTAAGAGTCCGACACTGGCTCCGCCTACCCCGGGCGTTGTGCGTCCATGAGGATTTCCCCACGGCAAAAAAAAACCTGTATCTTGTAGAACTGTGAGGGGAACCTAGGCGGTGACCGAGGAAAAACTTTATTAATACATAACAAAACCTTTTTGGCTTAAATCCAGTCTCCGAGCTGCTGCTGAAATTGACGATAGGATTGATTCTAGCTTCGCACAGCGCAGCTCTCCTTTTGGAATTTTTTTCCCTCGCTCACCATTTTTCTTTCTGACACATTTCTGGTGAAAACCGTCCGGTGGTCAGATTATTACAAAAATATTACAAGCATATAGAAATACATGAAAATATTGTTCCTAGAACTCGTAAAACTTATACAGTTTACCCAACTTTTACTACTGTATACATTTTTACTACCCTCAACTTAGGGCTGCCAATCATACTGTTAAAACCGTATTATATGTACTTTATTTCGATCCATAATAATGTTTCATCACCTCAGCCTATCGCAGTCCACTGCTGGACATAGGCCTCTCCCAAGTTGCGCCACAACACTCGCATTCCTCGCTCGCCCCTTCTTCGCTCCTTCGCTCTCCTCTTCCTTCTGCATCCAGTCCCCCCCATCCATGTTCTTTAGGTCGTCGGTCCACCTGGCGGGGACAATAATAATAATAATGTTTACTAATCAATAAAAATGAGGTTTACATAATACTGTTTAAAAAAAATGACCCAAAAATATTTATTTATTTATTTTATCAAGGAATAAAAAACAAGGGGAAGTGGCATAGGCTACCACACGTGAGGCACAATTAAGCGCAGATGCGCAACATTAACTTAATCGCGCTTAGTTTACCGCTGCGACGCGCGACGCTATGACATCTCGAATGTTTACGTGAAATACTAGATTATACCTTATTGAGTAATTATAAGGAGTAAAAATTATAAAAGAACGAAAAGTGATTCTCATAGAGATGTAGGTGTAGTACACAGTATGTCACCGTTATGTGTAAAATTTTGATAAATTTCAATAAAAAAAAATTAATTTTAATTACTTGTATTAAGATTTAATTTTAAAAAAACATTATAGAATTGCTAGGCCCGTTTCTATTTTAAATAGAACCAATCACATAATAGTTTTTTGTGTATTTTAATGTACATTTTCAATTGACAATGCGTGATTTAGGCGACACTTTTTCCCGTACTAAGTAATCGTAAAGGCACTTAAATTTGTTTTCTTTATTTCGCGGTTTTTATCATCACTGACATCCAAAGTCTATTAAACCTGTTTAAAAAAAACCTTCATTGTACAAAATAAATAAAAGATCATTGTTATTAAAAAAAATATATACTGTTAATTATTCAAAATGCTGTCCGATCTTAGCACAATTAATTTTTCGTAAAAAAAACTGGCAACCCTACCACAACTCGATGTAGCGGAAAAATCTTCAGATTAATGACCACTCAAGCCTTTTATTGTTCCTATTAGAAATAAACTCTGTTTTTTCCTCTTCGATTCTACGATTGTGACACTACAGAATAATTGCTTTGTCGCAAAGTTCGGTTCGAGGGAATGCGACCGAATAATCGCTAGTGCGTACGTTTTGTGGACGTCATGTCGTCTTTTGAAATGATTTGTTTAGTATTGGAATTTGTAGAAATGGAAACTGTTTGTTGAAAAATACATTTGGAATTGATCTGAGTACTGATTTTTAGGGTTCCGTACCTTAAATTGCCAATGGAACCCTTTTACAAAAACGAGACAGGGTCTATCATTTTAGTTGTAATAGGTAGCCAGTGGACCGGCGACCTGGTCGCGGGAATCCGCTGGATGCGGAAAGCGCAGGACTGGTCGTTGTGGCGATGCTTAGGGGAGGCCTATGTCCAGCAGTGGAAGCGAGGGAGGGAGGTGTATCATTTTTCGGCTGAATTGAGGATAGTGATGATGAGGTAGCCAGTTCAAATCACAGAAACTAAGTTATTATTTCTTAGATAGATAAAACGTTTATTTAGTACAAAAACAAGACACAGGACATACAAGTAAAAATACAGTAAAAATAATTCAAAGATTTCTTCTATCATAGCATAGTACGATCGACCGCACGTTGGTGGTAACACTTTGACATTAGCAGCATCTTTATTTCGTAAGCAGTAAGGTCGGTTTTCGAATTGATGTGTTACCACTGTCATGCAGTTGACTGTACAAATACTATTTCATTTGGCAAAATTAATTATTACGGTAAAATATAATCGCAGTGGTATAAAAGAGGCAGATTCTTAAGACTAAAAAAAATAATCTTAAAATCAGAAAAAAAAAAAAAAACAAATCTAAATTATAAATAAAAAAATTCAAAATTTAAATCTTTATCTTTAAATCAGTTTTGTAACCTCAAAATATACTAATTGAAAAATTTATGACTTTTTTATTTGATGATAAATATCATGAATGCAAGTCGCAATATTAGAACGGCCCCTTAACATTTTAAGATCCCCAAACGAACAGGAAAACGTTCATCCGTCAGTTTTGAAGTGTGTCAGTCACACATCCCTCAGTTGTTGCCGAATTGAGTTATTTATAGTTGATTTATTGGAACATCATTGTCTCAGACTCGGCGGTTGTTATCTGTTTTTTATTGTTCTTTTTCTTGCTGGGGGTATTTGAAATAAAACAGATTTGTAAAATATATTTTTTAGCACACATATCCACATATCGCATATATTACCACATTTCTTGGCTATTTACCTGTATTTGTTCTGTGTTCTTGAATTTTTTGGTAATTTTGTGCGTCACTTTTGAAGTAAATAAATATTTTTTCTTTCTTTCTTTTTAGGTTTCCTTTAAAAGTTTTGACAGTTTAGAGGTCTTTCACGTTTATAGCTCTCTCGCTCCATGGTATAATAAGATGTTTTACCAGGTTACTCTCTCCCGTGACAGCTAGGTCACGTGATTGCCTCCATACTACGTCATCGGCTGCGGAGCCAATAGCGGGCTGTTATCGTGACACTTGTCAGTTTGATGTGCTTGTTTTTTTACTTTGTGTCAATAATTTACCTGAGCAAAATGCATTTTTTCATTTACTTGCTTCAATAAAAAATCACTTTTGAACTAGTAATTTTATACAGTTTCCTTTAATAACTAATTAGATGAATAACACGAGATTAGTATCCCTATTAGATCTGTGCACGAGATAATAGGTGATCAAACGAACTTACCTGTGACGTTCGATCATTATTATACGAAGGGCTTCGTTCGAAGATATATGTATTAACCATGCAGCTTTCTCGAGTTACTCGGCAACTGAACGCAATTTTCAGAGCTAAAACTAAACGTAATTATAAGTACATTGTCTGTGTCCTTACGTCAACTGTCATTCTTTTTAGAGTCTTGTAAGGTCTTCTCAATTTTACCGGGGGTGGGACGGGTAGGGTACATATATCTTCGAACGAAGCCCTTCGTATAATAATGATCGAACGTCACAGGTAAGTTCGTTTGATCACCTATTATACTACAGGCTTCGTTCTCGATATATGTATTAACCATGCAGATGTTTAGAGACATGGTAAACTTGAGATGAACCTTAAAATCATTATGGATTCCTATTGAATAAACATTTGTTATGGAATAAACATTTGTTATGGAATCACATTGTTTTATTTAGAACCACTTAGATTCTTCTCTATGATTAAACATCGATAGAAATTCCAACGTTAATAATCTTAGAAAGTAAAAATGTTAATGATCAGTCTTATTAGCTATAAGAACAGGAAAGTGTTTTCTACTCGTGGCACTTATGATGTTTGAGATCAACAGTGACTAAGATAGTACTACTAGTAAATAAAATTATTTTTATTTATTCAGCACAGCATGGGCTAAATCCCCTGAATTAAAAATGGTTATTATTATTATGGAGTTATTTATCCAACCAGCACTCTTTCTGATTACATCTAATAAGTTCCTTTTGACTTAGCTTTGGACGTAGAGGCGACGCATGTAGCTATTATGTCCTGAAAAGCCACTCATATAAATATACCGCACACTGAGAGTACTTTAAATCCATTTACCAATGGTAGAAGCAGAAAACAGTTTTATTTTTTATTTTTTGATAATTAGAAATAGTTGTCATGCCCTCTATAGAGATATATATTGAATCATGTAATCACACAATTTGTGACTTGGCAGGGCAAATCAATTTTTATTTAATTTTTTATACACATTGTTAGTGATCATCGTAATCATACTATGTAATTAATGGCAATATTGGCTCAAACATCACTCAGTGTGAGCTATAATACTATTATATATTTTAATCTGATAATTATTGTTAGTTCTACTTATAATAACTTTGTAAAATAAATACATTTAATTTTTATAGCGTTATTTTAGATATTTTAGTAAATAATAAAGTTTGTGCTCATTCAGCTGTACTTAGTAGAAGCAAAAACCACCAGTGTTTTGACATACTACATCAAGACTTAATGCCATATTAGGAGTCCAGTTTTGTAAATACACTTAGAACTTTATTTGGATCCCATGTTGCTTGATATTTTGCCAACGCTGGTTTGGACTTATGTCCTTTAAAGGGTCTCTTTGTACAAGCATCCTCCCCAATTTTAGAGCCCTACAAAGATAGAGCTGACTTATGAGAGTTTAAGTTTGGGGTACCATAGGCAGCCCCAGAATAAAATGATTTTGTTAGAAAATATGTAATAAATGGTAGAGATGGAAGTAAATGTATCTAAACTGTAATGATACCAGGGTTGTGAAGGCCAGTGGGGCCTGACCATGATACCTGTAGCCTTTTAGTATTTTATAGGCATCTGAATATATAAAACATAGTCGGGTTAGTTACACCATTTATAGGTCAAGAATGGCTGAACGGATTTTGATGAAATTTGGCATACAGATAGAACATAACCCGAATTAGTGTATAGGCTACTTTTTATCCCGGGAAGATGAACAGTTCCGGAAGGGTGCACGATATTCACGCGGGTGAAGTGACGAGCATAGACTAGTAAATAAATAAAATATTAAATTGAATGAACAAAAGGCAAAGAAATATTCTGTCCAAGACAGAATATTTGGATTTTGTCGCCAACAGGCATAGAAAATACATTTAGAATTAGTGCGGGATGCAAATAATCTATTTTAGGTTCTCCCTGTTCAGGTACAATTGAAATGTCACAATATTTAATTCCCATTCTGTACTGATATTATTAGCCCAGCATTGCAGATCAAATTTTATTTCTGAATGTAAGTTTACTTTTACATTATTTATATTTATATTGCTTTCCTATTTTATTTTATTACATTGGATAAATATGCCCGTTCTATAGATTAAAATGTAACCATATTTTATACCACATTTTATGAAAATAAAGATATAATAACATGTATGTAAAGATTTTTTTTTTTTTTTTTTTTTTAATATTTCAATATATAAATATTAATAAGAGAATGTAGCAAATAAAGGGAATAATTATGTAATTTTATTTGTTTTTTGTTTGAACTATCATGACCTCTTGTGCAATAAAGAGGATAATAATAATTATTATTTTGACTTATGATGTTCTTAAAATTTGGTAGGTAACACCAACCATATGGTACCACAGTAGCGGTAGTGTGCCTAGGTGCCCCTGAGCAGGCTGTAATTAATATTCCAATTAACTTTGCTAGATCTCTTATAATACAACTTTTCAGGTCTAAGTACTTTTGGACAGACTTTTTAATGTTTAATACTTTGCCTGTAGGCAATATTGCAATGTCATATTTCTTGTGTCAGACACAAAACTTTGAATTTAATTATCAAGACTGATGGTACTATTATGCTTTTATCAAAAATAAATATCAAATCTCAAGCACTAAGAGAGCTAATATTTCTTTAATATCCTCTAAACATGATTGATTACTAGATGCTTTACAAAGTAGGTCTTAGATGTGTCACCACAACTTTCATGATTATTAAGTACAGAGCCCAAGCTATAAGGGAGGGCAGTAAACTCATACAATTGAGACCTGTAACACAGGTTCATCTAGTAAAGGCTCCAGCCTCTATAACATATGTTAAGTGAATACTGATGTTAATATCCTTAATGTGCTGGAGAAATAAATGTTTTTATTATTAGTATTAATAAATATGATTTCTTCAAATAAATTATTGCCACGTAATCTCCCGAAGACAGTGGTAATGTTGCCATCCTATAGTCCCCCATCTTGAAATGAGATGTGTCTACAAATCATTACAAATGTATTCAGAGAAAAGTTTAATATGAACTTTCTCGTAAACTGCCTCGTTGGTCTAGTGGTTGCAAGCGTGACTGCTGAGCGTGGGGTCCTGGGTTCGATTCCCAGGTCGGGCAAAGTGTTATTGGGTTATTTCATTAGGAAATTCTCAGTAGCAGCCCGGAGTCTGGATTTGTGCCCGGTCAATGGCAATAGGCTCGCTCCCTATTACATGGGACTATAACATAACTGGCGAAATGTGGGTGTTCTATACACCTCTGCCTTCCCCTTCGGGGAAATACAGGCGTGATGTTATGTTATGTTCTCGTAGGTACACTAAAATTATATTTTGGAATAAAAATATATGGCATGGCTTGTAAGGGGATATACACCCAATTTTATTATATTGCAGATAGCTATATATAGTATATCACTATCTTTCTCAGCTGATTTTACTGAAGCAGGTACTGGCACAAAATTCTAATGAGCCTTCTATACAATGGTAATTAGGTAACCTTTGATATAGTTAAGTATGGACTTGTCTTTGCAAATTTAATTCCAGCAAGGTAAAAAGTCTGCTAGCCTTCTGGCATGACTTACTTCAAAGTTCGAGCAGAAGTTTTCTTCTGGTAGGCTTTGGTTTTCTTGACCGTGGACTGATAATGCTGGCTGTGATGTTCCCGGGCCTGCATTGAGGACTGGGTGTCCATACCTAAACCGCAGTTAAGTTTCCCTTATGATTTGTTGTAAGTTTGACTGACCGCTTTATTGACAAGTTTTCAAAACTTTGATCTTGTCACTAAGACTAGTTTCATAGATATACTACAGGGAAGTTGGTCCTTGATTTTGTTTGGACACAATTTAAATCCATAAATAAATAAATAAATATTCTTAGGACATTTTACACAGCACTATCTAGGCCTAAACTAAGCAGAGCTTGTACTGTGGGTACTAGACGATGGATATATCCATCAGGATCCTTCCAGCATCACTAAGTACCTAGTGAGATCAATTTCAATCGGTCTACTGTATCGTTACCAACAACAGTGATAATGCATTACTTACTATAGACAGTTTTTGTGTCTTTAAGACATTTTTCAAAATATAGCTCCAAATAAAAGCTAAGTCTCTATTTATAGGACCACATTTTGGCTTATCTGGCATAAGATGTGGCTTATCTGCTAACAATACCTCATAGCTTATTGTTGGTGCTGCTGAGGTAGGCTCAGGATCAACCGTTAGGGTGGAGATAGTATTTTCCACTAACAGAGGTTTGGGTTCTTTTGGAACCCGATCTGGTCATCCTGGTGGTGGTGTCCATACCACTGAAAAACGGATCGTACAAGTGATTGATAAAATTGATTATTAAGGTCTCACGGACCTCACATAAGAGTAGAAGGATCTCGTGCGTATATCTCGTATAAGCCCCGAGACGAATGAGCACGTCAATGTATCTCGTACACCACCCGTGTCAACCGGTACAAAGGTTACGAAAAACCCTTGCGGCCTTACTTACTATAAAAGCTAGTAGCCGTACCGGTGTAATAGCAATCACAAGACAACGTATTATTACCTGGAACACTAAAAAAAGATGTCTATCACTTTTATTTTATGACGAATAATGTTCGTCTTTCCGACGACGCTTTATATTTTGGTTGAAATATAGTTTTAACACTCAATTATTTAAATAAACACAGAGAAACACAGTAACAGTTGCCGCGCAAACGAAAAGAATGACAGTTGACGTAAGGACACAGACAATGTACTTATAATTACGTTTAGTTTTAGCTCTGAAAATTGCGTTCAGTTGCCGAGTAACTCGAGAAAGCTGCATGGTTAATACATATATCGAGAACGAAGCCTGTAGTATAATAAATAGTTAGGCTACTTAGGAATTTATTTTATATTCATTATGAACAAAAATCTCCTTAAATATATTGATGATATCAAACAATTTCAAAACTGATCGTGACGTACCTTGTAGGCATCGCGCTGTCATCGCATCAAGAGAATACCTGGTGTAACATCTTATTATACCATGTCTCGCTCTAACTGTAGCACTTATATAAAGATTTGAAGAGATTTTAGGTGAAAATGAAAACGGTATTCTATTATTATCATTTAACATTACGAATATTTCAACAATTGTTTCATTTCCAATATCTACATAATTTATATAGAAAGAAAAACAACCAAATATATTTTTCGGGCGTCGATACAGTTACTTCTCGAAGCAACCATGCCCCGAGATAATCTGCGTCAGCCGGTAGGCGAGGGTGCCATGGTGCCTCTTCACCCACTCCTCCATGACGGGCATTACCGCCACTATTGCGACTTACCCTTATGTAATAATCTATACCTTATCTGTGTGACAAATTTCATCCAAATCCATTCAACCGTTAGAAAAGTATTCGGTTTAACTTGAATATACTATCAGCAGACATTTGGCTCTTCCAAATTTGAAACTGTTTTGCTTGCAAGCTGCATTTGCAACAAAAATAAAGGGCTGTATGTTTTTCACCAATAAAATAACACTTTAAATGTAAAATAACACTTTTTGTAAAGTCATTTGTTTTTATTACTCTATGATTCTTTCACATACTAGGAACAGTTATAATAGTTCTGTGACCTGTGTTCACGGGTTTGGTCGTTCGCAGTTGCTTCGTGCCACACGAAAAGCTGAAGGTAGAAAGGCCTCCGTTTTGTCAATAGTACATTGCGGTATCACAAGGCATCTGATTATGTTTCACTATTAGAGTCTGACCATGCTAACTCTGCATAGGAATTACGGCAAAACCGTAAACAATAACTATATGCAGTTAGTTTTGTCAGACTTAGTAAGTACAGACCAGTAAAGGTAACTCTGCATTGGAATAATAAGATCTTGATAGTTATTGTTTATGGCAACACCATATTTCCTATGCAGAGTTAGTGTGGTCAGACTCTAGGCGCAGAATAACTAATAGTACTAACGTACCAATTTAAGATTATACGCCCGCACCCCGCATCCGCCCACAGTTTGCAGGCAATTGGATTGCAAGATTGCAATGGATGCCAATCGCCAGTTGCTATACAAGCTCGCTATCTCTGAGAACTACCGAAAAGCGCTTAGCATTACGAGCAACCCTAACCTACACGTGTGTGTACGTTCGTATACAGACTTAATTTTGTGTATGTAGGTGGTGCTAGCGTTTATATTTTATTGAGTGTCTGAGATGTGCTCTAGGTCAAAAGTTACCAAAAAAGTAAACTAAAAGCAAAATAATTTATAAAGAAAGACCACTTACATTAAACATTCAAAGGACAATGGCTTGTAGAAAAGATGACATCTGACCGTGTCTAATTTCATTTAAGTGTTCTTTATGTTTTCACTTAGCAAGAATATTAGAACTAAGTGCTTGGAACCAGAGCTAAGTAACGTTGAGGTGGAGAAAATTTTACGTGAATTTATAATTGGCTTTATCTTGGAGCAAACTGGGGAGTGGAAATTTTAGGAAACTTGCAAATGTTTGTCATAAGTCGTACTGGAAGGCGCAGCGTGGGTAGGCACTAGGCACCCACAAGGTGGACCGACGACCTGGTGAAAGTCGCGGGAATCCGCTGGATGCGGAAGGCGCAGGAGGTCGTTGTGGCGATACTTGGGGGTGGCCTATGTCCAGCAGTGGACGTATTTCGGCTGAAATGATGATGATGATGAAGTCATAACTTAAAATAGCAAAGTAAGGTATTTTCAAAATATTAAAAAAAAAATACGTGCCCATGGATGTCATCACTTCAGCCTATCGCTTTCCACTGCTGGACATAGGCTTCTCCCAAGTAGTACCACAATACTCGGTCCTCTGTCTTCCGATCCAGTCCTCCACAGCCACCTTCTTCAGGTTGTCGGTTCACCTGCCCGTGGGGCGCCATACACTGCGTTTTCCGATTCGCGGTCTCCACTCAAGGACTCCTCTGCTCCAGTGGCCATCGAACCTTCGACAGACATGGCCAGCCCACTACCACTTCAGTTTACTGATCTTACAAGTTATGTCCCCAATGTGACGATTTGACAATAATTGCCGGAAAAAATGGGCGAGCCCAGCACAGGATAGAAAAAAGTGATAGGCTTTGGTCCTCCACCTCCTCCTGGCTTTCACCGCTTTCGGCGGCCCTTAAAACTAATCAGATGAGAGTAATTATTACGAAATACTAGGCACCTACATACACTCTACTTATTTGGAACTATATAATATAATTGTAACCTATTTTTATATTCTTAAAATTGCCTAAACTTTAATCCCATCTGAATGTCAATAAAACTACAAACTACCAACGTTTTGTCCGAAAATACAAGCACACATTTTATTTAACGAAACAAAACATTTCTAAAACCTAAAAAAATCCCCAACTTTATTTAAAATACAACGAAAATTCCTAAGTCCTGAATATGTATGAGACAAGTATTACGCCGTGTGAATAGTGGGGCCATCTGACCACCCCTCCCGTCCCAAGGGGTTAATATTTTTGCATTCAACCTTATTTACATGGTGGTGGTCGCATCAAGAGCGGCAGTGGAACAAAGTTCATAATAACTAGACGTGTAGTTAGGTATTAATATTTTGTGACTCGTAGAGGCTCCTTTAATGCACCCCATTCAACAACACCTTCAAAGGATTCTAGAGAATGGTTGTCTACGTCATATTAGGTCCTTACATATGAAATTGGCGTTTTGTAGAAATGGCCAATTTGATTTCAAATATCTGGAGTATGTTTAGAAAATTCAAATTCAAATTTATTTTTTAATATAAGATCGTATATCGTGTCATTTAATTTTTCTTTGACATCGGTTTGTTCACAACATGAAAAACTTAAAATATTGCGTTATTTACGAGTTCCATCGTGGCAGAAACTGCTCGAAGGATTAATGATATGTATGGGGCAGCTACTGCAAAAGAAAACACGGTACGTTTTTGGTTCCAACATTTTCGTTCTGAAAATTATGACCTACAGAACAAGCCCCGTGGACGGCCAGAGATCCAAGTTAATGACGAAGAATTAAAAGTGACCGTGGAAGCGGATCTATCGCAATCCACGTCAATGTTAGCGGCAGGCTTTGGTGTGAGTGATAAAATAGTTTTAATTCACTTGAAACAAATTGGAAGAGTAAAAAAGCTTGAAAAATGGGTACCACATGAAAATTGAGTGAAGCACACCAACAAACACGCGTTGAGTGCTGCTTTAAATTAATCAACCGGCACAATAATGAGGAGATTTTGAAATAAATTTGAATTCTAATTTTCTAACCAAACTCCAAATATTTGAGATCAAAGAGGCCAGTTCGACAAAACGCCAACTTCATATGTAAGGACATAATATTATTATAATAGTACCAGCCTTGCATAGAATCCTAGAGCTAAGAGTGTGAAGCGTTCATTTATTTCAATGAACATCGCACTGCACATTAACATTTCTCACTGTAAATGTATCTCTCGACCTGCGATATACATCTTCAGACTGCCACTCTGCATGTTATCACAGAACAAGTACATGGAGAAGGTTCACTGATTTAATTACGTGAATTCACTTACATTTAAGTAGTCACTATGCTTTATGCCTTATGAAACGAAACAAGCTTACAGATAGTGCCATCCACGAAATCGCATCCCACTCTTCTTCTCAACTTGCTTACAGTGTGTGCAACATTCCGATAGTGTTATAGCAAATAATGTTTAGTGTTTTAGTTTTGTCGATAAACACAACATAACGTATTGTAAGCGATTAGTAAGAAGAGTGGGGCGCGTCTTCGTAGATGGCACTTTCTGTTAAGCACTGTAATGTACAGTCTTCTGAAAGAACAATTCTTTAATAAAGATATTCAATGTGAAATTACCCATAGTATTCAAACGAGACACTCGAAACTCGTTATGCTGCTCACCCTATTTGGATTTTCTGGCCACTTTATTATACTTTCATCAATCCATATTCAAAATTCAAAATTATTTTCAAAAAAGGCAAATTTTCTACTGTTTTAGCTCAGTTCTACATTGTACGCTGAAAGACACTCATGTGTCTGAGACTGTGTCTTGTAATCAAACAGTCAATGTATAATTTACCAGTTGAGTGAGATACAGTATTCCAAAAACGTTCCTGCTTGTGTTTTATTGTGTTTGTGCCAACCTACCACCTACCTACCTGGTTCCTGCCTCCAGCCAGAGCTCGCTGCAATGTATTAGAAGCAACTCACCGTCGGAGTTTACCTACCACTCCTCCGACCCTCCATACTACCGACCCTCTGTACCCTCCGTACCTCAAGAGTTCCGTACCTCCATACCTCTGAGTTCCGTTCCTGCAGTTCCTGACTACCAGTTCCTGTACCACTAGTTCCTGTTCTCCAAGTTTCTGTGTGCCTCCGCTGACTCCATACATCTACATCTCCTACTCCTGCCTGAGCTACCCTCACCGAGACCACGACGCGACAGCACTGCAGCTGCAATATGCACTCACTCGTGCAATTTTTTTGTGTCGTTTGGCGCTCTTCTTATTCGGTGGCTGTGTGGGGGTGTGTAATAATTTGGAGTGTTTGGAGTACCGTATTAAAATAAGGGAAAGGCCAATAAAATCCAGCTTAAATTATATTGCGTTTGATTTACGAGTCGGTGACAAGCAGGATGCAAATCAGATTAAACATATTTTTTTAGGACGACGATGACAAAGGAAAGCTTTTGCAGTCACTAGCCCGCTTGCTTTGACCTTTCGGGATCTTTGTCGAAAAGTAGACTATTTTCACCGTAACCAACAAACAGTTTGTCAGATGAAACATATTTTTTTAGGACGACGATGACAAAGGAAAGCTTTTGCAGTCACTAGCCCGCTTGCTTTGACCTTTCGGGATCTTTGTCGAAAAGTGGACTATTTCCACCGTAACCAACAAACAGTTTGTTGTTGATGAATTATGTGGAACTTCTGCATCAATTTATTTGTTTCTGAATTGTTTGGTGTCCAGCCTCTATCTCAAGTGGTGGACTAACTTCCAGATATGTAAGGTGCAACAGTAGATAGCTGCAGTTCAGTTGTTTGAAGTACGAGGATGTACCTATTAATAATTTGTGATAAGATTATGTATGTGTGGTCATTAACGTAATATAATTCCGGGCTATTGTTAATCATGTTTAAGATAATACTCATTATAAGTTATAATAATGTAGAACATTTTACAATAGTGTAACAGGCAGACAACCATATAAAAACTACAAAAACCCAAACTTCTAGACTCTGAACAATATATTTACATCTTTAACATCACACATGACCTGATTATCATTCATTCATCATTTCAGCCGAAAAACCGTCCACTGCTGGATAAAGGCGAGTTGGCGATCGCAGTTGGTTGTTTAAATATTCAGAAAACGCTGCTGCCCATCCTCTGGTGAATCCCTTAGTCACCTTTTACGATACCCATGATAAGAGAGAGGGTGATGTAATTCTTTACGTCCAGCACCACACGAAACTTGAACCGTGACCTGATACTGGATTAAAATCTGAAATATTTGGTCTTATCTACATCATTTAGTAGAAGATCAGTTCTTAAAAGGGCTACTTGTAAGTAACTAATTGCTCGTTACTCGTAAGTGACAATATTTAAATCCATACCATAGGTACGGATTTAAATATTGTCACTTACGAGTAACGAGCTAAATCCGTACCTATGGTATGGATTTAAATATTGTCTTCCTTATTGCAAAGATAAATAATGTCCTTCGCGGCCGAATTTCAGTCACGGTGCGACTACGGCCAATCTCAACGTAGACTAGCCATCTGCGCGGGACATATGTGTATGCAAACACAGGTGCACTCTCTATTCCCTCACTCTCATAATCCAGTAGGACAACAATCCAACACTACCGGAGAGAGATCAGGTGCAGGACCAACAGCTTTAAGTGCTCTCCGACGCACAGGAAAACACCGTCAACTTCCCGAATCCGGGTTGCTACTGAGAAATTTTCTTGACAGAAAAATCCCAATAACACTTTTTTACTGACCCGAAAATCGAACCCAGGATATCCTACAGTTAAGCAAGTTACCGCTATACCACTGAAGCAGTTGAAAGGTACACAAGGTACAAAGGTAAGGTATCTACTTAGTCAGTCTTATGAGGAAACTGAGAACTTGTTTATTGTGAAAAGCTAATTGATGAAAATGATTAATGTTGTGTTTTTGTTTTTCAGTATTAAAAACACACTACTTATAACTCAAGAATCCCCCAACCTTTCCCCACTCTTCACTACACAAAACACACACACACACACATACACACACACACTCAAAACCTACACCCACATCTTCTGTTTTGGACAAGCATTTTAAGTCTAGAATATTAATGCATCTTTACATGTCTGTTTTGGCTATTATTATTGTTATTTTTGCCTAATGTTTGAGGGGTATGGCGCTGTATACCGAGATACAGGACCTGTCCTACTTCGGATACAGATGCTCCCATGTTGTATACGTAAATATTAGCCCTTAAGTTTTGCTATAAGTGGTTGTATAAATTGTTGGTGAAATAAACGTTATTTTTTTAATTTTTTTTTAAAGGTACACTGTGGTTGAATGCCCAGGATTCTATCGCAACGTTATTTGACAAGGTTATACATAAGGTAAAGATCATTTGAAAGACTTATCTCGTAGCTTTTGATAAATCTCGCAAATGTAGGCAGACTAGTAATAATTTTGATATTCAAAGTATTATTTAAGCAGTGTACTATATTATTTACTTTGAAATAGTGTTAATACTTGACTTAAAATTTGATGTCACAGACTTAGATTCTGTAACACAGAAATAGTAAAAAATATAGACGAAGTAGTCATGGAATTGTCCAGTATACACGCTGAAATTTGAATCGCTTATTTCCCGAAAAGGGGTCATTATACTCATTATTATGAACAACTTTTACTATGGAAACAACACTGAAATCGGGAAAAAAAATCAGGTGGTCCCTACATTTTATTGATTTAAGTGAACACAAATGTAGGGACCAACTGTTTTTTTTTTCCGATTTCAGTGTTGTTTCCATAGTTAAAGTTGTTCATAATGATGAGTATAATGACCCCTTTTCGGGAATTAAGCGACTCAAATTTCAGAGTGTATAAAATATCGCCAAAAACAAATATATTTCTGGTGCATTTGTGTGTGTGAGCGCTGGTTTGTAGCATCGGCGCGGTCCAATGGAGTCCCCGGAGCTCCACTATTTTGTGCAGAGGATGGCCACCGTGTGGTTTTAGTCGGTAAGAGTCCGACATACCCCTCCATGTATCCTCAAGGGTATCCATGAGGATTTCCACATGAAAAAAAAAGGTACACACTACACATGTCGCGGAATCATCCAGTGCCTAAAGTATCACCAAAAACATATATCTTTCAGGTGCATGTGTGTGCGTGAGCGCTGGTTTGTACATTGAGGAGCATGGTTTTGTTGGCTTCACTATAATTGTTCGCAGCACTTCGTCTATATTTTATATTTTGACGTCTGTGGTCTAGTGGTTTGAGTGTTGGACTGCTGATCACGAGATCACGGTTTCGATTCCCACAGGACACAAATATTTGTGTGATGAACATAAGTTTTTTGTTGGTCAGGATGTTCCTCATGTATTTTAAGTATGTACCTATTTACAAAAAATAAGTATATAAGTATTGTATCCATTGTCTAGTACCCATAGTACAAGATCTGCTTAGTTTGGGACTAGATGGTGCTGTGTAAAAATGTCCCAATAATAATAATAATAAAGATTGTTCGCAGCATTTTGTCTACATTTTTCACTATGTCTGTGTTCTGTAATTAAAGTTTAACGTTTTAGAAATGTTCTTAATTATGAACAGAGTTACAACAAACATACCAGAATTTCAGTAATAATGCGAATATTAGCACTTTAGTCATTTATGTATGTAGCAACGTTAAGCAGATTATGTGCTACGCTAAGTGCCTCGGTGTTTGGTACAATGGCGAGCGAAATAAATGACCCACTTTAAGAGCAGCTGAATTTCCTTTGTGTTTGATAAAAAATATTACTTACAGAAGTTAATTAAGGTTTTAGTTTACATTATCATAATAATTAAGACTGTCATAAAACTTTATAGTGTTTCTTCCTTCTAAAAATTCCGTCTGTAATTACAAGTTCGTGAGAGAAAGGCGATGAGTAATGGATTTTTGCAAATTAGCTCCTACTTTTGGACTGTCAAAGTTCTATGTTGTCTTTTCTGATCTTTATGAGAATAATTTTACATAATGACACGATCAGTGTTGATATTCATGAAGTAAATGATAACCATATTGGTAATAATGTGGTTCCAGGTAGCAAACAGACCTACGGGAAGAGGGAAAAAAAGTGAATAATTATGTCGCTAGACCAATATTCTGAAGCTGATTAGTTATAGCTAATAATTGTGTACTTTTGCTCGCAGAACGGATGGCCGATGGGGCAGTAAAGTTCTGGAGTGGCGCCGGATACTGGAAGGCACAGCGTGGGTAGGCCCCCCACGAGGTGGACCGACGACCTGGTGATGGTCGCGAGAAACCGCTGGATGCGGAAGGCGCAGGACCGGTCGTTGTGGCGATACATGGGGGAGGCCTGTGCCCAGTGGACGTCTTTCGGCTGAAATGATGATGAATGATAATCAGTTTGCCAAGCGTGGTGATTATAGTACCCATTATTTGAATCACATTCGAAAGATCACTGGTCCAAAATTCTTCCAAACACCACACTTGTCCTAAAATAAAAAAATAAAAAATATCATTTGTTTATAATATTTTTTTGCTTATTGACAATAATTTTATGAATTTTTTTTTTTATTCAGAGTGGTACATAGTACATACTTGTTGTTGATTTAATATTCTTGGCAAATCAGTTTTTTTGTTTCACCTGTAATAAAGCAAACATGGACAAGTTTTTTTTGGCAAACAAGTGGTTCATTTCCTAGCAATCTTTTATCAATGATCTTTGAGCTCACGTGCTGTTTTGGACATTTTCAATAACCTAATAACGATCAAAATCTAATAACGATGAAATTCACAAGACGCGCCCAATAATTTTGTCCGCCACCATCTAATATTGTCATAGGTATAAAGATTAAGACGAGCACAGTCAAAGGCAGCCATAATATGATCTATATGAGTCACCAGATTAACTATAAGCCTCTTCTGCGCGAGTCTTAAAGAGTTCTTATTTAATGTGTTCATGTTAGGGATTTTGCTGACTGAGCGGATTATGTGTGTGACAGTGGCGTGATTATTATTGGTAGTACATATTAATCAGTCAGTGATTTTATTAGGGCTCTCATTGAACTATATTTACTGGACATTTCACGCATAATTACAAAACAAACATTTTGACTAACCTCGATGTTTCGGCTAAGTTGCATTGGCCGTGGTCACGAGCAGACTGAAGCATGCAGGTGTCAACGTCTTGAGCAGCGGTCGTTTTCTCGAACTACCCGCGGTCGGTTTTACGTAAAGTCGCTGTCCGTAACACATTTATAAGGGCTGACTGCCTGGTGTGCCGCCATACATACAAGTATATTTTAAAAGAAAGAAAGCATGTTTATTTAATTCAAAGCTTACGTACAGTCGCCTGCATGACAGTGGTAACACGTCAATTCGAAAACCGCCCTTACTGCTTACTAAATAAAGATGCTGCTAATGTCAAAGTGTTACCACCGACGTGCTGTCGACCGTACTATAATAAATCACCACTTTCTGGCATGGACGAATAAAAAAGGCGGACGGAATCTCGCTAATAAAAGATTAATGCGCTTAATTTTTTACTAAACCTACTATAATTTTGACAGCATTTTAACACACCAGACGGCATATTGTTGTTTTGTTTGTGACACTACGACAACGACTACCGTCACACGAGATTTGTTGCGTAATCGCAGCTGTTGCAGCTGTTTGTTTAACTATGGGTGTGAATGTGTGCGTGCCAGCCCGTACTTTTAAGCGAGCCGTCTTACTACAGATGGTTCACTTATTACTTAGCGAGATTCCGTCCGCCTTTTTTTATTCGTCCAAGCTTTCTTGACTTCAATTACCAAAAAACCGGCCAAGTTGGACCCGCGCACCGAGGATTCCGTGCCTTCCTTGGACGTATAAGAAGTTATTTAGTTGTTCATCTAGCTATAACTGTGGTTAAATAAGGTTTATGTTTATGAAATTAAAAGGTAAATTCCGGTTTACGATTTATGACGTATTAAAAAAACTACTTACTAGATCTCGTTCAAACCAATTTTCGGTGGAAGTTTACATGGTAATGTACATTATATTTTTTTTTAGTTTTATCATTCTCTTATTTTAGACACACATTTTACCACTTTGGAAGTGTCTCTCGCGCGAACTATTCAGTTTAGAAAAAAACCGGCCAAGAACATGTCGGGCCATGCTCAGTATTATAGGGTTCCTTAAGTAGGTCTAATTACAAACGAATCAAATCGAATATTAATCATTGCTATATAAGTTTTTGCAAACAGCGCCACCTAGCGCTAAATTTAAGAAGTGTGTCATATCAATATAACACAAAGTTTCTTTTTGTGATTTTTTTAAATAGAAAGTAACTAAAGGAGCATTATTTGTTAAGATCATTTTTCTCTAAGGTCAATGACCTATTAACTAAAACGTCTTAAGTATTTTTCAGTTTTCTCACTATAACTCAAAAATTTATGATCACATTATCATCATCATCATTCTAGCCCAGTATCACCCACTGCTGGGTATAGGCCTCCTTTCTTTTTTGCCAGCCTCTTCGATCTTGTGCGTCCCTCATCCAGGTGTTTCCTGCTGATCACATTATACTCGAAATAATTTTAAAAGAGAGTTTTTATAAAGTTCTATCAATGTGCAAGACTATAAGTTTCTACGTTGCATAGTTTAGACATAGCAGGGGGGGGAGAAACATCTAAACTATTTTTGAACAAAATTTCATTTACTTATGTTTATAACTGTAGAAGTTATTAAGCTGTAAAGGATTAGGACAGACGTACAGACGGACAGACTGACAGACCTCCGTCTCTCCAGACGGACGGACATGACGAAACTATAAGGGTTCCTTGTAGGACTATGGAACCCTAAAAAATTATATTAGAAACCTCAATATCATCTTTGAAGACCATAGATACACCACACGTATGGGTTTGATGAAAAAAAAAAATTTGAGTTTCAGTTCTAAGTATGGGGAACCCCCAAAATTTATTGTTTTTTTTTTCCAATTTTTGTGGGAAAATCTTAATGTGGTTCACAGAATACATCAACTTACCAAGTTTTAACCGTTGGGTTGTTGGGTTTTTTCATTAGGAAATTTTCAGTAGCAGCCCGGAGTATGGATTTGTGCCCGGTTAATGGCAATAAGCTCGCCCCCTATTACATGGGACTATAACATAACTGGCGAAATGTGGGTGTACTATACACCTCTGCCTACCCCTTCGGGGAAATCCAGGCGTGATGTTATGTTATGTTGTTATGTTATGTTAGTAGCGGCCCGGAGTTTGGATATTGGTGCCCGGTTAATGGTAATAGGGTCGCCCCCTGTGTGACGTAAGCTCACATCACTGTACTGAATCAGGAGTCGCAGGTTCAAATCCTGCGAGTGAGCGAATTTTTCTTTCCACAATTTTTTACACCTTTAAATCTTTTTTTGTTGAAATTTGGCGTGTTTAAAGCGTTTCCACTGAAACGCTTTAAACACGCCAAGTTAGCAAGCACCCTTACTTGTACTCTCATGAGGTAAATACTTTGCAACGAAATAGCTTTACTTAATGTTTTTAGTGCTGTTAAAAGAATGGCGAGAGAATACTAATGGTCTTGTGGGAGTATACGTAGGAAGGAGCTGGGTAAAGTTTGAAAGATGTTCATATTTCGCACATGTAGTGGGATTTCTTCGTAGGTGTACTCCTCTTAGATGGTATTAAAGGATTGGTATGCAAGTAATACCTACCCAGATGCAAATATTTATTTTTCTTGCGCATATGGCCTTTAACTCTGTTCTGTTAAGTGCTTTATTTGGAGGGAATTGGAAACAAATTTTCTTCCTTCTCCTCCTAATTTATTTTCTGATTAATTTCTTTGCGGGTTTCATCATCATCATATCAGCCGAAAGACGTCCAGTACTGGACATAGACCTCCCCCAAGCATCGCCACAACGACCAGTCCTATGCCTTCCGCAGCCAGCGGATTCCTGTGACATTCACCAGGTCGTCGATCCACCTTGTGGAGGGCCTACCCACGCTGTGCCTTCCAGTACGCGCTCGCCACTCCAAAACTTTACTGCCCCATCGGCCATCCGTTCTGCGAGCAATGTGCGCCCACTGCCACTTAAGTTTAGCAATTTTTCGGGTTATGTCAGTTATGTCGGGTTTCAAGGCAATTCAATCATTTACCAGAGACGTGCCGAGCTTCATTGTTATGGGGTTTTTTTTGGTTGGTCGCTATTGTAGATCCTGGCTAACAGGATTTGCAGTAATTGGGAATGTGTGGCGGGCTAGTCCCAAAAAAACAAAGTAGTACTTACGTGATATTTTCCGCATACCAAAATTTCTCACATATTTTCAAGAGATTTAGCTTCCACTCGATACGGTTTTCTGGGGTAGTTCAAAGTTCAAAGTATTTATTTTGCGTAACATAGGTAGGTTACAAGATCTTATTCAATTATGAAAAACATAATAATGCTCTTTATTTTGCTAACATACTGGCGCGCACGCGCCCAGTGGCCGTGCCACGCCAGGAATGTTTAGGCCACAGGAGTTGATGTACACAAATCAAACGCACTTTACTTGCACTGACGTTTATTCTGCACTGACATCCGTATACCAATAGGTATATTTTGAGTATTTTGAGTTTTTACACTTTGTATAGTTAATTTAATTATAAGTAAGGAAAAACGTGACCGCACCGTTCGCAGATCCTGAACAAAGAGGAAGAGGAAACAGACGGTGTTGCCACTTAAGCGTTAAGATTTACATTTACAGCATTATTTGTATAATGTTGCAAGTAATTACAAATTACTTTTTATGTTGTTGCCAACATAAGTTGGGGGGGGCCTACGGCAGTAAGATTAAATAAGATACATCGGCAAATAAATTAATAATTGTTTGGTTTTCAATAAAATAAGAGTTATAATCTAGACTTAAATACCTTACGCAATACAAACACTTTGATAAATATAACCTAATTTAAATTTCTATAGGTAATACACAAACCTTTGTAATGGACCTATTGTGCTTGTAGCCATTAGCAGTTTTTACTTCTACGGCACGAACTTTTCCGTCCTTTCCAGGAAAAACATTGGTGATACGAGCCATAGGCCATTCTAAAGGTGAGGTGTTATCATTGCGTAGGATAACTAAACTACCAATTGAAACATTGAGCATATTATTACGCCACTTGGGGCGACTTTGTAGGAGAGTTAAGTAATGCTTACTCCAATTTTTCCAGAAAGCCTGCTTCATATTAACAATTACAGACCAAAATTTTAATACATTTATGTTAGTATCACTTAAGTTTTGTTCAGGAATACTATTCAGAGGCTCACCGGTTAGAAAATGTCCAGGTGACAGAAATGAATAATCATTAGGGTCCGCTGTAAGAGCGGTTAACGGGCGAGAATTGAGTACACCTTCAATTTCTACCAGTACAGTATTTAATTGCTCATAAGTGAGCAAGGCCTTGCCAACAACGCGTTTTAAGTGGTGTTTTGTACTTTTAACGCCACTTTCCCAAAGTCCACCAAATATTGGGCTATAACTAGGTATAAAGTGAAAATTGATGCCGTGTTCAGTTGCATAAGACTGAACTTGAATTTGATGACTTTGAGAAGCGTGCAAGCGATACATCTCATCTAACTGGTTCCTTGCTCCCTTAAAAGTTGACCCATTGTCACAGTAAACATCACTGGGCAAGTTGCGTCTTGCGATGAAACGCTTGAAAGATGCAAGGAATGCGTCTGTCGTTAAGTCAGACACAAGTTCTATATGAATGGCCTTTGTGACAAAGCATACAAATAAAACAATGTAACCTTTACTGATGACTGGCTTTCTGATACGACTATTTTTGACGGATACTGGCCCAGCGAAGTCTACTCCGACCTTCTGGAATGGGCGGCATGCGGTGACTCGTTCGGCAGGCAAGGAACCCATCAGCTGAGATGCCGCGACCGCCTTCATTCTGAAACAGGTTACACATTTGTGAATAACCTTTTTAACAGTGCGTAGTCCATCAACAATCCAAAATCGTTGTCTGATGGAACTTAATACTAATCTTTGTCCAGCATGCAGCAGCTTTAAATGTTCATCCCTCACAATCAAGCTGGTGATCACAGAGTCTTTTGGCAAAATAACAGGATGTTGTTTGTCATAAGGTATAGGTGCATTTTGTAGGCGACCACCTACCCTGAGGATGCCAGAGCTGTCAACAAAAGGAGTTAGCGGCCTTAGATTACCTGAGACTTGACCGTGTGATGATAAACATTTAATCTCATTAGCATAGTACTGGTATTGTTCATGTTTTACAATTGCTAACGATGCCTTTCTTAATTCTAAAGTTGTTAAAACACCTTTTTGTTTTGTACTATTAGTAGGCTTAGCATTATTACAGAATCTAATTATATAAGAGAGTACACGAGTCATCTTATTAATATTCGAAAATTTCTTTAATCTTTCGAAAATATAAGAATTATCAGTAGTTAATGTGACACAAGTAACTTCAACATCTTTCACACACTTTAATTCAGGCAATTGTGGAGGAGGTTCATTATAATCATCTGACTGAAATTTATAGTTTATATTATGTAAAAAGGATGGGCCATGCCACCATAACTTATGATTATTGAGTTCATGGGGCCTTATCCCTCTACTGAGACAATCAGAAGGATTGCTCACAGTCTCAACATACTGCCAGTGACAGCCATGCGCAATCTCCAGAATTGCTCTTACCCTGTTTGCAGCATAAGCCTGTAGCTTTGTGGGGTCAATTCTTAACCAAGCTAAAACTATTTTGGAGTCAGACAACACTGCCGTGTCAGGCCTATCTCTTGTATCTCACGAAACATAGTTTTGAGATATCACCGTTTAAAGTTTTTTACAGATTATTGCGATTATCTTAAATGTTTCAAAACTTTCGGGAAATATTTTTACATAATTGGTTGTATTAAAGTCTGAGGAAAACCGGGCAATTTATAGATTTTTGAAAACTTCGAAATTTTCAGTGTTATTAGCTATAATTGAGATAGGTGTAACAAGCTCTCTATACATTGGTTGTTACGCGGTGCTCTGTATCTTAAGATACGTGACTTAGCCGCAACAAGTGCAATATGGAATGTTTTGCTAAACACAGGTATCTTTAACTAAAGTTTGTCTGACTGATTATTTATTATTAAATTAAATTAGTTTATAAAGGAATAGAAAAAATAGTACTCATCTAAAGAAATGAATAATGACTTATGACTTATCTACTAAAAACTCAAATTTTCAAATGCATTAAAATATCCTTTTTAATGAGTCAAAAAGTAAAACGAAAACTCAAACTTCGTCTAACCAAGATTCGATAACTTTTAAAACAAATAAACTTAATTAACTTCATAACTAACATAAAAATTGGACATAACTTAGTATTATCACAGTATTATCCAAATTATTTTAGATAAGTACAAAAGAAAAAACTAAATCATATGTAAAATCTTATCTAAATCTACATCTGCATCTAAATCTACATCTGTATCTAAATCTGCTTTCTTTCTTGCACTTACACTCCTTTGCCTTACTTCCCGGGGTACTTCTTTTTTAACTAAGTCCAACACACTTTTGCAATACACATGCAAATCTTTGAATTATTTTTCATCGTATGATTTCTTGACGACTATGTAAGTTGAGCATCTTCAAAATTCAACTATTCTTAATGCCTAAATACGTGGATTGAAAAGTTCGCGGTCTTATATAAAAATAATAATGCAATCGAAATGCTTTTGATCTCATTATAATTGTCAACCCTTCAGATGATTTTACGCTAAATTTCTTTGTTGTATTACTTTTGCTTCCAGACTTAGAAGGATTTAATCAGAGCCAGGTGATAAATTTCTTGCATTCGAAAAATACATCTCAACAATGCGCTGTCAGTACGTGTCCGTTTTAAATTTTGTCCAAAATAGCACAAAACTACATAGTGACGGAATAAAGAGAATCTATTGCATCCGATGCTGTAGTTAAAAATCAGTTAGCTGAATTAAATCCCAGTAGACAGGGCGTTGAATATGTCCTCTACTGTAAATAGCCTTCAACTTCCACTATAGCACAAAACACCGAAAAGATATTGAATCTGATGGTAGGAAATCAATAATGAAATATTAAAGAGATAGCTAGGTAATAGATGTTTTTAAAAGTGATAAAGAAGCAATATTTGCCATAAATTCTGATTTCCCAGGGTATCTAAGAGAAAGATACCGATGCCCTTTTGAGTCGAACAAAAACACAACCGGCTAAGCACTTCACGCAAATTTTCATTTCGTTTGATGCCGATGTATAAGAAATTTTACGAAAATTAGTTGTCATAAATAAAACTAGGGTCCAGCTAAGACAACAGAATAGTAAGACCAAAAAATACTTAAAAGAAAAGTATAGACCAGAACTACTAGCCTCGAAGCAACATAAGGTGATTATTTTGAAAATAAGGTAATGGTGGCAGTTTTTTGGTCTAAGTTGACTGCTGATTAACGGGTATCGTCATAAACTACATTTATAACTGCACTTTTTATACAAATTTTGTAGTTATTGAATAAACGTCAAACGGTAAAAATTACCAACGAAGTTACTAAAAACTGTTTGGTTTTATCTAAGCACAATTCGCGCGTTCTGAAATTATCTGAAACTCTGAAACCATGACTGTAATCCATAATTTAAGGTGCCCGTTGGCTTTTCATTGCCTTGTTTAGGACCTATTTACTTTAATTTCCTGTGTAATGAAATACTAATTGACTAACACACATTTTCATAAAATAACCAGTGGAAAACCAACCACAGACAGTGCGTATTTTGAAGGCTTTTGGAAATTATTTTCAAGTACGTACACTTTTCAAAAACCCGGTAAATGAGATACATCAAGCTGATATATTAACCAACAAAAATAGGTTTGTGAACATTACTCCTGCATATTCGACCGCGATTTTTTAATCCACCTATTGATTTCAGAAAGGTAGTTATTTTTCTTCAGCTGGTCCATAAATACTATCATGTTGCCGTGGGCTATTACTTTTAGAACCATGTTTGTTAATGAAGCTCTCATAATATCCTTATCATCATCAGTTAATACGCGCACTACAGTCACGGATAAATACTGTATCTAGTAGTTAGCAGAGTTAGGATTTGCTCGATGCGCTCGCAACTTATCACGCGTAATTGATGTAACTTAAGATACAGTATTTTACCGTAACTAACAATGGCAAAATCATAGTTTCAAGAGTTAGGTGATAGGCAATTGTGACTAATTGGTGATAGTTAATTAAAATATTATTTTACTGGGTGATAGAGGATCATGAAAAAATACGATTTAGACCTGTTACGCGTAACTCATGTATCTTAAGATAACAGACCTGCGAATGACACGGCAGAACAGGTAAGTGTTACTAATTTTTAAATGTATGGAAAGTGTATGTAGTACCTTTGCGGTTAATTCAGCAAGCAAGAGTGCAGCATTAAGCTCGAGCCTAGGAATTGTCAATTTTTTTCTAAGGGGGTTTATCCTGGATTTTGAGGCCAGTAGCTGAACATGCAGGTTACCTGCACTGTCAGATGAACGTAAGTACACACAGCAACCATATGCCACAGAGGAGGCATCAGCAAAACCTATCAGTTGATTACAAACTGTATTAGGAGGCCTGACACAACGAGGGATATTGACCGTCTCCATATTGGATAAATCTTTAACAAAGTCATTCCACATCTTCCTGATGTTTTCAGGAGGGGCTGCATCCCAGTCTGTTTGACTGGCGCACAAGTTTTGCATGATTACCTTAGCACAGGTTAATATGGGCCCCACCAACCCCAGTGGGTCAAAAAATGAACTGATATAACTAAGTATTTCACGTTTAGAGTCGCGTGAGCTACTATAAGGCTTAGGACAACTTGTTTTGAACATGTCATCATTGACATCAAAATTAACACCTAAAGTTTTTACAGACATGTCATGCCGCTGTAAATCTAAGTCTCCAAAATGATGAGTTTCCTTGGGAACATTTTGAAGAATTAAGCCACAGTTCGATGCCCACTTGTGCAATTGGAATCCTCCCAGAGCAAGAAGCTGAATCAACTCAGTTTGCATTTTGACTAATTCAGTACTAGTTTGACTACATGATAATATGTCATCGACATATGTATTATTTTTCAATATTTTAGATGCTAATGGAAATTGATTCTCATATCTATTTGCAAGTTCAATGAGGCAGCGAGTAGCAAGGTATGATGATGGTTTAAGACCATAAGTGACAGTTTTTAACTGTATGCACTGAATATCTGCATGAGGTGACTCACGCCATAATATGTTTTGAAGTGAACATTGCTTAGGATCTAACTTGATACATCTAAACATCATACGAATATCACTAATAAAATAAAATTTATTTAATCTAAATGCAAGAAGAACTTCAAAAAGATCCTTCTGTACTACTGGACCATTGAGTAAAAGGTCATTCAAGGAAACCTTTTTACTAGTATTCGTAGAGCCATCGAACACTGTTCTTAACTTGGTAGTGCGACTGGTCTCTTTGATTATAGCATGATGAGGGAGAAAAAAAACAGGATCTGAAGATAAACTGTATTTACCTATGTCATGATATGCACCATGCTTTAAATCAATATATTGATCAATAAATTTTTTATACTCAAGAAAGAGATTATTGTCTTTCTGCAATCGTTTCTCTAGATTAATAAATCTTTTAAGTGCAATGTGAAATGATTGTCCCAGTTCAGAGTTTACTTGATCTAACGGAACTTTAATAGGCATTGAAACTTGAAACTGATTGTTTTCAAGAATCGTAGTTTCCTGAAAGAGTTTTTCACAGTAATCATGCTCCGGCAACTGCTCTGGGTAGATTTCAGGCACTTTTTCAGTATCCCAAAATGCTCTCAATGTGTCGTTTAAACTACTGTCACATTTATTACAATGCAAGGATACAACCTGATTGTTTTTGTGTGAACTGTTGGTATGGCCAGCGACGATGTGCCCAAGTGCTGTGTGAATGACTGATGGTTGCTGTCTAGTGCTGATGCTTGTAGCAGGGGGCTGGCTGCCTGCAGGAGTAGCCTCAAGCGGCGGCAACAGGACCTGGAAAAAGATATCAGCTCCAAGCAACAAGTCCACATCACCAGGCATATTATAGCTTGCATCGGCTAGCTTGCAGTTCGCGGGAAATTTAATGTGAGAAACATCAAAGCTTGTTTGAGGCAATTTGGTTGTTATTGTTTTTACAACATGACAATTGACATTTACTTTGAATGGATAAATGGTGGAATGAACCTCAAGATTTATACATTTGTCAACTGTTTTGGAAACATTTGTTATGCCAACAATGTTGGAGTTAGTGTGCTTGGGAACCATGCCTAACAGACCCACTGTCCGTTGTGTAACAAAAGAAGCCTGCGATCCACTATCAAGCAAAGCTCTGGCATAAATTGTGTTGCCCGACTGAGTAATTAACTTTATTTGTGCAGTAGGCAACAACACCTGAGCCTGAGTGAGGCAGCTGCTTTTAAGTGCCACACTAACAGCTGATGAATCTTGTGAGTCTATCCCATGCAGCAAGGTATTGTGTCCCTGTTTACATTCGGCACACTTAAAATGAAATCTGCATTTGCGCTGTTTGTGCTGCCCCAAACAGATTTTACACAAAGTAGTTGTCTTGGCAAACTCTATACGTTTGTCAGAGGCAGCGAGGGCAAAGCTTTCACACTTAAATAATTTATGATCGGTCAACTTACAGTATGGGCATGCGGCAGGAGCTTGCTGTGTAGTAGCTACAGCATGGCTGGCTAAACGGTTTGTCTGCGGTTTCTGGGTACAGTCACTGGCCTCCAGAGCCAGGGCCCGGCGTCCTAGATAGTCTAGAAATTCCTGCATGGTAGGCGTTACCATGATATCCCGCTCCATTTGAAAGGCACGTCCTGTCACAACATCCAGTTTCCGCATCATGATACAGATTAGTATGCTGTCCCAACTGTCAACAGGCTCATTGAGGTTTTTGAGTGCTGCAAGATGCTGCTTGACCTCTGAAATTAAGCTTCGTAAATTAGTGGGTGTTGAACGATTCATATTAGGTGTATCAAGGAGAGTGTAGATATGCTCATGAATAATTTTTGTCTTATTGTCATATCTATCTCTCAGTAATCTGAGAGATTCCACATAGCTGTCATCCTGTAGAGGTAAATTGTTGATCAGGGCATGGGGCTCCCCACTGAGAAAACTCTTAAGATAATATAACTTTTCGACTGCAGACAAGGACTGATCTTTATCAATCATAGCAGTAAAGATGTTAATGAACTCGTAGTACTCTGTATATTTGCCAGAAAAAGTGGGAATACTAATATTAGGTAATTTAATTTTAGAATTGCATGACCTCGATGGTGTTGAACATGACAAAGTTAATTTGGCTAAAATAGCGTTAATTTCAGCTAAGACGTCGATATATAGATCTTCGACATCCCCGGGAACCTCGGGGTCATTCTCATCGATTACTAGTATTTTTACACATAACTTATTGTATTCATGAAACACCTCCTCCAACCGTGCCTTTTTGGCATTTAATTTTTCAATAGACATTGATTGCATACTAGTACCTTCCAAGTTCTTCTTAAATCGAGTTATGGAGGCCTTGGCATAGCCTCGGTTAGTTATCAACAACTTTAATTCGGACATTATGCTTGTATTATTACTGCAAATAACTTAATGTCCTCGACACAGTTACACTTTTCTTCAATTGTAAGACTTGTAAAAATGCAATAGTCACTATACGAACTAATTCTAATAACTATTATCACCGTAGTCATAAAATGCGCACACGCCCAGTGAACAAATGAAAAACGAAGACAAAATGGCGAATGATTGACGCTTGCGGCGTGGTTCGCTTCGGCTCCGCTCGTCTTCCGTCGAGAAGTTTCGTGCGATCAGGTTCGCCAACCTCACGATGAAATTGCCGAATCGCAGCTTGGTTTGAAGAAAAGTTGCCAACAACAAATTATTGGAACTGTATAATGATTGGTCGGGTTCGGGTTGTTATTCGTAGAATAAGATTAGATAGACAATAGAATGATGATTCACAAAATGGATGAACCTGACTTTTTCCTTGTAGATTTTTTGCTCCTTGCTGGACGTAACGGCGAATCGGTATTTTCGCACGGTCTTTTTCCCGTTTTCCGCTAGATCGGATTCTTGATCTGATTCTTGAATGCAGTCAATCCATCCAGGTTCGAAGGACCAGAATGGCGCGCACGCGCCCAGTGGCCGTGCCACGCCAGGAATGTTTAGGCCAGGCCGTCAGGAGTTGATGTACACAAATCAAACGCACTTTACTTGCACTGACGTTTATTCTGCACTGACATCCGTATACCAATAGGTATATTTTGAGTATTTTGAGTTTTTACACTTTGTATAGTTAATTTAATTATAAGTAAGGAAAAACGTGACCGCACCGTTCGCAGATCCTGAACAAAGAGGAAGAGGAAACAGACGGTGTTGCCACTTAAACGTTAAGATTTACATTTACAGCATTATTTGTATAATGTTGCAAGTAATTACAAATTACTTTTTATGTTATTGCCAACACATACATTAACATGCAAAATTAAGGAAATCCTTTACATCATAAAAGCAGTTATTTAGTAGCCATACCTTTAATTTTTTGCTCATTAGCTGTATGGGGCCTTCTTTAAATCGATTTGGAATATTATTAAAAACTTTTATACACACGCGATACCAGCTCTTAAGCTTGCAATAAGGAAGTCTTTGGACAAAATTCTATAACAAGGCTTTTAGACGACCTTGTGTTTCTAGGATACACATCAGCAGTAGTTTTAAATAAATGAGGATACTGTTTTACAAACTTAAATATTTCGAGGATATACATTCCTGGAAGAGTAAGTATTCCTAGCTTGACAAGAAATGGCTTACATGTGTCATATCATGTGTATAGATACCTATCCAATGAGTAAAGATTGGACACATTTACGGGCAAAATTAATATCCAATCTATCCAAGATTTGCCCTATTAGAGATATAAATTTGACATATTAAGCTCCATACAAAGTATGTCAAATTTTCAACTCTAGTGGGGTAAATCGTGGATAGATAAGATATGAATTTTGTCTGTTAGAAGTATTATAATTTTTCTTTTACAAATTCCAGTATTCTTTATTCGGGTGAAAGGGGGAGGGGATATACGGCAGTCTCCCAAGTATGAAAGTTAAATTCAATACAAATTAGTTAATTTAGTGGTTAAAATCATTGGTATACTATATATATACACTAATAAACTACATGAATGTAAAAAAATGCTAACAGAATGGATGAAACCACTTACTTATGCAGAAACTGAGGCACTCCTACAATAGATGACATATCTCACTAAAAACCCTCAACATACACTCTCACACACCCACACACGTACCTCCACACCCACACACACCCCATCCACCACACACACTCCATCCACCACACACACACATGCATTCCTCACTTGAACACACCCCCACACATATACAATATCATATTAATTAATATGTATAAAGATAAATAAATAAATAAAGGAAAATTATATTTTAATAAGTTATTTAAGCTATCTATTGAAGAGCTGAGTCTCCTAATACAGGCATTATTTGCTTAAAAGGAGGCTCCAATCACCAACTAATGTTACCTATATCGTGTTGATGAAATAAACCTTTTTTATTTTGTATTTGTATTTGTACTGTATACTGTACTTGAAGTCGCACTTTCGAATTCTGCTCGTTAGCGATTTTTTCTTTCCATAATTTATAGATCCAGGATTTGTTTTATTTTTGTTGGTTTGATTTGAGTTAAGTTTCTCAGCCTTCTATTTAAAAGTTAAATACACAACATGTAACAAAAACCCTGTTGTTCCTGTGAGCTACGTTATCAGAATCGATATTCATACGTAAGGACACAACTCATTTTGAAAAACTCTTTAGTAAAAATAATAATATTGATTCCGATAACGTAGCTCACAGGAACGACAGGGTTTTTGTTACATATTGTATGTTAGCAAAACATTATTTTTCGAGTAACTACTTTGACGTACTGTTACGTACGTAAGAAGAGGTAAGAGTGGCACTTTTGGATAGTTAAAAACTTTCTGCTGACTGATATAAATATTTGCTGAACGAAACGTTAAAAAAACGTAACGTAACGTTAAAACGTTACGTTTAAAGAATAAGATGGAAGTAACTTTAGCATGACCAATGTCTGCATATCAGAGGCAAAACGGGTGATTTAGATAAAAGCTATTATATAGGTAATCTCTTAATCTGAGAGTACTTTTTATTTAGGTTAGTACCTACTTTAGTCAAATCAGTAATTTCACAAAGTAAAAGGACAAGTATTGTTAGGTTAAAGGTTAAATGTTTCGTAGCAAAGTGATCCCCTCTGTCAAATAACATCACACGTAGGCTCAGCATACGTCAGTATGACGTTTACTAGTCGATTAACATCCATACTCATGACCAAGCGCCGGCAAATACAATTAAATAGTAGGTAGGTAAGTATTTATACGTTATGTAAAGGTTAGGTAAAGGTCATATCCGATAGAAAATTATATGTGAAATGTGACAAATTTTGTAAAAAAAAAAAAACATTTTTGATCAAAACCGTGCCCAAATTAAGTTTACATTAGCACGAACACTGAAAAACTCGTGGCCATAAAAGACAAGAGTCAACCCTCTCTTCACTCCATAATGGAACATCTGTGTAGGTGGTACCTTAGACCATTTTTTTAGAAAGCAGACCCGCGTCAACTCTGTCAACCGCAATGTTTTAGAAAAACAGTACGAAAGTGTAAGTCATAGGTACATTTACTGGGGTTAGGTAAGGCGAGGTCACAAAAAAAGCGGGAAACTTTATTTGAAAAGATATGAAAAAGCAACACTTATTACGAAAAGGATGTTAGAGACAACCTATTAAGGCTTTTAAAGTAATTACATCGAGTTAGCGTAAGTATGGTATGTATTTAAGTCATTATTAAGTACATCACTTTCACGCACTCCCAGTACACTCTTTCATACGCACCCAAACATTCAAATTCGACACATTCGCACAACTTCAGCATTTTTATTTATTATCCTTTTTATTATTACGTTTTGCTATTTGGTCAGTTCATAATGATATCATAAAATACAGTACCGACCCCGGGAATGCACTTTGTTAAACTGTGAATAGTATCGTAGGATTCCACGAGACAGGCTTGTCCTAGTGTGGAATCCACAAGTTAATTGTTTCCTTATGTAATACCTACTACTTATACCTGTAATGTACCTCTTAAGGAAATGTAGTCTCTCTTAAGGAAAGGGGGTGCATTAAAAGAGCCTCCACGAGTGACGATATTTAATTGATCGTCCGGCGCACCCTGGGCAGTCAGCCCCGCTACCAACCTGCTGACTGGCTAATCTTTTCCCCACGGCATGAGCTATTATCATTATGTAGCTTATGTCGACACGACAGAAGAAGAAGAAGGAAATGTAAAAATACAGTTATTTTTGGCAAATAAATGATTACGATTATGTGTATCTTTTTCCCGGAGATGAAAACCAAATATTTGAGCTATTGCGTCGAGTCTACAACGTATATTATGGTGTGGTAGTATGTGAAGGGCGGGCGTTTTTTTGGGGTCTGTCAATGTATGACGTTCGAAAAGAACTAGCTGAAACGAGTCTACTTCGAATAAATATTTTTTTATATGATTTAGATTTAAATTATTTAAATAATATTAAGGCTTATTTTATGGAAAATACTAACTAACTAAATTAAAGAAAAACTAGAAACCATGAAAATTATGCATTTTTTCAAAAAAAATTGTTCTAACTCAATTTTTGAATATAATGGTAATACGTATAAGCGTCAAACTAAGTCTGCTTGTATTACATACTCTATAGTTAAACAACAAGTAATATCTGGTTTTTTTTACTTTCATGGCACACAGTGAACTCTCCCCTTTTCGTTCTACGCTTCCGGTCCACCTCCGCTCCGCTTTCAGTATCACCCGTCCTTCAAAGCGGTTTCACCAAAACTTTTTGTTCCTAAAGTTATACTTAGCGGTTTCATTATAACTGTATGCATTAGAGGTTTCAGTTTGCGGTCGTTTTAGTACTAAAAGTCACTTTTAAATGGTTTTAGGCCGTAGTAGTAAGTATCTTTATGGTCATGTGACTTTGAGTAAAGACATTAAGTTGAGGTTAATTAATCTAAAACAATGCCATGTGGTTCCTTACTAACTACAGACTTTTAGTTACTCTCATGGGTGTCATAAGAAAAGTACGAGGGGTTAAGTAGTAACTTAAGTTTACTGGTTTGAAGAAAAACGTATCTGTAGTTATGTAACTAACGTTAACGTTGACCTTCTAACCTTTTTTAGGGTTCCGTACTACAAGAAACCCTTATAGTTTCGTCATGTCCGTCCGTCTGTCCGTCTGTCCGTCTATCCGTCTGTCCGTCTGTCCGTCTGTCCTAATCCTTTACAGCTTAATAACTTCTACAGTTATAAACATAAGTAAATGAAATTTTGTTAAAAAATGGTTTAGATATAGATCTCAATTTTAAAAGACTAAAAAAATCTTGGTAACGATTTTTAGGGGTGGCGCCCATACATGTGAAATGGGGATGAAAATATTTTTTTCGCTGCATCCCCTTGTTTGGGGTATCATTGAATAGGTCTACTAAAATAAAGGTAATGTTTTATACATCACTTTTTTATCAGGTGTACCATCTGCGAAATATAGCCCACCAAAGTGGCCCCTCCCCCCTGCCATTTCCAAACTATGCAACGTAGAAACTTGTAATCTTCCACGTTGATAGACTTTTATAAAAACTCTCTTATAAAATTATTTCGAGTATAATGTGATTATAATTTTTCGAGTTATATTGAGAAAACTGCAAAATACTTAGGACGTCCTAATTCAAAGGTCGTTGACCTTAGAGAAAAATGATCTTAGCAAATAATGCTCCTTTAGTTACTTCCTATTTAAAAAAATCACAAAAAGTAACTTTGTGTTATACCTATTGATATGACACAATTTTTAAATCTAGTTTCTTAAATTCAGCGCTAGATGGCGCTGTTTGCAAAGAGGAGGAGGATTTGAACCTGTGACTCCTGGTTCAGAATAATAATTAGTAATGGTAGTCAATAAAGACACCTAGGCACTTCAGGTACAATAAAGATAGTCTACAGTTCGTAGTCCGATACAATTGTACAGAAAGACAAACGACAAAACATGATCATCTCGTGAGATATTGGAACGATGCATGTTTGATCGGATTTGCAAATTGTGCGATAAATGTCACGAATATCGTCAAACACGAGAAAACCTTTAGGGCTCAAACTATAACCTAAGGCTAACCATATAAATTCCTGTCAGCAGCCATATAAATTTCACTGGTTTATACTAACTAATCAATACGTCAATGTTTCGCAAGTGAGCCTTTAAATCACTATTAACTTCGTGCGGGATCACAAGGCAATAGCGAATATTGACCCCTCTTTACTAATGGATTCCGTTATTCTGTCATATCAACTTTAACTACGCACATAATTTTTCCGCAAAACGCGTGAATTCAATATCGCTGATTAATCGTGGTAGCGGCTACGTTGACAACAAGAGCGTTGCATAGAAACCTGTGTATTTTGACGACAGATTTAAGTGTTTTAGATTATAGAAAAACATAGAATACAGCTCTTCATACTTTAACTATTCATAAAATGCGATGCCGCGAAAGTGGTTGTGTGCGTATCGCGTAGTGCGTGCCGCACGCTGCTCCGGCTGAAATAAAAAAAAATACTTTTACTTTTAAATTTTTTTTTCTTTATCGGTTAAGGAAAACATGGTGAGGAAACCTGCACACCAGAGAGTGCTCCATACAGTTCTCGATGGTGTGTGTAGTCCACCAACCCGCACTAGGCCAGCGTGGTGGACTAAGGCCTTAACCTTCTCATTCTGAGAAGAGGCCCGTGCCCAGCAGTGGGACAGTAATGGGCTGATGATGTTATGTTATGTTTTCAAATATTGTATTTGAAGAGGACTCACTCATGAAATGTAATACTAGCTGCTGTCATTTGCTTCCTTCCCAGTCTAAATTTTACACATTTTAATGCAAGCATGACGGCATTATTACAATATTATCCTACGACGGTGACGGTCAATGGTAGACTAAGCGGGTTATGCGCAAACAATTTGAATTGCGCGTACTTTTGGTGGTGACATGAATTGGGCTAACTGGCTGTATCTAAATAACCGACTTCAAAAAAAAGAGGATGTTATGTATTCGGCGGGTTTTTTTTTTGTTCTAGAATCTAATTATTGTTCTAGAATCTAAGTTAAAAGTATGGGTAGCGATTTTGTCTATAAATTGCTACTTTAGTGTAAAAGTTTAGTCAATGTCCGCTTTTGCCATACACATAATTTCAGGTCCTATTGCTTAGTAACAGCAACATACTAACTGTAGTCTTTAGTAATAATTTGAACATGAATTGATGTAGCTACCTATCTTCCTAACAAAACCCTTAAATAAGCTTACGGCACCAACGAAAACAGATGGGGTAGGCTTCGAAGCCAAGGCAACTCTTGAAAAACAAACGGCAGTAATTAAACAACTTGGAGCAGTAATTAACATTGGCTGTTAATTAAAATGTATGGTTACGTATGCGTATGTATGGTTACACGAGGTGGGTGATGTAATAACCGTGTTCGCATTTATACATATATGGATTCATTGCATTTAATACTGTACGTGGTACGCTGATTAGACTAAAGTTGCAATTGTTATTGGTGTAAGTTTAAGAGGAAAGGCGGGCAGAGAGACTTTATTTTGAAAATAAGGTACCTATTTGAAGGAACTATCGCTGTAGCTTTGCGAGCGCTGGGCCTCAAATAAGTGCGAGAAGGATAACTTCAGCTCCAACTGAATAGCTTTAGTAAAAAGTCATAATTCGAGGTTAAACTCTCGACTATTTTCTCCTCCGAAACTGGTCTAATTTAAAAGATATTTCATAAACTGATTAATAAGAATATTTACTATGCCTCTATGGTTTTTTTTTATTAATAGTTGTCAAATTTTTACACTAGGCCTCTGTTGATAGCAGTCTAAATATGCAATTTTCAGATTTTTTCGAGGGCTTTTAGTGGTTATATATATAACTTATCAACAAAAGGAAAACATAGGGACATACAAGTAGTCGATATTAATTTTATGGTAAAAAAATCATTGCTCTAGGGTCATAAACCAGAAAGAAAACAGGCAAAACTTTGTATGGAGAAAAAAACACCAAAAGTTTCTCTTATCTAACTCCGCCTCCTACTGGTAAACTTTAAGTACCTTTAAAAGCATGTAATTTTGTGATTTAGAAAAAAAAATACAGATAGTTCTGATGAAAATCTTTTTGGGTTATTTAAGATATGCATTACTTATATATATAAAAAAAAAAAAAAAAAATTGCCTTTATTCAGACAAATGTACAGTGTTTTTTTTTACATAAAACTTAAACTAATTTAGCCTCGACATCCCTATCTGTGTGTCTTTTGACAAAGGCCTCCTCCAACTGTGACCATTTATCTCTGTCACCGGCTATTCTGGTCCATATAAAAAATAAACTTGAATAATATTTAGCTTATAGCATGGGTAGGCTTCACACAAGGTGGACCGACGATCTGGTGAAGGTCGCGGGTATCCGCTGGATGCGGAAAGCGCAGGATCTAGGGGGAGGCCTATGTCCACGTCCAGCAGTAGACGTCTTTCGGCTGAAATGATGATGATGATGATGAATATGTAGTTTTAAGAATGAAGCGATAATAAACTCAATAATGGCTTAAAATTTTGCCTTATTAAACTTGTGATTAAAAATTTGTCATAACTTTGAACCCTACTCGTGAAACTTTCAAATTCAATAGTTATTTTAATATCCAATATTATACATACATACATACATACATATTATCACGCCTGTTTCCCATTGGGGTAGGCAGAGACTATGGATTTTCACCTGCTACGATCCTGACACACCTCTTTCGCTTCATCTACGTCCATTAACCTCGTCATGCATGCTCGTCGGTTTAGAGAACTCCAATATTATAACAGTTAGTAATAATCAAAAAGGCACTTGGTACTTCCTCAAACTACCAGGGTTCACCAACATTTTGTTATGTTTACATTTATGTGACCGACGTTCGCAAACCCATGAAGATAAATAAATACGCGACCGAAGTGCCTTGTTAGGAATTCTTCAAGAATACTTGCTCCTTACAAAAGCTTGAGACCCTTCGCCGTTGTAAGTTTTGTCGACTCAATAAATATGTCGAGAAACTCCACAATATTGCACTAAGATGAAATTTTTAAAATGTTTACGATGTATTTTTTTTTGTAATTTTGTCACTGCGACATTTTTCAAATTTAAGATTATTTTCAAATTGCATCGTTATTTTTCACGATATTTTTCTGTAACATAAAATAATGGAGCGTGAAATATGTTTCCAAAATTGGATTCTAGAATTGAATTCTTTGAAAAATTTGTCTTTACTATTATTTGCAGTTTTCTCTGAGAGAGTTAAAGCGACAGAATAATACCTATATGTAAATTGAAATAAAAATACAAAAATACAAATGCTTCGAGAAGCGCAGTTCTGCAAATTGTTTATACAAAATCAGAAGTGTTTTGCTGGAGACGGATAACAATTTGGAAAATGGGAAAAAACATTAGGTGGTTTGGTATAAGAGAACATGCATAGACAAATATGCCATGCATATTCTGTAACATTTCTCGCTAGGTAGATAGGGAAAATTTCTAGCAACCCAACTGAATTTTGGTCGTAGAAACTCCAAGTTATTGTTGTTGGTTCAAATGTAAGCATAGCTACAGACATCCCAATTTGATACACAAATTTTGTGCTTATCAAGCTTAATTAGAGCACTTGTAATGGAAATTAAACAACAACACTGCAAATATTCCTTAGATGTGTGCATTTCATGTGTGAAATTGGTAGAATTCTCGCATCAGTAAATGTAGAAAACAAAGATGTATGCTTAAACCACAGACATAGTAAAAAATATAGACAGGGCTGCGAACAATCATAGTGAAGCCATTAAAACAGCTTGTTCTGTGATTATAACTAGCGACTACTGATTTATAATTGTTCCAAGTTTAAGGTTTTGTACATTTGAAGGTTTTTTGTGTCTGCAAACCACGGAATTAAGAAAACAAGTAGAAGTACCTTTACGATTACTTAGTACGGGAAAAAGTATCACCAAAATCATACATTGACAATTTAAATAATCACAAAACACAATTATATGATTGGGTCTACGCTGTGTACTTCCGTGCCAGAGCTTTGCCCGGCAAAATGGGGCCTGGCAATTATATAATGTTATTTTTTTAAATGTTTTTTTTTTTTTTTTGTTGACTGCCTCGTTGGTCTAGTGGTTGCAAGCGCGATTGCTGAGCGTGGTGTCCTGGGTTCGATTCCCGGGTCGGGCAAACTGTTATTGGGTTTTTTCATTAGGAAATCCTCAGTAGCAGCCCGGAGTCTGGATTTGTGCCCGGTCAATGGCAATAGGCTCGCCCCCTATTACATGGGACTATAACATAACTGGCGAAATGTGGCTGTACTATACACCTCTGCCTACTTTCAGGGAAATACAGGCGTGATGTTATGTTATGTTATTTTTTAACAAAATCTTTATACAAAATATTAAAATTAAAATTGTTTTATTAACATTCATCAAAACTGTACATATAGTGGTGATATAATACACCTATATGACAGTAATATTTCGTTTTGCTATCATTTTTACACGTTAAAATGATACAATAAATATAATCTAGTATTTCACGTAAGCATTCGAGTCGTCATAGTGTTGCAGCGGGAAATTAAGCGCAATTAAGTTAATATTGTGCATCTACGCTTGATTGTGCCACGCTTGTGGTAGCCGTGTGTCACTTCTCCTTGTTTTATATATTCCGTGCTGCAAACACGCTCACAATACAGAAGTAATCTTGTTAAACAATTCTTTAAAAAACTGATACAAAGACTATGCCTATACTACGACATCTGTGGTCTAGTGGTTCGAGGGTCGGACACAGGTTCACAAGGTAGTGGGTTCGATTCCCACAGGACACATATATTTGTGTGATGAACATAAGTGTTTGTGTTGGTCTGGGTATTTCTTAAGTAGTATAAGTATGTATTTATAAAAGAAAAAATAGTACATAACTATTATATCCATTTTCTAGTACCCACAGCACAAGCTCTGCTTATTTTGGGACTAGATGGTGCTGTGTAAAAATGTCCTAAAGATATATATTATTATTATTATTATTTTATTTATTTATTTGTTCAGTGGTATACATAACAAAAACATTCTAAAGATGTAAACATAAACTCATTAGAGTTTTACCGTACATCAGTATCAGTATATATTTATATATATCGTCTCATCTACGGTAAGCGTGGAGAAATCCTCACGGATGCACTTCGTCGGGGTGACAGAGCCAATATCAGGTTCTTACCGACTTAAACCACCATGGTGTTCCTCTGCTAATCTTTGACTGGGGTCGCTCTTCCGTCTCCATCCACCCTCGAAAGATCCCACCTCACCACTAGTACCCAGGCAAACCCCTTCTTCCCGTGCGGTCTAAAGTCAGCCGTAGTTTGTATAGAATAAACATTTTGTCTTCGATATCGTAGCCAAAATCAGAAGCATACATCACCAGCCAGCAAAAAAAACCTATTTGAAAGCACTTCCTTCTGTACCTGCAACAAAGCAGGTATAGTTACAGGTTACAAGTATTTACAAATTACTTCCATCGATGTAGTCAAAGCGTTGCAGTCAAAGTGAAATTGTTAAACATTTCCTTGCGTTTGGACTATCGACTGCGGCCTCTGAGGAAATTCTGTATTTCAGTTGCATGGAGGTAGAAATTTTTAAATTGATTCGGAATTTGTATGGCTGGTTTTCATAAAGGTTTGGATGCGATAGATGGGGTGTTATTTTGTGGATTTAATTACAGGGTTTACTGGTAAGCTTTTTTCAGTATATGTGGCTTACAAAACTTAATTTAACTCGACATATTCTTTCTGTTAATGTTGCACGAAAATATGAAATGGATAGGTACATAACTATATGCAGGTTTTAGGTATTGCTCATGTTCGGTGGTTTCCTTTCGCTGCTTATCGTGTCCGTGACTCTGGGGGCGCTGTTGCATCATCCGCGACAAGTGCGTGCCATCGCAGATCGGAGACCTAGAAACAAAACAAGCACAATATATCCTTTTTCCATCTTGTCGTGCTCTGCTCGTTCTCGTTGTGTTTCTACTTACCCAATGTGGCTGGCCTGCTTGCGACTGCGACATACGTTGTCGGTATCGTAGCGTTTTTTCCCTTCCTCCAGTAAAAGCCTGGTAAACGTCTGTGTTTGTAGTTTGGCATCTCGATGTTGAAGCACAACTTAAAAACAGGGTAATTTGCTCTGCAAATATATATAACGATATTTATATTTATTTTATTATTATTGCGACACAATTTTTTATTATTTTTATCTATGTTTAGTTTACTCACTGTAAAATTGATTTTTGTCCGTGACACTTCAAACAAGGTTCAGTTTTCAACTGCGCCAGACACTAGTTGTCTGGCATTTTTGCTGAACTGAGCCTATTTGGTGCAGCCGCGGGGTACACAATTATACTTTTAGGAGTTGTATTATAATTAGATGATTAAAATAAAACAAAGTTTAACCGGATTAAATCGCGTATATTATTTAAATTGGTTTTCCTGACGTAAACGATTGCCATCTTAGTCTACCTGCGACCACGAAATGCTGCAAAGCTTTCGAAACGTCAGGAAAACCAATTTAAATAATATACGCGATTTAATCCCTTTAAACTTTGTTTTATACTACTACTACTATATTAATCTGTCATGAAATTGTAAAGTATTATGTATAAGTTTTGTAGTGTGTGCGTCAAATGGAGCGCAAGAATAAAATATTTTTCTTTATTTATTTTCTTTTTTAGGGTTCCGTATCCGAAGGGTGCCAAACGGGACCCTATTACTCTCGCTACGCTGTCCGTCCGTCCGTCCGTACGTCCGTCCGTCTGTCTGTCACAGGGCTGTATCTTTTGAACGGTAATAGATAAGTGGTTGAAATTTTATCAGAATATGTGTTGCTATGAGGTGTATCACGACAAATACTAAAAACAAAAAAAAGTTTAAATCCAAAGGGGTCCCCATACAAGAAACCACAAACATGCATTATTTACAACGTTTTTGTTCCTGCTTTATCTTCATAACGGTAATATATACCAGCGTCAAACTTAGTCAGATTATAGTACATATTATCTTGTTTAGCAACAAATACTAAAAATAAGACAAACATAGACATACCAGGCCCCTCAGAAAGTATTGCGAAAAAAAGTTTTTATATATGGGAGACTGGCCAGTTATAATGTTTTTCGAAAATATGATTATTTATAAGTAAAAATAAGTAAGTTCCAATTTCAAAATTTCCCTCCACATTTTTTGCGAGTTAATTCAAAGTATTGTGTCTCACTGAAATATGGATCTGCGCCGGGAACATTTTAGAGCTATGATTTTATACGATTTCAAGTGTCGCCTGAAACCGGATGAATCGTACGATAGACTTCAAATGGCATTCATGGATGAAGGCCCTTCCAAGGCAACCGTGTATCGTTGGTATAACGAATTCAAGCGCGGTCGACCAACTTTGGGGGATGACGAAAGAAGCGGTCGCCCTTTGACGGCTGTTACCGAAGAAAACGTGCTAGCAGTGAAAAATTTAATCCAAGACAATAGGCGAATTACATATCAGGAGATTCAACACATATTGAAGATTGGATCGGGAAGCGTTCACGAGATTCTACACAGCCATCTTCGCGTGAGGAGGATAGTATCACGCTGGGTGCCGCACAACCTCACCGATGCTCAGAAGCAGGCCCGGGTGGAATGGTGCCGTGATATGCTTAACAAATTTGAAGCAGGCTCGTCTCGGCGTGTTTACGACATCGTTACAGGTGATGAGTCCTGGATTTATCAATACGACCCAGAAACCAAGCGCCAGTCGACTGTTTGGGTGTTTCAAAATGAGCCAACGCCTACCAAAGTGAAGCGATCTAGAAGCGGGGGTAAGATTTTGATCGCTAGCTTTTTTAATTTGACTGGCCACTTGGTATCAATTCCCTTACGGGATCAAAGAAGCATTAATGCCGAATGGTATACTACCAAATGTTTGCCAGAAGTTTTCTCTGTTATAAGCAACAAGCGACCAAACACAGGGCTCCGCGGGCTACTGCTCCACCACGACAATGCACCTGCGCACACCGCACTCAAAACGAGGGACTTCCTGGACAGCACGCCAGTCAAACTCCTGGGTCACCCTCCTTACAGCCCTGATCTAGCACCGTGTGACTTCTTTTTATTCCCAAAAATAAAAAATCAGCTCAAAGGGATACAATTTTCGTCGCCGGAAGATGCGCTGGCTGCGTTCGAGCAGGCTGTAAACGAGGTGTCTGCGGCGGACTGGAAAAAGTGTTTTGAAAACTGGTTTAGGCGCATGAATCTTTGTATAGAGGCTGGTGGAAAGTACTTTGAAAAGATTTGATAAAAATATATGTACGTATAGAACAATTTTTTTTAGTTTCGCAAAACTTTCTGAGTGTCCCACGTATGTGGTGGTACCTGCGTAAGAAAGACATGCAAAAATTCATATTTCGCTCACTGTGCGTTGAGGTCTTTTGATAAACTCTCGTAAATTAAATTGGTTTTTATGGGGCAAAGGGTCATTGAGAGGTACGGAACCCTTACTGCGCGAGTCCAACTCGCACTTGGCCAGTTTTTTTTTCTTTCTTATTATAATGTGTAGTGATCGCGAAAACCTAAGAAGTTATTAGATGATTAAACTTGTAAATTGTTGTTATTGTGTGCCTCTGGCTGTAAAAAATAAACCATTTTTCTTTCTTTCTTTATTTTCTTTCAAAGCTCCGTGACCCGCCAGACTTTGTAAAGCCAGCTGGGTATTTGCCTCCCGGGGGCGAGTTAAAGTGGCCAATTTGGAAGTCGTTTAATCGTTTATGGACATAAGTTGGTCGCTGCAAGGATTTTAACCTGGCTGGGTGGGGTTTCATCGACGGAAGTAAAGCCGGGTGTGACTATTATTTTATTTTATTTTTTACGTGGGGAAATCCTCATGGATGCACTCCGCCCGGGGAAGGCGGAGCCAGTGTCGGACTCTTACCGACTAAAACCACCACGGTGTTCCTCTTCCAACCATTGGCCGGGGGCGTGGGAAACTTATAGTCGTCCAACCATCCCCGGCAGGTCCCGGCTCGCCACTAGTAGGCGAGCCCCTTCTCCCCGTGCGGCATCATCGGCCGCACCCTTTTCTTGACTGGCGCGCGCGGAACACGACGCGCCACCGTCACGGGCCTTGACTGATCGGGCGGCGGGCTACCCCGAGTCCGCCGCCCGCAGGCCCACTCCTAGGGTGGCTGGAGGTCGGCGTACGCCCTCCTGCGACGCCCAGTCCGTCTCCTGCGGGTGGGGAGAGAGGTCGGTGCCTCTCGAACCCTCTCCCCCGCCTCCTTAGCGAGCATCACCTCCTCGCAAAAGGAGACGACGCCCTCCCAAGCGTTCTCGCTCCCGACCATAGCCAAAACAACGGACGGAAGCGAGAGATCGCTGCCGCCTACTGCAGTGATAAGGTCACGGCGCTGCGTGGCCCAAGCTGGGCATTCCGCCAGTGTGTGCTGCGCCGTGTCCTCAAGGCAGCTCCCGCAGTGATGACACTCGGGAGTCAGCTCCCGGCCTATGCGACACAGATACTTCCCGAAGCAACCGTGCCCCGAGAGTATCTGCGTCAGCCGGTAGGTGAGAGCGCCATAGCCCCTCTCCAGCCACTCCTCCATGACGGGCCTTACCGCCGCTATTGCGGCGTGCCCTACCGGGTGTGACTCTGGAGCTTCCACGCCAAGCATGTCTCACCTGCTTGCACTCCCGCTGTGCCCCGCCTGCTCTCGGAAGAACTTGATTATTAAGTATATTTTTTTTTAATTATTTTTTTTAGGGGCATAGAGTGTGCCACTTTCTGGTCAAAGTCCATTTGAGCCAAAGCCACGACACGATAAGATGACCTTTTTTTTTTCGATTGGTAATCCTCATGGATACCCTCTGACTGGGGACGGCGGGGTATGTCTGACTCTTACCGACTAAAACCACACGGTGGCTACCCTCTGCACAAAATAAAGGAGCTCCGGGAACTCCAGTGGACCGCGCCGGTGCCCCTCCAGTGCTATGCCTTTGGCACGTCCCGGGAATACAATATTGTTTTCCCCACAGTAGCACGCGACCACCACGTACTGCTGTCCTCCCCAGGGTCGCTTAATAGACGAAGAAGAATACCTAATACAATTTAAACTTATCCGTGACAAAACTACTAAACATCTTTATTTAACAGTCTGGGAACAGGTGTTTTAGATTAGAGGCAACAGTGTAGCGTATTTTTACTGCTTCTGCTTTGTCACGACACTTTAAGTTTTAGGAGTTACAATAGTAGAAAATTCAATTTAGAACTTAAATGTAATGTGAACTCGTGTGCTCATATTTATGCTTTTATATTTCTCAATAAATTGGTTGTGCTTGTTGTCATTGTTTATTATTTTGGTTAAAACCACAATTGCTGATATTTTTATGTCTACAGAGATCTTGGCTTGCAACAGTTAAGGTGAAAGCTACAGGGTAGCCCGTGAAATTCAAAATTTCTAGCGTGTTTTGCTAATTGTAGCTCTATTTTGAGTTGTATATCAATCAAAATACGATTTGCGGTAGTAATAACAATATATCTACTGAATAATACTTGTGAAAAATATAGACCTTCCTTCATAAGCTCTACAAACTCGATAATCGAAAATTTGATCGTAAATTAATATAATCGAGCTCGTACGGCTTATAAAGCTAGGTTAATATTTTTTATGAGTATTATTCAGTAGATATATTGAAATTACTACCGCGAATCATATTTCCATTTATACAAAACGCGAAATACAGCTACAATTAGCAAAAAACGCAAGAAATTTTGAATTTCGCGGGCTTCCCTGTAGCATTCACCTTAAGATATAAAGTTTAAAATTTCACTCACACTAAAACTAGCAACTTGAAATTATCTTCTATCTTCTATCTCTTTTTTTTATAACGCATATTTATTTGATATTACTGATTCTTTTAAACACTCTGAACACTTAATGTACGCCGACGATAAAAAAATATTTTATAAAATAAGATCACTCGATGACTGTAAGAACCTTCAAGAGGACCTTAATAACTTAAATAATTATTACATAAAAAACAAGATTACACTTAATGTCACAAAGTGTCAATGTATTAGTTATACTCGCAAAATAAATCCTATAATTTACCCATATAATTTTAATGGAATCATTATAAGTAAAGTCAAGATAGTTCGGGATCTAGGAGTTCTATTTGACTATAAATTAAAATTTTCAGATCACATAGACTTTGTTAGCACGAAAGCTTATAAAAATTTGGGATTCGTTCTTAGGTCGTGTAAATTATTTAAAAACATTGAGGCTCTTAAATTTGCGTATGTTCGTAGCGTCCTAGAATATGCGTGCCCAATCTGGTCCCCCCAATACATCATATATAAAAATCAACTAGAAATAATTCAAAGAAAATTTATTAACCACCTTAACTATCATCTCCGCAAACCTCCGATGTCCTATGAAAATAGTTGTCGGACACATGGTCTGCTAACACTTGATAAAAGGCCTAAAGTACTAGATATGTGTTTGCTATACGATATACCTAGTGGACGCCTGTTAGTCGCGCAGGTAACTTTTAACACTCCCCGACGGCGCACTCGTCACACGACAATGTTACACGTGCCTCGGCACTCGACTAATTACGCCCAAAATAGTGTACTGACCCGTATTGCTCGAACTTATAACACAGATTTCTCTCATGTTGATATATTTAACTGTACTAAACCTACATTTAAAACACAAAAGGAAAACAATAAATGAAGGCAAATAGCAAGCAACCCAGCTGTTCGTTATTCGGCATCATATAAGTAATCTAACAATAAATTGACTATGTATTTTTTAAATTTAATTTTTTTCTTTGTAGTCCGTTCGCATGTTTTATACTTACCTGGTTACACAGGGAAACCTATTATTAGCCATACAATACTGTAATACACATATTCTGTAATTTATTATATGTATCGCTGTTGGTTTTCTAAATAAAATAAAATAAATAAATAAATCTTATAATAAAACAAGTTTAACCGGATGTCATCGCGTTTCCTGACATTTCGAAAGCTTTGCAGCGTTTGTGGTCGCAGGAAGACTAAGATGACATGCGTCTTTACAGATATTTAAAAAAAAACTGAATATAGAATACATATCAAATTCTTATTTTTCTTCTTACAAATAATAAGTTCCTTTCAAAAATTTGAAAATAACGTATTGTATTCTGTCAAAAATCTTGCTTTCAATTAGAAACTCAAATATTATTTTTAGCAAACAAACCATGATGAAAGCAACTTGATTCTTGATATATCTACGACAGTATTAACGAACCCCTATTCAATTTAAATCAAAGAGCGGTCACTCAGCCCTTCGTCAGGGTTGTCAGTTTATAATTTGCTTGTAACCGATTTAATTGAATCCCTTTTAATACCGTCATCGTTTGCTTTGATTGGGGACTCTCACAATTTTTTTTTTCACTGTGTTTTCTAGGAAAATTATCAAATCCGCTCACTGATTGCATCATCTTCTGAAAGGCACGTTTTTATTTCAACAGTTTGTATTAAAGTCATAAAAATTACAACTAATTTTGTTATCTGTTTGATCATTTAGATTTCACATTTACATACATTTCCTTTATTATCTTTTTTACATTTAAATCATATCAGGTAATCAGGTACCTATTTTCCAGCTATATTATGAGCATAATTCAACAACCTAAACAAAAAAAAAAAAAAAATATCTTTTGGACATTATTACACAGCACCATCTAGTCCCAAACTAAGCAGAGCTTGTGCTATGGGTACTAAATATAAAAAAGTAAATATATGTTTATAATACATAAGAAACACCCAGACCAACACAAACACTTATGTTCATCACACAAATATTTGTGTTCTGTGGGAATAGATCCCACGACCTCGTTACCAGCAGTCCGACACTCGAACCACTAGACCACAGACGTCGTCAATAATAATTAATTAAATAATACAGTATTATTACACTATCCTCCTATCTACTCCTATACAGGGTAATTGAAAAAATACCCGAAACCTTTTAACACTAACTTTGTATTTTGACCCTGAACAATGTTTGTTCCACGACTTTTCATAATTCAAAACATTTTTTTACATACAAAAATATGAAAATACTCTGCACTTTGCATATTCTAGACGGCTGACGAGAGGCCGGGGTCAATGTACACAGATGTCAATGTAGCTACTTACTTGCTTATTTGTAAGCTAATGACAACAAGTAGGTGGGGAAAATAATTTTAACAGAGATTTAAATTATTTTCCCTAAATAACTGCAGTGCTCGAGCTTGCGGTATAATATGCTATAGTATACGCAAATTTTACACAGCAAAAAAATACAAAAAAAAAGATTTTGGCTAACCTGTTCACTTTTAGCCAAAGTCGTAGAACAAACGTTGTTCAGGATCATGAAACAAAGTTAGTATTTGGAGTTTTCGGGTTTTTTTTTTTAATTACCCTATATACTATCCTCCTTCCACTATCCTATCCATTTTAAGTATTTTTTTTCTAATGTGTTATTTTCCAATGAATTCTAACAACTTTTTTTTGCTATTTAGGTATGCAGTCAGCATATAACTACCACCTTATTTCAAGGACTAAATAAGCTTAATCGTACTTAAAGGCTTCCAGTATGTTTATTGATTGAGTATTCTACGAGGCTCACATAATGTTGGGCACCATATTATTATTTAATCAAATATTAAAACATCACATAAAACAACTACAACATTATTTGAATAATATTTCCATTTCTCAGTTTTACCCACCGTACATCACTAGTAAAATATACCGTCATATCTTTTAAAAATCCTTTCAATGGATATCGGTAAAATATTCCAAATCTATAACGCACTACTGAGAATGGCTTCGGCTGGTATAAAAACATTATCTTTTGGAACAAACCTTTCTTTATCTTTTGACGGGCGAGGCATAACTTCTAGATTCTATTTCGTTTACATTTTTCTCTATTGAATTGGTAACGTCTTTTGAGGAATAAAATGACATAAAGTTGGTAGCGTTTTGGAGATTCCGTATGTTTACATTTTTGTTTAGTTATTTTTTGATATTGGTTTGGATTTCTAAACTTTACTTCAAGATACATGTTCATTGCACTAAGGATATACATTTAGACGAAATGTAGAACAAGAAAGATTTACATCAAATCGTCAAACGGTGAAATATTGCCGGCGACGGCGACGTCGACACAATGTACAGTACTTTTTTATATAACAAAAATACTTATGTAGTCTTTAATGGCAGCACAGATAATATAATACTTGATGGGCAGAGACCACCCTGAAAGTGTTTTTGGTCGGTATATAAACAATAACCTTGAAGCCAGCGTAGAAACGCAATACCTATATATGCTGAAATTTGAATGGCTTTTTTCCTGAAAAAAAGTTGTTTATAATGATGAGTAAAATGACCCCTGTCATTGTACTTATCATTATGAACAACTTTTACTATAGGACTAACCCCGAATTCGCAAAAAAATGAGCTAGTCCCTACATTTAATCGATTTTTTTGTAATGTACCACTGTTGACACAATAAAGATTATATTATTATTTTCTTTATTGCAGTAAATCTACATATAAATTATATTTTTAAATATTTCTACAAAACAAAGAAAAAACATTTAAAAATATAAAAAACAGTATCCCACCGGCATCGGGAACAGGGTCCAAGCTACCGGCGGTCAGGGCTCCACAGAAAGGAACCTCCTCACTATGCGTGCCGTTTCAAGGAGTACTTGTTCTGCATCTGGCCCTTGATCCAGCCGCCTAACGAGAGCCTCCTTAGGTGTTGATCGAGGCTCTTGGCTATTAAGCCATTGGCCGTGATGACTATCGGCACAATGATTGCTGAGTCCACATCCCACATGTCGACAACCTCGTGAGCTAAGTCAATATACTTGATTTGTTTATCTTTCTCAGCTTTCACGAGGTTGTCGTCAAGAGGGACCGTGATATCAACAATCACTGCGCGGCGCTCTGAACGATCTATCACCACTATGTCAGGTTTGTTGAAAACAACAGTCCTGTCTGTGATGATGGATCGGTCCCAGTACAGTGTGGCATGACTATTTTCAAGAACTGGGTCGGGCACATATCTGTAGTACGGAACTTCCGATTCCACAAGATTATATTTCAGAGCAAGTTGCTGGTGGATAATCCTGGCTACCAGGTTATGCCTGTGCAAGTACTCGCCGTTAGCAAGACGAGAACACCCAGAGATAATGTGTCGGATAGATTCACCCGGACGGTGGCATGCTCGACAGATGTCAACCGTGCCATCCTTCACAATATATTTCCGGTAGTTGTTCGTCATCATTACTTCGTCCATAATTGCACAAACAAAACCTTCGGTTTCCCCAAAGAGGTCACCGAAACGTAGCCAGGATACAGACGCTAAAAAGTCAACATCGGGCCCATGAAGGGCTCGATAAAAGCGCCCATGTAGCTCTTTGCTCTGCCATATTTCCCTGCGGTCATTAGCACTCAGCACTACAGGCTTGCGCCAGTTCTCTTTGGCCAAGGAGAGCGGGGTGAGGCCCTTGTCCACTGCGACCACATCTCGAAGCATCCCCCCGTCAGTCTGGAGAAAATACTCCCTGAGACTGTACACTTCGCGATTGTGAAGGGTCTTGGCATTTAAAAAGCCTCGACCCCCACACTTCCGCGGAATGTACAGTCTCATTACCGACGAGCGTGGGTGATGCATCCGATATGCCGTCAGCAATGCACGGACCCGCCTATCCAGTGCGTCGAGATCCGTCTGATTCCACTTGAGTATGCCGAAAGAGTACATCAAGACCGGCATGACCCAACCGTTAAAGGCACGCACCTTGTTTCCGCCTGACAAAAGACTTACAGACTTACTTATATTATTATTATTATTACACAAACACAAACAAACAAACAAACATTCATATTCACAAATCACAAACCTACACCCACTCGCACCACCCATACTCCAATACCTACCAACAGTCTAACAAGTTTTGTGACACAATCTGCTTTATTCTTTATGTTTTCTTAAAAAAAAATATGTCTTTATCTTTTGCTCAGCGTCATCTTAGCGCATTAGTAAATTTATTTAATACAGCTTTATGTACTAGATTGTTAACACAGGGAGCTAAGATTGTATGCAGCCACTGAGTGGGGCCTTGTGACCTGTATGTAACACAGGTTTTTACGAACCCACAACAGGCACCAGCTCTCACAATGTGAACTATGTAGTGTTGTACCTATAATAAATGTGTATATAATCCATTGTGAGAGTAATAAATGAATAAATTATTATTATTTAAGTGAACACAAATGTAGGGACCAACTAATATTTTTTTCGCGATCTCTGTGTTGATCACTGACGACTGACTTGACGTTGGTCACTGTAAGAACAATCTAGCCAGGGGTTTCATCGACACAAGTAACGCTGGGTTTGATTGCGGAGATCCGTCGCAAAGCATGTCTCACATGCTTGCATGCCAGCTGTGCCTTGCCTGCTCCCAGAAAGATTTAATGTAGGCCAGAAACAGGGGAATAGAGTGTTCTACTTCTTAGTCAAAGTCCGTCTAAGCTAAAGCCATTGAATCAACAATAACGATGTTTAGAGTTTGACCACGCTAACTCTGAAAGTCTGCATAAGAATGATGTCAATATTCTAAACAGTAACTATGAAAATCTCTGTAATGATCTTATTATTCCAAAGCAGAGTTAATTTTACTGGTCTGTACTCACATGTATGACAAAAATAACTCTGCATTGAAACAATAAGATCATTACAGAGATTTTGGTAGTTATTATTTACTGTGTTTCCTATGCAGAGTTAGCGTAGTCAGACTCTAATAGTGAAACATAATCAGATGCGGTGTGATACCGCAATGTACTATTGACAAAACGGAGGCCTTTCCACCTTCAAGAAACCGTTAGAAATAAAATTGGGTGTCTGATTTTCCTCGTTCATGTTAAAATAATTTTTTCTCCCACTTGCTTGGAAATTGTTTCATAAAAATAGATCAATCGCCTCTTTTCCGTACGCAACGAAATAAATGCCAGCAATATCCAACACGACAATAATATAAATTGCTGGACAGTTTTTTTTTTATCGAGGTTTTTAAGTACACTTTAACATAAATTAGGTGTTTTATGTACAAAATATTTATTGTCGCAGATCACGGTGTCCTGGCTGCCAAACTCAGGCATTATGGTATTTGTGGACCCGCCCATGCTTTATTTATAAACTTACTGCATAATAGATCGCAGGTAGTAGTCAGTGATGGAGGAGAAACCAAATCAGACCCAATGACTACCACGATGGGAGTAGCACAGGGATCGTCGGTGTCTAATATTCTCTTCTCTTTGTTACTGAATGATTTGCCTAGCTTCGTCGCTTCTGGTCAAATATACATGTACGCGGATGACGTTGCGGCAGTAGTCACTGCTCATTCCGATGTCGAGCTGGAGCAGCGGTTGAATCGGGTGGCAGGAGAACTGGCGCTATGGTTTAGGGAAAATGGTCTCGTATTGAATAAAAGAAAAACCCATTTTCTCCAGTTCTCAATTTCAGGACGTCCCTTGAGCAGGCTGCGGGTGCTAATAGATGGAGAACCAATAGATCAGGTTGAATCAACCACGTTTCTCGGATTTCAAATAGATCGTGGTCTGACGTGGGCTTCTCACATTGACAAGCTTTGCGCTAAATTGGGAAGCGCCTGTTTCGCTTTGTATCGGCTGTCGCGAGTGGTTGATGCTGATGTGGTCCGCACTTGCTACTTCGCAACCGTGCACTCTATATTACAATACGGCGCCGAGCTCTGGGGGTGTGCAGCAGACAGGATGCGCGCTTTCAGAATGCAAAAACGGGCTGTCAGGGCAATTGCACGGGTGTCGCGACTAACATCAGCGAAACCTTATTTCAAGTCACTCAAGATTCCTACACTTCCCGCGCTGATAATATTTCAGGTGGCTATTTATGTCAGGCAAAATATGGATTGTTTCCCTAAGCGAGGGGATAGTCACTCGTACAGCACCCGTGGTGCGCATAAGCTCGCGGCTGTGTCCAGGAGACTGGCGCGGTCGGACAAGCTGACTCACGTTATGGGGCCGACAGTCTACAATCATCTGCCAGAGCATATCACTAGCATACGTAACAACAATGCTTTTAAAATAAAATTAAAATACTGGCTCGTAGAGAATACGTTTTATACAATTGAGGAGTTCCTAGCTCCTGGTCGCAAATAAATTATATTATGAACCGTTATATTTTGATTGATTTTATATTTTTAACTAATGAAATGTTATTAATTAATTTATTGTTTTTATTGTATCAAATGCATTTTTGATCATATTATTCGCATGTTAATGTTTTAATTTATTTTATTTTTATTAATCAAATTGTAGATTGTAGATGAATTAATTATCAAAGGTTTTAATGTTAGATACGATAATTTATATTGAATTTATTTTTATTTTGAAATTGTGAGTTTTTATTATGTTCATTATGAATAATGAAATATGTACTTATATATAAACTGTGACGTATAATTTTAACTAATTATCAATAAAATGTTTATCTGTTTATCTGTTTTATCTGTTTATCATTATAAATGCTGAATGCGCATTTTTTTTTTCAAATCTTTGAAAATCGAACAAGAACGGCGCTCGGAAAAATTGGCGCGAATGAAAATTACATACTGTTGAATTAATTTGTGTATTGTTTACCCGCAAACGAGATAAAAGTACTTTACAAATCTCAGCTAAAATAAAAATTAACGGCCTCGTTTAGTTAAAATGGAATCGACTTGCGCCTCGTCCTTTTAAAATCACTTCGGAAGTACTCGGCTTCGCCTCGCACTTTCAATATTACTCGCCCGTCAATTGCTTCATTTCAAACCTTGACAGTAATATATTATTACTATTCTCCTTATTGTATAACCTAGCTAGGAGAACAGGACTTCACCCACCGGATTGAAGATATTAATGTACCCACCTATACTGTAGAAATGTGTAATGTTACTACAATCTCTTTTTATGAAATAAAAGTTTATTTATTTATTTATGAGCTATTTACTACCATCTGAATATTTTTTTGGGATAATAAATGTAATCAAAATAAATGAGTTTATGCTCGTGTCGTTTTTTGTGACAACACTAATAACGAACTAAGGAGAGAGACTTTTTCATTTTAATTGGAGATCCCAACAAAACAACAACATTTCTTGTTATTATTTCAGTTCTAATAAAGTAAAATAATATCACAAAATGTTAGGTAATTAATAATTCTCGGAACCTTATTTTTTGTATTATTTTTAGCCTTTTATTAAAGGCTAAAAATAATACAAAAAATTATCATACTAATATAATAAATGTGAAAGTTCGTATGGATTTGGGTGCAGATAAACCATGACCCAGATTAAAATATATGCTACTTTTTAACCCGGGAAAATAAATCAGGAACAAAGAATGCGCGATAAGTCTTTCGGTGATAAGCCAAATTATACGCTGACGAAGCCGCGCGAAAAGTCTAGTTTATTATTATAGGCTGAATAGATTTATCATTATGATGTTCCAAGAAGTTCTAATTAGCATTTTATAAACTACTTTTATTAGTTTACTACTGTAAATATTCTTCTTAATTACGATAGATCAACTTAACTTCGTTTTATGATTCGATATGATTATTTCAGATAGATACGATTACGTTGAAAATAAATCTTAATATTTTCATGTTTCATTTTAAACTAAAGGATCCCAAAAACCAGCCGTCCGTTAGAATAAAATTGTATAAGAACTTATAGTATGCCTTTTTTGTTTACTTGATAAAGTGCTTCAGTTCTATTACGTATTGACGACAACGCTTGTAGTGTGATTCTGGAAAAACTCATTTCGTTCTCGATTGTCAACTCAACACCTAACGAGGATTGCATACCAAATACTATTTTCATAAGCCTCTTTAATAGCACGCCACCACTCAGACTGCTCTTAATTTTGCTATTGATTGTGTTTGTGTTCATGTGTGCATGATTTTGTCAGAATTAGACTATCAAAACGAAGGTCGTGAGGAAAACTGCTTACTTGAGCTAGCGTTTGCCGTATCGATAGTTTCACTATCGATAACCCTTAAGAATCAGTTACACTACCGATTGGCTTTTCGATACCATCGACAGTATTGCTTAAAACTATCGATACTTTCGATAGTATCGATCGCTTTGTTACTATCGATAGTTTTTTTTACTATCGATAGTAATTGGCCTGTATTTCGTTAGTGTCAATACTATCGATAGTTTTTATGCAATACTATCGATAGTACAGTCACTATAGATGTCCCATACCATCGATCGACAATATTAATAGTTGTCGATAGTGTTGCCGCGTAGTACGCTATCGATAGAATCGATTATATCACTACAATTTGTTTCGTAAACTATGGTTAGGCTATCGGTAGACTATCGGCAACACTAACATAAGCATGCTTTAAAAATGAAAAATGTTTTCTATGATAATGTGTGTAATTATTCATCACAATTGATAATTCTAAACGTGTTTTTTTTTTCATCTGGTGACGTTATCGAATTCGAGTTGATATCGAGAATGAGGCGAATTCTTTAAAGAATCAGACTACCGTTTTTCTTTCCGTGTGAATTTTATCAAAGTGTTTTTTACATTATTTCTTCGGTGATTGTCGTTTATTTTTATTGGTAGCTGTCGGTGTGTTTCGTAGTTTTCAAAGGAATATTTTTAGGGGGTAGTGTTTTCAGGTTTTTTGCATATTTATGTTTTTGCGGGAACTGGGTCACGAGCAGGTGTCAAAATGTCTCCTGTGTAATCCTGATTTGAATGAGGCTACCAAAAGTTTACTTTAGTTGAATAGGTACTAGCCTATGCCTTCAGCTTTAACCGCGTATACATTGGTTTATAACAGAAAGATGTTGTCGCGTATCCCTGAGAAGCTGTTTATCTTCCTTGGGTGTAAAATCATGTCAATCTGGATTTTGGTTTATCGGTGTGCCAAATTTTATATAAATCTGCTCAGCCGTTTCAGCGTGGTTGAAGGACAAACAAACAAGCATTCATACTTTTGCAGGTATAATTCTTCTTATATCGTGTCGACATGAGATTCAGATTAATTTATTCACCTGCACGAAATATGGTACATAAGTTGTTACAATGCAATAGTTTGTCCAAGACATATTCCGGCCATTCTACAGGCATGCAAATTTATACACATAGCATTAAATAAATTCTAACAAATAAAATTATTTACTGTATTGAGAAAAACAACAAAAACTCTGTTAAAAAATCTTCTATAGAATAAAAGCTTTCTTCTATAAACCAATCTCGCAACGCACATAGCTACATAATGATAATAGCTCATGCTGTGGGAAAAATATTAGCCAGTCAGCAGGTTGGTAGCGGGGCTGTCCAGGTTGCGCTGAACGATGAATTAAATACCGTCCCTCGTGGAGGCTCTTTTATGGCCAAAATTAATATCCAATCTATCCACGATTAATTTGATTATGTAAGTAAATAAAGTAGGTTTAATTTATGTTGTGCACTTGTTTCTGTCCTCTACATTCAACATCTCTCTATCGCTCTAAGGTTTGCTGTTAGAAAACTCAGTTCTGAGTTAAGCTTGCCGATGTACATAAACTTTCCTACTGTAATATAAATGTATATCTGTGTGTACAATAAAGAATAAGAATAAGATTTGCCCTACTAGAGATAGAAATTTTACATATTTTGTATGGAGCTCATGTCAAATTCCTATTTAACTGTAGGGTAAATCGTGGATAGATTGGATATTAATTTTAGCCGTTAATGCACCTCATTTTGATCGTGGATTATGACGTCAAATAAATGACATTCATGTGAAGAATTAAATATTGCAGTAAAATGAGTTCTTATTAATAATTCGGAACTCTAGACTGACGACGGCCCTCCTGTTATAATTTGGCATAATATCTGCATTTCTAATTGCGAATGAAAGTTTAAAAATAAATAAGTAGATAATTAAGTTTGTTGTCTTAAAATATTCGAGATGACAATCAGTCAATATTCCTTTTGCTTCATACAGCTTCCTTTAAAATTAACAAAAGACAAAAGCCACCGAAATGACGCAGGATTATTGTCCCAACATTACAATATCATAAATTTTACAAACGTCCGCGGTTTCTTATAATTGATCATGAATAATGTATATCCCCATTCGACGTCCTGTGCAAGATAAATTGATTCTGATTGTATTAATATTCCTTGGGGAACCAGGTAAATGGGAATTGTCAGTGAAAGCGTTTGAGAAATATCTATTGACCTACAGGTTTTGTTGGAAGGATTACTTGGGAGTAAGCTGTTTATAAAGGTTACAGCTCATTAGAGCCACTCGGCACCCGACCAGCACCGCTTCATCGTTCGGCGTCCACTCGTTGTCAATAGGTGCTCAACGGGTGGACGCCGCGTTGTCAACTAGTGAAACTCGCGTGGTCAAAGGTGGACATTGTGTGGACTACGAATTTCCGAGTAATCTTTATTCATTTTGAAAACAAAATGATACGTTCGCACCATCTGCACGTTCGAATGGGTATGAAAGGTGGGTGCGAAGCGGCATTGCCAACGCGCGGTCCACTCGGGACTCGTGCGTTGGCAAGCATGCGAGCAGCGAGTTATCAACGAGTGGTCCACTCGCCGTCCGTGCGTGGACAGTTTACGACCGAGGCAATCCGGAGTTGATGTAGTGAGCGCATATCCATAGAAATCCATACAAAGAATACTAACCACTCGAGGTGAGGTGGTGCTGGGTGGCTGTAATAAGCTGTAACCTTAATTCAGATTTGGTACAGTTAAGAAAATCTAGAAGCGAAGACATAAAATCTTGCAGCTAACCAGCAACCAACTTGGGAACTAACTAATGCCTTAAAACACGTCATCATCATCACTCCGATGATGATAATCAAAACTAGTCTTATACAGTGATCGAAGCTTGAGATTCTTTCTGTAATACAGGCTTTAACATGTAGTGTCCAACAATGGACTGTATCTGTCCAAATCACAAAACAATCGCTCTTCCAATCAACCTGAAACTAACAATGCCGTAGACACCAAATCCCTATAACTCAAATCATATGTGCAGTGGAAACGAGAATCACACACTCGACAATATTGTTGTTAGTGATGGCAGTTTCTAGAAAAACAACAATCGAATTATTCGAACGAGAATTTTTTATTCAGAATAAATCAGCAGATTCTCTTAAATATTTTAGCCGAGTAGCTATGTGTTTAACTCATCATTATTATAGTCATCAGCCTATATTAGTCCACTGCTGGACATGGGCCTCTCCAATGGCACGCCACTGACATCGATCTTCGGCCACTTGTATCCAGTTACTACGAGCCACCTTGCCAAATGATCATCGCTCCACCGAGTCTGAGGGCATCCTACCCTATGTTTGCCGATTCCTGGTCTCCACTCAAAAAACGTCTACCCCACCGGCCATCGGTGCTTCGGCTAATTTGGCCGGCCCACTGCCACTTCAGCTTGCTGATCCTGTAGGCTATGTCGACAAGTTTGGTTCTCTGTCGGATCACCTCGTTCTGGATCTAACCCTATAGAGATACTCCGAGCATAGCCCTTTCTGTAGCAAGTTAAGCTACTTTTGTGTTAAATTTGTAAGATTTAATTAGTGTTTCATCCATACTTATTTACTCCATTGGTTCAGCGACCCAAAATGTGTCTAGGCTTTTTTTTTTTTTTTTTTTTCTCTTTATTTAAGGATTTTTTATACATTATGTATATGCCAATTCCATCTTAACCTAATGTAACAATAGCAAAATAAAGAATTAACAATCTAATTCTAACTTATTGCTTAATGGTGACTAAAAACATAAAAAAGGATTTCGATGCTTCAGTTGTAGGTTTTGATAGCAGTTCATGAAACATACCTACACTTATTCTGCTCATGTTTAGAGTCCTCATCAAAGACTCTCTGTATGTCTGATACCGGACACATTCCATCAACAAGTGATGCACGTCTTCCACTACACCACACAAATCACAATTTGGAGAGTTAGCTTTCCTCATCATAAAAGCAAACTTGTTGAATGGCACGTGTCCGGATCTCAGACGTAATGCTGCTACAGTCAAACGTCTACTTAACATCATATCCATAAGCCAAGGTATACGAGGAGGTTTACATTGTATTGTTTTGTACCAAATCCCCTTTTCTAAAGAACTTTCATTAAAATATTCTTTCCAGTTATTGTAGCAGTATTTTTTGGTAATAGCTCTGTATAATCTGGCAAAACGTGAACCTCCCTTCCATCCACAGCTGCTTTTTTTGCCAACATGTCAGCCTCCTCGTTACCTCTAATACCAATATGTGATGGAACCCATTGCAACTTCAACTCAGTGCCTTTCGAACAGCTCTCATGTAATTCAGAGAGAATATCATAAGCTATCGATGTACCTCTGCGACCAGAGGCGCATCGAGCTAAGTGATATAAAGCACTTCTACTATCGGTACAAATAAGCACTTTATTCAGCTGAATGGAACGAGCATATAAAAGGGCTTCTAAAATTGCTATGAGTTCCACTGACATTATTGAAAGTTCATAGGGTATTGTTACGACGGAGGGTTAAGCAGAGTGGACTTGAAATACTTCAACCTCGATTTTCCTGGACTTAGAGACGTTTTCAGCAGGCTGAAATGCATTTTCAGTCCGTATCAGAGGAGGCTCTATCACATACCAAAGAATCGAAATTTTGAGTAAGTTGCCGTTGTTTTCAGGCGCCTGAAACATGTTTTCAGGCCGTTTCAGGAGCCAACAAATCCGATGCCGACATTTCCTGAAAACCCATTTTCAGGCGTTTTCAGGACCCCTTATGGCCATTTGACACCCACATGTAAAATTGTTAAAGAGTGAGCGAGATAGAGCTAAATATCAGACAAGGATAGACGAAGAACCTTCTGGAATAGAGTGAGCAGGATAGAGCTAATATAAGACAAGGATAGACGAGATTCGACAAGCTTCGAGAACATTCCATTGTAGAAGTGAGTGAGTGAGATAGAGGATAGATGAGGTTCGACGAGGTTCGAGAACTGTCTATTTCGAGAATGTGCAAGTGAGAAAGAGTTATCTTATGACAAGGATAGATGACGTTCGAGGACTTTCTAGTACCACGACTCGCGGCCTATATAAACGGCGCAGCTCAGCGCCAGTGGAGTTCAGTTGGAGTTCAGTTTGGATCAAGCGATACAAGCGATAACATCGAAGCGATATTCGGAGCGATTTAACTAGTAACTTTGTGTGTTAATAAGCGATTCAGTGTAATTGTTCAGTAATAAAGTGTTCTCTACGCATTTAATCGGCTTTCTATCCATATACGAACCCCCAGCTCGTAACATTTGGTGTCAGAAGTGGGATAGAAAATGCCGATTACGCCAAGAGACGAGGAACCGACTGGTAATGAAACGCCGAGTCGGATGCAGACGAGACAGTTAACGGCAAGACAGACAGCTCAGGACGCATCAAGAACTATGAGTCAGGAGGAGGTCGTCCAACAGGGACCTCAGCCTCAAGGTGGGAATAACGATATTACCAGCTTATTCAATTTGATGCAGCAAATGGCAAGAATGCAGGAAGAGCAATTACGAGAAACACGCGAACTAGTTACAAGGCAGAAAGAGCAAGTACGCGAAACACGCGAACTAGTTACAAGGCAGAAAGAGAAAGTACGCGAAACACGCGAACAAGCCACAAGGCAGGAAGAGCAAGTACGCAGACAGGAAGAGCAAGCCGCAAGGCAAGAAGAGCGGTTCTGTAGAATGGAGAAGATATTTGAGCGAGGAGCAATATTGGAGGAATTCTATCTTTCTTTTAAAAATAAACAAGATGAGGTAGAGATTAAGGTTGATCAAGCTGTCGTTAGTGAAGCAGACATATCCGAACAAGATGATGCCAATAAGAGCCAGGAATCGGACGATGACGAATATGAAGCAAATGATGGTGAAGATGAAGTTAACATGTGTCAAGAAACTGAAGATGACTCAGAAGATACAGATGGCACGTTCAACCCGAGCTGGTCGGAGGAGGACGATAGCAACTTCTACCCGGAGGTGGGCAAGGGAGTGGTGGGCGCAACACAGCGCCGCAAGTCGCTGAGCCGCTGCCGCTCCGATGGCGAGCCCGCCAAGCGCGACCGCAAGGTCAAGGGCAAGAAGGGATGGCCAAGTAACCTGAGTCACGGTCGAAAAGCAGAGTCAAACAGCGAAGAAGAAAGTAAAAAGTCGGAGAATGAGAGCGAGAACGAGTCCGGAAGCGATACAAAGGTGTCCGAGCAGGAGCTCAAGTCGAAGCGTGGGCGGACAGCGGCAGCAGCACCGGCACTCGTGGCAAGAGGCCGCAAGGGTGCGCTGGCTAAGAATGTCAACGCTAAGGCCACGCCCGTCAAGCGGAAAGCACTCACACCACCTGCACAGAAGAAGGCACCCGCTGCCAAAGACGCGGGGCCACCAGCGAAGAAGAACAAGAAGGCTTCCTCAGACAAGAAGTACGGCGAGGGCAGCGTGAAACTCAAGGAAGAAGGTAGCGCCGAGGAGTCCAACACGCCCGTCGACGAGAAGACCAAGTGGCCGTCCACTGACGAAGAGATCAAGACGTATGACCCTGGAGGGTGCAAACCTAATTGGGATGGGCCGTCACGAAGATCAACGATGTCACCTACCGAATCCGAAAGGACGGACGCAATCGACCGAAGATTGTACACATTGATTGACTGGCCCGGTACTACGGAGATAATGATGCTCGGGACGAGCATGTCTTAGGAGGGGGTAGTGTTACGACGGAGGGTTAAGCAGAGTGGACTTGAAATACTTCAACCTCGATTTTCCTGGACTTAGAGACGTTTTCAGCAGGCTGAAATGCATTTTCAGTCCGTATCAGAGGAGGCTCTATCACATACCAAAGAATCGAAATTTTGAGTAAGTTGCCGTTGTTTTCAGGCGCCTGAAACATGTTTTCAGGCCGTTTCAGGAGCCAACAAATCCGATGCCGACATTTCCTGAAAACCCATTTTCAGGCGTTTTCAGGACCCCTTATGGCCATTTGACACCCACATGTAAAATTGTTAAAGAGTGAGCGAGATAGAGCTAAATATCAGACAAGGATAGACGAAGAACCTTCTGGAATAGAGTGAGCAGGATAGAGCTAATATAAGACAAGGATAGACGAGATTCGACAAGCTTCGAGAACATTCCATTGTAGAAGTGAGTGAGTGAGATAGAGGATAGATGAGGTTCGACGAGGTTCGAGAACTGTCTATTTCGAGAATGTGCAAGTGAGAAAGAGTTATCTTATGACAAGGATAGATGACGTTCGAGGACTTTCTAGTACCACGACTCGCGGCCTATATAAACGGCGCAGCTCAGCGCCAGTGGAGTTCAGTTGGAGTTCAGTTTGGATCAAGCGATACAAGCGATAACATCGAAGCGATATTCGGAGCGATTTAACTAGTAACTTTGTGTGTTAATAAGCGATTCAGTGTAATTGTTCAGTAATAAAGTGTTCTCTACGCATTTAATCGGCTTTCTATCCATATACGAACCCCCAGCTCGTAACAGTATTTTAAAACAGTTATTATAAGAGACATTGTTTGTTACACGGGGGTCATAAAAAGCGGCACCGCGACCGTTGGCACTCCTTGAGCCATCCGTAAATATCACGTACCAACCATAATATTTTTCCGTTAGCTCAGAAATGACGTTAATTTTTAAAATGTTATAGTCGTGATTTTTTTTAGCATCATCAAGGCTATTTAGATATAATTCTATTATATTGTTTATATTGATATTAGTCATCCAAGTTTCAAGAGAAAACATTCTTAACGGTGACGACGAGCGGTACTAAGCTCAGATAGTACATTAATATTGACGTTGTCAGTCTGAGAAAGAGATTTTAAACTAAACTTACATGCTAAGTATTTTCTACGTAAATGCAGCGGAGGTACGCAAAGCTCTGACTCCATGACATGTATTGGTGTGCTCCTTATGAATCCACCTATAATCCGTAACGCTTGGTTCTGCACTTTATCCAATTGATACGTATTGGCCTTTGAACTATTGTCATATAAAAAGGAACTGTAATCCACTCTACTTCTGATTAATGATATGTAAAGTTTACGCAAATGTTTGGGATGCACACCCCATGAAGACCCCGCTAAAACTTTAAGTAAATTAAGATGTCTTTGTGTCTTTTGGTAACATTCATTTATTTGTTTACCCCATCTTAAACAACTATCGAGCCAAACACCCAAATATTTATAAGATTCCACTAATTCAAGAGGATTGTTATTAATTATGACTTGTGGCTCGAGTTTTTTCCGTCCTCTGCTAAATAAACACAACTTTGTTTTATTAATTGACAATGCTAGTCCTAATTGATGATAACAATAGCATTGAGCGCATTTTGAATATTATTTACGCTTTCTGTAAATTTTCCATTGCAAGAATCTAATACAAAATCGTCTGCGTATTGGCAAATAAATATATTGTTTATGGCATGACTAATTTTGATTGTAACTATATTAAACAGTATGGGTGACATGGGGTCACCCTGTGCAAGGTCCTTGCTAGTATAACGCATAATACTTTTATTATCCTCTAGATCATCTTTAATTTTTAAATGTCTTTCCACCAATAAATTCCATAAATATAAACAGACCCTTTTGCCCACCCCTATTTCATCAAGTCTTATTATTAGTTCATTAATTAATATGTTTTTATAAGCATTCTCAACGTCTAAAAAACATGCAAGTGTTGGAATATTATTCGAAAACCCTATTTGAATTTGTGTGACAAGACGAACTAAATTTTCATAACATGATTGTCCCTTCCTGAACCCTGTGGTATATGGAGATAACAGTTTATTCTTTTCTACATACCACTCCAAGCGCTTCGTTATCATAGCATGTAAAATCTTGCAAACACATGAGATTAAGGAAATTGGACGCAACTTAAAATTGCTATTTGTGGGACTTTCTCTTTTTGGTATTGGGACAACTCGAATGTCGCGCCATTGGGAAGGGATCTCTCCAGTTACGAAAATTAAGTTATATAATTTTAATAAATGTAGTTTGGCACAATGCGGTAAGTGGTAAATCATTGTATATGTTATCCCATCATCACCTGGAGCGGTATCCTTTTTTTTAAAACAATTACGCATTTCTTGAATTGTAAAAATATTCTCCAATTCATCATTAACTGATCGTATCTCTGGTGAGCATGGATTAACATAATCAGGAGCCAAGCTATTTAAAAGATCTTTTTTTTTGTCTTCAGAAATAAACATCTTAGCTGGCTTACGCCCTTTTAACCAACCCAGGTCTTGGCTTTTGAAACGGGAAAACGCCACTTGTCTTATCTTTGGCAGTATCTTGCCAAGCGCTAGTTCAAGGCCAAAAATCATTACCACTGCATCGCTATAGCGATATCTGGGGCGACTGACTGGGTGTCTTATCCGCTGTTTATTTTCGAAACAAAGCTATAACATCGTTGCGTGCCTTTAGCCGCTGGAGATTAAACAAAAAAAAACGTGACGTCACCGTCACCGTTAACTTCCTCCTCCATTGGTGTACACAGATTTGCGCACACACGTCCTGTCCGTGCTGGCTTTTATAAAGCTTATGCTTTGCTTCTGTTGGGTGTCTCCAGATAATACCCGTTTTTTTCTTTTTAATATTAGTGAAGTCAAATATACTAAAGTAAAGCACTATTTTTAAATAATATTTAAAACATTTACATCATTCGAATTTGATAAATGTAACGGTCCTTTTATTCGAATACACTGTCTTTCACAATCGAACAATTCATTTGCTCTGCTCGAATAATAATTCAAATAACACCGTTCATTTCACCCATCTCTAATTTGTTGCCATTCGCGTCATTATTCAACGGGTACTGTACGTCAGTCCACGCCGCAAATTACGGGACACGTTAGCATAATATGGCTTTGCTTAAGCGGAAAACGTCACCGATATAATTTGTTCTGCTCGTAACCGTTAACTATACACATGAGAGAGAATTATAGAAATCTAAATAAAGATCATAGAAGTGGCAAAGGCGCCTGAACTGGTCGCCGCGCACAATTGTGCGAACCGTTTGTTTGATCATCAGTGCTATTTTGGACGCTTACGCTTTGGAGTCACTAAAATTGTATTTTGCAGCATATTTAGAAGCGTTTTTTTTTTCAATCAATCAACCAAATACTTAATTTCGGACAACTAAAAGATCTTTAATTTGTTAGTAACAGACATGAACTTAAATACCTATTAATGTTAGTAACATCATAAAGTGTATTTTTTTGCATAGATTACCCGACAGCTAGGTGATCACTCTATGCACATTTTTTTTTATCATAGCAGAAGAAGCATCTGCTGCTATCGCCTTCAGGATATTGTTGGGACTGCCCCTTATTCTTCTCAGTAGTGATGTCGTTTTTTTGCGGATGATAACATCAAACCCATCGGTATGAGTTACCGCGAACATAGCTGAGGCACTGCAGAAACGAGGCAGTCGCAACAACATCCTAAAAGCATTAATGTATTGGATGCGTAGGACATCCAATGATCTTTTCGTGTAGTTGACCCAAAGATTACCGGTGTAGAAACTCAGAAACAAAATCAATCAACTCAGCCTATCGCAGTCCACTGCTGGACATAGGCCTCTCCCAAGTTGCGCCACAACGCTCTACAGACACGAACGTTCTACTCTGACAGTATGCTTTAAATAGAGTAATTTTTAAGCTAATTAATATTTATTGAATGCTAAAAACATGGTAGGCGTGATTCCGTATATATGTGTTGGTAGCGGAAAACCAGCGACATGCGATCCCGTAGTAAAATACAGCAGATAACGTTTCTATTACCTTATTATTTAGATTTCTATGAAGATAATAGTTTGACACTGGTTCTCTCAGGCACTCTTAGTTAAAGCAAATGAGTAGTGTAAGCCACGTTTTTAGGAAAAAAAACGAGTGTGCTTTAAACCACACGACAGAAGTAAAATTTCACTAAAAAATAAAAAATAAAAACAAAAAATAGTGCTCGCACCTCTCTTGCTTTTCTTAACGCATTCACACTTTTCGTAACGCATTAACCACCTTACTCCCCAAGTCAAGCGTGCCTAAAGAAGATTTACTTCAAAAATTCCATTCATTTTTTATTATATCTGCTACCACCTGTATTCTACGCAAATAAATGATTCTGTCTTTCTTTCATAAAAATATTAAGGCACAAGATACCAGTTACAGTACAGCTAGCAAAACTTTTGCCGAAATCGAAGAGCTAGTGGACGAGCCTAATATCATTGGCGGAATCAAGGCGCAACGTTTGCGATGGCTCGGCCATTTCGAACGCATGGGGGAAGATCGAGGAGCCAAGAAAGCGTATCTGGGCCAACCAACCGGACGTAGACCAGTAGGTCGCCCCAGATATCGCTGGGGAGATGCTGTGGAGACTGATCTACGTGAGCTTCAAGCTACCAACTGGCGAGATATCGCGCAAGATCGAGGAAAGTGGAGAGTTCTCGTTTCGGAGTCCATGACTCACTTTGGGTCGCTGAGCCAGAGGAGTAAGTAAGTAAGTAGCAAAACTTTTAAGACCCTAACATTACAAATTTATCTTACCGGGAACAAAAAATAGGTATAATCCATCTCTCGTCTACCTTTTTCGACTATTACCTAGGAACCAACTTTTTGCCGCAACTCCATTGGAGTTAATGATTTTGGTTGACTTAACTCACGTAAGCCAAGTTTCGTGAAGTTTTGAGCCGGATTATTGCGGACGCGTTTTTAAACGTAGGAAATTGTTTTAAATCCGGTTTTTTAGTTTTTACCTCCGGAATAATGACAAAAGATTTTCTACTGTAACCATTATTATGAAAGGTTCATCATCAACATCATCATTTCAGCCGAAAGACGTCCACTGCTGGACAAAGGCCTCCCCCAAGCATCGCGATAACGACCGGTCCTGCGCTTTCTGCATCCAGCGGATTCCCGCGACCTTCACCAGGTCGTCGTGGACCTTGGCCTACCCACGCTACACCTTCCAGTACGGGTAGCAATGAAAGGTTAATCTAATTAAATGTAAACCATTGTTTACTTTTTTGAAGCTGTGATAGCCTAGTGGTTGAGCGCTCGCTTGCTGAACCTCCCTTCCATCCACAGCTGCTTTTTTTGCCAACATGTCAGCCTCCTCGTTACCTCTAATACCAATATGTGATGGAACCCATTGCAACTTCAACTCAGTGCCTTTCGAACAGCTCTCATGTAATTCAGAGAGAATATCATAAGCTATCGATGTACCTCTGCGACCAGAGGCGCATCGAGCTAAGTGATATAAAGCACTTCTACTATCGGTACAAATAAGCACTTTATTCAGCTGAATGGAACGAGCATATAAAAGGGCTTCTAAAATTGCTATGAGTTCCACTGACATTATTGAAAGTTCATAGGGTATTTTAAAACAGTTATTATAAGAGACATTGTTTGTTACACGGGGGTCATAAAAAGCGGCACCGCGACCGTTAGCACTCCTTGAGCCATCCGTAAATATCACGTACCAACCATAATATTTTTCCCTTAGCTCAGAAATGACGTTAATTTTTAAATTGTTATAGTCGTGATTTTTTTTAGCATCATCAAGGCTATTTAGATATAATTCTATTATATTGTTTATATTGATATTAGTCATCCAAGTTTCAAGAGAAAACATTCTTAACGGTGATGACGATGCCATGACCTCATTTTTCACCAAATTAAAAATTTCAACCAGTAGTGGTTTTTTTTTCTTGTTCCAATAACTATTACAACAAGAGGTATGGCATAATCAGGTATGATTAAACCCTCAATAAATATTAATTGAATAAAAAAAAAAAAAAAAAAAAAAAAAAAAAAAAAACAAGAGGTACTAAGCTCAGATAGTACATTAATATTGACGTTGTCAGTCTGAGAAAGAGATTTTAAACTAAACTTACTTGCTAAGTATTTTCTACGTAAATGCAGCGGAGGTACGCAAAGCTCTGACTCCATGACATGTATTGGTGTGCTCCTTATGAATCCACCTATAATCCGTAACGCTTGGTTCTGCACTTTATCCAATTGATACGTATTGGCCTTTGAACTATTGTTTGTCATATAAAAAGGAACTGTAATCCACTCTACTTCTGATTAATGATATGTAAAGTTTACGCAAATGTTTGGGATGCACACCCCATGAAGACCCCGCTAAAACTTTAAGTAAATTAAGATGTCTTTGTGTCTTTTGGTAACATTCATTTATTTGTTTACCCCATCTTAAACAACTATCGAGCCAAACACCGAAATATTTATAAGATTCCACTAATTCAAGAGGATTGTTATTAATTATGACTTGTGGCTCGAGTTTTTTCCGTCCTCTGCTAAATAAACACAACTTTGTTTTATTAATTGACAATGCTAGTCCTAATTGATGATAACAATAGCATTGAGCGCATTTTGAATATTATTTACGCTTTCTGTAAATTTTCCATTGCAAGAATATAATACAAAATCGTCTGCGTATTGGCAAATAAATATATTGTTTATGGCATGACTAATTTTGATTGTAACTATATTAAACAGTATGGGTGACATGGGGTCACCCTGTGCAAGGTCCTTGCTAGTATAACGCATAATACTTTTATTATCCTCTAGATCATCTTTAATTTTTAAATGTCTTTCCACCAATAAATTCCATAAATATAAACAGACCCTTTTGCCCACCCCTATTTCATCAAGTCTTATTATTAGTTCATTAATTAATATGTTATTATAAGCATTCTCAACGTCTAAAAAACATGCAAGTGTTGGAATATTATTCGAAAACCCTTTTTGAATTTGTGTGACAAGACGAACTAAATTTTCATAACATGATTGTCCCTTCCTGAACCCCGTGGTATATGGAGATAACAGTTTATTCTTTTCTACATACCACTCCAAGCGCTTCGTTATCATAGCATGTAAAATCTTGCAAACACATGAGATTAAGGAAATTGGACGCAACTTAAAATTGCTATTTGTGGGACTTTCTCTTTTTGGTATTGGGACAACTCGAATGTCGCGCCATTGGGAAGGGATCTCTCCAGTTACGAAAATTAAGTTATATAATTTTAATAAATGTAGTTTGGCACAATGCGGGAAGTGGTAAATCATTGTATATGTTATCCCATCATCACCTGGAGCGGTATCCTTTTTTTAAAAACAATTACGCATTTCTTGAATTGTAAAAATATTCTCCAATTCATCATTAACTGATCGTATCTCTGGTGAGCATGGATTAACATAATCAGGAGCCAAGCTATTTAAAAGATCTTTTTTTTTGTCTTCAGAAATAAACATCTTAGCTGGCTTACGCCCTTTTAACCAACCCAGGTCTTGGCTTTTGAAACGGGAAAACGCCACTTATCTTATCTTTGGCAGTATCTTGCCAAGCGCTGGTTCAAGGCCAAAAATCATTACCACTGCATCGCTATAGCGATATCTGGGGCGACTGACTGGGTGTCTTATCCGCTGTTTAATTTCGAAACAAAGCTATAACATCGTTGCGTGCCTTTAGCCGCTGGAGATTAAACAAAAAAAAACGTGACGTCACCGTCACCGTTAACTTCCTCCTCCATTGGTGTACACAGATTTGCGCACACACGTCCTGTCCGTGCTGGATTTTATAAAGCTTATGCTTTGCTTCTGTTGGGTGTCTCCAGATAATACCCGTTTTTTTCTTTTTAATATTAGTGAAGTCAAATATACTAAAGTAAAGCACTATTTTTAAATAATATTTAAAACATTTACATCATTCGAATTTGATAAATGTAACGGTCCTTTTATTCGAATACACTGTCTTTCACAATCGAACAATTCATTTGCTCTGCTCGAATAATAATTCAAATAACACCGTTCATTTCACCCATCTCTAATTTGTTGCCATTCGCGTCATTATTCAACGGGTACTGTACGTCAGTCCACGCCGCAAATTACGGGACACGTTAGCATAATATGGCTTTGCTTAAGCGGAAAACGTCACCGATATAATTTGTTCTGCTCGTAACCGTTAACTATACACATGAGAGAGAATTATAGAAATCTAAATAAAGATCATAGAAGTGGCAAAGGCGCCTGAACTGGTCGCCGCGCACAATTGTGCGAACCGTTTGTTTGATCATCAGTGCTATTTTGGACGCTTACGCTTTGGAGTCACTAAAATTGTATTTTGCAGCATATTTAGAAGCGTTTTTTTTTTTCAATCAATCAACCAAATACTTAATTTCGGACAACTAAAAGATCTTTAATTTGTTAGTAACAGACATGAACTTAAATACCTATTAATGTTAGTAACATCATAAAGTGTATTTTTTTGCATAGATTACCCGACAGCTAGGTGATCACTCTATGCACATTTTTTTTTATCATAGCAGAAGAAGCATCTGCTGCTATCGCCTTCAGGATATTGTTGGGACTGCCCCTTATTCTTCTCAGTAGTGATGTCGTTTTTTTGCGGATGATAACATCAAACCCATCGGTATGAGTTACCGCGAACATAGCTGAGGCACTGCAGAAACGAGGCAGTCGCAACAACATCCTAAAAGCATTAATGTATTGGATGCGTAGGACATCCAATGATCTTTTCGTGTAGTTGACCCAAAGATTACCGGTGTAGAAACTCAGAAACAAAATCAATCAACTCAGCCTATCGCAGTCCACTGCTGGACATAGGCCTCTCCCAAGTTGCGCCACAACGCTCTACAGACACGAACGTTCTACTCTGACAGTATGCTTTAAATAGAGTAATTTTTAAGCTAATTAATATTTATTGAATGCTAAAAACATGGTAGGCGTGATTCCGTATATATGTGTTGGTAGCGGAAAACCAGCGACATGCGATCCCGTAGTAAAATACAGCAGATAACGTTTCTATTACCTTATTATTTAGATTTCTATGAAGATAATAGTTTGACACTGGTTCTCTCAGGCACTCTTAGTTAAAGCAAATGAGTAGTGTAAGCCACGTTTTTAGGAAAAAAAACGAGTGTGCTTTAAACCACACGACAGAAGTAAAATTTCACTAAAAAATAAAAAATAAAAACAAAAAATAGTGCTCGCACCTCTCTCTTGCTTTTCTTAACGCATTCACACTTTTCGTAACGCATTAACCACCTTACTCCCCAAGTCAAGCGTGCCTAAAGAAGATTTACTTCAAAAATTCCATTCATTTTTTATTATATCTGCTACCACCTGTATTCTACGCAAATAAATGATTCTGTCTTTCTTTCATAAAAATATTAAGGCACAAGATACCAGTTACAGTACAGCTAGCAAAACTTTTGCCGAAATCGAAGAGCTAGTGGACGAGCCTAATATCATTGGCGGAATCAAGGCGCAACGTTTGCGATGGCTCGGCCATTTCGAACGCATGGGGGAAGATCGAGGAGCCAAGAAAGCGTATCTGGGCCAACCAACCGGACGTAGACCAGTAGGTCGCCCCAGATATCGCTGGGGAGATGCTGTGGAGACTGATCTACGTGAGCTTCAAGCTACCAACTGGCGAGATATCGCGCAAGATCGAGGAAAGTGGAGAGTTCTCGTTTCGGAGTCCATGACTCACTTTGGGTCGCTGAGCCAGAGGAGTAAGTAAGTAAGTAGCAAAACTTTTAAGACCCTAACATTACAAATTTATCTTACCGGGAACAAAAAATAGGTATAATCCATCTCTCGTCGACCTTTTTCGACTATTACCTAGGAACCAACTTTTTGCCGCAACTCCATTGGAGTTAATGATTTTGGTTGACTTAACTCACGTAAGCCAAGTTTCGTGAAGTTTTGAGCCGGATTTTTGCGGACGCGTTTTTAAACGTAGGAAATTGTTTTAAATCCGGTTTTTTAGTTTTTACCTCCGGAATAATGACAAAAGATTTTCTACTGTAACCATTATTATTAAAGGTTCATCATCAACATCATCATTTCAGCCGAAAGACGTCCATTGCTGGACAAAGGCCTCCCCCAAGCATCGCGACAACGACCGGTCCTGCGCTTTCTGCATCCAGCGGATTCCCGCGACCTTCACCAGGTCGTCGGTCCACCTTGGCCTACCCACGCTACACCTTCCAGTACGGGTAGCAATGAAAGGTTAATCTAATTAAATGTAAACCATTGTTTACTTTTTTGAAGCTGTGATAGCCTAGTGGTTGAGCGCTCGCTTGCATGGAAATGCACGGGTCTGAGTTCGAACCCGGCCCGCACCGCTGATTTTAGAATTCATGTGTGGATCATAAATAATCATGGCGAATTGTGTACAAAAAAAAAACCGGTCAAGAGCATGTCGGGCCATGCCAGTATTATAGGGTTCCTTAAGTAGGTATAATTACAAACGAATCAAATCGAATATTAATCATTGCTATAAGTGTGTCATATCAATAAAACACAAAGTTTATTTTTGTGATTTTTTTTAAATAGTAAGTAACTAAAGGAGCATTATTTGCTAAGATCTTTTTTCTCTAAGGTCAATGACCTATGCACTAGGACGTCTTAAGTATTTTTCAGTTTTCTCACTATAACTCAAGAATTTATAATTACATTATACTCGAAATAATTTATAAAAAGAGTTTTTATAAAGGTCTATTAATGTGGAAGACTATAAGTATAAGTTTCTACGTTGCATAGTTTAGAAATGGCAGGGGTGGGGGGGACACATTGCAAACTTTGGCGCACTGTATTTTGCGGACCAAACCTGCAATTGCAAAAAAAAATCAGGTGGTCCTTACATTTTATCGATTTAAGTGAACAAAACTGTAGAGACTAATGTTTTTTATAATGATGAGTACAATGACCCCTTTTTGGGAATCAAGCGATTAAAATTTCAGCATGTATATGTATATCAATTAAGTCATGTTCAGAAAATAGCTCAATGATAACAATGGAATCATTAATTTTATTCTATTTTTACTGCGCTTACAGGCTGAAAATCATTCTTTAGGAACCAATGATTAATAGTAAAACTATTCCATTTTCTCCAAAAATCTTATTTTTTTTGTACAAATCAATGTATATGTAACGCCATGATTATTTGATTATCACTTGCTTTAATGGTGAAGGAAAACATCGTGAGCAAACCTGCACACCAGAGAGTGCTCCATACAGTTCTCGATGGTGTGTGTAGTCCGCAAACCCGTACTAGGCCAGCGTGGTGGACAGAGGCTTTAACCTTCTCATTCTGAGAAGAGGCCCGTGCCCAGCTGTGGGACATTAATGGACCGCTTATGTTATGTATTTTTTGTTTAACATTGTCTCCCAAAAACATCTAAGATAATTTTCATCAAATATCATAGTCATAAAGGTTCAACGACCTCTAAGAGAATTTCATCCCATTTTAGCATCTTATGAAAAATTTACATCATATTAGCTCGGGTGAATTTTATACACCTAATCCCTTTAAATTTTCTGAAGGTTTTTAATATATCATATTTTTTATGCTGATTTTATAAATTTAAGGAATGCGATATAATATTTTAGGGGCTCGTGGCTAAGTTATAAACACGTGGATTGTAAGATCTGCGAGGTTAAGCTGCCCTAGCTGCGGCCAGTTCTTGGATTGGTGACCGTTTCGTTGTACCCCTCGAGCACGTATGGCTGTCGGCCCGGTTGTCATACGAATATCTGTGGCAGTCGTTACGGGTAGTCAGAAGCCTGGAAGTTTGACAACTGGTCTAACCTTCGAATGTCGGTATTACCCAGTAACTGGGTTGCGGGGGTCTGATAGCAGTCGCTTCGTGTAAAATACTGATGTTCAGCCGCATCTGGTTAGATATTGGAAGCAGACCCCAACATGTTTGGGAAAAAGGCGCAGAGGATGATGATGGGATGAAATATTTTAGACGCTTAAAATGTCGTAACATTGGTTTTTAATCAAAGATATATTAACTGAATGTGATAAGTACTTTAAGATACATGTAGAAAAGCTTATTAAATTTTGTAGTAGTTTAGCTTTTCAAGCGATTTTTTTTTATTCCATAAATTATTTTAAAGTAGAAACTAATAAATAAATTTAATCTTTTGTCTGTTAATACTAATCAAGGTACAATTTGTGGGTCTGATTAGTTTAAATTCTACAATAGGATTTGTGGATAATTTACTTGGCTAAGTTAATAATTAATAGAAAAAAATATGAGTGTATTTTATAGCCCAAGGAATTACCCAGTCGCTCCAACCGTCACTTTACTGTTAAATCTGCCATTGCCAAAAGACAGTACGTTAAAAAAAACTCACTTATACAATCTGCTAAATAAAGAGTTACGCATATACTCTCAGAAAATTTGTGAACGTAAAAAGTTGTAACTGAATGGCTTATAGTCATCATGATCATAATCATTTCACAAAACTCAACAATAACTATCAAAATCTCCATAATGATCTTATTATTCCAATGCAGTTAGTTTTGTCAGACTGTACTTACTTAAAGGACAGACCACGAAATTTAACTCTGCATTGAAATAATGCGATCATCGATCGATCGAGATTTTCGTAGTTATTTTTTACACTGTTGCCATAATTCCACTGCAGAGTTAGCGTCTCTACTTCTTAATTTAAGCACATATACGTGGGACACTCAGAAAGTTTTGCGAAACTAAAAAAAATTGTTCTATACGTACATATATTTTTATCAAATCTTTTCAAAGTACTTTCCACCAGCCTCTATACAAAGATTCATGCGCCTAAACCAGTTTTCAAAACACTTTTTCCAGTCCGCCGCAGACACCTCGTTTACAGCCTGCTCGAACGCAGCCAGCGCATCTTCCGGCGACGAAAATTGTATCCCTTTGAGCTGATTTTTTATTTTTGGGAATAAAAAGAAGTCACACGGTGCTAGATCAGGGCTGTAAGGAGAGTGACCCAGGAGTTTGACTGGCGTGCTGTCCAGGAAGTCCCTCGTTTTGAGTGCGGTGTGCGCAGGTGCATTGTCGTGGTGGAGCAGTAGCCCGCGGAGCCCTGTGTTTGGTCGCTTGTTGCTTATAACAGAGAAAACTTCTGGCAAAAATTTGGTAGTATACCATTCGGCATTAATGCTTCTTTGATCCCGTAAGGGAATTGATACCAAGTGGCCAGTCAAATTAAAAAAGCTAGCGATCAAAATCTTACCCCCGCTTCTAGATCGCTTCACTTTGGTAGGCGTTGGCTCATTTTGAAACACCCAAACAGTCGACTGGCGCTTGGTTTCTGGGTCGTATTGATAAATCCAGGACTCATCACCTGTAACGATGTCGTAAACACGCCGAGACGAGCCTGCTTCAAATTTGTTAAGCATATCACGGCACCATTCCACCCGGGCCTGCTTCTGAGCATCGGTGAGGTTGTGCGGCACCCAGCGTGATACTATCCTCCTCACGCGAAGATGGCTATGTAGAATCTCGTGAACGCTTCCCGATCCAATCTTCAATATGTGTTGAATCTCCTGATATGTAATTCGCCTATTGTCTTGGATTAAATTTTTCACTGCTAGCACGTTTTCTTCGGTAACAGCCGTCAAAGGGCGACCGCTTCTTTCGTCATCCCCCAAAGTTGGTCGACCGCGCTTGAATTCGTTATACCAACGATACACGGTTGCCTTGGAAGGGCCTTCATCCATGAATGCCATTTGAAGTCTATCGTACGATTCATCCGGTTTCAGGCGACACTTGAAATCGTATAAAATCATAGCTCTAAAATGTTCCCGGCGCAGATCCATATTTCAGTGAGACACAATACTTTGAATTAACTCGCAAAAAATGTGGAGGGAAATTTTGAAATTGGAACTTACTTATTTTTACTTATAAATAATCATATTTTCGAAAAACATTATAACTGGCCAGTCTCCCATATATAAAAACTTTTTTTCGCAATACTTTCTGAGGGGCCTGGTATAAAAGCTACATGCATGCCAGGTTTCATGCTTTCTGTCGGATGGTACCGATATTTTCATTTTTTTGGAGCTATAAGCCGTACTATTAAGACTAAAAACTAATATGACGCGACGTTGAGTGTACCTATGGTATCAACGATACAAGTACAGTCGACTTCATAACAGTGGTAACACTTGAATTAGAAAACCATCCTTACTGATTACGAAATTAAGGCGCTGTCAATGTCAAACTGTTACCACTGGCGTGCGGTCGACCGTACTATAGCTCTAAAATTGAGCTCACGACTCCTTTGACAACTTTTCTCTATACCCACTGACATAGTGAAAAATATAGACGAAGTGCTGCGAACAATCTATTAAAGCCAAAAAAACTACGCTCCTTCATTTACAACCAGCGCTCACGCACATACATGCACCTCTAACCGTGCTCACCCCTCTCAGTACACATGTCGCGGCATCGTCCAGTAAGCATCGCGAAATCAAATATCCTTTATTTGCATGGTGTGTGCGTGAGTGCTGGTTGTACACGAAGGAGCGTAGTTTTTTTATTGGCTTCATTATGATTGTTAGCAGCACTTCGTCTATGTTTTTACTGCTTTTTTATGGCTGTGTGTCCTTATAGTTTCAGATTTGGCTCTCCAGCACTATTTTCAAAACTCACCCTGTATAGTTAACAAAGTTGACGTCCACGTTATCAATACAATATTCAGTAACTGTGAACAGTTAGACGGTTCGACGTGAGTCGGATGTGATAACAAGTTTGTAGTTTAACTTCATTTAGATAACGCTGTGAGGTGCAAACAGTTTGGTAACTGAGTCAACCGTCACGCCATCGTCACATAGGCAGGAAGGACAGAGAAATTGAAATATTATTATTATTCTAATACACTCACAGACAGTAAAAACTATAGACGTAGTGCTGCAAACAATAATACTGAAGCCAAACAAAACCGTGCTCCTCCATGTACAAACCAGCGCTAACGCACACATGCACCTCAAGCCGTGCTCACCACTCACTCACCCAAAAACAAATATCCTTCAGGTACCCCTAAATAGCGTTGTTAAGATTCTCTGCCAGATAATAAAACCATCTGACAGTTGAATTGATTAAATTCATGTATAATATCTTTATTAAGAACTCAGTAAGGCTTGATTTCACCAACGATAATTCTCTGATTAAACGACCGTTTACCCACGATTCCAATACATTTTTCGAGTAATCGGCTGTTTAATCATAGAATTAAAGTTGATGAACACCGGCCTAAGTGACGCTATTACATTGAAACTCTGTCTCTTGAACTAGGGTGTTAGCCTGTATCTCAGGAGACAGTAATTCATAATATATCGATCGCACTTCATATGAGCAGAGTTTTTGTTTAAAAGTAATTTTATTTCTGTATTGTGTAGAGCTTTGCACTTATCGGTGTATACATTTTTGGTTCTGCTCTATCCGACACGAATTCTTTTAATTGTTTATGTGAATCTACAGCTCTTTTTTTACTGGTTTTATGTACTTTTTTATTTTTATTTTTGCTTTAGAACTGTCTGCCATTTAAAGAACAATGGCGAAATCATATTTAAGAAAAATTTAAGCGTCTAAGAATGTAATCTTCAGTAATCTAAATAAAATAAAATAAACGATTTATCAGCACTTTAACTTTTGTGTATAAGTCAATGAGTAAAAAATAATTGTTTTTAAGCACCAGCACAACTCAAAGTATTCCAAAATTCAAAATGCAATATCTTTATTTCCAGACTTTCTCAACTAATAACATTAATACAAAGTTATTCAGGAAGTTATGCTGAGAAGTTTTTTTTTTTACTTCTTAACGCTACACTTTTACCTCAACTTAAATCATGTATGGGGATCTGCCATTGTTCTCAGCTATTCTCAAGATATACGATATGCATTTTGAAGAACCCTTCTAATGTCAGAGAACAAAATTAAATTCACATAACGTAAACCCATACCATCTTGAAAGTGTGTTGAATCGCAAAACTCATTTTTCATTTCCCATCTAAAGGCATTGTGTAAGAAACCGAGTAAATAAGGTGGATCCATTATGAGAGGTTCATATTGAAAAGTGTCCAAACACCGATGTTTGAATTATTCAGAGAAAGATATTATGTCGCAGCAATAAATTTGAGTATGTTACTTTTAATGGAAACATGGAAATATTAATGTTTGATGTTATGGTTAAATTGGTTCTGCTGGGGTGAATGTTCTAGACGGATTAAATTTATTTTTAGTGCTTAAACCTAAAGGAACTATGTATTCACTAGTAAACCTTTGTTTATAAATACTGTTTTAGAAACAAGAATCTCCATTATAATAAAACAAAGTTTAACCGGATTAAATCGCGTATATTATTTAAATTGGTTTCCCTGACTTTTCGAAAGCTTTGCAGCATTTCGTGGTCGCAGGTAGACTAAGATGATAAGCGTCTTTACAAATATTTCTAAAAAAATATTTTAATCTACCGTACAATATTATTAATTAAAATCGTTTCACGAAATGCTGCAAAGCTTTCGAAACGTCAGGGAAACCAATTTAAATAATATACGCGATTTAATCCGGTTAAACTTTGTTTTATTATAATGTGTAGTGATCGCGAAAACCTAAGAAGTTATTAAGAATCTCCATGTTTCTGAAAAATTACTCATGTTTCTTAAACAGCAGAAATTGTTGCGATAAACACTACATATTTTTCAGCATGTTGCTATGCTCCCCGATGGTGATGTTCCTGATAGCAGATGTTTATGATTGTGAACATGTACCAGGCCCCTCAGAAAGTATTGCGAAAAAAAGTTTTTATATATGGGAGACTGGCCAGTTATAATGTTTTTCGAAAATATGATTATTTATAAGTAAAAATAAGTAAGTTCCAATTTCAAAATTTCCCTCCACATTTTTTGCGAGTTAATTCAAAGTATTGTGTCTCACTGAAATATGGATCTGCGCCGGGAACATTTTAGAGCTATGATTTTATACGATTTCAAGTGTCGCCTGAAACCGGATGAATCGTACGATAGACTTCAAATGGCATTCATGGATGAAGGCCCTTCCAAGGCAACCGTGTATTGTTGGTATAACGAATTCAAGCGCGGTCGACCAACCTTGGGGGATGACGAAAGAAGCGGTCGCCCTTTGACGGCTGTTACCGAAGAAAACGTGCTAGCAGTGAAAAATTTAATCCAAGACAATAGGCGAATTACATATCAGGAGATTCAACACATATTGAAGATTGGATCGGGAAGCGTTCACGAGATTCTACATAGCCATCTTCGCGTGAGGAGGATAGTATCACGCTGGGTGCCGCACAACCTCACCGATGCTCAGAAGCAGGCCCGGGTGGAATGGTGCCGTGATATGCTTAACAAATTTGAAGCAGGCTCGTCTCGGCGTGTTTACGACATCGTTACAGGTGATGAGTCCTGGATTTATCAATACGACCCAGAAACCAAGCGCCAGTCGACTGTTTGGGTGTTTCAAAATGAGCCAACGCCTACCAAAGTGAAGCGATCTAGAAGCGGGGGTAAGATTTTGATCGCTAGCTTTTTTAATTTGACTGGCCACTTGGTATCAATTCCCTTACGGGATCAAAGAAGCATTAATGCCGAATGGTATACTACCAAATGTTTGCCAGAAGTTTTCTCTGTTATAAGCAACAAGCGACCAAACACAGGGCTCCGCGGGCTACTGCTCCACCACGACAATGCACCTGCGCACACCGCACTCAAAACGAGGGACTTCCTGGACAGCACGCCAGTCAAACTCCTGGGTCACCCTCCTTACAGCCCTGATCTAGCACCGTGTGACTTCTTTTTATTCCCAAAAATAAAAAATCAGCTCAAAGGGATACAATTTTCGTCGCCGGAAGATGCGCTGGCTGCGTTCGAGCAGGCTGTAAACAAGGTGTCTGCGGCGGACTGGAAAAAGTGTTTTGAAAACTGGTTTAGGCGCATGAATCTTTGTATAGAGGCTGGTGGAAAGTACTTTGAAAAGATTTGATAAAAATATATGTACGTATAGAACAATTTTTTTTAGTTTCGCAAAACTTTCTGAGTGTCCCACGTATTACACTTGCTTATAAACATTAAAATAGTATGGAAGGACAAAATTATTTTTAAATTATGATAAACTCACTAAGTGACTCTTTGAGACAGGAGATTTGCAACACCGAAACATTGTTTTTGGTAACTTTGAGGTTCCGTCTGCCGTTTTTTATTCGTCCGAGTAGTAGAATGATTTTTTTATTAAGTCTATCCTAAATATTATAATGACTATGCTTTAATTGTTTTATATGGATTTCACTCTGATCGAGGTATTTTCTTTGATTTTCTATTGCCGATCGTCCCTGATTTGTAGTTATAAAAAAACTGCTGCTATTAACGATTTGCTTGATGAAAAAAATATTCAAAATTGTGGTGTAAGTAAAGCAATTTTTTATGACGTCACTGATTATTTGCACTAGTTCTGGAGTGAGTCCACAGAAATAGATAGAATGGAAAAGTGGGAAGGGCGCGCGTGCCAACACTCTGCACCATAGTACAGGGCATTTCAAAGCCTTTCTCAGTACGCCTCATGACTTGTTTCTGTAAATACTGTAACAAAAACCCGCAAAATGCCTTATTGTGCTGTTCCTAACTGCAGAAACAAAAGCTGTAAAGTACATATGATTAAAATTAATTTAAAAAAATTAATGACGTCAAAATATAAAGCGTAGTTTTTTCGAAAGTTGCCACGCATGAATCGAATGTAAAATTGTGATTACAACCATTTAACTCTATCTATTTATGTGAATCAGACCCATAACACTATGAGCATACAATAACTTATTTTAGAAAAAGTCCGTAAACCAATATGCAACCAAATTATTTTAGTTCTCTGTTTTTATTACCTAACGTTGTACATAAAGTCGGATACTAGTTGAAAACCTCCGTGTCGTACACACGGCTACATATCAAGCTATACATTTCCAGTAAAAGCTGACCTCGCATTGTATAGGCTTTCCGTACAATGCGATCATCTTATACTGGAAATGTACAGCTTGATGTGTTGCCGTGTGTACCATTGCACGGCCCGGTTTGTCACGTTCCAAGTAATCTCGGTTCACGCGAGCACGCCGCGTCGTTGCGCGCTCTTGCTTCGTAGCTTTACGTCTTATACTATTTTATTTCCTTACTATAGGAATACCGATAAACTTTATAGTAACTTGTAGTGCATTTGTATAAAACTTCAAAATATACTCTTATACCTTGTTTCTTGACTGTCCTAGTCTTAACTTGATTGTACAGTACCTATTACTTGTGGGTTGTAAATTACGTGTTGTGGATTTGATAAACTATTTTATTGACCGATTCTGGGTGATATTTTTATAGTTAGGGTAGATATGTATTCTCGAAAGTTAAAGGTACATTTTTTTATACTTAACGGGCTTGCGTTTGACCGCCACCTCACCTGATGTTAAGCGATGGTGCGGTCGACGATGGTTCACGCTTACTCAGCAAAGGTGAGAGGACGGCAGTAAAATATTTCAACCAATCCTCTCAAGTGGCTACACCGGGCATCGTACCGGAATACGACTAAGTCTCTTGGTGGCACGTCTTTGCCCGGTGGGTGGTCGCAAGCCGTCGGCCGTAGCCTACCACCAGTATCGGACCTGATTTGCACCAACCAGGGATCACGTGTAGGGATTCAGAAAAGGGGTACTCTCCTACGGTCGTGGGTGACTCGATCCCCAAAAAGATATAACCCATCCCAGTAGATTTTGTTTAAGTTAAACCAAAAAAAATTAAAGACTGCCTCATTGGTCTAGTGGTTGCAAGCGCCACTGCTGAGCATGGGGTCCTGGGTTCGATTCCCGGGTCGGGTAAAGTGTTATTGGGTTTTTTTCATTAGGAAATTCTCAGTATCAGCCCGGAGTCTGGATTTGTGCCAGGTTAATGGCAATAGGCTCGCCCCCTATTACATGGGACTATAACATAACTGGCGAAATGTGGGTGTACTATTTCACCTCTGCCTACCCCTTCGGGGAAATACAGGCGTGATGTTATGTTATGTAATATGTATTATAAGTATGTATTTACAAAAAAAAGTATATAAGTATTATATCCATTGTCTAGTACCCATAGCACAAGCTCTGCTTAGTTTGGGACTAGATGGTGCTGTGTAAAAATGTCCCAAAGATATTTATTTATATATTTATTTATGTTGTTGTTAAAAAAAATTAACAGCTGAACCGTTTCAAAACACCATCAGTGTCCAAGTGTAAATAGGTTAAGTTCTTTTCTACCGTTCGAAACGTGAAGCTGGGTATAAAAATTCCGTCTACAATGGCGCGGTCCCGGTATGTCACGTCCCGAGTAATCTCGATTCGCGTGAACACGCCGCGTCGCTGTGGGCTATCTTGTATGCGTACATTCCTATGCGGTTTCTTATAGCGCGAATAGAAATGTAGAAATGTTAGTGTGTGCGTTTTGTGTAGTTGTATTGTGTTTAGATGCATATGTTTGACGACGTCTGTGGTCTCGTGGTTCGAGTGTCGGACTGCTGATCATAAGGTCGTCGGTTTGATTCCCACAGGACACAAATATTTGTGTGATGAACATAAGTGTTTGTGTTGGTCTGGGTGTTGCTCATGTATTATAAGTATGTATTTACAAAAGAAATGTTAAATGGTAGCGTTGGTTAAATATAAATTTTATACATATGCAACGTGTTATCTAAATAACTGAAAACCTACTAAGGGGTCATTGTACTCATCAGTATGAACAACTTTTACTATGAGACAAACCCTGATATCACGAGCCCTTAAGAGGTTTCCAGTTATTTCAATTACACCTTCAAGTACCAACTGCAACTATTAAAACTTTAAATTTTGCTCTAACAGTTAGGAAATGCGAATAAGACAATTTTTTAACAAACCACACAATTTCCCTAACAAAATCTTGATACATTAGCATATTGCCGACGAAAAAGCAAACGTGTGACCATTTGAAAATCAGACTTTCAAATCTCATCCCGTCCCACCTGAAGCTGCAAGAATAAATATATTCGCATACTTAATCTTTTAAGTCTTGCAAAGGAAACGAGACCGAATATTTGTGATATTTTGAATAGTTGTTGCAACTGTTTTTTATAACCACCTCATTTTTAATAGTTGTAGAAAAAAAAAAAAAAAGTTTATCTACACTCATATTGTAAAATTAGAATTATGAACTCAAAAGTAATGTCATAATGACAGATTTTATGCACACGCACCTGTAATTAATTTAAACAATTTCATTACGTTACAGTTTGCTGAACAAAATAATGCTATTTTTTTTTCATAATTGTACACTTCAGCCTAACCAAGGAGTTTTAAATGATTTTTTTTTAGCAGCCGTACAGTTATATTGAACTATGTTTACGGGACTTGTTGCGCACAATTAAATCAAAATATAACAAACATTTTGACTAACCTCGACGACCTTTAGCCGTACAGTTTGGAATAAAAAAGTACACATAAAAACTTTTTAACAAAAAATAGAACCGACTTCAAAAACCTTAACTAAAAAGTAAAAAATAATCCTTGTATGTATTTCAAAATCAAAATTTACATAAACCAAAATTTTGAAAGCGGCGCGTGACTGTCCCTTTGCGTCGTGTAAATATGTATAATGTACTGTCGAGCGCTTATCTATAGTAAAGAAGTCGGTTAAAAACAGTTTATGCGAACATACGTGAAAATCACGCGCCGCCTTCAAAATTTTGGTTCATGTAAATTTTGATTTTGATATACATAAAAGGATTATTTTTTACTTTTTAGTTAAGGTTTTTGAAGTCGGTTTTATTTTTTGTTAAAAAGTTTTTATTTCATACTTTTTAGTTGATAATTCACAGAAAAACTAAACTATTAGTAGATCATCTAGGTAGGCGAAGCTAAAATAAACTGATTTATTGTAGCTGGTTAAAAAACTACTCAACCTAAGTCAATAAAATTTATATGGGACCACCGCGCGGGCTTCCTCTACCAAATAAAAAAAAAAATTTATTTAAAACTTTGGATTGTAATGTTGCTTTTAGTTATAATATTTAAGTGCTTACAGGCATTTTTTTTGGATGATAAAACACAGATTGATGCAATCCTGATAAGGATACAAAATTAGTTCCGAATAAAGACAAAAAAATAAATAAATTAAAATAAATAAATAAATAAAGACGTTTTTGCTAGACTGTATTTTGTTTGTGATGACAAGCACTAGAGCGCATGCACGGCGGTCCTTAGAGTTGGTTGCCATAAATAGGAATTTATCGTAATTTTTTACATTATTATTGTGTTTTTGATAGTCTAAAGTTTTATTCGGAGCAAAAATGTCTGACAATAGCAATGATACTGAGGAAAATTTGACTCCACCTGACATTCTGGAAGCAGCAACGAAAATAAAACACAACCAATCTTACCAGAAAAATCATGAAAAACTTACGACAATGTTATTACCAAGATATAACTTCGGTATTTTATTTAAAATAGATATTTCATGAGTTTATATAAAGTAGTGTATGAAACTGCACTTAACTAGGTATTAAAACACTCGTGTGACACTATTTAAATCTCGCCTGCGGTTTGGTTTTTAAACTCACACTCGAGTTTTAATAACCCCTGTTATGCAACAGTTTAATGAACTACTATTATTGTCCCAGTTAACGGTGCGCAACATTTAATTATCAGTGCACGTCGCAATAAAAACTTTTAAAAATATCACGTTCCAAAAACCTTCAGGTTATCAAACGCATCTAAAGTAAAACTTCAAACTCTTCTAACCCAGTAAGCTCTTTTTATGAAATATTCCCCCGCAGTTCCGGGCTTACATTGTCACGTACTTAGCTCAAACGTAGCGTAAAATATTATCTTGCTGACTGGGACACTGTCAGTACTAAGCTTGGTTCGTAGTTTGAAAGTAAATACATATAATATGCTTATGTGTACAGTTCAAAGTTTAGTACTTATGGTGGGCTACGTATGGCCATTTTCACAATTCTAGCCATTTAGTCTGTGTTTCGTCACACTTGGGACACTCAATGCAATATAAATGCTAGCACAACCTACATACACAAGATTACGTCTCTATACGAACGCACACATACGTGTCGATTAGGGATGTCCGTCGCTCGTAATACCGACTGAGTTCCAAGCGATTTTAAGTAGGTAGTTCTCAGAGATGGCGTGCTTGTATAGTGACTGGCGATTGACATCCATTGCAATATTGCAATCGAATTGCCGTCAAACTGCGGGCGCGTGCGGGGCGCGGGCGAGAAATCTTATATTGGCGGGGGGCGGTGAGTAGCCGTTCTGTACGTTAGTACTATTAGATATTCTGTGGTGTGGTGTTCACTTTGGTAAGAACAATTGAAGGGCTAAGTGGACAAAGGTTGACAACATTAAAAATATGACTTTTTAGCATGAACAAAGTTTTTAACTGACGATTTAAACTGATACAAACGCTCATTATTCGTTTAGAAAAATTTGCTAGTTAACACCTTTGTTAAACCCTTCAATTAGTACTGGTTATTATCCTTCTTCCTTCTAATATTATAAATGCGAAAGAATGCATGTTTATTTGTTTGTTTGCCGGAAACGTCAGAATACTATTGGTTCAACTTTTTTGTAACAACTGTATCATATTCTAACAAATACATTATCTAACTATCTATTCGATTCCCGCTGAAACGTTATTCGTGCATCCCTCGAGAACTGTTTATCTTTCTAGGGATAAAGAGTAGCCTATATGTTAAACCCGGTATTGGTCTACCTGTATGCCAAATTTCATCTAAATCCATTCAACCGTTTCAACACACACCCGGATTCATATATAAGTTATTTTTATCCCGGGAAAATAAACAGTTCCCGAGGGATGTGCGATCAGACTTTCTGTGACAAGACAAATTATAGATATGTAGACGAAGCCACGGGTAGTCTAGTTTACAGAAATAGATAGAATGGAAAAGTGGGCAGGGCGCGCGTGCCAACAGTTTGCACCATAGTGCAGGGCATTTCAAAGTCTTTCTCAGTACGCCTTATTGCTTGTTTCTATAAATACTGTAACAAAAACCCGCAAAAATGCCTTATTGTGCTGTTTCTAATGGCAGAAACAAAAGCTGTAAAGTACATTTGATTAAAGTCAATTTTTAGGGTTCCGTACCCGAAGGGTGCCAAACGGGACCCTATTACTCTCGCTACGCTGTCCGTCCGTTCGTCCGTCCGTCCGTCCGTCCGTCCGTCCGTCCGTCCGTCCGTCCGTCCGTCCGTCCGTCCGTCCGTCCGTCCGTCTATCTGTCATAGGGCTGTATCTTTGTAACGGTAATAGATAACCAGTTGAAATTTTCACAGAATATGTGTTGCTATGAGTTGTATGTACGCGTCGAATTGTGATCCTCCTCCTTTTTTTTCGTCGGTTAAAAAAAGAGTTTCCAATAGCCACCAGTCATACCCCATAAGTTATTGTTACACAGACACACTGTTGATAGACAGGCACATATCCCGCAACGGAAACCCCAAAAAGCATACCACTAAATTCCCCTAAACCTGGACTATACGTATGACCATATATCACTTACAATGGACAGCAGTTTATCAAACAGTGGATCGTCGAATAAAGTACAGATAACGGCACGAGTCGTGAGCACAAACTTCACCTGCGCAGAAGTTCATTTATAGATCTGTTTGGTGGAATGACAGGAGCGCGGGGTGCCAACGCCGAACATTGCATTTACGCGATTGGTCGACAGTCGATGCTCGTCGTCTATTGGACAAATAGGTGTCATTCGGCTACCGTACACTTTCGGTTCAACTTTATTGACTCACATTTTCGAATTTAAAATAGTTTATTTTTCTTTTGTTGTAATTAATTTATATTTTGGTTTTTGAGTGTTTAATGTTTTGAATTAAAAATGTTTTTTTTTTGTCTTCTTCATCTTCCTTTATTTATTACAAGATTGTATTTAACTTGCGATGTATGTACGTATGTAAATATATTTGTTAGAGTGGAATCTTGCAACTCAATTTTGATGCAGATATCTTCAACCTATTGAGCTGAAATTTTGTACAATATGGGTATCAAATGAAAGGACTTGCTGAGAATACGAATGCGAGTTAAAAAACCTGTCCATAATAATAATAACTAAATAGTAAAAAATAAATTAAAAGTCAAAATGATTTCTCTTTATTTATCTGTGCGTAAAAACAAGGTCCCAAAATCATAATATGGGTGAAATTCGAGAAAGTTTGTATTTTCTATAACTACCCATAATCCTTATAAAACGCTAACGGTGAAATTTAGGGAACAAAGATACTAAATAATTTTGGTCGAAAGTGTACATGCGCGAACTTGCCCCCACTACTGTCCATCTGTGCTCACGACTCATCTGCCGTGTCAGGCCTATCTGTTGTATCTCACGAAACCTAGTTTTGAGATATCACCGTTTAAAGTTTTTTACAGATAATTGCGATTATCTCAAATGTTTCAAAACTTTCGGGAAATATTTTTACACAATCGGTCGTATAAGCGTCTGAGAAAAACCGGGAAATATATAGATTTTTGAAAACGTTGAAATTTTCAGAGTTATTAGCTATAACAGAGATAGGTGTGACAAGCTCTCTATACATTGGTTGCTACGCGGTGCTCTGTATCTTAAGATACGTGACTTAGCCGCAACAAGTGTAATATGGATTGTTTTGGTAAACACCAGCATCTTTACCTAAAGTTAGTCTGACTGATTATTTAGTACTAAATTAAATGAGTTTATAAAGAAATAAAAATCCAGTACTCATCTAAACGAATGAATAAATGACTTATGACTTATCTAGTACCTACTCAAATTTAAAAATGCATTAAAATATCCTTTTTCAGTAAGTCAAAAAGTAAAACGAAAGATCAGACTTTTTCTAAACAAAATTCGATAACATTTGAAAACAAATAAACTTAATTAACTTCATGACTAACATAAAAATTGTAATGAGAACTTAATATTATTAAATTATTTTAGATATCTACAAAAAAAATATCCTAGATATGTAAGAACTCATCTAACAGCCAAAATTAATATCCAATCTATCCACGATTTACCCTACTAGAGATAGGAATTTGACAGAAGCGCCATACAAAATATGACAAATTTCTATCTCTAGTAGGGTACATCCTGGATAGATTGGATATTAATTTTGGCCGTAGATCTACATCTGCATCTAAGTCTGCTTTCTTTCTTGTACTTACACTCCTTCGCCTTACTTCCCGGGGTACTTATTTTCTAAGTCCAACACACTTTTGCGATACACATGCAAATCTTTGAATTATTTTTCATCGCATGATTTCTTAACGACTATGTAAGTTGAGCATCTTCAAAATTCAAAAAAATTGTAATGCCTAAATACGTGGATTGAAAAGTTTGCGGTCTTATATAAAAATAATAATGCTATCGAAATACTTTTGATTTCATTATAATCATTAACTCTTCAGATGATTTTATGCAAAATTTCTTTGTTGTATTACTTTTGCTTCCAGACTTAGAAGGATTTAATCAGAGCCAGGTGATAAATTTCTTGCATTCGAAAAAAAATATCTCAACAATGCGCTGTCAGTCCGTGTCCGTTTTCAATTTTGACCAAAATAGCTCAAAAATACATAGTGAAGGAATAAGGAGAATCTATCACGTCCGATACTGTAGTTAAAAATCAGTTAGCTGAATTAAATCCCGGTAGACAGAGTGTTGAATATGTCCTCTACTGTAAACAGCCATCACTTTCCACTATAGCACAAAACACCGAAAAGATATTGGATCTGATAGTAGGAAATCGATAGGGAAATATTAAAGAGATAGCTTAGATAATAGATGTTTTAAAAAAGAAGCAATATTTGTCGTAAATTCTGATTTCCCAGGGTATCTAAGAGAAAGGTACCGATGCCCTATTGAGTCGAACAAAAACTCAACCGGCTAAGCACTTCATGTAAAGGAGGCCGACATGTAAGAAATTTTAGGCAAATAAGTTGTTATAGCTAGGGTCTAACTAAGACAACAAAATAATAAGACCAAAAAATACTTAAAAGAACAGTATAGACCAGAACTACTAGCCTCGAAGCAACTTAAGGTGATTATTTGGAAAATAAGGTAAATGTGTCAGTTTTTTAGATCATTCAAGTAATTACTTAAGTCGATTGTCGATTAAAAGGTATCTTCATAAACTGCATTTATAACTGAACTTTTTTATACAAATTTTGTAGTTATTAAATAAACGTTAAACAGTAAAAACTACCAACGAAGTTTATAAAAACTGGTTTTATCTAAGCACAATTCGCGCGTTCTGAAGTTATATGAAACTCTGAAACCATGACTGAAATCCATAATTTAATGCTTTTCATTGCCTTGTTTAGGACCTATTTACTTTAATTTCTTGTGTAATAAAATAATAATTGACTAACACACATTTTTATAAAATAACCAGTGGAAACTCAATCACAGACAGTGCGTATTTAGAAGGCTTTTGGAAATAATTTTTAAGAGGAATGGACACTCTTCAAAAACCTGATAAATGAGGTGCATCGAGCTGATATACTAACCAACAAAAATAGCTTTATGAACATTACTCCTGCATATTTGGCCGCGATTTTTTAATCCACTTATTGATTTCGGAAAGGTAGGTACTTATTTATTCTTCAGGTGATCCATAAATACTATCATGTTGCCGTGGGCTATTACATTTAGAACCATATTTGTTCGTAAAGCTCTCATAATATCCACATAATCATTAGTTAATACGCGCACTACAGTCACGGCTAAATATTGTATCTAGTAGTTAGCAGAGTTAGGATTTGCTCGATGCGTTCGCAACTTATCACGCGTAATTGATGTAACTTAAGATACAGCATTTTACCATAACTAACTATGGCAAAATCATAGTTACAAGAGTTAGGTGATAGGCAATTATGACTAATTGGTAATAGTTAATTAAAATATTATTTTACTGGGTGATAGAGGATCAAGAAATAATACGATTTAGACCTGTTACGCGTAACTCGTGTATCTTAAGATAACAGACCTGCGAGTGACACGGCAGTCATGCCGGCTACTATACGTTTCACACTTAACAGAGTGCGTCGGTGCGTTTGGAAGTAATGCGGGTAGGACACGGTTTTAAAATGAGTTTGTCAGAGTGGCCTCTTTTTTGTAATGAGTCAGTACAATGTCCCACTTCAAATGAGGCGAGGCGTTATGAACCTTAACGGTTCACGGTACATGCGAGTTGCTTACAATTGTATGACTTTATTATAATGTACTGAACTTAACTTTGGATTATAAAAACGAATACTAATGAATGAAGACAATCATTTTGAAACGTGTTTACAGTCCGGAATAACGTCTAAAAACTACAAAGAAATTGCCTTTGTCAGTCCCTGTTTTATTACTCTATGAATGAGTCTGAATACGCTTTATTTCATTTAAAATTACTACATAGGTATGTATAACTTCCAAAAATCTGTGGTGTCCGCTACATGTAAACATCTGTCCCACTCAATCGTCGCTTCAGTGCTTGAATGTCCAATCGACCACTAAACGAATTTAACCGGAGACGTTTTTTTTAGTTTATTATTGACTAGCTGTACCCGTGGCTTTGCTCACGTTATCATAAGATTAACTTTCAAATAAGTCAAATTTCAAAGATAATTCACAAATGATAGCAATAATTAATTTATTGCCATTATTTTTTTGTTAAAGCGCTGGGCGCAAAGTCAAAGACTAAAACGTAAACCGAGATTCTAGGCCACAAAAACATTTTTAGCATAATTTACAAAAATAATACAGAATGATGTGAATGTATACAATAAAACGCCTTTTTACAAAACCTTCAGCAGCCAAAATGTACAGAGTGTCAGGGCTGGTGACGCGAGAGCAAGCGACGTACAGTTGTGCATATGAGAAGCAGCTGGTCCTGAGGTCGACAGCCGCAGCCTTCAGTGTCTGCCCCTGCTACTTATTTATGGTCATCGTGAAGCACAGACTCACAGGAAACTGTATGCGCTTGAATTGGAAAGAGTAATTGTGGGGAATCAGTGGTATACGTGGAATAAACACCATCTCGCCAGCGGCACACCCAGTGAGAATCTCTGCCTCTATAATGTGCCTCTGCAAGGATATGACTTTGAGTCGGGTCCCATTACACAGCTTAGGCGGTGTTAAGTTCCACAAAAGTACAGCGGACCCCGACTTTAAGTTTGATAAGATGGGCAGAAAGTCCACTTGCAGAGAGAGAGTTAAGGAATACTACTGGATAGTGAGTAGCGTCATCTAGATCTATAACGGTGTTTATAGAAGTATAAACCACTTCATTCCCTTAAATTTCTGAGAGAATGCTATCGTTAATGGCAGTGGCTTGGTCATTTTTTGGTGTTAAAATGGCCCTCTCACACCACCAAGAATTCTGCTGGTGCGAGATTTGGCTGATGTCCCCATAAACAGAACGAATTAGGTCCTCTACCGTAGGGACCACTCTACAAAGCGTTTCCGGTAGGTCCACCTGGCCACTCTCCTCTGGATAAGTTCCTACTCCAATGTTTAAAAGGACTTCAGCGAATTCTTGAGCATGTGAATTCCCGCCAAGCCGTGCTCTCATGTTGACCGTCAAGCACAATCTGTGAACTTGCGGCCAGAGAGTAGAGCGTTTTAACGAAGCATTCACCTCATCAGCCCTAGTACCTCGCGTCACCACAGGCAGCGTCTGCCGAAAATCGCCGCTAAAGAGAACTGTTACCCCACCCATGATGTTGTGGTTCCTGCGGATATCTTGCAGGGTTCGGTCAACAGCCTCCACTGCCTTTCTGTTCGCCAATTTGCATTCATCCCATACAATAAGAGAGCAGTCTCGTAGAACAGCGGGCTTGTCACTGTTTCGTGAAACGTCTCATTGCTCTCTAAGTCTATGGGAATCTTAAACATTGTGTGCGCAGTTTTGCCACCAGGGAGCAGTGTTGCGGCGATTCTGGAAGACGCTACTGCGAGGGCTATTTTTCCTTGCCTTCTGACCTCTGCAAGGATGCCTGAAGTAAGAAAGGTTTTGCCTGTTCCTCCAGGAGCATACAAAAAGAACATTTTCCCTTGGCAGAGTTCAATGCTCTGCAGGATAATTTCGAATAGCTGTCTTTGCTCTGAGATGAATGATGAACAATGACAGACATTGCGCCCGTACTGTAGTCAGTTTCGGCGGCGTATTCACGATTAACGCGTGGTTTGGTTGTGGGGTCGGTAAACCGTACTCAATCAATGAATTACAGCCGATCGAAACGACCATGTCTTGATGTGAAAAAAAAACAGCTATTCAAAATGCGTTCAGCATATCAACATAGGTCCGTAAGAATCGCCAATTGGTGAGGTGTAAAATGTAACTACGAATTGTGATAATGTAAAATATCACACAATTCGTAGGTACTAAGTATTTCAAGACAATTAAAGAAGCAAATAGAAAGACAAAAAAAAGTAACGCCCGTTTCTCTACCCATAACATCACATTTTGTGAACGAAACCATAGCGCGATCTAATTCGACGTTAACGCCATCTGGTTAGGAAAGAAGGAGTATTTTAAATTAAGTTAATTATTTACAAAACTAAGTAAGCGGGAGACGTCGTCGTAAATTGGTTATATTATCCATAGGTTAAGGATAACAATACAAATAAAATTTCACGCTTTTTTGGGTTAGGGGACTCAGCAGCTAGTAAAATAAGTGGTTCAATGGCACTTTTTGCCCCGATTTCAAAAATTTTTTCACTGTTAAATAGGTAAAGCACTTTTTAGCAGACAATACTTTACTAAATTACTGTTAGAAAACTACTGTTTGTGGTAGAAAGTAAAATAAATAATAATAAATACGGAAGCAGAAAATAATCAACACAATGCACTATTGCTCACCCCTCATACTAAATAGCGTGATCATTAATTGTTTTATAACTTAATAATCCGCTCTTTAGCGGACGTTGTTGCTAAATAACTTAATTTGTTGAAGAATGTTGAAGATGTTTTTTTTTTAAATAACAAAATACAAAAAATATAGTAAAAACTAAGATTGGGGCTGAGATTCGATCTTAGAACAACACAATCGTGATCCACACGCCAAGCCACCAGGATGAGTAATTTTACGCGAAACTACGAAATAAGCATTTTCATTGTTAATATCTGTCGTTTAGCTCCCTTTATATATAGCGTGAAGGTTATTTTTTTTAATATTAATTTTGACGTTCTGATAAAGAATTATTTTAGTCTTTTTTAGTCTATAAATTATAACATTTCAATATATTAACTGTAAAACATAACTTTGTAGACATTTTGTTACTCTACTCACCTCCCATGTACAAAAGCGTGATGATTTGTAGCCTATAACCTGACCCGGTCTGTAACCGACATTTTTGCCAAATTTCAACTAATTCTGTTCAGTAGTATTGGCGTCATGCTCAAACATACAAACAGATAAACAGACAAACAGACAAACAGACAAACAGACAAACAGATAAACAGACAAACAGACAAACAGACAGAAATTCTAAAAATTATAGTTTTGGCATCAGTATCGTTCCTAGTATGCGCAGCAGTGATTTTTTTCAAAAAATATTCAATGTACAGTTTTTTCATCTCTACGATTTTATTATATGTATAGATTTAAGAGAAATATTTTAAAAACTTTGATGATTTAAGAATAATGTATAGCATATATTACATTATTCTTAAATCTTAAAAGTTTAAAAAATATTTCTCTTAAATCAATAATAAACTAAAAAAACGTCTCCGGTAAAATTTGTTCAATGGTCGATTGGACATTCAAGCACTGAGGCGACGCAATGTAGTATGGTAGTGAAATTAAGTCGCAACCGTCGACTGGTGGATAGAACGCAACGCTTTTCTCTTTCGCTCTTACCAACTCACTCACCTTTCGTAGAGAACAGAAGCGCAGCGCGAAAAAAATATTGGAATGGTAAATTTTATAAGGTTGAGCCATCATTACAATTTTCTGTCATGTTCGGGACAAATGTACTGCCTTTTGTAACTCCTACTCAACACTATTTGGAAGCGAATTTTGTAATGCAATAGATAGATAGATAGATAGAGTATACTTTATTGTTTGCACACCATAAAAATAAAAACAAAGTTATAACAAACATGAGCAAAGTACTAACAATTGGCGGTCTTATCGCTTAAAGCAATTTCTTCCAAACAACCATTGGATGGACTTGAAATGTACATGAAAATATAACAGGTAGTTGGCGGTGTACTATAGAGAAAATAATATAAAAAACAACTAAAATAAAGACAAAAAAGGAAAAATAAAGGAAATTGAAATTACAAATTCACAATTTAAGTTCACATTTGCTTGTGATAAATACCTGTATTAGGAGTACTTGAGGCTGCGCTCGACTGTAGATGCCTGCGCTCGGCTGCCGTCACCTGTGGTCAGCTTCCGTCGCCTGCGATCGGATGCCGTCGCCTTTGCTCAGCTGCCGTCACTTGAGTATTGGCTGCAGTCGTCTCCGCTCCCATTTCAACATTAAAAAACAAAGAATCGTTACGTCAGCATAACATGAATAGAATGGAATGCCCTAAGACAGACAAATCTAAACATGCATACAAAAGCAGCCCATTATATTTCCGCTGTTGGGCATAGGCCTCGTAGCGAAGCAACGACTGTGCGGATTTTATAATCTGCAAGGTTAAGCTGCACTTGCCGCGGTCAGTCTGTGGATGGGTGACCGTTTCGTTACACATCGAGACCCCTCCGTGCCTCGGAGAGCACGTTAAGCTGTCGGTCCCGGTTGTCATACGAATATCTATGGCAGTCGTTACGGGTAGTCAGAAGCCTGAAAGTCTGACAACTGGTCTAACCTCCGAATGTCAGTATTACCCAGTAACTGGGTTGCGGGGGTCTGATTCAGTCGCTCCGTTTAAAATTCTGATGTTCAGCCGCATCTGGCTAGAATGGAAGCCGACCGCAATATAATTGGGAAAAAGGCTCGGAGGATGATGATGGGCATAGGCCTCTTCTCAGAATGAGACGTGTCCTAGCCTTCGTCTAGTATAGTTTGGCGGACTGCACATACCATCGAAAACTGAATGCAGCTCTCAGACTTGTGAAGGGTTTGTCACTACGCCGATAATCAAATTCTGATTCGTAGATGAATTTGTATGAAGTCAAGAGTTGTGGGCCGAGTTTGTACTCACAAACTACTGCATGGAAATATTTAAAAAAAAAATATTTTAAAATAAAAAAGTATTTACATCTAGGTATGATCGCAGCTGCGCATGGCTGTCGTCGCCTGCGCTTAAGGGTAATGTAACAGCCAAGTGGCGCCTCCATCAGTAAAAAATATGTATTATTATTATGTAAAATTCGTTGTTAACAATTGAAGTAGGTATAGGTACTGTAGTTTAATCAGAAATTATTAACTCTGTAAATTAAAGTCGCTGTAGATATAGATAGAAAAACCGGCCAAGTGTGAGTCGGACTCACGCAGTAAGGGTTCCGTACCACCCATCGACCTGATACTCCATAGAAACTGATTTAATTTAGTGAGTTTATCAAAAGACATCAACGACGTACGCGAAACGTGAATTTTTGCATCTCATTCTTACGTAGGTACCACCACATTTGTCTGTTTGTCCTTTTTAGGGTTCCGTACCCGAAAGGTGCCAAACGGGACCCTATTACTCTCGCTACGCGGTCCGTCCGTCCGTCCGTCCATCCATCCGTCCGTCCGTCTGTCTGTCACAGGGCTGTATCTTTTGAATGGTAATAGGTAACCGGTTGAAATTTTGTCAGAATATGTGTGGCTATGAGGTGTATCACAACAAATACTAAAAACAAAAAAAAGTCTAAAACCAAAGGGGGTCCCCATACAAGAAACCTCAAAAAACTGCCTTTTTTTAACGTTTTTGTTCCTGCTCTATCTTCAAAACGGTAATATATACCAGTGTCAAACTTGGTCAGATTATAGTGCACATTATTTTGTTTAGCATCAAATACTAAAAATAAGAAAAACATAGACAAATGTGGTGGTACCTGCGTAAGAAAGACATACAATAATTCATATTTCGCGCACTGATCGTTGATGTCTTTTGATAAACTCTCGTAAATTAAATCAGTTTCTATTGGGTATCAGGTCGATGGGTGGTACGGAACCCTTACTGCGTGAGTCTGACTCGCACTTGGCCGGTTTTTATTTTAGTATTTGCTGCTAAACTACATAGTATGCACTATAATCAGACTAAGTTTGACGTTCGTATGTATTACCGTTTTGAAGATAGAGCAGGAACAAGAACTATGAAAAATATGCATGTTTTTCGAGGCTTCTTGTATGGGGACCCCTTTGGTTTTAGACTTTTTTTGTTTTTAGTATTGGTCGTGATACCCCTCATAGTAACACATATTCTCTGAAAATTTCAACTAGTTATCTATTGCTGTTACAAAGATACAGCCCTGTGGACAGATGGACAGCGTAGAGAGAGTAATAGGGTCCCGTTAGCACCCTTTGGGTACGGAACCCTAAAAAGTGACAAAAGTGGCCGTTTTCCGCACTTTTTCTTTCTACAACTACAGCGATCACTTTCTGATTAAACTACAGTACCTGTGCTTCAAACGTTAAAAACAATGATATTACTTTTTAGAATATCATCGGTTAAAAACGAATTTTCGATGAATGATGTGTTCAGCGAGTAATAATTTTTTTACTGATGGTGACGCCACTTGGCATACATTTTTATGCTATAATATAGCATACATCATTCGTTAGAAATCACAGTCCGCTTTCGGGGTTCAGCGCGGTGCTCGAAACGCTACGAGTATATGCGCGTTATTATATTCATTATCAGCAATGTGCGAGTGCGAGCACGAGCGCATGGATGAACCACAGTCTGCGTTGTAGCTCCTTGACTTGCCATATAGCAGGCTGCGTTAGTGTAATGTTTATGTAATGTAAGCCGCCTGTTATTGCCACCGAGTCTCGAATTGCAACGTGCGTTAGAAAATAGACCTTATTACAATGCATTTATATTCTATACTTGATCGTATGGCACAACCTAGCAACAAAAAAACTACATCTCGACTCAATCTCGTAAATAAGACGACGAAAAAGTTTATAGCAGATAGCAGGAAGCAGTGTTAAGTAAATAATAGTATGCGCCTGCTTTTTGTATATAATAGGTTGAGTTATCTGCTACCTAATATAACGAACATCCTTAGTAGTAGTAGAGCTCCTTTGTGAAAGACCTCGTCCGGGGAAGTACTACCACCGTGCCTACTTCTCCGCCAAATAGTGATGCTTGCATTGCTGTGTTTCGGTCTGAAGGGTACGGGTGCCGGTGAAATTACAATCACATGAGACTTTCCATCTTCATGTCTCAGTTTGGCGAACCGACTTGCAGTACCATTTAGGCAACAGCCTAGGTGGTATTGAAGTTGTTATGGGCAAAGGTAACCGCTTAACATCAGGTGGGCCTTTAGCTCGTTTCGCCATCCTATACTATAAAAAAAAAAATATAACACGACACACCTAAATAGTTTGGACTGCTCTTAAACGGACAAAAAAGATGCATTCAAAAACGCGCGCAATTAACATCATTCTACGCCAACCTTTATCTAAAAATGCAGTGGCTGTATATAAATTCATAAAAGAAGTTTTTTTAAGAAGGTCCGAGGATATATGTTGATATTATTTATTGTACATAGTATAGTTTTGTATATTTTTTAATGTAACAATAATATGAGGTACCTATGAGGCTGGCATAGTCACCGCGGTGTACTAAAGCCTCAAAAAAAAAAAGAATAAAAAAAAAAAAAAAAAAAAAACGCGCGCATCCTCTTCACTGTGCTTCCATAAGCGCCGATGCACGCCGCTCTGTCAGGTGTGAGTCGTACTTAAATCAGCCGGTGATTGCTCTGTGATATGAAAAATTCAACCAATTTGGTCGGATGAGGTATTAATTGGATGGTTAAGTGGTTCAGCTGGATCGGTCTACTGTGCTCGGTAATGAGATTTTGTGTGTACTTACCTGATAATTATTTAATTGAGCTGTGAGGTGGATTGACGGGTACTTTTGTTGGTCAACGGAGAATTGTGAACACACAACACAAATAAACTATAAAAATACTGCTAAACACAAATGAGTTTTTTTTTTTTAAATATCTTAGGGACATTTTACACATCATCATCTAGTCCCAAACTAAGCAGAGCTTGTACTATGGGTACTAGACAATGGATATAATACTTAGATACTTTTTTTTTGTACATACATACTTATAATACATAAGAAACACCCAGACCAACATAAACACTCATGTTCATCACACAAATATTTGTGTCCTGTGGGAATCGAACCCACGACCTCGTGATCAGTAGTCCGACACTCGAACCACTAGACCACAGCCGTCGTCAATTGGAATAACACTGACGTTTGAAAGTCTGCATTTTCACCGACATTTGTATCGGTGTCCGATGAATTAATATTATTTGTTATACATTTAAAGAAGGTCTTCCAAAAAGATTAGCATATCTACCATAAAAAATCACGTAAGAAACAAAATAAGAAATACATATTAACACTAAGTTAGAACTCACTTAATTAGCAGTCACTACATTATAGGTCTTAATAAACAACCGCTTTTAGTACACCTACCTACATGGACCTACCATTTTTATAACGCTCGCCCGATTAATTTGAACGAAACTTTTTTACTCACTACCCTACACTAAATTACTACACTAATCGATAGCAATTGGTTAATCTACATCTACACTAATATTATAAAGAGGAAATATTTGTATTTTTATGTGTATGTTTGTAATGAATAAACTCGAAAATCACAGTGCCGATTTAAAAAAAAAACACTATTAGAAAGCTACATTCACCCTGAGTAACAGGCTATATTTTTATGTTCACCCGTGCGAAGCCGGTTACTGGCTGACTTTATTCTTCAATAAGTTGTTGTATGAAGAAACGATCCCACAAGAATGGTGTAATAGTACGCTAGTGCCCATCTTCAAAAATAAGGGTGATGTACAAGACTGCAACAACTATCGAGGAATAAAGCTCATGTCACACAGTATGAAAGTATGGGAGAAGGTGATAGAGAAAAGATTGCGAGAGGAGAGTGAGATCACCCAAAACCAGATGGGTTTTATGCCAGGTCGTGGGACAACGGATGCCATATTTGCACTCCGCCAAATATGCGAAAAGTATAGACGTGCGCATAAGAACTTGCACATGGTGTTCGTTGACCTAGAGAAGGCGTACGACAGAGTACCCCGCGAGGTCTTGTGGTGGGCGCTGAAAGAGAAAGGTGTGCCTGCAAAGTATGTGGAGTTAATTCGTGCTATGTACAGCCAATCTAGTACCCACGTTCGGTCGGCCGCTGGCAACACCGACGAGTTCAGTGTGGCTGTAGGCTTGCACCAAGGGTCGGCTCTAAGTCCTTACCTCTTCTTGCTGATAATGGATGCTTTGACATCAGAAATCCAGGAAGAGGCACCCTGGTGCATGCTGTTTGCTGACGACATTGTCCTTGTTGGTGAAGATGGACTTGAGGTCCAGAGTAGATTGGCAAAATGGCAACAAAATCTGGAGAACGTTGGCTTGAAAATCAGCAGAACTAAAACGGAATACATGTTCTGCGATTTCGGCGGTCTTTCCGGTTTTGTTGCTATTGCGCTAGATGGCGTGCCCTTGCCAGTCTGCTCCGACTTTCGGTACCTCGGTTCACTTGTGCAAAGCGATGGCGAAATTGACCGGACAGTCAAGCACCGAATTAACACAGGATGGTTGAAATGGCGGCAGGTCACGGGAACTACATGTGACTCCCGAATTCCTCTTAAACTGAAGGGGAAAAGCTATAAGACCATGATAAGACCTGCTGTCCTGTATGGATCGGAATGTTGGGCTACGAAAGGAATTAATGAAAGGCAAGTGCATGCAGCTGAGATGAGAATGTTAAGAGGAATGTGTGGTGTAACGAGAATGGATAGGATAAGGAATGAATATGTAAGAGGGAGTCTGAAAGTAGCGCCAGTGACAGAGAAGTTAAGTAGCAACAGACTATCATGGTATGGACATGTGATGAGGAGGAATGGGGAGCATGTTACGAGGAAAGTTTTAAGTATGAATGTTGATGGCTATAAGAAAAGAGGGAGACCGAAGAAAATATGGATGGATTGTGTGAAAGATGATATGAATAGAAAGAAAGTAAACACAGAGATGACGGCTGATAGAGATGTATGGAAGAAAAAAACATGCTGCGCCGACCCCAAATAAATTGGGATAAGGGCAGGAGGATGATGACCCGTGGAAGCCGGGTCGGGCCGCTAGTAAAATATAATTGTATCTACACTAATATTATAAAGAGGAAAGATTTGTATTTTTGTAATGAATAAACTCAAAAACTAATGTGCCGATTTAAAAAAAAAAATCACCATTATAAAGCTACATTCACCCTGAGTAACATAGGCTATATTTTCATGTCCACCCGTGAGAAGCTGGGACGGTCCGCTAGTAAAATTTAATTGTATTTTCTCTGTAAGTGATTAATGTAATATTTGAGAAAATAAATGTCTATAACCGTAAGTCCCCCCGCAGAATATAGTAGTTGTATCTGGAAAAAAAATAAAGTTTTATTTTCTACACGTACTACTAGGGATGCCTAGATTGCCCAGGAGTGGGACAGGATAGGCTGTCAAGACCTGTGATGGTGGCACGTAGAGTTCTGCGCGCGCTTGTCAAGAGGAGGGTGCGGCCGATGTTGGTGCCGCACGGGGAGAAGAGGTTCGCCTACTAGTGGCGGGCCGACACCTACCGGGGATAGTCGGGTGAATACGGGAGCTTTTCCCACGCCCCCAGCCAAGGGTCGGTAGAGGAACACCGTGGTGGTTTTTAGTCTGTTAGAGTCCGACACTGGCTCTGCTTTCCCCGGGCGGAGTGCGTCCATGAGTATTTTTCCCACGAAAAGTGACCTGTCTACTTGTGACCACGTTTTTCGGTCACTGCTCGTGACCACGGCCAATGCAACTTGGCCGAAACGTCGAGGTTAGTCAAAATCTTTGTTATGTTTTGATTTTATTATGCGCGACAAGTCCCTTATTTAGTTCATAACATAAACAACATAATCAGCCCACTGCTGGGCACGGGCCTCTTCTCAGTATGAAAAGGTCAAGGCCTTAGTCCACCACGCTGGCCTAGTGCGGGTTGGTGGATTACACACACCATCGAGAACTGTATGGAGCACTCTCTGGTGTGCAGGTTTCCTCACGATGTTTTCCTTCACCGTTAAAGCAAGTGATAATCAAATTCTGAGCCATACATACATGCATAGTTCAATATAATAATAATTATTATTATTTTCTATAGTTTCTTCATCAGCTCTTTAACATTAACAATGAGAATCGATGGAAAATAAGTATCATTTCTGTGTACGGATATCTGTTTCAATATATTTTCCTCCGAAAACCTGTCAAGTACCCCGACCTTCGCAGCATGCCCTTTTTCCTCAATTTCAAACATTATTGGGTGCCATTATTCAATTTGATCTGTAAGCATTTTTTTCGTACATGTAAACATTTATTTCTTTAACGACAACAACCCGTATGTTATGGTGTCGACTGAAGAAGAAAGAAAGAAATAAAATTATGATTTGTTTATAAAATATTTTTAAATGAAAGAGTAATAAGGATTACGTTTATGTAAACAAATTAAATAGAAAAACAAATAAACACCATCGCTACAATCCTTTCTCATAAAATATGGCCAAGTTCAAGTCGGATTGGCGCAGTAAGGGTTTCGTAACACCCTCGACTTGATACACCGTAGAAACAGATTTAATTCATGAGATGTCTTGAAATACATCAACGTTCAGTGATGCACTGTTGGTGAAGTACGAATATTTGCATCTCTTTCTTACGCAAGTAGCAGCACATGTCTATATTAACTCTTTGTTAGGGTTCCGAAGTCCTACAAGGAACCCTTATAGTTTCGTCATGTCCGTCCGTCTGTCCGTCTGTCCGTCTGTCCGTCTGTCCGTCTGTCCGTCTGTCCGTCTGTCCTAATCCTTTACAGCTTAATAACTTCTACAGTTATAAACATAAGTAAATAAAATTTTGTGAAAAAATAGTCTACATATAGATCTCAATTTTAAAAGAAAAAAAAAATCGTTTTTCCGTATTTTAGGGGTGGCGTCCATACATGTGAAATGGGGAAAAAATTTTTTTTTTCGCTGCACCCCCTCGTGTGGGGTATCATTGAATAGGTCTACTAAAATGAAGGTAATGTTTGATACACCACTTTCTTATCAGGTGTACCATCTGCGAAATATAGCCCGCCAAAGTGGCTTGCAATGTGTCCCCCCCCCCTGCCATTTCTAAACTATGCAATATAGAAACTTATAATCTTCCACATTGATAGACCTTTGTGAAAACTGTCTTTTAAAATTATTTCAAGTATAATGTGATTATAATTTTACGAGTTATAGAGAGAAAACTGAAAAATACTTAAAACGTCCTAGTTCAAAGGTCATTGACCTTAGAGAAAAATGATCATAGCAAATAATGCTCCTTTAGTTACTTTCTATTTAAAAAAATCACAAAAAGAAACACACTTCTAAAATTTAGCTTCATGAATTTAGCGCTAGGTGGCGCTGTTTGCAAAAACTAAAATAGCAATGATTAATATTCGATTTGATTCTTTTGTAATTAGACCTACTTAAGGAACCCTATAATACTGAGCATGGCCCGACATGCTCTTGGCCGGTTTTTTCTTATAAACTATATTACAAAGTTTGACGCTTGTATGTCTAACATTTTTTAAGTTAGAGCAGGAACAAAAAACACGTTTAAAATTGATATTTTTAGATTTTTCTTGTATGGGTGATAGGTAACCCCTTTGGATTTAAATTTCATTTTATCTTTAGTGTTTTTCTTGATAGAGGGTATTTTTAGGTTATTTTTTTTACTAGCAAAAAACATGACATAGCCTACATCTTCTGTTGAAATTATAACTAGATACCTATTACAGTTAAAAAGATACAGCCCTGTGACAGACATATAGACGGATGCACGGATAGATGGCGTAGGCAGGGTAATAAGATAAGATAAATATTTATTTTCTCGCCACAATATTACATTTAAAATAACATTTCTTATATAAGTACGTATTTAGGTCATATATTGTGGGAGACTGGTGCCTAAACTAGGCTCGAGGCCTGTATTTCAGGACACCAGGTCTCCACCATTCAAAATTTGGTACATTTTATTTCTATATAGTGTTAGTAAGATTAGTATAATGGTGTTTAGGTGTGAGTGAGGTGGGGGTGTGTTAGTGTGTGTAATAAGTGAGGGTACTGTTAATTAGATTCCTGAGTGTGAGTTAATAATGTTGTAAGTAATCAGGTATTTTTTCCATATCAGTAGTATAACTATACATATAAATATATAATCTATACCGGAATAAAAAGTAGCTTTTCGGTATCAAGGTAGTTTAACTCTTGAAGCCTAATAAGGGTCCGTTGGCACCCTTGAGTACGGAACACTAAAAACAATCTAAAAGGACCTCATCTACGTACTCATATTGAAAGCATAATACATTACAGCAATATAAAAAAGAATTCATTCAGAGCACCCTTTCGAACCAAATTAAATTAAGTAACAAAACAAGCCGAGTCCATCCCACAATGGATGTCCAACAATAATGGACTCTCTGATAAACTATCCTTTCATCTCGGCCTTTCTTCCGGCCTATTGTGGCCTCAATTCGGCAATAAATCGCCTATTTGTGGCCTCGAGTGCGCGCTGTTGATTGGTTTTCTTTGCTTCAGTCGGTGTTTAAGTTTTGGAATGTTCAGTTGGAAGTGTCTTTTGTTTCTTTTAAGGGTTCAGTTAGTGACACTTGAAGAGTTTTCTTCGGAGAAATATAATTTGAACGGCAAAATGTAGTGATGTAAATATCTTAATATACATAACATAACATATTAAGCCCATTACTGTCCCACTGCTGGGCACGAGCCTCTTCTCAGTATGAGAAGGTTAAGGCCTTAGTCCACCACGCACGTTATCTTAATATCACAGACCAATAAGCCTCTAGACGCCTACTAGCCGGATACCCCCGGTTACAAAGCATATGCAGTAGTACTGCATATCTTACGCCCAGCCACCAATCGGGAGGTCACTCCGTCAGCGAGCGGCACCAATCAAATCACCCAACATTTGAACCGACCAATCATAACGCGCCGTCCGCCCCCCGGTCCCCGCCAACATTTTACGACTGTATTCTCATGCAAAACTTTGTTTATGTGGTGTCTTGAGGCTTACTAGTCTGTGCTTAATATACATGCTGAAATTTGAATCGCTTATTTCCCGAAAAGTGTCATTGTACTCATCATTATGAACAAATTTTACTATGGGACCAACCCTGAAATCACGAAAAAATATATCAGTTGGTCCCTACATTTTATCGATTTAAGTGAACACAAATGTAGGAACCGTTTGTCACCTAACTCCACCTAACCGGCTGGACCGATTGGGATAAAAATTTGTATGTATATTTCAATGGTTTCCTGGGGGGTTTGAAAATACAATTGGACCCGGTAGGTGGCGTTACTGTCGGTATGTCACTGATCTTCTAAATGTGAGGGACGATTTTAATGATATGTGGCGCTGCTTTTCCGAGCAGCACGACGTCTGCCGGGTCCGCTAGTATTATATAAATTGTAGAAAAAAAAACTTGAGCAGTATTCGAATCTGCGTCTTCTGGTTCAGTAGGTAAACCAGTGTTTTAGCCGCTAAGCTACGGTGAACTCTGTTTTTGAATTTAACATTCATCATCATCATCGGGTGTCATCATCATCATCATTATCGGGTGTCATCATCCATCATCATCATTATCGGCTGTCATCAGTAACATCCTATCGAGAAACAGACCATGTTTCTTACGGGCAAAATTAATATCCTATCTACCAACGATTTGCCCTACTAGAGATAGAAATTTGACGTATTTTGTATGGAGTTTAATGTCAAATTTCCGTCTCCAGTAGGCCAAATCGTGGATAGATTGGATATTAATTTAGGTCGTCAACCAACCCGATTAACTCTTCAGTTAATATCTTTGTAGTTTATATCATTAGATTTCATTCCGGATTCGTAAACGCGTTAAAATAATATTCTCTTGTGTTGTATTGAGATTTAAACGAAACATCAGCAGCTGTATCGTTTGTAAATATGTTTTATAGTAGTTCATAATTTTATTGAAAATTGAATCATAGATTTGCAGATTTTTTTTTATTCAATGAAGGACAAGTCGCTTTTATACATTACTTATTATTTTTTTATTAATTGTAATTCATCATCATCATCATTTCAGCCGAAAGACGTCCACTGCTGGACATAGGCCTAATTGTAATTAATACAATTAATTTTTATTTGCATGGTCGGGCTCAAGTGGGAGTTTTTTTGCTAATAAAAAAGGCGGCACTTGAGACTCGCTTATCGCACGCGTGTTACAAACATGTTTTGTAGCGTAAATATTTATGAATGGTGTATAAGATTTTTACTTAAATTCATGTAATCTTGTTGTGCAATAAAGTTATTACATCGCTCATACATTTCGCTCGAACAGCCTTTTCTTCGATACACAATTCATAGAATAATTTTACATTATTTTATTAGTACAGACCGCACGTCGGTGGTAAAACTTGTATGATGAAAAGCGCCTTTACCGCTTACCAAATACAGACGCTGTCAAGGTCAAACTGTAACCATTGACGTGCGGTCGACTGTACATCGAGGTAACATTTGTAGAAATTAATTATCCTTCGCATAAAGCAATTCGGTAAGAAATGCCAATCCAATTTGCAGAATAAATTAATATAACATTTCACTTCTTTAGAAATAAACATGAAAAAAAAAATGCAATTGAATTGAGAACCTCCTCCTTTTTTGAAGTCGGTTAAAAATAAAAGAAATTACAATGGCTCAATTCCATATAATTTGAACGTAATTTAAACAATATATTATGTCCAATTATATAATGTGTACAAAGATTTATAGAATTACATTACTTCTTGACTTTAAGATAAACGAGGCGCAAAAATATACTTAATACAATTCTCCCAAAGGACAAAAGCACTATGTTACGCATTTTTAATCTAAAAAATGTTAGGACACTGTTAAAGTGGTGACCCTTTTAACAAAATTGCCGCCTCGCTGTACATTTTAGAAGGGTTGGCATGCAAAAGCTTTTTCAAATAGTTTTAATAAAAACGTTGTTTTTAGCGTGTGAAGAGCTTATTTTATTAGCAAATTGAGGCTTGTGAACATAGGTACAGTGAGTTTTATAGTCTTTTTTTTTATTTTTTTTTTCGCCGTGGGGAAATCCTCATGGACGCACTCCGCCCGGGGTAGGCGGAGCCAGTGTCGGACTCTTACCGACTAAAACCACCACGGTGTTCCTTCAACTACCTTAGCCGGGGGCGTGGGAACCCATGAGTATTCACACAACCACCCCCGACAGGTCCTGGCCCGCCACAAGCAGGCGAGCCCCTTCTCCCCGTGCGGCCTAACGTCAGCCGCACCCTCCTAGGCGGCGCACACGGAACACTGCACGCCACCTCATCTCATGGGCCTTTACCAGCTGCGCCAACTACGCCGGCTGTGCCAGCTACGCCAGCTGCTGGTCGGGCAGCAGACTACCCCGAGTCTGCTGCTCGCAGGCCCTACCTCCCGTAATTTTTTATAGAGGTTTTCTTCCTCGCGGTCCGGGCGGTGAAGCCAAGACCCTCGGTCCCAAGAGGCGCGAGAACACTACTCAGCGGGCACTCCTGGGGTTACGAGATCGACGGGGGCAGGGAAAGACAGTCCCTCCGCTGCCTGCCCAGTGGCAGGGTGAGTGCACACCGGGCCCGCCCCTGCTCCTCCACTGTGCCCTCTGCTGATATCAGAGGGACACGTGGAGCAACTCCCCACTGGCCCACAACGGGCCCCTCCCGCGCCAGAATATTCGCCACAGGCAATAAAATCCCCCGAAGGTTAATCCCTCGACAGGATTTTATTGCCTGTGCCCAGGATGCACCGGCCAAACAACTGCCGAACCCTCTAGACATGTCCAGAAGGACAAGCAGCCGTTAGGCACACGTGGAGGTTTTCTGGCCAGCACCCCGAGTTTTATAGTCTAATGAGTGTTATTTTGTCCTACCATAGGGTGGTGTATTTCTTAGTAAGAAAATTACTACGATTATCATTGATTAAAAATTAATGTAAGGATTTTTTTTTTTATAAATCTTATTTTGATGTCAGTAGAAAATTAACAAATTGAACATTGCAAATGTCAGTGATATTTTAACAAACATTATAATAGACACACAATCACAGCGGTGACACTCCGTGTACCTACGTGTGAGCTCGCTCGCCGGTGAACAGGGTCCTCAATCTTAAAACAAATAATCAGGTACAACAGCTTTTACAACGCTACAAAAAAACGTAGTACTTGGAATGCTTGTAGATAACAGGTAAGGTGGAGGTTTTTAATTTAGTAGCATTATATTTGTTACTGTTACGGACTAAAAGTAATAGATGGCAGATTTTACAAATTTAAGAAACGAGTTATTGTAATAGTTTATTCAATATTGGATAGATATCGCTACATGACCCCATATTTGATAATTGCTCCAAAGAGATTAAGATTTCATTTCACGAGATAATTGTACAGATTTTTCACTAAATATTATAATTATAAATAAGTATCTATTTCAGAGCCATTTTTGTTGATTCTTGAACATTAAAGTATTCTACTTTTATTGATTTTGACTGGTTGATTAGACTGCTAAAATTCGCAAGTCAGTTACAAGTTTTGGTAGCAGTACTATCTTGTGGTCAGATTTATAAACACAGGGCGTAAGTTCGATCCTTAAGAACTGTTTCTCTTTTTGAATTTTTTATTTTTAGTTCAGTTGAAGTTACTAACAGCAGTTCCACACTAAAAGTATCAGATGGTGCTAGTAAGGGGTTACCTGTTTTGTGGTTGAAGATTGGTCTCTATTTCAGTATATTACAATGTACTCTGTGCCGGTGACCTTGAGCGAGCGCGTGAATGCAATAGGCCTTGGCTGAGGCAGCCGAGAGACTGCCCGTTCCACACGCCGCCGCGCACCGCGCACGGCCCCCGCGCTCGCCCCGACCCGCACACATAGCCGCGAGCAATTTTACGAGCACACATGCTTAAGTGTTGCTTCTTGTCGTTAGTATATATTCTATGACACAATGCAACTGAGTCAAGATAAATCTTCCGAAATTTCAATAGTACATTATGATACAAGTGAGCTAAGTTGACTATTTTACTCGAGGCTGGATTGCAGCCCGAGCCGAAGGCGAGGGCGTAATGGAGCCGAGAGTATAATAGTCAATGCTCACGCGTGTCATAAGACGTTTTTCAACACACTTGCGAGGAAAAAAACATAAATTACACATTTTAGATAAATATTGAATTTGTGAAAAATTATAAAAATGGCGCGCGGAGACATACAGCTATGCGCGCGCAGGTGGTCGAAGGAAACCGCCATACAGCCTAATATAAAAATATTATAAATTGTTTTTTTATTTATAAAACAAATTAATATTAATTTGTTGACAAAAATTATTAATTTGATGAAATGAAATGTTTATATAGCATATTTTGCCGTACGCAAAATACACGCTTGGACGTGGAGTTGCGGGAACCAGCCCGTTATACTATACTATAGCATATTTTAATTAATACAGTTGATTTATTCCCGAAAATGTTTAATTTAGTTCAGGCATAAAAACTCTTTGCTGCGATTTAAAAATAAACTGTAAAGTAAAAAGCACTAGTGCTATAATGTAATGAAAAAAGCACGCGTGCGTTATAAGCCACATTATGAACCTAAAAGCGATACAATAAGAGCCACTTTACGAGCAAGTGTGTTGAAAAATAAATTATGCACTACAAACGTAATTTTTACAATATACCTACTAAGTTAAACTTCAATTTGACAAATGTTTTTGGTATTATAAATATTCTACTTGTAAATCTACAAAATGGTCGATTTTGTGCCAAATTATATCGTAATCCGTTCAACCGTTTATGCGTGGCGTAATTGTGTAACAAAGGTCAAATACTTATTTTTTATTTATTAATTTCATTTAATATTGGTGAAATAGTAGGATAATATTTTTAACTTATCAACATAACATCAGGCCTGTATTTCCCGTACACTCACATTTCGCCAGTTATGTTATAGTCCCATGTAATAGGGGGCGAGCCTATTGCCATTGACCGGGCCCAGATCCAGACTCCAGGCTGCTACTGAGAATTTCCTAATGAAAAAACCCAATAACACTTTGCCCGACCCGGGAATCGATCCCAGGACCCCACGCTCAGCAGTCGCGCTTGCAACCACTAGACCAACGATGTAGGCACAATTTTTTTCACATGATTCAATCATCATTATGCATGTCATGCCATTTTTTTTTATTTCTTAAAAGTTACCTCTTCATAAACCTTACCTTATGAGTGTCATTTTCATAAAAACGATACTTTTGGCACAAATAAGGGTTGGGCCCGTTCTTTTCAATGGTAAAAATTAAGGATTTGAGTACACATATAACATAGCGTTTTTAAAATTATTTAAAAATAAGATATACGACAGCATTTTATTGAAATTGTTTTACAACAGTCTTTATACCGTACAAAGCAGTATCCACGATCGCGATCTATTGAAAATATTATAATCAACATAAAAATCAGTCTATACAGTTTATAACCTACAACTGCAGTATAATTACGCTAACGTCGACACCACTATCAGCGTTCCCATAGTGTGCCTCCAATCTAATAGTTTAATTTGACGTCATCACGCCATGACATCATCAAAGCAACAATAGCTCCATCGTAGACCAGCTAGACTATTCTGAAAGATCTCACTTGTAAACTGACTTCCGAATTCGCAGTGAAATCGTCTTTTTAGGGTTCCGTAGTCCTACAAGGAACCCTTATAGTTTCGTCATTTCCGTCCGTCTGTCCGTCTGTCCGTCTGTCCGTCTATCCGTCTGTCCTAATCCGTTACAGCTTAATAACTTCTACAGTTATAAACATAAGTAAATAAAATTTTGTTAAAAAATAGTATAGATATAGGTCTCAATTTTAAAAGAATAAAAAAATCTTGGTAACGTTATTTAGGGGTGGCGCCCATACATGTGAAATGGGGATGAAAGTTTTTTCTTCGCTGCACCCCCTCGTGTGGGGTATCATTGAATAGGCCTACTAAAATGAAGGTAATGTTTCATACATCACTTTTTTATCAGATGTACCATCTGCGAAATATAGCCTGCCAAAGTGGCTTGCAATGTGTCCCCTCCCCTGCCATTTCTAAACTATGCAACGTAGAAACTTATAATCTTCCACATTGATAGACCTTTGTAAATACTCTCTTTTAAAATTATTTCGAGCATATTGTGATTATAAATTTTTGAGTTATAGAGAGAAAACTGAAAAATACTTAAAACGTCCTAGTTCAAAGGTCATTGACCTTAGAGAAAAATGATCATAGCAAATAATGCTCCTTAAGCTACTTTCTATTTGAAAAAATCACAAAAAGTAACTTTGTGTTATGTTGACGACACCCTACTTAAATTTGGCGCCATCTAGCGGCATCTAACAACACTCTCTGGGTCGCCAATGCTGCCGTCAAGTGCCGTCTATTACATTTGGCACTGTATAGCGCCATCTAGCGGCTACTGACATCACTCTCTGAGTCGCCAATGCTGCCGTATATTGCAAAAACGAAAATAGCCGTGATTAATATTCGATTTGATTTGTTTGTAACACCTACATAAGGAATAATACTGAGCATGGCCCGACATGCTCTTGGCCGGTTTTTTTTTGTATTGATTTTACTAATAACTTCTTAGGTTTTCGCGATCACTACACATTATAATAATCCATTTTAATCCGGTTAAACTTTGTTTTATTATATTGATTTTACTAGTTTGCACTGCGGTTTCAGAAGTGAGTTTGGGAGTGAGATTTTTCAGAATAGCACTGCAGGCAATGTGTTTGATTCTCGTCACTTTGTTACTGCAGTCAATTAGCTAAAAACATTTCAACTTCATGAAAGAATGAAAAACTTCAATGTTCAAAGCGTTATTAAATAATAAACTTCTGTTTTGATCGATGGATAGTTGTTTATTTTAAATATTCGGTTGTTAGTTGTTGATTTAAGTCAACTTTTGATTGATCTACCTAATTTAGGTTTGCCTGGGTTTATTGCCAGTGGCTTATTTATAGAGTAAGTTACTAATAATTATTAACGCATTTACGCATCATCAACTCAGCCTATCGCAGTCCACTGCTGGACATAGGCCTGATAGGCATTTTACGCATACGAAGCGAAATCTAAAGATATAAATTGTGGAAAGAAAAAATCGCTCACGAGCAGTATTCGAACCTGCGACTCCTGGCTCAGTACGCCAATGCTTTAGCCACTAAGCTACCGTGAATACTGCTCGTGATATCATATTTAACCTCCACTTACTAATGTGTTTGGGTGACCTCAGCGACATCACAATACAGACAGATTCGAATCCTGCTCGTCAGCGATTTTTTCTTTCCACAATTTAAATCTTCGTAAGTTATAAGTTATAACAAGCGCACCGGGCGCGCGCCCGATACGCCGCGTTCGAACACTACGAAATTGTATGAAATTGATATTATCAAGCGCTGTCATCCGTCAAACATTTATTTATTTATAGCATGCGTGCATGCGGCGCGTCGGGCGCGTGAATCGTACGCTTGTTATAACTATTCTCTAGATGGTTCAGGATTTGATAAAGATACTCGTGAAATTAATATTTAAATTATCTGTTTACCTATTTTATTCATATAAAACGGCTATAAGGAATTTGTCCCTAAGTGATAATCAAAAATGAGGAGATTCGCAGGAGAACGAAAATAACCGATATAACCCAAAAAATTGCCAAACTTAGTGGCAGTGGGCGGGGCACATTGCTCACAGAACGGATGGCCAATGGGGCCGTTCTGTAGTGGCGACCACGTATTGGAAGGCGCAGCGTGGACTTATGTCCAGCAGTGGACGTCTTTCGGCTGAAATTATGATGATAATAAGGACTATAATCAACAAAAACACAGAATATGAGGAGCCTGGTGGGGTAAAATTATAAAGGAGAATTGGCTCTTTCTTGAAATTCATTTTAAAGGAGAATTGGCTCTTTCTTGAAATTCTACTACTATCACGCGATATTTGGGTAACACTTGATTTAAAGGTGAAAGAAAAGACCATGAGAAAACATGCACACCTAAGAGTTTCCCATCAAAGAGTTTCCCATACATTTCTCGACGGTGTGTGAAGTCCGCCAACCCGCACTAGGCCGGCGTGATGGAATAAAGCCTGACCCTTCTCCCAATGAGAAGATGCCTGTTCTCAGAAGTGGAACAGTAATGAACTGATTATGTAAACAATATTTGCAGAGTGTAGTTATTGGCCATCGACGAATAAAAAAAGGCGGACAATCTCGTTACACAAAAAGTGAATCACCCATAGTTAGATGGCTCACTTAAAAGTACGGGCTGGCACGCACACATTCACACTCATAATAAGACAAAAAGCCTCAATTCCGCAAAAAATTTCGTGTGACGGTAGTCATTGTCGTAACGTTACAAATAAAATAACAATATATATTATATCTGGTGTGTTAAAATTCTGGTGTGTTCATATCTTTTGATTGAGACTTATGATAAAACTTTTTAACAAAAAATTGAACCGACGAAAACAGAAACTGAAAAGCGAAAAATAACTAATTATGAGTCTGCGCCAAACGAACTTTTAACAAGCAAAGTGTGTGTAAGTTGCAAGTGGCCGAGCGGAGAAAGCATTTTTGGAAAGTTATTTTTATCGTTGAAAATTTCACGTTGTATTTGATGTGACGTTGTTTTTATTATTTATTTAAAGTTATTTAATGATCTTCGTTGATTGGTTGTTTGGCGCCGACTCATAATTAGTTATTTTTCGCTTTTCAGTTTCTCTTTTCGTCGGTTCAATTTATTGTTAAAAAGTTTTATTTTTCATTTTTTTGTGGTTAAAATCTAACTCCAGGTCTCCATTATGTCGTAGTGTCTAGAACTATATTTATGTGTGTCAAGTTTCAACAGAATCGGTTAACAGGTAAGAATTCAGTGGGTGAACAAACACTCATCCCCTGTTTAACTACCCTTAGGGGTGGATTTTGATTTTGAAATTTAAATGTGACGAACTTCGAGATATACCCTATCCATTAAAAAAAGAATCATCAAAATCGGACCACTCTGTAAAAAGCTATGCGTGGTCATACATAAAAAAAAAACAACAAAAAAAAATTATATATATACGCGTCGAATTGAGTACCTTCTCCTTTTTTTCGTGGGTTAAAAAGTTGACTCCGCCACCATGTTGATCACTATGATAGTCTAGCAATTTGAACAGCTTGTCTGCTATGCTAAATAGAAAGTCTAAAGGTGGTTTCCAACCGGCGAGGCGAGGATTAGATGGGATGGGCGTGAATTGAAATCTCGCGGACCCTTTCACACTGAAAGATATACAACTGATGCTCGCTATGTACCGTTTTGCAATGTTATAAATACTCTGTTCATGCAGCAATAAAGTTTAATGTTGTACCAACGAATATTTCAACTCTCACCTAGCACATCCTCGCCTATCAAACCAAAGATGGGCGTGACATGAATTGAAATTTTGCTAAACAAATTTCAATTCTCGCTCGGCCCATCCACGCCACGCCTCGCCGGTGTGAAACCAGAACTCGGCCCGCACCCCTGACTCTTCGAACTCACGTGCCGATCATAATTTAATTATCACTTGCTTTAACGGTGAAGAAAACATCGTGAGGAAACCTGCACACCTGAGAGTGCTCTATATCTAACCCGCTCAGCCACGTGTTGGACTAAAACCTTAAATTTTATTATTCTGATATGATGGCCATGCCCAGCAGTGGGACAGTAATGGGCTGATTATGTTATGTTATTCACTGTGTTTTATTATAGACAAGTCCATGTTTAGCACCTGGTTTACATGCCGCTATATAATTATCATGATACAAACTAAACAGGGTTAAATTCCTCAAAACACGTAGGACCTATACTAAAATGAATAGTCCTGGCGCAAGGCCCAGATAGAAGGGCCGTTTTTTTATAATATTGGATGGCGAAACTAGCTAAATGCCCATCTGATGTTAAGTGGTTACCTTTGCCCATAACAACTTCAATACCACATAGCCTTTTGCCTAAATGGTACCGCAAGTCGTTTCGCCAAACTGAGACATGAAGATGGAAAGTCTCATGTGATTGTATTTTCCCCGGCATCCGTACCCTTCAGACCAAAACACAGAAATGCAAGCATCACTATTTGGCGGGGAAGAAGTTACGGCGGTAGTACTTCCCCGGACGAGCTCTTTCACAAAGGAGCTCTACTACTACTGGCACGCCACAGCTGGCATGACCTTCGGGATGGTGGACGCTAAGAGTGGGGGGACTCAAGGCGTCTATTAAGCGACCCTGGGAAGGACAGCAGTACGTGGTGGACGCGTGCTACTATTGTTTTCCCGGGACGTGCTAAAGACATAGCACTAGAGGGTCACCTGCGCGGCCCAATGGAGTTCCCGGAGCTCCTCTATTTTGTACTGAGGATGGCCACCGTGTGGTTTTAGTCGGTAAGAGTCCAATGTATCCCTCCGCCGTCTCCAGACGTAGGGTATACATGAGGATTTTCAACCGAAAACAATAAAAAAGGTGGCATCGGGGGACACACACTACAGGAGCAAAGCGAAGAGCAGAGCTGAATGTGTGTGTGTCCGAGACAGTAGTTTAGCCACACGCTTATGAAGGGAGAAGTTAACGGTGACGTATTTTCTCGGTTTACTCCCTGGCGACTGAGCGCGCAAATACGTTAAAAGAGCTTCGCTTAAAAAAACACATTTTATAACCTTAATTAATCTACATAGTTCAAGGATAACACAAAGAGCCACCCATCATAATAACAGCTTTGGTCGTGACCTACTACGTTTAGACCTCTCATTTACATCATAATAATTTCCCTGAGTCCTTAAGCAGTACAAAGGGAATGACAAACAGAGTCTAGCGGTGCTCATACGCACATAACAGCCTAGAAAGTTCTATTATAATAGTCATAACGTTTAAATTTGTTTGTTTTGGTGAGTGGTTGCGTATGGGAAAAGTAATAAACAGTAGCGGTATTTTTTCTAGATTTCGTGATCATCTCTGGTTGAAGACAGGATTTTCACATCTTTGATAAATAGGGTTAATGCTTCATCATAGATTCGTTTCAATCTGAAAAAGCTTAATAACCAATGATATTACATAAGTACAGATGAGTGACTAGCGCGAATATCTGAAGACTCGAAAACAAGCTAATTGTGACATCTTGCTATTAGTCCGCGTCAAGGCAAGGCGCCGAGCGTAACTGGTGACAAAAAATTACAAAAATGCCGTCATGTATGTACAGAAAGTGTACTAATTATGACATGAAAGCAAACAAACAAAAAGGGATCACATACCACTTGTAAGAACAAAAAAATATTTGCATTATACGCGTATTTCTATTAAAAACAATAAATATGTTTTGTACCGATAAGACAAAACATAGATTATAAAGATGCAGATGCGACTCGTAGGCAGAAAAGTGGTACGTTCAGTATTATCGTCCGACGACGCACGGAGAGTACTTTGGTCGTTCAGTTACTCAGGTCCGTATTACAGAACATTCCTCAAGTACAGTTTGATCTATCAACTGATCGTTAAATCGTTAGATTTTGCTTCGTATGCGTAAATGCGAAATAATACAATAAATTATCGATTATCGAGATTATAGAGCTAGGTTAATCTTTTTATGAGTATTATTACTGAATAATACTTAACAATATATCTACTGAGATATATTGTTATAATAAAACAAAGTTTAACCGGGTTAAATCGCGTATATTATTTAACTTGCCCTAGACAAACCCAACCATTTTCTTCGGTTTGATAAACCACAAGGTGAAGAAAAACCGATATGTACCTAGAATGCTCCGTGAGGCTATTGAAATTAAAAAAAAACCTAATTTTAATAGAGAAGATGGTTGGCAGCTACCACCTGTTTGGAAACCAGTCCTAAAAATAATCAAGTCCCAAACAGCATGCAACACTGTAAAAGATAATGTTATTGTGAGTGATTATTGCGTGCATCAAAACGAATTTAATTAATAAATATTGTACGGTAGATTAAAATATTTTTTTAGAAATATCTGTAGACGATTGTCATCTAACGGCCAAAATTAAATAATTAATTAATTAATTATTATCCAATCTATCCACGATTTGCCCTACTAGAGATAGAAATTTGACATAAGCTCGATACAAAATATGTCAAATTTCTATCTCTAGTAGGGTAAATCGTGGATAGAATGGATATTAATTTCGGCCGTTAGTCTACCTGCGACCACGAAATGCTGCAAAGCTTTCGAAACGTCAGGGAAATCAATTTAAATAATATACGCGATTTAATCCGGTTAAACTTTGTTTTATTATAATGTGTAGTGATTGCGAAAACCTAAGAAGTTATTAGATATATTGTTATTTTTTTATTGATGTACAACGCGAAATAGAGCTACAATTTGTAAAAACCCCCACAAGAAATTTTTAATTTCTCTGACTACCCGGTAGCATTCACCTTAAAAAGCATACAATTTAATGGTTGAATTCCCCGTACCAGACAAGATCATCATTATTTCAGATTTGCATCTATTTTGTTCGTAAATATTGCCCTGGGCCGCGTTTAATATTATCACCCGATGTCGTCGGATGACACTCGGAGTGTTCCTTGGGCGTTCGTTTGTATGATCACTCTGAGTAACTGAACGACCAAAGTACGCTGCGGGCGTCGTCGGACGATAATACTGAACGCGGCCTAATGTTAGTAAATTACGAATTTTGAATTGAGATCAATTTAATGAAATCATAGTTTATGTAATTTATACTGTCACAGGGTTGTGTATGGGGTATAATCCAGGGTTGATAAAAATCATGACTTTTTTGTTTATAACAGACTTTTTTTTTTAATAATTAATATAATGATTTATTTGTTTTATTTTAATTTTTTTGACTTTTTAAGATTTTTACTTGATTTTTATTATTAACATACTCTTAACTGATAATATTCCAAATATTGTCTCAAAAATCCCAATGGTTCCGAAGAAAAACTAGATAAGTAAAAAAACATTTTTTATCTCCAAAATTAGTTATCATTTTTAAATGGTTTTCATAAATGTTAATCTACTGACATAGAATCTTCCATATTTATGACAAAAATTACTACGTCAAAATAAAAAAAAACAAAACTTGAAGAAGACCTACTCCTTATTTACCTTAAACTCTTACCTACTTCTTCACTTATTATGAATATTTTTTTTCGAAAAGTTTTACTAGTAAACAACAACAACAACTAGTAGTACAACTAGTATGCAACTTTGTAAGAATTAAAAAAAACCATAAGTAAATGACATGAATGAATGAATGAATGATGAATGATGATGATGTATGACAGTAGTAATTAATAAGTACAGAAATGTAGGAAACAGTAATAAAAACAATAATAACAGTATTAACAGTAATAACAGTATTATGGACCAGTAATAAAAATTACTGGTCTATAATCAGTTCCGAAAAGTAAATTCAACATCTAATAGAAGCATCTCCTAACTCGATTTTCTTGACTATTTGTAGTTTGAATGCCATATTTTTATTCAATATTCAGTAAAAAATAAAAACTGTATGTATACATTTTAATATGAATTTTTCTTATCTAGTCCCATAACATTATGATTTAAATAAATCAATGAAATTTTATAGAAAAAAATTAAGTTTGTCAAAAAAATCATTTTTATTAAATATAAATACGATTAAAGTTGGGTATAATACTTGCCGCGTAAAATACTTGTACCTTCTGTCTAGGTACTCGTTTTCGTTAATCTATGCCAAAAGTGCTGTGATTAGCTACTCTGCATGCTGCTGCGTGCTGTGATTGGCTACCCTGCGTGCTACTGTGTGCTGTGATTGGCTGGCCTAAATGGCCACATACACTACACGTAGCTGACAAACACTAGCTGTCTTTTTTGTTCATATTGGTTTACATACACCATCTCTTTCACACGACACGGCAATGTAGTGAAATGTAAGTGATGTAAAACAATGTGTATGTGTGCGACCGCTGCGCACGGAACATGTTTTTCGTTTGATTTGTTAGGGTATATCATATCTGTACTTATGTAAAATCATTGTTAATAACAGTCACTATTTTATAGCAGCTGTTGGTAATCAGTTTTAAAAACCATCACTTGACTACACGGTCAGCACGATGGCCCTGAAAGCTATTGATTGTGGTTTTCTTTTATCCTAAAATGGGCATGCGTTTAACCACACCTGATGTAAACCCATAAAAAACCTATTAACTCATGTCTTTAATATGCAGCGCCGCGTTCCGCTAAGGATTATAATAGTGTTGGCAAAATGCTTCATGCGTAAGATTGGAACATCAATCGTATAAGAATCGTATAATTATTGCATTGCCATGCGATGGTCATCTCTAGGGGGAATAAATTAAAGTAATTTCAACGCATCATCATTTCAGCCGAAAGACGTCCACTGCTGGACAAAGGCCTCTCCCTAATGGGGGAGGGGGATACGCCATAATCACCACGCTTGGCAGGCGGGTTGGCGATCGCAGTTAGTTGTTTAAATACTCAGAGCACGCTGCTGCCCATCCTCTGGTGAATCCCTTAGTCAACGCATAGTCGCACCGAAATACACCCGATATAGACCGACGATTTTTTTACACGAAAACAATGCCTATCGCATTCCATACCACCCGGGACGGCAGCGTGGCTATGTGGGACTCATACCTACTTAAAACTCCGCCGTGTGCTTACTCTGGTCTTAGGTCGATTAGCCGTGAGAACTGCAATGCATGGCATTCGTGACCCATCCAGCGCGGGTTACTTCCAGGCTCTTCCTTTATGAACTCTTTTCATACCCTGGCATACTGTCCTGCTTGGATGACGCAGCGCCATGATCTTTCTATAGCAGTTGACTTCTTAATTTACGAGCCTAATCAACCAAATCAATCATCTCAGCCTATCGCAGTCCACTGCTGGACATAGGCCTCTCCCAAGTTGCGCCACAATGCTCGGTCCTCTGCCTTCCGCATCCAGTCCCCCCCAGCCACGTTCTTTAGGTCGTCGGTCCACCTGGCAGGGGGGCGCCCTACGCTGCGTTTGCCGATACGCGGTCTCCACTCAAGGACTTGTCTGCTCCAACGGCCATCGGTCCTTCAACAGACATGGCCAGCCCACTGCCACTTCAGCTTACTGATCCTACAAGCTATGTCGGTCACTCCGGTTCTTCTCCGGATAATCTCGTTACGGATTTTATCCTTCAAAGAAACTCCAAGCATAGCTCGCTCCATAGCTCGCTGAGCAACTTTAAATTTGTGGACTAGCCCAACTGTCAGTGTCCACGTCTCGGCACCGTAAGTCATGACTGGCAGGACGCACTGGTTGAAGACCTTTGTCTTCAAACTTTGCGGTATAGGTGACGAGATGACTCGGCGAAGTTTGCCAAATGCTGCCCAGCCCAGACGGATCCTTCTGTTGGCTTCTTTCTTGAAGTTGTGTCTACCAAGCTGAATTGCCTGCCCTAGGTAGACGTATTCCGTTACAACTTCGAGTGCCGACCCTTCGACGAATATAACGAGCCTAAGCCAGGTAGAAATAGCAGAATCAATTTTAAACCTAAACAATTATCCTAAAACCCGCTAATCGCTTATGACATGTACTGTACTCGCAAACACAACAGTCGAGTGACGGCAACAATATATTCAGAGTGAACGTGTTGCCACGTCCCGCTCTCCGTTGATAGTCACGTTACGTTTCTTTATGTAGTACTGTGAGTAATTAAGATCAACGGTTATTTAGTTTTAGGGTCGGTCTTTCAATAGCCAGTTAACTTTTAACTGAGGAATAAGTTTGACATTTTGACAGTTGTAGTATAGAAAATCTGTCAAGACGTCACATTTAATCCTCAGTTAAAAGTTATCAGACTATTGAAATACCGGCTCTATTACAGTAGTATAGAATTATATCCATAGAATAGTGAGGTTTTTTTTGGAGTCGTTTTGATTGTTTGTTTTAGCAAATAGGTTGAAGTTCCACCATGATCCGTTCCCATTTTTCTAGTCCATCCAAAGGTTGTCTGGAAGAGGTTGCCTCGTGCAATAAGACCACCCATTGTACTTATTTAATCTTTCTGTAACCTACAAATACTACTAATATTTGTGTGATGAACATAAGTATTTGTGTTGGCTGGGTGTTGCTTATGTATTATAAGTATGTATTTACAAAAAAAAAGTATTTAAGTAGTATATCCATTGTCTAGTACCCATAGCACAAGCTCTGCTTAGTTTGGGACTAGATGGTGCTGTGTAAAAATGTCCCAAAGATATTTATTTATTTATTTTATTTTACTACTGTCTTTGTTTTCGTTTGGTGTTTGTACAATAAAGAATATAATAAATAAATAAGGTCATTAGTATACGTGTACGGGCTACATACATACATATTATCATGCCTCTTTCTCATTAGGGTAGTCAGAGACTATGGATTTTCACCTGCTACAATCCTGACACACCTCTTTCGCTTCATCCACGTTCATTAACCTCATCATGCATGTTTGTCGGCTTAGTGTACTCCTAACCTGGTAATTTTCGAGAGCGTCCGCAAATTGATTGCGATTTTTTTTTTTTTTTTTTTTTTTCCGTGGGGAAAATCCTCATGGACGCACTCCGCCCGGGGAAGGCGGAGCCAGTGTCGGACTCTTACCGACTAAAAACCACCACGGTGTTCCTCTACCAACCTTGGCCGGGGGCGTGGGAAATACTCCCGTATTCGCCCAACCATCCCCGGCAGGTCCCGGCTCGCCACTGGCAGGCGAGCCCCTTCTCCCCGTGCGGCAATCACAACGGCCGCACCCTCCTCTTGACTGGCGCGCGCGGAACACTACGCGCCACCGTCACGGGCCTTAACTGGTCGGGCGGCGGGCCACCCCGAGTCCGCCGCCCGCAGGCCCACACCTAGGGTGGCTGGAGGTCGGCATACGCCCTCCTACGACGCCCAGGTCGTCTCCTGCGGATGGGAAGAGAGGACATCGCCTCTCGAACCCTCTCCGCCGCCTCCTTAGCGAGCATAACCTCCTCGCAGAAGGAGACGACGCCTTCCCAAGCGCTCTCGCTCCCGACCATAGACAGAACCACGGCCGGAAGCGAGAGATCGCTGCCGCCTACTGCAGTGATGAGGTCACGGCGCTGCGCGGCCCAAGCTGGGCACTCCGCCAATGTGTGCTGCACCGTGTCCTCTGGGCAGCTTCCGCAGTGATGACACTCGGGCGTCGGCTCCCGGCCTATGCGACACAGATACTTACCGAAGCAACCATGCCCCGAGAGTATCTGCGTCAGCCGGTAGGTGAGGGCACCATGGCTCCTCTCCAGCCACTCCTCCATGACGGGCCTTACCGCCGCGATAACGGCGTGCCCTAAATTGATTGCGATACGTTTGCTAAGGTTATCCCCCTCTAACTCTACTATCCACACTCGCTTCGTATACTTGTTTCGTCCATCTCCTCTCTACGATCCTCTCGATCTCATTGTTATATGAGAAATATCACATTGTTATTCTATCGTTATAACTCATGTTACTTCTGCCACAACATTGATCTTCATATCAATGTTCTCAATTATAATGATCCGGGATCCTTTTGCTCAGTGTTGTTTTTACCCGACTGCACCAGAAGGAGGGTTATGTTTTTCGAGTGTATGTATGTATGTATATTTATTTGGCACGCTCTGTAGCCTAAACGGCTTGATGTGATGGATTTTAGCTTAGGAGGTGTAGTTAGATTCGTCTTAATTGTGAGTGTGACACTGGGTATATCATAAAAATCATAATGGCTGCTTTTTGGAGCCATTTTATGTGAATTCAAATTTTTTTTTTTGCTCAAATTCTTTCTAGTGGGGTATCAAAATAAAGGGTTTTATAAATGGTTTACGAAAATATACACAACTTATATGTTTAAATATAATTTGGAATGAGAAATGCTAAAAAACAACAAAATATTCAACGTTAAAAATTAATTTGAATTTACCTATGGCGCTAAGACCGTCTTTGTACCCTGTTGTGCATAAAGAATTAAATAATAAATAAATTTGACTTAAAAAAAAAACATTAATAGCATTATAAAACATGACAAAACTAAAAAAAATATAATAAATTAATAATTAACAAAACCAAAAATACCCGACTCCGTGTAAGAATAACTGAAAAGATGTAAACAAGACTTGTGTAGGTAAGTATATGTGAAAGTATCAAATCAACACGCAGGCGGAGGCTACCTATGAACTATTATGTAATTCATGACCAAAAACATACGTAGCCTCCGACTGCGTGTTGATCTGATACTTTCACATATACTTACCTACACAAGTCTTGTTTACATCTTTTCTGTTATTTTTACACGCAGTCGGGTTTTTTGTAATTTTATTTTTTTAGTACAGCATAAAAGTTTAGTCCGCCAACCCGTACTAGGCCAGCGTGGTGGACTAAGGCCTTAGCCTTCTCATTCTTAGAAGAGGCCCATGCCCAACAGTGGGACAGTAATGTACTGATGATGACAATGACAGCACAAAAGCAGTTCCGTGTTGGTTAATCAGAACCTTACCAAGTAATTATAAACGCCAAGATTAAATCACCAACCACCCACCAATCACCTACCCTATAACAAGGAATTGTGAGTAAACTTGTTCATAGCCATATCATGTGTGTCAACATATCAATACATATTTACGGTCCCATAAAATATAGTCGTAAACACGGTAATAAAACGGTCATTCAGCACATATTGAGACCGACAGATAGGTTATGGGCAGCCATGTGTAAAGTGATAAATTCGTGTCTTCGCCTTGGTAATTTACCCTCGTTGTGACTTACGAAGTAGGATGTCTTACAGTCTATTAAATAGCCTGGAGATGCCGTAGAGAAGATTATTACTAGTGATGCAACGAATAGTACTTTTACGAATACGAATACGAATATCAGTTCTCCTATTCGGCGAATACGAATACGAATAGCTGACTCTACTACAATAATATATAATAAAGCCTCTTTATTCCTTAATTAAACAATAACAAAGTAGGTAATTATTTTATAATTTTTAACGCATTTACGCATGCGAAGCGAAATCTAACGATTTAAATTGTGGAAAGAAAATACCGCTCACGAGCAGGATTCGAACACTTGAGTGTTCACGGTAGCTTAGTGGCTAAAACACTGGCGTACTGAGCCAGGAGTCGCAGTTTCGAATCCTGCTCGTGAGTGATTTTTTCTTTCCACAATTTAAATCGTTAATAACAAGTACATAAGATTTTTATAATTAGTAGGTGAATTAATCCCTCCTTTTTTGCCACTCTTTCCAGTCTTGTGCTGTTGTAGGACTTGTAAGCCAGTTTTGGCCCGCCAACAAAATAAAAAGAAACAAAATACAAACACGCTACCGCACAATGGAAAGAAGCATACTGAATATAAAACTTATAGACAAACAAAAAAACACCACCATTCGCAAGAAGACAAAAGTGATAGACGCTTTAAAAACACTCTCAGAAGTTGAAGTGGAAATGGGCAGGGCACGTAGCACGTTCTGTTGACACAAAACGGGCTAAAAGAGCAACCACGTGGACAGGCCCGAAAGGCAAAAGAAGGCAATGACGGCTTTGCTCAATTTTAGTTACACAAGTTGATGAAATACAGCAGTGAACTTACGTTTTATTATAAATCATTGAAATACAGTTAACACACAGAATATTTCTTTGTGGTGACTGATCCTTGTAACTATTACATGCTCACTCCTACCTACCCATTTTAGTCTCTACAAACAAAAACTAAAAAAAGGTCGCTACAATTGCTGACCATCTGTAGATGTAAACAAAAGATGAGAAAGTTTTATGATTTTATCAATGAATCCTTGTGTCTTTGCCGTCACGGTCGCAATAGATGCAAGTCGCAACGCAATATCTGCATGGAATTTCTAGGAATTTATTTATTTACGAATGTCATGAAAGTATTCGGCGAATACGAATATTCGTTAATTTGATGGTATTCGGCGAATACGAATATTCGTATTCGTATTCGTTGCATCACTAATTATTACTTGAGAAAAGATAGATAGATAGGTAAAACGTTTATTTAGTACAAAACAGGACACAAGACATACAAGTAAAAAGACAATAAAATATATTAAAAAACCGGCCAAGAGCATGTCGGGCCATGCTCAGTATTATAGGGTTCCTTAATTAGGTGTAATTACAAACGAATCAAATCGAATATTAATCATGGCTATTTTAGTTTTTGCAATAATCGGCAACATTCGCGACTCAGAGCGTGTTGTTAGTAGCGCCATCTAGCGATAAATTCAAGAAGCCAAATTTAAGTAGTGTGTCATGTCAAAGTTATTTTTTGTGATTTTTTCAAATAGAAAGCAGCTAAAGGAGCATTATTTGCTATGATCATTTTTCTCTAAGATCAATGACCTTTGAACTAGGACGTTTTAAGTATTTTTCAGTTTTCTCTCTATAACTCAAAATTTTTTAATCACATTATACTCGAAATAATTTTAAAAGAGAGTTTTCACAAAGGTCTATCAATGTGGAGGATTATAAGTTTCTACGTTGCATAGTTTAGAAATGGCAGGGGGGGGGGGCACATTGCAAGCCAATTTGGCGGGCTATATTTCGCAGATGGTACACCTGATAAAAAAGTGGTGTATGAAACATTACCTTCATTTTAGTAGACCTATTCAATGATACCCCACACGAGGGGGTGCAGCGAAAAAAAAATTTTAATCCCCATTTTACATGTATGGACGACACTCCTAAAATACGTAAAAACTATTTTTTTATTCTTTTAAAATTGATATCTATATGTAGACTATTTTTTAACAAAATTTCATTTACTTGTGTTTATAACTGTAGAAGTTATTAAGCTGTAAAGGATTAGGACAGACGGACAGATGGACAGACGGACAGACGGACAGACGGACAGACGGACGGACATGACGAAACTATAAGGGTTCCTTGTAGGACTTCGGAACCCTAAAAAAGGAACTTGAAAAACTCTGAAGAAAACACAGTGACTATTAATATTATTAATATCTTGCAGTTTTTGCATGAATAACTGTGATATGTGTCTCAGTATTGTACTAAACGGGTATCCAGCTCAGCATGTACCGGGTATTATACCTGACGCAGGTATTCTGCTGGATCCCTACAGTGACATATGGACGTCGAGCAGACCAGATACATGAGAAAAATTAAGAATGATTGCTTTGTTTGTGTGTTTTGTTTTTGGTGTGAGTAAAAGAGGTAGGATCCTTAAAAAAGCCCTTTGTAACTGCAACTTTTTTTGTTTTCGAGTGGAAATCTTCATGGATATCCTCTGTCTGGGGAAGACGGAGTGATATATCAGACTTCTACAGAGTAAAACCAAACAGTGGCCATCCTCAACACGAAATAGAGGAGCTCCGTGAACTCAAAAGAACTTTTCTGTCGCTTCTAGAAGCATATTAGCAGCACCTCCCCCAGTTGCAGGCCAATCATAAAATTGGCCATTGCCTTGAGGTTTGAGGATTTGGTCTTATCAGCTGAGGTGGTATCGTCTTTTCCCATTTGTTAACAGGATTCTCACATCTTATTTGGTGCACTGCATCACATTCACATAGAATGGAATGGGCGTTTCATCCTTTTTGCTCAGACCTAAAGAATATATAGACGGACTAGTGGCTGAATCCAGAAATTGGAATACACAATGGCAAAGGAGTAGGTACCTATCATTCCACACATAGTGTTCGAGAGCTACGATCTGGAGCGTACGTCTAATCCTTAAACTATAAGCATAAGATTGACGTTCCCGACCGCGGCTCGCAAACACTGTGGGCGGAATATTAGGTACTCCTTTGCCATTTTGTATTCCTTTTTTATACTCCCAACATATGCTTGGGGGAGGCCTATGTCCAGCAGTGGATGTCTTTTGGCTGAAATGATGATGATGATGATGATTCCTTTTTTTGGCTTTAGTCGCTAGTTCTGCGCGCTCCGTCTATCTTATTCTTTTGGTCTGAGCCTTTTCGAGACAAAATCTGTAAACTATGGTTTCGCTAAAGCCCATTATGTGTAACTATTTGTTCAGTTTGCAGTGCCCTGCCCAGTTTCTGGGTCTGATCGTAACAATGGTTCTTGTTAGGTGACAGCGCTTACTTTGTGAATCTTTTCCTTAGGGAAGATGGTTTGGAAATATCATTGCTTTCGTTTTAGTTACCATTTTGTGCTAGTATTTATGAGTAAACTGAAAAGTTAATGATTCAATTAATGGCCCAGAGCATCCCTAGGCACCATCTTAAAATTATGATTCTGTATTGTATTTCTTCGAAACATATTTCCAGATTACGTAATCAGCTTGGAAGATAAAAGCTGAAACGTTGACGAGTACAACCTAATTTGGAATATCGTAAAACAAAATAAATATCTTCTAAGGTAAACATTAATTTGCTAATTTATCAGCTAAAATAATTAACAAGATAAAACTCCAGTGTAAAAAGTTTTCATTACCTGCTGAGCACGTAATTGGAATTAATTATTTTGAAAAACGTAAGATAAATTAATATTAACAGCAATAGCTGTAAGGAAAATTGTTTTGATATTTTTATGCTTCCACAAAAGGACGATTTTTAATGAAAAATGAAACATAAACATAACATAAACATAACATCACGCCTGTATTTCCCCGAAGGGGTAGGCAGAGGTGTAATAGTACACCCACATTTCGCCAGTTATGTTATAGTCCCATGTAATAGGGGGCGAGCCTATTGCCACTGACCGGGCACAAATCCAGACTTCGGGCTGCTACTGAGAATTTCCTAATGAAAAAACCCAATAACACTTTGCCCGACCTGGGAATCGAACCCAGGACCCCACGCTCAGCAGTCGCGCTTGCAACCACTAGACCAACGAGGCAGTTGAAAATGAAACATGTTTTACTGTTTGTAAATATTCACTCATAATCATCATCAGCCCGAATCGAACGAATTAAAAATATCTCTAACAAATAAAAACAAGAATAGGACAAATTACAGAAAAATCATTAGGTATTTTCTGTGTATCTGTACATAGCACTGATTTAGAGCTGGTCCCTGCCGTATGGATACACTTGACAAAAACTGGTGGCGTATTTCTTAGCCTATCATACAATATGCAACAAAAAACTCGTTATTCCTGTGAGGTAGGTACGTTACCAGAATCAATATTCATACGTAAGGACACAGCTCATTTGGAAAAACTCTTCAATAAAAATGATCAGATTAAATATTAAATCATTATTAATTTTAACTTGCAAGTGATTGTGGCGATGCTTGGAGGCCTATGTCCAGCAGAGGACGTCTTCGGCTGAAATGATGATGATGATGATGATGATGATATCACTCAAAACTCACTCACTCAGTGATTATATCAATAAAAATAATCAAATAAAATATTAAATTGTAAATTGAAAGTGATATAATCACTTTTAATAATGATTTAATATTTAATTTGATTATTTTATTGAAGAGTTTTTCCAAATGACTTACGTCCTTACGTATGAATATCGATTCTGATAACGTACCTCACAGGAACAACAGGGTTTTTGTCACATTTTGTATTATGATGAATATTTTTAGTTCTAGCTAATACTACACAGTTTCCAAACAATAATCTGCTACATTCAAAGTAGAAAAGTAATACCATTCTCTTTTCCGACATGTAGGAGTACAATCCAGACATTGCAATTCGCCTGCCATGCGAAATGGCGTTTACGCTATTAAAGTTCCGTCCAATTGGTAAAGTGTTAGACATGTTATTTTCTTTTTGTTTTATTCAGGTATGTTGCTACTGTATTTATTTATAAAAAGGAAGAATAAAATTTCAAGTGCAAATATGTAAAATTATTCTAAGAGTTACTAGTTTTGCCTGACATGATGAAAAATGCTATGATAGTTAAGCAGCAATGTTTTTAATCGAATAAGAAGATGTAGTGACAAAGATTGAGAAAGGTGTGTTAAGATGAAGAAGACAAGAATACAGGGAACTCGTTTCTTACCAGTTCTGTTGACAGCCAAAACTACCCACTTACGTATTTGTTTAATTCTACCCGCATCGAGTTAATAATTAGTACTTTTATTTACTGTTCTCATGTAAGTGACGACTGTCTTAAGTGAGAAATAAAGTTGTAAGTGAGAAGTAAGTTTCTCTATAGAGAGGATGGACGAGAGGAGATTGACGAAACAAGTAACTACACGTGTGTGGATGTAAGAGTTGGATGGGGATGACCTCAGCGAACGTATCGCAATCAGATCGCGGACGTTTTCAAAAAATGCCAGGTTAAAAGTAGTAGTCTAAGCCGACGAGCATGCGTGACGAGGTTAATGAACGTAGGTTAAGCAAATGAGGTTTATCAGGATCGTAGCAGGTGTCAATCCATAGTTTATATCTACCCCAATGGGAAACAAGCGTGATAATATGTTTCAATTGTGAGCAATAAGCATTCAACAAAGAACTACCAGGAATGAAGAAGAAAGAAGTAGTAGAATTAACATCTCAAAGTGTAGGTAAGACAAAACATCATCTGTGATTATGGATCGCAATTCAGGGACACAATGCAGAGAAATGCAGAGGAATGAGGAACATGTTACGAGAAAAGTTTTAAGCATGAATGTGGATAGCTATAAGAAAAGAGGCAGACTAAAGATTATGAATGGATTATGTGAAAGATGGTATGAATAGAATCAAAGTGAACACTGAGATGATAGCTGATGAAGATGGAAGAAATATAAATGCTGCACCGACCCTAAACAAACTAGGATAAGTGCAGAAGGATAATGAATTCCGGGATACATCACACAACTGCGAAAGATACGAGATTCTAGCTCTGCATCCCAAGATTTTAGCCGTTAATAATTTCTTAGTTTTTTGCGATCACTACACATTATAATAAAACGAAGTTTAACTGGATTAAATTGCGTATATTATTTAAATTGGTTTTTCTGACGTTTCGAAAGCTTTGCGGCATTTCGTGGTCGCAGGTAGACTAAGATGACGAGCGTCTTTACAGATATTTTGAAAAAAATATTATTTTAATCTACCGTACAATATTATTAATTAAAATCGTTTCAATGCACGCAGTGGTTAGGCCTTAAATTAGATTTAGTTGGTTGGCAATCCGCATCGTTAGTAACAAGCTAGGTAGATTTGCTGGCTTCTTCCCTCCCTACTTTCTATACCCTACCCATCCAATCACAGCCCTTTTACTTCTCCTTGCCCTTTCCCGCTCCACGCTGAATGGTCTTACACGACATGGCTGCCAACACAAAGAACAAGAAGACGCTATCGAGCAGTGTGGTTTCCCGCGAAAACCAAACGCCGCCGCCTTGTCGCGTCCGCCGCCATATTTGGACACACCGCGCCGCTCGCGCAGTGCTCGCTCAACCACCATAAAGTGAAGTCGCGCTCCGCCGCCGCTCCTCGCTCCGCCACAGGACATGATCGACTAACCCGCTTATTAACAATATCGCTAATTTAGCCCGAAGGCTTCATATTTGTGTGTGTTGTGTCTTCGCGCTGTGGTGTTTGGGAGCCAGACCACCAGAGACCAAGTAAGTGTTCCTATACCCCAGCCCCACCTATACTCTAAACCTATAGCCAGCACAATCTATACAGTCCACTAATTCTCTCCCCCCCCATTGTAATTACTGGCCCCGCGAGCCAGTAACGCTTCCTGGATCAGGTCCCTCGCATCTGAGCCAGCCGCTTCATTTTGGTCCATCTCACCGGACGCCTACCTTAGTAGTAGGTAGGTATATAGGTTTTAGTTAGGTTTCGATCATGCCGCCAACTCGAACTAGCGTCGCGCCTTCGGGCACCGCCATATTAGAGATCCGTAAGCTCGACGCTAAAATGGCATCGTACTTTTCAAACGTAAAATCACTCTTTGAAAGTATTGCTGACACCGCGATTAGTGCTGAATACGCTAATTTATTTCTTTGTAAGTCTAAAATAATAGACACTACTCGCTCAGAATTTGTAACCGCTTTAGATCAAAAGATCGATTTAGAATTATCAATCAATCAAGATTTCGAACCTAATTATTCTATATTAACAGAATTCGATAACATGTTCTCCACAATTAAACATACTGAGGCATGTATTTTATCCCGCAATAATTCTCCCGTTTTAAAGCAGGAACCCGCCACCGCTAGTAGCTCTAAAGTAGTGTCACATATTAAATTACCGCGACTAGAACTTCCCGTATTTAACGGAGACGCTGAAATGTGGCCTACGTTCTATGAGACGTTTAGATCTGTTATTCATAATAACACGTCCCTTAGTGACAGCGAACGAATGCAATACCTGGTGGGAAGACTGCAGGGCAGAGCCTTATCAGTTTGCAAAGGCATAATTCCGTCCGGGGACAATTATCACGTAGTTTGGAACGCGTTGTGTAAAAAATACAACGACGAACGCTCGCTCGCAACTTCATACATAAATAAGTTGTTGGGTCTTAAACCCATTACACAAGCGACACCAAAGTCACTTGAACACTTTGTTGATCTCTTTTCTACAACTATATCCGCTTTAAATACTATTAATAGTGATAACTTAGGCGATTTTATCTTCGTACATTTAGGTTTAAAATGTTTAGACATAGAGACAGTGCGTCATTTCGAACTATCCATTCGGGACTCCAAAGGCTTACCAACAAGCAAACAGCTGATCGAGTTTGTACGCGAACAGTATAGAGTTCTGAGTCGGGCAGATAACACGCTTACCCACAGTCATACAGACAATAAATCCCGCACGACGCAAAACGCACACAAAGATAAATCTCCCGCGCATTCGTTTAAAACTTACCTAAATGTACAACCACAAACTTCGTCACAAAAAACATGTACTTGTTGCACAGTGGGCTCGCATCATTTATTCCGTTGCGACAAGTTCAATAACCTTTCGCCGCCGGAACGTTATAACTTTGTTAAAAATTCTAAACCTAATATTTGTTTTAATTGTTTGAGTTCTCAACATACTATTCGCAATTGTAATTCGCAGAGTACATGTAGGTTCTGTTCAAAATCTCATCACTCATTACTCCACTTTCAACAAAGTTCGCCGCAATCTCAGCCGACGCCCGCGCAGACGGCTAAAACTACGCTTTCGTTAAATTCGTCTAGTGACAACTCCAGCCACCCTGTGGTGACGTTGTGTAATAATCCCGCTTCCGCATCCGCTAACGCTCATGGTTTCGTGGTTCCACCCGAAAATGTGTTATCCGCAAATACACAAAATAGTAACAATTCCTTGCCGCCTTCGCTTATAGGTGTATGCGTAAAAAATACACCGATAGACGCTTCTCGCATCGCTCCGCAATGTACCACGGTGCTTTTAGGTACCGCTATATGCCTCGCGCAAGACGCAAGTGGTAACATGCAAGCTATCCGTCTTCTCATAGATAGTGGTTCTCAAAAGGATATTATAACCCGCAACTGTTGTTTACGTTTAAACTTACCTATTCATAATGCCAAAAATACTCACGTTTCGGGAATAGGTAATGTTTTAAATGAAGTTCAAGGAATTACGCAGTTAAATGTCTTGTCCCGCTTTAATAATAGTGTTTCTTTTGCCTTGCAACCTTATGTTGTCGACCGCATCGCTTCTAATTTACCTAACATCCGAGTAGATACAGCCGCACTATCGTATCTATCTCACTTGCAACTCGCTGACGAAAATTATTCGTATCCCGCAGAAGTCGATATGATATTAGGTAGTGACGTTTTTGCTCGCATATTATTACCGCATAAAGTTTTCCGCTCGCAATCGCTACCCGTCGCTATTCAAACTAGCTTCGGTTATTTAATTTTAGGTAACGCTCCTGTACTTAGTAATAATAGTTCCTCTACGCATTCGTACTACAGTTCTCATTGTGTTTTTTCTTCGAACGAAGACACATGCTTGTCACGCTTTTTTGAATTAGAAGAACTGCCCAGTAAAACGTTTCTCACTCCTGACGAACAAGAATGCGAAGATATTTTTGAAAAGACGACTACGCGTGACGTCACTGGCCGCTATAGTGTTGCGCTACCATTGTGTAAAGATACCGCTGTTCTCGGTAACTCGCGCGCTACTGCCGAGCGTAGGTATTTAGCACTAGAACGCCGCTTACTTTCAAATCCCGCAATTAAGTTAGAATACGATAAGATTTTAATCGATTATTTAGATAAAGGTTATATTACACCGGTTAATTCTTCTAATATTGACACTCCGCATTATATTATACCGCACCATATTATTGTCCGTGATGATAAAATTACTACCAAAATACGAATGGTACTCGACCCTAGTATGAAAACTGATTCAGGTTACTCGCTTAACGATATTTTGCACAGCGGTAAGAATTTACAAACCGATTTATTCCGCATTATTCTTAATTTTCGACTTTATGCCGTCGCCATTAGCGCTGATATTAGGCAAATGTACCTCCAGATTGTAGTGCAGGAGTCATTTCGTCGGTATCAACGCATTCTTTATAGGTTTAATACTCAAGATCCACTACAATTGTACGAATTCAACCGTGTAACTTTTGGTATGACTTGCAGTCCGTTTCTCGCGATGCGCACCGTACGTCAACTTGCCATAGACGAGAGACAACGCTTTCCGCTTGCCGCAGAGGTTATAGAGAAGGACTCGCTTTATATGGATGATTTAGCATTGAGTTGTTTATCTGTTGACGAAGCTGTTATATTATCAAAACAGCTGATCGATTTATTCGCCGCTGGAGGTTTTGATTTAGTAAAGTTTTCGAGTAACTCGCCCGCGTTTATGTCAACTATTCCTTGTGAGAGTCGAGTCACTGAACTCATCCAATTTAATTCTGACGATAACTTAAAAATACTAGGTATGCGTTGGATGCCCGCTAGTGATAATTTCTTGTTTTCGGTAAATGTTGAAAATCGCAGTTGTACAAAACGTAATATTTTATCTAATATCGCCCGCCTTTGGGATTTAATGGGCTATGTCGCACCCGTTATTTTGCTCGCTAAATTAATTATTAAATCCTTATGGGAACATAATGTCGACTGGGACGACACACCGCCGCAAAATATTGTTGTTTTGTGGCAACAATTTGCCAAAGAATTGCCATTATTAGAAAATATTAAAATCCCCAGATTTGTAGGATTCGAACAACGATGCCTACTTTCGCTTTTAGGTTTTTGTGACGCTAGTGAACGTGCGTACGGTGGTGTTGTATACCTACACGTTCATTTCCCCGATACAAACAAAAGTATCGTTAGTTTATTGTGCGCTAAATCGAAAGTCGCTCCCGCTAAAATAGTATCGCTCGCTCGTTTAGAACTCTGTGGCGCCGTCATACTCGCTCAGCTGTTACGAACCGTTTTGGATACCTATTCATCGCGTTGTAAAATTTGTAACATTTTCGCATTTTGTGATAGCACCGTAGCTCTAACGTGGATACATTCTACTCCCGCTAGATGGCAAACCTTTGTTGCCAATCGAGTTTCGAAGATACACTCGAATCTCGACCGCAAACATTTTTATCATATTAAAGGAATCGACAATCCCGCTGATTGCCTTTCACGTGGCCTTACGCCATCCAAACTGGTGGATCACCCGCTGTGGTTCCCTGGGCCTACATTCGCATTGCTACCTAAGGAAGATTGGCCTATTGTAGAGTCTGACCCTAAATCGGTCGCTAACCCGCCGGAAATCAAAACTAATGTTTTTGTCACCACTTCTAAGGGTGATGACACATTGGCGCTTCCATTAATTTATCAATTATCTATCCGCGCTTCAAATTGGACTCGCTTATTGAGATCAGTAGTTTATTTTCTTCGCTTCATTCGTAAATTGCCGCGTAAATTTGAAATATCGCACTTAGAGATTGCCGAGACTTGGATTATAAAGGCTCTTCAACAAGTTCATTTCGCTTTTATTTTTAAATCGCTTCATAAAGACGAGGCCACACCGCTGCCTCGTTCGTTTGCAAAATTAAAACCTTTTATTGACTCTGGAATCCTTCGCGTCGGTGGTCGACTTTCAAATGCCGATCTTGAATTTGATAGTCAACATCCGATTTTACTTCCAACTCGTGATCCTGTAGTGAACCTTATTATCGATCACTATCATAATCGCAATCTACATACGGGTCCGTCCTTACTTCAGTCAATTTTAAGGCAAAAATGCTGGATTCTTTCAGCTCGTAGTTTAATAAGGCAGCGTGTACACAAATGTAACATCTGCTTCAAAACGAATCCGAAATCGCAATTTCCCATGATGGCTGACTTGCTAGCATGCCGTGTACGTGAGGCCAAGCCTTTCTTGCACACTGGTGTTACGTACGTATTACGCAGGACCTATTCCGATCATTCCGCATAGACGCCGAGGCGTACGCAGTCAGAAGGCATACATTGTTTTGTTTGTTTGTCTTGTCACTCATGCAATTCACGTTGAGTTAGCCTCTGATCTGTCCACTGAAGTATTCTTAAATGCTTTCAAACGCTTTCTTTCTCGCCGCGGCCCTGTCAGTATTATGTATTCTGACTGTGGCACTAATTTTATTGGTGCAAAGTCTTACTTGAAGTCTTTGTACAGCCTCGTTGATTCCACCGCTTATAATGATTCAATAACTAATTTTATTTCGCATGACCGCATTCAATGGAAGTTAAATCCTCCACTGTCACCCCACTTTGGGGGAATTTGGGAGAGTAACATCAAATGCGTCAAAACTCACCTAAACAAAATTGTAGGAAACCAATTTCTTACCTTTGAAGAAATGCTGACAGTGCTTGCTCAGATAGAAGCGCTGCTCAATTCTCGCCCGCTTTCTGTTCTTAGTTCGGATCCTTCTGATCCTCTCCCGCTTACACCCGCGCATTTTTTGACTTTGAGCCCTCTCAAGTCTTTACCCGCTTCTGACGTTACCCGCGAAAAACTAGTTCAACGCAAGCAACTCGTTGATGATTTGGTCCAATCGTTCTGGAAACGCTGGCGTATTGAATATCTGAATACTCTCCAGTCTAGACAGAAGTGGAATACGCCCGCTAGTCCCATCACGCTTGGAACCGTAGTAGTTATTAAAACGGATAACATTCCACCGCTTCAGTGGCCCTTAGGCATAGTAACCGCGCTCTATCCCGGATCTGACGGCACAACCCGCGTTGTTGACGTCAGAACTAAAACCGGCACATATCGTAGACCTGTGGTGAGGCTCTGTCCTCTCCCGACTCAGTAGGTATTGCATCATAGTCGCTCTTAGTTCTAATTTACATTTAAGTATAGTTTAACTCTTTCGCTTTAAGTTTAGGATTCTCAGCGTCTCATACGTTGGATCACTTTCACCGCTCTATTCTTTCTCACTTTTCGCATTATCTTTGGAAGGGTTATTTCATCCCCTTCCAGGCGGGGGGCATGGTTAGGCCTTAAATTAGATTTAGTTGGTTGGCAATCCGCATCGTTAGTAACAAGCTAGGTAGATTTGCTGGCTTCTTCCCTCCCTACTTTCTATACCCTACCCATCCAATCACAGCCCTTTTACTTCTCCTTGCCCTTTCCCGCTCCACGCTGAATGGTCTTATACGACATGGCTGCCAACACAAAGAACAAGAAGACGCTATCGAGCAGTGTGGTTTCCCGCGAAAACCAAACGCCGCCGCCTTGTCGCGTCCGCCGCCATATTTGGACACACCGCGCCGCTCGCGCAGTGCTCGCTCAACCACCATAAAGTGAAGTCGCGCTCCGCCGCCGCTCCTCGCTCCGCCACAGGACATGATCGACTAACCCGCTTATTAACAATATCGCTAATTTAGCCCGAAGGCTTCATATTTGTGTGTGTTGTGTCTTCGCGCTGTGGTGTTTGGGAGCCAGACCACCAGAGACCAAGTAAGTGTTCCCATACCCCAGCCCCACCTATACTCTAAACCTATAGCCAGCACAATCTATACAGTCCACTAATTCTCTCCCCCCCCATTGTAATTACTGGCCCCGCGAGCCAGTAACGCTTCCTGGTTCAGGTCCCTCGCATCTGAGCCAGCCGCTTCACGCAGTAATCACTCACAATATCATTATCTTTTACAGTGTTGCACGCTGTTTGGAACCCAGTCCTAAATATAATCAAGAAATGCTGCAAAGCTTTCGAAACGTCAGGAAAAACAATTTAAATAATATACGCGATTTAATCCTGTTAAACTTTGTTTTATTATTTCAGCCGTTATTTATATTTATTTGTTTTGGCTCTTATCTGAAGATTTAAGATTTAAAAAGAGTATCCATGGAGTTTCTCGAACCAACTTTTGGAAGTGTCCATCTTAATTAATAACGTTTTAACAGTGCATGTTACTGCATATTCTATTTAAATGAAAACTTTGAACAACTCTGCCACTTTAGGTGAGTGGCACAAAGTCACCCTAAACATTTCAACGTATTTCGTTGCTACATTCTGTGGCAGTCGCTGGTATATAGGTCGCTGGTTCATATCCGGCTCGAAGGACCATTTTTATGTGGCAGTCGCTGGTATTTGAATGAAGAAAACCACATAAAACTTTGATGATGAACTGTATTTCCATGAATTTAAATAGATACATGCGGCGCGAACAGCGAACGAATGGTGACTGATTGAATAGCCATAATTACAACAGCGGAGTGAATGATCTTATGTGTGTTTCACACACATTCATTAAAGAATTTGACTTTAATTGTAACATTAGCACGACGTGTTAGCTATTATAATTCTGCCCACCAATAAATTTTACTAACAATGATGTTTGAACTAGTTGGGAACAATGTCGAGCCTCGTTAGCATAAATACCTAATTTTTATGCATTTGTTCCGAAGCTAATCCCGTCATCACGTCCGTCATAGGGAATTGCAAAATTGGCGATTCGATTATATTCCTATTCAAAATATTTAAATTATCAAAATTAGAAGCACTACTTCTCTGACAAGACTAGCTTTTGCCTGCGTTTCTTTCTACTTGGACTTAATGATAAGTCAACTCTAAAGCGAAAACATCGTAAAGTTGTATACACCATAAAAAGCTGAAATTTTGCTCAGGGGTGCAAAATTTCAGCTTTCTAGAGATCCAAGAGTTTGGGTTTGACGTTGATGAGTCAGTCAATGCGTGATTCAGGACTGTTACTTTGATAATTATGTATACAATACAATACAATATTCTTTATTGCATAAACAAGAGACAACCATACAAGTTAAGAAGATATTGATAAGAATTTCTTTCGGTTGTTTAAAAAAATTATAAATAGTAGCCATCGTTTCTTAAAAGAGCTAATACTTATCTATTCATATAAGACCTAAACATTAACTGAGAAAAATTGTAGTGTATTTTTTTATTTTTTTTAAGTCACGTTCATAAAACAAAAGTGATTTAATATTGCATTGTCATCTAATCCTGAGTTATGTTCAAAGTTTCAAGACTCTAGCTCATCGGGAAGTTAGTTTAAAATCGATTGTTTGTACCGAACAGACAGACAAGACTAACAGCATCATCATCATTTCAGCCGAAAGACGTCCACTGCTGGACGTAGGCCTCCCCTACCCCAAGCATCGCCACAACGACCAGTCTTGTAGCGTTTCTAGTATATTATTATTATCTCTTTCTGTGTGTTCTGAGGTAGAAGTACACCGTTTATACTGGCGCAACATTGTTCTAGCCGTCTACCTGTAATTGAAAAGTTCAACTTTACAAGCTTTTTATTATGTTATAAACACTATATTAATTTAACGTCGTCTGTGACTCAGTTTCTTTGACCATATTGTAAACAGGAGCAAGTATTAATAAAAGAATGATAACAATGTTTGTAGTGTAAGACTTTTTTCTGAACACCTGTATTGCAATTTACAAAATTCTTTTTTTAAAGAGCAGTTTTCTTTGCCTCCTGTTTTAATATATTTTTTAAATCCCAGAAATACCTACACATTTTGACATGTTCAAATAAATCATTCAAAAAGGCCACTTTTTTGGAAACGTTTGAATATGTAATAATAATGAACAGAATTCAGAAGAAAGGAGAAAATTCATCATCATCAACTTAGCCTATCGCAGTCCACTGCTGGACATAGGCCTCTCCCAAAATGCGCTACAACTCTCGGTCCTCTGCCTTCCGCATTCAGTCCCCCCCAGCTACTTTCATCAGGTCGTTGGTCCACCTGGCTGGGGGCGCCCTACACTACATTTGCCTATTCGTGGTCTCTACTCAAGGACTCGTCTGCTCCAGCGGCCATCGGTCCTTCGACAGATATGGCCAGTCCACTGCTACTTCAGCTTACTGATCCTACAAGCTATGTCGGTCACTCCGGTATTTCTCCAGATAATCTCGTTCTGGATTTTATCCTACAAAGAAACTCCAAGCATAGAAAACTAAACTATTAAAATCTAAACAAATAAAAAAATCCAATTAAATTATACAACACATTGTATGGCAAAAAAAAACAGAAACATTAAGTTTGTTTTCTATAAAATCCAGCTCATCACTTTGTTGACAAATTTTCTCTATTTCTCATACGTTTGGTCCTTAATTTATCAAAAATCAATGTCATAAAATATACCCTAGACACCTTTATAATGTAGAAAATGTGTTTCTGCAACATTATTCGTCGCCTAAAACCACAAACAAGATAGCTGTCTCCTGTCTAGTCTATATCTAGAACACTAGACGCGAAGCAACAATGTAATTCACTCTAACGTGTCAACATAAGTGCTTTCTGACAATAGTCTGAAACAGTTATATGTATTTTTCGCTTTAAGTAAATATTTGGAGGACTAGGAGGACTAGTTTGTTCGTATTTCGTTGAGACGTTCGTCCACCCAGAAACATCAACTTCGAGCCTTTTTCGTTCCACTTCTTCTTATATCGTGTCGACATGACATATATAATGAAAACAGCTCATGCCGTAGGTTAGAGATTAGCCAGTCAGCAGGTTGTTAGCGCGGTTGACTGCCATGGTGCGCCGGACGATCAATTAAATATCGTCACTCGTTCCACTGCTGAGGAGGCAATATATCTCCGAGATATTCAGATACATACATACATAACAACGTTCCGTGTGGTGCCGGACATAAAGAATTACACCACCCTTATCTCTGCTAATTTAATTTTAAAATAACTAAATTTACACTAAAACTTAGAATTTAATTTTTATTAATGAATTTTGATAATTTTGAAAATTTCGATAATTTAATAAATCATTCAAATCAATTATTGAATTTCTCTGGGAATGTAAATTGTTATAAGAATTGTCTTATTATTAATACTTACTTACTAACTTACTCCGCTGGCACAGCGGTGTGCCTTCGCCAAAATGTGTTTTGGCCTCCGAAACGAGAGAACGCCACTTGCCGCGATCTTTGGCAGTGTTTCGCCAATCACTGGCTCTGATCCCCAGAAGATCGCCTTCCACCGCATCGCTCCAGCGATATCTTATTATTAATGGGATATAATATTATTATAAATATTATAAATAATATATTAATAATATTATAATAATTTAAGAGCGTAAAATCTAATCATATGCATGGTCTAAACATTTATATGATAAATGTAAGTTGGTAGTCGAATAAATGGCTTTTTTATAAAAAATAAAAAAAAAACTCTGCTCACGGGTGTCATAAAAGGCGACTCAGGGATTCACCAGAGGATGGGCAGTAGCTTTCTCTGATCATTTAACCAACCAACTGCGTTCGCCAACCCGCCTGCCAAGCGTGGCGATTATGTATTTATTTTAACAGCTGCCTACTGTACATACAGTTGCCCAACACGTACTGTAGGCCAATTTATCATTTATCGCATAAAAAGGTACATATAACTTACAAATCTAATCACTTGAAAATTCATGACAAAAGCTAACAAAGATATAAATTGTGGAAAGAAAAAATCGCTCACGAGCAGGATTCGAACCTGCGACTCCTGGCTCAGTACGCCAGTGCTTTAGCCACTAAGCTACCGTGAACACTGCTCGTGGTATCGAAATTATCCTCCACTATACGTCTTTTGGGTGACGTCAGCGATATCTTATTAAGAAACATTGTTCCTTAACCGACTCGACTAACTTTACAGTTAAATCAAAGTCGTATAGATATGCCTACCCTTACTAATTATTTTATTATTTTAACAATATTTCTTAATAAGATATCGCTGACGTCACCCAAAGACGTATAGTGGAGGATAATTTCGATACCACGAGCAGTGTTCACGGTAGCTTAGTGGCTAAAGCACTGGCGTACTGAGCCAGAAGCCGCGCGGTTCGAATCCTGCTCGTGAGCGATTTTTTCTTTCCACAATTTATATCTTTAGAATTCGCTTCGCATGCGTAAAATGCGTTAAAATAATGAAATAATTAGTAAGGGTAGGCATATCTATACGACTTTGATTTAACTGTAAAGTTAGTCGAGTCGGTTAAGGAACAATGTTTCTTAATAAGATATCGCTGACGTCACCCAAAAGACGTATAGTGGAGGATAATTTCGATACCACGAGCAGTGTTCACGGTAGCTTAGTGGCTAAAGCACTGGCGTACTGAGACAGGAGTCGCAGGTTCGAATCCTGCTCGTGAGCGATTTTTTCTTTCCAAAATTTATATCTTTAGAATTCGCTTCGCATGCGTAAAATGCGTTAAAATAATAAAATAAAAGCTAACAAATTGGTTTATTTAAATAAATAAATGTTATAAAAATATCAACTTCTGGCTGCTGAGCAGTCAGAGCGTTGAGCAATGAAACAGCATTATTAGTTATTATTATAAAGCCAAGAGCCCCTCTAAAATAGGATTATTTGATTTATTGAAATCAGTTTTCATGTGATAGTGATTATAGGAAAATTCGGTGCAGCACTTAGCATTAACAAGAACTTAATAATTTCGCTAAAGCCTTCCAGAATGTTGGTTCAGTGTCTCTCCCGAGGTTGTTGTAAATTTTTCTCACATAACACTTCCTTAACGTCATACTACGACTGACAAAGAGATACTGACATTGTGTTGCGACGAATAAATACTACAAAGCCATAAAATACACTGTACTTACCAATAAACTTGTTCTGAAAAATAACAATAATTGCATTACAACCCGAACAACCAGTTCCAATAAAATGTCCTATCGGTATTCGGATGCACTAACACAGTTAATTACCACTTTTTAAAAAGATACTTAAGTAACTATATCCGAATTTCTTCCTTATAACCATATGTATAAAGTTGAAAATACAAATGAAGAAGTTGATATAATTCTATTGCCTGTTAAAAGGAAAATATATGAACAACCATTAAAAAGTTCTGCTTCTGCAATAGAGGAACGGATGTTCTGAATTTATAACATAGTAGCTGCTGCCTCGGAGGTCGTTCAGGTTAATTTATTCCTTGCTGAGCTGAGGGAGTTGTAAATGTATCATCTTGTATGACTATTATAGCTTGGTTTACAAACGATTTTTTCCCCGGAAAAGCAGGAAAGATGCCATGAATCCTAAAATGTTACTTCGTTAATATATAACTTAGCTAAGATAAGACAAAAAACCACTTAAAATTTAGAAACTTTATCAATAAGAGCTGCAGTATCCACTTTTACTAAGAGGGATTAGTTAATTATTGAAAAAAAAAACGCAGATGAAGACTTAAAAATGTAAAACATCATTAACATCCGATTCAAAAGTATCGATAGGGAATTTAAAATCTTGCTGCTTCACTTTGTTTAAAATATGAATAACAAATAAAACCCCGATACAATTTTGCAACAATCTACGAGTCAATACAATTGGGATTACATACAATTCTTTTGGGAGTTACTTTTATATTTTTCGTTATGATCTGCATCGTTTGAATAAATGTTTTCCAATTGAGGTCGGAATATATTTGTAAGTCGTATGAAATGTGTATTTCCATGAACTTATATATGCAATACTAAAATAATGCAGAATAAATCCATGCAGCTAGCTGCAATCACGTGCTACTTTCACAAATATTGCTTTATTTGTTTACAATGCAAGTTTTACTTCCAAACCAGTGATTAAATGTTTGATTAATAGTTAGGGAGTTTTATTAATAGGTAGAGGGAAATGTTTTTTTGATTCTGTTAAATGTGGCAGGCCAGGATTGGAATAGTTGAATAATCTGTGATAGATTTCTAATTCTATCTGAAATTATCATAGGCAAGTGCTGTTACTGGGAATATGACAACATGATTTGCAACAGTTGTAGCTGCAAAGTTATTGACATCTCCAGTCCTTTTTTTGTTTTCGCGTGAAAATCCTCATGGAAACGCCTCCATCTGCGGAAATCGGAGAGTTATATCGGAATCCTACCGAATAAAACTATGCGGTGGCCAACTGGCCATCCTCAGCACAAAATAGAGAAGCTCTGGGAACTCCAGTAGACTCCATTCCTCCAGTGCTATGCCTTTGACACGTCCTGGGTAAACTACAACGTATCCCCAAAAGCAGGACGCGACCACCATGTGCTGTTGTCTTCCCCAGAGTATAAATTACTACCTACTATAATACCATAGAATTCATAATAGTACCACGAACAGAACGGCCACTCAACTTCTCCCACCGATCCGACTTACCTCACCCCGCCCGGATTTCAGCTCTCACTTCATTTGTTCTAAGCGACGCGTACTACGTAAGTGTGCATTACATTTTAATTTGTTTACGTGTAAGTAGTAAAAAAACTTACTTATAAAATTATGTGTGATGTTAGTTAGGTAAGCACTTGTGCTGTGTGTGGTTGCTTGTCTTCATCATGATATGACAAAACAGAAGTTTTTTTTATCAACTTCGAACATTTATGGATAATTTTACTGTTACAAGCCGTGATTATTTTGTACTGTGTTTAACATATCCGACTGCGATATGACATATTTAAAATTAAGATTGTTATTTAATTAACAAAAGATATTTCGAAAAGATTGTTTACAAATTGAGAGGGGCGGTGATCTCAGAGGTTAATCTACACTTGCTGCGGTCAGTCCGTGGATGGGTGACCATTTCGTTGCAAATCGAGACCCCTCCGTGCCTCGGAGAGCCTATGTGTTATTTTGTCATGACACACTTCTTAGATTTGGCTTCTTAAATTTAGCGCAAGATGGCGCTGTACAGCGCCATATAGCGCTACTAACAACACGCTTTGAGTCACTAATGTTGCCGTCTATTGCAAAAACTAAAATAGCCATGATTAATATATCATCCTTAATCTCGCACCACTATAACAAATTACATGTATATTCCACATCCATATTCCCATCTACGTACATCAAGCCACTCGCACAGACAATTGCTATTCCTCCGAGTGGAGCTCATGTCGAATGTTTCAGTGTCGAGTCTGACGTGGAACTGTGTTCTGCACCCTTTATCAATTGCCCTACGTGACTCGCCTTTTGTATGCGACGATGCAAATTAACAGAATTGAGATTTATTTTGGAGTTCGTGCTACGTTTGGGTTTTTATTAGTGTCTGTCTTGGGTAAGTAATGTTTAGAGTGTGTTTTGTTTTTACTTGGAGTTAGAGGTGTGTAACTTAGCTCAGAACCGGTTCAAATATGCAGATCAATAAGCTTGAGCTGTTGAGCTGCAGCTCAATGACAAAATATGCAGCTCACGGCTCAAAGAATAGTATCTATCTCTGCGACAACGTTCGTTGCACGAAAGATAAAAGATGTCCATATCAATAAAAACCTGTTTGAACCGGTGAGCGGGAGCGGCGACAGATCGGCGGTGAGTCGCAGAGTGAGCGAGCGAGTGCAGCTCAAACAGATCGAACGCTCTGTAAACTCAGCAACTCGCATCACAGATCATAACTCGAAGTAGGCAGATACACAAATTGAGCTGATCTGTGAGCCGGTTCACAGCTCCGGTTCAAACACGTGAACCGTGAGCTGAGTTGCAGCTCACGCATTTTTGTTGAGTTACCCATGTCTACTTGGAGTACGATTTGTTAGGATACTCAGTAGGTTTATTCATTACTCAGAACAATACATTATTTACCACGGACACAAGACACACGACGACATGTTCACATGACGGAGCTTATTTTGATTGTATCTGCATCTGTCACTATACTTGTTTACAAAACTTGCTGTCACAGTTGGCTGTCAGATGTGTTTCTCGAGAGTTTTTTTTTAAATCAAAAACTACATTTGTCATATTCCGAAAACTAAGTCTCCTTAAAATTACCCAAGTACTATAACTTATTACACAGACTCTACTGGTATAGATAATTTTTTTTGCCTTTAAATTAGATATAGATACAAAATAAAGCGAAAAAATCTCATCTTACCTTTATCATCATCATCACTTCAGCTGGAAGAGGTCCAGTGCTGGACATAGGCCTCCTCCAAGCATTTCCACAATGACCGGTCCTGCACTTTTTGCATCCAGCGGATTCCCGCGACCTTCACCAGGTCGTCGGTCCACCTTCATCTCACCTTATAGCATCTATAAACGAATAAGTGATCACATTTTGTTGTTCCGTACATACTTCTGCTAATCATTAACTTTCTTATTACTCGTTATAATGAACACGAATACATTAATATATTAAACATTATGATTATCTAGCAAAATTTAACTCATCAACTGAAACCTAACACAATATACTAAACTCCCATTTACCAAATCCACGTAATGTCATTGGAACAAATAATTCAGTACAACACAAGGAATATTGTACAAAATTCACAAACACTGGCAGCCTAATCAGATATATAAGCTTAGCTGACGCGCAACTGAGTTACAATCCAACTAGCTACTACATCTGACTGTAACAATAAGCTATGTATAGTTACAACTTTCGTTTGGTGAAATTAAGATGTCATCTAAGTAACATAATAATAATTCAGTAATGAGAATATTTGTATTAAAGAAGGGACAAGAGATTTGTATGTTTAAATATTTACTTTTTTACTATTAATAATAAATTATTTGTAAATTGTTTTTGTTTATTTATTAATTATGGATTAAATATTAATAGCTGTATAAAATATTGTCAATATTACGTTTAGTCATTTAACTACCATGAATTGATAAATAGCGCCATTTGTAGCAATTTACTTGAACTAAAAAAAACTAAATAAAAGTGTAGCTTCATCATCATCACCATCATTCTAGCCCGGTATCACCCACTGCTGGGTATAGGCCTCCTTTCTTTTTTGCCAGCCTCTTCGATCTTGTGCGTCCCTCATCCAGGTAGCGTAGCTTACTCAAAACAATTTTTTTGTGAATTCGTATTCACATCAAAATTATAGTATTAGTAATAAATAGGTACGATTACTATCATACTGGGGCTAACAACAGCTGTTATTGGCTTACCTGTACCTAAAATATTTCTCATGTACCCCTAAAAGGTTTCAGCGTTCCAAACGTGTCTGTTTCAACAATAATTCCTAACTTGTAACAATGTTCTTTACTCTGTTGAATATTCAGAATATCTGAAAAAATGCCAGACCTACTTCTGTTCTCCGATAATCGTCCTTTATGTATCTTTACGATGTCTATATTTCATGTATTTATACGACCCAACTTATTGTCTGGAAAACTTCTGGGCGATAAGAACTAAACAATTAGGCAGTCCATTAGTTCGTGTCCCCGAAAAAAACTTTACGTTTCACTTCTCTTTATTGGCGACTGGGATGTGCCTAAACGGCAACGTATCAATTATAGGATCACGACGCGAGAATACCCAGTATTACGACGACATAAATTTTATAGAGGTTCCAACCATAAAAATGGGAAATTATCAAATTGTGACGAAATTACCTCAATAAATTATTGCGTTTGAGAGGAACGCTGAAAGTAATGCTGTTGATACACCAGACTGGATTAGCTCGCTTAATTTGTTTCGGGAAGTGCGAGGGAGGAATAGTGATTTTGGAGTCGAAGGAAAGGAGCTAGACAATTGATGTTGCTTCTTTGTTTGTCTTAGTTTACCATCTTATTTGATAGTATACACTTCATCTATGTCTGTTACTTGCGAATTTAATCTAGCGTTGCTTTTAACTACAGAATATAAATCATTGTAACTGTTCCAAGGAAACTGATTAAAACTATAGTGTAAATGGAATCAGAATTTAAGTGTACGACTACTCAATCAGTAGCCGTCTTCAGTTTTGATATTATCTGTGTTGTATTAATACGTGAACAACGAAAATTGTGGATCCTTTTTTTAACCGACGAAAAAAAGGAGGAGGTTCTCAATTCGAAACGTATACATATTTTTTTTATGTATGACCACGCATAACTTTTTACGGAGTAGTCCGATTTTGATAATTCTTTTTTTAATAGATAGGGTATATCTCTTTAGTTGGTTCTTTTTAAATTTCAAAATCAAAATCCACCCCTAAGGGTAGTAAAACAGGGGATGAGTGTTTGTTCAGCCATTGAATTCTTACCTGTTAACCGATTCTGTTGAAACTTTGACACACATAAATATAATTCTAGACACTAAAACATAATGGAGACCTGGAGTTAGATTTTAACCACAAAAAAATGAAAAATAAAACTTTTTAACAAAAAATTGAACCGACGAAAACAGAAACTGAAAAGCGAAAAATAACTAATTATGAGTCGGCGCCAAACAACCAATCAACGAAGATCATTAAATTACTTTAAATAAATAATGAAAACAACGTCACATCAAATACAACGTGAAATTTTCAACGATAAACAATAACTTTCCAAAAATGCGTTCTCCGCTCGGCCACTTGCAACTTGCACGCACTTTGTTTGCTTGGCGCCGACTCATAATTAGTTAGTTTTCGCTTTTCAGTTTCTGTTTTCGTCGGTTCAATTTTTTGTTAAAAAGTTTTATAGTATTTATTATACAAAACGGGAATGAATCTTATGTCTTTCGAAAGGTACTGTGCACAAAAAAAAAACATGAAGATGTGTCTATGTTGCAGTTCTGTTGAGGCAGATACACACATGATTTTCCCACGAAAAACGCTACTTTACAGACACAATTGTTATTGGTTGAATTTCAACCACAAACGACACTAGTACAAAACTTCAAAATTGCTTATTTGACAGTGTAAATGATAGGTACAGTCAACCATATATCAATGGTAACTAAACCATTACAGTTGGAACTGGCTTAATATGTAAGTTTTGTACAAGACTGGCGCCATCTATATGCGGTTCACAATAGTATACGCTAGAACCAAATTGAATAAAAATAATCATTCCCTTTGCTATTCAAAACTGCTTAAATACCACCAAAAATTCACTTGATTTGGCATTTATCTAGTACTATGTCGAACAAACCCATAATTAAAATTAAAAAAGAAAAGAAAGAAAAAAATATATTTGCTTCAAAAGTGTCGCACAAAATTACCATAAAAAAATCGCATAAAAATCAAGAACACAGAACAAATACAGGTAAATTAATCGAAGGTTTGCGCTACTAACATCAACTGGAATTTGCAATCACCGGTTAGAGGCGAGAGAGATGCCAATAGGCGATTCACGTGAACATAAAAATATGAAAAATTGTACTTAATAATAAATAAAAAAATTGAAAAAAAACCACCGAAACATTCCACCGATGTGCTTCGTTCGTTTTTTCTTTTCTTCAAAATTTTCTGTAGTAAACTACTCACTAACCCTTTCATTTCATTAACAACGAAAGACTTATGTTAAGACCCTTCAATTAGTCAGTGTTACCGCAATACCACTGTAACCCCAACTTTATAAACTGTTCTACTGAAATACACTACTTGGAATCATTATTGGTTACTAATGGCAGTATTGATTTCAAAGTGACAGGCAGTGGACTTTGGGGGAATATCGGAAGAATACGTGACGTAATATTTTGCATTACAAATCTTTAATTTCTTTTTCACATAACATGGACGTTGACAGGTGTCAAATATGTTTTAAAGTGAAGTCTCTTTTACACTTGTTTCAAAAGGCATTGTCCTATCCTGCTGTCACCGTACCCATGATATGTGTAAAAGATTATAGTTGTATTTAATTTTATAAACATGGAAAAAATAATATGTGCAGGATTCGTATGATGATACCAATCGTTTTTATGTGTACATTTCTAACTTTACAATCTATCTAATAAACCATTTAAGAGTGAAATTTCTCGACCCCATTCCAACCATTACTATGTCCATTACACGGTAAAGTCATCAATTATACTTTTCAGCTTGATCCATCAGGAATTCTGAATGAGTTGTTCAACTTCGATTTAATATATTGACTCCGGTAATTTGTGGCCGACCTTGGTTGCTTTCATGTCGATTACGGAAACTTAAGATTACTTTTGGTATAACGTCTTGTATTATTGATGAGTTTTCAAGTTTTGCTTCCTTCATAAAAGTATTGAATATTGTATTAGAAGATTGGTTTTGTACATTAAAGATAAAGTTCGGATATTGTGTTTTCCACCTCCGGCTTTTATCTTTAGTCTTATGAAACTCTGAATCATTAATTTGTTTTATCATGAGACTAAGAAGTGTAACTATAGTCATTTCCCATAAATTAATCTGATATCCTGTTAAGAATAAGATTAACTTTGAAGGTGTTTAGGAAATCACCATTAGTTTAATAAGTTGTCTTACAATAATAACTAAAGTTTTTAACCATCATATTTTGATACGAGATTACTCATAGTTGACTGAACGACAATATTGTTAGTATCGACCCTACATCGGTCAACTTGACTATCAATAATGACACATGTTATATTATGTTGTATTTTTGGTAAATTTGTTATACTTGTTACTTTTCGTTTATACCTCCTAAGTATTATATGTGTATTATATTAAGTTTGGAAAAATAAATGGATTATATTGTTATATCAACTTCTTAATTGAGTATAATACTGTTTATCAACAATTGTGAAACAATAAGCTACAAACCAACCAGTTTAATTACCTTTCAAAGCAATAACACCACGTTGCTCAGAATTTTCAGCAAAAATATCTGATAATTATTAGAGCCACCTAATAGTCACGTGTTCGCAGCCAGGTAGAATTGGTTTAATTGTGCAACCGATGGCGATGGCTATTAGCTAAATAAGTTAGCAGTTTCTGGTCACGTAAAGCATTGCCCGCAGAATGCTGCCACAATTGTTGAAGCTTCTGGCTTCTGTTGAAATTATATTGTATTTAGAGGTTTCAAAGTTATGCTGTGCTGTGTTTTAGATTTCGATGTAATTGAAGTGATTAGTTATGTAAAAATAAATAATGATGACGCTTCTGGTAAGAACAACAAATACTTGGAAGTGATGAATCTCAGTAATCAAGCCGTAGAAAAAATCATACTAAAAATAAGAGTAAACTTTGAGTAGACTGGAATCGTATTGAGTATAACTAGAAATTATTTAATCATAATAGAAGAATTACAAAAATATATGAGGTTTAATTAACTTGTTTGACGAGAACAAAAGAACAAAGATACAACTATCAAAACCAGAGTCACTAAACCAAAGACCAGTTGAAATTTTAATAAAATTCCAAAAAAATCAAGACCATGAGAATTATAATAAATGTTTAATTTAATAAATCTTGTTTTACGTGGACAAAAGAACAAAGAAATAACTATCATGACCGAAATTATTAAAACAGAGACCTTCGTAAACTTTGCTACATTAATAGAATTCCAGAAAATCTAGACCAAAATGAAAACAAATTAAATCCTACCGTTTATAAATAATTAAATAAATAATATAAATAATTTAATTATAACTAATGCTAACTAATAATAAAAATGCTATGATGTGTTCTATAGGTATTATATAATTTGTATGCCTTTCAAGGTTAAACATAGTGTGACGTAATATGTTAATTTTCCACCAAGTTTTTAACTTTTATACCTATGTTTTACAATTAAATTATTTTGATTTTGATTTTATAAATGAGAAAGTTTGTGAAGATGTTTGAATGTTTGGTACTTAATTACGCGTAAACCGTTCAACGGATTTAGATGAATGTGGCAAAAATGTAATTTGAGACCTGTAATTTTTATTTCAGGAAGATAAACAATACTCAAGGGATGCGCAACAAACGACACGCACGCGGGCGAATCCGCAGGTGACCTCTAGTACCTCATAAAGTCTTAAAACCTTTCTAATAAATTTCAAAAGTATAACCGCGAGAACTCATTTTGAAATCGAGTTCCCGAAATCAAAGACGTATTACGAGTAACACACAATTTTCTCCGGAAGATAAACCGTTCTCGAAGGATGCACGATAAACAACATCCACGCGGGCGACGCCACGGTGACCTCTAGTATCTCATAAAGTCTTAGAACCTTTCTAATAAATTTCAAAAGTAGTCTAACCTCGATAACTTATTTAGAACACGAATTCCCGAGATCAAAGACGTATTACGAGTAACACCCAATGATAGTTATGAGATTTTTATTCCGAAACGCGGTATTTCGAATTATTGGTTGGGAATTAACGTGTCTTTGAAGAAATATCGAGGACTGTATTAGTTGACTGAGCACTGGATTATGACTTTCTTTGAGTATGAGAACACTGAGTGCCTCTTGTTAATCTTATTGGTTCATCTTCTTAGTGAGAGATGTATTCAATTTAGTTGACATTCCGTTAAAGTCAAGATATTTGAATTTTTAATTAAATTGTCGCGTAAGTGTTCTCGTGTGTCTAATTAAATTAAAAATGTAATGTAATTTGATCGTCTCAAGCTTTTTGAGTTAAAATTGAATTTCCAATTATAGAAGATAATACAGATTTTCTCATTTTATTTGGAGACGTCATTTTTTGGCTTCACCGAAGCATTTTTTGCAAAGTTGATACCGATATCGGTTATACTAAACTTTTTAAACTTTCGCGAATTTCACTCATATTGAACTATATTTATGGGACTTTTCGCGCACAATAAAATCAAAACAAAAGAAACATTCTAACTAACCTCGACGTTTCGGCCAAGTTGCATTGGTCGTGGTCACGAGCAGACATAGACAAAATGTTCGTTCGAGGTTAATCTTCTTCTTGCGTGTCAATGGTTCACACTTTTTTATAAAATATTTGGCCACTTCTATGGCCGTGATCGTGGCTTCATTTAGGTCGGCTCTTGTACAGTTGACTTACAATAAACTCACACTTAGTGTAGGGAAAACAAAATATATCACGTTCTCCATTATAAACTCCACTCAGCCATGTCACGAAATGATAACTGCGCACACCTACAAATGTTCTTCTTCCCATACTGCTGTGTGCTCGTGCCCCATCTTGCAAAAAACAGATACAATTAGGTATCTAGGTGTCCTACTAGACAATACGCTCAGCTTTCACCCGCACGTTGCTCTTCTCGTCTCAAGAACCCGAAAAATGATCTATATTTTTAAGAACCTTCGACATGTCGCAGATCCTAATATCATAAAAATGGTATATCTTGCACTATGTCAATCACTTATTTCCTATTGCATAACCATCTGGGGTGGATCAACCAAAACATCTATGCTGAAACTCGAGCGTGCCCAGAGGGTGGTTTTAAAGGTGGCAAATTTTTTACCATTTTTACATCCAACTAAAGACCTTTATGAACTTACTGGTGTCTTAACCGTGCGACAATTATTCATCCATAACACAATCCTTCGTAAACACTCGCAGCTCCATTACAACCCTACAGCTTTTGAAAATAAGCGACGAAAGCACTCAGTGTGTCCGACAATACTCTTTCATACTAGTTTCGCACACAGGCACTTTAAGTTTTTGGGTAGCTATTTGTATAACAAGTTAAATGAATTATTGTCTTTGTACCCCCTCCCCAAGCAGCGCTGTAAAGAAAAGCTATTCAAGTGGCTACAAAAATTAGATTACGATGCCACCGAACAACTACTTCTTATACTACTACCTCCTAAACTCAAATCAAGACGGGACTCACACAAAACATACTCACGCATCTCACGCACATAGTGCCACCCCTGCATAATCACATCCGCGCACGACACATGCACAAACGAATACTTACATAACATTAATCTTGACCAATCACACACTCACTTACACACATTGCACCTCATATCACTCACACTCCAATATACACTCCTCACACAATATGGAACTTTAACAACTCTCATAAAAACTCACACATAATTATACATATAAACATCCACACATCCCACTTGTTTGTCACCCTGCATGTACTTATATTATAATGCGCTTTCTCTTCCATCAAGTCATATTTATGCTTAAGTACTTTTTTATTACCTGTAATTGTGACAAAATAATGTACATGTATATACTTAAAACTAGGGTGAGGGCCTGGTGATCCGTAACACAGGGTTTTCCCTAGTACGGACTCCAGTCTCTCGCAAAGGAGCTTATACGCACTTATTTGTTACATAATTCTAAGGTACCTATTTATATTATTAAGCCCACCTTTGTGAAGAGAGAAATAAAATTTTATTACTATTATTACTATTACTATTACTAGTTGACAGGGCACAAGGGACAAGTAAGCAAATGGGCCATGGACTGAATGGGGGCCTCATAATCGCATTCAGTTGTTGAGGAGTCTCGAATTCCCCATTTGCACAAATTTTCTCTGCAGCGACTGACTTGAGTCCGGAGCCGGTTAAGGGATTTCCAGACTGGCCACGGGAGATCGTGACCTGGGGGCAGGTGTTCTTGCGGTACCTACTACAAAATCAGGTGGTGGTGGGAGTCTTTCCTTGTCAAAATGTTTGTTTTGTTTAGATTTTATTGTGCGCGAAAATTCCCGTAAATATACTAAACTTATCATTACTTATATTGGTTATCCCTAATGTAAACAAATTAAAATGGATCATAATATCATAGAAGAGGATCTGCGAAAGGTCGGTGAACTTTGATAATTTCCGGACTAATAAATGGTGATTTATTTTTATCTTTTTACCTTTTTTATGTACCAAAATCCCAAAATATTCAACATTCTAAAATTAAACATCCGTCCTTTATAAATAAATGAAAGGGTATAAAAAGGGTAATATTAACTGGTATGAATCGACTTTTCTTCTTTGAAATACATATCCGTATTACTCATTCACTTTCCTAAGAACGTTATTTTACCTTTTTCCTGGCAAAATACGAGTAAGTAAATATTATTAATACAAACGGAAATGTTATATTACTACCTAGTGGTACTACCTGGTACTTGTACATGTGGATTTGTTATGAGAACGTTTTGTATAATTATGTAACTCTTTTCTTTCAGTATGAGTATTACTTTGGACATAATATTGTAGATGACGATTTCTGATTGGCAAGGAAGATACACAACAAAACTGTTGTTCTTCTCTCTCTTATCTTCGCGACTTCTTGTTCACTTCAATCACCATGCACATCATCATGCCATCATGCTCATGCTTTAACCGCTAAGCTACCAGGAATTCTGCACGTGGCATCGAATTTAACTTCCACATTAAAACCATCTTATGGTGATGGCAACAAAATTTTATTGAGAAATTGCGTTCCCACACTGTGTTTGTGCCAATGTGTTTTCTTATTTACTAGATGGAATTTAGAATAATATTCCCACAAGATTGATCCCAATCATGAATAAAAAGTACTTAAACAAACAAACCACACCAACAAACAACACAACAACAAACTAAACACCATACAAAAAACAACACAACAACAAACAACACAACAATAAACAATACACCAAACATCAACAACAATACGCATAATATTTTCACATTCACTTAACATCAATTTTTAGAGTTCCGTACCCAAAGGGTGCCAAACGGGACCCTATTACTCTCACTACGCTGTCCGTCCGTCCTTCCGTCCATCCGTCCGTCCGTCTGTCTGTCACAAGGCTGTATCTTTTGAATGGTAATAGGAAGCCGGTTCAAATTTTCTCAGAATATGTGTTGCTAATAGCAACCCCCTATAACAACAAAACCTCGAAAAACGCATTTTTCTCAACGTTTTTGTTCTTGCTCTATCTTCAAAACCGTATACATACCAGCGTCAAAGTTGGTCTGATTATAATGCATACAATGTTGTTTAGCAACAAATACTAAAAATAGGGCCTGCGTAAGAAAGAGATGCAAAAGTTCATATTTGCGCACGTTAGGATGATGTCTTTTGATGAACCCTCGTAAATTAAATCAGTTTCTATGAGGTATCAGGTCGATGGGTGGTACGGAATCATTACTACGTGAGTCCGACTCGCACTTGGCCGGTTTTTTACATAAACAATCACCTTCACAATTCCACATTCGCGTACCTACTGATTATATTTAAAGATAATTATCAAAACATGAGCAGTGATAGCCTAGCGGTTGAACGCTTGCCTTCCATGCAGGAGGGTGTGATTTCGATCCCGGCCTGCACCTCTGACTTTTCAAATTCATGTGCGGATTTATATTCGATTATAACTTGCATTAACGGTGAAGGAAAACAACCGCCAACCCGCACTAGGCCAGCATGTAGGACTAAGTCGTTAGCCTTCTCATACTGGGATGAGGCCCGTGCCCGGCAGTGGTACAGTAATGGGCTGGTTATGTTATCCAAACATAACAAGATACCACATACAAATCACAAAAGTGGGTCATATCAAACAGAATAAAAAGAGTAATCAAAACGTACAATTGTACTTTATTTAACCGTCCAACTCAATTCCATACTGTATTTGCGAAGCACGAAATTACACCAATCCAGTATTGGATTATGGAAATCAGGATACGAGTATACAAATCCTTGAATTTATAGGACTTTTTTGTAGTTCGCACAGAAATTGCAGAGTGGTACCGAGACGTGGGCACTGACAATTAGGCTAGTCCACTAATCAAAGTCGCTCAGCGAGCTGTGGAGCGAGCTATGCTTGGAGTTTCTTTGAATTATAAAATCCGTAACGAGATTATCCGGAGCAGAACCGGAGTGACCAACATAGCTTGTAGGATCAGTAAGCTGAAGTGGCAGTAGGCTGGCCATGTCTGTCGAAGGACCGATAGCCGCTGGAGCAGACGAGTCCTTGAGACCTCGAATCGGCAAACGCAGCGTGAACTGGCCAGGTGAACTGACGACCTGAAGAATGTGGCAGGGGGGGACTGGCTGCGCAAGGCAGACGACCAAGTGTTGTTGCGCAACTTGGGAGAGGCCTATGTCCAGCAATAGACTGCGATAGGCTGAGTTGATGGCAAAAATATAATTATATGGTGAAATCTAAAAAGCTTTTGATTCTTTCATCATTAGCCTATAGCAGTCCATTATAGGACATAGGCGTCTCCAATAGTACGCCACTGACGTTTTCTTTTTTGTTTTCAGATGGAAATCCTCATGGATATTTTCCGTCTGGGAAAGGCGACGGGATATATCGTATTCCTATCGTCAAAAATTACACGGTGGCTATTTTCAGTACAAAACAAAGAAGCTCCGGGAACTCCATTGGACCAAGCCGGTGCCCTTATATTGCTATACCTTTGGCGTCCCGGTAATACAATATGAGATCCTCAGCCACTGTTATCCAGCCTCCAACTGCGTTGCAAATATCGTCACTCTCCTTAGCTTAAGGGCGTCCCACGCAACGTTTGTTGATTTACGGTCTCAGGAACACGTTTAAGCCAACTCCACTTTTAATTTTTTAGCAAGTCAATGTAACAGATTTAGCTTGACTAGTGGATACTAGTACTTTCTAATAATTAGAATTTGGTGTTCAGATAGCAACAATCTGTTTAAAAATACTGATACTAAGCCACAAGGTTCTGGTAAGCCTATAAGAAGACACCAGGTAAAAACATTCTCATCCATTGAAATCAAAGTGTTATTGAGTTTTTTCATTAGGACCTCCACCGTAGCAACTCGGGGTCTGGATTTGTGCCCAGTTAGTAGCAATAGGCTCACCCCCTATTACATGGGACCTATAACATAGCTGACTAGACTGCCTCATTAGTCTAGTGGTTGCAAGCGCTACTGCTGAGCGCGGGGTCCTGGGTTCGATTCCCGGGTCGGGCAAAGTGTTATTGGGTTTTTCATTAGAAAAATCTCAGTAGCAGCCCGGAGTCTGGATTTGTGCCCGGTTAATGGCAATAGGCTCGCCCCCTATTACATGGGACTATAACATAACTGGCGAAATGTGGGTGTACTATTACACCTCCGCCAACCCCTTCGGGGAAATACAGGCGTGATGTTATGTTATGTTATGTTATAACATAGCTGGCGAAATGGATATACTATACGCCTGCCAAGTGTGGCGATTATGCCATTTTCGGGGAGGCCTATGTCCAGCAGTAGACGTCTTGATATTGATGATGATGATACAGGCGTGCATTTTGGAATATGTCTTTAAAACGATCTATTATATCATTTTTACAAAAATGTACTCGGAGAATTATCCAGAAAACGACGTGACAGGTTGTTTCTGTTTTATAATGTAGTTCATATAGTACCTATAATTATATTCCACTGTTTTATCACCGTGTGAATGAGTAATTAATGATTATTGTTATACAATAGATTAAATACAAAGTTGCTTTTAAACAATGCTTGCATTTATACCTAACGTCGACAACGCTTAAAGTTTCAAAACGAAGGGTTCCAACTTTTCCTTGAAAAGGGAGTGAAAAGTTTCTAATGAACAAACTTCCTTCGCACGTATGCCCCATGAAAATGAGTACATTGTTTCGACATACTTTCTATATTTTCACGATCGCTTTCCCGTAAGCGGTGCAAAGTATGCACTTAGTGTGAATACGCAAAGTTTTGTGTAGATATTTACAAGCTATACTTACATGGTTTTGAGTGCTTTGACAATTTTTTATCTCTCACACGCAGCGGTTAAAAGATGACCGAGTATTGTGGCGACACTTGGTAGACATTTTAAGTTGAGCAGTAGACTTATAATGTAAATTGCTGGACACTTTTTATTTTTTAAATTATGCTACCAAGGTTTTTAAGTACAAACTTAAATAAATTAGGTGTTGTACAAAATATTTATCATTATAAAGGCTGAATGCACATTTTTTTTTCAAAACATTGAAAAAAGAATAAGTACCACGCGCGGACGAATTGACGAGAATGAAAATTGGATACTGTTGGATGAATTTGTGTATTGTTTCCTCGCAAATGAGAGAAAAGTACCATACAAGTCTCGGCCGAAATAGCAATTAACGGCCTTGTTTAGTAAAAAAAATCACTGAAATCACCATTTTAAAATCATTTCAATATTACTCGGCCGTAAATTGCTACATTTCAGGCCTCGACAGTAATGTACTATTGTTACTCACGCACTTGAAACAATTTCTGTCAGTTTTAATAAAAATTGTTATGAATTTTCACACGATAAAACAACTGAAACCTACAATTTAAGAATCGTATTCCTATATCCCCCCACTCCCCTTCGGGGAAATACAGGCGTGATTTTATGTTATGTTATGTATTCCTATATCAGCCTATTTTTTTTTTGTAAAACTCATGACTCACTTTACGAGTTTTACAAAAAAAAAACGATTAAATTAATTCGTGATCTTATTGGCTCAGGCAAAGTCACTGTCAGTGTCTAAGCCAGCACACAATACAGCACGAATATTTTTCTATAGTCAAAATGAAAGTAGATTTTAACATTTTGTAAAACACATAATAGAGGTACAGAAACCACCGTGTTACAAAATTTCCTCTCCCATAATTATACATTCGTGTACAGAGTTCATTGGTACATCAGTAACAACACGCAATTCGTTACCCTTACAATTTCACCTCTCATTTACTGCTTTCTTATGTCAGCAATTACATTTATTGGGTTGTCTCTCGTGTGTTATCATGTAACTATTGTATTATTATTCCTTTATTCATTTATTTACATATTATTTACATTTTTAAATATTTCTATAAAAAATATAAAAAAACATTTAAAAATATAAAAAATAGTAGCCCACCGGCATCGGGAACAGGGTCCAAACTACCGGTGGTCAGGGCCTCAGAGAGAGAAACTTCCTGACGATACGCGCCGTATCCAGGAGTACCGCTTTCTGTATCAAGCCCTTGACCCAGCTGCCCAACGCGAGCCTCCTAAGATGTAGATCGAGGCTCTTGGCTATTAAGCCATTGGCCGTAACAACAATCGGCACAATGACTGCTGAGTCAACATCCCACATGTCGACAACCTCGTGTGCCAAGTCAAGGTATCTGATTTCTTTATCCTTCTCGGCCTTCACGAGATTCTCGTCATGCGGGACAATAACATCAATAATCATTGTGCAGCGCTCTGAACGATCTATCACCACTATATCAGGCTTGTTGTGAGCGATAGTCCTGTCGGTGATGATAGATCGGTCCCAGTACAACGTGACATGGTCATTCTCAAGAACTGGGTCGGGCACATACTTGTAGTATGGTACTTCCGCGCCCACAAGGCTGTATCTCAGGGCAAGTTGCTGGTGAATAATCCTGGCTACTAGGTTGTGCCTATGCAAATACTCGCCGTTAGCAAGACGAGAACAACCAGAAATAATATGACGGATGGATTCCCCGGTACAGTGGCATGCCCGACATATGTCAACTGTGCCGTCCTTTACAATATATTTCCGGTAGTTGTTCGTCATGATAACTTCGTCCATAATTGCACAGACAAAACCTTCGGTCTCTCCGAAGAGATCGCCGAAGCGCAGCCAGGATACAGACGCTAAAAAGTCTACATCGGGCCCATGAAGGGCCCGGAAAAAGCGTCCATGAAGCTCCTTGCTCTGCCATACCTCCTTGCGGTCAGTGGTATCAAGTACTACCGGTTTGCGCCAGTTCTCTTTAGCCAAGGAGAGCGGGGTCAGTCCTTTGTCCACTGCAACTACATCTCGATGCATCCCCACGTCGGCTTGGGTAAAATACTCCCTGAGATTGCACACCTCACGGTTGTGAAGGGTCTTGGCATTAAGAAAGCCTCGGCCCCCACACTTCCGCGGGATGTACAGCCTCATCACCGATGAACGTGGGTGATGCATTCGATAAGCAGTCAACAGTGTACGAACCCTCCTATCCAGGGCGTCAAGTTCGGTCTGAGTCCATTTGAGTATGCCGAAAGAGTACATCAAGACCGGCATGACCCAACCGTTGAAGGCGCGCACCTTATTTCCGCCCGACAAAAGACTTTTCAGTACTTTTGTCAGGCGGCTGTAGAAGCGCTCCCCCAGCGATTGCTTCATGTCAGTCTCATTGATGCCTAACGCCTCCGCCATACCCAAATATTTGTAGGTTTCGGTTGAAGAGAGGGATCTGAGGTTTATGGAATCTGAAAGTTGGGTTCCAATAGATTCCATAATCCCCCCCCGCTTTACATGCATGACTGCACATTTGTCCACACCAAATTCCATCCTAATGGGATTACTGAAATTTTCAGTTACTTTCAGTAACTCCACCAGATGAGAATTAGTGGGGGCAAACAGTTTCAAATCATCCATGTAAAGAAGGTGGGATATCACCTGACCACCTCTTCTCAACCTATAGCCCCGCCCTGAGCCCTCTAACAATGTGCTCAAGGGGTTCAAGGCTAAGCAAAACCACAGTGGGCTCAGACTATCGCCCTGGAATATACCGCGCTCAATCCTGATTGGTTCTCCACTCCCTCGAGTCTGTTGACATCCTGGATAGTGAAGGACTGTCCTCCATTGCCCCATACACGACTCAAGGAAGGTGCGCAGAGTTGCATTAACCTTATACAATTCCAGCACCCTCATAAGCCATGTATGTGGCACAGAGTCGTACGCCTTCTTGTAGTCTATCCAACATGTCGACAGATCCTTTTTGGAGCGCCGAACCTGTTGGCTAATGGCCATGTCTATGAGGAGCAGCTCCTTAGTACCGCGAGACCCATTCCTACATCCATTCTGAGAGGCAGACATGATTGAATTACTATCTATGTGATAGTTAATTTTTGCTCTCAGAATGGATGTAAGAACCTTATAGACCGTCGGTAAGCAGGTGATCGGTCTATAATTATTTGGTTCCACGGTACTACCGGATTTATGGAGCAGGTGGGTGACTCCTGTCGTTAGGAACTGTGGTAGCGTACCAGTTTCCAAGGATGACTGGAACTGAGACGCCAAGCGAGCATGCGAACTATGCAGCCATTTTAACCAAAAATTGTGCAGTCCATCCGGCCCTGGAGACTTCCAGTTAGGCATCGGACGGACTGCACTGGCCACATCCTGGGGGCTAATGTTAATAGTGCCCATGTCTAGTATGGGTTCACATGCTCGCTCGATATCCCGCATCCAATCACCCTCGGTGTGACTGACGGGCACCGACCAGATGCCGCGCCAAAATGAACTCATGGCGCTTTCATCCGGCAGATGCACGTCACCCACACCTTGGTCTGGCCGCTCCCAAGCTCTATACACCCACCTTTGATCGCTTTGAAACATGCGATTCTGGGTGTACCGCTCCACTCGCCGCTTATATCTCCGGATACGGTTTGCCCACGCGTGAACCTTTTGCTTCAGGAAGTCGATGCGCTCTGTGGCGCGGGACATATAATCGCGAGGACTAATATCAGTTCCCGCAAACGCCCGCTTCACAAAGCGCATCACTCTTGGACGAGTATTTCCCTCCCTGAAGCAAATAAGCTTACCGATAAGTACTCTGGCCCCACCAATACGACGCTCAATCCTGCACTGCCACGGCGGTATGGCTGGTTTAGGTCGTGTAGCTCTGTCATTATTATAAAACTTGACGTGAGCTAGACGACATGCCGCAACCGCCGCACAGTACAGGATGGAGTGAGTATCGACGAGGTCTTCGCTGTCATCAAAATAAGTTGACAGCAGCGAATCCAGAGCACATACCAGCGCCTTGTTCTTTCTACACATGGGCAAACGAGGTAACCGTGGTCGGAGTTCTGGGGGTGTGGACCGATACTCCCGAATCGCATCCTCCAATGCGCTCCTCAAATGCTCATTGCACTGGGTACTTACATTTGTAGCCCTGTCATCATTCTCGTCCTCAGCGTGATTTGACCGCAGCGGGATCACACGTTGTGCTTGCGGTTGTACCGCCGGCTGCGGTGGGGGAGAGATGACACGGCTACTCTGCACTTCAGAGCGTAGCCTATCAAGTGCGTCGTCACTCAGCCGATGATCACGCTGAATGACGCGCACCTGATCCGACAATCGTTGCGCCGATACGTTGACAGTTGGTTCAAGAGCCTGAAACAGAGAGAGCATCCGGCCACGGTACGCGGTCCGGTTAGTTCCCCCCTCTGTAGCCCCAAAGTATGCGCGCATGACATTTTCGTTCATCGAATTCGTCCATCGCATGCGCTGCACACTCCCACCGGGAGCAGGGACCCTATCAGAGGCCGGTGGGCCTCGAGGTCCTATGCTGGCCGGTGGTCGGCCTCTTCCTCGCCGACGTGCAGGTGGTGGTGACGTCGGCGGCGAAAAATATTCGTCACTCGAGCTCGACGCAACTGCAGCGGCCGGTGTGGCGTCACTCACGGATGAGGCGGGTTCCAGCGGCTGCGAGGCGGAGCTGAGCGACGAAGCCGAAGGTGGTGGGCGTGCGCTCCGAGCTCTCGCCCGACTTCTCGTCAACATTGCTATTATCTTTGCATGTCTATGGTGCGGTAGATTTTGTCACTGGGTGGTTTCTTCTTATAAATCATTTTATTTTTTGGCCTATTGTGTTGTTGTGGGTTGAAAACTGTTGGAAATTTCTGTTAAATTTTAAATATTTGTATATATTTTTTCAGTGAAAAATTTTTTCACTGTCAATGTTTTGACAGTCGGGCACAGATTATTATTATTATTATTATTATTATTATTGTATTATCTGTGGATAATGTAGTGGGCTGCAACATTACCTTATACAAATTTGCCAACCCTATAATTGATGTCTTATGTTGTAGCTGTTTATTATCCCTCAATAAATAAAATAAAATAAAACTGCTAGACGTAGCAGTTGCTTGAATTGTATGAGTCTGTTTTCCTTACTTTGTGAATTAAAGGCTGAAATATTGGTGTTGATTTCAAGATACTACTGTCATGCTCGGTACCAGTAAAAAAAAACTCATATTAAAGCCCGTGTATGTTCATTAGAACATGAGCCTTGACAAACTAATCAGAAAGTAATTAATATAGGTCAGGAGCACAGACATAGTAAAAAATAAAGACTAAGTACTGCGAACAACCATAGTGAAGCCAACAAAAAACGTGCTCCTTCATGTACAACCAGTGCTCACTTACACACCATGCACCTGAAGGATATTTGTTTTCACGATGCTTACTGGAAGATGCCGCGACATGTGAACTGAGAGGAGTGAGCACGGTTTAAGGTGCATGTGTGTGCATGAGCACTGGTTGTACATGAAGGAGCACGGTTTTTGATGGCTTCACTATGGTTGTTCGTAGCACTTAGTCTATATTTTTTACTATGTCTGTGCTCAGGAGTAAACTATTGAAAATTTCTTGACACAAAATGCCTTTTCAAGGACATAATGTCCCTGCTAATATCAATGAATCTAAACAAATAATATTCCCACTACAGCTAGATATAACAATAATATGTCTGTACTACAATAATAATATAATGCCGTATGAAATGTCAACCTTTTGATTGCCTGTATCAGAACGTAACAATAAATTATAGTCAACAACTAACACACAACCAACAGCAGTTGTTTTGTGCGAAATAAGCCTTCCAAAACGAGGTGTCCATTCTGAATACGTATACGTTAGTCAGGTGATTGGAGATGTATGGCCGTCATTAATAGCAGCAATTATGTTGTTCTTACAGTTTTCTTAGTTGCTCTAGTTTCCCTGTTCTTGGGAACTCCCGTTATCCAAACTATTTCGGTAATGGTAGTCTTATTTGAGAGCCCTTTTGTTGTTTCCTTTTCCATTTGCGCTAGTGGTTTAATTTTATGCTTTAAAAAGGAATTCTTAAAGATACTTCAGGAACTCGTATTTTAATCACTAACCAAAGAATTTTCTTATTAATGGGTCGCAGAATCCTCTAAAATATAGTCAAATAGCGAACTAGCCATTTTTGAGATGGAAAAAATGCCTGTGTCATGTCACACTACCCCGGCAGGTGGTGTGGTTATGTGGAACTCGCACCTACCAAAAACAGCGACGTTTGCCTATTCTCGCCTTGGGTGGATGGGCCACGAGAACTGCAAGGCATGGCATTCGCGACTTACAACAAACTAGCTAAGCCAAATGCCAATATAGGTGGAACCCGAGGCAAACCACATCATTTCCTTAGACTGTGACAAACCACATACTCTGAATCACGTTACTACCAAATAGAATATCGATCGATGTGTCGTATGGCCTAATACCTAATGGTAAGAATTCAATGCACCAGATTCATCCGTGACTTCAGTTTCGTAAAACGTTTTGATCTTCTACATCTTTAGCAGATCAGCCATGCAGATAATAAAGTGAGAATGAGTCCAGTCGTGTGCAGTCGCAGACGTGGTAGACACGATTACAGAATTTTTGGTAATTTATGGGACTACACTAGGATTTGATTCCTATAAGCTGTAGGTAAGAAACTTTAACAATTATTTATAAATGGACGTCAATGATATTTAAAAGTAGAGATATGCTACTGAGTTCGCAATCTGAAGACTCGAAAACGTACTACTTAGAAAGTTTTTCTATTAATCCGCGTCAAGTAAGGCGCCGAGCGTGACCGGTGGCAAAAAAAAAACTAAAATACCGTCACGTGTGTACAGAAAGTGTACAATGATGACACAAAAGTAACTTGAAGTAATCAAATTACTTACTTTTTACTAGTTTGTGTATTGTGCTGCCGCTGTGTACGGAACATTTTTTTCGTTGGTTTTGTTAGGGTATGACATATCTATATTTTTAAATATCATTGGTGGACGTACAGAAATAAATTCAATAAGGAAATTGGAATCTGTCGAAACGATGCCTGCAAAGGGTAACTCTGCCAAACCTTCGGGGACAAAGATAACAATACCTAGTCACATGTAGGTACTTACACTTAAAATGTATCCACCTTTGCGTCCTTGACCTGCTAAATAATAAATAGCAGACCTTCATAAGTAATGAGCTCTTGAATATAAAGTGGGCATTTGGCACAAACACTCAACATCACTCACTGATTGCCAAGTTCGTGGCAAAAGTTTTGTTCAGGAACACATTACATAACGCATCTGTGATAACAGAATCTTACTGCAACGGTATAAGGTTCAGAGTTGAATATGTTTTTGGGAAAGTTTGGCGTATATGGTAATTGCAAACATATTAGTATCTACTTAAGTAGCTGTCCGTAAGTAAAAACCTTTTTGGACACACGAGAAGGAAAGAAAGTACAAATGTTTGGAAGTAGCTCTAGACTTTGTAGTTTTACAGTTGTTTTAGATTTTGTTAGTAGTAGCATAGAATATATACTAACGACAAGAAGCGACACTTAAGCTAGTGTGCTCGTAAAATTGCTCGCGACTATGTGTGCGGGTCAGGGCGAGCGCGGGGGCCGTGTGCGGAGCGCGGCGCGGCGGCGCGTAGCGGGCAGTCTCTCGGCTGCCTCAGCCAAGGGCCGCTTCACTCGCTAGCTTACACAGAGTACTTACAGTACTTGCATTATGTTTAATGGTTTGACTTAGCGGACTACGCAAGACGCAACTAGTTGGTACACAAACAATAAACATCTGTGCTATTCTATTTTGTTCTATTCTATTCACACGATTTAAGTATTTTAATTCACACGCCGGACGGTCACTATTGTTGCAGTAAAAAAAAATAGTTATGTATCTTACACAAATTGTTAAGCTACTTGACGTATAATACTAATAAAAAATCAGGCCTACTTATTTAATCGAGTTTTGATGTTAGAGAACATAATCTAATTAACATAAATAAAACTGATCATTCATGATACACCCATTGTACATCCAATGACATTAAAAATTACTTTTAAATATCATTGTGTACATATGTTCACCATAAATATCCATTCGATAATTTTTTGCACCACATTAATTTTGGTATCGCCCCTATTGCATATACGCGCTCCCTAAGGTCACCACTGCGGTAGTAGCAAAGCTCCTTGCGAAAGAGCTCGTCCGGGAAAGAACTACCACCGTACCTACTTCTTCCGCCAAACAGTGATGCTTGCATTGCTGTGTTCTAGTGCGAAGGGTATGTAATCGCGTGAAAATTTCCATACTTAGGTGTCACTTTGGCAAATGCGATTTGCAATACTATTTAGGCAACAACCTAGATAGTATTGCAGTTCTTATAGGCAAAGGTAACCACTTAACATCAGAGCCCAATAAGAGCCCCAAGCGTGAGTTTTTGACAATCGAATAGCTATCGTCACGTGTTCGGCAGACGAAAGTGTACTCGATCTCGATACTATAGAAAGAATGATAAATTCTGAAACGTTATTAAATAATAAAACCGGCCAAGTGCGAGTCGGACTCGCGCATTAAGGGTTCCGTACTTCTCAACGACCTGATACCCCATAAAAACTGATTTAATTTACGAAAGTTTATCAAAAGACATCAACGTACAGTGTGCGAAATATGAATTTTTGCATGTTTTTCTTACGCAGGTGCCACCACATATGTCTACGTTTGTCTTATTTTTAGTATTTGTTGCTAAACAACATGATATGCACTATAATCTGACCAAGTTTGACGCTGGTATATATTACCGTTTTGGAGATAGAGCAAGAACAAAAACGTTGAAAAAAATGCATGTTTTTTGAGGTTTCTTGTATGGGGACTTGTATGTTTTTTTTATTTTATTTTAGTATTTGTCGTGATACAACTCATGGCAACACATATTCTGAGAAAATTTCAACCGGTTACCTATTACCGTTCAAAAGATACAGCCCTGTGACAGACGGACGGACGGACGGACGGACAGCGTAGCGAGAGTAATAGGGTCCCGTTTGTTACCCTTTGGGTACGGAACCCTAAAAACTGGTATAAGATTTTATTTAAAACTATTTAAGTCTTTTAAAATAATAAGAGCAAAAATATTACATTTCTCATCCCATATTCTTATTGTACACAAAAGAAAATAGCAACATATAATAATAAATAAGAACATAATAATACATTATACACATAATATATTATGTTAATAAATAAGAGCCCGTTTTTTTTCATTAGGAAATTCTCAGTAGCAGCCCGGAGTCTGGATTTGTGCCCGGTCAATGGCAATAGGCTCACCCCCTATTACATGGGACTATAACATAACTGGCGAAATGTGGGTGTACTATACACCTCTGCCTACCCCTTCGGGGAAAAACAGGCGTGATGTTATGTAATGTTATGTGTTATGGTATAAGAGCCCGTTTGTGCCATTTATTTGTGATAATAAATATCTTTAATCCTTACGATACCTTGCTCACCAAGAAAATATCAGTGAGATCGTTTACGTGTCTTTCGAAACCCAACTTTCGAGAAAATCGAAAATATACATCTAAATAAATCTCGTGCTACCAAAAACGACATTTTGTCATGTTTACGTCACGATAACTACACGAAAGTGGCTGTCAGATAAAAACTCGTGCTGCCGATTCCTTAGTTCCAAATACGCACACGTGGCGCTGACAAAATTCCCATATAAAATTTCTCGATAGCTACAGGATAGCTCAAAAACTCATGCTCAGGTGGGCCTTTAGCTCGTTTCGAAAATCTTCGAAAGGTTGAAGATTGTTAACCAGGAGAATATTCACAATCTTAAAAAAAAACTTTAAGCACGTCTTACAATTAAACGAGAAATAATAATATCTTTTAAAAATGAAGGAAACTCACAACAAATCATGTAACTAAGACAGAAGATCTAAAACAGACATGGATTAAAAGAAAACGAAAAACAACCCCTAATCCTGTGAATTCACATGTCTTAGAACAAATTGTATAATGTGAAAAGGTACTAGGTACTATAAATTCTGTGCTACCGGGGGGGTAGTTATAAATAAAAAGTGTAACAATTACTAACATGTGGATATTCAGTACTCGGCAGCTAATATGAGGTCGCTGAATTTGGCGGAAGGCCAGGCAGGCAATTCGGTTGTAGTATACAGGGAGGTTTCCATGTGGTGCCGGTGCCGAACGTAAAGAACTGCACTACCCTATATCTTCTCATGAGTATCGTAAAAAGCGACTAAGGGATTCACCTGAGGATGGGCAGCAGCGTTTTCTGAGCATTTAACCAACCAACTGCGATCGCCAACCCTCTTGCCAAGCGTGGCGATTAATGGCATATCCCCCCTTTGCTTGGGTGAGGCCTATGTCCAGCATTGGACGTCTTTTGGGTGAAATGATGATGATGATACAGGGAGAGAGAGGGGACTCGATGCGAAGCAAAAACCGCGTGGATTGTACGACCTGCGGGGTTAAGTTGCACTTACTGTGTTCAGTCCGTGGATGGGTGACCGTTTTATTACATTTCGAGACCCTTACGTGCCTCCGAGAGCACTTTAAGCTGTTGGTCCCGGTTGTCAAACAAATATCTATGGCATACGTTACGGGTAGTCAGAAGCCCGAAAGTCTGTCAACTGGTCTAGGCTTAGCACGTCGGTATTACCCAGTAACTGGGTTGCGGGTGTCTTATGGAAGTCACAACGTGTAAAACACTGATGTTCAGCCGCATCTGATTAGACTGGAAGCCGACCCCAACATAATTGGGTTAAAGGCACGGAAAAATAATACACAGCTCGTGAAGAATTTGTATGTATGAAATTGAAAGGACATTGCTAAAAATAGCCTTAAACTGTTACAAAGATGAACAATATACGAAAATTACATGCGAATTTTTTCGTTTCATAATATATATTGTATTTAATGCGGACAGTACAAGTACTATTTCATATTTTAAGGAGTATCAATACATTAATGACGTAACCGAATAAAATTGTATCATCCATGATATCTGTGTATCATCCATATTTTTATTTCGATACTCTATAGTCTTTGATTCAATATTATATACTCCTTTTCACACAAGAAATTCCAAAAAATTGGCATCGACTGACAACTTGACGACAATGTAGGTTGTTTGACATAACAAAAAAAGCAAAACATAACATCAAAATAGCACGGATAATTGTGATTATATGTGTCAAAATAGTAAATATTATAAAAATCTAAAATGATATTTAGTACTGTCCGTGTTTATGAATGTATTACAATACACTGGCTTCATTGAGTTGTATATGGTGAGCATCAACTTTAATTTGTAACGCCTTAAGGCGGAGTCACTAAGGATCTTTAGCAATGTCCTTTTAAAGTCAGAAGGGGAGTTAAGGTGTGATCGAAAGAGGATGACTTATTCATCATTTCAGCCGAAAGACGTCCACTGCTGGACTGCCTCCCCCAAAAGGGGGGATATCCCATAATCTCCACGCTTGGCAGGCGGGTTGGCGATCGCAGTTGGTTGGTTAAATACTCAGAGAACGCTGCTGTCCATCCTCTGGTGAATCCCTTAGTCGCCTTTTACGACACCCATGAGAGGAAATATGGTGGTGCAATTCTTTAATTCCGGCACCACACGGACTGATGACTTATTGAACGATGCCAAAATAAATGAAATGTTAAATCCATTTTCAAAGAGATATGATTGTGATTTCATAAGCTTTCCTACTGTAATAAAAATGTGTAAGTGTGTACAATAAAGTATAATAATAAAAATAATTGTGTATTAGACTATTGGCCATCCAGCTGATGTGAGATTTGATCACAAATTAATTTGATCAGGCTTTCAGGAACCAGAGGCTAAGTTTGATAAAATTGCGTGATGTGATATTTATCATTATCATCATTTGCAGCTTTTATCAATCCAATTCAGGGTATAATTTTCCTCCCTTTTACGCTACTAAACTTCCCGGCCTTGCGCTTATCTTGTCCAGGTTATTCTGACAAAATAGACCACGTCATCAACCTATCTTGTCATCGGTCTTCTGACGTGGCGCTTGCCCTTACTAGGCCACCATTCCTTTATATCTAAAGGAATCATATATCTTTATAAGATATTGCGTAGCTTCCCGAACGCTGCCCAACCGAGTCGGATTCGACGATTGACCTATTTCTCGAAGTTGGACTTACCTAGCTGGACAGTTTGTCATAGGTATACATAATCGTCAACAACTTCGAGTGTAGATTCTCCGATGTTTACGGGAATGGGTGCTATATGGGAATTCGACATAACCTTTGTCTTGTCCATATTCATTTTAAGACCCACTCTATCCGAAGCTCTACTGAGGTCATCGAGCATTGTACCGAGGTCCTCCATGGTCTCAGCCATGACTACTACGTCGTAGGCAAACCGAAGGTGAGTGATGTACTCGCCGTTTATGTTAATGCCTAGCCCCTTCCAGTCCAGAACCTTGAAGACATCCTCCAATGCAGCAGTGAACAGTTGCGGAGAGATCACATCTCCCTGTCTCACACCTCGCTGCAGAAGGATAGGTTTCGAGTCTTGGTCCTGTAATTGGACTGACATAGTGGCGTTTTCATACAAAGACTTTAATACTTCGATGTACCGATAGTCAATCTGGCACCGTTGAAGAGACTGTAGTACCGCCCAAGTCTCGATCGAATCGAAGGCTTTCTCTATATCTATATGTATATCTGACGTGATACTATAATATTCATTAAATCATCAATGAGACACAACAATGGCCTATTGTTTTGCGGCTCCGGCGATCTCGCGCCCGCTGTCGAGTTAAAACATAAAAGGAAATGAAAAAGAATTATAAAACGTAATCTAATTTGCAAATGAAAGAGTTTCATCAGTTTAATTTAATAATTCTTCAAAGGCAGCCTTCATAACAATTGTTGAAGGTTTTAACACAATAATGTTGGCAACTTCCACAGTAAAAAAATCTTGAATACACCCCGTCGCTACGTTGTTAGCGAAACATTGTGTTTAAGGCCCTATTATTTTGAGGAAAGAGGTAGGGGTCTTGAACGCCCCTAAGCCACTGCGACCTGATAAGATCTATTGTGACGCCTCTTGCAGCATCACAGCACTTCCCCAAGCTGCAAGTCAATCATGAAGTCGACTATGACCTTGGGGGAGGAGGATTTGATCTCCTGCGTTGAGATGAAGTGCTGGCTTCTGATGTGGTGCACTGCATCACATTCGCATAGGATATGGATGGGCGTCTCATTCTTTTCGCGATAAAATCTTCAATCTGTGGTATTACTGAGGCCCATCCTGTGAAGGTGTTTGTTCAGCTTGCAGTGCCCAGTAAGGGTTCTTGTCAGGATTCTTATCTGATTCTTTTTCAAAGAAAGCGCTTCTTTCGTAAACCTTTTCTTGAAGTTTAAGACCCTTCTAAGAGATAAGTGGCGCCCCCATCAGTAACAAATAATTATTACTCGCTAAATACGTCATTTATCAAAAATTCTTTTTTAACATATAAATTACAGGTACAGTCGGCTGCAAGACAGTGGTAACACGTGAATTAGAAAATCGCCCTTACCGCTTACGAAATAAAGGCGCTGTCAATGTCAAACTGTTTCCACTGACGTGCGGTCGACCGTACTTTAGTTTAATCAGAAACTATTAACTCTGTAAATTCGTCAATAATAATTAATAAAAGACATTATACCTAATTCGTTTTAGTTGAAGAATACCATACCATATCATACCTATGCCAAAAAAACCGCCCAAGAGCATGTCGGGCCATGCTCAGTATTATAGGGTTCCTTAAGTAGGTCTAATTACAAACGAATCAAATCGAAAATTAATAATTGCTATTTTAGTTTTTGCAAACAGCGCCACCTAGCGTTGAATTAAAGAAGTGTTTCATATATTTGACACACTTCGTAAATTTAGCGCAAGGTGGCGCTGTTACTTTGTGTTATCAATATAAGAAAGTTTCTTTTTGTGATTTTTTAAATAGAAAGTAACTAAAGGAGCATTATGACCTATGAACTAGGACGTCTCAAGTATTTTTCAGTTTTCTCACTATAACTCAAAAAATTATAATCACATTATACTCAAAATAATTTTAAAAGAGAGTTTTTATAAAAGTCTATCAACGTGGAAGATTACAAGTTTCTACGTTGCATAGTTTAGAAATGGCTGGGGGGGACACACATTGCAAGCCACTTTGGCGGGCTATATTTTGCAGATGGTACACCTGATAAAAAAGTGATGTATGAAACATTACCTTCATTTTAGTAGACCTATAATGATACCCCACACGAGGGGGAGCAGCGAAAAAAAAAAATTTCATCCCCATTTCACATGGTATGGACGCCACCCCTAAAAAACGTTACCAAGATTTTTTTATTCTTTTAAAATTGAGATCTATATCTACACCATTTTTTAACAAAATTTCATTTACTTATGTTTATAACTGTAGAAGTTATTAAGCTGTAAAGGATTAGGACACGTACAGACAGACAGACGGACAGACGGATAGACGGACAGACGGACAAACGGACGGACATGACGAAACTATAAGGGTTCCTTGTAGGACTACGGAACCCTAAAAAAAGATAGAAAAATGCAAAAACATGACCACACTTGGCACTTTTTCTGTCTACTGATTAAACTACAGTACCTGTACTGCAATTATACATCTGTACGAATTTTCGATAAATGATGTACGGTCACCGCATATCAGTGGTATCTTTTTGACATTGACAGCGCCGTTATTTCGTAAGCAGTAAGGGTGGTTTTACCACTAAAACCACCCTAACTGGTTTGATGGTGTTTTTTGGTGGTAGTGTTACCACTTTCATGCAGTCGACTGTACTCAGCGAGTTATTATTATTTACTGATGGGGGAGCCACTAACCTCTTAGAAGCGCCTTAACCAAGGAATCATTGTCATGTTGATATTGGTTAAACACATTGTTTAATGTTGGTTGTTGAATTAGTTGTACATTTTTGTGTCTTAGGCACAGCGGTGACACTCCGTGTAGGTGTGAGCTCGCTCGCCGGTGACCTTGAGCGAGCGCGTGAATGCAATTGTCACCGCTGTGCCTTGGCTGGGCAGCCGAGAGACTGCCCGTTCCACGCGCCGCGCACCGCGCACGGGCCCCGCGCTCGCCCCGACCCGCACACATAGCCGCGTGCAATTTTACTAGCACACATGCTTAAGCGTCGCTTCTTGTTGTTAGTATATATTCTATGTCTTAGGTAGGCTTAGCGAGATTCTGTTCAAAGAGATTGTGTAAATGCCAACTCTATAACCCATTTAATGTTTTAAATATAATGCTAATATGTCAATGAGACTTCGTACACTTGAAAAGAACAAACATAGATGTCGTCAAGTTTGATGACATTAAGAATGTACAAGTTAAATCGTCTTGTTTGAGAAAATTTCAGCCAATGTACGCGAAAACATTGGGCCAAACGCGTGGAAGCTACGTTTAATATATTTCTAAAGAAAACTTGAGTTATTGTACGTAATTGAGTTGTTTTTTCTAACCTTTGAATTTTTTTACTCTGAGTAAAAATGGAACTATTTATATTATTTCCCCGAAGGGTATTAAAATCCAATTTTGTTTGAAAATTGAAATAAATAATTAGTTTTTTTCTGTTGTTTTTTGTTCAAATAGAAGCGGTATTTTGTTTGTTTTCGTTCAGGAATATTGTTTAAATATTAGTTTTCATTATAAAATACTGATTGTACAGACTAATTTTTAATTTACCATGAATCCTGTAAGGGGTCACTGTACTCATATATCAAATATACTATACTGTTGTGTAGTTGTTGTTGTGTTGTGTTGTTGTTTGCACGGTTGCAGATCAACACCTTGTAGATGCACGTTCGCCGCTCGAAAAACGGCGCCATCAAAACTGTGCAATAAACGGTCGTGTGCACAATTTCGCTCTCAGCCGCTTCGGGTTTCACGGTGCTAAAATGTGTAAAAAATTAAAATCTATACTCCACTTATGTGCAAATAAAGGATGACTTGTCATACTTATCGTTATTGTAAACATAACTACTTGTATATTTTATCGCGAAGAAGTTTTTGGGTTTAATTTTGTATAAGACCGTGCATCTATAGTATATTTTATCGAAGAATGTACACATAAATTTTAACAACTTTACCAACCAACCAACCAACCACCGACCAACTCTAAAAATTATTTTGAAAAAAGAAACCGTTCCATAGAAAATGTTGCGTGTACACGTAGTACATTGTCAATTAAAATAAAAAGAATGAATTAAAATGTAATGGGACAGTTGATTTTTCTCGATTTTAGGGTTGATTCCTTAGTTAAAGTCTGTTGTTCAAATTGATGAGAGTTAATGGTGAATTAAAAATAACATGTAACTGAATGAGTGAGTAATTAAATAGAAAAATTGTACGAAGTTTTTCCAGGTATCCTTCGTCGTACTAATATACATGCTGAAATTTTAATCGCTTATTTCCCGAAAAGGGGTCATTTTACCATTGAGGTAATATGTACTACGTACTACATAATACCTCAGTGCATTTTACTCATAATTATGAACAACTTTTACTATGAGACCAACCTTGAAATCGCGATTTCAGGGTGTTTTCGGTACCTATGATCTTGTCGTTGAATTATTTTCCGTCTTTGTCTGTATTTCACCTCTCTTTTGACTACCTGATAGGACAGGACATCTATTATTTCCTTTACTTGTTGCATGAAAGTTCCTCTTCCCATCTACGTTCCCTTTTATAATAGTATATTAAATTATCCTATCTTATCAGGTATTGAAACATTATATGCAACACTACCTTTGTTTACGCAATTTGAGAAACTAATTTGTTCAGAATAACCAAAAGAATCGATTAGGATAGCTGTTTAGGGTAACGTACCCAAGGGTTGCCCAACGGGACCCTATTTCTCTGCTGTCAATCCGTCCGTCCGTCCATCCGTCTGTCTGTCACAGGGCTGTATCTTTTGAAGGGTAATAGGTAGCTGGTTGAAATTTTCTCAGAATATATTTTGCTATGTCTCTTATCACGATAAATACTAAAAATAAAAATAAAGTTTGAAACCAAAGGGGGACCTCATACACTAAACCTCGAAAAAACGCATTTTTTTCAACGTTTTTGTTCCTGCTCAATGTTCAAAACTGTAATACATACCAGCGTCAAACTTGGTCTGATTAGTGCATACTATGTTGTTTACCATCAAATTCAAAAAATAGGGCAAACATAGACATTTGTGGTGGTACCTGCGTAAGAAAGAGATGCAAAAATTCGCACGATGCGCTGATGTCTTTTGATGAACTCTCGTACATATGGGATATCAGGTCGATGGGTGGTACGAAACACTTACTGCACGATTCCGACTCGCACTTGGCCGGTTTTTTTTCTAAATCCCAATATTAAGTGCTTTTAGAGTCACCGCATTGCCATTTCCCTACATCTAAAGGCTAATAATACAGCTTAAATCTATTGGCTTAATCAACTTGAATAAACTTAGTACTACCAGAGCTGTGTACCCGAACTTCATATTACTGTACCATCGGCTTGCAGTAAACTTAGGTATTGGCCAGCAACTTTGACTAACCAGGAGACTAAAATTGAATATTCATGAAAGAGAAGCAGCTCGTATTAAAATCCTGTAAAGCCTGACGTTTATGAAGGGCGTTGGTGTTTATTCACATTTTTATGATACAGCTAGTATTTTTATTGACATAAAATAATGTTACGCAAGCAAATTGAAGCTCAGACTCCTGACATAGGTCTATAGAGAAGAAAAAAGAGATAAGAAAACGAAACAGTTTTTATTCACGGACATAATAATTATACAAAAAATATTACTTCTGCCAAACTGTAAAGCAGTTTTTTGGCAATTGTAGCTCTCTTATTCCTTACATAAATTTAATATTATTACACTTTTAAACATAAAAATAAAAGAATTTCACCACCCTATCTTTTCTCATGGGTGTCATAAAAGGTAACAAAGGGATTCACAAAAGGATGGGCAGCACTGTTCCACAGAATATCTAATAGTACTAACGTACAGAACGGCAACTCACCGCCCCCCGCCAATTTAAGATTCCTCGTCCTCACCCCGCACGCACCCGCAGTTTGACGGCAATTGGACTGCAATATTGCAATGGATGTCAATCGCCAGTCGCTATACAAGCACGCCATCTCTGAGAACGATTGAGAAGCGAGTCGGAATTACGAGCGGCGAGCATCTCTAGCCTACCCGTGTGTGTGCTTTCGTATACAGACGTAATCTTGTGTATGTAGATCGTGCTAGCATTTATATTGTATTGAGTGTCCGGGGTGTGACCGTTCTCTGAGTATTTAACCAACAATAAAATACAATACAAATCCTCTTTATTGCACAACAAGATTATATTAATTTCTTAAATAACTACTTATGCGCTAGTGTACAACTGGCGGTCTTATCACTCCACGGCTCCACGGCAACCAACTGCGATAGCCAACCCGCCTGGCAAGCGTGGCGATTATGGCATATCCCCCCCTTTGGGGGAGGCCTATGTCTAGCAGTGGACGTTTTCGGCTGTAATGATGATGATGATGACTTTTTTCAACTAAAAAATATGGATTTTTTGTTTTACTAAAATAATTGATGACACTTTTTCACCTATAAACTAACAACAATCCCGATTTTTTTGTATTACGAAAATTATTGGCTGGTTATAGTTAAGTTGTGGCAAATTATAGTTAAGTTCTAGTAATTTGTAGTTTTCGTATATTTTGAGCACTTAAATAACCGCATGCGGTCTGCAGTGTATCTTCACAGCTGCGGGATGCTTTTTCGCAACGCGGCAAGCTGTTAATTGACCTATTGACCCAACTATAAGGTCAGGAGTCATAGTGTTTCGCTGTTATTAGCTGTTTCATAATACTGGCTAATGGGTGAAAAGGCCGTCAGTTTGAATTTTTGTGTTTCTGTTTGTATTATATTCGAGATATTTTAGTAGGTACTCACAGAGAGTAGTGGAGAGAATAGTCTTTAGAGACAAAAATAGGAAGAGTCTGAAGTTTCGCTGTGGACTGCATAGACTGATATTCATTTATTTGTAAGGGCACAGAATATCTAATATGGTCAGGGAAACAAACAGCTTTTAGTTCTTGCAATATACCTAATATACTGAAGTCTGTAGTTTTCATATAACGATGATCAATTTAAGAAAACTTTTTTGCAAAGAAATATCACTCTATATTATTAAACCAGTTAATAAGGTTGTGGTAAGGAATTAATTCTGCACAGAATTGTTTTGTGGAAAGTCAAAGGAAATAGGATTTTTGTAACAAGAGTTTTTTTCAATGTCATAGAAATAATCTGTTCACAATGATTAAAATTGCTTTTATAAAGTTTTGTGTTTCTTTTTGGATTCCCTGTGACAGACATCATTTCTTAAATTTCATTGTTTAAAAAAAATGGGATCACAGAATCATCGATTAATTCGTAGTGTTCTAGTATAATATAAAAATTTGTTGCTTATCAGCAACTTTATCAATTGATGTAATAATACAGGTGATATTTTTTGCAAAATAGATTCCCAGCTGCATTAATTTTTCGTTTTTTCCAAAATTGAGCTCATGACTCCATTGACAACTTTTATCTAGGGGTTAGACCCATCAGCACTATTTTCAAAACTGAAACATATTATAATAATTAAAGGGAACTTAACGACCCGATACTATCGCTACCACCAGCATAACATTTAAGTGAGCATATTAAATGGAAATTAGAAGCGATTTTCAGTCATAGAAATAATTATTTTCTAAGAATAGAAATCTTTTCCAATCAAAGATGCCTTCATAATATAATTTAATTCTAAATTATCATAAAACACTCTATTGACTTACATTTTCTATTGAAATATCTTCTACAGATGAAAAACGTTCAGTTTTTCTATTGAATATTCTAGAGAGACTCGTTAAAAAGAGATTATTGGTCGATGAACTGGTAACATTTTAACCTACAACTAATGAGTCTGGGACAAAGAATTTTTAGCCAAGATAGAATGCTGAATAATATCCCGTTCATATAAGGTACAAAATCTTTTATCAAAATCAGGGAGAAAATACCGGGCGAGCCCGGTTTTCTGAGATAGTATTACCGAGAGCCCGCTGTCCCTTTCTTGCATGTATGGACACCCTATAGAAAGAGACAAAGGGCTCCCTAATCATCGGACCGAATTTTATTCAGCCGTCCGCTTTCCAGCTTGATATTTAAGGTCCTTGGTCCGTGCGCTCACAATCACAATCGACAATTACCTATACGTAGGTGTCCGTCTCTAGTCTGCTAAATAAATTAATTCTGTACTTTGATCCCAGAATACGAATAAAACCTAGTATAGTTTTCTGAAGAAAGAATTCTTTATGTACTTTGATCTCGGAATACGAATAAAACCTAGTATAGTTTTCTGAAGAAAGAATTCTTTAATTTTGGTAAATACACACTTTCTCTTTAATGTCTAGTTGTCGTCTGAATAAAACAACCTTTGAGTTTCCAATTAGATGAATTGGAATGGTCACGTAAAAAAATAAGTGCACCTAAATACAGTTCGATTTTTCAGATGTATCTTAAGAAACTGTAGTACCGGGAGTATCATGAAATTGAACAACTTTTTTTATTTTTACTTTAACTTTATATTGAATATTAAGCTGAAACCTATTAGAACTGTCAGGGACCAAGGGGTATGGTAAATAATAGTCACATTAAGCCTCTCAACTCAACCCTAGAGAGTAACAGATAGGTCATACTACGTCAAGAACGTGTCATTGTCTTGAGCGGTGGGTGTTTTCTCGAACTACCCGCGGTTGGTTTTTCGTAACGTAGCTGTCCGTAACACGGTATGCTGAATCACGACACGCAATACTGACGGTTTCAGCAGGCATACATGTAGACAAACCACGACGCGAATACTACACGATTGAGTAATCGAGAAGTGTTCCGTTCAATATGAGTGAAATTCGCGAAGGTTTAAAAACGTCTTACTTTTAACATAACATAACATCACGCCTGTATTTCCCCGAAGGGGTAGGCAGAGGTGTATAGCACACCCACATTTCGCCAGTTATGTTATAGTCCCATGTAATAGGGGGCGAGCCTATTGCCACTGACCGGGCACAAATCCAGACTTCAGGCTGCTACTGAGAATTTCCTAATGAAAAAACCCAATAACACTTGGCCCGACCCGGGAATCGAACCCAGGACCCCACGCTCAGCTGTCGCGCTTGCAACCGCTAGACCAACGAGGCAATCAACTAACTAACTAACAACTAACTAACTAACTTAACTAACTTTTAGTTCTATTTAACCCCCCCCCCCCTAGAGAGGGAAGCAGCGTCTTCCACCCGCTACTCGGATCAAACAAACACTTTCCGAATATGAGAAATGAAAATAATATTTTCAAACCATGCAGTCAGTTAAAAAATTAAAATAAAAAAGAGAGAAAGAATGTTTTATCTTCGAGAGCTTTTGCATCGAAACTCGCTTCCGCTCCTTTTTTACACCTCCCCACTTCCACTTGTGTTTGTTGGCAGGTCCCATTGTTTGCGCAGCCGCCTTCAAGGCCCTGCTCTGCTTACTACCTAACTACAAACTTGAAGGATACTTACGATCCAGCCATAAAGGAATGCAATATTATACCGCCAAGCGATGATGAAACTTTTAGGCGAGAGAGTCCAAGTTGGTGTTAAGATTCTGCAAGTGTTTATTGTTGTATGATTTGTGTTTACTTTGCACTGGAAGAGCGGAAGATTAATAATAATATATAAATTAATGTTTTATAAAGGCTGTTGCGTTTGGCTGAAATGCAGAATCGGTCAGTCTTACGTCGTGCCCTTGGAGACGATAATGTCACAGTCTAAGGAACTATAGCTCTGCTCTTTCATAATGTCGTAAACTTTGGCCTAAGTCTTCTATAAAATTGCATAACATGCTTGGTGCTTTTTTAATCGAATTCAAAAAGAAGGAGGTTATAACTTTGACACATATGTACGTAATATTATTGGAACTGCAATATATTTATAATTATGATAATCTATTAGGGCTTCCAACCCGCCAACCCGCCTGCCAAGCGTGGCGATTATGGAATATCACCCCTTAATTGGGGAAGGCCTACGTCCAGCAGTGGACGTCTATCGGCTGGAATGATGAATGATGATGATTGGGGCTTCCAAACAAAGATACAATTTTTATAGGCGTATGTATGTTTGTATTTTGTATGAACCCAAAAAAAAATGTAGGCCTCTAATGCTTCGTTAATTTAGTTATAAAATACTACTACATGTTTTGTGCTAAATTCTTTTTGAATTCGACTTTTTTCATCATTTATTTTCATTTTACTGCAAATTGTAAAAATGTCCTTATTTCCCATCCAGACTTATCAGCAAGAATCTATCTAAATACACAATTTTTACTACCAAAACTAAGCATCTGGTTAGATGTTTGTTATAAGTAGGTACGCACTACTTATAAAAAACATCTAACCAGATGCGTTCAACAGAAAGGTCGATTTCACAGCCGTATTTCAATGGGAAAATATTGTAATGGAATATCCCGGGAAAGCGGTTTGTGGCCACGATTTTAAGAGTCGTATAAGAGAATTATTGGCGGTCTCGGCTGCTGATAAAAGAAGGTCACAGATTGTGTTACGTGAAATCTTTAGTTGGTCCCACCGCGATTTTCTATAAATTGGGTGGTTAAGTTTAAATGAAATTATATATAAAGTGGTTTACCCTGTTAAGGGTGATTCAAAGTCTAAGTCAAAGTAAAAAAATAAATCTAAAAAGCATTTACACGCACTTTCAAAACGTTGATTATGAATCTAGTTGCACGGTTCCAAAACGTTGGTCCTATGGAGAAGAGCCGGCAAGAAACTCCATGGATATACTCTTTTCAAATAATAATAGTACAATGATTTGTTACATAATTTGGAAAGAATTGTGTGACAACAATGTAGGTTAAGGTGAATGCTACAGGGTAGCCCGTGAAATTCAAAATTTCTTGTGTTTTGCGGCAGTAATAACAATAAATCTATAATAAAATAATAAATAATAATAATAATATTGAATAATACTCATAAAAAATATTAAACTAGCTCGATAAGCTGTACAAGCTCGATAATATTAATTTACGAACAAATTATCGATTTTCGAGCTTGTAAAGCTTATAGAGCTAGGTTTATATTTTTTATGAGTATTATTCAATAGATTTATTGTTATTACTGCCGGAAATCATATTTCGACCGATATACAACGCGAAATAGAGCTACAATATGCAAAAAACTCAAGAAATTTTGAATTTCGCAGGCTACCCTGTAGCATTCACCTTAAGGACTGAGAAAAATTCACTGAAGTGAATTAATTAATTATTAACATGGTTTAGCTCGACCACAATAGGACCCAACGATCCGATATTCTATGCCATTAATGGCGTTATTATGTTCACTGCCTCGTTGGTCTAGTGGTTGCAAGCGCGACTGCTGAGCGTGAGGTCCTGGGTTCGATTCCCGGGTCGGGCAAAGTGTTATTGGGTTTTTTCATTAGGAAATTCTCAGTAGCAGCCCGGAGTCTGGGTTGTGCCCGGTTAATGGCAATAGGCTCGCCCCCTATTACATGGGACTTACAACATAACTGGCGAAATGTGGGTGTACTATACACCTCTGCCTACCCCTTCGGGGAAATACAGGCGTGATGTTATGTTATGTTATGTGTTATGTTATTGTGTTCACATTTGCAGCGATCAATGTTAAAATCAAGTAAGTACATAGTAAAAAATAATGGCAAAAAATAATTAAATCGGAATGTCAAAAATAGTGCATGCTTGGATTGCTGTGTTTCGGTTTGAAGGGTACGGGTGCCGGCCGGTGAAATTACAATCACTTGAGACTTTTCATCTTCATGTCTCAGTTTGGCGAACCAACTTGCGGTACCATTTAGGCAACAGCCGAGGTGATATTGCAGTTGTTATGGACAAAGGTAACCACTTAACATCAGGTGGGCCTTTAGCTCGTTTCGCCATCCAAAACTATAAAATAAAAACAATACATTATCCAGAGAAGAACCAGAGTGACCGACATAGCTTGTAGGATCAGTGAGCTGAAGTGGCAGTGGGTTCGAAGGATTGATGGCCATTGGAGCAGAGGAGTCCTTAGAGACCGCGAATCAGCAAACGAAGCGTAAGGCGCCCAAGAGCCAAGTGTACCGATAACCTAAAGAAGGTAGCTGGGGAGACTGGATGCGGAAAGCGAAGGACTTGTGGCTTACTTGGGAGAAGCGTATGTCTAGCAGTGGACTGCGATAGACGGAGTTGATATGTAGCAATGATAATGATAGCGTATACACATGTTATGTACACGTGTATAAACATCTTCATCATCATCATTTCAGCCGAAACGCATCAAGTGCTGGACATAGGCCTCCCCAAGCAGTTTCGGGGGATATGCCATAATCGCCACGCTTGGCAGGTGGGTTGGCAGTCGCAGTTGGTTAGTTAAATACTCAGAGAACGCTACTGCCCATCCTCTGGTGAATCTCTTAGTCACCTTTTACGACACCCATGAGAAGATATAGGGTATAAACATAATTTTAACATTGTAATTACTCGCAAAATTCCACGTAATCTTCAAGCAGATGTGAAATCAAAATTCTCTGTAATAATATTAAACTTTAATATGATCAAAATTTACAATGAAATTTCGGAATCATTAGCTTACATTACAATGTACACACAGAATATCAAGGAGTTTAGAACTAAGCCTAAGTTTGGGTTTCAACAACAATTTGAGTCAGGGCTCGTAACAAACCCTGTAGTACTGTTAAAGTTTCGATAGTTCATCAATATGTCTGGGATTTCACTTATTATAGGTATTGTCTGGGAGATTACTAGGTGATATTATCAAAGACTTTGTATACTGATATTATCTTCTGATTTGGCGCGGCCATCTTGCGGGATCTGTCATAATTGGTAAGTTCACGTACGAATTCGTTGCGACCTAAGCAACATTTAAAATGGCGGGAAAAACTAAAGTTTTAATAGAGTAACCCCTGTATGTCACAATATTTTGTGTCCTGTTCATTTTTCTACGTTGTTTCATAAGTTAGAGCAGTACCAATATCGATTTTACCGTTAAAAATGCCAAAAAATGCCACGAACCACAACATGGCAACCAAGCCATATCCTGGCTCCGCCGAGTTACGTACTACGTCATCGACTCCATAATATGGACTCTTGCCAGTATAGAGGAAAAGGTGTAAAATTATTAACTCAGGTTCTTTGAGGTGAATGTAAAAATAACAACAAACAACTTTTCCTACGAGAGCAACACTGAAAACGCAAACAATAATAGCTGTTCCATACAAAGTTATCGCGGTATCGCTCGACAAAATTTATGGAATAGTAGTTTTATAGAACAGCTGTTATTTTCACGATTTGAGGGTTTCTCATATAGTAAAAATATTCGTTATGTGTACAACTGTACATTCGCCCCTTTAAATGACCTTATGTAAATAATTTCGCCCCTTTAAATGACCTTATGTAAATAATTTCGCTCTTTAAATGACCTTATGTAAATAATTTCGCCCCTTTAAGTGACCTTATGTAAATAATGATAAATAATGGAATCAGGCGTTACTTTGCTTGTTTGCTTTGTTTTTATCTTGACGACCTACTTATTTGCGTGGCATTAACACTTAATATTTTAATTTCATAATTTGTATGACTCTAAGAAGCTAATAATGCTATACTGTGTAGGCCTGAAATAAAGCAATTGAAGGCCGAGTAAACCATAGCGCGATCTAATTCGACGTTAACGCCATCTGGTTAGGAAAGAAGAAGTATTTTAAATTAAGTTAATTATTTAAAAAAACTAAGTAAGTGGGAGACGTCGTCGTAAATTGGTTATATTATACATATTTATTTATTTATTTATTTCATTCTTTATGCACAACAGGGTACAAAGGCGGTCTTAACGCCATAGGCGTTCTCTACCAGACAACCTTAGGGTAATGCAGAGACAAAGAATAAGGTAGATGCACCAGTAAAGTAGTAAAATATGTTTCGTACTACGGACTATAATTACATATAATAAAAATAGATAAATACCTAAGTTAAGGACATACATATGTTAAGGATAACAATACAAATAAATTTTTACGCTTTTGTTGGTTAGGGGACTCAGCAGTTAGTAAAATAAGTGGTTCAATGGCAATTTTTGCACAGATTTCAATATATTTTCACTGGTAAATAGGTAAAGGACTTTTTAGCAGACAATACTTTACTAAACTACTGTTAGATAACCACTGTCTGTGGTGGAAAGTAAAATAAATAAAAATAAATACGGAAGCAGAAAATAATCAACATAATGCACTATTGCTCACCCCTCATACCAAATAGCGTGATCATTAATTGTGTTATAACTTAATAATCTGCTCTTTAGCGGATGTTGTTTGTAACTAACTTAATTTGTTGAAGAATGTTGAAGTTGATTTTTTTTAAGTAACAAAATGTAAAAAATAATCCAAAAACTAAGATTGAGGCTGAGATTCGATCTTAGAACAACACAATCGTGATCCACACGCTAAGCCACCAGGATGAGTAATTATTTACGGGAAACTACGAAATAAGCATTTTCATTGTTTATATCTGTCGTTTAGCTCCTTTTATATATAGCGTGATGGTTATTTTTTTTATCATTAATTTTGACGTTCTGATAACGAATTATTTTAGTCTTTTTTAGTCTATAAATTAGAACATTTCAATATATTAGCTGTAAATCATAACTTTGTATACATTTTGTTACTCTACTCACCTCTCATGTACAAAAACTTGATGATTTGTAGCCTATAACCTGACCCGATCTGTAACCGAATTTTTTGCTAAATTTTAACTAATTCTGTTCAGTAGTATTGGCGTCATGGTCAAACATACAAACAGATAAACAGACAAACAGACAGAAATTCTAAAAGTTGTAATTTTGGCATCAGTATCGTTCCTAGTATTGATTATAGCAGTGATTTTTTTCAAAAAATATTCAATGTACAGTTTTTTCATCTCTACGATTTTATTATATGTATATATAATATACATAAGGCATTTTGGCAGAAAGAACTAAAATGATTTTGGAAAACTATACGCAACAAAAAAGCTAAAATATCTTATCGAAACGAATCGCCTCATTGAAATAAATTAGAATGTCCTTCACAAGCGCTGATGAAACAACATACTAGTTATTTTCAACGATCACAATTTTCACACGTGTCTCTCTCATACAGTTTCAGCAACCCAATTTATTTCTATATCTTGCATTTCATAATCCCAAAAAGACCATGACGCACATAATTAGGAAATCAGACTAACTTACCTTAAGTGACGTCTGATTGTAATTTTATGAACGGCTCATCCTGAAAACAATTTTACATGGTAGTATTCGTCTCCAACGAACTCAAGCGCGTAGTTTTTTTAGAATCCTAACAAATAAAACAAAAAACTGAACACAGCCAGCAATGTCTAGCTGTCAGAAATGACATCTGTCAAATCACTTTCTTCAGAGTACCTAGCAGGGGTTGCCATTACCAATTGGGTGGGTGACACTTTATATCAGAAAGGGTGGGAACCTAATTGTTTTCAGGATGAGCCGTTCATAAAATTACAATCAGACGTCACTTAAGGTAAGTTAGTCTGATTTCCTAATTTTATTTCACGGCTCATCCTGAAAACAATTTTACATGGTAGATGTTCAGAGATGAGTAATGGCTATATACTTGTGTGCGAGTAAGAGGATCATGAAAAGTGAAACTCAACTACTTATTCTTTACACCATATATTTCTGTAATAAATATGTGGTATAAATTTGAGGAAAAGTAATAGTAATAATAAACATCAATCTCTTAAAATTTAACAATCACTCATAGTACCTTCCAAGATACATAATTGTTATAAAACTCAAAGAATAAAATAAAAATAACATAACCAATATCCTAAAATTAGACAATTTAATTGTTCCTTACATCATAATTATTATAAATCAGTCTTTGGGTATCTTATATTATAATTAATTTATTCCAGAATGGAATTAGCAAAAGTAAGGTCAGTTCTGTCACTTACAATGGGTAAATTATAATGTTTCGCAAAGACTGCTGACTTTGCCGACCAGCCTGCAGTCTTTTTGATAATTTCAATAGACACACCTGTTATTTTGGCCTTTGAAGTAGACGCATGTCTGGTACTATGTGAGGAAAAAATACTAGTGTCAATGCCGCTTTCCGCAAGAATTTCCTTTATCCAACGGCTTATTGTTTGGGAAGTGGCTTTTTTAAAGGGTTTTGTAGTAGTGATTAACAGGTAAGGCACATCTCCTCGAGCTTCCTTAGTGTCTTGCATATATAACTTTAAAGTATTTGCTGGGCACACTGTCTGGTTTTCAAAGTAAGGCAAGCGTAAAGTGGTGTTTGTTTTAGTTTTGATAGATGTTTTTAAAACATCAGAAATATTAATAACAACACAATTAGGTGTAAACTGTATGTCTTTCATTTTGATAGACGCCAATGTCTGAACTCTGTGAGCAGTAGTCAGAGCCAATAAAGTTACTAATTTTTTCGACAATTCTTTTAGACTTAAAACAGTTGGCATCTTACTTAAGAATTCTAGTACCACTGCTGGATCCCAGGTTTCTGTATATCTAGGAAGAGAGGGTCTTTGTCTAAAAGCTCCCTTTAACAACCGCTTAACATTCTCATCTTTCCCAACTTCAGAGCTTACTAGCAGAGACAACGCTGAGCGGTGTGTATTTATTGTAGAATAGTTACAACCAGTATTAAAAGCTTCTGACAGGAAGCCTATTATTTGTGATACAGTAGCTTTATAAACATCAATATTGTTGGTGTGACAGTGTGCCCACCACTTTTTATATGAGCAGTCATATTGTTTTTGTGTACCTGGAGCTAAGGATCCAAGCATTACCTCCAAGGAAGCTTGAGGTAGAAGTCTTAGCTGGAATGCCGTCCGGAGAAGAGTCCTGCAGCCAGGGTAAGATGGGAGCTCAGGCGATGTTGTGTGCTAAAAGGAGATGAAAGTAAGTCACTGTTAGCATCAAAGATTATAGGTTTCGATATCATCAATAATTTAGCTAAGGGAAACCATGGTTGTGCTGGCCACCAGGGAAAAACAAGGATTCCCTCAGCTTGATCATGTCTTATTTTTTCTAAACATTTAGTTATTACTGAAAAGGGGGGAAATGCATAGAAGAATGATTTGCTCCAGTCTAATGTGAATGCATCTATATCAAAAGCCATTGGATCTCTTTTCCAAGAGACATATTTTAAACATTTAGTGTTTATTCTGGTAGCAAACAAATCTATTTCAGGTGTACCAAAATGTTGGGTAATTTTAATAAATGCATAGTCTGCTAAGGACCATTCTGTATCATGATTTAAATTCCTAGACTCCCTGTCTGCTTCTGTATTTTCTTTGGACTTAATATATGAAGCTGTAACCCATATGTGTCTATCTTCACACCATTGCCATAGTTCCTGAGTAATAGCATTTAAATGTTCAAATTGGACACTACCCATTTTATTAATACATGATATGGCTGTAGTGTTGTCTATTCGAAGTAGTATATGACAGTTTGACATATTCTTAGCAAATGATCTTAGGCCAAAATAAGCTGCTAACAGTTCCAGGTAATTAATATGTTTCTGTTTTTCAGACATATTCCAAAGTCCCCCTATCGATTCGCCTAGGCAATGAGCCCCCCAACCTGTAAGCGAAGAATCTGTGAAGATTTCTAATTTAATTTTTTGTAAAGAAAATGATTTTTTAGATATGGGGATATTAAGTAACCACCATTTCAGTTCTGGAGCTATTACTGAGGAAATATTCATAAAGCTCTCAAAGTTACCATTTGATGACTGTAGGGCTAAGTATTTTTCTCTTTCCATAAGTTTGGTGTGCCGCCAGCCATATGGGATGGCTGGACAAGCTGCAGACAATGTTCCAAGTAGTTGGGCAAGACTCCTAATTTTGCAACTTTTTTGTGACATGAACTGCTTTATCATACTAATAATTTTTTCTTTTTTCTCAGATGGTAATTCTACAGTCAAGTGTTGCGAATTAATAATAAACCCTAAAAATTTGCACTGCCTACTAGGGGTTAAATTGCTTTTTTCATAATTAAGTATAAAACCTAGACATTCTAGGATCTGTATGATATGGCATGTTTGAGTTTGACATTCTTCATATGTCCTTGCTATGCATTGAATGTCATCTAAGTAAATTACTGTTATATAGCCTAAGTTCCTTATGTATGACATCACAGGTTTTAATATTTTTGTGAACACATTAGGTGCCGTACACAGGCCATATGGTAGTGCTGTAAATTCATATAACTGTTTGATATATTTAAATCTAAGATACTTCCTGTCTTGTACAGCAACTGGTATTAAAAGATAAGATTCTTTTAGATCTAATGTTGTCATAAAGCAGTCTTTATGAACCAACCTAGTAGAGGTCCGTAAATCTTCCATCTTAAAATGAGATGTAGAGATAAACTTATTCAGGGTTTTTAAATTTAAAATAAACCTAAATTTACCATTAGGCTTGGGTACCAAGAATATGTTTGAAAGGTATTGCCCATCTTCAGTTCTGCAGGGTGTTATAGCACCCAATTTAAGTAAATCATTAATTGACCTCTTCATATTAAATTCCTCAGATTGAGAAAAGGTATTAGTAGGAATTCTGACCTGAACTGGTACAGAACTAAAAGGTATGTGGTAGCCTTGGACCCAATCCAGTATAACCCCATCATTAGTAATAATCTGCCAACAACTTAAGTATCTAGCTAGATTACCGGCATGTTGTACCTGTTGTGCAGTTAGCGTCGGTGGCGAGCACGCTGGTAGTCCTTCTCGGGACGATTCACGGGTGCACGTTTCAATGGCCTTCTGGGTGGCTGGTATGTTTTCTTCAGTTGTGGCTGTGCTGGTTGACGCTTCTGCCCCCCACGCGTAGTGTTCTTCTGTTGTGTGTTTTGGCGTGTGGGGGCAGCCCAGTTTCCCGGACGATTGAATGCAGGGGGCTTAGGCTTTCTTAATTGTAAACCCGATTTTTCAATTTCTTTGTTGTTCTTTATTTTTTCAGCCAGGTTTTCTCCAAATAGATATTGGTTTCTGGGTATACATTCTGCCATTTTCGTGAATGATTTGTCTAAAAGAGGTGCTAGCAACTGTTTTCTAGTATTTGTTTCTTTATGATGCAGTGATGTTAGGAGTTTTGCTCCATCACTAATCATTCTTAGTGCCTCTGACACTTCCTGTCCTGCTAGAATGGTAGTCATTGCCTGACCTAAGCAGGCCAGTGCTATGCCCAACTGCTGTTGTTTGGCCTTCAACAGCTGGTCTCGGTTGCAGGCTGATTCCGTTAAAGCTGCCTTTACTTCTGGGTTTAACTCGGGGGCCTCCAAAAGGGGGCAGTTTATAGGGATTTTATAATTTATCATAATGTCTTTTATTTCTTCACTATCCTGCAAAATAATTTTTTCCCACCTTGAGCCTACAAGATTATTTATCTGCGGGCCATATTTTTCCTCCGTAGGCCTGTCATTCCCTAAGGCAACCAACAAGGCTTCAGGTATTGGGGCTTCATTGGTGCCTTCTCCAATGGCATCGATTGTGACAGTATCTGAAATACATACAAGTTATCTTCCTGTAACTTGGGGCCTTTAAGCTTATTGTATAATTATATATTTGCTACGGCCGTGATGTCCACCATGGTTTGTCACGCAAAATATGGTAGCATAACATCAGAATTGATATCTCGTATCAAAATCTGATCCTCGTGCGGAAGTATCGCGTACTGGCACGGGTGGCAGTCAGGGTCGCCTTACTGACTGATCAATTCGAAGTAACCATAAGGAATCTCGTTCCATGGTTTTGCATACTTTAACTGGTAGTGAAGTTAACTTTTTCATAACCTGGAAACAAGACATTAGTACTTACCAACATTCTCCTTTTCCTGATTATCTTCGGTGTGGCGAGGAGGAGATCGTGGTGGGCTACATGATCGGGATCTATTTCGGGATCGAGATCGATCAGACCGAGCAACAGAATAGCGGGAACGGTGGCGTGAGTTAGAGCGGTGGCGATTGTACCGGCGTCGTCGCCGTGACAATTTCTTTAATTTCCTCTTGATCTCCTTTAATACATCTTCTTCCGGCTCCGAACTAGACATTTTAACCACAGCACACTGATTTTAACTGTTATAAACTCGAAAAACTTTTACTCACACACAATCCTACGCGTTAGCGTGAGCGCGCGAAGTCGAAAAGTGATTTGACAGATGTCATTTCTGACAGCTAGACATTGCTGGCTGTGTTCAGTTTTTTGTTTTATTTGTTAGGATTCTAAAAAAACTACGCGCTTGAGTTCGTTGGAGACGAATACTACCATGTAAAATTGTTTTCAGGATGAGCCGTGAAATAAAATTATACCGTAACCGCAAAAATCTTGTTTAGACAAGTTGGAATCTTCACATGCAAAGCGGTGACGGATTAAGCCGTAATAACATGCAAATTAGTCCCCCGTTCCTTATTGTGGAGCTTAAGATGGGGGATGAAGCGATGGCGCCCATATGTAGGATGTGTTGATAAAAAACAAAATAAATAAATAAAAACGTTTATTTTCTCTTCCACAAATAAAATCTTCTGGTGGTCTTCAAGACTCGAGTGAATAGGTTTTTGCTGGGCAAGCATGTACCATCGTCGACCACACCATCGCTTAACATCAGTAGGTCTACTCGCGTTTTACGAACGACAAACGAAGTACGAACTTTCGTTCCGACTGATACTTACATAATAAAGATAGGCACATAAAAAAGGCACAGTTAAGATAGACTACGGTTCATAGTCGTATACAATTTACCGGAGATGAGAAAAACAAACGTCAAAACACGATCATCGCATGCGATAAGGGAACGATGGTTGACCGGAGTAGCAAATTGTGCGATGAATCGTACGATTAATCGAATATCGTCGAACGGGAGTTGACCCCCTGGTGAGGTGGCGGTCAAACGCAAGCCCGTTAAGAATTAAAAAAAAAAAAAAAAAACTTAGAATAATTAAACATTTGAGCTACTTAAGGTGGCAAGAAAAAAATAATCAAGAAGGTTATTCTTACCATCCATCATTTGTAGGCCAATAAATCACTAGCTTTTAAGTCGTGGTACTGCAGCTGGGCTTATCCCAGTTGCAAACATTTCTTTTTCCCAAAAAAAAAAAACATCCGTCACTGCAACGTCACCGCAACGCCGCCGCCGCCGTGGTCGATTCACTCCAGAAAACAAAGTTGTTCAGGTGTAAATCCTCATAGATACCCTCAGTCTGGGGCAGACGGTAGAATGTGTCGGACTCCTACCGACTAAAACCACATGGTGGCCTTTCTCAGCACAAAAAAGAGGCGCTACGGAACTTTATTGGACCGTTCTGGTGCACCTGTAGTGCTACGCCTTCAGCACGTCTCGGTGAAACAATATTGTTCCTCCGCAGCAGGACCATCGCATGCTGCCGTCCTCCCCAGGATGTATCAACTCAGCCTATCGCAGTCCACTGCTGGACATAGGCCTCTCCCAAGTTGCGCCACAACACTCAGTCCTCTGCCTTCCGCATCCAGTCCCCCCAGCCACGTTCTTCAGGTCGTCGGTCCACCTGGGTAGGGGGCGCCCTACGCTGCGTTAACCGATTCGCGGTCTCCACTTAAGACTCGTCTGCTCCAGCGGCCATCGGTCCTTCGAAAGACATGGCCAGCCTACTGCCACTTGAGCTTACTGATCCTACAAGCTATGTCGGTCACTCCGGTTCTTCTCCGGATAATCTCGTTACGGATTTTATCCTTCAAAGAAACTCCAAGCATAGCTCGCTCCATAGCTCGCTGAGCGACTTTGAACTTGTGGACTAGCCCAACTGTCAGTGTCACGTCTCGGCACCGTAAGTCATGACAGGCAGGACGCACTAGTTGAAGACCTTTGTCTTCAAACTTTGCGTTATCTATACAGAGGGCCAAAGGCTAGTTTGACATTTAACGCATACTCGAACGAATGCGTCGATTTTCATTCATAAATCAGTAGTTCCTCTTCATTTCCGCCAGGGGCGCTACTGATTTATGACTGGAATTGGATGCATTTGATCGGGTATGGTAAGTGTCAAACTCAGAATCGGCATCTCTAAGGCGTAGTGCACACATAGGTGACAGGACGCAGGCAACGGCACGGACAAGGCACGGACGGTCGCTCTTTACTCGTTCATTGCATGTTATTAAATGGTGCATTGCACACAGAAGTGACAGGGCGCGGACGGGACGTAGACACGTTACAGTGATGTTCGTATCTCGTCTACGTCTAGTCCATAACATAACATAACATGACGCCTGTATTTCCCCGAAGGGCTAGGCAGAAGTGTAATTGTACACCCACATTTCGCCAGTTATGTTATAGTGCCATGTAATAGGGGGCGAGCCTATTGCCATTGACCGGGGACAAATCCAGACTCCGGGCTGCTACTGCGAATTTCCTAATGAAAAAACCCAATAACACTTTGCCCGACCCGGGAATCGAACCCAGAACGCTCAGCAGTCGCGCTTGTAACCACTAGACCAACGAGGCAGTTTAGTCTAGTCCACAATGTCTCTTTTGTGTGCATTGCGCCTGAGTGATTCATTTGAATGGGTTAGTGAGACAAATTCTTTAACTATGAGAGCTACACAAGACAGTTGTTGGGAACCACGTCATCGATTTTAGAGGAATGAAAAACTGCGTTAAAAGGTTTTCAAAAAAACTGTTACTCAGTACGGGAAAAAAAGCCGGTAATTTTTTTCGAAAAAATCTCAAATTATTTTATCAAGGTAATACTAATTAAGCTATCAAGTCTAGGTTGTTGTAAGAAATATCTTGGGAAGGACAACAGCACGTGGTGGTCACATGCTGCTGTGGGAGGGGGGAAACAATATTGTTTTCTCGGGACGTCCCAAAGGCAACCGGAGTTCCTGGAGCTCCTCTATTTTATGTTGAGGATAGCCGCCGTGTGGTTTTAGTTGACAGGAGTCCGACATATACCTCGATTTTCCCCAAATGGAGAGAGTGGGGTATCCATGCGGATTTTTAACTGACAACAAAAAATGAACGGTTGTACTATGGAATCCCTTGTCTGCAATGAGTAGATTGAAAAGGTCCGCAATATGATACTTAGCACTAGACTAATTTATTTCTGCAACCAAAACCCTAACAACTGCCTTACTCACATAGGAATAAATCAGTCTTTTCTGAAGGAGCTAGGAGTACTACCACTACTAGTGATACTTGCACTGCTGTGTTCCGGTGTGAAGGGTACGGGTGCCGGTGAAACTACAATCACATGAGACTTTCCATCTTCATGTCTTGGTTTGGCGAACCAACTTGCGGTACCATGTAGGCATAGACCAGTAAACCTCTAGACGCCGGTTAGCTGGACACCCCCGGTCACAACGCATATGCTCTACCACTGCATATCATACGTCCCTCCGCCAATCGGAACGTCACTCAGTCAGCGAGCGGCACCAATCATAAGGAATCATACCACCGAACTTTTGAGCCGGTCAATCATAACGCGCCGTCCGCCCCCCTGACCCCACCAACGTTTTACGACAGCGTTCGAATACAAAACTTTGTTTATGCGGAGTCTTGTAGCTTACTGGTCTGTGCATGTAGGCAACAGCCTAGGTGGTATTGCAGTAACCGCTTAACATCAGGCAGGCTTTTAGCTCGTTTCGCCATCATATAATATATAAAAAAGTCCTTGAAAATCAATCAGAACTTGACACAACCTGCTTAAGCCCGCTAGCCCCCACAAATTGCACTACCAATATACTCATACATATTCATGCACTGTAAGTTTTAGTTTTGCAGGTACACACACTAAGCAACCTGTGGGTTGCCCGTTGTTAGCCGTTTAGCATGAGCGTTCGCTGGTTAAGTTTGATGTGGTAATCCTCAATTCCTCACTGAGGGGCAATTAAGCACAAATTTGTCTTGAGAAATCTTGTTTGTTGTTGTAAACAATTTGTCTTTATTATCGTACCTATTCATGTTATGAATAGGTACGATAATAAAGCCAATTGTTTCTTCTCCATTCCATGAAATTCATGGAAATTCATGGATTTAGGAGCTTATTGACGAAACATGTGGGTAATCACATCATGGGCCTTGACTGTTCGGGCGGTGGACTACCACGAGACCACCGCAGGCCCTATCCTCCCGTAATTTTTATTGTGATTTCCTTCCTCGCGGTCCGAGTGGTGAAGCCAAGACCTAAAAGGAGGCGCGAGAACAAAACCGCAGCACTCTTTCTGGGGATACGGTATCGACTGGGACAGGGAAGGATACAGTCTCCCCGCTGCCTACCCAGTGGTAGGGTGAGTGCTTATCAGGCCCATCCCTGCTCCTTCACTGTGCCCTCTGCTGACACCAGAGGGACATGCGGAGCAACACCCCTAAGGCCTAGATTATATGGTCTCCCGAAGGAGAGTTATTGCTCATGCCTAGGGTGAACCGACTCAATAAACTGCTGTTCCTTCCAGATGTATTAAGAAGGACCAGCAGCCATCTGACACTTGAGAAGGTGTTTTCACCCAGCACCTCTCATAAAGGGATCCCTGAAAATTACCTACTTTTTGGTATTAGTTCTAGTTCTTTTTTACTCGTACGACTATTTAGTATACCTACTTTATGAATGTCATTACTTATTACATTGTCGATACAAAAACATGGAACGTCATTGATTGTTACTCTTGATAAAATATCGTTTTTCGTGAGTGATTGATACACAAAAACAACAACTGTGAACATTTTTATTTATACTGCAATCTGAGTTTGCAAAACGGGAGAGATATTGATATTTAAGTCTGCAGCGGATATGTAAAAATGGATGATGCGAGAAAGGCAACAAACAGATGTAATATCTACTGCGGATCCTACTTAATATTACAAAAGTGAAACCTTGTGGAGCTGTTTGGATTTTTGTTACTCAATCACGCTGTAATGGCTGAATGAATAAAGATGAAATTTGGCACATAGATAGAAAATAACCTGGATTAATATACGTGGGACACTCAGAAAGTTTTGCGAAACTAAAAAAAATTGTTCTATACGTACATATATTTTTATCAAATCTTTTCAAAGTACTTTCCACCAGCCTCTATACAAAGATTCATGCGCCTAAACCAGTTTTCAAAACACTTTTTCCAGTCCGCCGCAGACACCTCGTTTACAGCCTGCTCGAACGCAGCCAGCGCATCTTCCGGCGACGAAAATTGTATCCCTTTGCGCAGATTTTTTATTTTTGGGAATAAAAAGAAGTCACACGGTGCTAGATCAGGGCTGTAAGGAGGGTGACCCAGGAGTTTGACTGGCGTGCTGTCCAGGAAGTCCCTCGTTTTGAGTGCGGTGTGCGCAGGTGCATTGTCGTGGTGGAGCAGTAGCCCGCGGAGCCCTGTGTTTGGTCGCTTGTTGTTTATAACAGAGAAAACTTCTGGCAAACATTTGGTAGTATACCATTCGGCATTAATGCTTCTTTGATCCCGTAAGGGAATTGATACCAAGTGGCCAGTCAAATTAAAAAAGCTAGCGATCAAAATCTTACCCCCGCTTCTAGATCGCTTCACTTTGGTAGGCGTTGGCTCATTTTGAAACACCCAAACAGTCGACTGGCGCTTGGTTTCTGGGTCGTATTGATAAATCCAGGACTCATCACCTGTAACGATGTCGTAAACACGCCGAGACGAGCCTGCTTCAAATTTGTTAAGCATATCACGGCACCATTCCACCCGGGCCTGCTTCTGAGCATCGGTGAGGTTGTGCGGCACCCAGCGTGATACTATCCTCCTCACGCGAAGATGGCTGTGTAGAATCTCGTGAACGCTTCCCGATCCAATCTTCAATATGTGTTGAATCTCCTGATATGTAATTCGCCTATTGTCTTGGATTAAATTTTTCACTGCTAGCACGTTTTCTTCGGTAACAGCCGTCAAAGGGCGACCGCTTCTTTCGTCATCCCCCAAAGTTGGTCGACCGCGCTTGAATTCGTTATACCAACGATACACGGTTGCCTTGGAAGGGCCTTCATCCATGAATGCCATTTGAAGTCTATCGTACGATTCATCCGGTTTCAGGCGACACTTGAAATCGTATAAAATCATAGCTCTAAAATGTTCCCGGCGCAGATCCATATTTCAGTGAGACACAATACTTTGAATTAACTCGCAAAAAATGTGGAGGGAAATTTTGAAATTGGAACTTACTTATTTTTACTTATAAATAATCATATTTTCGAAAAACATTATAACTGGCCAGTCTCCCATATATAAAAACTTTTTTTCGCAATACTTTCTGAGGGGCCTGGTATAAGCTTAACTTTCTATCCGGGAAAGATAAACAGTTCCCGAGGGATGCGTGATAAGTTTTTCTGTGATAAACTAAATCGTACGTGAGCGAAGCCGCGGGCATCCAGCTAGTATAACAATAGTTCTGTTACATGCATTATTTAAGACAACGACGATACCACAATGTAACCTTACCAACATAAACGTCGCAACTCACACAATCTAACTATTGGTCCTTCCTTTGAAATTTTCATCTTTATCTTCTTATTGTACCGTCTTTTAACACACAATTGCATCTGCTCGGCTTTATGAAACATTCTGAAAATAAGGTGGTTATTCTGGTACTCGGGGCCTACTCACGTTCGACGAAATACAAAATATGATGTAAAGAAATGAAAAAAGTAATACATGCACAAAAAACATAAAAAAGGCGCACATAAAACAACGTGTTTCAGAAATGCGTGGTCATATTTTGAAGAGCTTATTCAGGGCATAGCATAGAACAACTGTTACTACGGGACTAACCCTGAAATAGCGAAAAAAATATCAGCTGTTCCCTACTAAATCATCGATGTCGCTCGACAAAATGTAAGGATCAGCTGATATTATTTTCGCGATTTCAGGGTTGGTCCCATAGTAAAAGTTGATCGATAGCATCCGCTGAATAAGCCCTTTAATTGTGACCACGCATTTCTGATACACGTTGTATATACTACAGTTCATCAAGAAGAAACAAAGAATAGGAAAAGTAGAAGGACTTTCAGGCAAACTGTAACACCCCTTAGGGTAAGAAATTCTCAAAATCCTTTTCTTTTAATGGGTGTTTACGTTACAAAAGTCACCTACTGTCTAAATTTCATGTTTCAACTTGAGTAGTTTCGTCTATGCATTGATGAATCAGTCAGTCAGGACATCTCTTTTTATATAGGCAAAATTACAAGTACATAAAATACATTAGGGTTATTGGGTTTTACATTATAGTGTTATTGGGTTTTTTCATTAGGAAATTCTCAGTAGCAGCCTGGAGTCTGGATTTGTGCCCGGTTAATGGCAATAGGCTCGCCCCCTATTACATGGGACTACAACATAACTGGCGAAATGTGGGTGTACTATACACCTCTGCCTACCCCTTCGGGGAAATACAGGCGTGATGTTATGGTATGTTATAAAATTACAATAATCCATAAAATTAGAATATTCTCTGAAATAATTATTTTATTGTGTAGGGTGATCCCTACACTATGCGATGCTTTTTTGATAGTGCTAGGATAATGATAGATGCTTGCTAAACCAGTGGGGTAATTGTGTAATGCATTCACATTGACATCAGCTTTCATTTTGAAATTACAGCAATATTCATTGCGTGGTACGTAGTTGTCAATATGACGGATTGTCAAAACACACAGAGCAATGAACTTTGAAATCCGAATGAATGCGATCGTGAGTGAGTTACGCAATTAGGCAGCCGGTGTTCTAATTACTGTTTGTAATAAAACAACCAAAGTGATTGACTGGGTTTATTGAACTGTCTGTGTAAAAATAAAAACATTGATTTATATTAATTGAGGTGATAGAGTCGGCAATAAAACCTCGTATATACGGTTGCCCGTACAATTGTTAAATACATTATTTAAATTATTATTTATTAATCATACATTATCACATGGCAATTTTTGATTTTACTAAATAAACTAAAATTAAAATAACGTACAGATTCTGGTAAGAATGGAAACAGACTCCAAATAGCGACAAATTTATTTATCTACCTTTTTTTTTTTTTTTTTTGTGTCAACCTGTACAGTCCCACTGCTGGGCAAAGGTCTATTTATTTTATTTTAATTATTAAACATGGGAGTTCACGGTATTTTAGCGGATATAGCACTGGCGTACTGAGCCAGGAGTCGCAGGTTCGAATCCTGCTCGTGAGCGATTTTTTTCTTTTCACAATTTAAATCTTTAGATTTCCCTCCACATGCTTAACCTTCTCATTCTGAGAAGAGGCCCGTGCCCAGCAGTGGGACAATAATGGGCTGATGATGCGTTAATGCGTTAAAATAATTAACTATATTAACACTTTATTCAATTCAAACTATTTATTTGCTCGAAAATCGCATAAAGAAAAAAAAAAGGGAAAAAAAGGTCAAAAGGTCGGCAATGCATTGGTGACTCTCCCGGTGTCGCGGATGTCCATGGGCGGTGGAGATTGCTTACCATCAGGTGACTCGCTTGCTCGTTTGAAGTTTGAACCCCAAAGTTATAAAAAATAATTAAGATTGCTTTTAGTTTAAAAAGTAAAAAAAAACTAGATTCTGTTTTTATTTTCAAGAATGTTTGAAAAACACATCAAAACTGAATAAGTAATTAATATAGGCAGCTGTATTCCATCCCACTTTTTAATTTTAACTGCCACGAGGCTGCGGTCAAAGCTGAAACAATCCTCCCTCAAAACAAAAACAAAAAAACTACAATTTAATTTAAGCTTCTGCAAACATCGACTCAATTTTAGTAAAAAATATTGAATTTCATCACAGATTTCCCATCTTTAAAATATTTGGACCTCCGAGGACCGATTCTATTCTATTTTTAACTCATAAAAAGGTCGCTCTTCATAACTCAAATTCAAAAACTCCTGAACAATATTAGAAACCAATCGACTCTTATTAAAAAGCGGCGAGGTATAAAATCGGTTGCGACATTCTTATGGTTGAGGCCTCGAATCAAGCGAAAGATTAAATTGATACCTCATTGAAAGTAAATGACGGGACTTAATTTTAAGCATCGTATAAAATAGGGCCGGGTAGGTTTCCGTGTGGTGCCGGATGTAAAGAATTGCACCACCCTCTCTCTTCTCATGGGTGTCGTAAAAGGCGACTAAGGGATTCATCAGAGGAGTGGAAGCAGCGTTCTCTGAGTATTTAAACAACCAAATGCGATCGCCAACCCGCCTGCCAAGCGTGGCGATTATGGCATATCCCCCCCTTTCGGAGAGGCCTTTGTCCATCGTCGTCGTCGTCTTTTGGCTGAAATTATGATAAAATAGGGCTACGTCTTGCTAAGAAATAAGGTCAAATTAAAACAAGAAGTAACAAATAAAAACAATGTTGTTTTTTATATACAATATATACAAAAAATACGTTATACGAAAAACATTTTTTTATTTGCTGATTACCTGCTTCGAGCTCTTTGTAACGTTAATTATACATTCCTTTCTACTGTAAAAATAAATAAACAACAACTTCCATTTGATATCATGTTGTTTTCTTTTTGTAAATGAGACAGCATAAAGCTTTTACTGAAACTCCTGATAGCGCGAGGGAATCAGAGAGCGCAAGCGGTAGGTACTTCATAGTGCACATAACGTTTTATAATATTATTAAAAAACGTTTTATCACAAACTACTTATTACGAAATTGAAACATTTTTACCATGGAAACAGTATGGCAAACATCTAAACATACAATCCATATTTTATATTCATTGAAATAGCAAAATTTAATATAATTATGTTAGAAAATGTTATCATGATTGTTATTATGACGTTATACAACGTGTGTCAGAAATGTGTGGTCATATTTTAAGAGCAAATTCAGGGCATAGCATAGAACACCTTTTACTATGGGGCAAACCCTGAAACCGCGAAAAAAATATCTGCTGGTCCCTACTAAATCATCGATGTCGCTCAACAAAATGCAAGGATCAACTGATTTTTTTTTTGCGATTTTAGTTTTGGTCCCATAGTAAAAGTTGTTCGATAGCATCCCCTGAATAAGCTCTTCAAATATGACCACGCAATTCTGATACACGTTGTATAACTGCTATTATGGGAGCACCATAAGATTCCTCTAACATTTTTTTATTTATAAATACTTGAGTAACATAATGTGGTTCAATACTGAAGTACCTACTTACTGGACTTAGACGCCTTCCCAAAATAAATATATTCCTTCAAATCAGTTCCCACGTTGCCTATTTTACGTGACAAAACCTCTCAATAATTAATACTCGTAGCAAGAATCCACCACCTCACCAGGAAGGACTCACTAGGAGTGGCAAACTCGGTGGCACTAGGATGGGTACCTGGACACTGTGGCATTAGGGGCAACGAAACCGCTGATGAACTGTCTAGAGCTGGTGCTGAAAACCCCACTGTGGGCCCGAAGCTAATCTGTGGCATTCCCAAATGCACCACTACAGTCCAGCTTAAAAACTGGGGAGCTGACCAAAGTGTTAGCCTTTGGGAAAAATACCCAGCCCAAGAACACTCGAAAGCGCTACTTGTGGGCTTCAAGAAAAATTTAAGACAGAAGCGCTTTCTTTGAACAGGAACCACATAAGAATCCTGACAAGAACCCTTACTGGGCACTGCAAGCTGAATAAACTTCACAGGATGGGCTTCAGTGATACCACAGTTTGCAGGTTTTGTCGCGAAAAGGATGAGGCGCCCATCCATATCCTATGTGAGTGCGATGCAGTGCACCACATGAGAAGCCAGCATCTTGGAGGCCACGTCATCTCAACGCAGGAGATCAAATCCTCCTCCCCTAGTTATAGTCGACTTCATGATTGACTTGCAGCTTGGGGAAGTACTGTAATGCTGCAAGAGGCATCACAATAGATCTTCCCAGGGCGCAGTTGCTTAGGGGGGTTCAAGCCCCAAATAATAATAATAAGGATCCACCACTCGCCACCATAATAATCTCGCTACTTCGCTTTCTTCGAGGCTTCTTGTAACTTCGCTTTCTTCGAGGCTTCTTGTAACTTCGCTCGCGGCCACACCGCAAAAATACTTTGGGCTATCGGTGAAATGTTTTTCAACGCAGCCCAATGTTTATACCATTCGTTCTTTGTTGTCAAACTTGTGTTGATTTTTAGCGAAACAAATTATTATTCTTGTGTGTAACGCAAGAGTAATCCCAAAAAGGCCTTTGTGTTTCAGAATGTATTTGTTTTTCTAACGGATAGCCGTTTTTTAATTTCGTTTTGCTGTATTATGTAATTAGGTATTGAAAACAAACTAGTAGCACAGTATAAAGAGAGATACATCCTTACTCTGTGCTAGTAGGCTAGTAAACATACATAGTATTGAAATACTAGCTTCTTTTTTAATCAAATTGAAAAGTCTTGCACTTAACTACACAAGACATACGCACGGAGACTGTATAGTACCTATAATGTAACACCAAAAATATCTCTGTACACATCATCATCATTATTTCAGCCAAAAGACGTTCACTCCTGGACAAAGACCTCCCCCACAGGAGAGTGATATGCCATAATCGCCACGCTTGGCAGGCGGGTTGGCGATCGCAGTTGGTTGTTTAAATACTCAGAGGACGCTGCTGACCATCCTCTGGTGAATCCCTTAGTCGCCTTTTACGATACCCGTGAGGAGAGGGTGGTGCAATTCGTTACGTCCGGCACCACACGGAACTGTGTACACGAATAAGTATTTTGATTTCATTTCTTTGATTCGATAACCTTCCTAGTTTTTTTTTTTTATCGTTGTTGGTAAAAATTGGACCCCAAAAAACTTGCAAATACTTTTAAGGTACCGAAAAGCTTTCTAGACTGAAAGTGAGTTAATGAAAACTTGCTCGCTTTCAGTCTTGTTTGGTACAAATTTAAAATTTAAATTAACTTCCTAATGCAGTAGAGACTTGAAACTTTAAACATAGCTCTGAACTAGATGACAATGCAATATAATATCGCTTTCGTTTATACCACGTGTGTTATAAAAAACTTTTTATCATATTATTAATATAATATTAATATTTGTTATTAATATAATACAAGATTATGTGTTCAACCTTCACAAACAGTCCCCCTAGCCAAGTTGATAATCTACAATCGTCAACGCTATAGAAAACAATCAAATGTATAGGAATGACACATCTGAACGAAAAAGTTTTTCGTTGAGATATGTCATTCCCATACATTTTGATAGTTTTCTATAGCGTTGACGATTGTAGATTGTCAACTTGGCTAGGGGGGCTGCTCTCCTACATGAAACTGTATTTTGCATGGCCCCAAAAATATTTCATTAACTACCTATGGCTACAAAAGAAACAAGAGACTCAAATTGTTTCAAAAACAAAGATACACTACTTACTTATATACTTTATAACGAAGTATCGCGTGACAATAATAAGATTGATATCTTCGATTCCCGTGCCGCGGTCTTCAGAAAAAATGTTGCTGCCCTATTTGTCTAACTGGCAGCAGCATCTCTGTTACTAGCTAAAGTTGCTTAAGTTTTGCTGCGTGATTGCTGTCTGATACATTTTCTGAATGTATCGGAAAGTAGTCATGCTCATTTTTGTTTTTATAAAGTTTGTTCCAGTTATGGAGTGTTAACTCATAATTAATTATTTGTAGTTATAGCATTGAAATTCTGTATGTCTGTGTGTTGAACTTGATACATTTAATTTTTTTCCTTAATAATAGAGTTGTATATCATGCTGTGCGATTACGTTAGGGTATCAATCTGTACAACACCTATTATTTTATGACCACCTTTACCATGTGATTGTTACTTGTTGTAATTGCCTTATGAAATAAATAAATAAATTCAAAAAAAAAAACATACAATCGAATTGCGAACCTCGTCCTTTTTTGAAGTCGTAGGTTACAGGTAGGTGGTAGTCGTACATTTTTAATAGAAAAAGCATACTACACCATTACTGAATTTGCAACTGACAATACTTTATAATGTTCGATTTCGTTTTAAGGATGACGCCGGCCACCATATTACCTACTCAGATTAAGTTTAAACATGATAATTATTTAAATGCATAGTGACTTATGAGTGATTTGAATTGTATATGTATTTTAATTTTTATTCTAGTTTGATCATGACTTGCAATGAGATTTTAAAGCATTTTTTTTTGTATTTGTTTGTTTAATTTATTATAACTGTAATTTTGTACGCCAATACAGCAGGATATAGAGGCGCTAATAATTCTCCTGACATAACAACCATTGTACCTATATTCACGAAAAATAAATGAATTGAATTGAATTAATATAATTAACCAATTTCAGTCTCGAAAACAAGCGACGTTACTATAACCTCTACACTCCTCAGGCCGTTGACCCGATTAAATTGCCTCTTACAAACACCCACTAAGAAAGAAAGGCTCAAGATGAGACCAGACTACAGTATACTTTTTGTAGTACAATGCTAAAGAAAACACAGTTGTATGGGAATACAATACAATTCTAAGCCTCCGTTTGTTTAGTTTGTATTATTGTTCTCACAAACTCAATCTGAATAGGGTATTTTAGTTTTGTGTATACAATTATCTTGGAGATTTATCTGGTTGTACCAAGTTAATATTTTAGAAGATAAGTAACTAGTGTCCGACCAAAGTTTCAGTTTCAGTTTCGTTTTCTGCCAGTTTTGGTCAATAAATCTAGGTTCAGCCACGGTTTACACGAATCGTCACAAATATGTAGATTTTAGAAGGAAACAATTTTTTTTCTTCTTCCGTTGTTTATTAGCTGCATCAACTAGAATCAAATAAATGTAATTTCCTTCGGTGTCCTAATCGATCAAGTAAACCAAAAATATTCACAATGTTCTCATAACGTAAAATAGACTGCCGCATGCTACTTATAGTACACATAATATAACTGTGCCGCTGTTAAGTGAGAAACAGGTGGCTGCGCAGTAGTCAATTTTGCAAACAAATCAGTAGCGCGCATGCACGGTAATGGTGGCAAGACTCTGATAGGTTGTTCATCTGAATGGCAAGATGGCGGGGGACCGCATGTTCTCGCTGTCTCAGTCGTTCGTTAATGTTCGATGCATCCTTATGTCCTGCTCACACTTATTACGCGACTGTATCTGCGCGGCCCTTCGCAATACCTGGTTTCAGAGCGACACAGTTATATTACGCGTACTTTGGCCGCAAATGTTTGCATTTGTAGCCTTAAGTAGACCACAAGACATCGCATGCTACAATATGTAGTATGCTGCATTGTCACACGTTGGTGCACAGGCGTAAACCAGGCCTTATGCAGATACCAACACAAATGTGCTTGCCTTATTTTTATTACTTTTTGTATGCACTACAATCACACAAATTTTGACGCTTGTTACCGTTTTAAAGATAGAGCACGAACATTTTTTAAAAATTTAAATGTTGTTTATATAAATACCCACTTTGGGCTGATTTTTTAATATTTAATTTTGTAGTATTTGTCATTATCTTATCGTGTCAATGGTTCAAATACTGTTGGAATAAAAAGTGGCGTTATTAGTGGAGGCGTAGAGATCGTCTCTTGTGCAGGTGTTCGGGCACAAGGGACACAACAGCAAGTGTGATATAGATTGCTCTGCTTTACCGCAGTCACATTGTGTAAGATTAGGATCTCTAAACATCCATTTGTATAAGTTAAGTCTACAGCGATCAACCGCGAAGACGATTTAATGATTTCCATACTGGCCACTGCAGATCGTGTCCTGGCGGTAGCTTCTCTTGTGGTGTAATAAAGTCAAGTCGAGGGCGCTTCTAGAGTATTTACATGATCAATGATCGGAATAGGTAGAGCTAATTCAAAGAACAGAGACAAAAAAGATAAGTAGTAAAGAAGACTTCCTTAGGACAATTTTTTTTTCGAAATATTTGTTCCGAGTTTCGGAAAAATACTTAAGTACAACTAAAATTAATACAGTAAAAAAACTATCAAATTCATTTCCTGTTTCTGTTTTTTAAAAAAGAGTATGCATGATTTTTATTGTTTTCAAAAAATAAAGGTAAGATAAGATAGATAAGATAAATTTATTTGCTCAAACATGTGTATACATACAAGAAATAAAAATCGTGCATGCAAGATTACATAAAAAAATCAAGTTCGGACATGTTTGCCACATGTTTGCATGACGTGCAAATATTATAAAATTACTTATTCATACTTAATTATTCATTTCTAAACATATTATTTATTAATTAAACAGCAAACAAATACACGAAAAAATTGCCTAATACATTACATTTACTTACAATAGAAATGACAGAAAATATTAATAATTAATCAGCAAAAAGATACTAAGAAAATGTACGTATTAAATTACATTTACAATAAAAACGACATAAAAACAATTCAAAACATATATGAATAGGTACTAGATTTACATCAAATAGATGATTCCAGAAAGTCATCTATGTTATGAAAGGCTTTTTCTGTTAAAAATGACTTTACTTTATTTTTAAATGCTTCATGATTAAGCTCCTTCCAACTGCTTGGTAATTTATTGTAAATGATTGGAGCCATGCAGAAAACACTTTTGCGCATAAGTGCAGTCCTACACTTATGTTGACTTACGTCCAAAATTAATATCCAATCCATCCATGATTTGCCCTACTAGAGATAGAAATTTGACATAAGCTCCATACAAAACGTGTCAAATTTCTATCTCTAGTAGGGTAAATCGTGGATAGATTGGATATTAATTTTGGCCGATAGTTAGTATAATCTTCTTATCTTCGTTAGAACGACGTAAGTAAGCGCGAAAGCTAATGTCACTTACATACCAGGTTTAATAATTAGAACTTACAAGGTAGAGTTTATTTTATAGAGAGGAGAGAGTTATTTTCGTTTTAATTTTTATTTTATTTATCGAAAACAAACATTCAGAAAAAAAAAATGTCGTATGGAAGTCTCCACTTGTTTTATCTCTGTTCTTTGAACTTAAGGCACATTAGCTCTACCTATTCCGATCACTGGTCATGATACATACATAGTTATATATGTTTTGCAAAAAAATTCTACTGGCTACCGACGGACGGACAGACAGTAATAAGGTCCCGTCGACACCCTTTGTGTACAGAACACTAAAAAAATACTTCGGTCGTATTTTTCAAAAATCCACAGTAGGTGGTTGTTTGCTCATTAACAAACGGGCGAGCGTCCATAAATCCATGATACAGCGACTTTCTACTGTTACACAGAGCTTTTGATATTATACACTGAAATCAAGCTCGCTCTGCAAATATTCCGCACATTTCATATTTACCGTCAATAAAAGTTTTCTGTGCTTACAAAGGAAAAGCCGGTATATTACAATTAGTTTATTTCAGCCATGTCTTTCCCGGCATCGAAAAATTCATTCAAACATCTAATTGGCTGCAGTAGCTAAGCGTGATGATTCTGGAAATATTTCCTCAAAGCCCTTTAAATAAATAAAAAAAAACTCCTGGTCGTTACTTGTACGGTTACGATACTTCACGATGGTACATTTTGTCGACAAAATCCCTTGAACGAATCCTGCTACATTATACTAACCTATGGATGCCATCAACATGCCTTAGTGGTGCTTCACTGAAAATATTTCTGACTGTACCTCTTTATAAGGAAGCCTACGGTACCGAGGCTTAGAAACTGACGGTTGGGCTAGTCCACAAATTAAAAGTTGAGTAACATTTAATTTGTGGACTAGAAAAAAGCAGAAAGATACTAGAAGAAGCAGAAGAAAGCTCTGGAGCGAGCTATGCTTGGAGTTTCATTGAAGGATAAAATTCGTAATGAGTTTAAAAAAAAAATTGAAATAGGTAGACCTATATCTGTATAGTAGACCCTGGACCGCAATCTAGACAGCTTTGTCAAGATGTGGTTGACGATGGAGCGAACAAATCTATTAGGTGCCCATTCACTCCAGCTTTAAAGGCGTTAGGGATGTAAGTGTTCGGAAATACAGATGCAATTAATTCCATAACTTGGCTGTGCACATTATAAAAGAGTTATCAAAGCGCTTGGTCCTGATAGTAGAAATTTCTATCAAATGTGGATAGATTTGTAGCTGAGATTATCCGGAGAAGAACCGGAGGGACTGACAAAGCTAATAGGACCAACAAGCTGTAGTTAGTAGTATTATATGTTCTGTGCTGAAGTGGCAGAGGGCTGGCCATGTCTTTTGAAGGACTAATGACCGTTGGAGCAGACGAGACCGGCCTAGGTGGTCCACAGCTAGGTGGATCGATGACCTTAAGAAGGTAGCTGAAGGGGACTGGATTTGTAAATCAGAGGATCAAGTATCCAGTTTTGGAGAGGCCTGTAGAAGCTACCTAGTAACTAGTAATCGGAATAATTCTTCCGTTAATAACGTCCCGAACACTACACAGAGCATCACTAATCTAACGGATTGCAATCAGGTATATTGATAGTACGTAATTTGCTTATCTAAATAAGCTGGTTGTAAACTGGTAAACAGGTTGATTGTTAAGTGATCCGTTTCACTGAGCCCCTAGGGATAAGCAGAGCTCAACTGGGATTTAAAGTAATGTTATAAATGTAGGGTAGGACGCCCTCCGGCTTGGTGGAACGATGATATTGGTGGTTGCTGGCTGGATGCGAGTGGCCAAGGATCGATGTCATATATCTATGCCCAGCAGTGGACTAATATAGGCTGATGATGATAAATGTAGAAGTTTTGTCGTAATAGTTTAGACTGATAGGCACGCAAATAGTTTCAAAGCCACCGTCAAACGGGGTTAATAGGGACAAAAGTGGACAAGGATTTAAAAATTGAAATATGATGCCCACAAAGACTTCAAAAAAGTTCTGCCATAATTTGGTAAACATTCTAAAGTCTTTGTGGGCAACAAATTATCTTAGTTCAATGTTAAAATCCTTGCCCACTTTTGTCCTTATTCATTATTTTGTCCCTATTTATTGGCTATACCCAGAATCTTTTTTTTTCATAGACCTTCACGTGAATGTTGAACTCTGCATTCGAATATCAGAACAATGACTAAAGCAATAAGAATAAACCATAATTTTTAAATATGCCTTCAGAATGCGTTTATGCTCTAATTGAAACTTCTTCATTGGTTGCGGACACCAAGAAAACTCTAAGACAAGCATATTTTATCATTGAATGTAACGATCGAAATTCCCCCAAATATGTTGTGCTTGCCTATTGTATAGGCAAGGTAATAATTAAATTCAACTGTAACTGGGTGTGTAGAAACTTAATGGAGCGGTATATGGCCGTTTGAATTGACTTAGGCTTTCCACATACTGCGTGCAGGCAATTTACTGTTATTATATGGACTGAGCTTTAAGTGATTAAATCACTTTCAGGTACATAGTATGGTGACGAAAATCTAGGAATTAAATAATGACCATGTATAAGCAGTGAATACACTAAAACATAATATACAGAATTAAATGGAATACTTACAGTCGATAAATTTTAAAGGTGGTTTCTACCATTGAAACTCAACAACATTTCTTAAGAAACGGGTCAACAGAGGAAAAAATAATTAAATTGCGATAAACAAAGTTTTTGTATGGGAAGTCAAAAAATTTACTCTGATATTATGAAATTAAATTAAAACTCTGATGATTAAATTAATAACATTACCAATAATAATAACAACATAGCGCAGAATCACGAAATTTGTGAAAAAAATATGTTCTTTCGAAGATTGGAAATAATTTTCAAGAAGCTTTTTTTTTTCACCAAAAACGCTTGCTAACATATGACTTTTCGAGTCACCCTTTTTAAACCATAACATTAATTTGATTAAAGATCTAATAATAAAGGTAGATAATATAATTGCCAAATATTTCAACAAAGCGTCAAAAGTCTTGGAGTTTGTCAGCGAGCAATGGAACGCAGTATCCTAGGAGTTAGACTTATTGATCGCGTAAGAAACTCTATACTGCGTTCCAAAACACAAATTGCTGATGTAGGCCAGTGTGTGGAAGTGGAACTGGGCTGGTCCCATCTGCCGCATGCCGGAGGAGCTATGGGCGAAAACAACCACACAGTGGATTCCAGACAGCAGCAAACGACAACGCGGCAGGCCCAGAAGGAGATGGCGGGACTAACTTGACTCCTGTCTGAAGGATTGGCCCCAGAAGGCAAAAGACAGGGACAAGTGGAAAAAGGGAAGGGAGGCCTTTGCCCTGCAGTGGGACACTACAGGCTGATAATAATAATAATAATTTCTAACCCATTTCTAGATCAATACAGTTTCAATTTAAGAAATAGATTACAATAAAAATGTTGAACTACAATCACACAAAGCTACATAGCAAGCTTACAAACGATACCTCCATGACCTAATAAATATAATAGATCGAACTTGTATTGTAATCGTAGAAAAGCATGACAACATAAATAATCAAATCAGTATCATACTACTTTGTATACAGATCTACAGGAAACTAACCGAGATCAGTGAGGCTGAACCGGTGTCTGTTCTGTCCTATTTTGTTTCGACTAGAAGTTAGTACTGGAACCGAGTCGACTGGAACGTGCGGAGTGAATTATTGCCTAGTTGTGGTTTGAGGACTTGTTCAGAGCATGTAAGTAATAAAGTTAACAATAGTTTCGATTCTCTTGTTCACGAACTAAAGTTATTTTTAAGCTCAGTTTCAATTTAAAAAAAAAAATTATAAACCTACAAGGTCATACGTCCTGTGGTCATCTGAATTGAAACAATGAGTTTAGTTATTTTTCCTTTTTTTTTTCATTAGAAATCGATAACTTTTACGTCTGTAAAGTTTTGCCAACTAATTTAATTTAACATTATATCATTATTATGATTTAGTGTAATCTTTAGAGCCTATTAGACAGGTACTTTCTCTTTATTTTAGCTAATTCACAAATGGCCCAATGCCGATCACTTAGTTATATTTACCTACTGGAGGACTAGAACACACTGCGTCTTCCAGCTTGTGAACGTGGCTATAAAATATGCCTTACTAAACTTTTCCCACGGCTTCTCCCGCATATAACTTGGCATATCACAGAAAGACTTATCACGCATTGCTCTGGAATTTTGTATCATCCCTAGAAGTAAAGTATGTTATATGTTAATCCGGCTTATGGTGTATCTGTGTGCCAAATTTCATCCAAATCCCTTCAGTTGTTTCAGCGTGATTGAGTAACAGACTTCTAAACAACTTCTCAAATTTTCATATTTATAATATTAGTAGAAAATATTCAAAAGTCATCATCGTTTAACTACATGGCTATCACCACAGAAATAGATAGAATGGAAAAGTGGGCAGGGTGCGCGTGCCAACACTCTGCACCATTATGCGGGGAATTTCAAAGCCTTTATCAGTACGCCTTATGACTTGTTTCTGTAAATAATGTAACAAAAACCCCCAAAAATGCCTTATTGTGCTGTTTCTAACTGCAGAAACAAAAGCTGTAAAGTACATTTGATTAAAGATAATTTTTTAAAATTAATGACGATGACGTCAATATGGGAGGCGCAGTTTGTTCGAAAGTTGCCACGCATGAATCGCGTGTCAAAAAGTGAAATTGTGATTACAACTTTTCTATCTCTATCTATTTCTGTGGCTATCATTAAACTACTTCAACTGGATAAAACCAAAAGCTCTCTGCATGCTCCGCACATAGTTTTTTACATAGCTCACTGGGCAACTATGACCTTATCTATAGCATAAAGGTCACGTTTCAGTGTTACTGCAGTGGTTTAAAAAATCCGAACCCACTCACATATAAAACTAAGCTTGGTCAGTGAAGCGAACAGAGACGTGGCCGTTATGGGCACTCACACTTTGAACTCGTGAAATTCTTTAAAATAGCCACTCCGGAGCATTTCACTGCAAGTGGAGTGGAATGGTGCTGAGAATCGTATAAATAATATTATTAGATTTAACTACCAAAAAGAAGCATCTGTTTGGTAAAGATTTCAAAATTGGGTTCACAATCGCATGTATCATCATGAATCGCATGTACTGGACAATCAGAGAATGGATGGCAAAACAATTCAAGCGTTGTTTCGAAAAATTGTATCGTAGCGAGAATGTATCGGGAGTGTAGAGGTATTTTTAACAATTTTATTATTGTTATTCTGCAGAATGACAAACTGCTATGTTGATATTTTTTGCTTTCTATGTTTTTATGACATAAATACTGCATTGGCTTCGATTTTTAGATTGGAACACGTATGAGGTTTAGATATACTGCTATTTTTGTTTGAATGAAATAAATCCTAAAATCTATATTACCTATTGGCTATGATTAAGAAGTTTCTGTTTTAACTGAAATTGATATTATTGCCAATTATTGGTACTACATACAGTAAAAACAATGTTGCATATACAAATCAAATGTCCAAAATAAAGTTTGATCACACAAAATATCCATCCCTCTATTCATTCGCCCAAAATTCAGCTGTTTCTACTCTCCCAATACTATTGCATTATGAGCCAGTCCCACACGTGCCTCCGATATAATCTTATTAGGCGATATAGCCATATGCTTGACAATATACACTATGCGAACATAATGCAATTTATTACTGGGAAAATTCTTCTGTAGTATGTTTTATGTCTGTTTTATTGTTTTCTGTACAGTCTCTTGATAATCTTGGTGTCATGTTTCTGTAGTGATGAACTATTATTTTGTTGTACGTAATATTTGCAAGATAATTTAATATTTTTGTAGTGCTACTATTTTGTTGTAGGTGCATAATAGGTATTTAGTTGTGTAAGTTGTATACGTGGGACACTCAGAAAGTTTTGCGAAACTAAAAAAAATTGTTCTATACGTACATATATTTTTATCAAATCTTTTCAAAGTACTTTCCACCAGCCTCTATACAAAGATTCATGCGCCTAAACCAGTTTTCAAAACACTTTTTCCAGTCCGCCGCAGACACCTCGTTTACAGCCTGCTCGAACGCAGCCAGCGCATCTTCCGGCGACGAAAATTGTATCCCTTTGAGCTGATTTTTTATTTTTGGGAATAAAAAGAAGTCACACGGTGCTAGATCAGGGCTGTAAGGAGGGTGACCCAGGAGTTTGACTGGCGTGCTGTCCAGGAAGTCCCTCGTTTTGAGTGCGGTGTGCGCAGGTGCATTGTCGTGGTGGAGCAGTAGCCCGCGGAGCCCTGTGTTTGGTCGCTTGTTGCTTATAACAGAGAAAACTTCTGGCAAACATTTGGTAGTATACCATTCGGCATTAATGCTTCTTTGATCCCGTAAGGGAATTAATACCAAGTGGCCAGTCAAATTAAAAAAGCTAGCGATCATAATCTTACCCCCGCTTCTAGATCGCTTCACTTTGGTAGGCGTTGGCTCATTTTGAAACACTCAAACAGTCGACTGGCGCTTGGTTTCTGGGTCGTATTGATAAATCCAGGACTCATCACCTGTAACGATGTCGTAAACACGCCGAGACGAGCCTGCTTCAAATTTGTTAAGCATATCACGGCACCATTCCACCCGGGCCTGCTTCTGAGCATCGGTGAGGTTGTGCGGCACCCAGCGTGATACTATCCTCCTCACGCGAAGATGGCTGTGTAGAATCTCGTGAACGCTTCCCGATCCAATCTTCAATATGTGTTGAATCTCCTGATATGTAATTCGCCTATTGTCTTGGATTAAATTTTTCACTGCTAGCACGTTTTCTTCGGTAACAGCCGTCAAAGGGCGACCGCTTCTTTCGTCATCCCCCAAAGTTGGTCGACCGCGCTTGAATTCGTTATACCAACGATACACGGTTGCCTTGGAAGGGCCTTCATCCATGAATGCCATTTGAAGTCTATCGTACGATTCATCCGGTTTCAGGCGACACTTGAAATCGTATAAAATCATAGCTCTAAAATGTTCCCGGCGCAGATCCATATTTCAGTGAGACACAATACTTTGAATTAACTCGCAAAAAATGTGGAGGGAAATTTTGAAATTGGAACTTACTTATTTTTACTTATAAATAATCATATTTTCGAAAAACATTATAACTGGCCAGTCTCCCATATATAAAAACTTTTTTTCGCAATACTTTCTGAGGGGCCTGGTATATAGTTGTGTAAGTTTGTAAATATCATTCATTGCAAGATAATAGATATTTTGAATGAATGAATGAATGAATGATATTGAATGATATTTATTTGCAAGAACATAGGTAACATTGATTTCGTCTAAAGTTAAAATTGGGTATCACTACATTCGACATTTCAGTCGTGCACATATTTTGATTTCCAATTAATTGTACAGTCAACAAATCGGAATCATGACCCACGATAAGCTCAATATCCTACAGACATTCTAATACAATTAGGTTGAATTTCGCTTAAACTGATATTTCCCTGGCAACAGACTTGTTATCAATTTTGTTAGCTTTTGAAAGTGACAGTTAGTTTACCAATATAATTGTCGTCTCCCATCTCCTTTCGTGCTTTCGTGCATAGAACGTGAACTTTCTTTGACACGTTTGGAACCATAACATGTGAAGCTATAAATTTCAAATGCTAACACGCATGATGGCGGACAATAGACATTGAGTTTCGATACCTCATGACGGACTGACTTATTATGAAAATTCGATGCCATATTGCAAGGGTATTACTACGTAACTGCGTATAAACACATCCACCCGAATGGCATCGATCAAAGACAGCGATTAATGCAACTACAGTTTTGTGAAATGTCACAATATTATGCACTTCTTTATTATTTAGTCACCTTACCCACTGCATAAAATATCACTAACTAAGAGATAAGGGAAATACACAACAAAATACTGTATATATTTATTTAATAAAATATTCACAATAACATTGATGAATGACAATTAATTTATCCTAAAAACGAGAGTAAGCAAAATAATTTTCAATAACGTCCAGTAGTCTGGAACGCATCGATCCGATTAGGCGACTGCATATGTCCGTTCCTCTCATCTCTCATATAATCCCAAATTTTGTTACAACGTTGTTCAAGTGCTTGCCTTGTCCTTTCGTTTCTATTATCCCACATTTGGACCATCAAGCCCACTAAATTTTCATTTGGATTGGGATCCGGGGACCTAGACGGCTATGAAAATGCTGGTGAAATCAACTAGTGACAACTCTTGCTGTATGCACTGGACAGCTATCGTGAACGTAGAAGAAGTTCGGAACTTCTACTCGCGGGTAAACCGTTCGAACCATCGGTAACTTATTTTCTTCTAATAAGTCAACCAACATAGTTAATTGAATTTGCATGAGAAGAAATCTGGACGAGTTCGCCTACATTTCCGGCACTCATCCAGGCCCACATGTTAGCTGAAATTTGGCCAGATAATTGATTAGTTACTGGTCTGGTCTTCCGCAGAATTTATAATTGTTTTTTCTAAATTTTATTCTTTATGTTTAACTCCAAATATTGTTTGACACCATTTCATAAGTACTTGACGTTTTAGTATTTGTCAGTTTTATTTTTATTTTATTAATGTTCTGTAATCGAAAAAGTTAGTATAGGTTTCTTAAAAAATATAGATGTTTGTAGGAAAACCACGTGAAACGACAGCTAATTCGAAATTCAAAACATAATTCCTGCTTTATCATAAACATAATTTCCAATCCGATTGTAAATCTATTGCATTGATAACAAAGCTCAAAATGGCACAGACCTCTGACCCGTATTAATGCAGTTTCTGTAATATTCAAAATGTCCTAAGTGCAGCATAGAAGAAAACCTTACTGTTTTGACGATTTTAAACGAATTATCAGCTAAGTGGGTCATGATTCCGATTTGTTGACTGTACATCATTTTTAAAAATAAATCAAAATGTAAATAAAAATTAACATGCAATAAAATAATTTTCTTACAATTTCATTATGCGAATCAATAATCAAAAAAAAAAAATATATGTAAATTTCCATCAATTAAATTACAAAGTCAATAAATTAAATACATTTTTGTCAATTTACATTATACAAATCAATAAATAACTAAAATAATTAAAATTAATTTTAAAATAAAAAACCATGTCAATCCATCATTAATAAATTTAAAATTTGCTTCAGTGGATTGGAAAAAAATTGAATTCAAAGTAATCATCAACTGAGTAAAAACATCTCACACACAACCAGGTATATATAGTTTTTTATTAAATTCTAAGTCTGTTACGATTCTAAATTCATTCGGCAATTTATTATATATTTTAATTGCCATCGTATAACAATTTTTATCACATATTTTAAGCCTATTTCGTGGTACTTCAAGCGGTTTTTGTACAATTTTTCGTCTAAATATAGCATTTTCATCTTTTTCAAAAAGGGAATGGTTTTTTCTCACAAATTTGCACATTTCAAATATGTACATTGATGGGAGGGTAAGCAGCTTTTGGTCAAAAAATATTGGTCTACAAGAATCTGTCCATTTGAGATTAAAAATGGACCTCAAACATTTTTTTTGTGTTATGAATGCTCTCTGGGCATCTGTTGAATTTCCCCATATAGTAATCCCATACCTTAAAACTGAACAAACATGGCTGTGGTATACTATTAAAGCGGTTTGAACGTTTGTTAGATTTTTAATTTTCCGGAGTGCATATACGAATTTATTTATTTTCTTACACACATTATCTACTTGAGCTTTCCAATTGCAATGTCTGTCTATAACTATTCCTAAGAATTTTATGGCATGAACTTCTTCAATGTCGTCATTATTATACTTTAAAGTTAATTCTATGTTGTCTCTTATATTATTATAGCATGTCAAGAATCTCATGAATTTAGTTTTATTTGTATTTATTTTCAAATTATTCACATCTAACCAATCTATTAAATTTGTTAATGCTTTATTTGTTACAATTTTAGAATTATCAATTGTTTTCTCTTTAGTTAAAGCCGTAGTATCGTCTGCAAACAATACAGTGTATTGGTCGGTGGAGTTTGGTAGTTCATTAACATATATAATAAATAATATAGGGTCAAGGACACTCCCCTGTGGCACACCATAGTGATTTACAGAGAATGGTGACCTAAATGTTTCGTGGGTGTTCGTTTTAAAACACATTTTTTTTATCTCCGTACATTGTTGTCGACCTTTCAAGTAGCTTTCGAACCAGCTATATGCAACACCTCTTATACCATATTGTTCCAGTTTGTATAGTAAGCTTTCATGACAAACCATATCGAATGCCTTACTCATGTCTAAAAATACTGCTACTGGGATATCTTTTTTAGGGTTCCGAAGTCCTACAAGGAACCCTTATAGTTTCGTCATGTCCGTCCGTCTGTCCGTCTGTCCGTCTGTCCGTCTGTCCGTCTGTCCGTCTGTCCTAATCCTTTACAGCTTAATAACTTCTACAGTTATAAACATATGTAAATGAAATTTTGTCAAAAATTAGTCTACATATAGATCTCAATTTTAAAAGAATAAAAAAATTGTTTTTCCGTATTTTAGGGGTGGCGTCCATACATGTGAAATGGAGAAAAAAACATTTTTTTCGCTGCACCCCCTCGTGTGGGATATCGTAATGTTTGATACACCACTTTTTTATCAGGTGTACCGTCTGCGAAATATAGCCCGCCAAAGTGGCTTGCAATGTGTCCCCCCCCCTGCCATTTCTAAACTATGCAATGTAGAAACTTATAATCTTCCACATTGATAGACCATTGTGAAAACTCTCTTTTAAAATTATTTCGAGTATAATGTGATTATAATTTTTTGAGTTATAGAGAGAAAACTGAAAAATACTTAAAACGTCCTAGTTCAAAGGACATTGACCTTAGAGAAAAATTATCATAGCAAGTAATGCTCCTTTAGCTACTTTCTATTTGAAAAAATCACAAAAAGTAACTTTGAAATGACAAACGTCTTAAATTTGGCTTCTTGAATTTAACCCTAGATGGCGCTACTAACAACACGCTCTGAGTCGCGAATGCTGCCGATTATTGCAAAAACTAAAATAGCCATGATTAATATTCGATTTGATTCGTTTGTAATTACACCTACTTAAGGAACCCTATAATACTGAGCATGGCCCGACATGCTCTTGGCCAGTTTTATTAATAGTATCAAAAATTTCTTTAACTAGTTTAAAACATGCTAAAGTAGTGGATTTTTTCCTAATAAAACCGTTCTGTTGACTACATAATACTTCATTTTTCTCCAATAACTTCATAATCCTTGCGCTCATAACTTTCTCAAATATTTTTGAAAATATAGGGACTAGAGTAATTGGTCGATAGTTACCCGCTTCAGATCTAGAACCCTTTTTGTAAAGAGGTTTCACAACAGAAAATTTCAAACCGTCTGGGAATATGCCGTTTTCAAAAGATAAATTAATTATGTAGGCTAAGGGTTTAGTTATAGTTAATATATTTTGTTTGATCATATTTGTGGTAATGTTATCATAGCCAACTGAGTTGGTATTTCGTAATTTCATTGCTGTTTTATATATTTCCATACACTAACTGGTTCTAGATAGATTGAGTTTACAAGTGTTTTTTTAATAACAAGTTTATTTTTATGTTTTTGAGTTTCTTCTTTTCTAGCAATGTTAATAAAAAATCTGTTAAAATATTCCGCTATATCATCACCATCTTGTAATATACTTTTTGCGTCTGAAATTTCTCTAATTTCATTACTTGTATTATTTTGTTTAAGCCTATCATTTACAATTTTCCATGTCGCTTTACATTTGTTTTCTGCTCTTTCTATGTATTTTTTATTGTTATCCTTTTGTATCGTAATTACACATTTTCGTAGTATTTTACTATATATTCTATATTTCTGCTTATTTTGGGTGGTTTTATTTTTATAATATGTACTTTGTAGTTTCCGCTTCACTGTAAAAGATTTTTTTAAACCTTTTGTCACCCATTTTGGATTAACATAGTTATAATTCATCTTAATTTTTATCAATGGGAAACACAGTTTAAAAAATACACAAATCTCTTCGTGTAGTAACGAAAAGGCTTTGTTTACGTCTGTTTCCAAAAAAACTTCAGAAAATGATAGCTTAATAATGTAATAATTAAATTTTTCTGTATTTTCTTTGCAAATGTCCCTTTTTAGGGTTCCGAAGTCCTACAAGGAACCCTTATAGTTTCGTCATGTCCGTCCGTCTGTCCGTCTGTCCGTCTGTCCGTCTGTCCGTCTGTCCGTCTGTCCTAATCCTTTACAGCTAAATAACTTCTACAGTTATAAACATAAGTAAATGAAATTTTGTTAAAAAATAGTTTACATATAGATCTCAATTTTAAAAGAATAAAAGAATCGTTTTTCCGTATTTTAGGGGTGGCGTCCATACATGTGAAATGGAGAAAAAAAAATTTTTTTCGCTGCACCCCCTCGTGTGGGATATCATTCAATAGGTCTACTAAAATGAAGTTAATGTTTGATACACCACTTTTTTATCAGGTGTACCATCTGCGAAATATAGCCCGCCAAAGTGGCTTGCAATGTGTCCCCCCCCTGCCATTTCTAAACTATGCAATGTAGAAACTTATAATCTTTCACATTGATAGACCTTTGTGAAAACTCTCTTTTAAAATTATTTCGAGTATAATGTGATTATAATTTTTTGAGTTATAGAGAGAAAACTGAAAAATACTTAAAACGTCCTAGTTCAAAGGTCACCTTAGAGAAAAATTATCATAACAAATAATGCTCCTTTAGCTACTTTCTATTTGAAAAAATCACAAAAAGTAGCTTTGAAATGACAAACGTCTTAAATTTGGCTTCTTGAATTTAACCCTAGATGGCGCTGCTAACAACACGCTCTGAGTCGCGAATGCTGCCGATTATTGCAAAAACTAAAATAGCCATGATTAATATTCGATTTGATTCGTTTGTAATTACACCTACTTAAGGAACCCTATAATACTGAGCATGGCCCGACATGCTCTTGGCCGGTTTATATACAAACCATTGCTTTCGAAAAATATTTTCCGTTTTTATTTTTATTGATAATGTTTGTCCCCTATTGTGATCTGATAGTCCTAATTCATGTATTTCACCCTTCGCTTCTTTTATGTCACTTATAATATTGTCAATGCAAGTATTTTGCCGCGTAGTTTCATTTATATGTATTTTCAAACCATAATTATATAAAATATTGATAAGTTCATCCCTATCTTTACCATCACTTAGAATATCTATATTAAAGTCACCACATAGTACGTGGGACACTCAGAAAGTTTTGCGAAACTAAAAAAAATTGTTCTATACGTACATATATTTTTATCAAATCTTTTCAAAGTACTTTCCACCAGCCTCTATACAAAGATTCATGCGCCTAAACCAGTTTTCAAAACACTTTTTCCAGTCCGCCGCAGACACCTCGTTTACAGCCTGCTCGAACGCAGCCAGCGCATCTTCCGGCGACGAAAATTGTATCCCTTTGAGCTGATTTTTTATTTTTGGGAATAAAAAGAAGTCACACGGTGCTAGATCAGGGCTGTAAGGAGGGTGACCCAGGAGTTTGACTGGCGTGCTGTCCAGGAAGTCCCTCGTTTTGAGTGCGGTGTGCGCAGGTGCATTGTCGTGGTGGAGCAGTAGCCCGCGGAGCCCTGTGTTTGGTCGCTTGTTGCTTATAACAGAGAAAACTTCTGGCAAACATTTGGTAGTATACCATTCGGCATTAATGCTTCTTTGATCCTGTAAGGGAATTGATACCAAGGGGCCAGTCAAATTAAAAAAGCTAGCGATCAAAATCTTACCCCCGCTTCTAGATCGCTTCACTTTGGTAGGCGTTGGCTCATTTTGAAACACCCAAACAGTCGACTGGCGCTTGGTTTCTGGGTCGTATTGATAAATCCAGGACTCATCACCTGTAACGATGTCGTAAACACGCCGAGACGAGCCTGCTTCAAATTTGTTAAGCATATCACGGCACCATTCCACCCGGGCCTGCTTCTGAGCATCGGTGAGGTTGTGCGGCACCCAGCGTGATACTATCCTCCTCACGCGAAGATGGCTGTGTAGAATCTCGTGAACGCTTCCCGATCCAATCTTCAATATGTGTTGAATCTCCTGATATGTAATTCGCCTATTGTCTTGGATTAAATTTTTCACTGCTAGCACGTTTTCTTCGGTAACAGCCGTCAAAGGGCGACCGCTTCTTTCGTCATCCCCCAAAGTTGGTCGACCGCGCTTGAATTCGTTATACCAACGATACACGGTTGCCTTGGAAGGGCCTTCATCCATGAATGCCATTTGAAGTCTATCGTACGATTCATCCGGTTTCAGGCGACACTTGAAATCGTATAAAATCATAGCTCTAAAATGTTCCCGGCGCAGATCCATATTTCAGTGAGACACAATACTTTGAATTAACTCGCAAAAAATGTGGAGGGAAATTTTGAAATTGGAACTTACTTATTTTTACTTATAAATAATCATATTTTCGAAAAACATTATAACTGGCCAGTCTCCCATATATAAAAACTTTTTTTCGCAATACTTTCTGAGGGGCCTGGTATATTATTATACTTATCTTTGTTACATGTTTTATCTAATAATATTTGTAATTTTCTAAAGAATATATTTATGTCAGAATTTGGTGTTCTATAAAAACAGAATAAGTTTAGCTTATATTTTTTAATTTTTATTCCGCATATTTCGAAATGTTTTTCCATTGCAATACTATTTACCCACTCTATGTTTTCATATTCAACGTCCGGCTTCATTAGTATACAGACACCACCTCGCCTTTTGTCTCTTCTAGTGTAGCTGCTGACTAATTTAAATGATTTTATGATCATATTATCCTCATCCCCAGATTTAATAAACGTTTCACTTAGGCATATAAAATCAACAAAATATTTTTTATCCCGAAGCAAATTAACGGCTATTTCAATATTGTCTGACTTGTTAATAGCACCTGCAATGTTTTGGTGAAAAATAATATGATTAACATGGCTTTCTTTTTTAGTTACGAAAAAATGGTTTGTTTTCAATTTGCATTATCTTATTGACCTGAGATAGCTCAGTAACGATATTTAAATGATCGTCCGGCGCACCCTGGGCAGTCAGCCCCGCTACCAACCTGCTGACTGGCTAATTGGCTTTTCCCCACGGCATGAGCTATTATCATTATGTAGCTCATGTCGACACGATAGAAGAAGAAGCTCAGTAACGTCTAATACTTTATCTTTATCCTGTATTAATAGATTATCATTTGTTTGAGTGCTTTGGTTTTTAGTTTTAGAAATATTTTCACTTCTATGTAAGCCAAGGGTTTTGCTGCTATTATAAGTACTATAAAAAGAAAAAAATCGTTTATTATAGTCATGTTGATCTAACAAAGAATTAATCTTATAACTAAGTGATGTTACGGTATAGCATTTATTAACAAAAAAGCATTCCTTACTCTGTCTGCAAATCAAATCTAACATTTCATTTAATTTTATATCATTCGAGAAGATGTTTTTATTCACACTTAAGATAATTACAGGACATGGCACCGATTTTATAAACAGACATAATTCTGTTGTCATTTTTAATGTATTGTAATCATTTTGTCCAACAGATATTTGTAGAATATAGATAGTCTTGTGTTTCTTGATATTTTTTTTATTTATTAAGTGTTCAAATTAGAAGATACAGATAGCTATCTAATTACCTGGCGTATTTTTTTACGTTCACGTAGGTAAAAAATAAGGTAGGTATTAAGTACTCTATTATTTTCCAGAAACAACACAGCAAGTAACTAGTTACAGAAAAGTACTTTTGAATAGCACTATTTTCTTTTTCACATTTTATGAAGTCATCATTGACAAATTCTGCTAAGACTTTAATCAAACTTAATAATACACTTTTATATACTTAGACTTTAATTTTTATATCTGGTAGCACCTGTATTCTACGCAAATAAATGATTCTTTCTTTCTTTCAATTATTTCAATTTTGTAAATGCAATAATTCTAAACATATAGACAAGAAAAAAATAAAAATCCCATCTTCTCAAACGTGAGACTATGCTCCAAATTATTAAGTCATGCTTCAACAATCCGTTCTGTAGTTCAAGGTCTGCGATCCCCGGTATCCCTATCCCAGGAGGAATTATTCCGGTTTGACGCTTCACCAATATCCTAGTCTCTGTCCTTTGGAAATAATTTATGACAGCCCGCACGTACGAAAGACATTCTGTGCGGGTTATTTGAGGTTGACAGTGGCGTAAGTTATAGGAGTTTCATTGATACGAAGTCTACTTTTTTCTGTAGCTTTCACAAGGCAAGGCAAGGTTTGGTTTTCCGAGAGATTGCTGTGAAGAATATTAATGACGAAACATGCTTTTTACTGATCATGGCATCTCAAGTTGATGTATAGTTTGCTCTCATAGCAGCCATAAATAAAATAAAATAAAAAACCTTTGTTATTCCTTAATTACTGATTAGAATATTTACGTAATATTAAGTGTAGAGTAATATCAATTAAGGACTCCTCGACGGGTATAGGCCTCCTCCAATAACTTCCAGACTCTTCTGTCTGTAGCATTCCTTATGCATGCCTTGTCTACCATTTCTGCTATTTCATCTTGTCAGCTTTCTATAGGTCTTCCTTCTTTCCTTTTTCCATTTGGGCATTTCCATGTGGTTGTTCTCTGAATTCAGGCAATGATGATGTATCTATAATTTTCAATTTAAGAAGAAGATATTTCTGTAGTTAGTATACACTAACATACATACAAAGAAACAAACAAACATACGTGCAAACTGTTTGTCTAAACTTGGACCATACAAGTCGTAAACGTAGTGATGCGTGGCTAGGCTCAAAGAAAATTTGTTTCTAAAATAAAAAGGGACAGAGACACACAAATATCACAAGAGGAACAAGGACAAGAAATATAAAAAGATATAGTCATATTATGTGGTTTACGGTAAACGTTTAGGTTGAAAACGAAGCGATTCCACATAAAATATTCCGAAGATGGTAACACCTCATTGAAATTGTAATTAGAAAGTAATTGGATTTCTGGGAGCACGATAAAATTCTCTCTTATCGAACAAAATCGAAGAGCACCCGGAATATTTGATGAAACACCTCCACATCTCGGAGTAATTGTGAAGATTTATCTGGGAATCTTATTATAAGATGATATTTCCTTAATACATAATACGCCCATGCCCATGTGTCATTAAATTAACTGATTCTCATGAGAATCTACAAAAGCTAGAGGGCTACAATATTATACGTATCCTGTTATGTTTTCTCTTATTGGAGTATTATTAAAAAGAGCCCAATAACAGAAAAATGTGAGCAAAATGATCATGATCCGGATCATCCATCGGATCAATTTCTGCTTTGGCTTTGATCCGGAGAACACAGAAAATCTTTATTCCTTTGTGTGCAACTGTGGTTTGATCGTCGGAATAAAATGGCACATGTGTGCCTTCTGTCACATTTCCTATTTGATTCAGTCAATTACATACCTCTTCTTTTACTACTTCCAAAAAACCGTATATTCTTGGAAGCTTCTTATTATGCACAACAGTTCCGTCTCCCATGATCCTAAGATTTCCTCATCTATTATTTCTAAATTTCACTTATTCTCAGGCCCACAAAATTTTGACTGGTGAATTTACGACGCCCTTGAGTCTGGCTTTTACTGTGTATGTAACCTAGATTTACGGTGCTCCAATATTTATGGTATACATTTGTGGTGTTTGCTCACTGGTTTTAGTAAAATCCGTTTGAAGCGGTGACAGTTTTATGGATTGAGCACCAAATGTGGGGACATTTCCTAGCTAATCGTGCATGAAGAATTAGATAGCTCTATCTATTATAGAATTTTCCTGTCTCTTATGTTTGTTTGTGTCACCATGTTTGTTTACCAGCTCAGATATTTGCTGTCTGGTCTTTGATCGAACTATGGAACTTTCTTTGTTTTATTTAAATACATAACAACACGTCTTTTTTGTATCGGAGTTGGCAGAAACTATATGTAGAATGTTAGCGTCGGCCTCAAAAACGACAGAACGCCGCTTTGCCGCGATTTGTAGCTGTATCTTGGCAATCACTGGATAGAAACTTCCGAAGATCAGCTTGCACTGTACTGCTCCAAAAGGGTAATTAAGTGTCTCCAAAGATAATACTCGTTTTTTTTTTTTTACGTAGTATTCTTTCAACAAATTCGTGTAGCTTTTTTAGAATTGATTTAAACTTACTATCATTGTCATAAACTTTTTCTGTTTTAATCATAAAGGTATTATACTGACGTACGTCAGTATAGAAATGTCTTTGGTTTTAATGGTGGCTTATACTCTCTACCATTTTCAAACTAAACGAAATTATTATTCTAATTTAGATAATGTTAAATTGGGACCATAAATTAGTCAAACATAATTAATTTGGGTCCACTGGAATGCCAATTAAATAGTCTAATGAAATTTAAATTAGAAGATAGATTGCATTGTTCTATTCTAAATTAACCAAAAATAGAGCTTGTTACTAATTGAACAATTTAATTTAGAATTTTTAAAATTTTGTTGTAAAAACAAAATTAAATGTACAGTCAGAAATCTTTCCGGTGAACCACCACTAAGGCTAAAATTGCTTGCACTCAATGACACACGGAACCGTATGCGTTATAGCGTAATAATTTAATAGTAGTTGTTTAAGTTTTCATGGGTAGGTACTATCAGCAAACTTTCCGGTGAACCACCACTAAGGCTAAAATCGCTTGCGCTCAGTGTTCGATGGCAGCCGTAGGTAAGTATAATGTAGCAGGATTCTTTCAGGGGATTTTGTCGACAAAATGTACCACCCGGAAGGATCTTGACCGTACAACCACATTAGTTTTTTATTCGTGAAGGCAAGAGCTATACATAAGTAGCATAAGGTTTTTTTTTTATATCTAATGGACTTGCGTTTGACCTCCACTTCACCTGATGTTAAGCCCAGCAAAAACCTATTCACTCGAGTCGTGAAACCATAATTATATAAGTAAAGTCCTGGGGATCAACTATGGTCCAAATTTCCTGTCTATCAAATGCCACGATTGTACAGCACAAAGAAGCGTAAATATTTCATACCTATCGTAGACAGTTGTGTTTTGTTTCATTGTTTATCAGAGCATATAAATTGGGTTACTAAAATAAATTATAATGTGTGATTAAAGCCGACTAGGGGAGCCGATTTGGACTAGAGTTGACCCCTGAACTATAGTTGATCCCTGGACTATAGTTGATCCCTGGACTATAGTTGATCCCTGGACTATAGTTGATCCCTGGACTATAGTTGATCCCTGGACTATAGTTGATCCCTGGACTATAGTTGATCCCTGGACTATAGTTGACCCCTGGACTATATTTGACCCCTGGACTATAGTTGACCCCTCAACTTAGTTGTATGGTTTTATGGTGGGAAAAAAAAGTTGGGATTGTGAGCAAGGCTGACTGCTTTGTGTACACCAGACATATTTAAGTTTCATGTGTTTATTTTTGAATTTGTGAAATAGAAATTAATATTTTTCTTTCTTTCGCAGATGATGTATTAAGGTGGACTTACGTGGGTCGCGGCCGATTCGACTGACGTGCGCGACCGACACGAAGCAGCTGAAATGCTGAAGCGACAATACTAAATGTATAGCACCGCTTCCGAGACCTGCGAATATCAACCATTCAGCCTGATAGACGCCTATTGTTAAGTAATGCATTCAATAAATTCTGTTAACACGCTGGGCTGGAACCTGCAATAGCATTTGTTTACAGGGATGGGCAGTAGCTCTTCTAATGATCACCAATAAATTTAACAAGCTTAATGATTAGAAGAATTCTATCTGGGACCAATCATTGTAGCGGTGCTTACAGGCTGAAATAATTCAATTACCTACAAGCTCTCCAAGCATAAAATAAAGCTCTCTTTTCACTCTCAGTTGAAAAGTTACTCCATAACATAAAATACATCAAGAAAATATATCACCTATACCCAATATTTATGCACTTATCCAATAAAATATGAAACATTATATAGAACGTTCGCTCGCTCGAATAACGCCTAAGTTTTCTTTGCTTCGCCGAACTTTTTAAGTTACTCTTTTGGGTGTTTGAATAGCCCAATAAAGCTTAGGAATTCAGCAAAAAAGGGATTCTTTGCCTAAATATATGAACATAATGGCTTACTGAACTTAATTCTTTACGTGTTGGATTAAAGATGTTACAATGTTTAGGAGAGTATGTTTTTAATGGGCCTCGTGGTGAAATTATATCACGCAGATTCCTAAAGTAACATAAAGGTGTTGATAAAGATACATGTAATGTGCTCGTGCCATCTACTTTCTTGTGTATACGTTAACTGGCATGCCTTTAGCTGGCAAACAAGTAGATTGCACAAACATTGATTTACTGGCATGCAATATTATGAGGAAGGGGCCGCGGGGGGCTGCAAAATATGTGAACGTACGCGGAATCTACAGGCATACCAGTGCCACCCAAATCCATTATTTCTTCTATTATTTTCTCATTTATTTAGCTACACCTTAGTAACAATATGACACTATTAAAATTTAATTCACTTCGAATGCCTTCCGTTGATGCAAAAACTAGAAAACGTGCTTTCAAGACCTCAATGACCTCGCGTGGCGTACCTACTGGCTCGTGTATACTTCTTGCAAATTACAGACATGCAAGTAAGAATGTGGCTGGTGGGGACTGGATGCAGTAGACAGAGAGAGGACCGAGTGTTGTGGCGCAACTTGGGAGAGGCCTATGTCCAGCAGTGGACTGTAATAGGCTGAGCAAAATAAGCAAATTACAGACAAGTTTACTTGCAAATGTATTCACAGTGTGCCAGTTACTTGCACATGCCGTTAACTGGTATGCAAGCTACTTTTAGGGAAGAAGTAATATTTTTAACCGACGAAAAAAAGGAGGAGGTTCTCAATTCGACGCGTATATTTTTTTTTTTTTTTTTTTTTTTTATGTATGACCACGCATAACTTTTTACAGAGTGGTCCGATTTTGATGATTCTTTTTTTAGTGGATAGGGTATATCTCGAAGTTGGTCCTATTTAAATTTCAAAATCAAAATCCACCCCTAAGGGTAGTAAAACAGGGGATGAGTTTTTGTTCACCCACTGAATTCTTACTTGTTAACCGATTCTGTTGAAACTTGACACACATAAATATAGTTCTAGACACTACGACATAATGGAGACCTGGAGTTAGATTTTAATCACAAAAAAATGAAAAATAAAACTTTTTAACAAAAAATTGAACCGACGAAAACAGAAACTGAAAAGCGAAAAATAACTAATTATGAGTCGGCGCCAAACAACCAATCAACGAAGATCATTAAATTACTTTAAATAAATAATAAAAACAACGTCACATCAAACAACGTGAAATTTTCAACGATAAACAATAACTTTCCAAAAATGCGTTCTCCGCTCGGCCACTTGCAACTAACACGCACTTTGCTTGTTAAAAGTTCGTTTGGCGCCGACTCATAATTAGTTATTTTTCGCTTTTCAGTTTCTGTTTTCGTCGGTTCAATTTTTTGTTAAAAAGTTTTATTAAGGAGCTATTTCAACATTGTGAGTAGTTATTTTGGAATAGAATTACGTTTACGATTTCATTGCAAAAAAAAACCGGACACGTGTGAGTCGGACTCATGCAGTAAGGGTTCCGTACCACTCATCGACCTGATAATCCATGAAACTGATTTAATTTACGAGGTTCATCAAAAGACATCAACGCACAGTTCTCGAAATATGAATTTTTGTATCTCCTTCTTACGCAGGTACCACCACATCTGTCTATTGTTGCTCTATTTTTAGTACTTTTTGCTAAACCTCATAGTATGCACTATAATTATACTAATTTTAAGGGTGGTATGCATTACCGTTTTGAAGATAGAGCAGGAACAGAAACGTAAAAAAAACGCATGTTTTTTGAGGTTTCTTGTATGGGGACCCCCTTTGTTTTTAGCATAGTAATGCATATTCTATTAAAATTTCAACTAGTTATCTATTACCGTTACAAAGATACAGTCCCTGTGACAGATAGACGGACGGACGGACAGCGTAGCGAGAGTAATAGGGTCCCGTTTGGCACCCTTTGGGTACGGAACCCTAAAAATTACACTTTATTATATTAATACCATTAGTACTTCAGTTAATACCAAAATATTAATATTTTAGCTGTCCAAAATAAAATGACTTGATTTGATTAAAAAAATACCAACAATCATGAAAAAACACTGCATTAGAACCGGAATATGGTACTCCAAGCAATAGGTACGCATGATTGACTCATCACCGCGACATTCAAGAAAATTGATCGACAAGTCTATCCACTCGTATAAATGTTACAAGTACCCTACTTATTGCCATTCTCAGGTCATTGTACTTTCATGCTCCATTTATTATGGATAACAAGCTTCTCCGCGTTGTTTTCCTGTATTGTCTGAAGCTGGTTGATAGATTGGGCACACAATGTGTACACATGTCATTCGTTTGATAAATACGGTTCGTAGTTATATCGAACAGTATTTTTGTATATGGTCTTTCTTTATGTAACAACAGACTATAATACAATTTTGGCAGCAGACTGTTAGGTAGTTTAGAGATTATTTCATGTAAAATACTGGTATCTATACAATCTTAACAATAATAGGTTATAGGAAGAGGTTGAGATTGGAAGATACAACGAGTATTGTCTATGCATTATTCTAAATGTATCGCTAATAAAGTTGGAGCACATTAAAAATAATAATTATACAATGTTATTCTTAGTTTATGTACCAAACCTCTTATGGGATCATTGTACTCATATGTTAGGGTTCGTAAATTATAGTTGTAAATCGATACAAAATCGACTAAATCATTCGTTAGTTTTATATGATTTACTTTCATAAGTTGGCAACTCTGGATTTTTAAAATGAGAATAACGGTAACGTAGTGGAGGGAACTTGGTCAGTGACACATTCTGTTACGAGCGGCGGGCCTGAACGGACTGCAAATCTGTAATACTGCCAAAGGTAATTAAAGTGATTTATTTTCTACTGTTCCAACTTTAATTTCATCAACTCCATTCTCTACATATCCTGATATATAGGATTATCCTATTTACTCACGACTTGATATAACGGGTAATCTTACATGTCAGAACTGGGATCTCGCAACTGACTTCAAAATGTAAGTACACGCCCATTCGCATAGAATGAGTTGATAATTGGTACCTATTTAGTTAATTTTATTGTGGCCCGTGAAGTTTTATTTTTATTTTGTTCTTACCTACCCAGATTAAACAAACCTAACGCCAGTTTTATGATATTAGAATCCTATTTTGTCATGATGTACTTAATTATTATAACCGTAAACTCGTTTAAAAAAATTGTAACATTCTGCCCAGACATATTATGTGACCTTTATTTTCCGGGAGCATGTCAGGATACTGCTTGTTTTACCTAGATATTAAAAGTTTGTGCTAGGTACCCTCAATTTATTTCTGTTCATTAGTGTAACCGTTATTTAACACAAGTTTTGCTCTTGTGGTTGATAAACAACCTAATCTTTTGCAAGGTTTCTTATAGGGGGGTAAAAGTTTGCATATTTTTTTTTATTTTGGATGTACCGTTTCAGAGATAATGTGAATTGTTGTGGTAGGTACCATTTCTGTTTGTGGTTGTAGCAGTTATTTAACTTTTTTTTTCTCTGCGTTTGCCATGCAACGCAATATTTTCAGACAATGGCTGACACTGGTCGCCGAAGTCGGGGCCTAGACCGGGTCAGTCGAAGATGTGAGACTCCTGTTCATCGCACTGTTTCTCGGAGTCGGAGCAGAGTCCGGACGCAGTCCAGACGTCGCAGCCCTAGGAATTCCGTGCGGGAACGAGAGCAGGAACGGGAACGGGAGCAGGAACGGGACCGGGAGCAGGAACGGGACCGGGAGCAGGAACGGGACCGGGAGCAGGAACGGGACCGGGAGCAGAAACGGGACCGGGACCAGGAACGGGGCCGGGAGCGAATCGAATTGCTGGAACGTGAGCTGCAGCGAGAACGCGATCGACTTCATGGAGCAGAAACACGTCGCGCTACATCATCGCGTCTAGTCAGCGAGCCTCGTGATGGGAGTCGCGCTCGCCGCTACTCGCCACGCCGTAGGGAAGATCAACCTGGTGTACAGCGAGATCGAGAATGCCACCCAGAACCACGTGCCGACGCGGGACAGTCTAACAGGTCACGTAGCCCTTCATTATCTAAGAAAGATTTTGTTGATATTTTGAAGTGTATGAGGAATGGTCTATCGTCACAGTCCCCTATCCGGAGTCCACACTCTCAGAAACTCGACTATAAAAATATACTACCAAATTTTGATCCTTCTACAAAAACTCAACGAGTTGACGTTTGGATAAAAAAAGTTAACGAGTGTGCCTCTGTGTATAGCTGGGACGATAGAACCACCACTCACTTTGCTATGCAAAAACTCCAAGGTCTGGCAAAGACCTGGTACGAGGGCCTAAATTCGATTCTATATACTTGGGAAGAGTGGCAGCAGAAATTAGTAAATGCATTCCCCTTTGAGCAGAACTATGGCCAGACCTTGGAAGAGATGCTTAAGAGAAAGAGTAAATATTATGAGCCCATAGAGGTTTATTATTACGAAAAATTAACACTTCTTAACCGGTGTGATATTGAAGGAAATCGCGCGGTAGACTGCATAATTCATGGCCTAAGCGATCGTACTTTAAAGTCCGGTGCACTCGCATTGAGATGTTCTCATCCCGATCAACTTTTGCAATATCTAATAAGTAATAGGGACTCTAATCAACCTATGAGTGACCGAAATCCCTTCAAAAACAAAGGTTCTGAAAACACGAATGCCAGTCACAGCTCAAAACAGAAGTTAGGCACCAAACCTAATCTATTAGTTGGTTGTTTTAACTGTAAAGAATTTGGTCACAGTTTCATGCATTGCACTAAACCGATTATAAAATGTTCAAAGTGTAGCAAGGTTGGGCATACATCTGATAATTGTCGGGTTAGACTAGATGACAAAACAGTTAAGGCAATTAACGTACCAAAAACATTGTGTATTGACTCTATTATTAAACAAAATAGCTCAAACCCAAGTGGAAAATTTATCAAAGAGGTGAAAGTGAATGGCGTTCCCTTCACAGCTTTTGTTGACTTTGGTAGTGATGTTACCTTAATAAAAGAATCGGTTGCCCTTTCACTAGGAGTTCCTCATAATGGTGTCCTATCAGGAATGAAAGGTTTTGGTAATGGTGTTGTGCAATCGCTAGGAGACCTATCTCTTGATATAAGCGTCGACGAAGTTAATGCAAACGTTTTGTGCAAGGTTGTCAACGACGAATTGTTAGACAAATCACTGTTGATAGGGCAGTCTTACACAGAGCAGGCTCACATTATTGCTTTTAAAAATGTGAGTAAGTTACAATTCCTCGATGTTGGCAATGAGTTGCCAAAGCCCGATCTAGACGACAGTGATGAACGATCATTTAAGGTTCGATCGGTTAGCTTCCAAGGACTCTATGGTGCTGCAACTGTAAGAGCTTATATTGAATCTTCATTTACTGGCAGTGTTTTGATAAAAAATAGTTTCGCTGGAGAACCTAATAGGGAATACTTCGTATTTGGGGGTCTTTATCATGTAGAGTCCGGTCGAATTAATATAGAAGTGGCTCCATACTCAAGTTTCTGTCGGATCTTAGAACGTTCTGTCTTTTGTCGTGCAGATCGAGTAGATTTTGTTAATAGGGTTATTGAAGCGCCCTCACCAGAAACATCAACAAAGGGTAGCGATGATTTTGATGAGGGTCAAGTTTGTGTTGGTAATAAGGTATCGGATCATGATAAACAGTGTCTTTTAGATTTGCTAAAAAGATACAAGCATTGTTTTGCTTCTTCTTTGAAGCATTTGGGATGCACTAATACGACAGAAATGCAAATAGAGTTGAATAGTAAGCGCCCTGTAGTATATCGCCCATACAGATTGTCTCATCACGAACGGGAAAAGGTCCGCTCTATGGTAGCCGAGATGCTAGATGCCGGTATAGTCAACGAGTCTATTTCTGAGTATGCAAGTCCAATTTTGCTCGTTCGAAAAAAAGATGGCTCGTTAAGGATGTGCATCGATTATCGAATGCTGAATTCGATAACGGTGAAGGAGAGATACCCTATGCCCATCATCGAAGACGAGATAGCTCGTCTTACTGGTCAAGCTTGCTTTATAACACTCGATCTTGCTTCAGGCTACTACCAAGTGCCTATTGCTGAGCGGAGCAAACATCTAACTTCGTTCGTCACGCCAGACGGCCAGTACGAATTCAATCGTATGCCCTTTGGCCTGGCGAACGCACCCGCCGTATTTCAGCGAATGATGAATTCGCTTTTAGGTTCGGCTCGGGTTGGAAACGCTACTGCGTACATTGATGATATTCTTATCTCGGGAAAATGCTCCGCGGAATGTCTAGAACGTCTCGAGCAAGTCTTGCTGGTGGTTGAGAAGGCAAACCTTACCTTGAACCTAGCAAAATGTAATTTCCTTAGCGATAAAATCACTTACCTAGGGTACGAAATCAGCGCCGCTGGTGTAAGACCAGGTGAAGGGAAAATCAAAAGCGTAAGAGATTTTCCGCGGCCTGAAAACGTACACAACATTCGACAATTTTTAGGCTTAGCAAGCTATTTCCGAAAATTTATTCAAGATTTTGCCCAGTTATCTTCCCCTCTCAGTAGGCTATTAAAGAAAGGAGAACCTTGGGAGTGGAGTGACAGTCAGCAGCAGGCTTTTGAAGATCTTAAGTCTAGGTTGATAGATAGACCTATTCTCGCGATCTACGATCCCGCAGCAGAGACTGAGTTACACACAGATGCCAGTAGGGTAGGTATTGGTGGCATTCTTCTCCAGCGTACGACAGTGAGCGAAGCTTTTCGCCCGGTAGCTTATTATAGTAGGCAAACTTCACCGGAGGAAAAGAATTTCCACTCGTACGAATTGGAAACGTTAGCGGTTGTGTTTTCTCTGCGTAAGTTTAGGGTTTACTTGCTAGGCAAAGAATTCAAAATCGTTACAGATTGCAGTGCTTTGCGCTCCACTTTTCTAAAAAGAGACCTAATTCCTAGGATTGCTCGCTGGTGGTTGACATTACAAGAGTTTGATTGTTTCATTGAATATAGGGCCGGTACAAAAATGAGTCACGTCGACGCATTATCTCGAAATCCCGTCGTTGATAATGTGGAAACTGTAATGGATCAATTTCCTGTTGTGATGTCAATTAGTGGCGACGATTGGTTGCAAACACTTCAACTTGGAGATGCAGAATTGTGTAGAATCAAAAATATTTTGAGCAGCGATCTTGATGAAAAGGGGCTCAGTTACATTAACGATAACTATGTTCTAAAGGATGATAAATTATTTCGTTGTCTCAGTGGTGATAAGGATAATATCCGGTGGGTAGTGCCGAAGGGTGCAAGGTGGCAATTATGTCGTATGAATCATGACGACATTGGACACTTTGGCGTCGAAAAAACCTTAGAAAGAATTAAGAAAAACTATTGGTTCGCCAAAATGTCCAAGTTCGTCAAGAAATATGTAAACGCCTGCATCGAATGTGCTTACGCGAAAAATAATCAAAGTACACAAGAGGGTCACCTCCACCCTATTCCAAAGATAGAAGTGCCGTTTCATACCCTCCACGTTGACCACCTTGGACCCTTCGTCAAATCAAAAAGGGGACAAACTCATCTTCTTGTAATTGTAGACGCTTTTACGAAATTTTGTTTTGTCAAGCCAGTCCGAAATACAAACACTCAAAATGTTGTCAAGGTCTTGGAGGACATATTCTACACTTTTAGAATCCCTGATCGACTAGTGAGTGACCGGGGTAGTTGTTTTACTTCTCATTCGTTCAAGAAGTTTGCTCTTGATAAAGGATTTAAGCACATATTAAATGCTGTGGCAAGTCCTAGATCTAATGGACAAGTAGAGCGGTACAATCGTACCATACTCGATTCCATGAAAACATTAATTGTGAATCATGACGAGAAAGATTGGGACAGTCACTTGGGTAGGATTCAGTGGGGACTCAATAATACCACCCAGAAGACCACAGGTAGAACTCCTTCGGAGGTGTTGTTTGGTACCCACATGAATGCAGAAATTAAACCCATTATGAATCGAGTCGCTGAGGAGACACGGGAAAATAGTGACGTTTCTATCGTACGCAATGAAGTTAAAGATAGGATAGATAGAGAACAAGAAAAGCAAAAACGGAAACATGATGCAGGTAGGAAGCCAGCGCGAGTGTATAAAATAGATGATCTGGTCAAAATTACGAAAACGTGTTTTAACAATGATGGGCAAAGTAAAAAACTTATGCCCTCATATGTAGGACCATATCGTGTCGTTGAAGTTTTAGGCAAGGACCGTTATAAGGTAGCTCCTGTTCCGGGTTTAGGATGCACACAAAATAAACGCCCAACTGTTGTCGCGGCGGATCGTATGAGGCCTTGGATCCACATAGCTGCGCTAGAAGTTCACGAAATTGATTCTGATACCAATACTACTGATGAAAGCGATTAACGATATTGTTTTTCTAACCTTGTTATTGTTTAGGAGAGCCTGTTAACTACAGATCAATTTTCTGTATTGTTTCAGATCAAACACGAAACTGAATCGATCAGTCCGTGTCTTTCAATGACAGAACAAGATCTCCCAATACGCTGTCATGGGTAATCGATCGTCCTGTGCGCGTAAATTGGTGTTGATCAAGTTGGTAGTTTGGTGATCATGTACGAAACTGAATCGATCAGTCTTCGTCTTGATATGCCAAATGCCAGAATAAGATGCTACGTTGTCACAAGTAATCGATTGTCTTGTGCGCACCAGTTGACCAGTGACTCGTTAGGACATCGAGTCCTTTCGAGTCATCAGCTTTGTAGTAGGTAACCCGAAAGAATCGATCATTTGGGCCCTATATTGATAAAATTGGAGTTGATCGTCATTCAAGTTGGTAGTTTGGTGATCAGGCACGAAACTGAATCGATCAGTCTTCGTCTTGATATGCCAAATGCCAGAATAATATGCTGCGTTGTCACGGGTAATCGATCGTCTTGTGCGCGCCAATTGATCAGTGACTCGATAGGACATCGAGTCCTTTCGAGTCATCAGCTTTGTAGTAGGTAACCCAAACGAATCGATCGTTTGGGCCCTATATTGATTAAAATTCATGTTGATTTTCATTCAAGTTGGTAGTTTGGTGATCAGGCACGAAACTGAATCGATCAGTCTTCGTCTTGATATGCCAAATGCCAGAATAAGATGCTGCGCTGTCACAGGTAATCGATTGACTCGTGCGCGCCAGTTGATCAGTGACTCGATAGGACATCGAGTCCTTTCGAGTCATTGTAGGTAACCCAAACGAATCGATCGTTTGGGCCCTATATTGACTATGACTTGCAGTTAACCGAATCGATCGGTATAGAATTTGACTAGTTGAGAAGAGTTATTTTTGTGATTAAGGTTGTTGTTAATGAGAATATTTATATTAGAATTCTGTAAAAAGTAAATTTTTATGCTTATTAATTCGGTACCTACGTAAATAATAAATTTTAAAATTTACAGCGAAAAGCAACAGTTGTAATTATATTATTTGTCCAATAAGGTATTCCAAAATTAACACTATTTTGTTTGTATTTTAAGATCGTCTTTAATGTGAATTATTATTATATACACTTCATTAAAGTTTAACCCCAGTTAAAAAAAAAAAAAATATATATAAGAGAAATAGGTAGAATAAAGGGGTATCACACTCTCAAAATGTTTTGTAAATTTTAGTAAACGCTTGTTTCAGACTTTGTAAATTTAGGTAATTTTATCGTTTAGTTTAATAGTAGTTTACTAGCGATTTATTTAAGAACATTAGCGGTAAATGTATCATTATTTATTGTAAAGACTGTGTTACTGACCAAGACTTCGATTGTTAGGGTTCCACCTGGTGCCGTGTGCGGGGACGCACACGTTGTCAGGATGGTCGATTGTTAGGGTTCGTAAATTATAGTTGTAAATCGATACAAAATCGACTAAATCATTCGTTAGTTTTATATGATTTACTTTCATAAGTTGGCAACTCTGGATTTTTAAAATGAGAATAACGGTAACGTAGTGGAGGGAACTTGGTCAGTGACACATTCTGTTACGAGCGGCGGGCCTGAACGGACTGCAAATCTGTAATACTGCCAAAGGTAATTAAAGTGATTTATTTTCTACTGTTCCAACTTTAATTTCATCAACTCCATTCTCTACATATCCTGATATATAGGATTATCCTATTTACTCACGACTTGATATAACGGGTAATCTTACACATAATTATAAACAACTTTTACTATTAGACCAACCCCTACATTTTGTGTTCACATAAATCGACAAATTAGATATATAAATAGATAGAATATACTTTATTGTAAACCATGAAAATAGTAGTAAACAGGAACAACGTATAAATTATGGTTACATGGGCGGTCTTATCGCTAAAAGCGATATCTTCCAGACAACCTTACCAAATTATAGGGAACGGATGTTTTTTTCGCGTTTTCAAGGTTGGTCCCATATTAAAAGTTGTTCATAATGAGTGCAATGAATCCTTAAGAGGTTAGGGTTGTATAGCGGATGCTGTTTTATCGTCTGAAATAAAACGGGGTGTGATCAGTAACTTACTGTAATATAATAGATCCATATATACCAAACAACTTTTTTCGTCCAGTAGATTCGAAGAAAATAAGCGATGACAGATGAACAGAAAGACACGAGAGTGAACCTATGAGTGTTCCTTTCTTTCCTTTTAAGGTACGGAATCCTAAAAGTTGGACTTGTCAACTCAACACAGACATAACTCTTTTGAAATACGAATTTTATTAGCCCTACATATTATCTATTTTGCTCACTACACCTATCTCAACGCACAGCCTAAGCCGGTGAGTCTAGGAGGACAAAATTTTGCAAAGGAGTTTTTTAGATAACGTAAGTATGTACTATTAAAGTATTTTTGAAAATTAATCCCCTGAGGGGGTTAAATGGGATTTGAAAAGTATGGAAAAAATACGGGAGCGAAGCCACAGGCACGCGGGTGTTAGCTATTTTATCCTATTCCTTTATTACTACCATAACTAACTAAAACATCCAACAATTTACGTCCCTTCTCGAAATAGTTTTTTGATGCAGGACAGCTATGGAATGAAGCCATAAAGCCTGGCCTGAGGCGCGAGTTTTTATTAGCCACGGATATCCGTCGGCACACGATGTGTGGAATTCGAGTGCGGAGTTTGGTCACAGAGGAACCAGAGAGTAAGCTTCATACAACCGCGCTATGATAGGTACACTACTACAAACATGAGACGCGTGTGTGCGTGAGCACTGGCGGCCTCGACACGTACGCAGAGAAACCGGTTTATACCGGCTGAGCCAGTGCTCAAGATAAGGGCGTACATCTAGCGCGTAGTCTTTGTTTTCGTTTCACGTTTTGATTTCATGAGTAAATAATAATAGAGTTTTAATATAAAAAAGTGTAAATATGGTTTATTGAACTGTGTGTATGAACAATAATAGTACGAATAAAACATATCATTTTTTAATTATCCCAAAGACTCCACTAGGTAAGTAGTAACTTGATTATGATTTATTATTTTTAATGTTGTAGGCAGATACCTCTTACATACATATACCTACCTCAAGATCGAAAGAAAACTTAACACCGTGGTGAAAAATGTTTTGATATTGAACGTAAATGGTTTAGTGTATTTTTTTTAGTAAGTTGCACATACCATGTACCTTACCTATCTCGTAAATATTGCGATCAAGACCAAAATTAACGACTTTTCGAGTATTTTTTTACTATTAATACCAGATGATTGGTGTTTATTATTTGAATTACGTAGGTAATACCTAGGTACCTACCTATTAGTGATTGAATAATTATGATTATGTATTATGTTTATCCACTCAATGTTCGCTGGCAGCAGAAGCTACGTGTAATATAGCAGGATTTATTCAAGGGTTTTTGTCGACCAGATGTACCACCGCGTAGGATCGTGACGTGACCGTACGTAATAAACGTTTTGTTAATTTAATTGTATCCACGTGTGCCAGCCTTACCAAAATAAGTATAAATTTTGCACGCTTTTTAGAAGCTTATCCTCTGGTTGCTCTGTGGTTTGGTCATCTGTGTTTACTATGTTGGTTGATATGGTTGTGTTTTATTGCGATTTATCGTAGGTATTTATTCGAGTTTCGGAGTCGCTGCTGGAGGTTTTTTTAAATGAAAACGATGAGTTTTAATAAGACAATTTCTTACAGATTAACTTAATTACTCATAAAAATCTTCCTTCTAAGTGCTTATCTCTACGGCCATGCAGTGTGCATCGCCGGACCCTAAGTTTTAACATAAATACCTTGGACGAATAAAAATGGCGGACGCAATCTCGCTAAGAAAAGATTGAAGCACTTCGTTTTTTCCTAAGCCCACTATAATTTTAACATAATTTTAACACACCAGATATATATTGTTATTTTATTTATACGACAATGACTACCGTCTCACAAGATTTTTTGCGTAATCGCGGCTTTTTGTCTTACTATGGCTGTGCATGTGTACGTGCCAGCCCGTACTTTTAAGCGAGCCGTTTTACTAAGGATGCCTCACTTTTTGTTGAGCGAGATTCCGTCCGCCTTTTTTTATTCGTCCAAGATAAATACATTATAATACGAATGCTGTATCAGAGTCACTCGCCCGTAACGGGAAGGTATCAATGCGAAGTTAGTACCTTAAGATGATGTAATTATAAATAGGACTTGATACAGCATGCATAATTAAGGTTATTAAGGTGAATGCTACAGGGTACCCCGCGAAATTCAAAATTTTTGGCGTTTTTTGTAAATTATAGTTTTATTTCGCGTTGTATATCGGTCAAAATATGATTGGCGGAAATAATAACAATATACCTACTGAATAATACTCATAAAAAATATTAACCCAGCTCTATTAGCTGTACTAGCTCGATAATATTAATTTACGATCAAATTATCGATTTTCGAGCTTATACAGCTTATAGAGCTAGGTTAATATTTTTTATGAGTATTATTACTTAGACTTATTGTTACTATTTCCGCCAATCATATTTTGACCGATATATAACGCGAAATAAAGCTACAATTTGCAAAAAACGCCAAAAAAATTGAATTTCCCGGGCTACCCTGTAGCATTCACCTTAAAGGCATTATTTTACAGGAGTGTGGATTTTGGTTGGCTATGTATTATATTATCTGTGGCTATATTTACTATATTAGTTTCTAAACTTTCGTTTTATTGCGATTTACTCGTAGGTAACATAAAAAGGCAGTATTTATAGTTTTTTTTTCTGCTGATGGTAACAGTAATTTAAGGTACCTATGCATTTTTTTACAGGTGTCGCCACAGAAATAGATAGAATGGTTGTAATCACAATTTTACTTGCGATTCATGCGTGGCAACTTTCTTAACCTACCTACATTAGAAATAAGATCTTCTGTACCAAAATCACACCAATAATAAAAAAAAAAAAAAAAAAAAAAAAAAACAAACTACGCCTTACATTTTGACGTCATTATTAAAAAAAAAAAAAAAAAAACAAATGTACTTTACAGCTTTTGTTTCTGCAGTTAGAAATAGCACAATAAGGCATTTTTGCGGGTTTTTGTTACGGCTTTGAAATATCCTGCACTATCAGCCACAGACATAGCAATAAATATAGACGAAGTGCTGCAAACAATCATAGTGAAGCCAATAAAACCGTGCTCCTCCATGTACAAACCAGCGCTCACGCGAATACATGCACCTTAAACCGTGCTCACCCCTCTCAGTTCACATGTCCCGGCACTATGTCTGTACCACCAGCAGAAAAAAAACTACTGTTCCTCCTTTAAAAAATACCTTTAGAAGTACCTATGAATATATCGCAATAAAACACAACGATACACACAACCATACCAACCAACATATATAGTAACACAGATGACTAAATTTTACACTCCGGTAAGGGAATGCTACCATCAGTATAAAAAAATCTATTGGAACTTCTCTTCGTTTACAAGAACCTACGAGTGGGTAAATCGCAATAAAACACAACCATACCAACCAACATAGTAATTAAACACAGCCGATAAAAAGCCACACTCCTGTAAAAATAAACAGCCGACAAAACGCCACACCCACAGAAATAGATAGAATGGCCATGTGGGCAGGGCGCGCGTGGCACCATGCACCAGTTTAAATAACAAGAAATTGAACCGACGAAAACAGAAACTGAAATCGAAAAATAAAATGAAGTTTTTTTAGTCTTTTCCTAATTAAACTAATGTAAATAACTAATTATGAGTCGGCGCCAAACAAACAAGCAAAGTGTGTGCAAGTTGCAAGTGGTCGAGCGGAGAACGCATTTTTGGAAAGTTATTGTTTATCGTATCGTTATGATGTTGGGTAACAACTTCGCTAGTTGAATCAAATCTCCAAATAATATACACTTGCGGGAAATATAAAAACATCGTATTTAATTAAACATACCGTAACTATGTATTAACAACACTTGCCTAACTATTAATGTTTTGTTCCACTCCCATAACATCTCGAACCCAACCATCTGCGAATATTAATAAACACACTACAGCAAAACGCGATATCATATGTTCGTTTCCTTTGTTTATTAAAGAACAGTGGTTCTCAAACTGTTAACGCGTCCCGCTGACAAACACAAGCAGCCATTATTCAGTACCTATTGTTACCGATACCGCATCGGTACCGCAAGTTGGTTCGCCAAACTGAGACATGAAGATGGAAAGTCTCATGTTATTGTAATTTCACCGGCACTCGTACTCTTCAGAACGAGACACAGCAATGCAAGCATCACTATTTGGCGGAGAAGTAGGTACAGTGGTAGTATTTCTTAATGTGATCTTAACACTTTTTGTCTTGTAGGTAGCAAGTAAAAAAAATGTTTTAGATACACTGTCCTAATACATAGAGGGAAACATATTTTACGCTTTATCAAAACACGGGGGAAACTTGTGCAAATATTGCTTAGGGGCTTAATTGCATACGGAGGTATAATTTGCCAGCAAGATAATATTCGACGCTAGTAGATTAAATAATCATGATTTTCTCGCGTATATTTGCTTTCGTTTTACGTTGGCGTTTGTACATATAATTAGTTATGTACAAAGCGAAAAACATTACTTAAGTTATTTTAAGCGCTTTTGAAATGTTTAAGCGGGCTTCCAGATTCAAATATTTTGAATATACGAAAGTGCGCTGACGCCAGTGTGGACGTGTACCAGAACCTAAAAGCACACAGTCAAACGACAAGGTATATGTTTGAAATACGATGTTACAACGGCTCTGTCCCATCTGGTAAATATGCCATTTGGAAGGAAAAAATTACCACACAAGAAATCCCGTCTGGTAAACTTCAAATTCATTTTAGCAGGTTAATGAAAGTGTCAGACAAGACTAGAAATAATATCTTATTCTTGTGGTCTCAGGCTAAAGTAAAGTTGACGAAATGGGATGTTTACCAAAAGAAATGTAGCCATTGCAATCATGGAAAACACCATTGTAGTCTGTGGCAATTATTTAATGACGGGCAATCAGAGGCCTAGACTAGCGATGTGCCGAGACCACCATTTTTGGTACTCGAGTACTTTAGTACTCGTTTTAAAAAGAATCGAGTCAGTACTCGAGTCACTGACTCGAGTCTAGTACTCGAGTACCAGATCCCGTACTCGAGTACTTCATTAGATTTGAATACCTCAATGATTCTCAATTCCAATAACGCAAGCAACAAATTTTTTTTTCTTAAAATAGCAATATTGTTTATTGATCAGTCAATTTCAAAATAAAAAATAAAAAATACATTTTAAGTACCTATGTACTTTCTAAATAATCTCCCTAAAATTAAACTTTATAATTAATTCGTAGGAAAATTGAATGGATCTAAATAGAAAAATTACAATCAAGTTTGCGATACATTATATAAACACAGACTTATAGTTAAAAAAACCTTACGACTATTGATGAAATTATTTGGAAAAAATAAAGACTATAGCGAATGTACGGAACCACAGGATGCTCCCCCATCGCACGAGTCGAGGCAAGGCGCCTACGCGTTATTCTCCAACACACGAGTATTCGAACGCACCGAGTATGCGCCTCGCGACGACCCAATTAATAGAGTAGTCTGTGGTCGTGTTTCTATGGTAGGACACTCTTTTTAGTCTATGGAGACAGAGTTCTGACGTGTGTGGACATTTGATTGTAATTTTGGTGTCTTATACCTTTTTTTTTATTAAAGTTTATGCCATCTAATAAAGCCCTAATCATTTACACTGACCCACCCCGACTATATCTTGGCGACCCAACGTGTGTTTTAGTATATCTTGACACTCAAACGTGTGTTTTAGATTTAAAACAAGGGGTTGGAGTCTTTGTTTAGTGGATCAAACTTTTTCATTCGTTGTGATTTTGATCAAGTCTAAAAGTTTTGGTGATACGACCGACAAGTGGTTTTGTGTTTCGCTGTGATTTTGCTGGTTAGTAGAACCACGAACCGTACTCGGTACCTACGTAAAGCAGGTACGTACTTGTTTGCAAAATGCCGCGAAAACGCAAGTCGCAAGCCAATAATGACTCGATTCTTGAGGAATCTGGACAATCCAACAATATAAATATGACACAAGACGTCTTTACATCATTGTTAACTACAATTCAACAGTCGCAAGCAGAGTTTTGCAACCAACTTTTACGTGAAGTTCGCTCATCAACACCTCACACATCAGTCGATGCAAGTACATCTGCCGCAACCGCCATCATGAAGACCACAGCCAACTTCTCAAAGTGTACATCAAAGTTCAGCGGCAATCCTGAGGAATCCGTGGAAAACTTTATTGATGCTGTCGAAGTTTACAAGTCGTGCCTAAATATAAGCGATGAGAACGCTCTCTTAGGTATGTCGATGCTGCTCACTTCTTCGGCGGGTACATGGTGGCAAGGCGTCAAAGGCACTACAAGGTCATGGGATGAAGCAGTTACTGGACTCCGGAGTGCGTATGGCGAGCGTCGCCCGCCCTTTCGAATATACTTGGAGTTGTTCTCCCTGGCACAAGGTAACGAAAAAACAGACTTGTTTATAGCCAAAGTCCGAGCATTGTTAGCCAAGTTGCCTAAAGAAGATTTATGCGAACGTGTCGAGTTGGATATGACGTTCGGATTGCTGGATCGCCGCATCCGAAAACGTATTGATAGAACTGCGGTTTCGACATTCGACGAGTTGCTAAAAAAGGCTCGAGCCGTTGAGGACTCAATAAATGAGCTACGGCACAGTCATTCGGCAGAAAAACCGTCATCATGTCGCGAAGAGGGGTCACGCGCCGCCGACGGGCCTGCGCGTAACGCCCGCGCCGCCACCGCTTCAAGTTCTACTTCTCGGTCTTCCACTGCCGCCGCCGGTAGTCGCACGGGCGACTCAACGACGAAAAAGGCAGGGGAAAACAAGTTATTCTGTATTTACTGCAAACGTAGCGGCCACACTAAAGAAAATTGCGAAAAATTAGTCAACAGTGACAATAACTCTAAAAGTGTTAATAAAGACATTAAGTGTTACGGTTGTGGTGCCGCGAATGTCATTAAGTCGAAGTGTCCTAAGTGTAAGACCAATAACGGACAAAATAGTGAACGTTCAACGTTCTATTCCCTAACTTCGGCTTGTGAATCTCGCGTGCCCACCGATCGCATTGACTCGCGTCGCACGCGCCCCGTGCTTGCCGTGCATAGCGACATTAGCTCCGCGATAAACGTACCGCCGCCGCCGCCGCAAGTGCCTACTCAGCCTACTACGCCGTCGCCGCTGCGAGGTAGCGTGATGTTTGCCGGCGTAGCGGGCGATTCCGCGCATTCGAGCATCGAGCAATGCATGTCTTCTCACGATGTTCCAGGTAACCCTGCGTATGTCGCAAGGGATTGTATTAATAACGATTGTTTTGTTGATTCTATAAATATATCTGATTCTGTCACTAGTGTACCTAATTTGGATGTTAATGTTTTGACTATGGATCCTGTTTTTGCTGATAGTGTTCCTTATAGTAAATGTTTACATGATAAAACTTGTGATGATTGTAATTGTTTACATTGTATCAGTTTCCAGAATGATTATTTTAGTTTACAAGAGCCGCCTTGTATTAATAACAATGTTAATGCTGTGAGCTCAAATAATAGTTTAGATAATCCTTTGTGTGATGTAAGTAGTTCTTTTTGTGTTGATCATAATTGTGTTTGTTTCCGTTCTAAAACGAAAATGTGTGTTTGTACTGAAACTAATGTAAGTGTTTGTACTACTTGCGACCAGGGGGAGTTCGCGTCACCGTCACAGATTAGTGAAACGTCACGGTCGGTATCGTTCAATGGTTGTCAATCTTTATCTGGTAATTCCGATGGATCAAAATCTTGCTCTCGCGATTTTATGCTTATTTCCAGATCTGATAATGATTATAAACCGTTTTGTAATAATACCAGCGACTCTCAACATTTTTCCGAAATAGCAAGTGGTTGTCAACATTTTTCCGGTTGTCAACAGTTGTGCGGAATTGCCAGAGGTTCACAACCTTTTGTCGGTAATCGTACTGATAGTCGATCTTTTCTACGGCCCGTGCTAAAGATTAGTATTTTAGGTGAAAAAGGTACCGCGATGGTAGATTCGGCAGCCAAAAGCTGCGTGGCTGGCCATACGTTATACGCTCTCCTAAAGGCCAAAGATCATCCTATGTCCTCTCGTATGGAAAATGTAAAACTAGCAGATGGTGTCAGTAGGTTATTGAATGTACTTACTACCGAAGTGAATGTAACTCTTGAAGGTAGAACCAGGCTCGTAAGTTTTTTAATTTTTCCAGACGCGGATAGTAACGAAACTCTTTTAGGTATAGATTTTTTGATAAATTTTAATATTTGTATTGATTTTTGTAATTTTAAATGGCATTTTGCTGATAGCTTTGAGCAGTTCGATCTTCTCCCTGAAAAAGATGTACACCACGTTGAGAGTGTGCCTATTAGTAGTGTACTTAGGGAGGAGGAAGCGTCACGGTTTAGCAACGAGCAGCGCTCCGTTCTTGCCCAATTCCTTTCTGATAATAAGGACGTATTTGAGTTAAGGGGCGAACCGACTACATTTGCAGAGCACGTTATTGACACCGGTGACCACGCTCCTGTTGCAGTCCCTCCGTACCGGCTTAACCCTGCTAAAAAAGCTATTATGCAGTCGGAAATAGAAAAGATGTTAGCCGATGATATTATCGAGGAGTGCGAATCGGCATGGGGCTCTCCTGCGTTGTTAGTGCCTAAAAAGAACGGTCAAGTTCGTTTTTGCGTAGATTACCGAAAACTTAACGCGATAACGAAAACCGATGTGTACCCGATGCCGCTTATAGACGAGTTAGTACAGTCTACCAAGCGCAATTGCATCATGAGTACTTTGGATATGAGGAGTGGATTTTGGAATGTGTCCGTCCGTGAGTGTGACAGAGACAAAACGGCCTTTTTAACACCTTTTGGTAGTTACCGTTTTAAAAGGATGCCGTTTGGACTAAAAAACGCTCCGTCCACGTTCCAACGGCTCATAGATAGGCTGCGCTCTGGAGCGTCACTTAAAAATGTGACCCTATTGGCCTATCAGGATGATTTACTCGTAATATCCGAAGGGTTTGATCAGCATATCGCTGATTTACGTGCAGTTTTTGAGAGGTTGCGCATGTTCAATCTTCGCGCCAATCGCGAAAAGTGTGTTTTCGCGCGCGAAGAGGTGAAATACTTAGGTCATGTTATTAGTCAGGATGGGATTTCGCCTGATCATGACAAAGTTCGCGCCGTGGCGGACATGAAGGTTCCAAGTTCGCTACGTCACCTCAGAACGTTTCTTCAGACCTGTTCGTGGTTCAGAAAGTTCATTTTGAACTTTTCAGAAGTTGCTGAACCCTTAACACGTCTTTTGAAGAAGAATCAGTCTTGGGTATGGAGCTCTGAGCAAAATAAGGCGTTTCAGGAGCTGAAAAAGTGCTTAACGTCTGCGCCCATACTTATACAAGCTGATTATAGTAAACCGTTTATCTTGCGTACAGATGCGAGTAATTACGCTCTCGGTGCAGTTCTCGTACAAGGAGAGGGAAAAGACGAACGGCCAATTGAATATGCGAGCCGCCTTTTAAACCCAGCCGAGCGTAATTATAGCACTACCGAGAGGGAAGCTCTTGCGGTAGTATGGTCAGTTGAAAAATTCAGAGGTTATATTGAGGGTCAGCAAATTATTGTAGGTAGTGACCATCAGCCTCTTAAATGGTTGTTGAGCTTGAAGTCGCCTTCTGGTAGACTAGTTCGGTGGGCACTGAAGTTACAGGAGTTTAACATTCAGTACGAATACACTCCAGGCAGAGCCAATGTTGTCGCCGACACTCTGAGTCGTCCTACCTGCGAAGAAGACAGTAAAGGTCAGTGTGGTATTTGTTCAGTCGTTGTTGACTTACCCACTAGAAGTCCTACTGATTTGCGACGTGCTCAGTTTGATGACCCAGAACTGGAAAAGATAGTCAGTGGTCTTGAAAATAATGATGCAATTGAAGAGAAACGTTGGTCCGAGCGAGGTTACTTTATGCAGCAAGGAGTCCTGTATAGGTACAACCCCGATGTCGATGTCGAGGAACCACAGCTTGTGCTTCCAGTGAGTTTACGACTCGACGTCTTGAGCGAATGCCATGACACTCCTATTGCTGGGCATCAAGGTATCGACAGGACCTTACATAAGCTTTCACAGCGGTTTTTCTTCCCTGGAATGAGACGGTTTGTCGCCGACTTTATTAAGTCTTGCGCAACCTGCCAGCGGTACAAGTCTTCAAACTTGAAGCCTTCAGGCCTTTTACAGACCCCAGTGTTAAATCAAAGGGGAGAGGTCTTGGCGATCGACTTGTTTGGCCCGCTCCCGCCTGGAGAGAAGGGGGAGAAATACATTTTATTAGTCGAAGACACAGCTACTCGGTGGGTCGAGCTCTTTGCTCTTGTTGACGCCACCTCAGAAGTTTGTGCTCGTACGCTAATTGAGGAATACTTCCTCAGGTATGGCTTGCCGCGTCGTATTGTATCGGACAATGGAATACAATTTGTCTCTTCCGTCATGCAACAATGTATGTTTATTTTGGGAATTCAACAGGACTTGTTACCTTTATATCATCCGGAGGCAAACCCGGCTGAACGGAAGAACAGAGACCTTAAGGTGCAGCTGGCCCAGTTGGTTGACACTGAGCATTCTTCATGGCCAAACCATTTACCATCGGTTCGTTTCTCCATGAACTCAGCGTTGTGTCATACAACAGGCGTTTCTCCAGCTTTTCTCACTTTGGCGAGGAATCTCCGTTCACCTCTTGACGTTCAGTACGATATTAGGGCCGTCCTGAAAAAGGATAATTTTGTTCCCCAGAGTACGCCCTACTTAAAGAAGTTTTTAGATTCTTTAGTTACGATTAGGGATAAAGTTGAGAAAGAACAGGATAGACGTAAAGATTACGCGGACAAGGGTCGTAAACCTGAAGAATTTGATGTCGGTGATCAAGTTTTGGTTAAGTCGCACGTATTGAGTAACGCTGCTAAGGGATTATCAGCTAAGTTTGTACCAAAGAGGGATGGTCCCTATATGGTCGTTAAGAAAGCTAGCCCTACTACTTACCTGGTTTCAAAACTTAATTCTCCCGACGAGGTCTTGGGCAGGTTCCACGCGTCCCAACTCACGCCTTTTGTCAATAGAGACGAAGAGCCACCTCTTCCGATTATGCCGAAGCGTAAAAGAGGCCGGCCTCGTCATATTCAGCCTGTTTCTGACGTTCTTGAGCGGGTTCCTGAGCGAGGACGCCTTCACGAACCCGAGGGGGAGTGTATAGCGAATGTACGGAACCACAGGATGCTCCCCCATCGCACGAGTCGAGGCAAGGCGCCTACGCGTTATTCTCCAACACACGAGTATTCGAACGCACCGAGTATGCGCCTCGCGACGACCCAATTAATAGAGTAGTCTGTGGTCGTGTTTCTATGGTAGGACACTCTTTTTAGTCTATGGAGACAGAGTTCTGACGTGTGTGGACATTTGATTGTAATTTTGGTGTCTTATACCTTTTTTTTTATTAAAGTTTATGCCATCTAATAAAGCCCTAATCATTTACACTGACCCACCCCGACTATAAGACGTCAATCAGTTCGCCAAATATTATTAGTTTTTACGATCTGAAGAGATCTCAATTTGCGAAAAGTTCTTTCAACTTGGATTTGGCTGGTTTCTCACGTTTTCACCTTAGTTATTTTAGTGACAGATTGTTATCAAAACCAATTTTAAATAAACTTTGAACGTATATAGTTATTGTAGTGACTTTACTATTGTTCAAAATAATAATTACATTTTACGGGTTCTACACAATCATAGACTTTTTTTCTATTATTATGATTAATTAACTACCAGTAACTTTAAGGCCCGCTTGCGTCATACAGTTAAAAGAATAATTCAAAAACTGTATTTTTTTTAAAAACGTTACCTTGTAGTTTGTGTTGTGCCAACAACAAATTACTTTTTTTAGTACTATTGTTTACTTTATATTACCTACAAGACGAATAGAAATATACGTCCATCTCACTTACATATTTGCAGTTTGTATATACCGACTTGTCTCATAGTCACTTTCTTCGTTTACAGATAATTGAAAACAAAAAGACAGATGTAGCAAGCCCGCTAGGCTCAGACCAATAAAAAAAGGTTAACTTTTACTAAAGCATTATTTATGGCTGCAGCGCACATTTTGGCTTTATACTCAACGACAAAAAGTCGCGATTTAGTACTCGTTTAGGTATCCGAGTACTTTATTTCGAGAACTCGAGTACATGAGTACTTACAAGGTACTCGAGTATGTACTCGATTCTACCTGACTTGGCACATCACTAGCCTAGACTGGGCATATTCCAATCATTAATAAACAGCAGACAAATCGAACATAACATACATCAGCAGTCACATACACGCTCGTAAGCCTATTTCCAGTAGAACTTCCTATCCTTTTATATTTACGAAACTATTATATTAATCTTTGTGAATCGCCTATAAAGTCACCGACAGTGAACATTTTTACGGCACCGGCGGAGGCGGCGCGGGAGGCGGGGGGAATAGAACTACGACTTTGTACGATTACATGGATGTTTATCTACACGCACATATTTCCAGCTGTGATAGTATATTAAGGTGCATATAGCAGCCAAGTGGCGCCCCCATCAGTAATAAAAATTCTGTTTATTTATTTATTTAATTCTTTATGCACAACTGGGTACAAAGGCGGTCTTAAAGCCATAGGCGTTCTCTGCCAGATAACTTTAGGGTAATGCAGAGTCAAAGAATAAGGTAGATGCGCCAGTAAAGTAGTAAAATATGTTTAGTACTACGGACTTATAATTACATACAATAAAAATAAATAAATACCTATATATATATATAAATATCGCTGCATACATCCCCCCCACCATTACAGCCGAAAGACGTCCACTACTGGACATAGGCCTCCCCCAATTAAGGACATCATGCATACATCATTTATCGAAAATTCGTTCTTAACAATTGAAGTACTAGTAATGTAGTTTAATCAAAAACTCTTTAAATGATTTAATATTTAATTTGATTATTTTTATTGTAGAGTTTTTCCAAATAACTTGGGTGCTTACGTATGAATATTGGTTCTGATAACGTACATCACAGGAACAACAGGGTTTTTGTTACATGTTGTATTACTTCTCTAGTTGTAGAGAGAAAAAGTGCCAAAAGTAGCCGTTTTTCGACTGCCACCTGACTTGATGTTAAGCGTTGGTGCAGTCGAATATGGTACACGCTTATCCAGCAAAAACCTATCCACTCGAGCCGTAAAATCCACCACATTATACTTACCGGGAAACACAGATAAGGAATTCCACTCTTTAGCGGTACGCATGATAAAGCTATTAGCAAATCGGTTCGTGCATTAGGGTGGAATGTCTACCATAATAAGGGTGGCGCATCGCTGTGGGTCTGGTTCTCCGATGATGGAATATGCATGGATATGAATGTTGGAGCCGAACGGGGCGCAGCGCTTGTTTGTGTGCAGATATATGCGTGTTCATGTACAGTTGACCTCACGTCAAAGTTTTTTGTTTTTTCTTAAACTTAACGGGCTTGCGTTGGACCGCCACCTCACCTGATGTTAAGCGAAAGTGTGGTCGACGATGGATCACGCTTTCCCAGCAAAGGTGAGAGGATGGCAGTGAAATATTTCAAACCATCCTCTCAAGTACCTACACCGGGCACCGGACCGTAACATAGATCGTTTGGCGGCACGTCTTTGCCCGGTGGGTGGTCGCAAGCCGTTATCCGTGGCCTACCACCAGTATGTGACCTGATTTGTACCACCCAGGGATCACGTGTAGGGATACGGAAAAGGGGTACTTCCTACAGACGTGGGTGACTCGATCCCCATCTTAGTAATAGTTTGACGTTGACAGCGTCTTTATTTCGTAAGCAGTAAGATTCGTTTTCGTAATTCTAGTGTTACTGACGTGAGATTGTTCTTTCTTTTTCAGATATGTGAATAATAACTATTTTCCAATTTCCCATAAATGATGCAAAATATTCCTGATCTTAGATTACAGAATAACAAAGATACCATACTTCATACTTTAGTTATTCATAAAATGCGTAAATGGTAGAGTGCGTATCGCGACTATACATTATCAAGACATTGCTAGTGATACTTTTTCCGCGCGTATCGCTTGTACATAGTACATTCCAGGTACACTTTTGCATTAGGCACACAAGTAAGTATCAGCGTGTGGAATCGATTAGTCAAGTGTACGTGCCGCACGCTGAAATCATAATTTTTACTTTTTCTTCTAAAATATTATAATTGAAGAGGACTCATTCATCATCATCTCCGAGCCTTTTCCCAATTATATTGGGGTCGGCTTCCAGTCTAGCCAGATGCGCCTGAAAATCAGGATTTTACACGGAGCGACTGCCATCAGACCCCCGCAACCCAGTTACTGGGTAATAATGACATTCGGAGGTTAGACCAGTTGTCAGACTTTCAGGCTTCTGACTACCCGTAACGACTGCCATAGATATTCGTATGACAACCAGGACCGACAGCTTAACGTGCTCTCCGAGGCACGGAGGGGTCTCGATGTGTAACGAAACGGTCACGCATCCACAGACTGACCGCAGCAAGTGCAGCTTAACCTTGCAGATCGTACAATCCGCGCAGTCGTTGCTTCGCTACGAGAAGAGGACTCACTCATGAAATGTAATACTAGTCGCTTTCGTCTGCTTCCTAGTTAACTAACTTTTACACGGTTTAATGATGCAGGATGGCAAATTGATCAATGAATTCCTCTACGGAATAATAATATGTTGTACGATATTGTTCACTCACTCCACTTCTTTCTAGAGAACTTACAGCAACTCTAAAAGCATATAAGAAATTTGATGTTTAAAAATTTTTTATATTTTCCCAAATAATATTGGTAAAAACTTTGTAGGGTGCAAACACCCCATGAAAATTTTAAAATTTATAGAATTTTATAGAAGTTTTTATTTAAATTTATAGAATTTTTCTAGAGTGGAAAAATTACCATTGCATAAGCAAAGATTATGTTATCATCCCATAGGTATTAACTATTTAGTAGTCAATAAGAGTCAAAAACTATTTGAAATAATATTTGCCTGGTACGCATTTTGATAAAGTTGCTCTAAATAATATATCTAGTGGCAGGTTGAGTCCTTCCCTTATCTACAAACACAGTAGTGACCTTTTCTCTCAGTCGACTAAGCAATTAGTTCAGCCACAATCAATTGTGACAGGGAATTGTGGCTATATATTACACTAGAATATTACGCGTTATTGTAATACAAACTGCAGCGTTGGTAAAATGGTCATAAGTTCATAATTGAGTGATATTTCTAAGTCAGGCAGTACATACATAATCAACCTATCTCTGTCCAACTGCTGGGCACAAGTCTCTTCATGAATGGCAAAGTATGGGGCCTTAGTGCTTCCACTGGTCTAGAATGCAAAACATTTGGAGCTCTTTCAGATGCTCAGATTTACTCGCGATATTTTTTCACTTCAAATCAGGCAGCGCTATTGGGTTATCTTGTAAAGACATCACATATTTATTCATTTATTTAAACATGCTTTATTGTACACCATAAAATGCATTACATTGAATATGCATTTAAACTAGGTATTGTACAAATGGCGGCCTTGTCGCGATCAGCGATCTTCCAGGCAACCTTAAACCGCGCTGGTATTTGGAACTGTGCCCGATACAATTGCAATTACCTCAAACTCTATTACACAGAATAAAATACCGTTGTCGGTTTTATTACATGTGTAATTATTTTATTGATATTTTACCAGTTTCAATACCTAAAATTGGCGATTACAGTACATCTCCGACAAAAACTTCACCCCCTTTTAAAACATCAGCTTGATTTAAGTAACATTATATTGCCTTACTACTAAACCTTTATACACACCTACTTAATTTAACATCTCAACTCAATGTACGTCTTCTAGTGACGTCACCAGAATATATGTTTACGTATGACCCGGGACGACGCAAAGATCTTTATTACCCTGTTTATCGTCGACCCGACCCGGAGGAATGTTTAAGTAAAACTTCCGAAGTATCCATGATTAGTTGTCTCGTTACTTAGTTATTGGGTCCATTTTGGTAGGGATTCACCAGAGGATGGGCAGCAGCGTTCTCTGAGTATTTAAACAACCAACTGCGATCTCCAACACGCCTGCCAAGCGTGGCGATTATGGCACATCCCCCGTCTTTGGGGGAGGCCTTTGTCCAGCAGTGGACGTTTTTCGGCTGAAATGATGATGATAATGGTAGTGAGTTTTATGGTACGCAATATTAACCCATGGACTTATTTCGTGTAAAATTAAGATGCTTCCGATCTAGTTTTATTTAGTCTCCAAGAGTTTATTAATAAATAAAATTCAAACAAAATCTGGTTCGTAAAAGCTATGTTTCTTATATGATACAAGAACTGTCTTTCATACTTACCTATGCAGATGTATGATTTACTCAACGGAATGTGTCCTATTTGCGATGACGCGACGGGCTGGTTAGTTAGGTGGTATGTTTTGCTAAATATAGTCATCAAAGAACGATACTGTAACTGGGAAATAAGTTCTTGCAAAAAGTCTGATACAATTGAGCAGATGTCAAGAAACCTACTTGCAAGGTCAAAGGAAGTTTATAGGAATAGATCACTCTCATTTTGAACTAAGTTTACGGGACTTGTCGCGCACAATTAAATCAAAAATCAATCAATTATATCACTCTCAAAACTTAGCTACAATGTACAAAAGTACATTAAGCTAGAACTATTTATAAAATCGTTTGCTCAATTAATTTTAGAGATTACTTTTATGCCTGACTAGTTATCTTTTCTCAGCTAGTATTTAGCTAATTAATCAATGTCCAGGAACATTTTAATTTTACTTTGCTTTGAGAACATTTATGATGAGTATAATATGTTGTTATAAATGTGACCAGCGATAGGAGTTTTTTGTGAGTCGTAATTGTTTAGAAAACACTGGTGATTTGTTAACTAAAACTTGAAGTCAACGGTTACTAATGAAATGGTTAGGAAATATGCGATAGAGCAACTTAACAAACTATCAAAAACAGTGAGCTTCTGACAGTGCAAAGGCTCACAAGACAATTTTAATTTGCACTGAAATTCTAATATACAGGTGTGCAAGTGCACCGTTAATACTCCTATCTATTTGCTTCTTCAAACGTAAACAGTCGAATGAATGGAGTAGCAACTTCAAACAGTTCAAACGCATTCAGCGTTGAGTTGAATGGAAATGGAGTTCTTGTCGATAATCAATATTAGCCAGTCATTGGTCAATTGGCTCCTGAATTTCATTAAAACTAGTTAATGAAGTTGAGTTTTTGGTGCTAGTGGAAAATTTACAGGCAAAGTAGAAATTTTAATAGCATCAAAAGCGATTAGACAAATTCCGAAAGAAAAAGCTATTAAACGAAATTGAAAATTGGAGACACAACTTTATCCCAAAGCTGCTAAATGTTATTAGTGATTCTTATTTTAAATTGGCTGTAAATTTACTTAGTTTAGTTTCAGTAATTCATTTAACTGATTAAATTACAGTAGCTAAGGGATCTGATAAATGTAAACAAAAAGCTATGATACAATTGATTTTATTCGATAATCATATTCCAATGTCGGAGAAAATCGATAACATTCCTAAAAAAAATCTCGACTCCCTCATAGTACAATACTATTTACAATCATACAATTATACACACACTTTTAATCCTGTAATGCAGAGTCAGATGGGATTAACTGTCACACTCTCATTTCATCAATGGCGGCTTGCGGGAGGTTTGAGTGAAGGGAGGCTTTCCCTCTTCGAAGGGTTGCGTGCGCCCCCCTTGCCTCCGCCTCCCTCCCCGGGGAGTTCTGAGCCGTCGATCCGTTCGGAGGCTGGAATTTCTGTTGCCGTAACTCTTGCAAAGGCGGCGAGTTATTAAACTGACTTAAATTCTTTGGCATAGTCGCGTAACCCATCTGCGGGAAGCTCACGTTAGGTATTCTAAAACTGTTGCTTCTGCTCCCGAGTTTGCTCGGAAGCATCATGTTGTCCATACTTAGGGTTGGGCTCAGTGGAGACTTTGGTACGTCCAACGGTCCTTTGAAATTCAAGTTTGATAAGTGAGGGTCCGTACTCATCATATGCTTCTTTCTATTTTGTCTTTCAACATCTACGACTAAACTTGGCGCATGTGTTGGGTCCATATGATAATGCGAATGCTTCCCAGATATGGTCTCAAAATGCTTCTCGTTAAAACGCTGCTGTTTCCCGCGTGACCTTGACTTATCTCTTTGATAATAAACCCCAGCAAAAATTAGGACATTCAAGATCAGTAGAGAGCAGCCTATCGCTATTGTTACACTCAGGGCTGTCGAATACGCGGCATAGCCGGCCGCTTCCAAATTAGCCAAAGTGTTGTCAGTAGCGTTCAATGTTTGCAGATCTCTTCCTGGCAGTATTGTGGCGCACGTTGCCAGTATCGTATCAACGGTAGTTAGGGCTGTGTCGGTGTATACTGAACCGTTTGTACGTCTGATGGCGTCGTTATCATTGATGTTTCTCGCCAATGGATCCGGTCTAACAATGCCCTCGTAGAGATCCTGCTCGTTGTGGTTTTTGAATAGATTATGGCGAGCTGCTACGTCCTCCATTCCCGCTCTATGGAGTTCAGGAACTAACCGGAGCCAAACTGAAAGTTGGTGAGCTCTGTAGTGGTTCTTGAGGCGAGGTTTCATACCTGTACGAAGAAAAATACTAATTAAAGAGAGAGTTAATTTGCATAGGGAGATTTGTTTTGTATTGGACGTTTATATTGCCTTGCGGGTATGACTGTCATTCAATGTGGCGGATGCTCGGTTGGATGTAAGTTGTTATATTAAGTGTCATTTTCATCATGCTTAAATTTTGCCGGTGGTAACACTTTGACATTAGCAGCATCTTTATTTCATAACCAGTAAGGTCGGTTTTCGAATTGAAGTGTTACTACTATCATGCAATCGACTGTACGAGTACATGTATTTTGCTTTTGAGTTATTTTAATTAATGCCATGTTAAATATTATATTTTAATATTGTCTTTTTGTGGATTTCAAACACAGGAAAAGTGAATAGTTTCGTAATGTTTTTTACAACAATATATTGAAATATTATATTCCCGCAACATGAAGTAAATGTTATTTGGGGTAATGTTTCCAAATAGTTTTCAACTTTGAACGTAAACATACTAGAATTTTGAATACCTGTATCATTTTATTGCGAAAGTTGTCTCGGTCTCGTAAGCCGAAATATTTATATTTAAATTATTTGGCTTTTAAATAAATTGCTGCTCGATTATGAACTATATAAATGAAAAAAATGATGTTCCGTGTGGTGCCGGATATAAAGAATTGCACCACCCTATCTCTTCTCATGGGTGTCGTAAAAGACGACTAAGGGATTCACCAGAGGATGGGCAGCAGCGTTCTCTGAGTATTTAACAAACCAACTGCGATCACCAACCCGCCTGCCAAGCGTGGCGATCAGTGGCGATTATGGCATATCCCCTCACCCTTTGGGGGAGGCCTAAGTCCAGCAGTGGACTTCTTTCGGTTGAAATTATGAGGAGATGAACAAAATAATATTTCGTTTGCTACATTTATTTGGTTGGAGAAATAAAAAAAAACGGATATTTTTTCTGATCATTTATTTCCTGAAGTCCTGATGTGTGTATTCTTAATACTTTTGACAGTTGATGTTCACAAAAGTTATCGCCATAATATGAGTATGACATGCATTTACAAGGGAATCTTCCGGACGCTTTTTGAATTAATTGCCTAATGGTCATAAATTACTCTTCTCAACCTGTCTTATACAGTACAATAATTACTATCAAAACCATAATAAAACAAACCTATTTCCAAATACTTCTGGTGTGTAGAGTCGTATTCTTCCCAATTTATCCCTCTGAATTTATTTCTCTCCCTCGACGCGGGAAGCAGGGACTCTTGTCGAGCGTTGTCGTTCGGATTTCTGTAAAAATAATTTCATTTATAACAAACATACTCCAGTAAAGTGAGGTGAGTTAATCTTTTATTTGACACAGGGTATTTTGAATTTGGTACGTCAATATCAATTTCAACGTCCAAATATTTTTCTGCTGTAAAAACCCGTTCCTTGACACAGATATAAAAGTACTTTGTACACCGTAATCAGTTTCGAAATTTATTGTAATTATTGTATACTTTCTTGTAGCCACGGATACCGTGATCAGCGGGTAAAATATTAATTTGTTTCTTTGAGGGAAACGGATTACGGTATCAGTGGAAACAACGTTCCGGGATCCGTGGCTAATTCAGTCTGATCCCGAGATCCGTGGAGAGAAACCCATTTAAAAAGATGACGAAATTATAGTACCAGTGGAATGAACCAGCATCCGCAGAATTATATTGATAGTATAGTAGTATAGTATAACGGGCTGGTTTCCGCAACTACACGCCTAAGCGTGTAATTTGCGTACGGCATATTAAAATTTAAAAATTATACAAATTGTTATTGAAATAACTGAAACCCTCTTAAGGAGTCATTGTACTCATTCGTATGAACAACTTTTACTATGGGACGTACACTGAAATCGTGAAAAAGAAATCAGCTTTTCCCTACACTTGTGTTCACTTAGATCGACAAAATCTAGGGAACAGTTTAATAACACGTTGTATTGTTAGAGTACCTATTTATTACAGAGCATTGTGTATTAAATAGATTTTGGAGAGGTCTATGCTCCTGCGTGGTTGAATCAGAAATGAGGAGATTCGCAGGAGAACGAAAGTAACCGTACATAGCCCAAAGAATTGCCAAACTTAAGTGAGAGCGGGCGGGGTACATTGCTCGCAGAATGAATGGCCGATGTGGCCGTTAAGTTCTGGAGTGACCACCGCGTACTGGTAGGCGCAGCGTGGGTTGGCGCCTACAATGTGGAGCGACGACCGAAGTCGCGGGAATCCCCTGGATGCGAAAAGCGCAGAACCGGTCGATGTGGCAATGATTGCGGGAGGCCTATGTAGACTTATGGAGCAGTGGACGTCTTTTGGCTGAAACGATGATGATGATGATGATGATGACCTATTTATTCATTACCAATGCAGATACTTTAATAAGTTTTCTTTGTAATTTTTTAACTTTTTCTTTTGGGTGTTGTTTGTACACGTTTCACAGAGTGTTAAGCTAGGAATAATTTACCATTGCGGGAACTGCCCATAGGACACGGCGCAGCACACACTGGCGGAGTGCCCAGTTTGGGCCGCGCAGCGCCGTGACCTCATTACTGCAGTAGGCGGCAGCGACCTCTCGCTTCCGGCCGTGGTTCTATCTATGGTTGGGAGTGAGAGCGCTTGGGAAGGCGTCGTCTCCTTCTGCGAGGATGTAATTCTCGCTAAGGAGGCGGCGGAGAGGGTTTGAGAGGCGATAACCTCTCTTCCCATCCGCAGGAGACGACCTGGGCGTCGTAGGAGGCCGACCTCCAGCCACCCTAGGTTTGGGCCTGCGGGCGGCGGAATCAGGGTGGCCCGCCGCCCGACCAGTCAAGGCCTGTGACGGTGGCGCGTCGTGCTCCGCGCGCGCCAGTCAAGAGGAGAGTGCGGCCGATGTGGGTACCGCACGGGGTGAAGGGGCTCGCTTGTTAGTGGCGAGCCGGGACCTGCCGGGGATGGTTGGGCGAATACGGGAGTATTTCTCACGCCCCCGGCCAAGGGTCGGTAGAGGAACACCGTGGTGGTTTTTAGTCGGTAAGAGTCCGACACTGGCTCCGCCTTCTCCGGGCGGAGAGCGTCCATGAGGATTTACCCCCGAAAAAAAAAACCAAAAAAAAAAGAATAATTTACCATTAATAGAACTAGTAAAATATAGGTGTGTTATTAATACCTGATTTGTACACCAGAAATCATGCACTATTTAACGTCATTACATTATTATTAAATGATCTGGGTTTTGAACACTGTTTGTTCCTAGGAGTAGGCTTAATAGCCACTAGTTAGGATTAGGTAGGTCTTAGCCTCATCGGCGAGGCTTGCCGATTAACGGTGATTCGCGAAACGCGTCACACACACACCCGATATACTGCGAGAAATTCATTCCTGATGCAGCAACGGCTGCTAGGGTGACATAGGAATGGCGGGGTCCCCCTGCAATGCCCCAGTAAGCCGAGGTCCGAGCCCCCCCTTGGGGGACTCCCTTATGCGGTATTGCAACTGCAATTTTAGTTTTTAAGTTTAGGATTAGGGAAAACTTTCGGCGAATGGAGTCCCACATGGGACTATCCGCCACTAGTCCGATTAAGCAGAAATGGTACCTCGGTACCACCTGCAAGAGTCAATTCGGAAAAAATAAATAAATCAAGAACCCTGTTTTTGTAATCCTTATTCTAGCACGAAACAAGAGAATTTAAAGTTTTACTTATACTGCACTAAAATACATCTCTCCAATGTTCTGTTTTCCACGCAAAGCTTTAGTAATATCCATTTAAACCCTAGCACTGCTCAAAAATTTACACAGGTTAAATACGATTGAACTAAAACAACAGTTTCAGGGGATGAAACAGGTAAAATTTTAAATGCATTCCTGCTTTTACCTTAAATCAGGCACTCTTAAAATTCACTGCTACATTTAGTGCCGCCGTAATGATTATAACCCTCACTAAATAACAGTAATTATTAAACACTCCCAAAAATTTAAGGAATATAAAACACATAATTAAAGGAAGAGATTATCATAAAACGACGTACAAAAACACAGCCGAAGACAAAGATCAAAGTAATTCCAACCTTAATATCTAAAGCAAAGGTTAACACTTCTTTGCAAGTTTCTAAAACTTTAAAGAGGTATTAAATAGAAGTTCAGAACAAGACATTCGGGGCGTCAAGTGGTCCCTATTCCCTTATTAATAAGGTTCACGTTACTGAGGCAATTAGTGAAGCTTTGAACAAACTTATATTTCGCAAATTGTTAGATGTTATTAAAAGTGACGTGGATTTGTGCACCTTTGCTTCGGTGTAAGGATATTGCGAAGTCAGAGAAAGCGTGAAAACTTGACCTATTTTCTAAATTGCATTTTAAAATTATGACTATATTAAAATTCATGGTTTGCCGCGAGCTTAAGAAGAATGAGAATTATGTTGAAAATGACACTGTATCTTTTATGAAGAAGCTGTCTCGAGGTTATATTATAAGTAGGTCTTTTAACACTTATAATGTATCAACCCACACCTTTTTTGTTTTTCATTATGATAACTAATCGATTTCAGAAGTTTCCCACGCGCCGATTATTTTTGACGCAAATATTCACTTTTTCATGTGATAACTAATGAGTCCTTAACGACATTCTGATAATAATTAACTCTGGCCATTATCATCATCATAATCGTCATAATCTTTAACATCCAATGCTGAATGATCTAAAGAATCAGCATTCCTATTATATGTTTGCTGAGCCATTTTAGTACTAATATCAACTTTCTTGATAATAGAAGCTACTGCTGCGTAAACGTGTCTATTGCTTGAGTCACCTTCCAAGTAGAGATAAGTACCCAAGTCAATTTAAGACTGGATAACAAAACTTTATCATCATCATTTCAGCCGAAAGACGTCCACGGCTGGACATAGGCCTCCCCCAAGCATCGTCACAACGACCACAATGTCCTGCGCCTTCCGCATCCAGCGGATTCCCGCGACTTTCACCAGGTCGTCGGTCCACCTTGTGGGGGCCTACCCACGCTGCGCCTTCCGGTACATGGTTGCCAATCCAGAATTTTACTGCCCCATTGGCCATCTGTTCTGCGAGCAATGTGTCCCACTCACTGCCACTTAAGATTGGCAATTCTTCGGGCTATGTCGGTTACTTTCTTTCTCCTGTAAATCTCCTTATTTCTGATTCGATCACAATCAATCCATTTAAGATTTCATACTCACCCAGTCTTCACGAAATTAGCCAGGAACAGCATGATGGACTCTGATAAAGCCACTTCAGACTTGGTGTAGTTCTGAGGAAAGTGGCCGAATCCATCCACTAATGGAGCTCCCAGCACGTATGGTAACTCTTCACCATGGACTGCTCCCATTCGCTAAAACAAACAATATCAGTTTATTTATCAAACGTAGAAGCGTGACAACCTTACTGTTGTCTTCTGTTGTTGGGTCATAAGTGAAAGCCCGAGGTTAGAAAAGGTCAGGTGTCGGTTTTCCTGTTGGGGATTCTTACAGCTCGTGGTCACTAGAGTATCCACAATTCCATTCTAAAAATTATTGTCAGGTACCATAAGGAAAATTTTTAATAGTAGTAAGTGGGTGATATTTTAAACCCAATAAATAATATCATGTCAGTAGTTTATAAAGACGGTTAGTTTTAAGTTTGTCTGACGTTTCAAACATGCTTGTAATTAGGTTTATTTGAAATAAAATACATTTTAATTTTAATTTGGTTTGTGTATGTCAACTGGTAAGTGAAAATAAAATCTTTTTTCTGTCTTCTTTAGTATGTATAGTACTAGGGTTAATCTAATTTTGAGGATTTTGGTTATTGTTACGACTATCAAGGAAATTAGTTTTAAAAATTATACACGGTGAATTTTCGTAGGTTTTGGATACAAAAAGGGGTGATCATACTAATCAGTCTGAACAACTTTTACTATGGGACCAACCGCGAAAACGTGAAAAATAATCTGCTGTTCCCTATATTTTGTCGATTTATGTGAACACAAATGTATAGTATAGTATATGTATAGTATAACAGGCTGGTTTCTGCAACTCCACGTCCAAGCGTGTATTTTGCGTACGGGTGGGAACTTACTCGATCCACCCTAACTCCTCGAAAAAGGCCAGCAACGCCTTGGTGTTGCTGGTGATCTCTCTGAACACAAATGTAGGGATCAGCTGATATTTTTTCGCGATTTCAGGGTTTGCCCTTAGTAAATGTTATTCATAATTACGAGTACAATGACCGTTTTTCGTTTCCAAAACCAAGGAAATTTCACCGTGTATTAAAAAAAACACCAAATCCGTTTCATTTAAGACAGGACCAAAATCAATCCTGATAAACGCCGATAGACCCACTCGATACAGTTACCACACTATTGATTATTAATTCATTACTAAGTACACGCATAATTACTCATGTATTGCATATTGCCTGCAGCATACATGCCATGTATTGCAGTCGAACATAAAACGCGCATGTCATGGATGCGGTCAATAGCATTTTCATGAGATCAGCGTTCATCATTTTTCATCATTTCAGCCAAAAGATGTCCACTGCTAGACATAGGCCTCCCCCAAGCATCGCCACAACATCATGTTTGGGGGGATATGCCATAATCGCCACTCGGGTTGGCGATCGCAGTTGGTTGGTTAAATACTCAGAGGACGCTGCTACCCATCCTCTGGTTAATCCCGTAGTCGCCTTTTACGACACTTATGGAAAGATATAGGGTGGTGAAATTCTTTGCACACGGACGGAGATCAGCGTTACAATCTATGAATGTCATTTATATCACTAACACTATTTTATTAGAGTTTTCGTCTTCTTTGTCCATGCAAAGGTTGTCTGGAAGATATTGCGTGATTGTAGTTCACGTACTAAGGTTTTTGGAAATATTTTTGCTGGAAACGAAGGCTTTCTTTTTGTAACAATCTTTCCGCCCACAGAACAAGATAATGCGTATAACATTTGATATTATCAGACATGTTTCCAGCCAGAATTACGTAGGAATTGTTCTGGGCCACGTTACGTAAGTAGAGACAAGATAAACTATCGCTTGCGAACAACGTTTTCCTCAATCTACCTTCAAAAGTAGCGTAGAAGGATAATCAAGAGATACAATCAATACGCACCATATATAGGGTGAATATGACAATACAACATTAAATAAAACCATGTACAGAGTATCACGTCCTCTGAACGTATACAAAAATGTAATCAAATCCAGTTAAAGCTTAGCCACAGGAAATTATTTTAATTTATTAATTTTGAATGTAGAACCATTTTTCTAGCCAAAGATTTTTAGGTCAAAGACCTGTGTGAGTCCATTTAATTTTAAACACTCCTTCTCAATGATTACGGATGATTACAAATGGTGTTACTTATTATTTCGATGTTTTAATATTTATTTTGTTAAAAAAGTTTTTTTTAAGTTTCGATGAACAACTTAATTCTGTGTTTAAAATGCTTCTATAGACTAGTTATAACCGTGTTTTCATTTATTGTCATATTGTCATATCCACGTTTTATTATGGTACTGTTAACAGTCAACCACATATCAGTGGTAACAAAACCAGTATAACCAGCGTTTTGAGTTCGTCTGTGATACACATAAGCAATTCTTGAGGTCATCAGAAAACCTAAATCTAAAGATGCCCATGCATTCCACACGATTTTATGACCACTCTCTGTGCAAGCCACGCTCTTGTGGAATGCATTTTCGGTGTCTATGAGACGTGCACAATCGTTGCGATGCGGCGGACGCTGATTGGCGTTTTTTAATTTATCATCCAGGTGCTGAAAATAGGCGTCTTAAGCTGCAAACCCACAGAGAGCGGAACTGAAGTAGGACGGAACTAAAGCGTGTCGTCGGCGGGTCTCGTCGTGTTGTAATGTACTGAACTGTATACACACAGCGCGCGCACACACCTGTAGTCTGGGCGACCTTTGCTTGTTTTGGGCTTGCCAAGTGTGACCCAATAGATTACATAAATAGAAATACCATCGACACGAAGAAGAAGAAGAAGAAGACAGCGCGCGCCGCCCTGTCCGGCATTTTGACGGTATGACCGATCCGCCGTCGCTCCGCCGGGCGGAAAGACAATATCGAGCGGTGAGCGACAGATACGCTGGCGTTGTATTATATGGGAATGCGTAGTAGTAGTCACACGAATAGCGAAACGTTGTCTTTTGGCGCTGTCAGTCCGCGCGCGATTCGCCCGCAGTGTGACATGCATGCTCCGTCCACGTTCGATCGACGCTCCGTTTCAGTTCCGTCCCATCCGCTGTGTGCCTGCACCTTTACTGCCCAAACACACATAAAGCGGGTGCGGCTACGTCTAGTTTAAGCAAACTGAGTTGCACTTCATGAACACACTATCATAAAGTTCAGCTCAGTATGTTTAAACTAGCCGCAACCGCGCCCGGTTTGTGTGTGTTTGGGCACTTATTTTATCTGTACGAGTTGCGGGTGACGCTGATCGAAATTCACGCTCTAAGCGCTCCGCACTGAGCTAATAAACATAATTGTAGTCGCCGCAGCGAATGGCGCAAAGTAGACATTGCCCTTGATGTCTACTTTGAATGTTATACTTAAAGTCAATACTGATACAGTTACTTATTCAGTGAAAACAAAAAAGTGCCTGATGATTTTTCCGTTTGGTGGAAACTAATCCTTAAGATAGAATACATAGTATTACCGCTTAAGATGTGATGTCCTATGGGGATGGCATGATCATGTTTGATCAAATCTCCTTTTTATATTTAAATAAAGATTAAAAAAAAAAAAAAAAAAAATTACCGCTTAAGATATAATACACCGTAAGTACGAATAGATCGTAGTACAGAGAGACAAACTATGAAACATGGTCATCGCATGTGATATCGGAGCGATGGTTGATCGGTATAGCAAATTGTGTATTCATTCATTTCAGCCGAAATTGATGTCCAATGCTGGAATATAGGCCTCCCCAAGCATCGCCACAGAGACCGGTCCTGCGCTTTCCGCATCCAGCTGATACCAAATGCAAATTGTGTATGTATGTTAAAAAATATCAAATACCATCAAACGCGAGCAGACCCCTTGGTGCATTTCCAACTTATAGACTCAGAGAGTCCTATATGCCTATAATTTTACCGGCACCCATATCCTTCAAACCCGAATATAGTTATTGGCGGCCGAAATAGAAATCAGGGGTGAGTTGGCTATCCAATATAATAATTTTAACATGACATCAGAAACTTAGATGAAATGAATGAAACTAACACGAGATCGAGAAAGTTAGCGTAAACGAAAATATTTATACAGCAATGGGTAATTAAAAGCTGCGTCATACAAAATCTTCTGTAAGCCGATAAGTCTATTGCCACATATCAATTATAATACCAAAATCCCAGGTCGTCAATCAAATTCACACGTCGTAGATACGATTTATTGACGTCATAAGTAATCCCTTAATTATACAATCATTAATACGAGATGAGTAATCTCTGCTTAGCTTTCCAAAAGTATAATATAATTTAGCTTAAATAAACAGCCTTAAGATATTGTTTCATTGAATGTAATTAGGTTTTCTTAAACACGCACACAGATTTTACGCTTGAAATTTAGGCAAAGAGAATAAATTAATGTTACTTTAATTACTACAAGTGGGCCACTTTATCTAAATCTTATTTATTTTAATAAATATAATCTAGATACGAATTAGAGAATCAAGGTTTCGTTCACCCACGGTAAAAAACGCAAGTAATTACTTTATACAAATGAAAACAAAGAATAATTCAAAATAATAGAACCAAAAGGACTCCGAAGTTTGAAAACCAGAAAAAGATAAAACAAGCTTAGATAAAAGAAAAACATCATCATTGATAAAACTTTTAAATCCTTCGAGGATACAAAAAAATGTAAATAATTTTATGAAAGTTTTTTTTTTATAATATCCAAAATTCTACATAGTAATATGGGAGCCAACTATGACTTATGGTGCGCTTAAGAAAGAGACTGTGTACGCTTAAGAAGGAGACTGTCCTACGAGTGCCAGTGCATAACGGCATAAATCTTCTCGAGCGAGTCCGAAACACCGAGATCCGTCATTGGACGAAAGTCGGTGACAGAGCTTAAGATGAAGGAGAGGGTCGGCGTAGAGATAGCCGATGGAGTAAAGTTTTGACCAAGTGGTGGGCAAGGTCAGTTCGGAGGAACTCGGGCCGTCCAAAAGCGCGTTGGGTTGATGATATCGCTAAAGCCGCAGAAAACACCTGGATGAGGGATGCACAGGATCGAAGAGGCTAGCAAAAACGAAAGGTGACCTATACTCAGCAATGGGTGATACCGGGCTAGGATGATGAACTATGGGAGAGATGTAAAGGATATCGGTTGCGTAGCAACATGGGTCATACATTTCCAATAATGATTCGCCAAAAGATCTGTCAACAGGTCTTTGAGTGTTTAGCCTTTTATATGTGAATACTAGTAATAAAGATATAATAACAGTATGAGTCATTGGAACGGAGGCAATAAATATTATCTTTACTTCAGAAAAGAGCTATAAAAATAAAAGTTACCTGTATAAGTGCCCTGTCTATCTCCCTATAATCTATCGTTATTTGTTTCTACACAAGAATCTTTTGCTAGTACTTAAGTTTCCTACATTTATTTCGGCGCACAATTCTTGGCTAAGGCAATAATGTGAGCCAAGAAAGAGTCTTTAAGTTATAAATAAATACAGAGGAAAAATAATTTGATCATAGAAAGGTAATAACTTCCCTACACCCATTACCTACATTTTCACTCACCTGAGGATAAAATCCATCTTTAGTCTGGTAATCGAATACGTAAAAGAAGGTCTTCGTTGGTCTTCGTGGCCCATCTTCATCACTCGGTGCTGGTTTTGGTCCTCCACTCAGAAGATCACCACTTTGGACTAGTGGTGCAACATACTGCGCATCTGATAACGCTGCTACTGTTGCATCTCTTGTATTTATAGGGTTCTGTAAATCAATTTATGTTCAAGTCTGTGAAGAAACATTTCAAACATCCAGATAAAAGTTAAAAAAAAATCCGTCTCAACTTTTCTCTGAAGCGAAAATGTACCTTCGTATTTTAATTTACACCACAAGCCAGAAATAAACACTTCTCCGTGTCAGATACATCAGTGTGCAAATAAAGACTCATACTGCTTCAAACACGTCAGGCTACCATGATAAATCTATGGAAATGAGCTCATGACCTTGAACTTAAATACACACAATAATCGTCCATATTCCATGAACGATACGATTCAAAATCTCAGTAATCTCCACAGGAATTGTTACCTCATTTAATTTCGCAAGCTCCGTCGAATATTTGAAGGAGTAATCCAAAATCAAATCTATGAGAGATTGGGGCTCAACCGTTTGAGATTTAACTTTTATATTCCATTGGAATTGTTATTCGAGATCGACAAAGCATAATTCATATTTCTGACGACTAATATCATTAAGTGAGATATTATTGGGCTATTTGGCGTGAGTTCTAAGAAAACGTCTTCGCGTTTTCGTCTTAAAGTTTATGAGTCAGTTTGGTTGAAGTTTGGTAACATACTGTTTAAGCACCAAAACAAAATGTAACACCAATCATGTACACCACTTAGTATGCAATCAATCTTTGAATCTTATCCGCAACTTCACAGCTAAATTAAATTTCTTTGAAGTAAGTTTTAATTATTGTGAAATGTCAACATTTTGTTCTAAATTAATCGTCAACAATTTTCTTTGGCTAAATAAGCTAAATAGCTATATCAAGAAGTATTTCAGTCTTTGCGGTAAACAATTTTTATTCATTTTAATGGAAATTAATTTATAAAATTTCCCTTGAAGTGAAATTAATCACATTTTAAAAACATTAAGATAAGGGAGATACTTAATCACGCTATAAATAAAATTGAAGAAAATGGTAAAGAAACAATTTTTGGGTAATAATATAATTATAACGATTTAAATTGTGGATGGAAAAAGTCGTTCACGAGCAGCAGCACGATTCGCACCTGCAATTCCTGGCTCAGTACGCCAGTGCTTTAGCCACTAAGCTGCCGTGAACACTGCTCGTGGTATCGAAATTACCATCCACTTTGGTGGGTCATTTGGGTGACGTCAGCGATATATTATTAAGAAACAGTGTTTCGCTTCGCATGCGTAAATGCGTTAAAATTATAAAATAAAATAATTATAATAAAAAATAAGGTACACGATTTATCTTGAATAAAGAAACATGGAAGAATCAAGTTAGTCACTCATAAAATGTTTCAAGAACAAGCAAAACAGAACTGAGTTCCACAGCTTAAGACGCTAAACTTGAACGAAGAGATTTTCAAATAAATGTATCAAGAAAACGGCAAGACAGGTTTGAAAGAGTCACATGAGAGTCTCAAGAAGTCTGACAACAATATCTCTACGCTTATAGACAAACAAACCTCTACCGTTCTTTCCCAATCCGTGTACTCGTTGACGATTGTGTAGAAGATCTCGCTCAGATGATAAGTATATGAGTTTCTCACGTACGTTCTGGAAAAGAAATAAATCTGAGATTTTCGTATTTGTCATCCAAGATGTTTTTCCAGGTATTGTTAAAAGAAATGTCTTTAACGTAAGAACTTTCTAAATATATTTAATGTTAAAATTTATCTAGTTAATTTTTTTAAGTTTATCAGTTTAGAATTAATAAGTTTTATAATTTGAATATCCACTCAATTAACATTTGAAATCATTCGAGCTTTCAGTATAAAATTTTCTCCTCCTTTAAATTATACATGTGTTTATTAGGTACAAGTACTTCGAGATAATACATCAACGTAGAATGTTCGAAATCTGATAAACAATATTAATAACGGACCAATGAACTGACAGGCGACGCGACGAAGCCGTGACGTAATTCTTGAATTTTAAGGAGCGTACTGATTCAACGTAACAATTAGTGAAATCAAACCATTTGCTGTGTGAGTAAATTCGAATGCTAGTGCATTCAAGCATGCAATGTGGTCAGCCGCTTTCGGTCTGTTTGGCTAAATCGCATCAGTGTTTGGTATGCGTGAGTTTGTGGCAGATGAAAACGATCACGTAGCGAATGGATTAGCTAAATTCTTATAATTATCATAATCGCTCTTCTACTGAATGCTCTATGATTAATTTTGCTTTGCCACAAAAATTGCTTACACGCTATAAGCCATTATTGAAGTAGATCAACAAGAAAATGCGTGGTTTGTTTCGTGACATGGATAAGCGCCTTTAGCCATACGTGAATTATTAGGGCGGGTATATTAATAGCTTCGAAGTTACTTGAAGGGATAACGGAAATTCGGAGATGTTGATCTTTTGGGGAAGGAATTTTTGGTAGGTATATTGTTGTGACACAGTATTAAACTTTACTTAACCAATAATTTAGATCAAAGATTTAAACGGAATCGGATTTCAGGTGCTGATTACAAAATTACAATAATCTTTTAAGGAAAAACCATAATTTCAGCAAATTTTATTTTGCCTATGACACGAGTGTTGTTAAACGAAATGAATAGGATAAAAAAACTTAAACCAATACAAAAGTCATAAAAGTACTCACCTTAACATTCGATCCCTCTTATCTGGCTCAATCCCATTTTGCACATCATGAGCCGAGAATTTCCACAACGCTTCACTTGTAACAACTCCGAACAACAAATCGTATTTATTTTGAAACAATCTTCTTCCACTATCGCTTCTCTTTTTATGAACATTCAAGTTTATATTCATGTTATTTAATGGACCAAAACTTGGAAAGTCTCCCGTAGAATACATTGTAAGAAAGTCTTTCGCAAAATCATTCTTTATGACCACTCCATCAACTGACGGACCAAAGGCAGTCAAAAAGTTCGGAGGAGATATGTCTGCAGATAGTAATTCTTCTATAGAAGCTTCTCTTAGGCAGTCTACTATTATCTCATGATCTTTTGAGAGGTCTTCTGGTATGCTGCAATTCATATGCTTGGCTAGTTTTAGTGAATAGTAAACGGGGTCATCTACAATGGCCCAAGAGCTGAGTGCTGATCCTGATAAAAGGATTGCTCTGTGGAATAAACCTGTAAAATAAATTTCGGTGAGAACGCACAAAAGGTGGGTATTATTTTCCGAAGGTATTTGATAATACTATATTTTCCTTTCAAGATTTGCTCCTAAAATGTATTGTTCACTTTTTAGACTCGTCAGATTTTGGCGGATTTGTTACTCTTGGATCCCTTTCACTATGCCTATGATAAAGGATCAAATCGTCAATGGAAACTATTGTTACTTGATCGGATTTATTTCTCGTATTTTCGGAGCAAGTGTTCTTGATTATAATACTTTTCCGTTATATAGAAATAACAGAAATAGAAAGCGTATTGTGATATAATACCTTAAAACTTTCAACGAATTGAGAAAGTAATTATTTGATTGTTTAGCGATTCTACAAATGATTTAGCTAGGTCAAACTTTACGTTGGAGAGATCAATTACCGAAGTAATGAATTGAGCAAAAATACGTTTTATCTTTACTTTTATCGAAGCCAAATAATAAGAAATCACATAAATTGGTAATGTTATTCCAAAAGTTACCGATCTGGATATTATATGATTATGTTCAAAAATATTTTTATCTAAAAACCGATCCAGACAGAATCACAGTTTTCCGTGGGAAATACGCTTAGTTCCAATATTTTTTTTTATATACTTAACTGCCAATGGAGTTTCTAGACTGATAGGGAGGTCTGAATATTCATAGCTTCATTACAGCTTTCACATTCATAGTGGCTTCTTGAAAATTGATCTTTTAAAATATGAGAACAGTGCTCTGATTTCTTTAACCTAGTTTTGTTATAAAATATTGAACAATTTTAATGTAAAATTGTAGAAGACTTTTTTATGATATAATAATATAAATCTGCTTTTGACTGCAATCAAGACAGCTCTGTCAAGATATGGTTGACGATGGAGTGAGTAAACCTATTAAGTGCCGATTCACTCCAGCTTTTAATACAAAATACAGACTAAAGTCAAATATGAGATAATATATTCAATCTTTCATGAACCTACTTAAATACTAGTATTTAACTGTGGAACAACTAGGTGAACTATGTTGGCAGACCACGGGTCCAAAACGGTATTGAAAAGTGGTTTTCAACTTTATAATACTAGGTACATTAGACTCACTAAAATTCTCTATGGAATTTCTTGCCCGTTCTACTTTATAAAATTTAGAAACATGTCAGTCGTTTTGAATTAAATTAATTAAAAACAACATTTAACTCTTATAATTAACCATTATTAACTTACCAGGCATAACAGTGGGCGATATCATAAGGAAATTGATGCAGGCAGCTCCAGAACCATGACCCATTAGCGTTATGTTGGTTGGATCGCCTCCAAACAAGGCTATGTTCTGTTGCACCCAATGTAAGGCTGCTATTTGATCCATCAACCCGTAGTTTGCTACCCGAGCTTTTAGATTTGGTGCCGGATTTGCGTTGAGGAAACCTGCGAAAATTGGAACATTAAGAGTGTTTTTGGGTGCCACGCAAGTTGAATGGAACTGTAATTACAAACTGATTAAAATTTTAGTTTGTAGCCACATATAGTAGTTCTGAAATGGAATGAAAGTTAAACACGGTTGTGTAATGTTCAATGTTGCCAACACTTTAACGTCCGACGTTGAAATTCAATGTTCAGGAATTTTAGTAGAAATTATGCTGAGGTATTACGGTTTCGTTGATTTTGGGCATACTTTAAAAATACATTTACCTTGCCATACCATTATTTAAACATAAAATATTTAACGCTCCAAAACCTACAAATAATTGAAAATGTACTGTAAAAATTATATGTATTAAATATTCTGCTTCCATTCACTTAGATTACTTATAATTTACGTTACAAATGTCAATTGGATTCGATTAAAAGAAAATAAAAACTGAGTTTTGTTAATAAATAAAATCTATCATACTCATACTGCATTGTTTCGCATTTACAATTACACGCCGAATACCTACCAATAAAATTATTCCCAATATATATCAACGTTGAAACAAATCATAGACATTATTATACTGACGGTTGAAACTATCCTCAAGGGGCGGAATTTGAAATGAAACGAAACCCAATCTGCACGGCTCACCCAAAAAGTTCAACAAAAATCACGTTAGTTACGCACGAATGTGCTTTGAAAACTTTGCCTCGAATATTTGTAAAACATGTTATATGTTAATACTCGCAACACAACATGAAATGCAAAAAAAGTTGAAAATACATACATATCTTGGATCTTAGACACCAAATTTATTTTTCACGTTCGCAGCTATCTGCGATTTCACGGTTATTAGACAAACTATCAGTTTGCAAGAGGATCATGGTAAATGCTTTTTTTGTGTGTGGTACGCATCTTATGTTCCGAATATCTGTACTTGCCTTAATTTAACGTATTTTTGTTTTAATCGAGCCCTGCATAAAACAATGGAGTTCCCAAAAAATACTTTATTTATTACTTTTAAATCACTCTATTTCTGACTGGTATTTTGCAGAATTTCTTATCCAACTGTTATGAGATAGGGTTGAATAAGATTACAGTGGTACTTGTTGAAAGCAGGCCCAACGTTTGTTCTCAATATACGCATGGTTCTGATTGAAAAATCGTATTGGTTTTAGAGCGCAAAATATACTTAAAAAGAATGTTGATATAACATAATTCAAAACGCATGAAGTAGCGACAAAATAAACGGTATTTTTTTATTATGTTTGAAAACTAAGATATTATTTGGCAATGTCAGTTATATTTTCTGTGTTGATCAGTGAATGAATGTAGATTAAAGTTTATTAACTAATAGTGTTATTTCTTGTAAGTAATCATAAGTATTTTATTATTTTTAACGCATTTACGCATCCGAAAAGAAAGAACGTGGCTGGGGGGGACTGGATGCGGAAGGCAGAGGACTGAGCGTTGTGGCGCAACTTGGGAGTGGCCTATGTCCAGCAGTGGACTGCGATAGGCTGATTTGATTGATTGATTGATTGACGCATGCGAAACGAAATCTTACAATTTAAATTGTGGAATGAAAAAATCGCTCCCGAGCTGGATTCGAACCTGTGACTCCTGGCTCAATACGCCAGTGCTTTAGCCAATAAGCTACCTTGAACACTGCTCGTGGTATCGAAATTCTCATCCAATTGGCACATCTTTGGGTGACGTCAGCGATATCTTATTAAGAAACAGTGTTTATGTCATCTTGGGTCCAAAGTTATCTCCATTGAAATATCCCTGTTAACACTAGATTAATATTCAATTCCTAAAGCATCCCCAAAGAGCTTCACAATTACCCTCTAATAAGTCTCATAACTTGTGCCAGATCAAATAGCTAATATACTAAGAATTCTCTTTGTACCAAGATGAGTGTGGAAATAAAACTTGATTATATTTCAAGAATTCTTCCAACTTCGGGCCGTTGAACTTTCAAGTATTTTGCGAAATAAGACGTCGACTTTATGACGTTCACTTAATTCACTTATTCAAATGAAGATGAATCTAAACTTTGTGTTGGTCTCTTAAATTGTGTAGACTTGATTTGTTTAAGTGGTTTAAAATTTGATTGTTTTGTTTGATACTGTGGACGGGATGGGAAACAAAAACATCGTTTAAGCTTTACGTCAGTTTTAATTTTCACGGTTCTTGACCAAACAAATTCAGTTATTTTTAAGATGGTTGCCATTGTTACAAGTTCACAGTATTGTGGTTATGTATTCAACAATATTTACGTCGATTGAACGTTCATTGAAGGATTATTACTTTTTTATAGTTTTAGATCATTATTTTGGACAATTTATATCTGTACAATGTCTAGAGTAATTTCATAATCTTCTGGTTGGATAAATATTGATAATTTATAACTAGTTTGAAATAATTTGACATGACAATAAATATAGTGAGTTAAATTCATAATTATAGCTATTACACCCGATGGAATTACGTGAATTACGTTTTTATAAATAATTACGAATTTAAAATATTTTTAAGCTTCAAAGGATTTTCTAATACTTCAAAAAATATTAAAATTATGAATTTAACTCATGATATTTATTATATCAAACTATGTTTAAACTTATTCTTCATATTAGTTATAAATTATCAATATCTATCCATCTAACGACTGAATTATAGTAAGCTTTGTTCGCGTTTTATGAAATCAAGTAAATTATTTAGATACCGTGGAAGTTATACATAAGCTTTAGGTGCCTGCTCTTAATATAAACTGCGATTATATATCTTCTATAAATTTAAATCTTATACAAAGCTATCTAAAGGTATCTAAAGAATATTGTCGATGTCATACTTAAGAAACCCAATTTCTTAAAAGGTCTGACCTTTAACCTCAAAGACGTTTCAGACTATTATCGTGTCCCTTAAGTAATTCTAATTTCCTACTTTTCTGTTTCTTCAATGCCTTAAATGGGTACTATTGTATGTTTTATTTATAGAAACACCGTTTTAAAATTCAAACTTCCTGAACTTTATCTATAGTAACTGAATAATAATAGTTATAATTTATCGTATTTTTGTACTGTAGACTTAGATCGTTTTAACTAGTTACACATATTAGTGCAATTTTTTTCTGTTAAAGGTAATATTCTAATAAAATTACGGACATTGGAGTGTTGAACAAATTTTAATGGGTATAACCAATTAACCTGCGATGTAGGTTAATTACAGGATGGTAAAATCTTAAACTGTGAAATCACATTCTGAGGTACTCATGTTCTAAGAAACCACGTCGTTGATTTTAGAATAATGAGAAACTGCATTCAAGAAGGAAATTGTGTGGATCTCGTAATTTAAGATTTCTCCTCAATGACTAATTGAAATAAATCATCCTGTACAGAAATGAGATAAAATGAAGGCAAAGACAGATCATATGATAATACTCCCTTCATAGCTTCAATTCAAGTAAACGAAAAAAAAAAAAAAACTTACCAAGTACACCAAGTCTGAAATTCAGAGTGACGACGATAAGGTCCGTGTAGCTGGCCAACACTGCACCATCGTATGGGTGACTGGAACTCCAAGAGTAGCTTTCACCATGGATGTACACCATTACTGGTAACGCTAGCTTGGTTTCGTCCACTGAAACAAGAATATTCATATCATATCAAAATATACCATACCCTACACTACACAGCTACTAATACACATAACTCCTTTGTTAATTTTAATATCATCATCATCATTTCAGCCGAAAGAAGATACAAAAAAAGGGAATATGTATGGCCACGCTTGGCAGGCGGGTTGGCGATCGCAGTTGGTTGAATAAATACTCAGAGAACGTTGCTGCCCTGTAATATACCTACACTTAATTTTTTAGCTACATGGCTAAATCCACATACTTTTGAATACAACTCATCATAGCGCTACTTAGTTTTGCTCTATAGAATAATTATATTTCTTGCATTTTAGTTACCACAAAGTTTCTTAACAGTGTGGCAACTCTTGAAAATTATTCCGATCGGTTAGCATTGGACTTATGTCAAGCCGTACTTTTAAATGAAAAATTAGCACTTAGTTGAATAATTAACAATTCAAAAAAATTACGTTGAAAAGTAAGATCTTATCAAGTTTTTGCAATAACACTAAAAGGTGCATTTTTTCATTTCAGAATATTTTTACATTTTATATTTAAACATCAAAGAAACGAGGCCAACCTCGAAACAATTCAATTAACAAGCTAAAACAACGTGCATTAATTTGCAGTAAGAATGAAACTTAAACTATTTTACCCCGAATAAGCAAAAATTCGTAGTAGATCGCACTACAAAGCGAATTTCTCAACTCTTTAAACAGAAAAAAATACACACTGGTAGAAGTAAGGTTATTTGTAATTGATTGCCTAAAATAAATATTGTTTCTCTAAACAAAGGTTACGGCTCTATTCATTAAATAAATGATTTTGCTGAAAATCAGTAGTGGTAACAGATGTTTCTGAAGGCCCTAATGAAGTCCACAGTGACGCAGGCACCCTTTGTATGGCAGTTGTTATGAAAGGGATAATGTAAAACTTTTATGTTGATAATAGAAAATTGTTTGCTCCAGTTTCTGTTGAATTGAACAAAGTTTGCGATAGTTTATTAATATTAATGATTGGCTCGTAACAGGATTAGTTAAGTCGTGGTCTTTCTTGCTGTTTGTTTTGTATATTAATTGATCTTTTTTACAAATAATTTCTCAAGTTTTTTTTTTTCATTTTTGCTTTTTAGATATTCATGATATACCTACTATTATTCGAAAAAAAACCCAAAGGAATACGAAGAAACAGCTTTCATTTAATAAAATTATAACTTCAATTCTTTGAATTCATCTCGAAACCACTAGATACACCTCTTGACACATTATTTTTGTCAATAAAATTTGAGAATGTTATATAAACAATTTGCCAAGTGCCATATCATTCGGAGAACTTCAACCACATGGTAGAATAATATCTAATATTTTCGTTTCAATTGTCTTACAAAAAAGTTTAATTACAGTATTTTTACAAAATATGTTCTTTGATCTTTTTCTTTCTTATAAAAATATGACTAGGTAGAGATTCTATTAGCTTTGATAAGTAACAGCGTTCACTAATTATACTTACTGATAATAATGTCCTTCTTTAAGGCTGGTAACTAATAAATTTATAATTTCCAAAAAGGTCAGTCGGAGAGATGTAGGTGGCTACGTTGTTAATAGAATTATGTTCATACTCACTTTGCAATGGAGCGAATATGTTTAAATATAGACAATCTTCACTTTGATTCTTAAGATAGGGAATCAGTCTTTTCATATATTCTAGTCTGCCTTTAGGCATTTTTTCTAATATGGTCCTTTCATCATCCATATCTGGTAGTTTCTGCGGGCAGGCAGGACCAGGTCTATCAGATACGCGCACTCCATCCCACGGAGAGGGTGTTCGTGTTGGACTGAACCTAAAACAATGATATTATAACTTCAAATTACAATGTGATTGTTTAAAAAGAAATATGGTGCCAACTTATTAACGAAGGGGTAGGCAGAGGTGTATTATAAACCCACATTTAAATACGTGTGAGACCACAGAAATAGATGAATGGTTGTAATCACAATTTTACTTGCGATTCATGCGTGGCAACTTTCCGAACAAACTACGCCTTACATTTTGACGTCATTGTTTTTTTTAAATTAATTTTAATCAAATGTACTTTACAGCTTTTGTTTCTGCAGTTAAAAACAGCACAATAAGGCATTTTTGCGGGTTTTTGTTACAGTTTTTATAGAAAAAAGTCAAAAGTCGTGCTGAGAAAGGCTTTGAAATATCCTGCACTATGGTGCATGGTGCTGCCATGCACGCCCTGCTCACATGGCCATTCTATCTATTTCTGTGGGTGAGACTATTGCCATTAGCGTATGAATTTGGGAGAAGGCCCTGACTTCTGTAACACAGGTTATTACCTGGCTCAGCAGTCAAAGACTTCACAGATATAATATCTAAAAACTTTCTGAATATTTTTATTTTGAGTTTTTGTTTATTACTAGCCGAGCACATATCCAGACTCCGGGCAAGAATTCCCTAAAGAAAAATCTCAATAACACTTTGCCCGACTCTGGAATCGAAACTAGTAGTCGCGCTTGTGACCACTAGACCAACGAGGCAGTCAACCACTGACGTCAGGCAGTCAATGAGGAACCAACATTTGCCTTGGATGTGACAATATTTAGAGCAGGAGAATTCAAAAAAGTTCATGTTAATACCTAAGTTAGTCAATAAACATCGTACTAATATTGAGCATCTATTCATGTGATCAAAACTTAAATGTTATTACACTCATAAAAGTTTTTACATAATACTAGCTTTTTGTTTTATTCTTTTACTTTCAGATAAGTTTAAAGAGAGCAAATTGAGCGTGAATAAGCAAACACTATTCTTTCACATTTGAAACACCGAAGTAATTGCTTGCCCATTAAAGTAACTATCGCCATTAGCTCCAGACAGTGCTAAAATGTGCAACGATTATAGCCACACTTTTAAAATTTTAAATCCGGTTGGCGATCGCAGTTTGTTAGTTAAATACTCAGAGAACGCTGCTGCCCATGCTCTGGTGAATACCTTAGTCGCCTTTTACAACACCCATGAGAAGATATACGGTGGTGCAATTCTTTACGTCCGGCACCACACGAAACAAATGGAATGTAACGGGGTTTTTCTCGTACCCCAGACAAATTGTTTTACTGAAACGAAGTATTCTTATATCAAGATAAGGCAGTAATCTTTTTGTTATGCTACTCTTGTAGGGGATACTGAGCTTTAGATCATTTAGTAGTAGTAGAGCTCCTTTGTGAAAGAGCTCGTCCGGGGAAGTACTACCACCGTGCGTACTTCTCCGCCAAATAGTGATGCTTGCATTGCTGTGTTTTGGTCTGAAGTGTACGGGTGCCGGTAAAATTTCAATCACATGAGACTTTCCACCTTCATGTCTCAATTTGGCGAACCGACTTGCGGTACCATTTAGGTAACAGCCTAGGTGGTATTGCAGTTGTTATGGGCAAAGGTAACCACTTAACATCAGGTGGGCCTTTAGCTTGTTTCGCCACCCAAAACCATTAAAAAAAAAAAAAAAAAAAAAAAAAAAACTTGACCTGACTTAAATTTTCCAAGGCATCGGTTGCACCTTTTGTGAACAGATAAGTACTTTGATAAAGCATTTACGTGTTATGAAACTTACGATCAACTATTTCCAAATTTAGTGTTTTTGAAATATTCGTAGTGAAAAACTCCTTGCTTACTCAATAAAGCATTTCCCAAAGAAAATTAAGCGAACAAAACGAGCATCAAATTAAATACTTAAAAAGGTTAACGAGTCGAAAAATATCTCACCTGTTGGATCCAACCGGCGGCGTAGCGTAAGGTACGCCCAAAAAAACCTCAAGCGGACTCAAATATCTGTGCTCGTCCATAGCCAAAACTATCCCCTGTAATTTTCCATACTTAGTCTGCACTATCCTACTGCTTATCTTAAACTTAACATTAGATTTAGGGACTGGATTAGAAGGATTCAGATAGAACTTTTTATAGTCTTCATAGTTACTATAAGCGTTATTCTCGTTATTGTAAAATTTAGTATTCAAATGTAGAAAATTTTCACTATTGTAATAGGGGTTTGTATCGAAATTGACATCTGCATTTGAAGTGTCGTGATCTTCATAATTGTCATCGGGAGCATCGTTCTGTTTACTATTGAAGTTTTTTACACCTTTTTCATTAAAATGCTTGTTCATATTTGTAGTGTTGGAATTAACAGTATCCACGGAGAGACATGTCACGACGAGAATGAAGTAGATATTGAAGAAGACGACTTGTTGGGCGGGGTATTTGCTGTATGCACATAAAGGGACATGGTTGAACATGCTCGAATCACAGTGTCTAGTCCTCGCGCTATTGCGTTTGTTTAACATATTTCGTCATGTTATCATTTTGACGCGTTTGAATTCACAATCAACTGTTTTTTGCTCTCCAACTGTTGATACGGCATCTGTAACAAAAAAAAGAGCAGTTATTTAAAATTCAACTTGATTTAGTAATGTCTTTTGGAATTAATGTGTAGGTTATCATTTTTCATGTCTAGGCAAAGATTTATCTAAATAATTGTCTTAAACGATGCCGACAATCATTTATTTGACATCAATTACAAAATTTACCAGAAATCAAAGACCGCAAAAATATTCTTACCCGAAAAACAAACGAAGCTTATAAACGTAAAAATATATTTTCTTCAGTTCTAAAATACCAAATACAATATTTAAAGTTCCACAAACGACTATGAAACGTTTTATGAAAGTAATAAAGTTTTATTTTATTGCAGCGAGTTTTTTGGGTAAAATTTATTTGATGGAGTTCTCTCATTGGCCACTCGCGGCCTCGTCACTTAAATGAAATAGCTAGCAACAATTTACTGAACTTTTTTGTGGTTTAACGTTCTTGCTATTTTGACAACGCGATTTGTAACGTTTAATGAACAAAATTATCTAGAAAGTGGAGGTACATTACAGGTTACTCAACGTATAATATTTTAAAGAGATAAGTTGTATCATTTTATTTTTATGTTCAAGTAGTTTAATAAGATTCTTCTATAAGCACGTGCTAATATATAGATAACTCATAATATTCTGCTGGTAAATGATGGCTTAAATTAAACATTTAACTGTTCATCCATCCATGGGTTCCGACATTTCATGATATTAATAATATCTTAGATTTTCGCGATCACTACCCATTATAATAAAACAAGTTTAACCGGATTACATCGCGTAAATTATTTAAATTGGTTTTCCTGACGTTTCGAAAGCTTTGCACTGTTCGTGGTCGCAGGAAGACTAAGATGACAAGCGTGATATTTATTGACAATACGATTACTGACCGGTGTGTATACTTTAAGTTTACTATAAGTTGAACTGCTAATAAATTAATAAAGCAAACTTTAGCATCCTTTGGCATCTATTTGGTGTAGTCTAAACCTATAAATTCAACTTCTACATGACTAGAGTACTTTCGCACTAGTCTTAAATCTTAAAATTCTAAATGTTGGTCTATTTAATAAAACCTAAATAATAGCATAAAGAATATTAAAAATTTAACAGCAAACAAAATATTTTACCAAGAATTTTACTCAAGTAAGCGCTGAACGAGTTTTCGTTCAATTTTAACAAAATTCGTTTCAAAATCAATTTATTTGAGATACCAACTTGCGACCCGGTATTTTCGTCCGATACTCCAATGATCGGTCTGCGGTTAGACCTATCACCGGCCCTTTGTAGCCCCACAAAGTACATGACGGAATTGCCTATCGATTCATTAAATTGGGTCTCACTTTGTTGCTTATACGCTTTATATATTTCGTTTCTTCTTTCATTTAATACATTAGGTACAGCGTATTTATATATTGTAGCCATAAGCAAATCTACTTGGTAAGCCTAAAGGGTTATATTATAACTTATCGTAGTCAAAAACTGTGCAAAGGACTCCATCAGTCTTAAGTTTATCCGTAAAGGGCAACTTTCAAATGCCATAAAAAATAGAATTAGATTCCACAAATACATACCTACACTATCCCAAAATAATATTGCCATTTTTATGTCAAAGGTAAAATACTAGCTACATAATAAATTATTGCCAATCCAACTGCGCAGAGGGGTGTAATATCCCCAAAATTGTTCACTAACGCGTTGGAGGACGTCTTCAAGACGCTGGACTGGACTGGACAGGGTATCAACGTTAACGGCGAGAACATCTCACATCTCCGTTTTGCCGATGACATCGTTGTAATGGCTGAGTCGCTGGAACAACTGGGCGAAATGCTGCACAGCTTAAACGGAGCCTCTCGACGTGTCGGTCTCGGCATGAATCTGGACAAGACTAAAGTGATGTTCAATATGCATGTCATGCCGAGGCCAATATTCGTCGAAGGGTCGGCACTCGAAGTTGTAACGGAATACGTCTACCTAGGGCAGGCAATTCAGCTTGGTAGACACAACTTTGAGAAAGAAGCCAACAGAAGGATCCGTCTGGGCTGGGCAGCATTTGGCAAACTTCGCCGAGTCTTCTCGTCGCCTATACCGCAAAGTTTGAAGACAAAGGTCTTCAACCAGTGCGTCCTGCCAGTCATGACTTACGGTGCCGAGACGTGGACACTGACAGTTGGGCTAGTCCACAAATTTAAAGTCGCTCAGCGAGCTATGGAGCGAGCTATGCTTGGAGTTTCTTTGAAGGATAAAATCCGCAACGAGATTATCCGGAGAAGAACCGGAGTGACCGACATAGCTTGTAGGATCAGTAAGCTGAAGTGGCAGTGGGCTGGCCATGTCTGTCGAAGGACCGATGGCCGTTGGAGCAGACGAGTCCTTGAGTGGAGACCGCGTATCGGCAAACGCAGCGTAGGGCGCCCCCCTGCCAGGTGGACCGACGACCTAAAGAACGTGGCTGGGGGGGACTGGATGCGGAAGGCAGAGGACCGAGCGTTGTGGCGCAACTTGGGAGAGGCCTATGTCCAGCAGTGGACTGCGATAGGCTGAGTTGATTGATTGAGTAAATTATTGACGCGGCGAGTGTATCGTAACGAGTCCGCCTTCCTTTCGTCGGGTAATCTCCACGTACAACGATAATCCCGCCAGCGTATCGCCGCGTCACGTGGCAGTATCGCCGCCTCACGTAGCGGTATCGCTGCTTGACGCGACGAGTCCGCGACGTTTTGCCTGTCAAAAGCCACTCGTCGTATCGCCGTGATAACATCGCCGTGTGCAGTTTAATCGTAAAGTTTCTTTTGAATTTGATGGCATGGCGAGATTATCGCCGCGATTCACTCGCCCGTGGAGATGGCGCCTAAATAAAATTTAATTAATGGATAGCTACCAAAATTAAGTAAATTCTTGTAGTTAAATTATAAAGCAATCAACTTTTTTTTAATAAACTGTTTATTAATTCTTAAGATAAATAACGAAATATTACACTGTAAGGTAAGCAGTTTTTATTAGTACTGTGCTCATGTTTGTAATAACTTTAGTTTTATTTTAATGGTGCGCAAACAAGGTTTTATAAAACAAATTCCTACTAATATTATAAATGCGTGGATGTTTGTTTGTTTATACAAGGTGTTATTGAAATACCTGAAAACCTCTTTTTAGGTTTGGTCCCATAGTAAAAGTTGTTCATAGAGATGAGTACAATGACCCCATTAAAATGTTGATTTGCATTTCCTTCAATCACGCTGAAACGGCTGAACGAATTTAGATGAAATTCGACACACAGATAGAACATAACCCGTTTTGAGAGATACACGATTTTTGTAATAAACCGAATTAAATGCGAGCAAAGCCGTGAGTAAAGTCTAGTAACGAAATAATACACTGTAAGATTTAACAAAATCGGTTAAATAATATTGCGCAGCATCATCAGTCATCATCATCATCATCATTTCAGCCGAAAGATATCCATTGGACATAGGCCTCCCCCAAGCATATGTATGTTGGGGGGATATGCCATAATCACCACGCTTGGCAGGCGGGTTGGCGACCGCAGTTGGTTGTTTAAATACTCAGAGAACGCTGCTGCCCATCCTCTGGTGAATCCCTTAGTCGCCTTTTACGACACCCATGAGAAGAGATAAGGGTGGTGCAATTCTTTACTTCCGGCACCACACGGACGAAGCATCATCAGTGCTGAATTATTAATTCTGTTCGATTTTGGCTTTGTGGTTTTAATATTGCACTTAAAAGTTATGAACTCCGATAAAATATTGAGGTAATAATATTTATAAGGGTTATTTTCAGGTGTCAAGGGTCGTTCGGTTTATTTTAGATATTTAAATTAAATTTATGTGTGATGGCCGGAATAAACATGCCTGGAAGCAGTAGCTGGCATGCTAGTTAACGGTTTGGGCACTCTGTGAATACATTTTCAAATAACACACATAACATAACATCACGCCTGTATTTCCCAGAAGGGGTAGGCAGAGGTGTATGTTACATCCACATTTCGCCAGTTATGTTAAAAGTCCCATGTAATTGGGGGCGAGCCTATTGCCATTAACCGGGCACAAATCCAGACTCCAGGCTGCTATTGAGAATTTCCTAATGAAAAAATCCCAATAACACTTTGCCCGACCCAGGAATCGAACCCAGGACCCCACGCTCAGCAGTCGCACTTGCGACCACTAGACCAACAAGGCAGTCTGCAAGTAAACTTAACAACAAAACGAAAAATAATGTTTTGATAATTTGTCATGAAAGTAGCGATGCAAGGAACTGGTATGCCAGTTACAAGCATATGTTATCATCCTCCTGCCTTTATCCCAATTTATTTGGGATCGGCGCAGCATGTTTTTTTCTACCATACATCTCTACCAGCCGTCATCTCCGTGTTCACTTTCTTTCTATTCATATCATCTTTCACAGAATCCATCCATGTTTTCTTCGGTCTGCCTCTTTTCTAATAGCCATCCACATTCATACTTAAAACTTTCCTCGTAACATGCTCCTCATTCCTCCTCATCACATGCCCATACCATGATAGTCTGTTGCTACTTAACTTCTCTGTCACTGGCGCTACTTTCAGACTCCCTCTTACATACTCATTCCTTATCCTATCCATTCTCGTTACACCACACATTCCTCATAACATTCTCATCTAAGCTGCATGCAGTTGCCTTTCATTAATTCCTTTTGTAGCCCAACATTTTGATCCATACAGGACAGCAGGTCTTATAGATAGATAGATAGAGTATACTTTATTGTTTGCACACCATAAAAATAAAAACAAAGTTATAACAAACATGAGCACAGTACTAACAATTGGCGGTCTTATCGCTTAAAGCAATTTCTTCCAGACAACCATCATGGTCTTATAGATTTTATCTTTACAAGCATATGTTCAGCAACTTAATGCTATGTTCAGTGTGGCATAACAGGTTTTTGTATGTAATATTTTGTTTTTAAAGTTCAATTGTATTATTTTAATGTTTATGTTTTATTAGTTCGTGAATGGGTTTGCGTTTGACCACTTAAATGTTTATATAAATGACATACTTTATTGTTTGGCTTTTTAATGGCACTACTGTTCATTGGAAGTAATTTATATATAATATGTAACAAAACCCTGTTGTTCCTGTTAGATACGTTAGCGGAATCAATATTCATGCGTAAGGACACAACTGATTTGGAAAAACTCTTTAATAAAAATAATAAAATTATATATTAAATCATTATTAAAAGTGATAACATAACATACGGCCAAACGGGAAATGACCGGTTGTTTCACGTAATAAACATGTTTTGATTTTTTTCTCTGGCAACATTAAAGGGGTTGTTTGCGGGCTGTTTTATAAATGCTAATAGAAGGGTGGATGTTTGTTGCTTTTTATACTAAAAAGGTTTAATTATTGGAGGAAGATAAGACTGAATCTGGAGTTTTATTTTTTTGCGTTGATTAAATTTTTACCAAGGTTACTGCTACTGCTCCAATTTCTCAGGGTTGATGTAATAAAAAATAAGAGCTTTAACAACATAACGTTGATATCGCACTAATCAATTGGGTAAAAAATTGTTGTAAAGAACAATGGCAGATCCCTCTACATGATTTTAGTTGAGGTAATCGTGTAGCGTTTAGAAGTAAAAAAAAACTTAAACTACTCAGTATTACTTCCTGAACAACTTTGTACTAATAGAATTAGTTAAGAAGGTCTGGAAATAAAGATATTGCATTTTTTTTTTATATTTTGAGGTTATGAGCTGCAGCTGAATTATTTCAAATACTTATTCGTATCGGATCTAAAGTAATGTATAAAATACTATAAATCCTTGCCTGTTGAACTGATATAGTTTCATCATCATTATCAGCCTATATTAATTCACTACCTCAGGCTTGGTGGAGCGATTGTATTGGTAAGGTGGCTGATAGGAACTGGATGTGAGTGGCCGAGGGTCAATGTCAGTGATGTGCCGTTGGAGAGGCATAAACTAATATTGACAAATATTAGACTAATATTGTTTATCATCATTTAATTTATTTTTGAAAACATTATTTTATAAACTCTTCTCTTCCACAGTAACTTGGTAAAATACAAAGTGGAGATGACAATACGACATTAAATAAAAGCTCATACAGTACTTTGTATTTGTTTGTGTTTCACGTTCTCTGACTATACACAAAAAAATAATCAAATCCAGTTAATAGTTTAGCCCAGCGGTACTCTAAGTGTGTTCCGCGGAACCCTAGGGTTCCGCGATACCCCTGTAGGGGTTCCGCAAGAATTTAGAAAAAAAAAACAAAACACCTCTCTCTGGTCACTGGTCGAACGTTTTGAATCCGCCCGCCGCGCGTATACTTGTGAGCGCGCAGTCCCTTTGATAAAAGCCGCCTCTGAATTAGACGCTATAGTTGTGAACAAGCGACTTTCGGCTCTATCTTCAAAAGCATAAAGTCGAGATTGTTTACAACGCATTTTTTTGTATTTATATTTTTATTTCCGCTTTTTGTTTATCAAAGGCGCCGACTCGAGTATTTTTGAGAATGTTCGAGTTCGAGTCTAGGACTAAGTATAAAAGCGCTATTATATAAAAAAAGTCGCGCCTCGTCAGTCAGTTGACGATTAGCGTTCGGAGCGATAAGTTCGTACCTACCTACTTACAAGCTGGCTAGCCTGCTGCCTTCTTGTAAGTTCTACTGCCCGCTGTATTCTGATTGTATCAGTTTTGTACATTTCTTCTTTGGACTAAACTTTGTCTCATAAACGCAGTAACGATTGTGCATTATTTTGACCCTACCATCCTGACGTGTAACATTATTAATAAAGAAGAATGGAACGTTGGCTTAAAGGTGTTAAACGTGTTGCAACGACATCTTCTAATGACGCTGAATGTTCAAAAGCAGTACGCGCGGAGAATACAGCAATTACCGATCCAGACGATGATGCCACGACGTCAAGCTCCACGGTTTCAAAGACGAAAAAAAGGAAGTATGATGAATCATATATCAGTTTCGGATTTGTTGATTCCAACGGCTCACCTCTCTGCATGTTATGTAGTAAACTGCTTCCTAATAGTTCCATGGCACCTGCCAAATTACGCAGACATTTAGAAACTGTACACCCCGAGTCTAAAGACAAGAATAAAGAATTTTTTGTTCGTAAAAAAGAACAGTTATGAGAAAGTCAAAAAAATATGATGCATGTAACACAAACTATCAATGAAAAGGCCACGGAGGCATCATATTTAGTTAGCTATCGCATTGCACAAGCAGGTGAAGCGCACACTATCGCTGAGAATTTAATAAAGCCATGTGTGTTAGACATAACAAAATGTATGCTCGATGAAAAATCTGCAAAGCATCTTTCTACTGTACCGCTATCAAACGATACTGTTTCACGGCGAATCCATGATCTGGCAAGCTACGTCAAACAAGAACTAGTTGCACGTCTACAAAAAACACGATTCGCCTTGCAAATGGATGAGTCAACTGATGTCACTGGTCTGGCTATCTTGCTGGTTATCGTGAGATATCCATATGAACGTTCTTTTGAAGAAGACATGCTTATGTGTTCACCGCTGCCCACAAACACTACCGGGGAAGAAATTTTTAATAAAATAAACGTATTTTTTAAAGAAAATAATCTTAGTTGGAACGATTGCATTGACATTTGTACAGATGGGGCCAAGGCGATGACAGGTAAAACAGCAGGAGCAGTATCACGAATAAAAAGTAAAGCGCCTAATTGTAGTTCCAGCCATTGTATTCTGCATAGACAAGCACTTGCGATGAAGCAAATGCCGTCAAATCTAAAATTAGTTATGGATGAAGCGGTAAAAATAATTAATTTTATCAAATCACGACCACTACAATCCCGATTGTTCTCATTATTGTGTGAAGATTATGGCAGCAAACATAAAACACTGCTGCTCCATACAGAAGTGCGATGGCTGTCTCGGGGTAAAACTTTAACAAGGCTATTTGAACTTAGAGCCGAGTTACAAATGTTTCTTTCAGCAGATACAGTTTCTTTTAATTTGAAAGACCGTTTGTATGATAAAACTTGGTTGTTCCGATTGTCTTTTATGGCGGATATCTTTCAAAAACTGAACGAATTGAATTTATCATTGCAAGGTAAACAGACAACAGTGTTCCAGGCCTATAACAAAATAACTGCCTTCAAAAGAAAATTAGATTTTTGGATTATTTGCGTTGGTAAGAGAGAAATAGAAAGCTTTACGTCACTCAGTGAGTTTGTTAGCGATAACGACTCGGAAATGTTTCAAGATGATGTGTTTGAAGAATTGGTCCAATATCTCACTTCGATGCGCGCATCTTTTGTAAAGTATTATCGCGAAGAACATAATACAAAAATGAAGCTGAATTCATGGATTCATAATCCTTTTTTACCCAACTTGCAAAAGCCCGAAAGTATGTCAAACGAGATATATGAATCTCTTTTAGAAATGTCATCAGACACAAGTATGGAGTCACTGTTCAAAACGACGCCTCTCAACGATTTTTGGTGCAGAATCCGTGATGAATATCCAATGCTTGGCAGAATGGCTCTGAATATTCTTCTCCCGTTCCCAACAACATATTTGTGCGAAACAGGATTCTCAACCTATGCAGCCACGAAAACAAAATATCGCAATAGACTGGACGCCGAACCTGATATGAGACTTCAAATGTCTTCTATCAAACCTGATATCAACCAATTGATGAAAAATAAAAAACAGTTTCATACCTCCCATTAGTTAAGATTTTTTCATTTTTAATATCTTCTATTATTGTACTTGGCATGTGGTTAAAGTAAGTAATAATTAGTAACTGTTACATTGTACTTTTATTATGCTTATATAATAAAGAATACACTTTTAAAAACTATTGTTTTATTGTAGGGTTCCGTCAAGTATTTTGCTTGTCAAAAGGGTTCCGTGACCAAAAAAGTTTGAGAACCGCTGGTCTACTAAAATGAAGGTAATGTTTCATACAGCACTTTTTTATCAGGTGTACCATCTGCGAAATATAGCCAGCTAAAGTGGCTTGCAATGTGTCCCCCCCCCTGCCATCTCTAAACTATGTAACGTAGATACTTATAATTCTCCACGTTGATAGACCTTTGTAAAAACTCTCTTTTAAAATTATTTTGAGTATAATGTGATTATAAATTTTTGAGTTATAGAGAGAAAACTGAAAAATACTATCATATAAGACGTCCTAGTTTAAAGGTCATTGACCTTAGAGAAAAATGATCTTAGCAAAGAATGCTCCTTTAGTTAGTTCCTTTAGTTAGTCCTTTAGTTAGTTAGTGTTCCTTCGTGACACACATTCGAGGCTCGAGGTCATCAGAAAACCTCACGTTGGCGATACCATAGCATTCCACAAATTTCTTTGGTAATTCTTTTACAGTTCAGGCTGCTCGCCTGTGGAATGCTTTGCCAGTACAAGTGAGGCGTGCTCAATCTTTGCCTATATTTAAAAAACTGGTAAATGATCGCTACCTATCATCACTGTAATTTCCGGCAGGTACATTATGTAATATTTAGACATATTGTATTGTATTTATTATGTTTATTGTATCTTATATTTATGTAGTTTTGTTATAGATATATGTATAGTATTTATGTTATGTAGTATATGTATTCTATTATGTTGTTACACTGCGTACTACCCCTCTCTTTACTTGCCCATATTGTCCATCCTAAGGTTGTCTGGAAGAAATCGCCTTGAGCGATAAGGCCGCCCATTGTACATGTGTTCTATATAAGTCATATATGTTGCTATCTTCTTTTGTGTACAATAGTATTTGTATTGTATTGTTGAAAAAAAATGACTTTCCTTCGTACGTACGTATTTTTACATTTATTACGTATTACTAATTACTACATATTTAACTGTCGAAAACATTGAAAATTTAAAATTAACTAATAAAATTACAGTAAAAACTACAACAAAAGACCCTTCTTTTGTTGTACAAACAAAACTATAGATCTCAAACGATTTTAAACCTAATTAACTACTAAGTTAAGTTAGAAATCGTAAAAATAAAGAAAGTCGCTAGCTAGCTACCAATAGCCAATAGCTATTTTACTTGGTCAGCTCACGGCAGCGCGGCGGCTGCCCGCTACACCGTAAACTTGTTGGTTATTCGAAGCAGTAGCCAATAGCTAGCTATCGTGTTGACAGATATCGTAGCCATTGATCGAAGTAGCCATGGCTATTTGTTGAATAGCCGCTATTTAGCTAGTTATTAGAGTAGCTACCCACTTCTAAGCCTTACTCCTGACCCCGCCTGGATCGAGTGCTGTTTCAATCGAATTTGAATTCGAGTTAGTGTCAAATCGTACTGCTTTTTTCTAGGAATTGAAATTAGCTCGATTTGGTTCAGAGCTTGAACCAGTCGGGAGTAAGGCCCACGATGTTAATTTACAACTTCCACACGGACAGCGTCACAAGCACAGCTAGGAATGAATAATTTAGTAAAATAACAACTTTTGTGTCACATTCGATTATATTTAAGATTTGCACGGATGTGTAATGTTTCTCCATGAAGCTACTTGGTATTTTACTTCTTTCGAAGGCCTCTTTGCGAAAAACTTCCTCAATTAAAATCAATCGCACTATTACATCCCTGAAAATGTTTGGTTTTGTTAAAACCTATTAAATATCACAATAATACTGTCAAACGCGGTTTGACACGTTAAACACTGAAAAAATTACTCAGTACTATCAGAATTTCGCTTTCAATTACTACTAAAATAAAATAATAAAAAAGATTTCAATACCCAAAAGAGACCTCTTGAGCAATCGCATAATTTGAGGTTACATTGACGACAATTGTACAGTTTACTGTCTAATTCAACATTGTTTATATAAAAACAATCAGAAATATATCAAATAGGTTAGGTAAGGTTAGAACTGTGAGCGAGCGAAGTGAGTGGTGCCGCGGTAGCTGCCAGCGAGTACTAGAACCAAATTACAGTTATTAGTTGTTATATTCATTAGTCACAAAATTTGTTTTATTTGATTATATCGAATGGTATTTATAATGGCTTTATTATAAAAGCTCAAAGTTACAAATGCACTATTCGAAGGCTATACATATATAAAATTAATTTATTTAAAAAATGATTAGTGGTGATTAGTTTTTTTTTTTTGTCCTTTAAATTTAAGTTATTTTTGAGTAGGTTCTTTTCTTTTGAATAACGTTTTATTTACGTGCTAATTAGCTTTTATAGTTTGCAATAATATTTGTTTTTGTTCCATGCTGTGTTCACTTTTAAATGTTAAGTAGGTACAATAATATTTATACCTAGACGTAGTACCTAGTATGTTAATGTAACATTTTGTGTAATATTGCTGGGTAAAATAAATAATATAATACTACTACTAAATTAATTATTTTATTATTTAATATTTATTTACTATATAAACGGACAATTACCTCTTTTAAAATATCCGCTTTACAAAATAATAACTCCATATTCAACACCAAATAAATACATAAAGATATTTTTAAAGATATAATTATCTTAATTCTGAAAGTACAGAGCACCCGTCTTACTTTCAAAATTAAGATAATTTTGAAAGACTCCCTCCCTACATGTAATACTTACTATTATTATTAGTATATTAATTACTTTATTATTAAATAATATTAAAAGAAATAAGAAGCTAAAATCCTTATAATTAATACTACGTATTACATAAAAATAATATCGATAAAATAATATTTTATCGATATAATCGATTATATCGTGTTGAATCTAAATCTGTCTCGTCTCTAACCCTACAAAGTTTGAAGTTTCTATGACATAATGACATTGTTAGGGCCAACCGGATCGCAGTACCCCGCTTCCTCATACCTCAGCTAGTGGCAGAATTGTTTGTACGCATTAAATTCAACAATATCCGTCTAGGGGCTGTGTTGTCGCTGGGTTTTCGCGATCACTCCACATTATAATAAATCAAGTTTAACCGGATTAAATCGCGTATATTATTTAAATGGGTTTTCCTGACGTTTAGAAAGCTTTGCAGCGTTCGTGGTCGCAGGCAAAGAGAATATAAATCACTACGTTTGTCGCAGGTAGACTAAGATGACAAGCATCTTTATTAATTAAAATTGTTTCGATGCATGCAGAATTCACTATGATTGTTGGCAGCACTTTGTCTATTTTTTACTATGTATGTGATTGTGGATAAAATAATTACTTGTAGAAAATTAAATCATCATCATCATCCTCCTGCCCTTATCCCAATTTATTTGGGGTCGGTGCAGCATGTTTTTTTCTTCCATACATCTTGTAGAAAATTAAATAATAATAATAATAATAACTGGCAACACCACTAAGTGTCAGCGTTTTTCGTTCTTGATTTTCAATTTAATTGATTTAATAGGTTTTCACAATTTAAAGTACCCGCAAGGCAATAAAAGTACAATGAAAACGATTAAAGATGAAGAAAATGATAAAACCTCAAAGAAAACTAATTTATAGCACAACGATGTTATAAAAACCAAGTAATGACAGCTGACATAAAGATGTCAGAAAATCAAGAATAAATAAAACAATGATAATATATGATAACAAGGAGTAAAGCCAGAGTACAGTGCACACGTCCACCACCTTCGGCCTCGTCGCTCAGCTCCGCCTCGCAGCTGCCGGGATCCAGCATACCCACCGTGAGTGCTGTGACACCGGCCGCCGCAGTAGCGTCGAGCTCGAGCGACGAGTATTTCTCTCCACCGTCGTCACCATCACCAGCACGCCGGCGGGGAGGACGCCGACCACCGGACTGCCTGGGACCCCGAGGCCCACCGGCCTCTGTCAGGGCCCCCGCTCCCGGTGGTAGTGTGTCGCGCATGCGATGGACGCAATCGATTAACGAAAACGTCATGCGCGCATACTTTGGGGCTACAGAGGGAGGAACTAACCTGACCGCGTACCGTGGCCGGATGCTCGCTCTGTTTCAGGCCCTTGAACCTGCCGTCAACGTCTCGACGCAACGACTGTCGGATCAGGTGCGTGTCATTCAACGGGATCACAGGTTGGATGGCGCAGCGCTTGATAGGCTACGCTCTGAAATGCAGAGTAGCCGTGTCGACCATCCTTTGCCACAGCCCTCGACGCGACCACGAGTAACCCCTTTGGTAACGTCGGGGCCCAGTCAAGTTGGCGAAGAAGAGGAGGACACGGCTATAGCTGCAGGTACCCAGTACAATGACATACTGAGAAGTGCTTTGGAGGATGCACTACGGGATTATCGATTCACACCACCTGAACATAGGCCACGGTTGCCGCGTTTGCCTATGCACAACCGTAATAGAGCGCTGGTGTGTGCCCTGGACTCGCAATTATCAGATTTATTTGAAAGCAGCGAAGATCTCTACGATACGCACTCAATCCTGTACTGTGCGGCTGCCGCGGCATGTCGTGTAGCTCATGTCAAATTTCCAAATACTGACAGAGCTACGCGACCTAAATCTGCCGTGCCAGCTTGGCGGTGCAGGATTGAGCAGCGTATAAACGAGGCCAGGGTACTCATTGGTAAGCTCACCTGCTTCAGGGAGGGCAATAAACGACCAAGAGTGATGCGCTTTAAGGTAACTACTAGACTGATTTTCTCAAGTAAGGTGTCAAATGAAAGAACATACAATGAACATTATTTGATTTTATTCATTTGTTTATGTGAAGCTAATACCAACCGAAATATTTACTTTTTATTATGTAAATAGCTCGGTAACCGTCAGGATGATGGAAATAAAATTCATATAAATTTTACTTATTGTTAATTTTATTAGCTTTCTAGTAAACCTTAAATCATCACAATCAAGAAATAAGTAACGGAGCTACGGTCATTTAAGTGAGCGTCGGTAGTGCCCAGCTGACGACGGTAGCTGAGCCCTTCGTACGAGTAATCATGAATTGAGTACAGCTTCTTAAGCTTAAGCTTTCTTTGGAAGTTATTTCGGCATATCAAAAAAATATTAAACGTTAAACATATGAAAAAGCTTGTAAAACTAAACGTCATTTTATACTTTGTAAGTAGAATAACGACACTAGAGAAAAGCACTTGAACAATAAAAATGAAAGATACCTCTTTACAATGCATTTATAAGTCTTCTTCCCCTTTGTTGTACCCGCTTATTAAGTTGCCTTCAGATTGCTACAATTTATGGAAAGGCAGAACTTTATCATCTTCATAAAAACATTCCATTAGTGTCAATCGGGTAGGAGGCCGTAATGTCAAATTAGTGTCGGACCTCCGTCGGCATTTATTTTGGCGAATTTTGCGGACGTAAAGTGGGAGTGGAGGAATATCATGCTTTTAAAACCTTTATGATGCTTTTTATGTACAATGATATCATAGAGGTACAGTATTTAAGCGAAAGGTAGCTTATTTTCCACTTCAGTGAAGAATAATTTGGATGTTTATACTAATTCACTAAGTACCAGCGAATAAATGCAGATCTAGCATTAGTAAAATAATAAAAAAAGACTCGAAGATTCAATAAATTGAATTGATGGTATCCAAGCGTTTATTCTAGAAAAACAAATATCAGACTTTAAAATTTAAAATAGGTAGATTCACTTTTTTCAATTAAACTATTGCATACTATATGAGGTACGGAATATACCAATCCCATCAAAAACATGAAATGTACAAAAATGCCAAATCTCGCAACGCAATCTTTTCACCATAAAAAGTTGTGAGATCTCATGGAAAGCCAACGACCATATAGCCCCATAGACGCCAAATGTTGAATATAATGCTTACAATAAATTCTGCCACTAGCTGAGGCGGGGTACTGCAATCCGATTGGCCCCACCAAGGCGACTATTGGCTAATCACTAACGCGGCAGTTTTGACAGCTCATGCAAGTGGTCGAATTTGATTTGACGATTTCAAGTGGCGAATAGCAGCGAACTACAGCCTACATTAGTGAAATTTCATAGATGTGTTGCGGACATCCATCGCCTGTTATGAGGCGTCTATGGGCTGTATGGTCGTTGTGTAAAGCCAAGTCAAGTTATTTTAGTTAGTATGGAAGCACCTATTCAACAACTGTCACAAATTGATTCCTAATTAGTTACCTACCAACATTTAGTGTCTGTATCAATATTATACATCTGTATTTCTATAATAATCATGAGCTGTCAAAACTGCCGCGTTAATGATTAGCCAATAGTCGCCTTGGTAGGGCTAATCGGATTGCAGTACCCCGCCTCAGCTAGTGACAGAATTTATTGTAAGCATTATATTCAACATTTGGCGTCTATGGGGCTATATGGTCGTTGGCTTTACATGAGATCTCACAACTTTTTATGGTGAAAAGATTGCGTTGCGAGATTTGGCATTTTTGTACATTTCATGTTTTTGATGGGATCTCATTTCTTTTTGTAGGTAGTCCTCCTTTTTTTCTTGTCGGGTAATATTTTTGCACATCAGCTAAGCCCACTCCCTATCTCTTTTGGTTTTTCTCAGAGTCTTTGATGTAACAATTTTTTGAGTCTGGACGGTAAGTGCTTCTAAGTCGATTACATTCAGCTATTGCAGACTCCTGAGCTTTGAACTACCGAATTCAATCTTAAGAAGATGTAATCCACCTAAACTTGTCACTCTCGAAAGTGCCACGTACGCGTGACCGCATGTGAACACTGAAGAACCGATGTCCATCAGTGCACTGGTTCCCATACATAGAAAATGACAAAGAATGGAACAAACACGAACCATCTCCAGGTACCTATAGGGACGACTCAGTGTGGTCGAGGATCGTCATTCTTCATTTATCGTGTCGACATGAGCTTCATAATGATAATAGCTCATGCCGTGGGGCCGTGGGGAAAATATTAGCCAGTCAGCAGGTTGGTAGCGGGGCTAACTGCCCAGGGTGCGCCGGACGATCAATTAAATATCGTCACTCGTGGAGGCTCTTTTAATGCAATATACGTACAATATTTCAGGTTTCATAGCAATATTCATTATTACGGTAAATGGTTTATAATCAAAGATCAAAGATAATAAGAAGTTACCCTTCAAAAATTTGACAAGTTGCATTGACAACTATCATATCAAAATAATATGTGTAGGAATGGGAAACAAAAAACCGATTGCTTTAAAAACCGATTCCCGCGTCATATCGAATTATTATATATGGTATTTGTAATCGTTTATTTTAATTACGATTAAATTAACATTTTTTTAGGTTTTCGCGATCACTACAAATTATAATTCAACGACCCCTTTTTAGGAAAACAACCACTACTATTTCAGCATGTATATACAACGTGTTATTTAAATAACTGAAAACCTCTTAAGGGGTCATTGTACTCAAAAAATATTAGCTTATTCCAATATTTTTTTCGCGATTTCAGAGTTGGTCCCATAGTAAAAGTTGTTCAAACTGATGAGTACAATGACCCCTTAGAGGTTTTCAGTTGTTTCAATAACACGTTATATATAATTATATATGCTATTTTTTATGTTCACCGACAGCATGTTTTGTTGTGGCAACAAATAATTTTTCATTCTTTCTTTCTATATGCTAAAGCGTTTTAAAAATAAAGTACGTATTTATTTTTTATTCATGTAATATTTTGTAAAAGTTTCGATTTTTCGGAACATAATCGATAATGCTCAGTCTCAAAGCGGTTCAAAATGGTCACAACACTACGGCAACGAACCCATAGACACAACATTGTAATTACGTGCTCTCGAAATATTAAGCAACGATTAATTCGTGTTTTTGGGCGCATTTTTCCAATAAAAGGTGAAACTGGGTGCTTATGAATAATAATTATTTTTATAGTGAATGTTAAACATACTTATTATTTGGCCTTAATAGTTTGTGTTTTTCATTTCCTGTGTCGACGTTCGTACAAAGTTTCCAAAATAGATTACGCTAGTAACCTGTCAGTTGAGGCGGGAGGCAGCGGCGGACTTGGGAGTGTGTCAAAGTCAATACAAATTTATGGATGCAGCTGGAATTAATATTTTTGCGAAGACTTTGTATGGTTATCTTAAATTACCAACCGCAAATAACGTTTTTATAGTTTTTTGGTGCATTTTACACTTAATACTAACCACATGCAAAATTTCAAGTGTGTAGGTCTGCTAGAAGTACCTTAGAATGTTGATGATCGGTGAGTGTGTCAGTGACAAAACAAGGGGATTTTGACTTGATATAATTCGTAATATATTATAGATACAAACTTGTTATTTAGGGATAGAGGTAGGTTTAGTAAGTACTCTTGGTAACCGAAATTTCAGACTTCTAGCTTTACCCACAACGAAGATACAGAGGGCTTAAAAGTACCGCGATTTGCTTCGAGAAAAGGATGGTACGGCCGTGCCCTTTTTTGCTCGACTTGGCGGGGGCACTACCGTGCCCCCAGATATTATACTAAAGTTAAACTACCATTTAGCATATAAATAGGATGAAAGTGTAAAATGTACTTCACACATCCCTATCAGATACGATCAAAATGCTAAAGAAAGCATTCTTGTCACGCCTATGACGCCAGTCGACTTCTTGCGACGCAAGCCGAATTTTATTTCAGAGATCACAATTTAAAACAAACACAGATTGAGCCTAAAATAAAATACTTCCGGAAGGTCCAGAAAAAGGAAGATGTTAAAACGATCTCAAAGGTACAGAAATTGAAGACGAGCATGTCAGGATGGTCCCTCTCGAGGGTTTTCATTAGACTTTACATAATTATCAAACTTGATTCAGGAGAGTACTTAGGTGGAAATTAGGGTAACTTTACGGGAATAGCAAATTGTACAGATTACAAGTGCTCGGAGTAATTACGAAAATAAGAAGGCTTCAAGCTGAGGGCGAACTCAATCTTTTTTTTTCTAAGGTCCCCAAATTATCGAGGAACTCAAAAGTATTACTTGAGAATTTCTTTTGGGTAGATTGTTTTGGTTCGGCAGTTTTTTCTTGAAATCTTTTTTTCAAAACACTATGATATGATTTCTATTTTGAATTATTTACTTAATATATTTTACTAATGCCAAGATAATCCAATAAACCTTTAAAGTTAAATTAGGAAGATTGACATCCAGAAATGCTTATAACCCCTTGTTAATTTAAATTTTATTCCCTTCATTGACTTGAGGATAAATTTTCCCAAATCGTCAGATCGGCAGAGTAACTTGGCGAACAATCCGGTCGCATATAGCAATCCCGCTACTGAATAGCTGATATTGGTTTTAGTGTTTACGGTCTAACCTAACCTTTTGGAGGTCTGAAGATTTTATACTAAGTTTATATGAAGGTTTATACCTGACCTGCTGTAGTTAATGTACAGTTTGATATTACTACTTATTTACCATAAATGTTTCCCTTGTCTGACCACATGTGAATTTCATTTAATAGTAACAAAATATTCTTATGTTTAATTTTTACGAAAAAAACAATGATTGAAAATATGGATTTTTATGTCACCCATAACTCTCTTGTAGAAAAACATTGAGGAAATCCTTCAATCGAATCAAAATAATAAGACACGAATAAATAAAGACAAAAACATTGCCAAGAAACATCTGAATTCTCAGTGAACAATTCTGTCAAATCAAATGTGATTAGCGTTCAAGAAATAGTAATATAAGTCTACAACCTCTTACATTTGACTAAATAATGCTTTTGATTCAAGGAAAAGTAAAGTTGAAACATTTCAACAAAAGCTTGGTTTGTAGTCACGTTTAGTATCAGTAGTGACCCCTCATTACAGTCATTACTGGACTGTGAATATTTTAAACTTTTACCAACACAAAACATTTTTGTTGGTTTCAATAATTTGTGCGAAATTTCAAGTCAGCTGATTGGTAGGCATACTGTTTTTCGTTGACTCTTAAATCTGCAGCATCATTATTTTAATTCCATAAAATCGGAACTCAATCGGAAGGTCCCAGTTATTCGTAATTAAGTACGAAATACGATATTAAATTTATTAATTGTGGCCGAAGTTTGGTCGGTTGCCAAAAATTTTATATTGGATTGAAGTCAGTATCAGGAGCTACAATTATTGCTTTTGTCATTATTTAATTGTTCCCGTTGCTGTATTCTGTTTGGGATTTGATGTTTTATTTCTTGTGGGTAGAATATTTAAGAATTTGATCCCGAACTATTTTAGGTGTTACTGTCTACTTCTCTCTTCAAACAAAGAGTCAATCGAAAAATGTCTATCGACATTCAAATTCCTCTATTTCAAATTCTGTTTTATAATCATAAAACATAATATTATACTTCACTTATTCCAGTTAAAATCCATCTTCAGATCCAAACTGCATTTGTGCGGGAATAATCCAGGAAAAACGAAATTGGGAACGGTAAAAAATAAATGCTCCTATCGGTTCGGTGACAGGCTTATAATGAATAAAAAATATGAGAATACATGTAGGTGCATATAGCATCGAGTCGTGGACAGTAGATCGCCGCTCGTTGCTTTCATTAAATCGTCAGGCGTTCCAACATGCCCCCGGACGTTGAAAGCTTCACTTTCAACAAGAATCCGAAGATACAGGTAATGGACAGATCCTGTTGAAGGCCCTCCTTATGATTCCAGTAGACGTCCGAATATCAGCCACACGAACAACTCCATCAGACCCCGGGTGAACTGCCACAACTCTTCCTAATCTCCACTTCAGAGGCGGAAGAATATCTTCCTTGACTACAACTAAGGAATCCAGCTTCAAACCATCCTTGCAAGAACGCCACTTGGTTCTTTGTTGCAACTCCGTAACGTACTCTTTACTCCATCTGTTCCAGAAATGTTGACGAAGTTGTTCTATCCTCTGGAATCTAGTGAGATGGTTTGCGGAAGAATGTTGGTAATCTGGCTGTGGTAGAGAAGTAAGAGGTCGACCAATGACAAAGTGTCCCGGCGTTAATGGCATGCAATCAGCAGGATCCGAAGACAGCGGTGTTAGTGGACGAGAGTTCAAGACGGCTTCTATTTGGGTTAGCGTGGTGTTAAGTTCCTCAAACGTCAGATTACAATTTCCCAACACTCGTTGAAGATGGTGTTTTGTTGACTTGACACCCGCCTCCCAAAGACCGCCAAAATGAGGAGTATATGCGGGAATAAAATGGAACCGTATTCCATCATTGGCCATAGTTTCACTTAAGGAAGAGTAGCTAGATTTCAAAAATTTCGATAAATCGTTGTACGCACCAACAAATGAGGTACCGTTGTCGGAATACATATTACCGGGTTTCCCTCTTCGCGAAATGAACCTGTATAACGCCAGTAAAAAGTTATTGCTGGTTAAATCACCCACCAGCTCCAAATGAATGGCCTTGGTGGTAAAGCAAATGAAAATGGCAATATAAACCTTTACTAGCCTACATCCGCGACCTTGTCGACTAGCGCACATAATGGGACCGGCATAATCAACGCCAACGCTTTCAAAGGGATAACCTGGAAGAAGGCGATGCTGAGGTAAGTTCCCCATCAAGGGAGTAACGATCTTACCTTTCATCCGTTGACAACGGACGCATTTATGATAGCAGGCTTTTGCTAAATTTCGACCTCCTATAGGCCAATACGATTCCCTAATAGAAGCTAGCAATAACTGTGGACCTGCATGCATCAATCTCTTATGTTCAAAATTAAATAATAATTTAGTAAATTCATGAGTGGACTGTAAAATAATAGGATGCTTTTTATCATAATTAAAATTTGAATTATCGAGACGTCCCCCGACGCGCATTATATTGATACTATCTAAATAAACGTTAAATTTTAGGAGGACGCTCTTTTTAGGCAAATCTTGTTTATTGATCAGTAAATTATGCTCGGGAAATGATTCACTTTGGCATTTAAAAATTAATAAATTTAATGAGTCCTGTAACTCTTCTTGTGATAAGAATACATTATCAAAAGTATGTTTTCTACAAGATTTAATAAATCGCAACACATAAGCTGCGGAACGCACAAGCCGTAAATAGTTTGAAAAGCGTTTAAAATCTATAAAAGTATCATTACTATAAATAGGGTTGGTAACAACAGCGCTTAACGAAACATTGGTTCGAGTTTCTGGCAGTGTCTCTAATCCTAAACATTTTAACTGAGAAGGCCAACTTGTCTGGTCTAGTGGTAAGAAATCAGGACCCGACCACCATAAGTCTAAAGTCTGCAGGGTACTAATATCCACACCACGAGATATTAGATCTGCTGGGTTTTTGTCGGTTGGGACGTGTCTCCAGGTACAGTTACCCGCCCTATCCAAAATCTCAGCAACGCGTTTGTACGCGATTGCGTACAAACGGCTGAAGTTTAGAAGGCAACATCTGTAACCATCCCAACACTATGGTCGAGTCAGTCCAGCAATAAGCACGACTGATCGTTGCTCGAAGTGAGGTTAAAACCTTCTCATAAAGACGAGCTCCAACCACTGCGCCACACAACTCCAACCTTGGTATGGTTGTGGGTTTGATTGGTGCTACTCGACTTTTTGCTATCAACAAACGAACCATGCACTCACCCTCATCATTAATGCTACGAACATAGACGCATGCGCCATACGCTCGTTCAGATGCATCCGTGAATATATGGAGTTCTAGCTCCTTGTATGAATCACAGACTACAACACGTGGAATACGGACATTATTTAAAAAAGGCAAAGCTTTAACTATTGTATTCCAACGTAAGCTGATCTCTTCAGTCAGTGGTTCATCCCATGAAAATTTATCCAACCACATTTGCTGCAACAACATTTTCATGCTGATTATACAAGGAGATATAAGCCCTAAGGGGTCAAAGATTCGTGCAATAACAGATAGTAAATCACGTTTTGTTCTATTTTTAGAATAAAAACATTGAGTAGCCCTTTTAAGTGAATCGCCTAAAACAGAAGGGTTCTGTCTGAGAGGGATACGAACACAAAAACGACCATCGTCCAAACACGTCGTATTCTTAATAAAATGATCCTCAGATGATTTCTCCTCTGGCAAATAATTAGACGACTTCGAACCGACCTCCTCTAGCTGCCAAAACCGCGTTAAATCGGTTCTAAGTTTCACCCAGTCACTGTCAGAAGAGGTATTGATTTTAGCAAAATTACATCTAATGTCATTTGATACCAACATTACCAACTCAACATAATTATGAGTGATAGGGCCGGAGACAATCCAACCTAACCTGGTTTCACATAGAACTGGCTTTCCGGTACCCAACTTTATTCTTTGTGACCCTAGCACGTCCCAAAACAGGTCAGCGCCAATCAAAATGTCTACATCAGAGGGCTTGTAAAAAGTAGGGTCGGCTAAACAGATATTTGAAGGGATTTTAAATTCAGATATGTTGACTTCGCGATACGGCACATTACTAGTAATAAATGGCAAAACAAAACAAAATAATTCGGCAGTAAAAAGGTTATTTAATGACCTCATGTTTACACGACATGTTTTGCCTACGTGAGAGGTCACGTTATTTATGCCAAGAATCGACTTGTCTACCTGATTGGTTGTCAACTTTAACTGACTGCACAATCTTTCGGTTATAAAAGATGATGTACTACCGCTATCAAGTACTGCACGAACTACATGCTTACAACCATTATGATCGTATAATTTAATTAAAGCGGTTGACAACAACACATCGTGTTGCTTATGACTACTACCATAACAAGATGTAACACTTGCCGACAAAGATACATTATTTGTATCAGTGTTACCAGATTCAGAAGATGTTGTTGGAGACAAGTTATTAGATAAATTGTTGTTTGATTGATTATTCGCAACAACACCTTTAGAATCCGATACATGAACAAGTGTATTATGCCTTCGTTTACATAATTTGCAACCTGGTTTTTTACAATTGTTAGCAAAATGACCTGTTCTAAAACAATTATAGCATACCTTATAACTTGGCAATAATTTAAGACGGGCGTCATTACTTAATGCGAGGAATTGTGGACAGTTATTTAAATTATGGTCACCTTTACAGTTAGTACATGCTTTTAAATCTGTGCTAGAATCGTTAGAATTTTCAGTTAATACCATAGACTTCAGCTTGGGACCCGACTTGATTACCGTATGGGGCTGGTTACGTGACAACTCTAAAGTTTCGATTAAATCAGCACGGTTACGCAGAAACTGAATGAATGAATCAAATGTTATTATTATGCTATCCTTGTCTAATCGACCTTTAAACTCCTCCCACTCACGGAACGTCTTCTGATCTAGCTTGCGAGTAACAATATAGATCAAAAGAGTGTCCCATTGTTTAACTGGCTCGCCCAACGATTCTAACGCTCGCAGGTTTTTATTTAATTGGTCAATTAAGCCTTTCAAAGTAACAGAAGATTCTTTGGTAATAGGATCAATATTAAATAATGCTGACACATGATTTTGTACTAATAACTTTTTATTATCAAACCGGTCGCATAATAATTTCCACGCCACAGTATAGTTGCTGGCTGAAAACTCGAACGATTTAATAACAACAGCAGCGGATCCTTCCAAAGACGCTCGTAAATAATGAAATTTATTTACGTCATCTATTTCATCATTACAATGAATGAGGCTAGTAAAGGTGTCGTGAAACTCCAACCAATTGTTATAACATCCGCTAAACTTAGGTAGCTGTATAGTGGGCAACTTAACTGGCTTATGTACACTAGTGCGAGTACTTTTATCACTACATATCGACTTATTATCTTTATTAACATTACCCAATAAATTTTGAGCCCTTGACAACGATTTATAATATTGCGACTCAAAATCAGAACGTTCAGAAAGCTGTGTCTTGACGTCATCCACAATACATTCAAGACGCAACTGTACCTCATCATATTGGTCGTACAACGACTCGATCTTCGCCACACGCAGCTGCAATTCAGTGACGTCACACTGACTTAATGCTGTGTCATTCAGCGCGTCTAAATGGTTGATGAACATAGTCAAACGTCCTTTGAAACTGCCTCGTTTCTTTACTAATTCCTTTTCTGCAGACATTTTGGGAGTCGGTTGTCGTCAACCTGAAATGTATATATTAACAAAAGTCAAAATAAACTAATGGTTAAAGTACCTACGTTGAAGAAAAGCAGATGCAAGTGTACATAAATAACCTAACAGATCTATAAACAACCAGTAATTTAATTTGCTAATTACAACCAATAATGAACTATTTTGTTACAAAGTTGTATGTTCTAATCAAAAGTTTTTGTCAAACTGGGCACAATATAACACAATAATGTTATGGAAAATAACAGTCACTAATTACCGTATAAAACACCGTTAATAACTTGTAGTAATATCTAACACTAACATTTATAAAGTTACCTACAAAATCCGTGCATAAACAACTTAACGTGAATACTTAGTCATCGCTTGCGATTTCAATTAAGTTAAAATAATGTAGCACAAATTGCTTACTATATCTAATAACTTTTAAGTATGATCTTAACTTAATTGCTGCTAATTAACTATCACAAAGACACCATTTAATTATTCACAATGCAAAACGGAACCTAATGAATTTGGTCAAACATTATACAATAATTGGTAGTAACATAATAAAAAGTACACTAACCTTTTATAATGGTTTTATTAAACCTATATACTACCTGAATCAGTGTTGGGTAATGATATTACACAAAATAGGAAGCACGTTCCACGCTAACCACAAAATACCTCCAAGTTGGTTAATCGTCGTGTAGCTAATTCCGAATTCCACTGATTATTTATCAATCTTCAATCTTTTAGCTGATCCTCCAATTATATTCATTATCATCCAGCTCGATAATGGACCATGTGCGGGAATAATCCAGGAAAAACGAAATTGGGAACGGTAAAAAATAAATGCTCCTATCGGTTCGGTGACAGGCTTATAATGAATAAAAAATATGAGAATACATGTAGGTGCATATAGCATCGAGTCGTGGACAGTAGATCGCCGCTCGTTGCTTTCATTAAATCGTCAGGCGTTCCAACAGCATTTATAAAAATCCTTTCATATCAACAAAGCTGAAGAATCTTTAATCCTGAGATTTCATGTTTTTACTCAAATTTTACCTCTTATACCATCTCAATGAGTTGGCGTAAATACTTGAGGGAATACAAATCAATCAATCAATCAACTCAGCCTATCGCAGTCCACTGCTGAACATAGGCCTCTCCCAAATTGCGCCACAACGCTCGGTCCTCTGCCTTCCGCATCCAGTCCCCCCCAGCCACGTTCTTTAGGTCGTCGGTCCACCTGGCAGGGGGGCGCCCTACGCTGCGTTTGCCGATACGCGGTCTCCACTCAAGGACTCGTCTGCTCCAACGGCCATCGGTCCTTCGACAGACATGGCCAGCCCACTGCCACTTCAGCTTACTGATCCTACAAGCTATGTCGGTCACTCCGGTTCTTCTCCGGATAATCTCGTTACGGATTTTATCCTTCAAAGAAACTCCAAGCATAGCTCGCTCCATAGCTCGCTGAGCGACTTTAAATTTGTGGACTAGCCCAACTGTCAGTGTCCACGTCTCGGCACCGTAAGTCATGACTGGCAGGACGCACTGGTTGAAGACCTTTGTCTTCAAACTTTGCGTTATAGGCGACGAGAAGACTCGGCGAAGTTTGCCAAATGCTGCCCAGCCCAGACGGATCCTTCTGTTGGCTTCTTTCTCGAAGTTGTGTCTACCAAGCTGAATTGCCTGCCCTAGGTAGACGTATTCCGTTACAACTTCGAGTGCCGACCCTTCGACGAATATTGGCCTCGGCATGACATGCATATTGAACATGACTTTAGTCTTGTCCAGATTCATGCCGAGACCGACACGTCGAGAGGCTCCGTTTAAGCTGTGCAGCATTTCGCCCAGTTGTTCCAGCGACTCAGCCATTACAACGATGTCATCGGCAAAACGGAGATGTGAGATGTTCTCGCCGTTAACGTTGATACCCTGTCCAGTCCAGTCCAGCGTCTTGAAGACGTCCTCCAACGCGTTAGTGAACAATTTCGGGGATATTACATCAAATCAATATCTCACAGTAAACCTTCAAGTTGGAATAAATATATTATTATGTAATTTCTAGAGGTACCGCTGTTCTGGCATGAAAAGTTGTGGCATAGGCAAATGCTTTTGATTCGGTTACGTTTCAGGATTTTTTTTTAGTGGTGAAGTAAAAAGTCCTGTTGATGTTTGTTTTAGTCTGGGTTTTCTGGGTTCCTATAATAAATGAGCTCTAAATGCTAAGGAATACAGATGAATTTTCGCTAACAGAACTTGCAAAGTAAGCCAACAATGAATGCAGGTAAACTTCGATAACCTCAAATAGCTTTACCAATAATGCATATCTGCTGCTTTTGTCTACTTTATTATAAACAAATTATCGTTTAGTAAATCGGGGCGGTCTGGATGATTAAATTTCATATCGTAAAACCAGGTTAACTAAAATGGAAATTTGACTTGGAGAAGCAAGAAAATTTAAAGTAAAAATAACATAATAGATATTTACAAAGTTGGTTCATAATATTAAAAGTGAACCAAGTTTTAAAATTACTAGATAATGAAATTAAATTACTGAAGAAAAACAAAGCGAGATGTATAAATGTAATATTTGAGCACAGTTGCAATTTCAAACCGAGCACATTACCGCAGCACATGGCTCCAAATAGTGCTAACGCACTTAGTTTAATTAATGTTGGAAGTTTGGAGAAAATTCTTAGAATTTCGTTGAGGAAACGGGCATGCAGACCGGATTATGTAATACTTTGATAAATGTGAAACTCGCAAAACATAGGTAGCTTGAAAATTTCTCAGTTTAATAATTTCTCTGCGTCTAATGAAAGCCAACAACTGTTAAAAGTTACATCTTAAGCTCATGTTCAGCCAAACTTTTTCAATCTTTGTTAGCGCCGGCTTCCATTGTTATGGCTGAATATATTTTTGTCACGGAGTACCTCCTATCACCTGAAAGCCAATTTTCGTAATAGAAATACGTTCAAAATATAGTTTCAAACGAATCTCAAACTCCTTACAGTACATGTTTCTGTGACTTCACTTAGGTCATTAAGGTGAATGCTACAGGGTAGCCCGCGAAATTCAAAATTTCTTGCGTTTTTTGCTAATTGTAGCTCTGTTTTGAGTTGTATATCAATCAAAATACGATTTGCGGTAGTAATAACAATATATCTACTGAATAATACTTATAAAAAATATAAACCTAACTTTATAAGCTCTAGAAGCTAGATAATCAATAATTTGATCGTAAATTAATATAATCGAGCTTATACAGCTTATAGAGCCAGGTTACTATTTTTTATGAGTATTATTCAATAGATGTATTGTTGTTACTACCGCGAATCATATTTCGAATTATACACAACGCAAAATACAGCTACATTTTGCTAAAAACGCAAGAAATTTTGAATTTCGCGGGCTATAGCATTCACCTTAATGTCACCAATAAACGGCAATCAGAAACATCTACTGTCAGTAGATTGAGATTTAAGGCATTACGATACAAACGATTTAAATTGAGGAAAGAAAAAATCGCTCACGATCAGGATTCGAACCTGCGACTCATGACTCAGTACGCCAGTGCTTTAGCTACGAAACTACCGTGAACACTGCTCGTGGTATTGAAATTTGGGTGACGTCAGCTATATCTTATTTAGAAACAGTGTTTCTTAACCGACTCGACTAACTTTGCAGTTAATTCAAAGTCGTATAGATATGCCAACCCTTACTAATTCTTTTTTATTCTTTATTGCTATATATCGCTGACGTCACCCAAAGACGTTACCAAGTAGAGGTTAATTTCGATACCACGAGCAGTGTACGCGGTTGATTAGTGGCTAAAGCACTGGCCTACTGAGCCAGGAGTCACAGATTCGAATCCTGCAGGCTCGTGAGTGATTTTTTCTTTCCGCAATTTAAATCGTTAAATTATGCTTCGCATGCGTAAATGCGTTAAAAATAATAATAAATAATTATGCATTAAGATTCGTTAAGAACTATATTTTGACGTTTTTAATTACGAAAATTAGCCTTCTGATTTCTACAACCAATAAACATATCAATACCTTAAATAAAGTAGCTGTTGTAAGTCTGGTTATTGGAATTTCAGTCTCCTGACTATTTATAACGACTGTCATTTGTATCTCAATGTCTAAAGCACGGAGGGGATCCGGATTTGTAGAGGAAAGTCATTGATACGGACTGATCGCAAGAAACCTGAATTGAAAGCCACTCAAAGATGAGCCACATCTAAAACTATCTAACTAATACTTATATATTATGTAATTACTAAAAAGTGTAAAACGTTTATGTTTAGGTGTGCTGCCGCGAAGCAAATCCGATAATCTCGTTAAAGGCCAAAGCTTTCCTGCAAATGTTAGTTTTGATATAAAAATGTGAAACGCCGTATAATAGAAACAAGCTTATATTTATTATACGTGAAGTATTTTTCTTGCTTGTATTTTTATTTTTATAAAGGTTTTTGTATTTTAATTATTTTTGGTCTAATGTTTAATTTTTCGCCCTGTGGACGCTTACCTAACGCTTTAAAGTTTTAAGCATTATAAAGTAGACACAATAGAAAACCTATTGTTTGCAACTACCAAGGATCTCACGGGAGTTTATATTTTGTGTCTGATAGATAAAAACTAGAAAACGTTACTTAAATACGAAACTTCTTCTTTATTAATATAATCTTTTCAGTATAATTGACGATTAGTGGGACAAAGATGCTAAAGTATTGCTAGTAGACATAACTTAATAAATAAGAATACCAAAATTGCTCCTTCTACTACACTACAAATAAAGACACTAATCGAATACGTCGATCGTATCTATTCGGACAATATGTTTGTAAACTATCCGATCGCCGTAACACTGTATAAACAGACTTGAATCGCTAGTCGCCTATCAGCCGAACGTCGACCTCACTGCGGATAGGTTGGTCAATTGTATTGTGTTGCTGAAGGTGTTTGTAAACAGTGTCTTTATTGTTTTCAGAATATCCAGATGCTTCGGCTTGCGGTTTAACGCTACTTTGAACATCTTGGGGTTTTATAATTTTGTTACTGCTTTTATGATGCTTCTCCTTAAGAACTAAATATTTCAAGATTAGGTTTAAAGAATTTTATTTCTCATAACAACTCACAAAACAGTTCGCTTTTAATGAGATACAAAAGTACTTATAACTAAATTATATAATTTTAGACTCTAGAGCGTTGGAAGTGTTACAGTGTACATACATAATAATTTAGCATAGTTTTGAACACATTCATGTTATCACATTCTTTTAGATCCTCTGGTAATCTGTTGAACAGCTGTGCTCCTTCATACGATATAACATATTATATAAAAATAACATATTAACATCAAAAACTAAAATTAACTAGAAATTCTGCCTTTAAAATTAATAATGAAAGAAAATTAGGCCTCCAGTTCCAATCAGTTATCAGCCATCAGTCATCCAGTTTCCTGATGTAGTTACATCAGGAAGCAGATCTGGACTTAGAATTTTAAAATGCAGTGCAGCTTTATTTTTTTAAAGTGAATGAATTTACCCTTTTTTTGCCATGGGTAAATCCTCAAGGACACACCTCACACGGGGTAGGTGGAGCCAGTGTCGGACTCTTTCCAACTAAAACCACCACGGTGTTCCGCCAACTATCTTTGGCCGGGGGCGTAGGAAACACTCTGTATTCACCAACCACCCCCGACAGGTCCCAGCTCACCACAAGTAGGCGAGCCCCTTTTCCCCGTGTGATCAAAAGTTGGCCGCACGCCACCTCGCGGGCTTTGCCCAGCTGCGCCAGTTTCACCAGCTGTGCCACCTTCGCCAGCTGTATAAGCTACGCTAGCATGCTAGCTATGCCAGCTACGCTAACAGTGCCAGCAACTCCAGCTGCTGGTCGGGCAGCAGACTACTCCGAGTCCACTGCCCGCAGACCATATCCTCCCGTAATTTTTATAGAAGTTTTCTTTCTCGCGGTCCGGGTGGTGAAGCCAAGACCATCGGTCCCAAGAGGAGGTGCGAGAATACAACCGTAAACCGTATCACTTTTTCTGGGGTTACGAGATTGAGGGGGCAGGAGAGGACACAGTCCTAGGCTGCCTGCCCAGTGACAGTATGAATGACACCAGGCCCGTCCCTGCTTCTTCACTGTTCCTTTGCTGACATCAGAGGGACACGCGGGAAAACGCTCCATTGGCCAAGATCGGGCTCCTTCTGTGCCAGAATATTTGCAACAGACAATACGGTCCCCCGAAGAAGAATTATTGCCCTTACCCAGGGTGCACCGGCCCAACAAACTGCTTTGCCTTCCAGACATATCGAGAATGACCAGCAGTCATTAGGCACTCGAGGAGGTTTTCTGGCCCAGCAACCCGAATGACTTTACCCTGTCCTTTCCCTAATAATCTTTAAAATACTAAAAGGAGAATCCATAGAGATTTAGAATACATGGCGAAATAAGCAGGTTTCAATTTAATAAGAAATGTTACTTAATTTTTTGTTGTTTGTTAAAGTAAAAAAAAAGTTTAAACTTTGAAAAAGCACGTTATGATAAGCCAGGCTAAATAAATAACAGAGATCCGTTTAAATAGAATATTTTACATCATCCATACAACATTAAGCTAATTTATTGGCATGAATATTGCATCAAACATCTGTCTAAACACATCTTGTACACAGAAAGAATAGCGACTCCCATCCAACATTGGTCCCAACAGATTTGTACTTTCACTGGAATGTCATATGAATCCGTTTGTGTGTTCAAATCCATCGTTGGTATTTGTTTGCAAAACCATCGTTTACAGTAGTGTGCCGCTTTAATCTTTAGTTGGCTCGTGATTCCGCTTTGATATTAGACAAGTTGTATGGGTTGTGTCATATCGAGGGCTTTCGAAATGGGGTTTGTTCATGATCGACATGTCTATAGCGTTTGCCGTCAATACAGGATGTGATGGCAGAAACTAACTTCTCGTATGGAACGGTAAAGTTGCAGTGTAAGGGTTGATAGACAGCGGGGCTGAGTTGAATGATGTGGGGCTTCGATAAATTTGATTGAAGGTATTGAATAGCTTGATCGATATTTCAAATTTGATTGTAACTTAGTAGTGAAGGAATATATCGTGAAGAAACCTGCACACCTTCGAGTGCTCCATAAAGTTTCTAAACGAAGCTTCTTCAGCGTTGTTGCCCGCTCGGCCACCGCAAAGTGAATCGAGAAAAAACGTGAACATAAACTAGCGCGCGTGTTCTATCCGCGCTTGCAAATGCGTAGAGACTTCGCTACTGTTGGGTGTCCCCCAACGCCGCCCATTTTTGATAGCGTGTGTAGTACAACATTCCACAGTAGGCCAGCGTAATGGACTACAGGCTGAATCTTGTTATTCTGAGAAGAAGCCCATGCCCAGCAGTAGGGCAGTAATGGACTGGTTATGTGTTCAACTGTTCATATTAAATGTTGGAATAGTGAGGACAAGATTGGACGACTTAAATTGCTATTTTGCATGCAACCGACAGCCCAATGTTACTATGAAAGATGATATCATCTTTAAAACAATGCCTAAAACCTGCATAGTATTAGGGTTGCTTTTAAACTGTAGCGATACAAGCAGCAGATAGGCAAGTTGTCATAATAAAAACAGTTGATATTATACCAATGCCATTTTTTGACTTCCAACTCAATCTGCCTTTCTAAATAAAAACCTAACAGGCTTTTTTTTTCTTTTTCTTTCTACAAAAAAAGACAAAGCAAACATTGTTTTGATGGTATTTTAATAAAGACGGATGGCAACAGACAAATGTATCACATGTTTATGTTTAGGCACATTCAATGAATACCAAAGTTATGTGCTCGACCGTGATCGATGACGTAGATTATGTCGATGGGATGCTATTAATCATAGAACGGCTAATCGATAGTATTACATAATATGGGTGGAATGTCCTGTTGAAATACTTTGTTAATAAATCATCATGTCACCGCTATTTATGTCTTTACATTTACAGACGGCCATATAAATGTATATCAAAAGATCTAAGACCTCCAAATTGCACAAAACAAAGTAATAAAAATGATTTTTAAGTATCCATATTTAACACCAACAAATAAAATTTATAAAGAAATAATAAAAAATAATGAAAAATATGAAAAATAATAATGAAAAATAATGAACATCAATCAGTTATATACTTATAACACATGTATTTTAATCTGAAAAGCTCTTAACAAAAGTATCCGTACTAACCACTGAGGTAATATGTACTACGTACTAGAGAAGACACCTCGAACAAAATGTTTGTAGCACGTTTTAGAGCTCCTGCACTCTCGCTCGCTTAGCCACGCTCGCGCCGCGCGTGCTCCGCTGCCAGCAAGTTGCGCGATATTTTTTGTTCGTTATGTCTACTCTAGTACGTAGTAGTAACATATCTTTTACCAAATTAAAACAGATTACCCAACGTAACACTCGTCGAGCTAGTATCTTAGTTTTACCAAAAATTTGAACCAACTATGGCAAAAAAACTATAACTTTTGAAGCAGCACAACTCTCTAACAAAATACCCTCACGTATTAAAAATCTAAGCTCATTTAATGCATTCAAAACTGAGCTAGCACTATATGTAATTTCAGACAACTTTTGTAAAATATTGAATGCATTGGATGGGTACACCACAATTTTTTATTTTTTAAATTCGACGAACTGAACCACCGTAAGTTAAAATTGGTCTCAAGTAAGTGACTTTGTGTTTTAACATACATACATACATACATATTATCACGCCTGTTTCCCATTGGGGTAGGCAGAGACTATGGATTTCCACCTGCTACGATCCTGACACACCTCTTTCGCTTCATCTACGTCCATTAACCTCGTCATGCATGCTCGTCGATTTAGAGAACTCTTAAACCTAACTTATATCAATTTTAATTATGATCATAATGAGGCCGACAGTAAAATAAAATGTTTTAATAAGTCCCTTATTAAAACTTATAACCAAATTGTACAAGGAACAAAGCGAAGGCCCAGCTAAAATTACGTATTCATCAAAAAATAAGGACTTCCAAACTACCTCCTGAATCCCAAAATTTGGATTATTAGCATACCTACCGACTTTTTATATTTCATCCCACCAAATTTAACGTTAGCAATAATGTTACAAAGGTGCATCCCATTCTAAGGCTTAATTAGCAAACTTGTTTCAGCTCAACATTTTTTCCATCGCTTTATTTAATTTCCAATTAAAAATTTCTTACAAAGGCCAAAGAATAAAACCACCGAAACCACTAAACAAGAAAAAAGGAAATACAAGGAAAAGAGAGGAAAATGGAAAATTTATTCATCGTCAGCACTTATATTGGTGTCGCAAAGAAAATGGCGGTACAAGCCATTGGGCAAAACGTGGAATTAAAACTTAATGGGATGTGTTAAGACGGAACGGGAAAAATAGGAAAGTTTCATTAAAGGGAATTAGGCTATTTTCTTTGCTGAGTAAATTAGGGACTGTAGGGTCGGTAACAGTGTAAATTTTATCCAGAACATTAAACTTTTAATGATTCCATTACATCAATGTATAATTTAGTTACCTATAGGATCTGTGACAGATTTTATAATTATGCCAAACTATTTATTGATTATTGCTATGAAGACTTCTTAATTTCGAGTAAAAAAAGTTAATGTTTTTGAGAAGAAAAATAAGTTGATCATCATAATAGCTATTAACAACGTAGATCCAGCAATCATAATTATAGAAAATAATATGTATTACGAATCTTCCAACATAAAAACGTGAGTTCACATGATACTGTAGACGTAAAACTGAACATTGGAGCAAATGCAGTTACAATAGTTGACAATCAAGATATCCACGGTGACGACGGGGGATTATTAAGTGAAACTGGAGCCTTATCTGAACAGTGACCGTTCATAGAAACATCTTTGAAACTGAAAAGTCCAAGGTACTAAACGTTATGGTAAATAATGCTTTGGTAAAAGTATTTGAAAGGTTTTGAATAAGCCAAATATAATTCTACGAAATATTTGGAACAGTATTAATTTTTTGAAAGATATTCGTGTCGATATAAGAAGATAAAATTACATAATACTTGAACAGAATTGAAGCAACTTTTCTAAGTGCTATTAGTGCTTGCGACTGCAAAAAAGTTACTAATGTTGGTAATAGTGTCTTGCTTCTACGAAACAATAATTTTATTTGGATATTAGAAAACAGAAACACTAAAGAGATAACTTAGACCACAGTCCACTGTTTGGACGAAAATATACCAAAACATAGTCGTACTATCAATTTGATATTTTAATTTAATTTTAACCAAACAATTTTATCACAGCGAAACGTTTGTCAATTTGTTTCAAGTCAGTTTATAAAATAATAAATTATATAAGCTGCTTTAACTTTTGCTCAAAGGGTAAAATGATCATAAATAATAGTATGACGAACTTTGTTTTGCTCTCAAACCCGTTCACAAATAACAGTTAATTCCAAACTTTTAACCCGACCAATCGAAGTTTTAAAATAACCAAATCTATGTTTTTCATCCAAGTTAAAATCCTTTCAGTTGAATAGTGGAGTCTTGGAGCAACTCCGTGAATTCATTGAACCATCGCATTAGATAGAATGAACGAAGAAATGAATATTTATCAGCACGAGTCACATTTTTTATTCTAAAGCTTGTTCCCATTCCGAAAATGGAATTCAAAAATAATAGACGGTATCAGCAATTTAGATTACGCTAAATTTATAAGAATCAAATGAGGGAAGCATAGTAATTAGCTTGTCTTTGTTCTCTGATCCAAATGAGAGTACTTTATTTGATTCGTAATTATTATACATCGGTGTATAATAATCACTCGCGTGTTATATATTCATACCTATATAAGTATTTAAGCTACATTAAAATCTATAGTTACGGCCAATTTCTATTTTATGCGTGAATGTGTAATTGTGTATTGTACTGTGTTTTGCTTATGGTCAAGTAGAATCTAAATTGACACAAAAATGAAAAGCAGCAGTTAAAAAAATCAAAGTTATATTAATATTTCATTTAAATCTATGTATATTTAACAGCGATGTTTTTTTCTACACTTCAATTGAAGAAGTTAATTAAAGAAACATGTTTATTGACCTGATAAATAATCTAAACACAAATAGCTATTTCTTTGAAATGTATTTCAAGCTCTGACAGTTTTACCTATCGTCGTCGAGTCGTGTGGGTACAAAAAAAGTATGGAGAATCAATATCTTAAATGGTTGCCAGCATCTGTCTTATCTACACGAAATGACCTTTGAAAAGCGCTCCACTGTTCACACATATTTTCTCCTAGCCAAACTTAGCTCTTCAAATCGAAAGACAATCCAATTCTCGAGGGTAAGATATAAATTTATATGGTAAGAGGGCAATACAGACAAAAAAGTGGTCATTCGATAGTATACGTTGAAAAATACAATAGTTTGTGCTACTGTTTACGCTTCGCAAAGGTTATCGCGCGCGGAATTTTATGTATTTTATTCAAGAGATTCTTTAGGTTCGAAGAGGAAAGGAATAGATTTTATTGTAAATGTTCGCGAAAGTTACCTATTTTGGTTGGTTTCTGTACTTCTATTCTGATTGGAAATGAAAGAAATTGAATATTGTTTGTAAGAATTTGTCGTAAAAATCAATTGAGCGAAAAAAATATCCTCTGCAAGTTCTTAAAATGAATTGAAAGGAAAGAAATTTATATGCTAATCTTGGAATGGAAAAAAAGGATAAGTGTTACAATGGCCTTCAGTTTAACACAAGATGTAAGAATAGTAAAATATGGTTGGCAATAATTGCGTAGGCACCTTTATGCCTATAACACTTTTTTTTTGACCAATAATGTATAATATTTTAAACAAAAAAACTATCTATCAATCATGTTTTGATAGATAGTTTTTTTTTTTTCGATAGATAGAAAATAAAGTTAAAAAACTTACTTCTTAGGTTTTCGCGATCACTACACATTATAATAAAACAAAGTTAAACCGGATTAAATCGCGTACCATATTATTTAAATTGGTTTTCCTGACGTTTCGAAAGCTTTGCTTTGAAATTTAAATAATATACGCGATTTAATCCGGTTATACTTTGTTTTATTAAAAAAGTTAATTGGATTAATATATTGTGCCAAAAATAGAAACTTGAGCACGCGATAGAGCTGGGAATCAAATTACGTGTTACTTAAAATATGGTTAAAGCAATAAATACCTAGACAAAATGTTTCGAACAGATAAGCGATAAACAATATTTTTATCATTCCCTAGTTGATCACACGATAAAGCTGGGAATTAACATGCCTGTTAGTTAAAATATGGCTAAAGCAATAAGTACATAGACAAAGTGTTTTGAACAGATAAGATAGAAACAATATTTTTTATCTTTCCTTAGAACGTGCTTTATTACTAGATGATTATGACATAAAACTGAAAGTTTTTCAGATTAAAATTGTTCCCTTTAGAAAATGATAATCATAAAGTTAAAGCTAAAAAATCTAAAGCTGGGAAGTCACATGAGTGTAACTTGGGTGCAAGGACTTTGCAGTCACCAGCTACTGGTACGTGTAAGTATAAAAAGGCAAAACTGTAAAATGATATAGTCATGCCTTATTACGTGTATGCAATGTGCATGCACTTATATTCTCGGTTTAACTACGATGATCTTAATTATACTAATGGACTAAACTCTACCCGTTTATATTTGAACACATATTTACAGACTATTTGTTCCCTAAATTATTCAGAAAATAACTCGACGTTATTTCCAGCCCTTATTTTATCCCCTCTAGAAAAACTTTTTACGGTAAAATATTTCTTCTACCCAATATAACATCTCACATACAATGAAACCACGAAAGTTTTTGTGCCAACAAAATGTAGTACCTCCAGGATGGAATGTGACAAATAGTTTGACACTTCATTCATCAAAATCTATTCAGGATAAATCCCAGGCAGAATGAACTAGAAATAGAGTAGATTGAAACGTAATATACCGTTTATTAAATTCTCTGTTGTAATACTGTTTTTGTTCCATACGTGAAAATCATGAATAAAGATTATGCTCTCAATGTCTCAGCTATGTTTTGGTTGTCTATTTCTACTGCTGTTTTTTTTTTAAACATTAGAATGTATGTCAAAATAATCTTTAAGTTTATAACCCTAAAAACAGTAGTAGTGGAGCTTCTTGTGAAAGAGGAAGTAAGTTCTACCATCGTACCTCTTTCTGCCGTCAAACAGTAACGCTTGCTTTGCTGTGTTCCGCTGCAAAGGGTAAGGGTACCGATGATATGACAGACATATGAGACTGCATCTTCATAATAGTATCTCAATTTGGTATCTTGTTTTGTGTCGTGAATCAATATTGCACCTGCCTTTTCATCTCTGTATCACCCTAAGGTTGACTGGGAGAGAATGCCTAAGGCATTAAGTCCGCCTATGTACACATGTTGCATGAAGTTTAAATAAATAAACGCGATTTGCGGTGTCATTGAGGCAACCAATAGCCTAGGTAGTATTGTAGTTGTTATGGGCAAAGGTAGCCGGTTAACATAAGGTGGGCCTTTAGCTTGTTTTACCATTTTATCTATATCATAAAAATACATAAAGATTCCTTAAAAAAGAGATGTTCTTCCTTTACGCCTGTTTCCCATTGGAGTAGGCAGAGATTATGGATTTCCACCTGCTACAATCCTGACACATTTCGCTTCATCTACGTTCATTAAACCTCGACATGCATGCATTTTTTGAGAACGTCCGCGATGATCGCGATACGTTCGCCGAGGTCATCCTCTTCTTAACTCTTCCATCCGCACTCGCTTCGTATACTTTTTTCGTCAATCACCTCTCATCCATCCTTTCTATATGTTCAAACCATCTTAAAATACCTTTCTCAATCTTTGTCACTACATCTTCTTTCACTCCACAATGCTCCCTTATCACGTTATTCCTTACTTTATCTCTCAAAGTTACACCACACATACTTCTCAAAGCTCTCATTTCTACTGCATTTATTCTGCTTTCATGTTTTGTCTGCCATACCCAACTTTCAACGACAATGAAGACAACACAAATAACCATAATTGGCATTTTAAGCAAAGGTCGTCAAAATGGCAATACAAAACACCACATAGAAATTTAATGTAGCGAAAACGAGAAAAAAAATGGCGCTCCATAATAAGAAGTGAGGGGACAAGAAAAGCGGTAATTAGGGTTCAGTTGGCAATCAAAAGTGAATCCCTTCAGGCCGGAAGGCGAGATCGACGGCAATTTGCAACGTGGTCCTTGGAGACGCATTAGCTGAAATATGTTGTTGACCCATTTCGCTACATCTGGGCTCCTTAATCTGTGTCGTGTTTTTCTTTCCTTGTCGTCCGGAGATTGAGCTGATGTAGTAATAGTTTGAACCGTAGATGGTGTTAAACTGAATAGTGTATTTGTAAGGCTAATCTCGGAAACCCGGTAGGAGGTATAAATAAATAACATTATAAAGGCAAAGTGAAATAAAGATTTTTTCTCCCATAACCAATGATATTTAAAAGTATAGATATGTCATATCCTAACAAAACCACCAAAAAAATGTTCCGTACGCAGCGGTAGCACAATACACATAAACTAGGAAAAAGTAAGTAAGTTGATTACTTCAAGTTACTTTCGTGTCATAATCGGAATACTTTTTGTACACACAGGACGGCATTTTTTTTTTCTCTGGTCATGATGCATGCTTGGCGCTTTACTTGACGTGGATTAATAGAAAAACGTCGTAATTATGACGTTCTCGAGTCTTCAAATTGCGATCTCAGTAGCATATCTGTACTTTTAAATATCATTGCCCATAACCCTTTGCTATCTGATAGTAGTTGCAAGCGCGACTGCTAAAGTTTTATTGGGTTTTTTCATTACAAAATTCTCAGTAGCAGCCCGGAGTTTGGATTTGTTCCCGATTGATGGCAATAAACTCTCCCCTTATTACATGAGACTTATAACTGGCGAAATGTGAGTGTACCAAACACCTGTGCCTACCTCTTCGAGGAATACAGGCATGATGTTATATCCTTTATCAGAATTCTCAAAAAATAGGGCCAAAGAATAGTAGCTATAAATAAGCTATATTATGTTCACACTCTATTTCTTACGTATAAAGTTCCCTAATCAATGATGGCCCTCCGATAAAAATCCAACTGGGATTGCCGAATAAGGAAAACGTTTTACCGTGTTTGGCATAAGTAAAAAACGAAAATGATTTACGCTTAATAGCCTCAGCAGTTTTTCCTCAACTTATTTCTAGAACCCGCTTAGTCTGAAGAAACAAAAAACTAATCTAAAAATACGGAAACATGTCTGGAATATAAATTATTCTTTTCAACGCGGGTTAAATCTAGAAGAAGCTTCCTTTCTATTAGTTCCAACATAAATGTTTTTATCAATACTTTTGTCCGTCGGCCAGCTTTGATACGTCAGTCTATTTCTCCATCCATTTCAGTTGCTTGCTTTGTATATGCTACCCTCAATTTATCTCGTCACGTTTAAGATGTTTTATCTGAATGTTGGCTCAGAGCCTGAGGATGGTGCGAGGTCGCTGTTCTTTATTAGTGTGTAGATTTTAGTTATGGGCTTCAAATTAAAATGTTATTTACCTATCTGGAACTAAGATTAGTAATAATATTTTTGAAAATAATTTTATGTTTCTCTTATTCATTCATTTTATTGTTTTGAACTTATGGATGATTAAAGTACATGTAATTAACGACGATTATTATTATTAACGTTCAAACACAGCTCAAATGTTTCAATTATTTCTATAATTTGAAGATTTACATTCACAGGAATCTTTTATCTGTTTTAAAGCTAATAGACATTCGTTAAATTAAAAATATAGTCAATGTTCTGAATATTAAGGTCAAAGCAAACAGTAATTGTTAAACACATTCTTCCCTCTTGAGTTTATCGAGACGTCACTTTAATCAAGATACTAAATATCTACTACATTTCACGCCAAGTTCATCTAAACTTACTTATTTTAATATATCTATTTCACTGTTTCTTTGTTCGATGCCAAGAAAATCTACTTTGTCATCGTTTCCTTTTGTTTCCGAGAAATCTCTTTAAGCGATCATTTTACTAGTTACTGACCTTCGGAACTCGACGAGGCGCGTAATTCAACTCTGTTTTGACCAAATTGGAATTTGTAATTTTACTGATTCTGAAAGTATAATTTGTCTTTAAATGTTATTGGATAAAAAATGGAAGATAGGTACTGGAAACAGTGTGCTGATGAAATGTCCAAACAAAAAGAGATACAAATTAACGAGAAGAGTTGGAACTAGTTGGAGACATTTGATTTCAAGTGGTTTCAAAGGAATAATATGAGCACAAAATAAATATCTTTAGAGATATTATTTTTGGAAATCGTGACTTAAGTTAGTAATAATTTGAAAAAGATTTTTTATATCACTTTTTTAAAACGAAATTGAGCTAAGATTGCATTTTCATCCAGTCCTGAGCTATGTTACAAGTGTCAAATTTCTAGCTCATCGAGAAGTGAGTTAAAAATCGATTGCAAAATGTGTACCAAACAGACATACAGGATGAAAAGTTAAAGAGAGTTCATATAATAAGAAAAGGGAGTTAATAAAAACGTAGTAAATTGTCCAGCATATAGCGAAGGTACTCAATCACAAGATGCTCCTCCAAATGTACTTTGTGGCTCCTCATTGCATAATGTCGAGGTAAGGCGCCTACGCGTTATTCTCCTACGCGCTAACGTTTTTTCCGAACGCACCGCGTATACGTTCCGCCGCGCCGACCGATTAGGATAGTGGCCGCGAGTCGCGCTTCTATGGTAGACCTATGAATGGTCATGTAGTGAGAGAGTGAGAGTTCTAATAAGAATTGTATAGAGGACGTTGTATTGTTGTGTCTTATAACATAACATCACGCCTGTATTTCCCCGAAGGGGTAGGCAGAGGTGTATAGTACACCCACATTTCGCCCGTTATGTTATAGTCCCATGTAATAGGGGGCGAGCCTATTGCTATTAACCGGGCACAAATCCATACTCCGGGCTGCTACTGAGAATTTCCTAATGAAAAAACCCAATAACACTTTGCCCGACCCGGGAATCGAACCCAGGACCCCACGCTCAGCAGTCGCGCTCGCAGTCACTGTGTCTTATAGTTTTTATTAAAGTTTATGCCGTTATAACAAAGCCCTAATCATTTATAAAGACCCACCCCGACTAATAATATCGAATTTTGTTAATGAGACAAGAATAAGAATTGGAAGTCAGTAAAAAACAGAAATTGCATTACAATCTTGATTGACCAAGAAAAAAAAACAAAATTACATAAAAAGACAAAACATAAACATCAAACCGGATAGTGGCAAAAAAATTCATGAGACAAAAACTTTCGATATAAAACGGGAATCATTTGTCTGTCACAAATCCGATATCTATCTGTTACAAACGATGACGATCGCTATGAAATTCCTTCGGCGTATTATTTTTACGTGCGACTGGGTTCAGACGTGCGTCGCAAACAAATACCGCTGGTATACTGTTGTTTTTCTTAAAAAAAGCTTAGAAAATGTTTTAGGGTTAATTTGTTTATCGAGATAGCCTTTTCTCGGCAAAGAGGTTTAATGAAATTTTTGTTTAGGTTTCGTGAAACTATAGTAACAATTGATATATAAAATAATATATATAATAGCGGTACCGTGACTGACTGAATGATTGATAGACAATGCATAGCCTAAACCAGTGGACCTAGATGGAGTAAATATTCCTTGAGTAATCTAGAAATGTCATCATCATCATCAGCCTATATTAGTCTACTGATGGACATAGGCCTCTCCACTCGCACTCCACTGACATCGATCCTCGGCCACTCGCATCCAGTTGCTTCCAGCCGTGTTGCCAATATCATCGCTCCACCGAGCCTGAGGGCGTCCTACCCTTACGTTTACCGATTCGCGGTCTCTACTCAAGAACTTGTCTACCACAACGGCCATCGGTTCTTCAGCTAATGTGGCCGGCCCACTACCACTCCAGCTTGCTAAATAAATAAATAAATAATAAATAAATCATTTATTCAGGACCAAAACATTTTTACACATTGTATAAACCCGCCAAACTGTGTAACAGTTTGTCGTTGTTTGTTTGTGTAACAGTTTTTGCTAATCCTGTAGGCCATGTGAGCAACGTTAGCAGTGTTTTATTTTTTAAAGAGAATTGATTTTCTATAATAAACCTTAGCGACAAACATGATTTTTGTATAAGAAATCAAAATCTGACGACCTTCAATCTTTTTTAGGAAAACTTGTTCAGTTTTATTTTTGGAATCTACCATTAAAATTTGTCGCATATATTTGATTTCATCCTGTATTATAATGCGGTACTCATCAACAATGTGAATTAATTATAACAATATCTTATTCGTGTAAATAATTAGTTTTCATGCATAACAGGCGTGGTTTTTAGGTAAGCCTTCCTTCAATTGCTACTAAGCACGCAAAGAAGGTAATAATAAAACATTTTCCATTCATACTGTAACAATAAATCTAGTTAAAATCACATTACATTTTTCATTTTAATATTTTTGTCCTTGACACTATTTGAAATTTATTTCACGGTATTAACATAATGTGTTCCTCCACTTATTACAAAAAAAAATATTGCTTTTTTGGACTATAAAAGTCATACATTATTCTTGTTTTAGGAGGTTGGAAATGCTCCAATAACTTGTCATAGTTTTCTACGTTACATAATTATTTGAATGTTTTATACAGAACTGGGTACAAGGTAGGTATTTTCTACTCTGTGGCAGAGACATAAAACAAGGTAAATGCATTGTTTTGTACATATTATCTACATAAAATATGACTTAATCATATCTTCAGAAGGTCGTTAGTCTTTTTGTGTCCATAATCAAGGCTGATTGTCCATACCTCGGAGAGTACTTTAAGCTTTCAGTCCTGGTTGCCGTAAGAATATCGATGGTAGTTATTACTAGTATATGGGTGGAATATGTATTGGACAAACTATTGCATTGTAACAATCTATGTACCATATTTCGTGCAAATTAATAAATGAATGAATTGGATTGAACAGTCAAGACGAAAGTCTTTGACCAGTGTGTGTTGCCAGTAATTACTTACGGTACTGAAACGTGGTCGCTCACAATGGGCCTCATAAGAAGGCTCAAAGTCACTCAAAGGGCAATGGAGAGGGCTATGCTCGGAGTGTCCCGGCGTGATCGAATCAGAAATGAGGAGATTCGCAGGAGAACGAAAGTAACCGACATAGCCCGAAGAATTGCCAAACTTAAGTGGCAGTGGGCGGGGCACATTGCTCGCAGAACGGATGGCCGATGGGGCAGTAAAGTTCTGGAGTGGCGACCCCGTACTGGAAGGCGCAGCGTGGGTAGGCCCCCCACAAGGTGGACCGACGACCTAGTGAAGGTCGCGGGAATCCGCTGGATGCGGAAAGCACAGGACCGGTCGTTGTGGCGATGCTTGGGGGAGGCCTATGTCCAGCAGTGGACGTCTTTCGGCTGAAATGATGATGATGATGGATTGAACAGTCAGATCTTAGAATGTCGGTATTAGCCAGTAACTGGATTGCGGGGGTCTGATGGCGGTCGATCGGTGTAATTTACTGATGTTCAGGTTCATCTGACTTGACTGAAAGCTGACCTCAACATAATTGGGAAACGGCTCTGAGAATGAATCGAATCTGAAAATATAATCGATTTGAGAATCGAGGCTGGTTGTGGAATTAACAATTTACGTAACTTGATAATTACACAACCAGCTTTTTTGTTTTATTATAAAACAAGTTTAACCGGATTACATAACCAGCCCATTACTGTCCCACTGCTGGGCACGGGCCTCTTCTCAGTACGAGAAGGCTAAGGCCTTAGTCCACCACGCTGGCCTAGTGCGGGTTGGCGGACTACACACACCATTGAGAACTATATGGAGCACTCTCAGGTGTGCAGGTTTCCTCACGATGTTTTCCTTCACCGTTAAAGCAAGTGATAATCGAATATAAATCCGCACATGAATTCGAAAAGTCAGAGGTGCGGGCCGGGATCGAACTCACACCCTCCTTCATGGAAGGCAAGCGTTCAACCACTAGGCTATCACTGCTATTAACCGGATTACATCGCGTATATTATTTAAATTGGTTTTCTTGAAGTCATTGTACGGTAGATTATAATAATTTTTAGAAATATCTGTAAAGACGCTTGTAATCTTAGTCTTCCTGCGACCACGAGCACTGCAGCTTTCGAAACGTCAGGAAAACCAGTTGAAATAATATACGCTATGTAATCCGGTTAAAATTGTTTTATTATAATGTGTAGTAATCGCGAAAACCTAAGAAATTATCAAGTAGTTATTCTGCAAATTTTGCTTGGGCCTTACATCCTAAGTTCTTAGTTTCACTAACCTTTAAGATAAATTTTCTAATTGACAGTACGCACTGATGAACAAATTTGTTGCATTGCATTATACACAACATTTTTTTTTGCATTTACGTACCACTAACGAACATTGAACACTGTGGTCGCCAAAAATGTTCGTGCCGTTCCAATTTATGGACGGTGTATGAAAAATAATTAATAAATATATAAATAATAAGTTTATTCTCTCTTCACAATAGTTTTTAAAGTACTAGGTTTAGCAAATGTGCTAAAATTATAAAAACCAACTTTTTTGAGAGACTGGTGCCTGAAGTAGGTTTTATTCAAAACCTGTATTACAGGTCACCAGAGCCCTTCCGCAGCTAGCGTTGTATAATTTGGCCTTTGAAGGCTTATGTAATACAGACTTTTTCATTAGGTGAAAGAACTTTACTTATATTTAAGACTACACGGATAAAACAATTAATGAACACGGAAATACCAAATAATGTGTGGGGAGTGTGCGTGTGTTTGTGTTTGATTTACGTGTGGGTGAGAATAAGTGTGAATGTAAATGTGTGCATGGGTCTAGAATGTATGAGTAAGCTGAGCGTATCGATTATAACGAAAGAAGCCAAAGAGGAATTATAGTAGAAGCTTATAGTCTACGCGAGAGGAATCAAAAGACTCTCGGTTTCATCGTAGTCTAAATTTTTGAGGAATTTCGTGACTGACGTTTTAGGTACATTTTGTGTTAAGTTGATATTGATAAACATTACGTAACAACATCACTATCATCCATTTTTAAAAGCCTAATCCGAGCACGGCTAAGAGTACGCGGCTTTACAGGTACACACATTTGTGGTTCTTTACGGTCACGAGTGGTTTGTAGCCATGTAACGTAATATAAATAGGTACTCATGTCTTAAGAGACACGTAAATTGAACAGCCAAACTCTAGCCTCTTCACCCTTCCGAAAAATCTCAAAAAAGTTCCAACAAAAATAACAATATCGCATGTAAATTCAATGAAAACTTGTCTGTTACGTACCGTGCGCTCAGTAAGCTTTATTTTCGTAGCAGACGCGACTTCAAGTTAGTTATTATGCTGAGCGGAGTTCATTTTGATGTGTTTTCTTTAGACGAGACATGTTTTGGAAAAGTGAATCTCGAATGAAATTCGGGAGCATGCAACTCGAGTTTTGGTTTCGATTCTTTTTTGTGAAAGTTTTAATTCAGGGTTGTTCTTAAACGAGGAGAGGTGTTTTTTTTTGCATCCATACATACATACATATTATCACGCCTGTTTCCCATTGGGGTAGGCAGAGACTATGGATTTCCACCTGCTACGATCCTGTCACACCTCTTTCGTTTCATGTACATCCACTAACCTCGTCATGCATGCTCGTCGGTTTAGAGAACTCTTAACCTGGTATTTTTTGAGAACGTCCGCGATATGATCGCGATACGTTCGCCGAGGTCGTCCCCTTCCAACTCTTCCATCCACACTCACTTCGTATACTTGTTTCGTAAATCTCCTCTCGTCCAACCTTTCTATATGTCCAAACCATCTTTTTTGCATTTAATTTTTTCTTTTTTTTTTTGCATTTTTTTTTCAAATTGATTCTTCACGTTCTGCTAGTTTAAGGTTAAATTTATATTCGCTACAAACAATCGTATAACTTAGCTTGCACCATTGTTATTTTACACTACTTTAATATTTTGAAATAAAGAAAGAAAAATGGTTTATTTACTACAGCCACACATCACACACAATAACAATAATATACAGTTTTAATCAATAATAGACTCCTAAAAGTATAATTGTGTGCCCCGCGGCTGCACCAAATAGGCTCAGTTCAGCAAAAATGCCAGACAACTAAACTAGTGTCTGGCGCTGGTTTTCAACTGGATCTTGTTTGAAAGCGTCACGGACGAAAATCAGTTTTACAGTGAGTAAAATAAACATAGATAAAAATAATAAGAAAGTTTTTCGCAATAATAATATAATATAAAATATATATATATATATATACGTGTTAAAATAGTAATAATAAATAAATGAGAAATAAGTGGAACGGACGTCATCAATTAATAAATACCTATACATGTCACAGGTTCGTTTGCACGCATTTACCCACAAATCTCACAATGCGCTGCGGGCAGCCGAGCGCGACGGACATTTTACCACGTAATATCATCAAACGGTGAGTGATTTTACGGTCGGTACCACGCACAGCCGACAATCACGGGCAGCCAAGCTCCGCATCGAGGCTCTTCGTGGTAATGGTTGTGTGGATGGGTGTATGGGTGCGAGCTCGTGCGTAGTAATCCATAAAATCACACACCGTGGGAAGCCACCTCAAAATGAGGACAGAAGCCAGCATGTTTAATAGTGGATGTTTAATTCACAATTGTTTTTGAACCTGGGAGAGGTAAGAGAAGTTTTTCTTATTTCAAAAGTTTTCTCATGCTCTACTAGTCCAAGGTCAGGTTTCTATTCACTGCAAGTACTCGTATAATTCAGCTTGCACCATTGTAATTTTATACAACTTTTATAGTGTGATATAACATGTAAAGTTGGTTTCCAACGGTGCGTGATTTTAGCCACGCACAGCACCGAGGTTTTCTCACGGTGCGCGGTGCGAGCTCGTTCGTGGTAGTCCGTAAAACTACGCACCGTGAGGAGCCACCTTTACATGGGGACATTAGCCACCATGTTTAGAAGTAGATGTTTAAGGGATGATTCGAAAATAAAATGAATGTAAAAGACTAAAATAAAGAAAAAATATTAATAATATAATTGGTACCAGCAAATCCATCAATCGATACGAGAATAACAAGCTCCACTCCCAAAAAACATCGAAACATCGGTAAACCAGTTTTTTTTTATTCTGTTTAAAAAAAAAAAAATACGAATCTGACACGATATTTTTTCAGTATTTTCGCAACTCTATGTATATAATGCCTCGTCACTCCACCTGACAGGATTTATTCAGTGTTCATAAAATATTGAATAGTTGGATACTAGTGCACAGCGTTATTGGTTTACGGGCAAAATTAATATCCAATCTATCCACGATTTACCCTACTAGAGATAGGAATTTGACATAAGCTCCATACGAAGTATGTCGAATTTCTAACTCTAGTAGGGTAAATCGTGGATAGATTGGATATTAATTTTGGCCATTAGGGAATAGTTGTTAGAGGATTGCGGCATGCCAAACTCCAACAATTATTTTGTGTATTCAGGTTAGTATTATTGTTTGAATTTTTAATGATGTTATTATGTGTATTGTATAAAAAAAAAAAATATATATATATAATTTGCATTTACGTACACTTTTACAAAAAAAAATTAAATAATAAAAAATACAAATATATTCACACTTTAAAAAAAAAATAAGGCCGTGATCTGTTACAAACGCCGTGCCGCCGTCGCCGCGTCAGCCGTGTTTAGCGTGACGCTGTACGCGGCCGACGGCGTTTGTAACAGATCACGGCCTAAAAATTTTAATGTTATTGCTCGTCCTTAAGATTTGCTGCCTTACCTTGCCTTTGCCTTTTTGATTTTTACTGCCTCGTTGGTCTAGTGGTTGCAAGCGTGACTGCTGAGCGTGGGGTCCTGGGTTCGATTCCCGGGTCGGGCAAAGTGTTGTTGGGTTTTTTCATTAGGAAATTGTCAGTAGCAGCCCGGAGTTTGGATTTATGCCCGGTTAATGGCAATAGGCTCGCCCCCTATACATACATGGGACTATAACATAACTGGCGAAATGTGGGTGTACTATTACACCTCTGCGTACCCCTTCGGGGAAATACAGGCGTGATGTTATGTTGTTGTGTTTTAAACTAAATCATAATACTCAGTTTGTAGAAAAATATAATATTAAAGGCATTGTTTGAAAATAATTCCATAAAAACCTACAGCTTGATTAGTTGAACATACCCTGGAACCAATCAAGCACATCTCAACAAACCCTTTCCGATTCATTAACTTGGTAACCACAAAATGTAAATTTCCCTACTCAGGCAAAACTAACAAATTATTCACTTAAGCACCAATTGAACTGCCAATATTTAATACCTTCGACTTTATTATCATTTGGGAGAATATCAAAGGATTTTGTCCCTTCGTATCTCACTCCACGCCTCGTCCCATGCAAATCTCGTTCAGTTTGCTTGCTGAAGGGATAAAGTCATTCGGCTTTGAGGTCTCGGGGTATGTGAAGTTAAATATAAGGTATAATGTGAATAGTTGGAAGGTTTCTTTGAAATTGGGAGCAAATAGGAGAGTATTAGCTGCATGGTTCGTTCGTATATGCCAATTGAGGAAAACGATTTAAGTGATTGATTGATTCTGTAAACGGATTGGTTGTCAACAGGGAATTTGTTTGCATCAGTCTGTAAATATGTACTGGTTTTGTGTTCTCAATTATATGCAGTGAAATTTCGTTCTCAAAATCCCTATTATACCGAAATAAAGATATTCATTGCTGAAACCGTGTACATATATAAACGAGACGACGAAACGAGACGTGTGTTATGTATTATAATCATTATAATTTGTCTACTATAGTATAATTTTGCATGCCTTAATTGGTAGAACATAGTTAACTGCACATTCACTCAAAATCTTGCAATGTATATTTATGTACGTACTTTTTCCAGCAATAACGACCTCTGACCTCTGTGGTCTAGTGGTTCGAGTGTCGGACTACTGATCACAAGGTTGTGGATTCGACTCCCACTGGATATAAATATTTATGTGATGAACATAAGTGTTTGTGTTGGTCTGGGTGTGTTGCTTATGTATTATAAGTATGTATTTACAAAAAAAAAAAAAGTATATACGTATTATATCCATTGTCTAGTACCCATACCACAAGCTCTGCATAGTTTGGGACTAGATGGTGCTGTGTAAAAATGTCCCAAAGATATTTATTATTATTATTATTTATTAATAAAGTTTTGAATTGAATTGAATTGAGACGCATCACACCATGGCAATATAACAAGGTCGCGCTGCTAAAAAAAAATATACAGTTCTAGGGAAGATACCATGCCTGTGTTTCAATTTGTTGGCCAAACAATTAGAATAGAATATACTTTATAATAAAACAAAGTTTAACCGGATTAAATCGCGTATATTATTTAAATTGGTTTTCCTGACGTTTCGAAAGCTTTGCAGCATTTCGTGGTCGCAGGTAGACTAAGATGACAAGCGTCTATACAGATATTTCTAAAAAAATATTTTAATCTACCATACAATATTATTAATTAAAATCGTTTCGATGCACGCAGTAATCACTCACAATATCATTATCTTTTACAGAGTTGCGTGCTGTTTGGGACTTGATTATTTTTAGGACTGGGTTCTAAACAGGTGGTAACTGCCAACCATCTTAGAATATACTTTATTGTACACCATGAAAATAGTAGTAAACAGGAACAACGTATAAATTATGAAATTATGGGTACATGGGCGGTCTTATTGCTAAAAGCGATATCATCCAGATAACCTTAGGTCCAATTAGGTCGCGCAACCAGCACGGATGCGTGCAAAGAATGTTACTGGCTGCTCAACAGTACTGGTCACGCAACCATTCAAATGTATAGCGCTGTATGGCATCTAACACACTTGGCCGCCAGTATAGACACCACGGTTGCGCAACCAATTGCATTCAGTGTAAAAGGGCACTAAATGACAATCCTTTAGATATTAATCGCAAAAGAGCCGTAAGCCTTACAGTCAGACATAAACAGAGAATGTCTGTCAAATCAGTAAATCAAAATGTGCTGTTCATTTATCATAAATTTATTCTACACTAGCTGATGCCCGCAGCTTGGCTATCATGGTATGTCTATTAAAAATCTATGTACTAATCCAGGATATTATTATGTTCTGTCGGTGTGCCAAATGTCATCAAAATCCATTCAGCCGTTTTACCGTGATTGTAGGCCAAACAAACAATTAACTATAGTTTCGTATTTATAATATGAGTAGGACTCATATTATTTTCATAAAGATTCATGGTGTAATAAACATAGCTTCTCATTAAGATACTCTGTTTATAATGCTGTCTTTTTATGTTTCTTATGGAATTTCCTTTCATTTTTATCTCACTCTTATATTGTATCATTATCTAGTATAACATGATGGATATGTTCTTGTTTTGCAAGTACGGTAGTAAAATGCTAAAATGAAACTTTCTTAATATTAAATTCTCCAAATTCGGTTTTATCTATGATATGTACCATTACTGCGATTCTTTTTCTAGGCTAAAATGTTACAAGAACTAACATATCGCCAAAAATATCATTATCAAACCAGCTGAGGCATAGCACGAAGGATTTTCCGGGTTCTGACTACCCGCTATCTCGTGATTCAATAATGCAGAAATGATTTGTTGGTCCCATGATACGAGCACCAAGAATGTTGCCAATGCGAATATTTCGTCCAACAAAAACATGTCACATAAGCCTTGGAGTTTACGCAAAATACATTTAATATTTATGGGAAGCATTTTTATTACTTACATTCAGGAATTTTCTTGAATTTTATGGAAGTGCGCGGTCCCTGCCTGGGCGCCAATATTAACTCAGCGTTGTATGTTCTTTTGATCTTTACGGTAAACTATAGTACAGTTTGAAATATTTTAATTGAGTCTTCAATTCAGAACAGCAAAAGCATTTATACTTAAAATAACTCATTCATTTCCAAAGTTATTTTAGTCCCACGTTGAGCGCCAATAAAAACTTTGTGAAAATGTGTCATTGTATTTGACAGCTTATTTACTTTAATTAAAATGTAAAATATTACACCTCGTAAGCCTCATAAGCCTAGTCTGTTAAGTTTTTGATGAAAATGAATTCACCGAGTCCCTAAAATTAAATTTCAGTCAGAAATACATTTTTCAATTTATTAAACTCGTCACGTCAGGCCATTTTATTATTAAAACCATTTTATTATTCTCCTTAAGTGTCAGTCAGAATTAATAATTTATGATTTTCACTGTTTAGATCCCAAAAGGCATAGGTGTGCAAATAATGATGAGAATTTTTATTCAGAGTATTCTGTATAAAATTCCCAGAATTCACCACGTGACAATCTACCCGCAAATCCATCATCCTTAAACCACTCTCCGTAAAATTAAAAAGAAAGTCACGAAAGGGAAGGTGACAGGCGAAAAGTACCGTCAAACGCACCTGTGAAGAAAAAATTATATTAAATGGAGGGTAATCCTTCGGTAAGCCTCTTAAACTGTCACCGTAACGAGTCGGCCGGCGATTATGAGATATGGCACAGATGGTACGCTTGTGTATATTTGAAGAGCTGTTCGCCTGTTTGGATATGAAATGTTGTATGTTTCAATCCTTTTAGGTTATGTTCGGGGGTTGAAATGTGTTACGTCAAATTGGAGTAAGGTGTTGCTAATATTTTTTCTGTAGGCGTTAACTTTTCTTTTCCATGTAATTTTGGAGATTGTTTTTACTTGTAAGTAGCGATTGGCTTTTACATTTTAGATTTTTTTGATAAAAAATTTGCTTGTAGTGAAAAAACTAATGAATTATAAATGTTATTGCTTACCATGTTAACTGATGTTTGTCTTTCGAATCTATCAGAAAACATTATTTTTCTTGTATTGAATACAGACTGTGTGTTTGTGTGTGGGTGTTTCTTATGTATTATAAGTATGTATTTACAACATCCATTGTCTAGACCCATACTACAATGTCTGCTTAGTTTGGGACTAGATGGTGCTGTGTAAAAATGTCCCAAAAATATTTATTTATTTATTGATACTAATACATTTTCACATTTGCTTTTGTACCATTAAATCAGATAATTGTTTATGTTGGTACTCACATTTGCTGCATTGTTATAAATACTGTAGGTACATATTATAATAACCTAACAAGGTAATACCCAAATGTAGTTTGGCATAAATGAATATTAAATAATAAAAGAGTGTTAAGGCATAAAAGAGTAAGTAACTATTAAATCACTTTTCTAGGAAAAACCTTGGACAGACTTGTTCATTTCAATTCAATCTAAGTGTCTAACCCTCAGATTCTGAAAGGCTGATCAACGCAAACATTAACTAATCGACTGTCAAATCTCAGGTCAAGCGATGTGATTGGTTGTTAACATTTTCGCCGGCCAATCACAGAAGCTGACATTAGATTTGATCAAATTGATCAGCCTTCCAGAAACTGGAGGTCTGTGTGTCTAAGCGTTGTTGTTGTCGTTAGTGTTCTTGTGTTGTGTTGTTTGAAATTGACTTTTCCATGAACGATATATAAACACAGTTTATAGTCCATAGGTACCGATATTGTAAAATAAATTTACAACACTCGTCGCCTCAGTGCTTGAATGTCCAATCGGCCATTGAACAAATTTTACCGGAGACGTTTTTTTAGTTTATTATTGATTTAAGAGAAATATTTTTTAAACTTTGAAGATTTTAGAATAATGTAATATGTGCTATACATTATTCTTAAATCATCAAAGCTTTTAAAATATTTCTCTTAAATCAATAATAAACAAAAAAAAACGTCTCCGGTAAAATTTGTTCAATGGTCGATTGGACATTCAAGCACTGAGGCGACGAACTAACGATAAGTTCTTCTATCGTCTTTAATGCGAATACTACTTAGTATTTACTGTAGCTTTACGAATACAACCACTCCAACGTCCACCTTACTTATTTACCAACAAATCTTCTTCATGTCCAAAACGTTGTTATATGCCTCGGATATTCCACATCTCAAAAGGGTTTCAAGTCATCCCACGCTAAGGTTTAACATACCCCAATTAATTGTAAGGGCAAGGTAGATCTTTCACGGTGGTATGAGGTACGTTTGGCATTAATTATTCCAAGTAAGCCCCAAGATGTCTGGGCGGAACTATTATGGGCCCATTTAAAAGCTGTCAGATAGCATCAAGGTGATTTATGGTCCACTATCTGTTAGATAAGTTTAAGTTTGAATAAGTAATTGGTGTGGGTGATGATGTTTTGGTTGCCATTGTTGTTAGTTGATGAGGGGCTTGTGGTATAACCGTATAATATACAATGTAATATAATATAAATGTTCCGTGTGGTGCCCAACATAAATATTTGCACCACTCTATCTCTTCTCATAGGTGTCGTAAAAGGTGACTAAGGGATTAATCAGAGGATGGGCAGCAGCGATCTCTGAGTATTTAACCAACCAACTGCGATTGCCAACCCGCCTGCCAAGCGTAGAGATTATGGCATATTTTAATACCATTTATTTTGCCACACATACGCAATATATACATACTACATGCAAAGGTAACAGGACAAATTAATGAAAACAGAACATGCATACAACATAATATGTGTGGCAAGGGATCCATCTCAGTATTTGCTGTGCATGTAGGTATGCACAGCACTGATTTTCAGCTGGTCCCTCCCATCTGTATATCTTAAAAGTGAAATTAACGCGCACAAGAAAACAAAAAATAAGTAAATGAAAGAAGACATCTGACATCAAATACATTGTCATAATACAAAAAATTGGAATTTTACTTTGACATACTTTGGCATATGCCCCTTTGGGGGAGGCCTGTGTCCAGCGGTGGGCGTCTTTCGGCTGAAATGATGATGATGATGATGTCAGTCAGGTCTGTATTACCTGACGCTGGTTTTCAATTGAATCTATGTGAGTAGTGACTGTGACGGATGTAAAGCAGTTCCATGAATAAAGGCTTTAGAAGGGCCCGTACTCTGTTGGGAACTTCAAGTAGTAGAATATACTACGAGCACTTTCACTCACCAATAAATTCGTTCCCATGGAACGAAAAGCACCGAATACTCCCTTTTCCCCTCTAACACCAAAATCGTAATTCAATTCCAAATCTTCACAAAAAATAAATTATATCCTTCCATCCTTACCAAAGAAATAAATCTTCTCCGAATTTTATCACAATACATCAAAAATTAACACCTGAATTCGATCCCCAGCCATCTGGTCTGGCAAAATCGCTCCGGAGCCACACAATCGCACCACAGATCCATTCAGAGAAGGTTCTAGAAGGCCTTCCTACAATGGAGTCTAAATTTCTATTGAAAATTATACGGCTACGGGCTGCCTTCGAATAAGTTAATTAAAATTGTAATAAGAATTGATGCTGGAGAATTTTGCTAGAATTATTTTTGATCGTATTATTCTTTTTTTTTCTGTTATTAGGTTCTCTCGGACGGTGTCTTGGGAATTTGTATGTATTACGATTCTAATTTTGTAGGGTACTGATTGGATACAATAAATTAGTTTTTTTCATCAGTACGCCTTTTGCGATTATTTAAGTTATTGGTATTGGAGTTAGCTGTTAGGTCTTTAAACTAACAACTTTCTACTTTCTATCGAGTAATTTTATTTTATTTTAGTAAGTATTTTTTTAAATGTAGGTACTTGCCTCTGACCGCCATCTCACCTGATAGAGCGATGGTGTGATCGGAGCGATTTTATGTTAAATTTTGGACTTTTCACACTTGTTTAAAATTTGAATGCCGTGTAATGTTTCATATAGAACAACCATAGTGAAGCCAACAAAACCCGTGCTCCTTCATGTACAACCAGTGCTCACGTACACACCATGCACCTGAAGGATATTTGTTTTCGCGATGCTTACTGGAAGGTGCCGCGACATGTGAACTGAGAGGGGTGAGCACGGTTTAAGGTGCATGTGTGTGCGTGAGCACTGGTTGTACATGAAGGAGCACGGTTTTTGTTGGCTTCACTATGGTTTTTTGCAGGACTAACGGCCAAAATTAATATCCAATCTATCCACGATTTGCCCTACTAGAGATAGGAATTTAACATAAGTTCCATACAAAATATGTCAGATTTCTATCTCCAGTAGGGTTCGTGGATAGATTGGATATTAATTTTGGCCGTTAGTCTATAGTTTCTACTACGTCTGTGATCGAGAATAAGATACTGTTTATCTCTCTCTACCTGGCGATATAGAAAAAGCTATTGAAGAATTTCTTTATCGGGACGGGCAACAGTTTATACTTGCGTCTGCTAAATAGCAATTACTATTCCATCAATGGGTAATCCATCTAGTAAGCATGTCAATTTCATGTCAATTCACCAGGGGATGGGCAGCAGCATTCTCTGAGTATTTAACCAACCAACTGCGATCGCCAACCCGCCTGCCAAGCGTTCCGGTTATGGCATATTCCCCTCTTTTTGAGGAGGCCTATGTCTAGCAGTGGACGTCTTTTGCCTGAAATGATGAAGCTTGTCAATTGTGGCAATTTTCCCTATAAGACCTTTCTTTTTAACAGTTATTGGGAGTTCCATGCTCAGCAATAGCTGCTTACAGAGCTTGTGTCGTTGAACGTTCTTCGAATGACCAAGAAACTCCAACGTAATACTGTTTAAATTCACTTAAAGCTTACTTTGTTAAGTTTAAAGATAACAAATGCAATACGAAGTAGTTAGGTCGTCTACTAAGCTCCATAACAACGTTTTACTAGTTTACTGACCTCCAGTTAACTTTTAACAATTGTGCAACTAAACGAGACGGTACATTTTCTATTCTTATTAGGTTAGAACGGAGAAAAGCTTCTTTATAGATTTACTGAAATGTGTTTTGTAGAACGTCGTCGTACTCGGCGCTGCCTTATATAAGGTCCTACATTATTAATCCGAAATATTTGAACTGGTGAGTCTACTTATCATTATGAACAAGTTTTACTATGGGACCAACCCAGAAATCACGAAAAAAAAACAGGTGGTCCCTACATTTTATCTATTTAAGTGAACACAGATGTAGGGACCAACTGTTTTTTTTTTGCGATTACAGCGTTGGTCCCATAGTAAATGTTATTTATTATGATGAGTAGATTCACCACTTCAAATATTTCGGATTAATAATGTAGGACCTTATAATAAAGTATATCAGAAATGCGTGGTATATTTAGAGAGCTTATTGAGGGCATAGCATGACATACCGTTTCCTATATAACCATCCCTGAAATCGCAAAAAAATTACGGATATTCCCTGGAAAATCATCGATTTCGCTCGACAAAATGTATGAAACAGCTGGATTTATTTTTTGAGATTTCAGGATTAATCTGTAGTAAAATTTGTTCGATAGCATTCTACTGACTGAGCTCTTCAGATATGACCACGTATTTCTGATACGCGTTGGGACTTGTTTCTTGAACGTTTCATATATTTAAATACTAAATAAATCAATATTTAAGACATTTTACACAGCACCATCTAGTCCCAAACTAAGCAGAGCTTGTAATATGGGTACTAGACAATGGATATAATACTAATTTACTTTTTTTTTGTAAATACATACTTATAATAAATAAGAACGCATCGCAATCAAATCGCGGACATTCTCAAAAAATGCCAGGTTAGAGTACTCTAAGCCGACGAGCATGCATGACGAGGTCAATGAACGTAGATGAAGCGAAAGAGGTGTGTCAGGATCGTAGCAGGTGGAAATCCATAGTCTATGCCTACCCGAATGGGAAACAGGCGTGATGATATGTATGTATGTATGTAATAAATAAGAAACACTCAGACCAACACAAATACTGATGTTCCTCACATAAATATTTGTGTCTTGTGGGAATCGAACCCACAACCTCGACGTTAAGACCACAGATGTTAAAGTGATGATGAATGAATGAATGATGAACGTGATGTCCTGATGAATTTTTCTAGTTATTTCGATGTTTAAGATATTTTCTCTAAAGTTTTTAATTAAGAGATGGCTGCTTAATTTATTGAACAATTAATGCAGTATCGTTTTGAATTTCTGGCAGAACAGTCGTTAGTGATATGTCACCGCTACTAGTGTTGTACTTTTCATAATTAGTTTGCTTAGGCACGATGTTAAAAGTAAAGACAGCATTTTCAATAATTACTATCTTCTAAAGATTGTTCATGATTAAGAAGCATGTCGATCGCTTAATTAACAGATTTTGTAACTTTATGTTGACAAATTTTACAGATACAAGGTAGATATAAAAAAGTGTGATGCTTTTAGGTTATCCATGGTGCCAGCTCATTGAAACCGCTAACGAGCTGCACCTGGCCATTCTTGGCAGCTACACTGCAGAAACTCTGGCAGCATCGTTTGTTTTCTAAGTACAAAGTTTAAAGTTCTAACTTTGAAAGAAAGTATTTCAACTATATAAAAGGAAAAAAGAATGAAAAATATTTTATTTCAGCGCTTGATTTAACGCACATAATATCCTAATACCACAATACTTGTACATCATCAACTCAGCCTATCGCAGTCCACTGCTAGACGGCCTCTCCCAAGTTGCGCCATAATACTCGGTCCTCTGTCTTCCCCATTCAGTCCCCCCCAGCTACGTTCTTCAGGTAGTCGGTCCACTTGGCCTGGGGGCGTCCTACGCTGCGTTTGCCGATTCGCGGTCTCCACTCAAGGACTCGTCTGCTCCAGCGGCCATCGGTCCTTTGACAGACATGGCCAGCCCACTGCCACTTCGGCTTACTGATCCAACAAGCTATGTCGGTCACTTCGGTTCTCCTCTGCATAATCTCGTTGCGGATTTTATCCTTCAAAGGAACTGCAAGCATATCATTCTAAACTTGTACATAATACTTTACAATTTTATGAAAAAAATAGTACCTAGTGATTATATTCTCTTTGAAATTAGTACGTACGTATGTGTACGTATTCTGTATTCATTTCCGTTTCCAAAATGTTTGTTCTGGGAGATTTTATTAATGCAACGCTAATTTACAAAGACTGAAGCCAGAACCAGAAGGAAACGTGTTTGATTTGAAGTCCAAAACAGACGGAATGTTTCCTGAATTTTAATAACCCTACAAGGAAAATGTTTCAGTGTTGTAACCCTTAATTCAATTACAAAGAGAACGTGTACGCGCAAGCGATAAATATAATTAGAAGATTATCGAAATTATGATACGAAGCGTTCTCTGAGTATTTAACCAACCAACTGCGATTGCCAACCCGCCTTTTTTTTTTTTTTTCTCCGTGGGGAAATCCTCATGGACGCACTCCGCCCGGGGTAGGCGGATCCAGTGTCGGACTCTTACCGACTAAAACCACCACGGTGTTCCTTCAACTACCTTAGCCGGGGGCGTGGGAACCCGTGAGTATTCACACAACCACCCCCGACAAGTCCTGGCCCGCCTCAAGCAGGCGAGCCCCTTCTCCCCGTGCGGCCTAACGCTGGCCGCACCCTCCTCGGTGGCGCACACGGAACACTGCACGCCACTTCACCTCATGGGCCTTTACCAGCTGCGCCAACTACGCCGGCTGTGCCAGCTACGCCAGCTGCTGGTCGGGCAGCAGACTACCCCGAGTCTGCTGCTCGCAGGCCCTACCTCCCGTAATTTTTATAGAGGTTTTCTTCCTCGCGGTCCGGGCGGTGAAGCCAAGACTCTCGGTCCCAAGAGGCGCGAGAACACTACTCAGCGGGCACTCCTGGGGTTACGAGATCGACGGGGGCAGGGAAGGACAGTCCCCCCGCTGCCTGCCCAGTGGCAGGGTGAGTACACACCGGGCCCGCCCCTGCTCCTCCACTGTGCCCTCTGTTGGCAACAGAGGGACACGTGGAGCAACTCCCCTCTGGCCCAGAACGGGCCCCTCCCACGCCAGAATATTCGCCACAGGCAATAAAATCCCTCCAAGGTTAATCCCTCGAAAGGATTTTACTGCCTGTGCCCAGGATGCACCGGCCAAACAGCTTGCCAACCCGCCTGCCAAGCGTGGCGATTATGGCATATCCCCCCCTTAATTGAGGGAGGCCTATGTCCAGTAGTGGACGTCTTTCAGCTGTAATGATGATACGAATCGCTGGGGAAGCATTTTGTTTGACTTATTGCAAAACGCTGAGTAATTGTTTTGTTGTAGTTAAATAAGCTTGCTAAATTTACAAAAATGTTGTTTGCAAAATAGTATTTAAAACTGTGGTATTACTTTACAGTATAATCATTTTTTTCTTTTTATTATTTTAATAAAGAGGTAGGGGTCTTGAACGCCCCTAACCCACTGCGACCTGGTAAGATCTATTGTGGTGCCTCTTGCAGCAGTACAGCACTTTCCCCAAGCTGCAAGTCAATCATGAAGTCGACTTTGACTTTGAGTGGAGTAGGATTTGATCCCCTGAGTTGAGATGACGTGGCCTCCAAGATGCTGGCTTCCCATGTGGGTACACTGCATTATACTCGCATAGTATATGGATGGGCGTTTCATCCTTTTCGCGGCAAAACCTGCAAACTGTGGTATCACTGAGGTCCGTCCTGTGAGGTTGTTTATTCAGCTTGCAGTATAATCAATAATCATGATTTCAGAATATTCTTGGGGCTACCACGATACTGCTATGCATTGGACATGTTTGCACAAGGTCATATTCCTTCCAGCCGCATGGTTCAATCAGAATTCGCAGTATATTTTTTTAATTTGTTTTTGTATGGGTAGTAAAAATATTTATTTTCATTCTATTAATCGAGATGAGAGTTACTTGTGCCGTGTTTGGTTGATTTTTTTCATATAGACATGTAAACGCAGTCGGGTAAAAACGAAAGCTTTTTATAATTTTCTAAAGGATTTATGGATAATTTTATCATCACCGTACGTATATATATATCCTTTTGACCTTAATAATCAAGCAGGTTTGCACTTTCGAAATCAAGTATTTCTGTTTATTCGCCATCCCTGTATTTTATCCACTCTTATTTACAAAAGTTGAAACTAGAGAACAAACTCTCAATGACGTTTTATTAATTAAAAGTTCAGAATTCAGCTTGAAACTTATGTACCTATACACCCCGATGAAAACATGGATTAATTCCACTTATAAATGTGAAAGTTTGTGAATATGTTTGAATGTTTGTTACTTAATTACACGAACCTTTTCATCTTAATACCCACACATATATAAAATATCATCCCATATCAATCAACTCAGTCTATCGCAGTCCACTGCTGGACATAGGCCTCTCCCAAGTTGCGCCACAACGCTCGGTCCTCTGCCTTCCGCATCCAGTCCCCCCCAGCCACGTTCTTTAGGTCGTCGGTCCACCTGGCAGGGGGTCGCCCTACGCTGCGTTTGCTGATACGCGGTCTCCACTCAAAGACTCGTCTGCTCCAACGGCCATCGGTCCTTCGACAGACATGGCCAGCCCACTGTCACTTCAGCTTACTGATCCTACAAGCTATGTCGGTCACTCCGGTTCTTCTCCGGATAATCTCATTACGGATTTTATCCTTCAAAGAAACTCCAAGCATAGCTCGCTCCATAGCTCGCTGAGCGACTTTAAATTTGTGAACCAGCCCAACTGTCAGTGTCCACGTCTCGGCACCGTAAGTCATCCCATATACCCTAGTCAAAAAACACTCACAAAAACAAAACAAATTACTGACTTTATTAGAATATCGATATTATATAAAGTTGATGTTGACCCTAGTTTAACCACATAGACGAAGTGCTGCAAACAATTTAGTGAAGCCAAAAAAACTATGTTCCTTCGTGTACACACGGCTACACATCAAGCTGTACTTTTCCAGTATAAGCTGACCTCGCATTGTGTAGGTTTTCCTTACAACGCGAGGTCAGCCTTTACTGGTTTGATACAGCTTGATGTGTAGCCGTGTGTACAACCAGCGCTCACGCACACACCATGCACCTGAAGGATATTTGCTTTCGCGCTGCTTACTGGACGACGCCGTGACACGTTTACTGAGTGTGGTGAGCACTTTTTGAGGTGCATGAGTGTGCGTGAGCGCTGGTTGTACACTAAGGAGCATAGTTTTTTTGGCTTCACTAGATTGTTTGCAGCACTTCGTCTATAAATTACACTTTTTCTGCTTTCAGTGTCAACTTGACGGACTTGAATCACCGCCCCAAGTAATCCAAGTTATTTTAATAACTTAAATAAAAATAAATAAATATGAAACATTTATTCAGGACCAAAACATTTTTACACATTGTTTAAACCCACCAAACTGTGTAACAGTTTGTCGGCGGGATTAGTGCTCGTTTTTAATTCGGTTCTTATTGTCTGTAAAAAACTTCAAATTTAAATGAAAGTGAAGTGATGGTACTACGCGCATATTCTTATAACCGTGCTATTGTTAGCGGGCTACTGTGTCCTTCCCTGCCTCCGTCGATCTCGTAACCCCAGAAGGAGTGCTGCGGTTGTGTTCTCGCACTTCTTTTTGGGTCCAAGGGTCATGGTTTTACCGCCTGGACCACAAGGGAGGAAACCTGTATTTTAAATGTTACGGGAGGATAGGGCCTGCGTGCAGCGGACTCAGGGTTATCCACCGCCTGTCGAGTCAAGGCCCTTGACGGTGGTGCGCAGTGTTTTACGAGCGCCATAAAGGAGTGTGTGGCTGATGTTGGCCCGGGGAGAAGGGGCTTGCCTACTAGTGGCGAGTCGGGACCTGCTGGGGGTGGTTGGCGAATACAGAGTGTATCACACGCCCCCGGACAAATGTAGTTCGGGGAACACTAGATAATATTAAATAAATATTTTTAGGACATTTTTACACAGCACCAAACTAAGCAAACTAGTCCCCAAACTAAGCAGAGCTTGTGCTATGGGTAATAGACAATGGGTATAATACTTATGTACTTTTTTTTGTTTGTAAATACATACTTATAATACATAAGAAACACCCAGATCAACACAAACACTTATGTTCATCACACAAATATTTGTGTCCTGTGGGAATCGAACCCACTACCTCGAACACTGTAGTGGTTTAGTCGGTAAGAGTCTGACACGATAACGATTTCCTCACAGGGAAAAAGGGGTCTAGGGCCTTCCCTATATAAAAAGCTACTTACCTAAAGCGGGGTTAAAAATACTCTGTGTAAGTCTACTCAGCCGTCTGTACAGGGAGGTGTGTAGAAAATTTAACACACCGAAAAAAATTAAACTACACATAATGCCCGGTTTAGCTACTAATGAATAAAAAAGATAGAAAGAAAGAAAGAAAAATGGTTTATTTACTACAGCCAGAGGCACACAATAACAATAATATACAATTTTAATCATCAAATGGCTGCACCAAACAGGCTAGGATAGGATAAAACCATACCTAATTTATTTAAGAATACTTTTACAACTTTTCAGTCTCTCTTACGACAACATGTTCCAGAATTGTTTCAAGGATTTTTTGGACAAACAATGGAGGCTTTCTGGTATTCAATCACGTATTTGTATTTACAACAGAAGCCTCTACCGTTTTCGGGTAAATGTTTTAGATTTATGTTCGAATAACGCCATTGGGGAGTGTGTGCATGTCTTGAGTTGGTTTGTCTACGGATTTTCGCAGATTTGGAATCCATGGTTAACTACTAGTGGTTTTCTTTTGTAATATTTTGTAAAAGTCTACTAAACAATTTTACTCAATTAGGTGCCAATTAGCGTGGCTAGGCTCCCCACAAGGTGGACCGATGACCTGGTGAAGGTTGCAGGTATCCGCTGGATGCAGAAAACACAGGACCGGTCGTTGTGGCGATGCTTGGGGGAGGCCTATGTCCAGCTGTAGACGTCTTTCGGCTGAAATGATGATGGTGATGAGGTGTCAAGTTATTCCTTGTATCCATTATTCAGGTTAGCAAAAGCTTCAGGACATTACGTGCTATAGTCTTTAAACCTTACATTTGTTTCTTTCAAATTTTCGCACCTTTCCATGGATCTGATGGATCTTCTATAAAAAAGTTAGTCTTCATCCTAAATGTATTGAAACGATTAAAAAAGTCGCTTCTGGCGATTGGACCATGTTACAACACTTAAAGCTTAAAGCAACCACTTTACGTGTTCTGAGAGCCTTGAAAATGATGAACGGACATGCCTCGGTGTGCAGCAATTTATTGCAAGGCAGCTCAAGTACTTAAATGCCTCGTTTCGCGGCAGCCTTCGGGGAAGTGTTCTCGCCTTGAATCTCGAGTATAGTTTCAGAGATGCTGTTATTCATAGAACTGTATTTTTGTATTTACAAATGTCTTAGCTAAATTGCTGCAGTAAAATATTAATCGTTGCAGTGGTTCGTCTTTGGGTTAGTGATTATTTCATAAGCTACTAGACCAACGAGGCAGTCAAAATTACTGCTAAGCGAGAGGTCCTGCTGCCGAATTGCGTAACTCACTCGCGATCGCAATCAATAAATAAATAAATAAATAAATATCTTTGGGACATTTTTGCACAGCACCATCTAGTCCCAAACGAAGCTGAGCTAATAAAAATGATTTCAATGTTCATTGCTCCGTATGTTTTGATAATTTGTATTATCGGCAACTATTTACCACGCAATGAATATTGTTGTCATTTCAATATGAAAGCTAATGTCAATATCAATGCATTACACAATTACCCCACAGGTTCCAATTCCTAGGTCAAGCAAAAAGTGATATTGGGATTATTCTATCAAGAAAATTTCTCAATATCAGCCTGCAGTCAGGAAATTGGCCGTGCTACATCCCCGTGCCTCGAAAACCACGTTAAGCCATTGCTCCTGCACCTAATCTCTTTCGAATCATGTCGGATTGCCGTCCCATCGGATTATGAGAGTGAGGGAATAGAGGGCGCATCGGTATTTGCGTACACACTTGTGCACTATAATATGTCCCACGCAGATGGCTAGTCTCCGTTAAGATTCGTCACCGTGACTGAAAATTCGGCCGGGAAGGTATATTTATTTCATAAGCGTCTGAAGTGCTTAGTACGTAAACGTTCTTAGCTGGATATGGGCCTTCAGAGTGGTACAGACTTACAATATAATGCCTGTTTCCAACTGAAGTAGGCAACTACTATTGATTTCCACCCACTACGATCCACACAACTCTTTCACTTCATCTACGTTCATTACTCTCCTAATACATGCTTGTCGGTTTAGAGTGCTCTTAGCCTTGACTTTTTGAGATTGTCCGCGATTTGACTGCGGTGTGGCATGGTCATGTCCACCAATCCACAGCAGGCCAGCATGGTGTACTAAGGCCTAATTCGTTCTAGTTCTGAGAAGAGGCAGAGGCCCGTGCCAGGCAGTGGGACAGTATAATGGGCTGACTATAGTATAAATATAAATACAACGTGTATCAGAAATGCATAGTCATATCTGAAGAGCTTGTATTTCTGCTACACGTAGCATATGTATGGTATGATAAAAGGAGAAATAGCCACAATCATCATGCTTAACACAAGTATAAGACAGATTAAATTATATCGTAATTAGCAGCAGATGGACGCTGTTTGTCATGATGATGCTGTCAAGATATGATGTCCTTTTAAAGAAATCCCTGCGTCGCGTACTGGTGGAATACATGACACAGAATCTTCCGGTTGAAATACTTATTTTCAGGCACATCTGGTTAGGTCAATCTCAACATAGTTGAAAGAATAAATGTAATATTGTGGCGATACAATAAATATTTATCTTATCTTATCTTATCTTAATAGTCTAGCCTTCTACCCTCTAGTCTAGCTAAGAAATGTCACAAAAACGAAAGAGCACAAACTACATACAACGAAAAGTCACGTAAGACGTTTTGTCACCGGATTTATTAAGAACGTTGAATATATTATTATCCCGGGCCCTTCTCAGGAACCTTTCACGAACCAGATGTGACCCACGCCTTTATGCCTGTATATCACTAGGGGTGAGTCCTACCCTTATATTTTTAGTGAAACCAAACCCTATTAGGTCGCCCTATGCCTATAACGCGAAATGGTATTTGACATTTTTGTAAGTATTATTTCTTTTTGGGTCCGAAGTTTTTAGAGGAAGTGATGCGTGATTCCCTGATGGGGTAAAATGGTGGAAGGCTTTTAGGGTCTACGGTGAATGGAGACATATGGGCAGGGTGGATTAATGTATTGCTACTGTTCCCTTTGTAAACACATGTACAGTCGAGGAAAGAAAAGGTTCGTCACTTCGAGTTCTATTTTTGCTTGTACTAGTACAAGATACGTCAAATATCTATATATATATTGACTGTATATAGCCAACATAATAAACAAGATAGGAATGAATTTAAACATTTCGAAATTTTGATTATTAATTTCGGGTGAAATCGGTTATAATCGGTCATAATCTGTAATGTAATTATATCTTTGTTATTTGGTGCATGACGTAATTGAAGTGTCATTTGTTTTCGGTTTACAAAAATAAAGACAATTTTTTTCACCCAAAATTAATAATTTAAATTTCGATATGTTTAAATTCATTCCTGTCTTGTTAAAAGGTTTGTAGTCATTTTTAATAACTTCATTTCTTTAAGAATCTCCTTAGACCAGATAATATAATGACAGATGTACGTACACCCGTCTACTTATCTCTTGTTCGCAGTTTGAAAAAGTAGCATGAGCTCTTGACACGCTTAAAGGAATGAATGTGAAAATTGACGAACCTTTTCGTTTCTCGACTGTACCTACAATTCTACACGAGAGATTTAATGGGGAAGGGAAATTAAAAACATAAACTTATATAAGTTAACTGAATAATTTTCTTACCATCACTACTAATACATAGTAGTACAAATGTGAAAGTTTGTGCAAATATTTGCATGTATGTTTGTTACACAATCACGCGTACGTACGGCATAAACCTTTGAAAAGATTTCGATGAAACTTGGCAAAGGCACTATACTGAACTAAGCAAAATCTCGGAACTTTTCAGCGTTTGGTATTTAAATCAAAATCTTGCTACGAATATAAAGATAAAGATCATTTATTTGTCAAACATGCGTCTACATACAAATTAAAGCATGCAAGATATAAAATAAATTGAAGCACCTACATGTTTTGCCTATCAAGGCGTACAAATTTAAGTATTTTAACAAAATAATTTAAATTAAATAATGAAATATCTATAAATTTCAAAATAATCAACAATTTAATAATTCAAAAAAAATAAAAAAAAATTGAAATTTATGTCAGAATAAAAATTAAATAAATAATATTCTAGAAGTAGATATGTATGTCATAATGTGATAGTGTCAGATGGGAAGTCACTTATACAATAATAACACTTGCCTGTTAATAAATTTCGCATCTTCTTTTTAAACAGATTGTTAATTAATTGTTTGTAAGCTTGTGGTATCTTATTAAAAATAATGGGGCCCATACAGAAGACGCTCTTTCTCATAAGAGTAGTTTTTGAAGCTAAAAACGAAAAACTTACAAAATAACAATGTCTAATTTGTGAGTAAGAATTATTTTAATCAAATTTTCATTATTAATTACTAGTCCCCAGCTAAGACCGCTTCGTCTACATTTTCAAGTTTGATATTAAATCAATTAGCGGGATCGTAATTTAGTAAATTAATATTACAAAGAAAATTGTTATTACTGCTGAGTACGGCCTAAAAATCTCAGACCTTATTTGATTAATTAGTTAATCTTACTCCTTACTAATACTATAAACGCGAAAGTATAGATGCCTGTTTATTTTTGGCTCGCCCCCTATTACATGAGAGTTGGGACTATAACATAACTGGCGAAATGTGGGTGTGCTATACAACTCTGCCTACCCCTTCGGGTAAATACAGGCTTGATGTTATGTTATGTTAAGTTGTAAATTAATTGAAGTGTAATATTAATCATTATGTACGGTTTTACTCACGTGATTCTATTGGGTGTGCCCGACTCGGCCACTCGACCGAATCGGTCGAGCCCAAAACTAGTTGGGCATACCCGATAGAATCACGTGAGTAAAATCGTACATAACGATTAATTTTGAATTTAGAGCGTGTGTGTCTGTGTGTAAAAGTATATGTAATTACTACTTGTTACAATGTTGCCATGTTGTGTGGTTTTGTGTTATGGTCTATGGAATTTCCAATCTTGCGTATTTATTAAATATTACACATTTTATCTCGTATTGTATTTAATCTTACTTATTTATTTTGTATCGTTTTTTACCAACATCACGCCTCACTGATCTACGTTATTGCATTGTGAATTTGTGTCAACGCCGGCTGTCGCTGAAAACCAGCGCTGTGTCTTTGCTCCGTGCATGAGGCACAGCAATATGCTGAGCGGTGGCCGTTTTGCGCGAATGTGACGCATATCTTACCACACTTCTTGGCTCTGTACCTGTATTTGTTCTGTGTTCTTGAATTTTTTGGTAATTTTGTGCGTAACTTTTGAAGCAAATAAATATGTTTTCTTTCTTTCTTTAATTAATCAATGATCGGAATAGGTAGAGCTAATGTGCCTGAAGTTCAAAGAACAGAGATAAAAAAATGCTTTGCAGCATTTCGTAAATTTTCGAATTTTCATAAATTCGCGAACACTTACCCTTAAAATTCGGTTGCTTATACAATAAATAGAGTTCTCAAACTTACCCAAGTTTAAGTAATAAGCTTGAGAACTAACAAAACCCGGCCTTGGCCTTCAAGAGGTAAATATTCCGTCCCAAGTTACACATGACTTGATATTTTTATACATTGGAACCATGTTAACATATTTCTTGTTATTATAAATTCAGCAGGTACGCTTTCTTCTTTTATGTCTGTATTTTTCGTCTGTTTGTGTAGGTACACAACTTCGATATTGGTATAGGATTGATAAATATATGTATGCTTTGTCGTCCCAAGACATTTTATTTATTTCTATAACGTCGAGAAATACGATTGGAAAATGTGACAAGACACACCTGTCGTTACGTGATTTTTAGATACCACGCCACTTAACTCTTAAGGTTCCTGCCCCCCTAGTCAAGTTGACAATATACAATCGTCAACGCTATAGAAAACAATCAAAATGTATGGGAATGACATATCTCAACGAATGACTTTTATTCATTTTGATTATTTTCTATTAGCGTTGACGATGGTAGATTTTCAACTTGGCGAGGGGGGCTGATAATTAAAAAAAAAAAGTATAGTTTATTTTGATTTGTTGTCGATTAAATAATTTCCATTAATTTACTTAGAAAAATTTTTGGTGTTATTTCAAAGTAATAAAGGCCGTAGGTATTTAATCATTTAAAATTTAATTAAATATTTTCTTAGCTTTATTTCTGCGAAAGCCTAAAATTAACTCACCGAGCTATCGAGATTTACTTAAAAGTGTTATATTTAAGTTTGTACAAGTTATGAGAATATAAGTATACCTATATGTGACTAAAATGTCAGCCGGGCTAGACCCCGCCTACAACACAGAATGTACAGAAAAGTTATAATGAATTTCTCTGTAAACTCTCGTAACTTCCCAGCTATAATCATGAAAAAAACGATTATCTTCTTTGAAAAGCTGTGGGCGGAAGTCTCTACTACTTACTGTACTGTAACCTGTTATATTGAAGCCGTTTGAATTCCTTATCAATCAATATAAATCACATTTACAGTGATCAATAATACTGAATAGTCTTGAAATACAATGTGAAAAAATTGTTTAGTAAAAATAAAAATGTCAAAGAACCAACCAACCAAGAACCATGCCAACCGCGGGTAGTTCGAGAAAACACCCGCCGCTCAAAACGATTACACCCGCATACTTTAGTTATTTTAGTCAAAAAGTTTGTTATGTTTTGATTTTATTGTACGCGACAAGTCCCGTAAAGATAGTTTAATATGTCAAAGAAAAAAAAAAGATAATCACAATGTCAAAAAAGTATGATAAAAATCACAAATCTCACAATGTAGAAAAAAGTGTAAAAAATGGTTTATCAAGACAAGACAATAAACTGTGTGGTTTAGAAAAATAATGAATACAACACAGTAGTCTCTTTTAGGGAAACACATATTTTATATAATTATTGTATAATTTATTAAAATGAGCATGTAAAAATGATTAGTGTAAAAAAGATAGATTTATGAAAAGCTGACTGCCTCGTTGGTCTAGTGGTCGCAAGCGCGACTGCTGAGCGTGGGGTCCTGGGTTCGATTCCCGGGTCGGGCAAAGTGTTATTGGGTTTTTTCATTAGGAAATTCTCAGTAGCAGCCCGGAGTATGGATTTGTGCCCGGTTAATGGCAATAGGCTCGCCCCCTATTACATGGGACTATAACATAACTGGCGAAATGTGGGTGTACTGTACACCTCTGCGTACCCCTTCGGGGAAATACAAGTGTGATGTTATGTTATGTTATGTATGAAAAGCTAAATTACTTAATTTGTACCCTACATTTAAAAGATAAGCTAGGTATGTTGCGTTATATTAGACACTACTGATAGCTTACGTAAAATGTTGCATGCCAACTAGGCGAAATGACGGATTTTTATTTTATGATAACAACTTTATGTAACTCATTTCTAGCAAATTAACATTCTTATTCTTATTATAATATTTTTACAGCGAGCCTCTGTCTTGACAAACTTTCAAAACGCCATCTTGGTACCAAGCGCTAGTGCTGCCAACTAGTGCACGTTGTAATATGTTACAATTATCTGTAATCAATAATACAAAGCGAGTGTCAAGAATGACTCATGAAAATAAGAACCAGAGAGATGATATTTACCGCCGGTAAATGACATGTCTCTGATAACAACAGACTGCCAGGAAAACCACATACATGTGCAGAAAGTATTTAACGCCATACATTGTTGTCTTCGACACCATCTAACAATAAAATTAATTTATCATGTTCCTCTGGTGTACTCTATCTTTGTGAAGTGTTGCTAGCTATTTACAGAGCCTAGATATTAAAAACGATGGGATTGCATCTTGCCTTTCGTGTTTGACTGAAGGAAATAGGTCGTTGCACTGCCTTTAGCGAGAGGTTAATAACCTGTCTACGGATTGAAATATATGGCAGGTTTTATTTCTGACGTCATCTTAATTTTAAGGTTCGTAAAATAGGTGTTAAATAGCAAGAAAGATCGTCAGAATTTTTTCAATTAGTATTGTCACTTCTAAAAAAAAATTGAATAATTATAGTGAAATACTGATTAAACCGAATGTAGCTTCAGTTTCAGAATTTAAAAAAAACCCAGCCAAGTGTGAGTCGGACTCATGCAGTAAGGGTTCCGTAACACCCATCGACCTGATACCCTAAAGAAATTGATTTTTTTTACGAGAGTTCATCCAAAGACATCAACGTACCGTGCGCGAAATATGAATTTTTGTATCTCTTTCTTACGCAGGTACCACCACATATGTCTACGTTTGCTCTATTTTTAGTATTTGTTGCTTAACTACATAGTATGCACTATAATCAAACCAAGTTTGACGCTGGTATCTATTACCGTTTTGAAGATAGAGAAGGAACAAAAACGTTGAAAAAAAATGCATATTTCTGGAGATTTCTTGTATGGGGTCCCCGTACAAGAAGTTTTAGACTTTGGTTTTAGACTTTTTTTTGTTTTTAGTATTTGCCGTGATACACCTCATAGCAACACATATTCTGAGAAAATTTCAACAGATTACCTATTACCGTTCAAAAGATACAGCCCTGTGACAGACAGACAGACGGACGGACGGACGGACAGCGTAGCGAGAGTAATAGGGTCCCCTTAGCACCCTTTGGGTACGGAACCCTAAAAAGGAACATCGTTAGAAAAAAAAAACTGCAACATCTGTTTCACCACCCCACTTCGTGTAAACCAGTGATTGGTTCATCAAACCTCCAGCATCAAGCTGCTTTCAATAGGATACGTAACAATAATAATTAACAACTAGTCTTTTAAAAAGGCCATAATTTTTCAAAAAAATCCAATGGCTTCGAACCGGTTCTATCGTTTGTTTCCATCCAATCGAGTGGCGTCACCGGACCAATTGAATCGGTCAATTGTGTCGTCATAATTGGTTCTCAGCGGGAGCGGGAATTAGAGAGTTTTACAATTATCGAGATAGATAAATCTCGATTGGTTTTGTAAGTTTCTGTGGAATGTTTCTACGGTGTATCAATGTAGGTATTTTCAATTGATTTTTTCGATGCCTATAAAGAAAGGTGTTATAACACATTCTCACACACACACACACACATTTCACATTCTCTGGTGATAAACGTCTGAGCAGCCTGTTTTCTTGTAAAGCCATCGGAAACTCTTCCACTTGCGCTTGTACTCCCGAGGACAACTTGGAAATTCCTTAATATACTTCGAGCCCAAGTAAAGATCATCTTCATCATCATTTCAGCCGAAAGACGTCCACTGCTGGACATGGGCTTACCCCAAGCATCGGCACAACGACCGGTCCTGCGCCTTCCGCATCCAGTGGATTCCCGCGACCTTCACCAGGTCGTCGGTCCACCTTGTGGTGGGCCTACCCACGCTGCGTATTCCAGTACGCCGTCGCCACTCCAGAACTTTACTGCCCCATCGGCCATCCGTTCTGCGAGCAATGTGCCCCGCCCACTGCCACTTAAGTTTGGCAATTCTTCGGGCTATGTCGGCTACTTTCGTTCTCCTGTGAATCTCCTCACACGTTCAGAAGAATTATATATATTAAGATGGCTCCAGACAATATTGCTTATCAACAGCAACCTTAATTTTTCTAACTGAATATTGAGTTTTGGTAGCAGTAGATTTGCATGTGAAAGAGCACGTCCGGGGAAGAACTACCACTGTAGCTACTTCTGCCGCCAAACAGTGATGCTTGCACTGCTGTGTTCCGGTGTAAAGAGTATGAGTGCCGGGGAAATTAAAATCACGTGAGACTTTCTACCATCATGTCTCGGTTTGGCGAACCCTCTTTGCAATACCATTTAAGCAACAGCCTAGGTCAAAGTCGCTCAGCGAGCTATGGATCGAGCTATGCTTGGAGTTTCTTTGAAGGATAAAATCCGTAACGAGATTATCCGGAGAAGAACCGGAGTGACCGACATAGCTTGTAGGATCAGTAAGCTGAAGTGGCAGTGGGCTGGCCATGTCTGTCGAAGGACCGATGGCCGTTGGAGCAGACGAGTCCTTGAGTGGAGACCGCGAATCGGCAAACGCAGCGTAGGGCGCCCCCCTGCCAGGTGGACCGACGACCAAAAGAACGTGGCTGGGGGGGACAAGATACGGAAGGCAGAGGACCTAGCGTTTTGGCGCAACTTGGGAGAAACCTATGTCCAGCAGTGGACTGCGATAGGCTGAGTTGATTGAACAGCCTAGGTGGTATTGCAGTTTTATAGGCAATGGTAACCACTTAACATCAGGTGGAGGGGTTTTTGGCTAGTTTCGCCATGCTATACGCATAAAAAAATATAAAATCATTGGACAATCCTTTCCACGAAACAACACGAATCGAGATTATTTAATTATCCATAAGAGACCGTGTTTCAAGATCACTTTGCTTTACAAACAGGCAGACAAATTAAATGTTTAATTTTATTCTGCCTTTTCGAATGAAGTAATTGGCTTTTGGAAATTGATAGTATTTGTATCACATAAATAGATAGAATGGTCATGTGGACAGGGCACGCGTGCAGGTTATTTTAAAGCCTTTCTCAGCACGCCTTATGACTTGTTTTTATAAATACTGTAACAGAAACCCGCAAATATGCCTTATTTTGCTGTTTCTAACTGCAGAAACAAAAGCTATAAAGTAAATTTGTTTTTTTTTTTAATAATGGCGTCAAAATGTAAGGCGTAGTTTGTTTGGATAGTTGCTACGCATGAATCGCAAGTAAAATTGTGATTACAACCATTCTATCTATTTCTGTGATTTGTATATTGTTGTAAGCATAAGGGTTAATTTAATTCCCTTAACAATTATACCATCCAGAGTTACCAACCATCCTATTCTCTCGAGTTCCTCGACCTCAATTTCAAACGAACACAGATTAACTCAAAGTTCTGATCTTTAACTACTTCGGATATGTCACAAAAGACATTCTGAGTAATGTTTGACAACTCTGACAATTCTGACAAACGGGTTATCGCCTCGTGTAGTTAATAACTTGTTTGAACTTATCACCTGCGGATTCTATGGGGAATTAACTGGGAGTTATAATTGTAGAATAGTATCTATATTCATAGAGGGTGACTGGTTGAAAATGGAAGTTATTAAAGGAGGCAATATGGGGCCTCAAACAGACGGTGTTCTTTTCGCGCGATTGAGAACGAAGTTTTTATTTGATATTCTTTTTGCAAGCGGCAGTCGCTGCGTTTTCAGCGTTCTTTTGGCAGACTCAACTCACACCACATTCATTTAGTGTGTGGTTTAGAATGCGGCCATCTCTTCGTATGTCAATCACAGAGCAGAAAGAGCGCCACCGTCTCTTCTGCGTTACCAGGTGTGTTTCGGTATGTTCTATTTTTTTCGCATACTTTTTGAAGACGTGGATTGGCGTGAAGTGGCGTGGCGTGCGAGAAATCAACGTTAATTTTGCCAGTCGTTCTTTTTACGCACCGTATGCGATGCTTGACACAATTTTGTTTGGTCTATTGTGAAGTGAGTTGCGTATCGTCTATTAGAGGCCTTGAGGAAGCAAAGCTCCAAAAGTAAGGGGTTTTCACATATTACTGTTATTATCTGTAGAAGTATTATTTCGTTTGCGCAGGCATTGGATATAAAATGTAGGTTCTATATTTTGCTACAATGTACTAATATTACACATAGCATTTATCAGTATCTAATTCAGTCCAAAAACAATGCTAATAACCGTTATCCACCAGAGCATAAACAAAAATCTTTATTGCATTAAATTCATTAATGGCCGTTCCGTTCCCATTACCATTATCCGAAGCTAAAATCATTTATTTGTGCAATAAAATGGTGTAATATGCAAACGAGACTCATAAACTTATTTCTCCCTTTGTATCATACATTTGGTTTAATACCGGTTTCGAATAAAAGTACTCGAATCCGGTCAGAAATTCATTACAACGGATATGAAACGAGATTAGAATTCCAATAAAACGGATTAGGTACCTACTCGTATGGATTTTCATTTAAAATTTTATTTGATAAACGGTTCAAAGGTTCAAACAGGATTCTCTTTGGCGTATAAGTTGGATTGTTTCATTCGTCATTTTATAAATTTTTAATTAACATGTTCAAAGTCTTATCGTAGAATTTGGTTTTAGATGATAATGTGCCTAGGCATTTCGTGAAACAGGATTATTTTATTAACTGGCAAATTCTCCCACCCAAATTCAGCAGTGGCATTGGGCAGATCATTGTACCTGGGTATTTCATAAAACGGGACTATTTTATGAACTGGCACATTCTCTCACATACATTCAGCAGTGGCATTGGGCAGATCATGATGTGCCTTGGCATTTCGTGAAACGGGACTATTTTATGAACTGGCACATTCTCTCACATACATTCAGCAGTGGCATTGGGCAGATCATGATGTGCCTTGGCATTTCGTGAAACGGGACTATTTTATGAACTGGCACATTCTCTCACATACATTCAGCAGTGGCATTGGGCAGATCATGATGTACCTTGGCATTTCGTGAAACGGGACTATTTTATGAACTGGCACATTCTCTCACATACATTCAGCAGTGGCGTTGGGCATATCATGATGTGCCTTGGCATTTCGTGAAACGGGACTATTTTATGAACTGGCACATTCTCTCACATACATTCAGCAGTGGCATTGGGAAGATCATGATGTGCCTTGGCATTTCATAAAACGGGACTATTTTATGAACTGGCACATTCTCTCACATACATTCAGCAGTGGCATTGGGCAGATCATGATGTGCCTTGGCATTTCGTAAAACGGGACTATTTTATGAACTGGCACATTCTCTCACATACAATCAGCAGTGGCATTGGGCAGATCATTATGTGGCTTGGCATTTCGTGAAACGGGACTATTTTATGAACTGGCACATTCTCCCACATATATTCAGCAGTGACATTGGGCAGATTATGATGTGCCTGGGCATTTTGTGAAACGGGACTATGTTATGAACTGGCACATTCTCCCACATATATTCAGCAGTGACATTGGGCAGATTATGATGTGCCTGGGCATTTTGTGAAACGGGACTATGTTATGAACTGGCACATTCTCCCACATATATTCAGCAGTGACATTGGGCAGATTATGATGTGCCTGGGCATTTTGTGAAACGGGACTATGTTATGAACTGGCACATTCTCCCACATATATTCAGCAGTGACATTGGGCAGATTATGATGTGCCTGGGCATTTTGTGAAACGGGACTATGTTATGAACTGGCACATTCTCCCACATATATTCAGTAGTGACATTGGGCAGATTATGATGTGCCTGGGCATTTTGTGAAACGGGACTATGTTATGAACTGGCACATTCTCCCACATATATTCAGCAGTGACATTGGGCAGATTATGATGTGCCTGGGCATTTTGTGAAACGGGACTATGTTATGAACTGGCATATTCTCCCACTTCTATTTAGTAGTGGCACATTCTTCTATTTAAATCAGTGGAAATCCACTGCTAAATGTAAGCTAAAAGTTTTTTTCATATCGGGGTTTTTACACTAAGTGCATACCAGCCCCATTATACCCTAATGACAACTGTCTTACAAAAATTCTCATCAAGAAATTGAATTTATTGCATGGTATGTGTTATTTTTCTCTATTAGTACACCGTCAACTACCCGTTATATTTTCTTATACATTTCAAGACCATCCAATGGTTGTCTGTAACTGTGCTCATGTTTCTTATAACTTTAGTCTTGTTTTTATGATGTGCAAACAATAAAGTATACTATATCTATCTATCTATCTCTATGTGACCAGATCTGAGTCTATGACCGGTTATAACAAACATTCTATTTAAATTAGTATTTGCACACCAAGGAATACGAAGAGGGTGGTTAATTAAGTTGGCAAGTGAGGAATCGTAAATTATCTCTTATGTATTATCAGTATATCGCCACAGCCCAAGGTCGTTATCGCGTTTACACAATAACATTCCTTATCTACCTTGAATTAATAAGGCTTGACATGAATCGTAGAAACTGAGGCTTTAGGTATATTATATGGAAGTTAAAGAAAAAACCTAGTAGATTGCAAAAAAGGTGTACTGGCATGCTAGCAATAAAGTCCTCTCATGCGCCGCTGGGACTTTTTTAACCCAGAAAATCGGTAATACTCTTAAGCACCACTGGGACAAAAACGTCCCAATGAAACCAAGTCTTTTTAGACACTATTATTGATAATTAAAGTTCAAATTCTATTGAATCGCGCATACGTAAAGGTGCCTGAGGGAGTTTTATTTTACGTTTAAATCGCAAAAAATCGCGGTGCCAAAAAAAAGGTCTACTGATTTTTGAAAAAAAAACATTTTTTTTTTTCATTTTAAATCAAATATTTAATTTGTCCTTGTCTAGGTAAATTTTTCATAGTGATGGAAATTAAAAAGGCGTTTCCAAAAAATTTGCACACATAATACGTATTTCACACAGGTAAAAGCGTCCTGAAAAATGTGTGAACTATTAAAAGGTCTGGCAGATGAGATGGAAACACGTGCTACGAACGTGAGGGTCCGTGGGTGAGAGCGTGTTACATGGGTATGTACCTTGGGTGAAATGATGCAGTCCATGCCAAATGCCTAAGGGAAAGGTATTACTTTTTAAATCGATATTTTTTTGTACCTAAAGAGGGGAGTATATTTGTTAATATGTATTTTTAATGATTAATATAAACGGTTTCACTCATGTTATTTCATCGGGTGTGCCCGACTGGTTTCTAGTAATAGTAGTAGTTTCGGTTTCGGTTTATAGTTATTATATAAAAATATATATTTTTGACTTGAATTCGATGAACGTATTACGTTTTATCTGGTGGGGTTGTTCGAAAAAATCATCTGATTAAAATGATGTACTTTCATAGTCTTCATACGGCTAAACTATATCAGCTAGAAAAATTATACTTATACTGTCTGAAAGATCTGTTTGATGACAACACGAAAGTATATTTCGTTCACGTTTCAATAAATAACAATTATAAATAAACAATGACGTCATACCCTCCGGAAGATTGCACTGTAAAATCGTCGAGGCACAGTCGCCGCTCGCTTAAAAGCATTACTTATCCATTTGAGCCGAATGAAACTGTATTTCATAAGCAAGAGAATTGCAAAAATTTTGATACCAACAAAAATTAAATTTGATACATAAACAAACTTGTAGCGGCGGTTGAAAAATAAAACGCCGAGACCGAAAACAGGAAGGAGCAGAATAAAAAGGCATAATCCTATTCACGACCGACCAAAACCAATATCAGGTACGGAGAAGAATCACCGCTAGAATTTAAAGAAGAAAGAAGCCCAATAAAATCAAACTAGCTAGAATCAGGTTGACCAAGATGTCAGCGCCAACTACTTTTTTATATAAAATAACCTACACAATGTTTGCTTGCAGAACGGATGGCCGATGGGGCAGTAAAGTTCTGGAGTGGCGACCGCGTAGGTACTGAAAGGCGCAGCGCGGGTAGACACACCCTCCCACAAGGTGGACCGACAACCTGGTGAAGGTCGCGGGAATCCGGTTGATGCGGAAAGTGCAGGACCGGACGTTGTGGCGATGCTTGGGGGAGGCCTTTGTCCAACAGTGGACGTCGTTAGGCTGAAATGATGATGATGATGATGACACAATGCTTCACAGAGTTTAGAGTCGAGGTGCCTGGCAAAGGTGAGAACGAAATGATCGAATTCATGAAAAAATCTTGCGGTAGTAGTCCAACTTCTACTCTCCTTCCGCCTTCTCTAAAAAGATAAAAAGAATCCGAAAGAAATAAGCAGTGCCTTTGCACTGTTCATTTCTATGTATTTTATTATTACTTCTCTGTGTTTGCATGAATTTAATAAATAAATAACTTCTACCCACCCCATTTTTTTTCTATTCTTATCTGCTAAACTACTCACACTATTTTGATAAATCTTTATTTTTTGTACATTCGCTTCACAGAGCTATAAAATTTAAAACTCATGATTAATTAAAAGATAGCATAGATTTATTTCTAAGATAGTTCTTGTGGTACGCTCAAAGTATAATTAAGGTCTTTGAAGTCAAAACCAAAGTCACAGAGCAATAAATAACTACTTGCGAAGACCTAAATTATGCACGAATCTAAAGAGACCTTAGCTGACCTGAGATTAGACTATTTGATAAGATAAGTAAGATCTAGGTTTGTACGTGAGGGTGTACTTGACGTGGTGTGTAAAACAACAGCGATACCTTTGTTATCAGACTTTGAAAAAAAAATAAGTTTTTTCTTCCACTTGCTCGGAAATTGTTAAAAAAATTAAACCTACATCAATCGGCTCTTTTCCGTACGCAACGAAATAACAGGCCAGTAATATCCAACACGACAATAATAGAAATTGCTGGACAATTCTTATTTTTTTTAATTATGCCACCGAGGTTTTTAAGTACACACTTACAGAAATAAGGTGTTTTTAGGTACAAAAATATTTATCATTACAAAGGCTGAATGCGCTTTTTTTTTTTTCAAAACTTAGAAATAGAACAAGAACCGCGCGCGGACGAATTGGGGCGAATGAAAATTAGATACTGTTAAATTAATTTATGTATTGTTTCCTCGCAAATGAGAGAAAAGTACTATACAAGTCTCGGCCAAAATAGCAATTAACGGCCTCGTATAGTTAAAAAAGACTTGGCTTGCGCCTCGTCCTTTTAAAATGACTTCGGAAGTACTTGGCTTCGCCAATATTACTCGGCTGTCGATTGGTTTATTTCAGGCCTCGACAGAAATGTACTTTCAGACCAACAGCAAATGTACAATTAAAAGATGAGGATTTTTTACCGAGGTAAAATATCTAAGGCATGGATTCCCAAAGCACGCCCCCCAGAGGAGCATGATGACATGTATAGGGCGCAAGCGCAAGTAAGGCGTTAAAATATGGACACAAGAAAATTGTAAAAACTTTAAAATAGCGGTGATGAGGAGCATCAGCATTTTCATTTTAAGTGGTATGGGGGGGGCGTGGTAGAATAAACTTTGGGAACACTTGGTTTATAGACGGCAAGTATCATTTATTATATCGCTTACAGATCAACAGGAAAATGTTACAGAATGAGGAAAGATAAAGATAGTTTCGGAAGTATCGACTGGTCATTTTCCGCGTATTGTTTACTAAAGGAAAATAGATACCTATATCGGTAGGTTACTAATTGTTGCGTGTTTCCTTTGTGGTTCATTGATCATCTTAATGAATCTTAATGATGATTCATTGAACTAAAACAAAATATTAGTAACATGCCCCTCGAAAAATAATATCTATAGATCGTACGGGATAACATGGCAATATAGGACATTGATCCGTCTCGTTACTCATACTTATCAGTCGTTATTGTCACATACCAAAAATAATGTCCTCCTGGCCGAATTTCGGTCACGGCGGCCAATCTCAATGGAGACTAGCCATCTGCGCGGGACATATTACAGTACACAAGTGTGTGCCGCAAACACAGGGTACCTCCACCTACCAATACAAGGGTTACTATGCAACGACCTTGCTGTCAATTGGCCACTACCCCGAAATTCTAGTGATAATAATTTCACACGTTTCGCGAAATAATTAATGAGTGGTTATCATTGACATAAATAACAGTGACAGAATGCATTGACAAGGTGAGATCACCATCCACAATTGCCTTGCCATCCCGCAAAGTCTAGCAATCTACGAATAGATTTACAAGTCAAAGGCTAATTAATAGTGTGTTTGATTCAAGTCAAGAATCTCATATTTTTCATGAATTAACTAAAAGTAAAGGACATGACTAAACTATAAGGGTTCCTTATTCTACGGAACCCTAAAAAGTATCTATTAGGTAATAAAATAGGTGAAATTACAATCACATGAGACTTTCCATCTTCATGTCTCAGTTTGGCGAACCGACATGCGGTACCATTTAGGCAACAGCAACAGGTATTGAAATTGCCATGGGCAAAGGTAACCGCTTAAAATCAGGTGGGCCTTTAGCTCGTTTCACCATCCTATACTATAAAAATAAAAAGTCGTAAATAAGATGGATAATCTACTCGCTATCATCGAAGTTTATTGTAAAAAGATGACGTCCGCTCACAGTAGTGTTTACTGTGTATAATTGTAAGAGCTTTTAACAATATTGTATAATAAAAATAACTGTCAAACACTCCACTACCTATACGTCTTCGTGGCGTCTTCAGTATAACTGTCGCAAAGATAATACTATATAGGTACCAGTAGGAGTGCAATATGGACACAGCATTAGGAGCATATAGATAGTGCAGCTACAAGACTAGCCACTCTGAGCTGGCCATTGCTTACAACTAAGGATACGATCTTTGCCCAAAGTTTTGTGTCTAGAATCAAATTACTGTGGTTACTGAATCTGTATGTTTTTTTTGTAGTATCATCATCATCATCATTTCAGCCGAAAGACGTCCACTGCTGGACATAGGCCTCCCCCAAGCATTGCCACAATGACCGGTCCTGTGCCTTCCACATCCAGCGGATTCCCGCGACCTTCACCAGGTCGTCGGTCCACCTTGTGGGGGCCTACCCACGCTGCGCCTTCCAGTACGCGGTCGCCACTCTAGAACTTTACTGCCTCATCGGCCATCCGTTCTGCGAGCAATGTGCCCTGCCCACAGCCACTTAAGTTTGGCAATTCTTCGAGCTATGTCGGTTAATTTCGTTCTCCTGCGAATCTCCTCATTTCTGATTCGATCACGCAGGGAAAATCCATGCATAGCCCTCTCCATTACCCTTTGAGTGACTTTGAGCTTTCTTATCAGGCCCATAGTATAGTGGTATGAATGTAGTATGTATGTATGTATGTATAATTGTATGTATGTAGTTGTATGTTTTGTAGTATAGTATGGCAAAACGAGCTAAAGGCCCACTTGTTGCTAAGCGGTCACCTTTGCCCATAACAACTGTAATACTACCTAGGCTGTTACCTAAATGGTACCGCAAGTCGGTTCGCCAAACCGAAACGTGAGATGGAGTTTGGGAATTTTCCGGCTTTATCGTGTTAAAAACCGGCCAATTGCGAGTCGGACTTGAGCCTCAGGGTTGCATTCCACCACACATGTCTTTCTTTACCTCAATTTAATGATTTCTTGTTTAACTATAGAGTACGCAATTTTGTCATACCAAGTTAGAAGGACACAAGGTGGACCGAAGACCTGGTGAAGGTCGTGGGGATTAGCTGGATTTAAAAAGCGTAGGACCGGTCGTTGTGGCGATGCTTGAGCAAGGCCTGTGTTCAGCAATGGACGTCTTTCGGCTGAAAATATGATGATAATGATTCTCAAGTTTGACGCTTGTATGTTTTACGGTTTTTTGGTAGATGGAGCAGAAAAAAAGTATAAAAATAAGTATTTTTTAGGATTCTTGTATGGATCTTATTATTTTATGTATTTACCATGATAAAAAGATACAGCTATGTAACGGATAGACGGATGGACAGACAAATCCCTCAATAAAATAATATTTAAATGGACGAGTCCAGTAAGACAAATTAGATAATTCTAACCTTCTTTTCAGAAATATTATACCGTACACATGCCCATTAAAACGTCTAGGTAAACCCCAATTCTCAATCAAGTATTGTAAGTAGCCTAAGGTTGTGGTTTAAAACTTTTACAAGAAAAACTAAAGTAACGAATCTATTTGTCCTAAATACATTTTGGCAACAAACGCAAGCGTTTTTATTTCAAGAAATAAGATGTAATTATTTTATTATTTGTAACGCATTTACTCATGGGAAGCGAAATCTAACTATTTAAATAACAACATAACATACATAACATCACGCCTGTATATCCCCGAAGGGTTAGGCAGAGGTGTAATAGTACACCCACATTTCGCCAGTAATATTAGAGTACCATGTAATAGGGGGCGAGCCTATTGCCATTGACCGAGCACAAATCCAGACTCCGGGCTGCAACTGAGAATTTCCTAATGAAAAAACCCAATAACACTTTGCCCAACCCGGGAATCGAACCCAGGACCCCACGCTCAGCAGTCGCGCTTGCAACCACTAGACCAACGAGGCAGTCAAACATAAACATAACCAGGCTTATAATGTCCCACTGCTGGGCACGGGCCTCTTCTCAGTACGAGAAGGCTAAGGCCTTAGTCCACCACGCTGGCCTAGTGCGGGTTGGCGGACTACACACACCATTAAGAACTGTATGCAGCACTCTCAGGTGTGCAGGTTTCCTCACGATATTTTCCTTCACCGTTAAAGCAAGTGATAATCGAATATAAATCCACACATGAATTTTTTCGCTCGTGGGTAGGCGCGATATTAACACGCAAATTTTTAGTGTCTACAATAATTATTTATTAATAATAGTAATTTACGTTCTTTTTAATATATTATAAATGAATCAGCTGTGAAGTAAACCCACCTTCCACTCGTTATATAATCAGCTCTCACTTCACTTCACTTGAGGCAGTAAATCAATATCACTTGTTTTTCAACACACTCAACATGGATGGCAAATTGGTGAATAGTCTAGAAGATCTGGAGCATTTCTTTGGTTCCCGCATGCGGGAATATGAGGAAAAGCTGCTGAAGGCCACACCTACAGCTGGTCCTGTGCACTTGGACATTGCCTCGTTATCCACTGAATTCACCGAGTTTAAATCATTTGTGATGCAAACATTGAAGAAATTCAAAACACAAATTGAACTTCTTTCATTAGGTCTAGACAGACATGAAACGAAGATGAGGAATAAGGTTTTGCTGCTACATGGAATTCCTGAGAAGTCCAATGAAAAGCTGTTGGATTCGGTACTAGAAATTGTAACCAACAAAATGAAACTCCCCGATGTGAGTATGCACAACATTAATGTATGCCATCGTCTTGGGGCCAGCCCGGGCAAAACCAGACCAGTCTTGGTCAGATTTCATGACATGGAGCATCGGCGCCTTGTCTGGGACAACAAGAAGTCAATGAAGGACACAGGTATCACCGTGTCAGAATTTTTGACCAAAACAAGGCATGGGGTTTTTATGGCTGCCCGAAAACACTTCGGCATGAAGAGCTGCTGGTCTGTCGAGGGCAAGATCGTCATCCTCACATCCAATAAAACACGTCGGAAGATCGAGTCCATGGGCGAACTGGAGGACTTAATTGTGCAATTCCCAACTAGTGTGGCAGATACCGGCAATCGTGCCCAATCTGAGGAAGCTGCGTCACCCAAAGCTGCGAGTGCTGCGACGCCAAAGGTCACAACGAAGACCCAACGTAAGGCCCGCCGTGGTAACTGAGTATGATGTTCCTCATTTTGTGTAAATCATAATAATCCTTATACAAAAGATGCTAAGTATTAAAATCGGTCGTCTAGCACTACTTGTGATTATTGTCGGTATCACTATAATTATTTTGTCTTCATTCACTATATGACATACAATTACCCGTTTTAAATTTCAGTTTTCTAGTCCTTAATTTATTTTGCATGCGGTAGGTAATGTGTTTATTTTGATCACTGACACTCACTGACATTAGTGATGTTTGTCAATGTCATATTGATATTTTGATAGTTCATGGTTGACGTTATTTACGTTTCGTTGCACGTTAGATTTTAGTCTTCCCACATTTTTCTATGATGTTGACATTGACATCATCTGCTTTGCTTGCCATGTTAAAAATGGTATACAGTCCGACTTGAATAATGTAGTAATTATTATTATTATACCTGGTTTCGTTGTAAATAGTTCTGTCGGACTGTATTAAATGTTATTTATAATTATAATTCTCTTTTAAGGTCTACTATATTAACATGTAGTGCTTCTTATTATTATTTTTATTTTCTTTTATCTCTTGGTGTCTATTTCTAAGTTGCTAATGATGTTGTAAAGATTTCTTCTACTATATCAGCGAGCTGGTGAGGTGATTTTATTTCAACAGCATGATAAAGTTTGTTATATTTTTGTAATTTTATATATTTTTTTTTTTTTTTTTTCTTATTTTTGCATATTTATATATTGTATTTATATTACATAAGTATGGATGATTTAATTGATCCTAATGACAGTTTTTTCTCTTGCTCTTCCTCGGTAAACAGTTTTGTCAGTGCGGCTAGCGATCCCTCTTTCTCAACTTTGCATGACCAGATTTCCTCTATTTTTTCTGATTTCCCACTTAATTTCAATATAGCTCACATCAATGCCCAGAGTGTTCCTGGACACTACTCTGACCTTCTGGCTTCCATTGATAGCGCTCATCTAGATGCATTGTTAATCTCAGAGTCATTTCTCAAACCTTCTCTTCTCTCTACCCACTATGCACTGCCAGGGTACGTGCTAATACGTAACGACAGGACTGGAAAAGCATGTGGTGGTGTTGCTATCTACCTGCGAGCTGATATACCTTATAAGGTCATCAGCGCGTCACCATCTCTTTATTCAGAATCGGCAGAACATCTTTTTATTGAGATAACAATCAATCACGCTAAACTGCTCCTTGGAGTATTTTACAGTCCTGACCTTACTATCAACTATTTCAACTCTTTTGACTCGTTACTTAATGATTTCTGTCCTTCTTATAATCACGTAGTCTTGATGGGTGACTTCAACACTTGCCTAATAAAAAATGATTCTCGTGCTCACAAACTTCTATCTATTTTATCTTCTCTCAATCTTGACGTTTTACCTCTTTCTGCGACTCACCATTTTCCAAACTGCACGCCTTCTTTATTGGACCTTATAATCGTCTCATCTCCTTCTAAAGTTTCATCACATGGACAACTTACGGCTCCTTTTTCCTATCACGACTTAATCTTCTTGTCCTATCGTGTTCGTCCTCCTAAACGTAAGTCGCATTACGTATTCCTACGGAATTATAAGGGCATAGACCTGGAGGCATTGCGGTGCGATGCTGGTGCTCTCGACTGGTCTTGTGTGGTTGACAGTACCGATATCGACAGTAAGGTGAACAGTTTTAAAGATACGGTTGTGAGTCTATATGATCGTCACGCTCCAATTCGACGTATTAAGGTTAGGCATATTCCAGCACCCTGGCTCACTACTGCTATCAAAGAACTCATGGCACAGAGGGACAAAGCAAAGCGACGGTGTAAGAGAAGTCCTACTGAACGCAATCTGCACCTGTACAAAACCCTTCGTAATCGCTGCGGTCGTATGTGTAGAGACTCTAAGAGGCGCCATTTCCACAACTCTCTTGACAACCGTAATTCATCTGAAGTCTGGAGGTTCTTAAGGTCTGTTGGCATCGGCAAATCTCCTACGACCACATGTAATGACATTGACCTGTGTGCTCTTAATCAACATTTTTCGACTTCTGTCTCCCTTGATCACAGCACCAAAGCCATTACTCTGGCTGATCTCTCGTGCCTGCCAGCACCACAGTTTTCATCCTTCGATTTTTGTCCTCTTACTGAGGAAGAGGTCAAAAAATCTGTCCTCGCTATCACTTCTTCTGCGGTAGGTAACGATAAATTGTGCTCGAGAATGATTACTCTAATTCTTCCCATTCTTCTTCCTATTTTAACTCACATATTTAACTACTCACTATACTCGTGCACCTTTCCTGAGTCCTGGAAAATGGCCCACATCATTCCTTTACCTAAAGTTCCCAATCCTTCTTCTCTTTCTGATTTCCGGCCTATTTCCATTCTTCCTTTTCTTTCAAAAGTCCTCGAGCACATCGTTCACCGGCAACTATCTTCTTTCTTCTTCCGTAACAATCTTCTAAGTTCATTTCAATCTGGGTTTCGCCCTGGTCATAGCACAGTAACAGCACTCTTGAAAGTCACTGACGACATTCGCTGGGCCATGGAAAACAAATCTCTTACTATTCTTGTATTACTGGACTTCAGTAGCGCGTTCAACTCGGTTGATTTTGATATTCTTCTTGGGATCCTCAAATCTGTTAATCTCTCTCCTTCTACCGTAGCGTGGTTTGATTCCTATCTTCGGGGCCGCTCGCAATGTGTCCGCCTTGATGAAACTTTCTCGGACCAGTGCAATCTAAGTGCGGGCGTGCCTCAGGGTGGCGTCCTCTCTCCTCTTCTTTTCTCTATCTTCATAAACTCTGTCAACAAAGTCATCTCATCTAACTTTCATCTCTACGCAGACGATTTGCAGCTTTACGCGCATTTTCCTGTGACCGAAGCGGAATCAGCCATTGTTGCTATGAATCGTGACCTGGATTGCATAAGTATCTGGGCTAGGTCTTTTGGCCTACGCATTAACCCTAGTAAATCACAGGCCATGATCATTGGTAGCAGGGTCTTCCGTAGTAGACTTAACATTGCAACTCTAAGACCACTGATTCTTGATGGCATTCAAATTGCCTATACGGACACTGCTAAAAATTTAGGAGTTATTTTTGACTGCAACCTATCGTGGAATGCTCAGGTAGCTGCCGTTAGTAGGAAGGTGCATTTCACATTTCATTCACTCAGATGCCTCCAGAGCTTTTTGCCCTTAAAAACTAAAATTTCCCTGGCCCAAACTCTCATACAGCCCATTATAGACTATGCTGACGCCTGCTATCTGGATGCCACTGAGGAGCTTTTAAATAAACTTGAGAGGTTGCAAAATTTGTGTATCCGTTTTGTCTTCAATCTTAGAAAGTACGACCACGTCTCTGATTTTCGCAAAACTCTCAAGTGGCTCCCTATTCGTCTTCGCAGGAACACTCGGATATTGTGTCTCCTTTTTAATATTCTACATAATCCGACATCCCCATCATACCTGCGGGAACGCTTTTCCTACACTCGTCCTCCTTACGCACCCTGCAGGTCGCATCTTAAAACCATCCTCAATTTTCCATCCCATAAAACTGACTTCTACTCCTACTCCTTATCTGTGCACGCGGTTAGGCTGTGGAACTCGCTTCCGCCCGTGATACGCGACTGTAAAACTGTTTCCACCTTCAAAAAACGTGTAAAAGAGCATTATCTTTCCTCATCCACATAGGTTGTACGTAATTATGTAATGTATTATGATTTCTATTTTGATATTGTGTAGGTATACCTAGACTATGTTTATTTTTTTATACCATATTTATTTTACGTTATATATTAGTTTATGTATGAGTATATATATATATGTAGGTATGTATATTTATTAGTATTACTTGACACACTGTGTCTACATCTCTTTGCTTCAAATTTTCCTCTCGCAGGTCTGCTGGAAGAAATTTCTTATAGAAATAAGCAGTGCCTTTGTACTATTCATTTCTATGTATTTTAATTTTATTTATCTGTGTGTGCATAAATTTAATAAATAAATAAATAAATAAAATGAATTCGAAACGGCAGAGGTGCGGGCCGGTATCGAACTCAGCTATAACTATACAGTATAGCTATAGATTAGCTTAATTTATATCTTATTATTTAATTCTAATTGACTGCCTGTCATTGATTGCTGACCTTCCATGCAGGAGGGTCAGCAATCAATGACAGGCAGTCAATTAAAATTAAATAATAAGATATAAATTAAGCATAAAAAGCAGACATCTTTAAATTCAATATCTCTTCATAGCATAACAATACACAAACACAGGATATATACGTCAATGCTTCTTCATATTCAATGAAGTTCCTTTAACTCGGTGAAGCAAATACATTGATAACACTAGATCTGGAACATAAACCCAACACACACACATCCTCACTTAAATGCACAAACACACTCGGATATAAATACAGAACATTTATAATAGAATATTATGTTCTGTGGAGATCACAGTTACAAGAAAATCCACTCGGTGCGGTCCATTCCGCACTACTTGTAAAGGATGTGAGTTCCTGAGCTCTTTGCGTAGACAAGTGAAAGCGTAAATTGGTTTAGAATGAAGATTATTTGATTTTATTGATTATGGACGAAAAAGTCCTCGGATTGACAAACGCATTTAACATGGTGTCCTCATTATAATTATGAAATTAAATGAAATTGTTTATTCTTCAGATTGGATGTTTAAATCACTTTTAAAAGTCAGTTTTTTTAAACTATATGACGTTGGCATGTCCATGTTTGTATCATAATAGGGCCGGAATGTCATGAAAATATTAATTTACAAGTTCACACATTCAAAAATGCAGGCAGAATGGCTAACAATGTTTCACACTGAAAGTTTAACTGAAAGCTTTAATATTTTGGACCCTCCACTTTTAGTGAGTGTTGGTAAAAAAACGATGTGATTTGTTTTTTTATTTTGTTCGTTACTAACTTTCAACTGCGATCCCGTCCATGTTGCATTTGCATTGCATTTTGTAGTGTAGTCAGTTAATATATTTTATGTATGTACATGTTGTGACATTTTCCGGAAAATATACGTAGTTTTTCAAAAAGCAGAAAAATTACGGAGTTGACTTAAGCTTTTCATAAATATGGCATATGGTTCTACAAAGACATACACGTTTTTCCATGAAAATAATGTGTGAATGATAAAAGAAGGACATAACTAGGTAATCATCAGCCCTTCATTGTACTACTGTGGGGCATGGGCCTCTTCTTAGAATAAGAAGACTCGAAGTTCGCAGTTATTCGCTGCCTCACTCGCTCGCTTACCGCCACTTGCCCGGGAGAACGAGTCACCAAGCAGAGTGCCGGCGAATAGCTACGTAAAACGAATCAACTCGGTTTTGAAGAAATACAATTCGAATCAACCAGTTCAAAGGATAACTCAAGTTATTCGAGTTATATTATTCGAATTGCCCATCGCTACTTAAGAGGTTTTGAGTAATTTCAATAACACGTAGACATAGATATGTAATAAACAACAGCTACTAACATAACCCTCTTCCCATTCCGATCACACCATGCATTCATTTCAACGAACAAACTATAAACTACGCAATTTATTGAACAAATCTCAATAAATCTCCCGACCCCCAAACCCCCACTTCCATAGCAAACTAATAAAACAACTGATGTAAAACATTCCCTTGAATACATTATGTAGTTTTATTAAAAACTAACACGTTTTACGATGTCTAAGTAGAGATTTGTCTGACATAATAAAATGTAAGAGTTTATGTCTCTCTTGTATTTCTTCTAGATTTTTCGGGTCAAATAAATTTGTTGGGTACGTGAGGGGCGTACGGAATAAATCATGTAGTTTTGTTTCTGATGATGAAATTGTAACACAGATAAAATATTTGGGAGTTTTTCGTAATCTTAGTAAAGATAGAAAATTATGATTAGAATCGATTAGATCCGGAAAATAAAATAAATATTTTGGACATTTTACACAGCACCACCTAGTCCCAAACTAAGCAGAGCTTGTACAGTCGAACGCATGACAGTGGTAACACTTAAATTAGAAAACCGCCCTTCAATCAATCAACTCAGCCTATCGCAGTGCACTGCTGGACATAGGCCTCTCCCAAGTTGCGCCACAACGCTCGGTCCTCTGCCTTCCGCATCCAGTCCCCCCCAACCACGTTTTTAAGTCGTCGGTCCACCTGGCAGGGGGGCGCCCTACGCTGCGTTTGCCGATACGCGGTCTCCACTCAAGGACTCGTCTGCTCCAACGGCCATCGGTCCTTCGACAGACATGGCCAGCCCACTGCCACTTCAGCTTACTGATCCTACAAGCTATGTCGGTCACTCCGGTTCTTCTCCGGATAATCTCGTTACGGATTTTATCCTTCAAAGAAACTCCAAGCATAGCTCGCTCCATAGCTCGCTGAGCGACTTTAAATTTGTGGAATAGCCCAACTGTCAGTGTCCACGTCTCGGCACCGTAAGTCATGACTGGCAGGACGCACTGAAAACCGCCCTTACTGCTTACGAAATAAAGGCGCTTTCAATGTCAAACTGTTACCACAGACGTGCGGTCGACCGTACTATGGGTACGAGACAAATACCTAAATTCGTTTTTTTTTGTAAATGCATACTTTTAATAACATAATAAACAACCAGACCAACACAAACACTTATGTTCATCACATAAATAAGTTGTGGCAATCGAAACTCGTGATCAGCTGTCCGACACTCGAACTACCAGACCACAGACGTCGTCATGACATGACATGATTTAGAAAAGTCAAAGGGCGGGCCGGATTCGTTCTCACACCCTCCTGAATGGAAGGCAAGCGTTCAACCGCCAGGCTATCACTGTTTTTAAGAAACTGAAATAATTATGATGTACAGAACAAGATATTGATTTCAAAAAAGAAATTGAAGGCTTCGCAAAATGTTTATACTTAAACGTTACTAAAAACCAAGAAAATTGTGAGCCGGTCCAATTATTTCAAGGAAAATTAAAAGAAAGAGATAACAAACCAATAATAATACGAAGAAATAAACCGTAATTTGTCGAAGATCAACTCAATCATCAATTTAAAACGTATTCTGTACTTCAAAACCGATTTTTTTTAAAGGGCGATCGAACTGTAAAGACAACAAAGGCAATACAGAATTGCGTTTCACAGAAAGAAAAATGCTTCGATACGATCGTTTTGTTTGGAATTTTCTTTTTTCTATTATTTCTGCCTGCATTTTAAAATTCACGCAGTTCAGAGTGCGAATTGGGAATAAACGAATTTCAAATTGCACGTATCGAATTTTAAATTTTGATCACGGATTTAATAAAATTGGGAGATCCAGTTAACCTTTTTTTTTATGAAAAGAGAATTCCACTTAAGTAAATTGGTTTATTTTTAACTATACTTAAAAATGCATTGAGTTTTTGCTTAAAGGATTCTGAATTAATAAGAAAATTTATTATTTTTTACCACGTTTTAGTAACTTGCTTTCACTTTGTCAGTCTGTTCGGCACAAAATTTGCAATCGATTTTAAACTAACTTCCGGATGAGCTACAGACTTGAAACTTTAAACATGGTTAAGAACTGGATCACAATGCAATATTAACTCGCTTTCGATTTAAAAACGCGGCATTAAAAAGTCGTTTCCATTATATTAGTAAGAATCATAATTTATTTACAATGGACTATTTGAACAAAGCACAGGTCCGGTCGTTGTGGCAATGCTTGGAGGAGGCCTTTGTCTAGCAGTGGACGTCTTTCGGCTGAAATGATGATGATGATGATGATGACAATTTAAACAAAGACACAGAAATACCCATTTTTTAAAACAATATCAATATCATCGGAAAACTTGAGACTTCAGATGACAGCACATTCAACTATATTCTATGACAAATCCTTCACAGTCCAAGCTGCTCGTTTATGGAATGCGTTACCTGTGCCTATAAGACGTGCTCAGTCGCTAGCTTCTTTTAAAAAAACTTGTAAAGGAACATTATCTCTCTGTATAAACTGTTATCACTGGTATATACACGTATTTTATTTCGTTATTTATTAAAGAATATTATTTGTTGTTACATTTGTATATATTTGGTATATATTTATGGATATATATTAGAATTTATTTTTTATATTTATACATGTAATATTTCCTATGGTAGGTAAATATTTATTTATATATTATATTAAATATTAGTAAACTTTATGAAAGTGCACCACATACTGCCCCCATCTATTTTTCACGTCTTCCTTGTCCATCCAAAGGTTGTCTGGAAGATATCGCTATTAGCGATAAGACCGCCAATGTACCCTTATTTTACATGTTAGTCCTAAGTTTAATAATGTTATTGGTGTACAATAAAGAATATTCTATCTATCTCTGGTCTGAGACATAAACTGCCAGAAAATATTATAATTTGCGTATTATCCTATAGTCCCTTCATGTACTTTTAAAACAAAACATTGTGCATAAAAGATGTCATCCATATCCTTAAAAATATGAAGGATTTAGGCCGTGGCTCGAAAACGAGGAGACTACAGAGTGGCCTCGGGTCCGCCGCCAGAATATTAATAGGGAGGGCAGATTTTATTAATATTAATGACGTCACTGCAAGAACATGACAGATTATGTGTAGCGCTTTTGAACTCTCAATCAGCGGACGTAAGCTTGGGGATGTTTTTTTTTTGCAAACGTAAGTTCTTTATTAAATAATAGTACATTACTGTCGTCGAGGGGGCTCGTAGCGAAGCAACGACTGCGCGGATTGTACGATCTGCAAGGTTAAGCTGCACTTGCCGCGGTCAGTCTGTGGATGGGTGACCGTTTCGTTACACATCGAGACCCCTCCGTGCCTCGGAGAGCATGTTAAGCTGTCGGTCCCGGTTGTCATACGAATATCTATGGCAGTCGTTACGGGTAGTCAGAAGCCTGAAAGTCTGACAACTGGTCTAACCTCCGAATGTCAGTATTACCCAGTAACTGGGTTGCGGGGGTCTGATGGCAGTCGCTCCGTGTAAAATACTGATGTTCAGCCGCATCTGGCTAGACTGGAAGCCGACCCCAATATAATTGGGAAAAAAGGCTCGGAGGATGACATTACTGTCGTCCGTGTGATGCCGGACGTAAAGAATTGCACCACCCTCTTTCTTCTCATGGGTGTCGTAAAAGGCGACTAAGGGATTCACCAGAGGATGGACATCAGCGTTCTCTGAGTACCTATTTAACCAACCAACTGCGATCGCCAACCCGCCTGCCAAGCGTGGCGATTATGTCATATCCCCCCCCCCTTTGGGGGAGGCCTTTGTCCAGCAGTGGACGTCTTTTGGCTGAGATGACATTACTGTCGAGGCCTGAAATAAAATACGAGGCCAAGCCGAGTACTTCCGAAGTGATTTTAAAAGGATGAGGCACTAGTCGTGCCTTTTTAACTAAACGAGACCGTTAATTGCTATTTCGGCCGAGACTTGTATAGTACTTTTCTCTCATTTGTGAGGAAACAATACACGAATTAATTCAATAGTATCTTGTTCTATTTTCAAAAAAAAAAATATGCGCATTCAGTTTTAAAATAATAATAATAATAATGAGCGAGCGATGAAGCCGAAGGTGGTGGGCGTGTCAATTGGGCTCTGGCGCGAGATCTTGTCAACATTTTATGGTCATCTTGTTTTTTCCTTTGGTTTCATTGCTGTTATTGTGAATTTGTTTCAGATTTTTGCACTGTCATATTTGTGTGTGTCACTGTCATCTTAGTAATATATTAGTTTTTCTTGAAATTAAAATAATAATAATAAATAATAATAAAATATAATAATAATATAATATTTGTACCTAAAAACACCTAATTTTTGTAAGTGTGTACTTAAAAACCTCGGTAGCATAATTTATAAAATAAAAACTGTCCATTAATTTCTGTTATTGTCGTGTTGGATATTACTGGCCTGTTATTTCGTTGCGAACGGAAAAGAGCCGATTGATGTTTTTTTTTTGACGAACTAAAGCTCCATACAAACTTTTTTTATTGTTTTAACTTTATTGAGTTCTAAAGTACACATGCAATTATCAATTCTTCAGGACCCAATGTCCTGAAAAATTGACGATCAAAACCGATTCGTTCGATAAAATAAACAAAAAATGCATCTAAAAACAAAACCGGACTTGTCCATTTAAAAAAACGAAATAAAAAAATACCGGTCATTATTTTGATAAACCTAAAAGACATACTATACAATACTATATTTGTACTTTGATAAAAAAAAAAATTTTTTAACCAGTGCCACATAGGTATGATGGAGCATCACTTGAGAACGGCTCGAGCGATTTGACTGTGTTTTTGTTGTGTTTGTAATTGTCAGGACAAGGTAAAAAAAGAAAAAAGTACATTTTGGAATTAAAAATTCCAGTCGTGAGAAGCCGGGGCGAGCTGGTTAATAAAGGAAGAGCAAAGCTAGTGTTTCTTAGACTGTGTTAATATTATGTACCTGTCACAGACAGAAAGTAATTTTTTTGCTATAAACAACAAACACAGTAAAAAAATTGTCATTAAAATCTCTTTCACTGGTTTCTATATAACATCACTAAACTACAGAATGAATACAAAACCAATCAGATCTAAAATAAATAACAAACTTTATTGAGACCAAGCTGAAAGTCTTGAATAGGACCAATCAATGAATGTTATAAACATTTATGATGTATTTACGTTTATCTTATTACCACAAAAATAGATGAAGACCATAAAATATACTCATAACATAACATAACATCACGCCTGTATTTCCCCGAAGGGGTAGGCAGAGGTGTACAGTACACCCACATTTCGCCAGTTATGTTGTAAGACCCATGTAATAGGGGGCGAGTCTATTGCCATTAACCGGGCACAAATCCAGACTCCGGGCTCCTACTGAGAATTACATAAAAATATACTCACCCTGTAAAAAAATAAAAAAATAGACCTTATCGATACCTACTTACCCAGACGATACCTACACTAATTCCTTTCACTAGCTTCTATATTACAGCAATAAACTACAGAATTAACAAAAAACAAATCACATCTAAAATAAATAACAAACTTTATCGAGGCCGAGCTGAAAGACTTGAATAGGACTAATCAATAAATGTTATAAACATTTATCTTATCTTTACGTTTATCTTATTGTCAAAAATATAGACGAAGACCCTAAAATATTCTCACGTTGTAAATAAGTTAAAAATGGGACCCTAAGATACCTATTTTAATCCCTTACACTGGTTTCGATATTACATCACTAAACTACAGAATGAATACAAAATCAATCACAACTAAAATAAATAACAGACTTTATTGAGGCGGAGCTGAAAGACTTGAATAGGACCAATCAATGAATATTAGGCACATAAATGTCGAAGCTCACAGTACACCCTCATTTAGTCAAGAATCGGTGCCAAGTACTTTTAGGGTTCAGTGCCCAATGGGTGCCAAATGTCAATGTCTGTCACAAGGCTGTATCTTTACAACGGTAATAGATAACCAGTTGAAATTTATATATAACAGATTATGTGTTACTATGGTGCCTATCATGAAAAACCCTAAAAATTAAAAAGTCTAAAACCAAAGGAGGTCTCCAAACAAGAAACCTCGAAAAACATGCATTTTTTCAACATTTTTGTTCCTGCACTATCTTCAAAACGGTAATACATAACAGCGTCAAACTTGGTCTGATTATAGTGAATACTATGTTGTTTAGCAACAAATACTAAAAATAAGGCAAACATAGACATATGTGGTGGTACCTGCGTAAGAAAGAAAATAAGTAGTAAGAAACCTGCGTAAGAAGATGCAAAGATTCTTATTTCGCGCACGATACGTTGATGTCTTTTGGTGAACTCTCGTAAATTAAATCATTTTCTATGAGGTATCAGGTCGATGGGTGGTACGGAATCCTTACTGTGCGAGCCCGACTCGCACTTGGCTGGTTTTTTTCGTGAAGCCGTCGCTCTAATTACTCGCCTGAAAGATTTATGCACTCAATTGAGCATTGTCCTCAGAATTTTGTTTGGAATGTCGTAGTATTTTTCTTGTTTAATTTGGAGTGGTTCAGTCCTTCGAGTCGAATTTTGGAGCTCGTTTTTTTATTTGCGTCGCTAACAATACTCGCAAATGATGCTTTGAATTTTTGTTCGCAACGAAAAATATCAACGTTGTTGTTTTACCGGAATGTAACAAAGACTTGTTTACATGCATTGCACATTGTTTACTTCTCTTGGGAATTCAATTATACCTATATCCTTCACTCTCCGAGCCTTTTCCCAATAATGTTGGGGTCGCCTTCCAGTCTAACCAAATGCGGCTGAACATCGGTATTTTACACGGTGCGACTGCTATTTGACTCTTTCAACCCAGATACTGGGTAATACCGACAACCCACAGACGAGTAAGCCTCTGCTACTGCATATGCGTTGTGACCGGGGGTGTCCGGCTAATCGGCGTCTAAAGGCTTACTGGTCTGTGCGACAACCTAATGCTGGACCAGTTGTTGACTGACAGACTTTCGGGCTTCTGACTACTCAAAACGACTTCCATAGATATTTGTATGGTAACCGGGAACAACAGCTTAGCGTGTTCTCCATGGCATGTAGGGGTCTCGATGTGCAACGAAACGGTCACCCATCCAAGGATTGACCGCGGCTAGTATAGCTTAACCTCGTAGATCTTGCAATACACGCGATTATTACTTAGCCGCGAGCCCCTCACCATTACCGTATCTTCTTTAAAAAATATTAATTGGTTCTGTACATTATAATATATTTCACGTATGTTACTTTAGTATAAAATACTTGCCGTGCGTGTGAGATGGCTTTTCATAATAGGAAAGCACGATATCATATCTCCTAAGCGCTTCAAATAGACAGAAGCATTATCCAATTTTCAATTCTAGTCGCTGTACATTAAATGATTTTATCCATTCCCAATAGACTTGAGAGAAACAGGGTAGAAGCTGGTAATTAAGTAGGAAATGAGAATCACGCGTGCAGACACAACGTGATTAAGTGTTCGGAACCGTCGACAGAGAATTTGTTGTGAACGTGAATGTACTTGTATTAACTAATGGGGTTAGGATTGATGGTATGTGGTCTAAGCGGACAGACAAAAATATGATAGCATATTTAATGTATGTAACGGTTTTTAAAGATAGCAAAATACGATACCATATCGCCTAAGCGCTTCAAATAGACAGAAGCGTTATCCAATTTGCAATTCCAGTCACTGTACGTTAAATAATTTTATCTAATCCCAATAGACATGAGAGAAACAGTGCAGAAGCTAGTAATTAAGTAGGAAATGAGAATCACACGTGCAGACACAACGTGATTAAGTGTTCGGAACCGTCTAAGGAGAAATTTGTTGTGAACGTGAATGTACTTGTATAAACTAATGGGGTTAGGATTGATGGTATGTGGTCTAAGCAGACAGAAAAAAGTATGATAGCATATATTTTAATGTATATAACGGTATTTAAAGATAGCAAAATACGATACCATATCGCCTAAGCGCTTCAAATAGACAGAAGCGTTATCCAATTTGCAATTCCAGTCACTGTACGTTAAATAATTTTATCTAATCCCAATAGACATGAGAGAAACAGTGCAGAAGCTAGTAATTAAGTAGGAAATGAGAATCACACGTGCAGACACAACGTGATTAAGTGTTCGGAACCGTCTAAGGAGAAATTTGTTGTGAACGTGAATGTACTTGTATAAACTAATGGGGTTAGGATTGATGGTATGTGGTCTAAGCAGACAGAAAAAAGTATGATAGCATATATTTTAATGTATATAACGGTATTTAAAGATAGCAAAATACGATACCATATCGCCTAAGCGCTTCAAATAGACATAAGCGTTATCCAATTTGCAATTCCAGTTACTGTACGTTATATAATTTTATCTAATCCCAATAGACATTAGAGAAACAGTGCAGAAGCTAGTAATTAAGTAGGAAATGAGAATCACACGTGCAGACACAACGTGATTAACTGTTCGGAACCGTCTAAGCAGAAATTTGTTGTGAACGTGAATGTACTTGTATAAACTAATGGGGTTAGGATTGATGGTATGTGGTCTAAGCGGACAGACAAAAATATGATAGCATATTTAATAGTATGTAACGGTTTTTAAAGATAGCAAAATACGATACCATATCGCCTATGCGCTTCAAATAGACAGAAGCGTTATCCAATTTGCAATTCCAGTCACTGTACGTTAAATAATTTTATCTAATCCCAATAGACATGAGAGAAACAGTGCAGAAGCTGGTAATTAAGTAGGAAATGAGAATCACACGTGCAGACACAACGTGATTAAGTGTTCGGAACCGTCTAAGGAGAAATTTGTTGTGAACGTGAATGTACTTGTATAAACTAATGGGGTTAGGATTGATGGTATGTGGTCTAAGCAGGCAGACAAAGTTAATTTTCTTCCTATTGTTATTATTAGTCGTTTATCAAAGACAACAAATGCTATTATCGTATAAGTGACACTATCACATTATGACATGTACCAGGCCCCTCAGAAAGTATTGCGAAAAAAAGTTTTTATATATGGGAGACTGGCCAGTTATAATGTTTTTCGAAAATATGATTATTTATAAGTAAAAATAAGTAAGTTCCAATTTCAAAATTTTCCTCCACATTTTTTGCGAGTTAATTCAAAGTATTGTGTCTCACTGAAATATGGATCTGCGCCGGGAACATTTTAGAGCTATGATTTTATACGATTTCAAGTGTCGCCTGAAACCGGATGAATCGTACGATAGACTTCAAATGGCATTCATGGATGAAGGCCCTTCCAAGGCAACCGTGTATCGTTGGTATAACGAATTCAAGCGCGGTCGACCAACTTTGGGGGATGACGAAAGAAGCGGTCGCCCTTTGACGGCTGTTACCGAAGAAAACGTGCTAGCAGTGAAAAATTTAATCCAAGACAATAGGCGAATTACATATCAGGAGATTCAACACATATTGAAGATTGGATCGGGAAGCGTTCACGAGATTCTACACAGCCATCTTCGCGTGAGGAGGATAGTATCACGCTGGGTGCCGCACAACCTCACCGATGCTCAGAAGCAGGCCCGGGTGGAATGGTGCCGTGATATGCTTAACAAATTTGAAGCAGGCTCGTCTCGGCGTGTTTACGACATCGTTACAGGTGATGAGTCCTGGATTTATCAATACGACCCAGAAACCAAGCGCCAGTCGACTGTTTGGGTGTTTCAAAATGAGCCAACGCCTACCAAAGTGAACCGATCTAGAAGCGGGGGTAAGATTTTGATCGCTAGCTTTTTTAATTTGACTGGCCACTTGGTATCAATTCCCTTACGGGATCAAAGAAGCATTAATGCCGAATGGTATACTACCAAATGTTTGCCAGAAGTTTTCTCTGTTATAAGCAACAAGCGACCAAACACAGGGCTCCGCGGGCTACTGCTCCACCACGACAATGCACCTGCGCACACCGCACTCAAAACGAGGGACTTCCTGGACAGCACGCCAGTCAAACTCCTGGGTCACCCTCCTTACAGCCCTGATCTAGCACCGTGTGACTTCTTTTTATTCCCAAAAATAAAAAATCAGCTCAAAGGGATACAATTTTCGTCGCCGGAAGATGCGCTGGCTGCGTTCGAGCAGGCTGTAAACGAGGTGTCTGCGGCGGACTGGAAAAAGTGTTTTGAAAACTGGTTTAGGCGCATGAATCTTTGTATAGAGGCTGGTGGAAAGTACTTTGAAAAGATTTGATAAAAATATATGTACGTATAGAACAATTTTTTTTAGTTTCGCAAAACTTTCTGAGTGTCCCACGTATTCCTAGAATATTATCTATTTAATTGAATGTAATTAAACATTATGATTATTGAACAACACTATTTGATATGAATTTCTGGGACAATGATTACAGTTGATTATTATTCTGATATGAATTTCTATTATATTATTATTTGTTTTTATTTTGAATAATAATTTTGAATTATTAAATTATTGATTATTGTTTAATTATAGACATTCATTATTTAATTTAAATTATTTTGTTAAATTATTTAAATTTGTACGCCTTGATAGGCAAAACATGTAGGTGCTTGATTTTATTTTACATCTTGCATGCTTAATTTGTATGTAAACGCATGTTTGACAAATAAATGATCTTTATCTTTATCTTTATCAAAGGGTCCAGTATCCAGTGTCATATGTCGTGATAGAATGAGCTATGTCTTGTTTTGAAAGATGATTGCCTGATACTCGGATGAATAAAAAATGGCGGACGGAATCTCGCTAAGAAAAGATTGAAGCACTTTGTTTTTTCCTAAGCCCACTATAATTTCGACAGAATTTTAACACACCAGATATGTATTGTTATTTTATTTATGACACTACTACAATAACTATCGTCACACGAGATTTGTCGCGTAATCGCGGCTTTTTGTCTTACTATAGGTGTGAATGTGTGCGTGCCAGCCCGTACTTTTAAGCGAGCCGTCTTACTTCTTACATCTGCCTTTTTTATTCGTCCAAGGCCTGATACAACGAAATACATATAATGGAGGATAGAGTTATATACACGCTGAAATTTGAATCGCTTATTTCCCGAAAAGGGGTCATTGTACTCATCATTATGAACAACTTTTACTATGGGAACAACCCTGAAATCGCGAAAAAAAAACAGGTGGGCCCTACATTTTATTGATTTAAGTGAACACAAATGTAGGGACCAACTGATTTTTTTTTAGCGATTTCAGGGTTGGTCCCATAGTAATAGTTGTTCATAATGATGAGTACAATGACCCCTTTTCGGGAATTAAGCGACTCAAATTTCAGCATGTAGAAATAGAAAACAGGATTTAAGTAAAAATCGCTCATTCATTCATACATACATACATACATATTATCACGCCTGTTTCCCATTGGGGTAGGCAGAGACTATGGATTTCCACCTGCTACGATCCTGACACACCTCTTTCGCTTCATTCATTTATTATGTCGGACTCAAATGACTAAATATGAAAAAGTTTTTTTTTCTATAATATTGTTTCTAGACATATATATCTGTATTTCTAGATCTTCTGAAGCTAACAATTCCAAATAAAATACAGTAAAGCAAAACCTTTCCTTACAATATTTGTATGCGTGTATCGTACACACATTTATTTCTTTTCCCTTGCGGAATAAATAAATTAGGTGCGAGGAAAAACAGCAACCTCTGCAAAATAAATGTATTTGAACTTCTTAATGTTTTACAAGTAGATATTTGATGAATGTTTGCAACTAACATATTATGATATTTACATTATTACCTTTGTAGACAACGTGCGAATTTTATATTTCACTTCGTTGTTGGATAAATATTTTTTGATTAGATTACATTATTCACTTCGTAGACAGGGTGCGAATTACATATATCAATTCGTTGTTGGATAAATATTTTTTGATTAGATTGCATTATTCACTTCGTAGGTAGGGTGCGAATTTCATATGACGTCTGTGGTCTAGTGGTTTGAGTGTCGGACTGCTGATCACGAGGTCGTGGGTTCGATTCCCACAGGACACAAATATTTGTGTGATGAACATAAGTGTTTGTGTTTGTCTGGGTGTTTCTTATGTACTATAAGTATGTATTTACAAAAAAATAATCATATAAGTATTATATCCATTAATTATCTAGTATCCATAGTACAAGCTCTGCTTAGTTTGGGACTAGATGGTGTTGTATAATAATGTCCCAAAAGTAAGTAAAGTATATACCACTTCATTTTTGCATTTTTTTTTATTAGATTTCATTATTCACTTTGTTATTTCATAAACCACTTCTGATGTTTTTTTTACTCCATCGAAATTGGACATATTTAAAAAAAAAATTTGTTTGAATAGTTTTGTATGGTCAAATCTAATGATAATCTTCAGAGATAACGAATGGAATTCTTCTACGGATAATAGAAAATCACCCGCGATTGCAAAAATCACTTGGCTATGTTTTGTTTATGTCACCAAAAATAGAAAAATAAAAACATCGGGGTTATAGTGAATTAGGCAGTTAAATTTCATTTACCATCATTTGTAGAAATTGCCGTATTACCTACGTAAAGACGAAGCGAACAACCAGATCCTATATTGTGATGATTTCAGAATCTCCATAATATGTCAGGGACTTAAGAGCTTCTAAGTAACCTATGAATTTTATGTAACATAACCATTAAATTCCAAAAATGCCACAGCCAGGCCTACGAACATCGGAGCGTCTTCAAAAGCATTTTCTATATAATACCCAGAGGCGAACATGTTGCAAAATACATTTAATTATAGAATTTCCGAAGGCATTTAAACTCCTGACATCAAAGGATACCACAAAAAGTCTATGGCAAAAGGGTTTCAAACATGACATTATTTAAAAGCTTTTTATAGTTAGAGTCAATGCTACTGTGATGATAATTGCTTAAGTTTTTTGTTTCGTTTGGTGGAATTCGATTGGGAAGTTAGGCATACATCCTGGGCCTTACTCTCGAATGGTTTGAACCAAATCGAGCTTATGCCAATTCAAACTGTAATCAAATACCTCAACTCAGCCTATCGCAGTCCACTGCTGGACATAGGCCTCTCCCAAGTTGCGCCACAACGCTCGGTCCTCTGCCTTCCGCATCCAGTCCCCCCCAGCCACGTTCTTTAGGTCGTCGGTCCACCTGGCAGGGGGGCGCCCTACGCTGCGTTTGCCGATTCGCGGTCTCCACTCAAGGACTCGTCTGTTCCAGCGGCCATTGGTCCTTCGACAGACATGGCCAGCCCACTGCCACTTCAGCTTACTGATTCTACAAGCTATGTCGGTCACTCCGGTTCTTCTCCGGATAATCACGTTTCGGATTTTATCCTTCAAAGAAACTCCAAGCATAGCTTGCTCCATAGCTCGCTGAGTGACTTTAAACTTGTGGACTAGCCCAACTGTCAGTGTCCACGTCTCGGCACCGTAAGTCATGACAGGCAGGACGCACTGGTTGAAGACTTTTGTCTTCAAACTTTGCGGTATAGGCGACGAGAAGACTCGGCGAAGTTTGTCAAATACCTACACGCTACAAATTTTAAAGGTGGATTCACTAGATGAGTGGCTTGTTATTACTATTTTAGGAAACCCTAAGTCAGTTACTGCAAAAAAAATATCTGTAGTTATATAGTTATTTATTTGTTAAACTTAGACTAGGTTACATGGAAGGATTTTAGCACAGGCTTACAATTTAACATAACATAACATCACGCCTGTATTTCCCTGAAGGTGTAGGCAGAGGTGTATAGCACACCCACATTTCGCCAGTTATGATATAGTCCCATGTAATAGGGGGCGAGCCTATTGCCATTAACTGGGCACAAATCCAGATCCGGGCTGCTACTGAGAATTTCCTAATGAAAAAACCCAATATCACTTTGCCCGACCCGGGAATCGAACCCAGGACCCCACGCTCAGCAGTCGCGCTTGCAACCACTAGACCAACGAGGCAATCAATTTATCAACTTATTTAATCTAGTTAAAATGTAGAGTACTGTTTTCTAGATAAGCAACAAAGTAACCTGTGTTTAGGAGAGACAGTTCCGATCCCCTATCGATATGGTAGGATTATAGCACATGTTATACATTCCGAGTTTATAAATAATAATAAAAGAAAAATAAAAACAAGCAAACAAAAGGAAAGTACAAACATTTTTAATTGTGTAGTTTACTGCTTAGTCAGTGTTTTTTTTTTCCTCATCCTGTTAATTTTTAACAAATGTGTACGTATTAGGCAGTGTATAGGAAACTATGGGGTTGGCATATCCATGTGGATAAAAACCCCTTAATAAACAATAATGAATTTAAAAAAGGTGGATTCTACTAATGAAACTGAACAAATTTACCGATGAGACTGATTAACTTTTACCGGTAAAATTAATAACTTTTACCGATGAAACTGAACCACTTTTACCGATGAAAGTAAATTACTTTTACCGATGAAACAAACAAAAACAACAAAAACCTTAGCGATAAACAAGGTTTTTGTCACATGTATTTGATTTAATTTCACCACATATTGCTATAATAATATACATACTGCTCTTAATATTCAGCATTCCATGCTATCAAAAAATGGTCCTTAGTTCCAAAAAGCAATTTACAGTGAAATTTCACAGTGCAATATTGTGGAACTAATATCGTTTGAATTGCTGTGAAGTGGTTTTGAATTTCAAACGAATTAACATTGTGAAGAATTCTGTTTTCATCCCTTCAGGCACCCATAACTACCCACGATTGGTTCCCATTCTTCTAGTCCATCCAAAGGTTGTCTGGAAGAGATTGCCTTGTTCGATAAGACCACCCATTGTACTTACATGATCTTTCTGTAAACTACTGTCTTTGTTTTCGTTAGGTGTATAGTATATACAATAAAGAATATAATAAATATAATTTCCAATTTCACTATCTGTAATTAAACTATAAGAAGAGAAATGATACACGTAGGTATGTGTGTGTGTTTAGTAGGTACTAGGATTAGAATATTCTGACAAAATCTTCATGATCCTATTAGAATATTAAATGATTCACTAGCATTTAACATGTTATCGTAACGTGAGTGCCTCGTTGGTCTAGTGGTCGCAAGCACGACTGCTGAGCGTGGGGTCCTGGGTTCGATTCCCGGGTCGGGCAAAGTGTTATTGGGTTTTTCATTAGGAAATTCTCAGTAGCAGCCCGGAGTATGGATTTGTGCCCGGTTAATGGCAATAGGCTCGCCCCCTATTACATGGGACTATAACATAACTGGCGAAATATGGGTGTACTATACACCTCTGCCTACCCCTTCGGGGAAATACAGGCGTGATGTTATGTTAACACATTATGGAACGAAGAATTAGAAACTCATCACGTTACTACCTTATGATGATTGCATATGAAATCGATTGGTAGCTTATGAATAATCGGTCCATTACTGTCACACTGCTGGGCATAGGCCACTTCCCAAAATGAGAAGAATTAAAGTAGTAGAGCTCCTTTGTGAAAGAGCTCGTCCGGGGAAGTACTACCACCGCCGTATCTCCCTCATTGGTGGAGGCCTACGTCCAGCAGTGGACGTCTTTTGACTGAAATGATAAATTGTACACCTGAGAGTGCTCCATACAGTTTTCGATTGTGTGTGTAGTCTGCCAACTCGCACTAGAACAGCGTGACGAACTAAGTCCTAAACTTTCTCATTCTGAGAAGAGGCCCGTGCCCAGCCGTGGGACATTGGGCTGATGATGATGATGATGAATCAAACAAATATCAGAGAAGAATCCTTGTGTCTTATAATTTTCTCGAGAACTTGCAAGTTTCGTTTCGATGCAAAATATCCGATACACTGTTGACCCAAATAAGAGATGGTTGGGGAAAAAGTCGTGCATAAATTTTGTTTTCTCGCACATTTCATTCACGAAATAATGTAAATTTATTCGTTTATTTATTTAAAGGGCATATTTGTTATTATAAGATTATGCGCGTTTTTATTATGCTTTTTTTTCTAACACAAATTGTCGAGTTTTCGACTAATGAACGGCATTTGTAAGATAAAACGATAAACATTTCGCGGAAACATCAAAAATAATTGAGGAAAATATTACATTCATATTCATTTCATATTTTGCTTACGGTTTTCATAACAGTCTTTTTAATTTGGTGTAGCAATTTGTAGTCACTGTACCCTATAAAAGTCATTTTTTTTTTATGGAAACGTCAAATACTATTTTCCAATTGAAACTATAAAAATCACATTGAACTGATAAAAGAAACCTGTAATAGTTCTTCAGAAATGAAACGACACTTTTATGAATAGCCTTTTGCTATGCAACAGAACGTTACAGATAATACATACCTTTCTAAAACCATGACGGGTTCTCACACATCCATTCAATTGCGATCATCTCACACGAGACATCGTCACGTCTATGAAAAGGCAAAAACACTTCCTAATTCTAACTTCACTTTAACTAACACGATCTTAAACTACTTACTAAAAGTCACAAAACAAAATTTAGAACAGCAAGGAACTTTGTCTTTACAGTATTGTTTTAAAACAAACACGGTGCCGGTATTTAGGATTAATTCTCGCGTCGCAAGACACCCTCGCGTGTGCCCGGTCGCAAGACGACTGACAATATTACCAAATGTGAACCTTATTTTCCCTAGATCTGTGCGTGTAGGTGGGGAGCAGTTTGCGTGAAAGCTTTTGTATTCGTTCGCGTTGTTGATAAGAGATGGCGTTGAAACGAGTGTTTGTGAATATTTATTAGTTTAGAAGTTAACTGTAATACTCTAAGCGATACTATGGATTTCCGTTTGACATGGGTGTTAAAAAGTAGAACAGATGGAAGTTATTACATCATCTTCATCATGATTTCAACCGAAAAATTACCACCGTCATAATCGCCACGCTTGGCAGGCGGGTTGGAGATCGCAGTTGGTTGTTTGAATACTCAGAGAACGCTGCTGCCCATCCTCTGGTGAATCCCTTAGTCGCCTTCTACGACATCCATGAGATGAGAGAGGGTGGTGCAATTCTTTACGTCCGGCACCACACGGAATTTTACATAAAAGTTATTCCGCCATTTGTACAATAGTTTAAATGCGTATTCAAAGTAATGTTTTTCATGGTGTACAATAAAGCATTTATAAATAAATAAATAATAAATAAATAAAGTTATTACGGAAGTTATTACATAAAATGTATTTATTATTATTGTATTAGTTTAAAGCATTCTAATATAATTATATTATTATTTGTGTGTGTATTATTTGAGTATATTTGGTTCGTTATTAATAATAATGAGTAGTTATTTTTGAATAGGTTTTCAGTAAAGTCGCCTGCATGACAGTGGTAACACTTCAATTCAAAAATCGCCCTTACTGCTTACGAAATAAAAATGCTGCTTATGTCAAGTGTTACCACCGACGTGCGGTCGACCGTACAGGCAGCAGAATTAAACCATATCCCAACGATGATATTATACCTATGTTAATTTAGTAAATGTTCCGAGAAAAATCAGAGATGAACAAAAAATATTCATAATAAGTAAGGAACAGTATATAATTTTCAGCCGTTCAAAAGGAATGATTAATTAGTCATAATTAATTAAGTTTTCCTTCTTTGTCCCACAATCGTAGAACAAAATAAAAACGAAACAATACGAACGTAAATATGTAAATAATATGGTAAATAATCTTGGAAGATAGAGAAACGGATTCCTTTATTTGATTCTTTGTGCAAAATAAAGATTTAAATGTAACGCGGGGCGGGCGCGCCTAAAAAAATAAAATGAACGATATAAACTAACATTACTGGATATTTTCTTGAAATATATCCCTCTTAGGACCGCTGATATTATTGCTGTTTTATGGCTGGTGCAAAACATAAGCTGATCTGCGGCTGAAAGGACCATTTTCGAGTTTAGTAGGTGTAAGGACCAATGCATAGGCTTAAACGGGCATTGTGCTAGTGGAAACCTCAGATAGATAGATAGATAGAATATTCTTTATTGTACACCAATAACATTATTAAACTTAGAACTAACATGTAAAATAAGGGTACATTGGCGGTCTTATCGCTAATAGCGATATCTTCCAGACAACCTTTGGATGGACAAGGAAGACGGGAAAAATAGATGGGGGCAGTATGTGGTGCACTTTCATAAAATTTACTAATATTTAATGTAATAAATAAATAAATATTTACCTACCATAGAAAATATTACATATATAAATATATAAAATAAATTATAATATATATCCATAAATATATACCAAATATATACAAATGTAACAACATATAATATTCATAAATAAATAACAAAATAAAATACGTGTATATACCAGTGTAGCAACATCTCACCAAAATAACAGTTTATACAGAGAGGTAATGTTCCTTTACAAGTTTTTTAAAAGAAGCTAGCGACTGAGCACGTCTTATAGGCACAGGTAACGCATTCCATAAACGAGCAGCTTGGACGGTGAAGGATTTGTCATAGAATATAGTTGAATGTGCTGGCATCTGAAGTCTCAAGTTTTCCGATGTTCATTGTCGCGGCTACGAGTGTAATTAGCCAAATGCCTTAAAAAATACTGAAATATTTAATTTTTATTAAAAAGAAATCTGCATTCGTTTTATATTAAGTTATCTTATCAATTGAAGCAAAGAGATATAGACAAAGTGTCTCAAGTAATGCTACTAAATATACCTACATATATACTCATACATAAACTTATATATAACCCAATACAGCCTGCCTTCTGCAAAGCTAAACTAATTTTAAACACACAAAACACATGCGCGCACACACTCACACTTGCTGCAAAGCTTTCGAAATGTCAGGAAAACCAATTTTAATAATATACGCGATTTAATCCGGTTAAATTTTGTTTTATTATAATGAAATACAGCTGTACACCTCTGCCTACCCCTTCGGGGAAGTACAGGCGTGAAAAAGATAAAAAGATAAAGATAAAGACGTTTATTTTCTCTTCCACAAATAAAATCTTAGACTAATACATTTGAGTTATTTAAGGTGGTGCATTTACACAGGTATAATGAATTTATTTGTAGGAGACTGGTGCCTAAACTAAGCCGGAGCCTGTATTATAGGACACCAGGTCCCCCCAACAATTGTAATCTGACAAAAATACAGTACAATCGAAAAAAATTATCAATGTACCAGAGATTGCAATATGGAAAAATATATTTTGTACGTGTAGTAGAAGAGTGAAGAAGAAATAAAAAAATATGATGTTATGTTATGTTAAATACAGCTGTGAGAAAGACATCATTTGTCATATAACTGTCTCAAAGATCCAAACTAGAGCAACAAGATTCATAATTAACGTTTTGAAAGTGCATTTAAATGCTTAATCGAAATGAAAACTTTTTAACTTTGACTATGACTTTGTACAAGAAAATATATTGCAAAGTCATAACTACATTCGAGTAATTATTTTCACAAATACATTATGTAGAAAACCTTGCATGTAATACCTACTAGGCACATATTGTTGTAACTAAAACAAACCCTTAGAAAATTTATCTCACGTCAGGTACGAGTACGCGGTACGAGTCGAGTGTTGTAGCACAGTTCACGTAGCGCACTCCAAGTCGTAGCAATGATGGTTACGAGTACGTAGATACCGCGTAGTCTGTCTACGAGTGCGCTACGAAAGCGCTACGCGGTGTTCTATGACGGCTTGTTTACATTTTGTCAATGCGAAGCGAACGGGAAATGTCTTGGATTTTTACTCTTTCGAGGTTTGAGATACAAGACAAAAATAACAAGACGTTGGTAGGTATTGTTGTGATTGATGTTTATCTTTGTTTATCTAATTTAAGTACAATATAGTCACTTTAGATGTTTTTGTAATGAACAAGCGCCACTTATAGCGTCTAGACTTAGTGATGTTTTTCTTTGACACTAAACCAACATTACAATATATTTTATTTTAAATTTCGGTAATTTTCAATTCAATTCAATTCAATTTTATTTATTTGCTAATATGGGTACAAAATGGTGTTATAAATTTTATAATAATGTGAATCATCGCCATATTATCGCTTTCGCCATGCAAATTTTTTACAAAACAATCAATTATGTCATGTTATTATGTTATGTTATTATTATTATTTATTATATTTAAATCTTAAATCAATTATTTATTAGTTATTTCTTAAAAAATATATTAATATTATCATATATTGTGAAATATTAAAGATATCACCTACAACTATTTATTACATAGAAAAACACACGAATAAGTTAAAGTTTGTCATCAAGAAACTCTGTAACACTGTAATATGCTTTTTCTTTAAGTAATTTTTTTAGTTTATTCTTGAATAGATTGTTACTACAAATTTGGAGGAGAGAATTAGGCAAATGGTTGTACAATCTAGTAGCCATGCAAAACACACTATTATTCAAGAGACTGGTTTTGTTCGGTATGAAACTTATTTTCAAATGATAGAAAGAAAAAAGAAAGAAAGAAAAAATATTTATTGCCACAACAAGACGACATGCGGTAGGTGCACATAAAAAATACTTGCTGTTGTTGCTTACTTGATGTCTTTTGCTTTTTAGTTTATTAAATATACCAATGTTACTCTTAACAAACGTTACAATTTCCAGTATATAGATACACGGCAAAGTCAAAATGTCTAACTGCGGAAATACAAGTCTACAACTATCTGTCTGTTTCATTCTGAATATAGCCCTCACGCATCTTTTTTGGGCCTTAAATACGGTTTCCCTTTCCACTGAGTTACCCCAGAACATAACACCATACATTAAATGGGGGGTAACATTTCCATGATACGCCGTTAGAACTGCCGATGTATTGACCGTTTTTGACAGCATATAAAGCGCATATGAGCATTGATTAAGTTTTGAACACAATGATTCCGTATGCGATTTCCAGTTAAGATTGGAATCAATATTTAAACCCAAAAACCTTGTCGTATCTACTTCTTTAATTTTCTTTTGTAAGTAATTAATATTCATGTCTGTTAATTTATTCACCCTATTTCTAAATGTCATAAAATGCGTTTTATCGAGATTAATTTTTAAATTGTTTATTGTCAGCCATTCAATGATATTATGCAAGGTATTGTTTATGTCAATTTCTACATGTGTTTTTTCTTTACCAGTAAATATGATAGTGCCGTCGTCGGCAAATAAAATAGTATCATGATTTGTTATTTTAGGGAGATCATTAATATATATTATGAAAAGTAATGGACCCAGTACACTGCCTTGTGGCACACCAAAGTTATTATTTTTGTATTCAGACTCATAAATAAGTATATTTTTAGTGATAGGGCATAATCTACTTATGTGAGTTGATTGCTTTCTATTCATAAGGTACGATTTGATAAGGCTTAGTGAATTTCCCCTCACTCCATATGCGGATAGCTTATCATGTAAAATATTATGGTCAACATAGTCAAAAGCTTTAGTCAGGTCCATGTAAAGCGCGCAAGCTTGATTTTTACTGTTCATGTTCACCATCACTTTCTCTAAAAATCTATAAACTGCCATATTTATGGTTTTGTTTTTTCTGAAACCTACTTGTTGTTCTGCTAATAGATTGTTTGTTTCAAAATAATTATATATACTTTCATGAATTACCTTTTCAATTACTTTGGACAAAACAGGTACCAATGCTATAGGTCTATAACAATGCATATCATTCTTGTCATCTTTCTTAAAAATAGGTTTAATTATAGTCAATTTTAATTTTTCGGGGAAAACGCCATGATAGATGCATGAATTTATTATGTGACTAAGTATATGTGAAAGTTTAATAGATACATACTTTATGACTTTAGTTGTAATATCATCATATCCTGTGCTACTTGTAGATTTTAAATTTAAGATAATTTTGTGTATATCATATGGCGTTGTAGGATTCATAAATAGAGAATATGGTTTACTTATAATGTTTCTTGGTCTACTGTGTGGCACCAGTCTAGTGACCTGGTTAACAAAATATTCATTAAAAGCACTCGCTATCTTTACAGGATCCTGAACTACAGTATCATTAATGACTATTCGTTGTTTGGTTGTTTGGTCCATGAATCTAGAATTAGTAACTAATAACAGCGCCTCCTTTTGAATCATATTGTAGCTATGAACCATTCATTATCTTTAAAAATAAATATATTGCGTGTACATAAATTCAGACAAAGGTCTTCAACCAGTGCGTCCTGCCTGTCATGACTTACGGTGCCGAGACGTGGACACTGACAGTTGGGCTAGTCCACAAACTCAAAGTCGCTCAGCGAGCTATGGAGCAACCTATCCTTGGAGTTTCTTTGAAGGATAAAATCCGTAACGAGATTATCCAGAAAAGAACCGGAGTGACCGACGTAGCTTGTAGGATGAGTAAGCTGAAGAGGCAATGGGCTGGCCATGTCTGTCGAAGGATCGGCAGACGCAGCGTAGGGCGACCCCCGCCAGGTGGACCGACGACCTGAAGAACGTGGCTGGGGGGGACTGGATGCAGAAGGCAGAGGACCGAGTGTTATTGCGCAACTTGGGAGAGACCTATGTCTAGCAGTGGACTGCAATAAGCTGAGTTGATGATGATGATGAAGTCGTTCAGAAGCTACACGGTCAGTAACAGACTCACCAATGACATAATTATTATATACATAGGTATAGAAGTTGTTAGTTTTTTATCAGATTTCTATTGTACTATAAATTAAGCCAGTAAACAAGCACCTCCCTAAAAAAATCGGTAACATGAATATTTTAACCACAAAAAAAACGCCAATGTCTTATAAGCCACATCGCCTTACATTAGAATTCCGTAAGAGTGGGATATTTTTTTCGCTATGGACACGATTTAGTATCGTTTTTATTTGTTTACACGAAATATATACGGGTTCCGCGGCATTAAATATCCACATTTCCGTTTATTTCGTACTTTTCCCTTTTTTCTAAGGTTTTTCGGTTACCTTAATATTTTAAGGGTGTTTGATTCCAACAAAAAAGTGCTCGAGTCATACAATTTTATTGTTTGGTTAAACAAAAATAAGTGTGCAGCTGAGATTTATTATTTTTGAATTTATTTTTGTGTAGATAAAACGAGATTCGTTAATTTATTTTTCATCCATCGCTCGCTGGTTCCTGTTCCGTGTGGTGCCGGACGTAAAGAATTGCACCACCCTATCTCTTCTCATGGGTGTGGTAAAAGGCGACTAAGGGATTCACCAGAAGATGGGCAGCAGCGTTCTCTGAATATTTAACCAACCAACTGCGATCGCCAACCCACCTGCCAAGCGTGATTATAGCATATCCCCCCTTTTTAGGAGAGGGCTATGTCCAGCAGTGGACGACTTTTGGCTGAAATGATAAAGAGCAGAAGGTGTCAGAGAAACAATCTTTACCAGTTAGTGTCTTTATTGCACTGACTTCATATAATTATGATCGCTATGCACTAACATCTAAACTTAATCTATACACGCTGAATTTTAGGTTATTTTGGAACAAAAAGGGGTCATTGTACTCATACTATGGGACCAACCCTGAAATCGCATAAAAAATCTGCTGATCCCTACATTTTAACAATTTATATGAACACAAATGTAGACGAACGAAAAAGTGGAGGTTAATTTCAATACCACGAGCAGTGTTCACGGTAGCTTAGTGGCTAAAGCACTGGCGTACTAAGCCAGGAGTTGCAGGTTCGAATCTTGCTCGTGAGCGATTTTTTCTTTCCACAATTTAAATCGTCAGATTTCGCATCGCATGCGTAAATGCGTTAAAAATAATAAAATAATCTTATTGGGTTTTTTTTTTTGGCAACTTATTAACTTACTTCAACTAGGAGGCAGTGATAGCCAAGCCGTTGAACGCTTGTCTTCGATGTAAGAGGGTTTGAGTTTGAACCCAGCCCACACCTCTGACTCTTCGGATTCATATGCGGGTCAGAATTTAATTATCAATTGCTGTACTGTTGAAGCAAAATATCGCAAGGAAACCTTTACACCTGAGAGAGCTCCTTATAGTTCTTGATCGTATGTGTAGTCCACCAACCACATAAATAGATAGATAGAATGGTTGTAACCACAATTTTACTCGCGATTCATACGTGGCAACTTTCAAACACTTTCAGCGACCGATTTTTCTTTTTTCAAGGACCACGTCTTTATAATACTGCAAATAAACTGTTTGCCAAACAAACCCGGTAACAAAATCAGTATGCAGGCGGAAAGTTTTAAGCCAGCTTCTAACACTTACTTATACAGACACCGAAAATCTCCTAAACAGGCACAGAGATATATAACATAACACACACACGCAGAACACACATACCCACAAAAATGCACAACTCAGTGACATACACAAACCTCTACACACACGAACGCGAAAACCTTGAGCCTCTGTAATATAGCTAAATTAACTCTTACACAACACAATTTACTAACATAGAATATAATTATAATGTAAGCACTCCCTATTATTGTATAATGCCTCTCCAGTCCAGCTCCAGCCATCTGAGATAAGGAGACCAGGAGACCCGTAGCACAGGTTTTACTTAGTATGGGCTCCTGTCTCCCATCTTCTTATTAACTTAGTTTAACACATAATTAAGCATGTAACTTGTGGGAGAATTAAAAAATAGACCCAAAAAACAATAAAAAATTACAAACTACGCCTTACATATGGTATTGACATCATTAATTTTAAAAAATTTACTTTACAGCTTTTGTTTCTGCAGTTAGAAACAGCGCAATAAGGCATTTTTGCTGGTTTTTGTTACAGTATTTACAGAAACAAGTCATAAGGCGTACTGATAAAGGTTTTGAAATGCCCTGAACTCTGATGCAGAGAGTTGGCAAACGCGCCCCGTCCACTTTTCTGTTATACCTATCTATTTCTGTGCCGCCAACCCATAGTAGGTTAGCGTGATGGACTAAAATCTTTCTTATTCGAATTGAGAAGTTGCCCATACCCAGCAGTGAGACAATAAAAGGCTAATAATAATATTATATTACTTCAACAAAGACTCATCATCTTCCTAGCCTTTTTCCAATTATATTGGGGTCAGCTTCTAGTCAGACCAGATGCGGCTGAACAACACTATTTTACACGGAGCGACTACCATCAGGCTTGCGGGGAGCAAGCCAGTTACTGGGTAATACTAACATTTTTATATAATAACTATCGTGAGTTAAATTCATTATTATTAATATAAACGGTTTCACTCACGTTATTTCATCGGGTGTGCCCGACCACGGCGCGGCCGCGTGACCAGCTCATGATTAAGGGCTCCGTTTGAGCTCGAAACTGGTCGGGCACACCCGATGAAATAACGTGAGTGAAACCGTTTATATTAATAATACTGACATTGGGAAGATAGACCAGTTGTCAAACTTTCAGGCTTCTGATTACCCGTAACAACTACCATAGACATCCGTATGACAACCGGGACTGACAGCTTAACGTGCTCTCTGAGGCACGGAGGGGTCTCGATTTGTAAAGAAACGGTCACCCATCCATGCACTGACTGCAGTAACTGCAGATTAACTTAGCAGATCGTACAATACGCGCGGTTGTTACTTTGCCACGAGGCCCTCATAACTTCAACAAAGAATGATTATGCATATTGATACTCTGATAATTTTCATCCAAAAGGCGTGTCATTAATATCTCTGAAAACAAACCCTTTAGTGAACAAGATACATTCAGTGCACTGCAAGGGTTGACCCAATATTCTGGGGCTCTCCAAGTTTTCAGCGAGACGTAAATCAAAGTTCAACAATAAGATAGAAAGTCTTCCTTTGGGACAAAGCCTGCTAGACTGAGATCCTGAACAAAACCTTCTACTTTGACTCAAGTTTTAAGAGTAAGCGATAGACAGGGTCAATTAATTAATAAAATGTTAAAGGATGTTGTTAAAGATTAAATTTTTTTTGCTAATAAAACAAGTTTAACCGGATAACATCGCGCATAGTACCTATATTATTTAAATTAGTTTTCCTGACGTTTTCTAAAGATTTGCAGCGTTCGTGGTCGCAGGAAAACTAAGATGACAAACGTCTTTACAGATATTTCAGAAAAATAAACCAAAAATAAATACGTGATCTAATCCGGTTAAACATGTTTTATTATAATTTCTAGTGATCGCGAAAACCTGAGAAATTACTTTGTTTTTCTAATTTGAATTTATTTAATACGACATTTACAGGTGGTGTTGTTTTTGGTAATTTTGTGCGTCAATTTTGAAGCATAAAAAATATTGTTTCTTTCTTTCTTACAAAAAGATTTTATGATTTTCTATAAAATAATGACCTTCGCTATAATATTGACATATAGTGTTGCTGGGATCCAATAAATGGCGCTAAGTTGTTAACAAATTACTCATATTCACAATTACACAATATAATATGTTGGATCAATGGCAAAAAGAAAATCACCTAATCTAGAACCGATAGGTGACACTGTGAGCGAAGCCGCTGGAATCAGCTAGTCTTTTGTATTCCCTCATAACTACTTACTGTAATGGTGTATTAAAGAGATCCATTTATAACCACGTACGTGTATGGATCATACAAGATTTTTTCCATAATTCACAAACTGAATTATAATCGTAGTTTTAGTCACAAATAGTGAATACAAATATATTTCTGCTTTTTTTATAGTACAGGATGGCGAAACGAGCCAAAAGGCCACCTGATGCTAAGCGGTTACCTTTGCCCATTACAACTGCAACACCACCTAGGCTATTGCCTAAATGGTAGGTACCGCAAGTCGGTTCGCCAAACTGAGACATAAAGATGGAAAGTCTCATATGATTGTACCCTTCAGACCGAAACAACAATGCAAGCATCACTGTTTGGCGGAGCAGTAGGTACGGTGGTATTAATTCCCCGGACGAGCTCTTACACAAAAGAGCTCTACTACTACAGAAAAAAAAAAAAATATATATCTTCGGGACATTTTTACACAGCACCATCTAGTCCCAAACTAAGCAGAGCTTGTGATATGAGTACTAGACAATGGATATAATACTTATATACTTTTTTTTTTGTAAATACATACTTATAATACATACGAAACACCCAGACCAACACAAACACTTATGTGAGAAATAATCAAATCCCCATTTACAACCCACTAGTAATACTGAAATAAATGAGTCAATATACCCACCAATCACTTATAAGTCATAAACTACACCAACATCAAAACTGTTTTAGTTTTGCACTTAACATATTTACGAAAACTCCTTAGCACTATGTCAATAAAGTCTATTCCACCTGCTCTAAATATCTTTGCATTTTTAAATGTTCTACAGCTGACGAACGTGTTAGTTTGAACACAGGGACTTTAAGACGGAAATATCTTTGTTAAAATAAAAGTGACAGGTTAAAATATTTCTATGTCAGAATTTCAACGGATTTTAAATGTTTTAGCGAAGCCTACATTTTGGCTGTAAGCTGTGAATTTGGTGTTGAATCTCGGCTAAGATAATGTTCTGTTTTCTGTTGAAGTCTATTATTTTAAAACATTGAAATTCGACGTTTAGTTAAAAAAAAAACTATTATAGAAAACAAGACATGTTGATAAAAAGATTGAATACGTCATTGTGCATTGTAAGAATAATATCTTATCAATTCGACTTCCACAAATAGATAGACGTTTATTATAAAACCAGCCAAATGTGAGTCGGAATCACGCAGTAAGGGTTGCGTACCACCCATCGACCTGATACCCCATAGAAACTGATTTAATTTACGAGAGTTTATCAAAAGGCATCAACGCACAGTGCGCGAAATATGAATTTTTGCATCTCTTTCAAACGCAGGTATCACCACATATGTCTATATTTGCCTTACTTTTAGTATTTATTGCTTAACTAAATAATATGTACTATAATCTGACCAAGTTTGACGCTGGTATGTATAACCGTTTAGAAGATAGAGCAGGAACATAAACTTTTAAAAAAATGCATGTTTTTGAGGTTTCATGTATGGTTTTTTCTTATTCCCCTTTGGTTTAAGACTTTTTTTTTGTTTTTAGTATTTGTCGTGATACCCCTCATAGCAACTCATGTTTTGTGAAAATTTCAACTATTTTTCTATTACCGTTACAAAGATACAGCCCTGTGACAGACAGACGGACGGACGGACAGACGCACGGACGTACGGACAGCGTAGTGAGAATAATAGGGTCCCGTTTGCACCCTTTGGGTACGGAACCCTAAAAAACCATGGTAATCCTACCAAGTTCGAATGTGCGTTGAAATTACATTATTTAATTCTTCCGAGCTTTTTCCACCATCAGACAACCAGATGCGCGGCAATGCGCCACCCTTTTGTGCTAAGATATTACAACTATACATGTACGCAAAATACACGCTTGGACGCGGAGTTGCGGAAACCAGCCCGTTATACTATACTATACTATACAACTATACATACGAAGCGTTTTGCTAGTAGCTTTATAACGAAGTAACTACATTTATTCAGCTCGATTCAGCTTTTGTCTATAGAAAACACAAGTTTTGTATGGAGATCGTACGCATCGTACGTTAGTTTATTTAAAATGAAGCAAAAAATATTTATTTATCGTACGCATCGACGTTCAGCTGAACGGATGCCATGCAAAAATTGTGTTTTCTATGGACAAAAGCTGAATTGAGCTGAATAAATTTAGTTACTCCCTTAGGCGTTCATGCGTGCCGCTAAAGAATAGAATTTCTTTGCGTCTGAGTTTCCCGATAAATATCAAATCAAATAATTATAACAAAAGTTCTTTTATCCTACCTTAACAGGTGTACAAATATGTATATTGTGTATTTAGTAAAAAGTCTTGGCACGTCTCTTTATTCAAAAATAACTACTTATAAAATATAATTACTAGTTTTGCACACTTAATTAGGTTATTAAACGTTATTTACTGTGTGAAATTGTTAACATAATGTCTCTTGATAATTATTATTGAAGAATTGCATTAAAAAGACATGCCAAGATTGTTTACTAAATAAGACAAGTAAGAAAAAACAGAGAATAGTTGTGATAATTCATTACATTAGGCACTTAACATACATAACATAACCGCCATTACTGTCCCACTGCTGGGCACGGGCCTCTTCTTAGTACGAGAAGGCTAAGGCCTTAGTCTACCACACTGGCCTACTGCGGGTTGGCAGACTACACACACCATTGAGAACTGTATGGAGCACTCTCAGGTGTGCAGGTTTCCTCACGATGTTTTCCTTCACCGTTAAAGCAAGTGATAATCGAATATAATTCCGCACATGAATTTGAAAAGACAGAGGTGCGGGCCGGGATCGAACTCGCACCCTTCTGCATGGAAGGCAAGCGTTCAACCACTGGGCTATCACTGCTGTATACACTTATCGATTACAAATATTAGAATTAGAAATACCACACCAGTATACCTAATTAGGTGGTCTTCAATGCTTAAATAAACAGGTTTTGCTAGGCAAGCCTGTACTATTGTCGACCAAGCCATCGCGCTTCACATAAGGTGGCATGTCAATCAATAATAAAATATGTTTATTCAGAAATTTTCCTTCATTTTCGAAAATGAAATTAGTCATTATAATTCAAGTGAAAATTCCTGTTAGTTTGCTCTTAGATCACACTTTCACGAGAGCTAATTTAACACTTATACCGGCTTCGCAGCTGAAACACTTGTACTCGCTTTAATCGAAAACCGATAAAATATTCCTAATAACTATCAATACTGCGAAATCGTTAACCAAATAAATTGGAAACGAATTGTTTTTATCGTAAAACGTGAACCCAAAGATATACGATGCCAATGTCTGCAGTCAATGGGTAATTACAGGGCGAAACTCATTCGATTTTTATGGGTGACCACTTTTTTCGCACTCCACTTTATTGTTCGAGTTATTGCAGAGTTTTTAATAGGTTAATCGGAGCTGAAGGATGCGTCGGCTGAATTTATAAAGCTACGTATTCACTGTTTAACAATTTTTCAGATAATAAAGGGAAACAAAGAAACAAACCGTACCGCAAATACATACATGCATGTATACCGCAAAGTTTGAAGACAAAGGTCTTCAACCAGTGCGTCCTGCCAGTCATGACTTACGGTGCCGAGACGTGGACACTGACAGTTGGGCTAGTCCACAAATTCAAAGTCGCTCAGCGAGCTATGGAGCGAGCTATGCTTGGAGTTTCTTTGAAGGATAAAATCCGTAACGAGATTATCCGGAGAAGAACCGGAGTGACCAACATAGCTTGTAGGATCAGTAAGCTGAAGTGGCAGTGGGCTGGTCATGTCTGTCGAAGGACCGATATCCGTTGGAGCAGACGAGTCCTTGAGTGGAGACCGCGAATCGGCAAACGCAGCGTAGGGCGCCCCCCTGCCAGGTGGACCGACGACCTAAAGAACGTGGCTGGGGGGGACTGGATGCGGAAGGCAGAGGACCGAGCGTTGTGGCGCAACTTGGGAGAGGCCTATGTCCAGCAGTGGACTGCGATAGGCTGAGTTGATGAAAGGGTGGCTAAATAGAGTCTAACCACGCTTAATCTGCATTAAAATTATCGGCATCACCGTAAACCATAGAATTGTGCCGTAAACAATACCTATCAAAATATCACAGATAGATCACAGATTTGACATCTACGCGGGTAGATGTCAAATCTGTGATAATGATCTTACTATGTCAAACAATCAAATAAACACCCAGAATTTGTTATTTATAATATTAAATAGGATATTTTGATTGGATCGAATTTGATCTACGAGTTATAATGCTTTGATTTATGCCAAAGCTTTACGTTGCACTTCAAAATCCACTCTCTTAAAAAATACGGACGGAGGGAATATAAAAAAGATAGGCCCGAAAAGCACTTAAACAAAATTGATCCATTACTGCTGAAGTGCGAAACGGGAGCGCGTGTGAGTATACAAAATGAGGGGTTAATGGTCTACGGATCACATCTTAATGCGAAAGCACCAATTAGCGTTTTCGCTATGCAAAAATTGTATCACACCAAACCCGACCTTATTTCTAAAACCGAAAAGTCTACAAAAAATATTTTTCAATGTAAGCTAAGCTCAACGTGCAGTGTGATAATCGCAATTGAATTTGGAATGTGTTGTTTCGAAAATAAGGTTGGTTTTTCATTGGCTTTGGTTCAAAAGTAGCGGATAGACATTAGGACATTAGGGAAGTGGGAATAAGAGGCTGCAAAACAAAACGCTAAGCTCATGTTGGTTTGAATTACAGAAGTAACGTATCCAGTGTTTGTATGTTTGTTTTATATTTCCCATACCGACTGTTTGGTTATATGCGTTATTTGATTTGTGACGTCATAAAGCGACTTTGCCTTTGACAGTGATGTTGTTTTAAAAGGCGAACGTGACGTCACGAGCGCCATTTTGGTTTAATGCGTCTCTCTGTTTGTTTTGGTGTTTTATCCTCGTTCGGTTTCTCGTGAAATCGTGAAATAAAGTTTTTTTTTGTGTTGTTTTATCGTGGTATATGTGAGAATTATAAATGAATGAGTTTAACCTCAGACTTTTCAAAGAGTTTAACAAATATTGCTGCTATGTTTGTTTTGATTTTATTTTAATAAAATTATACAGGATTTTCAGTACTTGAATCTCGTTCCAAATGTGTAGAAAAAATGGCACCGTAATTTTTGTAATATCTGATAGACGGAAACCCATTTAACTGGGCTTTCTGGACTTTAAGGACCTACACTGGATCTGCTCATATACTATTTTTTTATGGTATAGAAACCACACCAAATATTTCTCATACTTATTCTGAACAAACTACTTTCAGGTCTTGCGTTAGTTCTGTTACATGTTGTATAAGGTCTTACTTTAATAATAGCAAATATTTAAAGTGGTCTTACTTTAATAATGGCAAATATTTAAAGCGGTCCTACTTTAATAATAGCAAACATTTAAAGCGGTCCTACTTTAATAATGGCAAATATTTAAAGTGTACTCATCATAAAGAACAACATTTAATATGGGAGCAACCCACTGTTCTTTACATTTGTGTTCATACAAATTGACAAAATGTACTGAAAATTTGATTTTTTTTTCGCGATTTCAGTGTTGTTCCCATAGTAAATTTTGTTCGTTATAATGAGAAGAAATATTTGGCATTATTAAAGTAAGACCTTATATTTATTTATTTGTCCAATAGACAGTATTTAAAGTAAACATAGGGTCCGCGACTGGAGTGATATTATGATGGTTTACATTGCGATGTTTTACAATGTTCTTAAAATAAAACGTATGAACATAATATTATTATATTATGTAAGAAGAAATATGTCAAGGCTGAGCACATATTATTGTCACATCCGGGGTGTGCAAATAAAATTAAAATAAAAGGGAGTATCCAAAATTTTGCCAGAAAAGCAATTTTAAAACTAGTGGCTCCCTTATTTTGTAGTATTTTATTTCGCATCCGATTATTGTTTATCAAGCCAAACTTTTTGACAATCTTTCTAAGGGTGGAGGATAGATGTCGCTACTTACGCATCTAAGGTATCAATATGACTACTTATTAACAAAAATAATAATTATAAAAACATTTTTTTATGTTTTAGCTTGCCATGTGTAAATGGTTCATTGTCAATAAGAAAATATGGGAGAAAGAGTAATGATGCATATTTATTTCACTTTTATGATCATTAAAAGTAATCAAACAACTTATTTTCTGACAGTCGAACGAATTTCGATCTTGGTTCTCGATACGATTTGGTTCGGGAGTAAGAATTAACTTTGAACTCGTTTTACTGTCAGTTCTTCTAGGAATTGTCATTAGCTCGATTTGTTTCAGAACTTAAACTAGTCGGGAGTAAGGCCCTTGGAGTCTGTATGATGAGAGTATAATTATTTAGCATCAAATAGACATGCGATAAATGTATCACTGAACTGAAAAGAGAGATATGTATCTTTTCAATCAAAAGATACGTATCACTCATTTGTATCACTAGTTCATTTCGTTCAGTAGGTTAGAGATAGTTCTCGCTCTGCTGTTGATTTAGCTCAGTGTTCATAGTTCAATTATCTTCTTATCCGTAGTTCAGTAAGACAGTATTAATTACATTCATAAAAAAGACTAAATGTATCATAAATATCGTCCATGTTTCTCTAACTAATTTATGTACTTTATTATTACAAAAAAAAGCTTAATTTATTGTTTTCTGTGAAATTAGAAGAGTACCTACATTATTTTGAAAGTTTTTATTGCATACATGACTTGTGATATACGAAGATACATTCGGATACAGTGATACACTGATACGATTTGGGAGCAGGTGAACGAGAGATAGATTGATGCATAGCAAGTGAACTAGTTCATTTGTATCTTTCTTTCGCGAACTACCCATGTCTAGCATCAAATGGATTTTAAATGTAAGCTCTCCTCCAAAATAACTAATTTTATATAATACACCGAGTTGTTACTTTTAAAATATCTATAAATATATATAAATACCTAGTTCAAAACATTTGGCAGCGCGCAATAAGATCGGTATCAGGTTGTCAGTGCCTAGCTGGCACTTTAAGTGCAGACGTGACTAACATTCGATGCAATACGAATATACGGTGGAAAATACCGTGACCGAGCTGTTATATTGTTTAAAGGAAAATGTTTTGTGAATACCAGTAAATATTATAGAAAGAACGCGGGAAAACGAGCTATTGCGGCGAATTATGAAGTCATAATGATAATTTTGCCAATATTCACTTATTTGTTATGAGTTACATAACAATATAAAAATTATGTCAAATTATAATAAAACAAAGTTTAACCGGATTAAATCGCTTATATTATTTAAATTGGTTTCCCTGACGTTTCGAAAGCTTTGCAGCATTTCTTGGTCGCAGGTAGACTAAGATGACAAGCGTCTTTACAAATATTTCTAAAAAAATATTTTAATCTACCGTACAATATTATTAATTAAAATCGTTTCGATGCACGCAGTAATATCACTCTCACAATATCATTATCTTTTACAGTGTTGCGTGCTGTTTGGGACTTGATTCTTTTTAGGACTGGGTTCCAAACAGGTGGTAGCTGCCAACCATCTTCTCTATTAAAATTAAGATGTTTTTTAATTTCAATAGCCTCACGGAGCATTCTAGGTACATATCGGTTTTCCTTCACCAGAACTTGTGGTTTATCAAATCGAAGAAAATGATTGGGTTTGTCTAGGGCATGTTCACACACTGCAGACTTTGTGGAGCGTCTGTTCTTGACGTCAGCTATATGTTCTTTAATTCTAGTGGCTATACTACGCTTTGTTTGCCCTATGTATGATAACCCACAATCACAATCAATCTTGTAGACCCCTGCATCTTGTAAGGGAAAGTGACACTTCACCGGTCTGAGGAGTTGGCTGATCTTTCTTTGGGGCTTGAAATAGGTTTTGATAGAAGCACGCTTCAAGATATGACCAATTCTGTCGGTGACCCCTTTGATGAATGGTAGAACAGCAGGTCGACGATCAACTGTGCTGGGTTTCAGGCGGCGTTTGCGATGGGGATGTGGAGCTTGCAAGTTATTATGCTTGAGAACATGCTTCACATGGTAAAGTTCCCCTGCCAGGTGGTCGGCATCGCAGATGCGGTGTGCTCTCTGTAACAAAGATTTGGCAACGGTAGCTAACTGACAAGGATGGTGGTGAGATTCACCGTTCAAGTACCTGTCTGTATGGGTAGGCTTTCTATACACTGTATGACTAACAGAATGATCAGGATTATGGATAAGTTGTATATCAAGAAAAGCTAAGGATTTGTTTGTCTCCAATTTCATAGTAAATTGAATTTTACTGTGTACAGAATTTAGATGTTCTAAGAAAGCAGAGACACTACTGTGAGGCTATTGAAAGAAGAAGATGGTGAAAGTATCGTCAACATACCTCTTGAAGATCTTCGGCATAGCCGGGGCGGTCAGGAGAGCTCTCCCTTCAAAATCCTCCATGAAGATATCCGCTATCACCGGGGATACCGGTGAACCCATGGCCACACCGTCGACTTGAAGGTAAAAATCATTATCCCACAGTAGGTAGCCGCTGGTAAGGCAGTGTTCAAGTAGCTCTGCATATACTAGAGGCATGTTATTATCACTTAACCGCTTCTTTACAACTTCCAGGCAGTCCTTTACTGGTAGGTTGGTGAATAAGGACTGTACATCAAAACTGACCATCACTTCATTTTCAGTGAGTTTGAGGTCCTTGATTTGGCTGACAAAATGATAAGAATCCTTCACATATGTGTTAGACTTGCCACGAAGCTGTGAGAGTATCTTCGCTAGGTATTGTGCCAGTTTGTAAGTTGGTTTGTCAATCTGGCTGACTATTGGTCGCAGAGGAACATTATCTTTGTGTATTTTCGGCAGCCCATACAGTTTTGGTGGTTTGGCGCAAAACGGAGTGAGAATGTTTACGTCTAATTCTAAAGTATCGGAGTATTTTGATATTAATTCTTTAGTTTTTTTGAGAATTTTATCAGTAGGGTCTTTGTTTACTTTTTTGTATGTGGCATTATCCGACAAAAGCTCTTGAATTTTCTGTTTGTAATCAGACGTGTTCATTACAACCGTTGCGTTACCTTATCGGCACGAATGATAGTCAGGTCTGGGTCTTCACGAACGTTTTTAAATAATATACGCGATTTAATCCGGTTAAACTTTGTTTTATTATAATGTGTAGTGATCGCGAAAACCTAAGAAGTTATTATAATGTCAAATATTTTTTTATTCTTTTAAATTTTAGCATTATAAATAACGGTGCCGTGACGTGGACACTGACAGTTAGGCTAGTCCACAAATTTAAAGTCGCTCAGCGAGCTATGGAGCGAGCATTGCTTGGAGTTTCTTTAAAGGATAAAATCCGCAACGAGATTATCCGGAGAAGAACCGGAGTGACCGACATAGCTTGTAGGATCAGTAATCTGAAGTGGCAGTGGGCTGGCCATGTCTGTCGAAGGACCGATGGCCGTTGGAGCAGACGAGTCCTTGAGTGGAGACCGCGAATCGGCAAACGCAGCGTAGGGCGCCCCCCTGCCAGGTGGACCGACGACCTGAAGAACGTGGCTGGGGGGGACTGGATGCGGAAGGCAGAGGACCGAGCGTTGTGGCGCAACTTGGGAGAGGCCTATGTCCAGCAGTGGACTGCGATAGGCTGAGTTGATTGATTGATTATAAATACATACATATATACATATTATCACGCCTGTTTCCCATTGGGGTAGGCAGAGACTATGGATTTCCACCTGCTACGATCCTGACACACCTCTTGCGCATCATCTACGTCCATTTACCTCGTCATGCATGCTCGTCGGTTTATAGAACCTGGCATTTTTTGAGAACGTCCGCGATTTGATCGCGATACATTATAAATAATAATAAAAAAATATCTTTTGGACATTTTTACACCGCACTGTCTTGTCCCAAACTAAGCAGAGCTTGTGCTATGGGTACTAGACAATGGATATAATAATTACATACTTTTTTTTTGTAAATACATACTTATAGTACATAAGAAACACCCAGACCAACACAAACACTTATGTTCCTCACACAAATATTTGTGTCCTGTGGGAATCAAACCCACGACCTCGTGATCAGCAGCCCGACACTCGAACCACTAGACCACAGACGTCGTCAAATTATTATTATTTTGCATGTCCATATGGGGTTTTTTTTATTATTATTTAGTCTATGTCCAATGATATTTAAAAGTACAGATACGTTACTTGCACTCGCAATCTGAAGACTCCATACCGTCCTAATTAGGACGTTTATCTATTAATCCGCGTCAAGGAAGGCACCGAGCGTGACCGGTGACAAGACAAAAAAATAAAACACCGTCGTGTGTGAACATAAAGTGTACCCGTTATGACGCGAAAGTAACTTGAAGTAACCAACTTACTTATTTTGTAATAGTTTATGTGTATTGTGCTGCCGCAGCGTACGGAACATTCTTTTCCTTTGATTTGTTAGGGTATGACATAATAATATCTATACACTTAAATATCATTATCTACCAATTTCAATTTTCGGTCCATACACTACCTCTATATATCTGTGCTTAAAAACACGTCAATCGATTGCTTCGCTGCTGCATGAAAAAAAAAACAATCCAACAAACAAATCGCTTGCTCGTTTGCTCCCCTGTTATAAAAAACCACTTTAGCATATTAGTGGGATTGTATGTAATAAAACCATGCACAAAAAAAATAGAAAAAATCTTATTACCTTATCGTATCTTGGAGTGGCGACCGCGTACTGGAAGACGCAGCGTGGACCCCCCACAAGGTGGACCGATAACCTGGCGAAGGTCGCAGGAATCCACTGGATGTTGATGAACTTATCTTCATGCTAATTCTCAAACACACCAAACAAGATTTATCTTTTAAATTCAATTCTCTATCTCCATCTTCTTCGCTTTTCCAAAAGAACATGATAACTCCATCAATTAAACATTCTCTCGACCCTCGATTTCCTGTGAACTACATAATTAAAATAGTCGAGATAACTCAAAGGTACTCTTTGGTAAAAATCATAAATATAAAACGGCGCCGTCGAGGCCCCAGAGCGAATTAAACTTGTAATTACAGTGATTGCTTTGCGGCACATTCGATGTTTTAAAACGAAGTGGCTTGGAGTAGATGTGGTAGTAGCGAAAAATATTTATTTTAACTAGCTCATCCACGCTGTTTTGCTCTTGTAGTATGTCGATATAAAATATTTTATGTGCAAAGTCAGTGGGCCTAGTACGAGTTTGACACTTACGAATACTTTCAAAGTATTCGTCGACTTTCATTAATAAAACTGTAGTTCCTCCTTGTATCCGCCAGGGGCGCTACTGATTTATGAATGAAAGTCGACGAAAACGATGAAAGTATTCGTAAGTGTGAAACTCGTACTAGGCCCACAGTTTACAAACAAAGAAAGAAGCCTCCCTACTTTTGCATTTATTATATTAGTAGGCCTGCCAAGCGTGGCGATTATGGTATATCCCCCCATTTGGGGGAGGCCTTTGTCCAGCAGTGGACGTTTTTCGGCTGTAATGATGATATTAGTAGGACTAGCCTTTGCTAACGGCTTCACCCACGCAAAATTTAGTTTATCATAGAAAGACGTTAGCACATATCCCTTGGGAACGGTCTACCTTCCCGAGATTATATAATTATATGTTTTAAATTCAAATTCATATAATTTATTTTGTGATACACAGGTAATAAATAGTTAGTTAGGACATTATTCAATCTGTGTGCCCAATTTCATCCAAACCTGTTCAGCCGTTTTAGCGTAATTGAAGGACAAAGAAACATCCATAAGAATTTATAATTTAACTAATAGGTTAAACCAGCGGTTTTGCCCGCGTATAGTTCAGTTTATCACAGGAATACTTTTTTTCGGATTCTCTGGAAACTGTTTATCTTCCCGGGATAAAAAGTAGCCTATATGTTAATCCGGATTATAGTCTATGCGTGTGATAAATTTCATCCAAATTTGTTTAATCATTTTAGCGTGATTTTTATCAAGAAATAATATACAAACATGCATAATTTCGCATTAAAATAATGTAAGCAGTAGTCGTCCCATCTATGTGTTACTCCAAGTGTTATATATAATATGTGAGTTATTAACCTCTTCAGACGAGGCGCTTCGTATAATTATGATCACTTAAAGGCGGAATTGAATATGAAAATACACAAAGTAGAAGAACAATTTTAAGTACTAAATTATGCCTGTGTCTAAACTAGTTCCTATCAAATTCTGACGTAAATTGAATCCAACGATTTTAATCCTCATACCAATGGCATCAGCGTTATTAGCTTACCCGTTTCTAATTAGTGGATTTAGCTCCATCAAGTCGCTTCTGAATTTAGACTGTATATTTCCTGTATTTTGAGTTTGCTAGTTTCATTTTAGAAGTAATGCGCTGGGCTTATGTGCCGGATAAGTATGTGTCACATTATCGGTCATAGGAAGTGTTCGGCCCATTCATAATTTATATTTTCTGATGAGTTATGTTTATCCATTTTTTTTATAGTATAGGATGGCGAAACGAGCTAAAGGCCCACCTTTGACCACAACAACTTCAATACCACCTAGGCTCTTACCTAAATGGTACCGCAAGTCAGTTCGCCAAACTGAGACATGAAGATGGAAAGCCACATGTGATTGTAATTTCACCGGCACCCGTACCCTTTAGACCGAAACACAGCAATGCAAGCATCACTGTTCGGAGAAGTAGGTATGGTGGTAGTACTTCCCCGGACGAGCTCTTTCACAAAGGAGCTCTACTACTACTTCTATTTCTGCCTTCTCCTTCCATTAGCTTAATTCCTTGGGGGAGAGAAAGGGACAGAGGACATCGAATGTCGCCGTTTGCGGCGCGCAAGCAGCTGCAACTCGCTTCAGTACGTGTATGTTCATATATTTTACTGTAGGTACTCTGTGACGTGTTTGAACGCTTTGTAACTCGAACGTTCGGGCCGCTCCGCGAGTAACCGTTATCAACATAACTATTTTTGATGGTCTAATCTCAATGGCCCAAATGGTTCACCACAACCCGCTTCTATTATACCTATAGATAGCGACGAAAACCGCAAATTATTATTCTAGACGCCACCATCTTGCCCCATCAGGAAGTACCTACTTTCTTTCTACGAGCCATTTCCCAATTATGTCGGCAAAAAAAAAAAATATCTTGTAATTCCAACTACAGCTGATCACGGTGTCAATAACCGAGCGACGCGTGAATCGCGTCTACTTGTACGGTCTATACGAATATCAGTGGTAACCATTTGAAATTGACAGCGTCTTTATTTCGTAAGCAGTAAGGGTGGTTTTCTAAATCAAGAATTACTACTGTCATGTCGACTGTACCTATTTCTACGTAATTAAAAACAATTGTAATGATATAGTTTCTGGTATTTCTTAAAAAATAGGATGTAAACCTCAGAGTTATTATACTGACGTAAGTAAACCTATGAGGTCACGAGTCCTGTAACCGTTGATCCCGTGATCGGCTGACTTGGAATGGTGAGTTTAGAAAATCCTATCGTAGTCCACTGCTGGACATAGGCCTCTCCCAAGTTGCGCCACAACGCTCGGCCCTCTGCCTTCCGCATCCAGTCCCCCCCAGCCACGTTCTTTAGGTCGTCGGTCCACCTGGCAGGGGGGCGCCCTACGCTGCGTTTGCCGATTCGCGGTCTCCACTCAAGGACTCGACTGCTCCAACGGCCATCGGTCCTTCGACAGACATGGCCAGCCCACTGCCACTTCAGCTTACTGATCCTACAAGCTATGTCGGTCACTCCGGTTCTTCTCCGGATAATCTCGTTACGGATTTTATCCTTCAAAGAAACTCCAAGCATAGCTTGCTCCATAGCTCGCTGAGCGACTTTGAATTGTCATAAGATATCGATAACCACTAAATTTGTGAAGTTTCCGCCAATTTCAATTAACCTTATAGAATCTTTCTACCAAAAAAAAAAAACAATACCTTCTCCATTCCGCATCACCTCTCAGTTTCACCCAGCAGCCTCAGGCGGTGTTCCCCGAAGAAGTATAAAACGGGCGTGTCAAAGATAAATTGGGTTTCGGGATTTACAGAGCTTGACCGTGACGTAATTAAGATTAGCTTGCCGAGTTAAATGGCAACTTGAAATATCGACTCGAAGTAACTCCGCATTGGACAAACAACTTGCCTTTGGAGCGTTTCCTGCAGCTGAAACTTGGTGTAATCGATGTTTTAAAGAAAATTTGTTTGGTATAAGAGCTGAATGAATATTTAGTAGAAAATAACATATCATCACGCCTGTATTTCCCCGAAGGGGTAGGCAGAGGTGTATAGTAAACCCACATTTCGCCAGTTATGTTATAAGTCCCATGTAATAGGGGGCGAGCCTATTGCCAGTTAGTAGAAGAAGTTAGTTATTGCTGTGTAAATAGAAATTTGTCGCTAAAGTTGCCTTTAAAGTTACCAATTTATGGGTAAGAAAGAATTGGATATTCTGAAAAGGATCATAGATTACTCAAATTGCGGACAGTTTCATAAGTAATTTATTAATACTTTATAATTAAAATTTTAATGTAAATGCAAATATTTTATTATTATTTTTTTTTTTAATTATTTTTTTTTTGTATTTTTGTTGCAAATTAAATTTTTTAATGCTAATAAATTATTTATCATATTTAAAGAAAAAAAAGGCTAATTTATTTTGTAAGAGTTGAATGGATAGTTGTTTGTTTACTGAGTAAAGAATGTTTTCATTGCAGTTTGTTTTTATACCGATTTATGGGTTAGAAAGGATTGGATCTTCTGAAACGGGCCATAGATTAATTGCGGACAGTTTCGTAAGCAAGTTATCTATATTATATATTAATTTTTTTAATGTCAGATGGAAACTATAATGATAAACTTTACATTTTTGCAGTGCTTTATCAGCACAGACTACAAAAAAATATGTTGATATTATTCAGTACAGGACACTGACGTCAACAATTGGTACAGAGAACCAATCATATTTAGAGGATAATTTTTCAAATTTGCTGAATTTAAGTGTAAGTTCCACCTTTTGTACTGCAGTAATACTTTCAAATCACGATAATTTACCTAAATTTTAGTTACTTGGCCCTTGACCGAACTACGCCTAGTACTCAGTTCTGCTAAAATCATTTTTAATGTTAGCTAATAGTTGTAACGAAAACAGTAAGTTCAATTCAACAAAAATAACACGAAGAAGAAACCGAAGTTAAGTACCTACATAAACAACAAAATAATTTACAAATGTACATATTCAACGTTAAAAAATAAAACTAATAAATGTTTACGCTCACGCTCCTCGTTGGTGGTGTCTGATAATAATCACTACACGGAAATAATTAGTAAGTACGGCAACCTAAAGTAGGGATTAAAAGAAATGGAGAAATAATTATAAGAGATGGACTTTGTACATGACATCATCATCATCATCATCATCATCATCATCGTCATCATCATCATCATCATCGTCATCATCATCATCATCATTATCATCATCATCATCATCGTGATTACTGATTTAAAGCAGAAAAACCATCAAGATTTTAAGAGATTGATGACTTCTGTACCATTCATAAATGTATGTATAAAATATTTCGTATTAATAACGTAGGACCTTATAAGTAATACACCCTTATTTTTTATGTAGCAAAAAAACTTCAAGATAAAGAACTTCGGTTAGAAGGCCTCTGAGTAGGTACAGTCAACAAATCGGAATCATGACCCACGATAAGCTTAATATCCTACAGACATTCTAATACAATTAGGTTGAATTTCGCTTAAACAGATATTTCCCTGGCAACTGACTTGTTATCAATTTTGTTAGCTATTGACAGTTACAGCTAGTTTACCAATAAAATTATTTTTCTAATTTTATTATTAATGTTTAACTCCAAATATTGTTATTTATTTATTTATCATTTATTGCGTGAAATATGGTACAGAGGATATTATAAATTAAATGAATTTACCACACTCGGACGAATAAAAAAGGCGGACGGAATCTAGCTAAACAAAGACTGAAGCACTTAATTTTTTCCTGAACCCACTATAATTTCGAAAGCATTTTAACACACCAGATTTATACCGTTATTTTATTTATGACTCTACAACAATGACTACCGTCACACTAGATTTTTTGCGTAATCACGGCTTTTTGGCATACTATACTTTTAAGCGATCCGGCTTGCTATGGATGCTTCACTTATTGAATAGCGAGATTCCGTCTGCCTTTTTTTTTCGTCCGAGGTTCCACATATTAAGAGTATTGTTTGACACCTTTTCATACTTGACATTATATTTGTAATTTTTATTTTAATTTTATTAATGGTCTGTAATCGAAAAAGTTTGTATAGGTTTCTTAAAAAATATAGTTGTTTGTAGGAAAAACACGTGATACGACAGCTAATTCGAAATTCAAAACATAATTCCTGGTTAATAAAAAACATAATTTCCAATCCAATTATAAATCTATTGCATTGATAACAAAGCTCAAAACGGCACAGACCTCTGACCCGTTTTAATGCAGTTTCTGTAATATTCAAAATGTCCTAAGTGCAGCATAGAAGAAAACCTTACTGTTTTGACGATTTGAAACGAATTATCAGCTGAGTGGGTCATGATTCCGATTTGTTGACTGTACTTCTAGAAGTTTATAAGTACTTATAGATTTTTTGGTGCTTAAATATCGCGTAACGTTAGTGCCATGGCAAACGTCAACGTCGTCCGACGTACAGTCAACTGCATGACAGTGGTAACACTTCAATTCGAAAACCACCCTTACTGCTTACGAAATAAGGATGCTGCTAATGTCAAAGTGTTACCACCGACGTGCGGTCGACCGTACGCATTGAGAATGAGTTAGCGTGCGATAATTAGTCTAGTGTAATAGCGAGCTGTCGAAATAAGATTCTAAGACAGTCTTCACCGCGCACTGAATACCGCGTAATATAATAAGCCTTAAACGGATAAACATCCATCTATACAATACAAATATAATATAACAACCAGACTTGACCACCAATCCACTCCAACACAACAATTATAACACTCAATGACAATACACAAGCAATTATAACAAATCTATATAAAAGTATCGTATATAAGAGAGCCCTTCACAACGAATTACAGTTCACTCATGCTCTCGAAAGGGTCGAGGGGTTGTGGAAATTTTAGGTCCATTCCTTTGTTGGCAATCGTACGTTGAAATCCCTTTCCGATTCCTCTTTAATGAAGGGTGATAAGTAACTGTGATGGTTTGAAATATGTAGGAACAGTTTTCGGGTGTTTTTGACCTTTTACGTGTGTATGGTATACATAATTTTTTTTGACATTTTAAAGAATAATTTTTCACTGCTGACGTATGAATTTTAATATGTAAGATGCACGGTTAAATTACCATAGCGCAGCAGTCACGAACTCAGCCTGTCGCAGTTCACTGCTGGACATAGGCCTCTCACAAATTTATCACAATACTCGGTCTTTTGCCTTCCGCATCCAGTCTCCCCCATCTACCTTCACCAGGTCGTCGGTCCACCTTGTTGTGCACACTACGCTGCGTTTGCCGATTTGCGGTCTCCACCTAAGGACTCGTCTGCTCCAACGGCCATAGGTTTTTCCACAGATATAGCCAGCCTTTTGCCATTTAGCTAACCCTACAAGCTATGATGGTCACTTTTTAGGGTTCCGTAGTCGTACAAGGAACCCTTATAGTTTCGTCATGTCCGTCCGTCTGTCCGTCTGTCCGTCTGTCCGTCTGTCCATCTGTCCATCTGTCCATCTGTCCGTCTGTCCGTCTGTCCGTCTGTCCGTCTGTCCTAATCCTTTACAGCTTAATAACTTCTACAGTTATAAACATAAGTAAATGTTTTTTTTTTTAAATGGTTTAGATATAGATCTCAATATTAAAAGAATAAAAAAATCTTGATCACGTATTTTAGGGGTGGCACCCATACATGTGAAATGGGGATGAAAAATTTTTTTTCGCTGCACCCCCTCGTGTGGGGTATCATTGAATAGGTCTACTAAAATGAAGGTAATGTTTCATACATAACTTTTTTATCAGGTATACCATCTGCGAAATACAGTTCGCCAAAGTGACTCGCAATGTGTCCCCCCCCTGCCATTCCTAAACTATGCAACGTAGAAACTTATAGTCTTTCATATTGATAGACCTTTATAAAAACTCTCTTTTAAAATTATTTTGAGTATAATGTAATGATAAATTTTTGAGTTATAGTGAGAAAACTGAAAAATACTTAAGACGTCCTAGTTCATAGGTCATTGACCTAAGATAAAAATGATCTTAGTAAATAATGCTCCTTTAGTTGCATTCTATTTAAAAAATCACAAAAAGAAATTTTGTGTTATATTTATATGACACACTTCTTAAATTTCGCTTCTTAAATATAGCGCTAGGTGGCGCTGTTTGCAAAAACTAAAATAGCAATGATTAATATTCGATTTGATTCGTTTGTAATTAGACCTACTTAAGGAACCCAATAATACTGAGCATGGCCCGACATGCTGTTGGCCGGTTTTGTTCTTCTGACATTTTTCTTCTCATTGAGTCAAAAGGACATCATTTTTTTGTACCAAAAATTTAAAGTATATATCTAACAGAAATTTAGATCTTTAGTAACAGTTCAATTATCATTGATGTTGTGAGGAAGCCGTGATAACAAAAAAAAAGAAACTCAAACATTGCCGAACAGAATGTAAAAAAAAACTTGGTCCAGAAATATATGGAAAATGAACAACCTCCATGGCAAATTCCTGAAAAAGTGTACCTACTTAAGTCTACTTGATAACAAATGCATATATTTCATCCAAAACATTATCATTATCATCTACGTCATCGCAATGTTTTATACCTTCAAGACAAAGTCTTAATCTTAAGGAATTGAAACATTACCATCATAATTACATTAAATTCAAGGAGTATTTATTTATGCTAATGGGTACACACGGTATATTATTTTCTTGCATCTAAAACAAACGTGGAGGAAGAGAATTTAGGGTAAATAAATAGCAAAGGCGGATGTTTGAATTTCCTTCTGAAAAGGAATGAACACAAAATGTATTTATGTATGGTAAACCAACAGAATACATATATAGCATACTGAAAACAACTTAATGCAATAATAAAATTTAATTTATACCCATAGTACCCCGTAAAATCCTGGGGCCGACAAAAATAAAGTATTATACGATGAGAGTTCGGGAAAGTGCCGAAATCGAAGAGCTGGTGTACGGGCCTAATATTATTGACGTGATCAAAGCACAACGTCTTATATGGCTCGGCCACGTCGAACGCATGGAGGAAGATAGAGGAGATAAGAGAGCGTATCTGGGCCAATCAACCGGGCGTAGACTGGTAGGTCGCCCCAGATATCGCTGGGGAGATTCTGTGGAGGCTGATCTGCGTGAGCTTTAGGCTACCAACTAGCGAGATATTATAGCACCAGATCGTGCAAAGTGGAGAGTTTTTGTTTCGGAGGCCATGACTCTCTTTGACACATGACACACTGAGCCAGAAGAATAAGTAAGAGAGTATACAAATAAGATAAATGTAGCTAAGAGTATGGACTGTGATGTAAGCACAGTATAATGTGTCAAAAGATAGTTGCCATTAAAACAAAAGGATACCACAGTCCTTCGTAAGCTTAAGTTGCAAGTTTGTTTTGAGTTATTCTATTGATTTCTAATACGACAACTTGTTTTTCACACCGAATTCGCATCTTCTTTTTTCTCTCTTTCACAATGAGAGATCGGTTACCTGACGCGTGTGGCATTGCCACTTTAGGCTTGCACATGCACAGGGCCTCTTGGTGATGGTTTTAAGAAAAACGAATTACCCATTTGTGATCTACTTTTAATGCCCTATCAATCCGTATATAATATATCTTAATCGAGTCTGGGTTTTTTCGCCATACATTTCGTTGCATTGTCCTTTCGTATCAATTGGTATTTGGTTGACTGTGCAGGAAGTCAGGAACAGGGTTGCTCAGAGGCAATAAAGCGATTATTTTCCTTGTTATAAAGTCGTTTAATCAAAAGTCAAGAAAGTTTACAACATTGCGTTACGTTACAGTTTGTTTTTCAAATAGGGTATCTGAAGCTAAGACGACAATGAATGTGCAAATATAAAATTGACAGCTAACAGCTGATAAATTGACGTATGGTTGTCAATATTATCCCCAATTTTCCACAACAGATGGCGCTGTCAACCGCCATTACATAATTTAATGTTGTTTCTTCATATTTGTATAAGATGGCGTTGGCCGGTACATCGACCAAGATTGGAAAAGATAGATTTTTAGTTAATTTTTGCATGGATCTGACCTTTCAGAAACCAGCAGCTGAATTGTGTAAGTCACTCGCAATCACAATTATGTTGATTTCGGTATTCATTGCAACGTACGTTTTGAAAATCCATCTTATCAGCAACTAGGCACCACACAATGAAAATTGCTGTACTAATATCAAAATGAAAGCTATTGTCACAGTGAATGCTTTATACAATTAGGTTCTCACTGGAGTATTCACACCATAAACATAAAAACTAATACTTATGACTTATGACATACGGCCTATCAAAGGTTCCTAAATGCCCAAAACCCCACTTTAATAACGATCCCAAGAGCTACATTATCGCTAACTGCCCAAGTGTTACCCATCAAAATATATTCACGACATTATTTTCTTTGGACTATTATACACAATATATTATGGCCATATGTTGCGGAAACTCCCTTTCTAACCCCGCGTTCGAGCCTTCTCTGACCCCTGCACTCGTCATCACTTATACGTAATGTTCTGGTCACAAATATTCACAAACACAGCCTTCGAAAAGGTACCTTAAAGAATCTTAGTTAAGGTTTGGTTTTGAATACTGATTAAAATGGTTCTAAATCGACAAGTCACAGTGGACATTCATCCGCAAACGAATGTAAATCTTTCGTGTTTGCAATTAAGTTCCAATTTATTCGGAGTTGTCATATCAACATTTATCTGACGTAATTTTAATTTAGTGTTTTCGAATTTGAGTTTTGTGACGCAGTCTTACAAGATTGTTTTTTGGTTGAGGGAGAATATGGGCTTAAATAAAGTCTAAATTTGGATGTAGGTCATTGCATAGACGCTTATTAATTGTCGGGTGTGCGTTAAGGAGCACTGTCGAGGCTTTTAGAGCAAAGATGTTGCTTTGTAAATATTGTAGTTAATTGTGTGTTTAATGTCAAGTTTGAGGACAAAAGTTTTCGGAGGTTAAGTTGCAACAGTGATCCTTGTTTGACTAATGTCTCCGAGACACCAGAGAGACCATGAGGGGTTCATAAAACTTAAAGCAGTAAAAAATACCTTTATTTTGAAGACTCATTCCGGGGGCCATACCGTGAAGTAAAAAAATAAATATTTAAAAATATTTTTAGGACGTACATAACACCATCTAGTCCCAAACTAAGCAGAGCTTGCACTATGGGTACTAGACAATAGATATTATACTTATATACTTTTTTTGTTTTAAATACACGCTTATAATACATAAGAAACACCCAGACCAACACAAACACTTATGTTCATCACACAAATATTTGTCCTGTGGGAATCGAACCCACGACCTCGTTATCAGCAGTCCGACACTCGAACCACTAGACCACAGACGTTATCAACCTTGTTTGACCATGAGAAGTTCATAAAAATTAAAGTAGTAAAAATACCTTTATTTTGAAGTGACATTCCGGAGTTAAACTGTGAAGTTATATTTCTCCAGTGTAACCCTACCTCCCTCTCGCAGTGAAAGAAAGAAAGAAAGAAAGAATCATTTATTTGCGTAGAATACAGGTGGTACCAGATATAAAAATTGGTGGTTTAGGAACAATGCTATATTCTGGAATTGTAAGGAATATTCTCAAGTGTGCAGGTTTCCTCACAATAATTTCATTCACTGTTAAAGCAAGTGTTACTTGAATTCCGATTCGCATATGAATTCAAAAAGTTTGCATGAAGCTCGTAACTTCAAAAACGAATTCTCGTAAAAAACGCATATTCCCAGATAACACGAGTGCCAAGCGGAGAGAAAAACTCGAATTTCTATGCAGACAATACGCAACTTTGTCGCGACACGAAAAAGTTTCGTCCAAAATTAAATTAACTGTGAGGACAATTGAAAATAGCCGGCACTGTGTATTAAATGGATGCAAAAATTTTACTTGAAATTTTAATCGGTCGTGTTACTTTAATTTTTTTTATTCCAAAGGGATTAAAGTTTGGCATGTTAGTTTCGTGGCCTGCATTGTGATTGGATCCGTAATTTTAGGTAGGTTTTGCCATGGTTTTTAATTACTGGTTAAACGAAATTGTAGGCTGTTTAGATTTTAATAAGAAAAGGTTTTCGTGGTTGTACGTATACAAAATTTTATGAAAATATTGATGTGTATAGGATGGCAAAACCAGATAATGCCCCATCTGATGTTAAGCAACTGCTACCTTATATTGAACTAAGTTTATGGGACTTGTCGCGCACAATTAAATCAAAATATAATAAACATTTTGACTAACCTCGACGTTTCGGTCAAGTTGCATTGGCCGTGGTCACGAGCAGACTCCCGAAGAAGTCCCGTAAACTTAGTTCAATATGAGTGAAATTCGCGAAAGTTTAAAAACTTCAACTGCTACCTTTGCCATAAAAACTGTAATACAACCTAGGCTGTTGTATAAATAAAACTTTTTAACAAAAAATTGAACCGACGAAAACAGAAACTGAAAAGCGAAAAATAACTAATTATGAGTCGGCGCCAAACGAACTTTTAACAAGCAAAGTGCGTGCAAGTTGCAAGTGGCCGAGCGGAGAACGCATTTTTGGAAAGTTAACGTTTATCGTTGAAAATTAAACGTTGTATTTGATGTTGTGACGTTGTTTTTATTATTTATTTAAAGTAATTTAATGATCTTCGTTGATAGGTTGTTTGGCGCCGACTCATAATTAGTTATTTTTCGTTTTTGAGTTTCTGTTTTCGTCGGTTCAATTTTTTGTTAAAAAGTTTATTTTTTAATTTTTTTGTGGTTTAAATCTAACTCCAGGTTTCCATTATGACGTAGTGTCTAGAACTATATTTATGTGTGTCAAGTTTCAACAGAATCGGTTCACAGGTAAGAATTCAGTGGGTGAACAAACACTCATCCCCTGTTTTACTACCCTCAGGGGTGGATTTTGATTTTGAAATTTAAATGGGACCAACTTCGAGATATACCCTATCCATTAAAAAAAGAATCATCAAAATCGAACCACTCTGTAAAAAGTTATGCGTGGTCATACATAAAAAAAAAAAAAATAAAAAAAAAAAATGCAATGTTTGATGGCGGAAATAGGTACGGTGGTAGTACTTTCCCGGACGAGCTCTTTTACAAGGCAAAGGGTCCTACTACTGCAACTGTGTGATGTAATAAGGTGCATAATAAAGAAACGAAACGATAATACTGTGTAATAATGAGCACAATAATAATAATTTACAATAATAATAATGTAGACAATGTCATAATAATGTAGTTCAATTGGGTTCATCAATACTGGATTTTTGCATGCTTAATAAAAGCAGAATACAGCACATTTCCTAAACCACCAATTTTATATCTGGTACCACTTGTATTCTACTATGATTATTTCTTTCTTTCTTAAAAATTTGGAACACTTAAGTGCAAATAAACTAGGAGGGGTGCAGGGGTCTACAAGATTGATTGTGATTGTGGGTTATCATACATAGGGCAAACAAAGCGTAGTATAGCCACTAGAATTAAAGAACATACAGCTGACGTCAAGAACAGACGCTCCATAAAGTCTGCAGTGTGTGAACATCATCATCATCATTACAGCCGAAAGACGTCCACTACTGGACAAAATGTGTGAACATGCCCTAGACAAACCCAACCATTTACTTCGATTTGATAAACCACAAGTTCTGGCGAAGGAAAACCGATATGTACCTAAAATGCTCCGTGAGGCTATTGAAATTAAAAAAACATCCTAATTTTAATAGAGAAGATGGTTGGCAGCTACCACCTGTTTGGAACCCAGTCCTAAAAATAATCAAGTCCCAAACAGCACGCAACACTGTAAAAGATAATGATATTGTGAGTGATTACTGCGTGCACCGAAACGATTTTAATTAATAATATTGTACGGTAGATTAAAATAATTTTTTAGAAATATTTGTAAAGACGCTTGTCATCTTAGTCTACCTGCGACCACGAAATGCTGCAAAGCTTTCGAAACGTCAGGGAAACCAATTTAAATAATATACGCGATTTAATCCGGTTAAACTTTGTTTTATTATAATGCAAATAAACTGTCTATTATAACAAGACAAGTTTGACTCGATTACTTCGCGTGTATTTTATTTTATTGACTTTCCTGACGTTTCGATTACCGCAGCATTTTTTCTATTGTCTTTTGTATAACTCTGACAACTCTTAGCATTTCGGTTAAATCATTCGAGGTACCTATAGATAAGTTTTTAAGGGGCCGAAACCCGTAATTCAACAAACTAATGCGAATCCCGCTCAAAAACTACTAACTCTATGGTACTGAAATTAAAATACGTGTTACTCAAGGATAGATATGACAATATTATTAAGTCCAAAACATCATCATCATCATCATCATCATTTCAGCCGAAAGACGTCCACTGCTGGACATAGGCCTCCCCCAAACATCGCCACAACGACCGGTCCTGTGCCTTCCGCATCCAGTGGATTCCCGCGACCTTCACCAGGTCGTCGGTCCACCTTGTAGGGGGCCTACCCACGCTGCGCCTTCCAGTACGCGGTCGCCACTCCAGAACTTTACTGCCCCATCGGCCATCCGTTCTGCGAGCAATGTGCCCCGCCCACTGCCACTTAAGTTTGGCAATTCTTCGGGCTATGTCGGTTACTTTCGTTCTCCTGCGAATCTCCTCATTTCTGATTCGATCACGCAGGGACACTCCGAGCATAGCCCTCTCCATTGCCCTTTGAGTGACTTTGAGCCTTCTTATCAGGCCCATTGTGAGCGACCACGTTTCAGTACCGTAAGTAATTACTGGCAACACACACTGGTCAAAGACTTTCGTCTTGAGACACTGCGGTATTTTGGACGAGAAGATATTGCGTAGCTTCCCGAACGCTGCCCAACCGAGTCGGATTCGACGATTGACCTCTTTCTCGAAGTTGGGACTTACCTAGCTGGACAGTTTGTCCTAGGTATACATAATCGTCAACAACTTCGAGTGTAGATTCTCCGATGTTTACGGGAATGGGTGCTATATGGGAATTCAACATAACCTTTGTCTTGTCCATATTCATTTTAAGACCCACTCTATCAGAAGCTCTACTGAGGTCATCGAGCATTGTACCGAGGTCCTCCATGGTCTCAGCCATGACTACTATGTCGTCGGCAAACCGAAGGTGAGTGATGTACTCGCCGTTTATGTTAATGCCTAGCCCCTTCCAGTCCAGAACCTTGAAGACATCCTCCAATGCAGCAGTGAACAGTTTCGGAGAGATCACATCTCCCTGTCTCACACCTCGCTGCAGAAGGATAGGTTTCGAGGCTTGGTCCTGTAATCGGACTGACATAGTGGCGTTTTCATACAAAGACTTTAACACTTCGATGTACCGATAGTCAATCTGGCACCGTTGAAGAGACTGTAGTACCGCCCAAGTCTCGATCGAATCGAAGGCTTTCTCGTAGTCCACAAACGCTAAACAAAGAGGCAAGTTATACTCTTCGGTCTTCTGTATAACCTGCCGCAGCGTATGTATGTGGTCTACGGTGCTAAAGCCTTTTCGGAAACCGGCTTGTTCGGGAGGCTGGAAGTCGTCAAACCTGCGCGAAAGACGGTTCGTAATGACTCTCGAAAATAGCTTGTAGACATGGCTCAGAAGTGAGATGGGCCTATAATTCTTCAGTAGAGCATTATCGCCCTTTTTGAAGAAGAGTACCACCACACCTCTGCTCCATGCCTGTGGCGTTCTTTCCTCGAGAATGACGGAATCAAACAGCTTCTGAAGGGCCTTAAGGATCGGTTTTCCACCCGCCTTCAGGAGTTCGGCCGTAATTCCGTCATCACCCGGTGCCTTGTTGTTTTTGAGCTGCTTCAGAGCCATCCTAATCTCGTACAGGCTGACGTCCGGGATATCTTCGGTATAGTGTCGGGTCAATCTAGCTCTTGGGTCGTGAGCCCGATTTACAGCGGGTGTCCGGGTGGACGTGTATAACTGTCCATAGAACTTCTCGACCTCCTTCAATAGCTCTGGCTTGGAGGATACGACTCTGCCATCGTCGGTCCTCAGTTTTGCAAGCTGGCTCTGCCCAATAGACAGGTCTCTTGCGAAGACTTTGGAGCCCTTGTTCTTCTCTATCGCGTCTTTAATACGTTCCGTATTAAATTGGCGTAGGTCACTTTTCAAGGACTTTGAGATCTGTCTATTGAGCTGCCGGTACTTAGTCGCATCATCTGAGGACTGCAGAATCATCTCGCGTCTTTCCGCCATAAGCTCAAGGGTGTGGTCAGAGAGCTTTTTGTTTCTATTTGTACGACGGGTCCTAAAGATCCTAGACCCGACCGTATGGACAGTTTCCACAAACCCATCGCTGTAATCGTCCACTGAGCTCCCTAGGCATTCGAAACGATTCTGTAGTTCGAGCTGAAAGCTCTCGGGGTTTTGGATTTGGATCGGTGCTGGACGGAGCGTAGACTTCATCAGTCGAGATCTTTCCAGCTTGATGTTCAGATTCAATGTGCCTCTTACCAAACGGTGATCGCTTCCGGTTTTGACCGCGTTGATCACAGAGACATCATTGAATATTTGCTTCTTCGTCGACATAATGAAGTCAATCTCATTTTTTGTTACACCATCAGGGCCCAACCAGGTACACTTCCTATGCTCACGCTTTCTGAAGAAAGAGTTCATCATATAGAGTCCCTCCTTCTCCATAAAGCCGGCCAGTAGATGACCCCGGTGGTTCCGATATCCATATCCAAATTGCCCCACTCGCAGCTCATCATCGTAGCGATTGCCCAGTTTCGCGTTGAAGTCTCCCATGACAACAGTGAAGTGAGTTTTAGAGCCATGCATGGCTCTCGAGATATCCTCATACATGGTCTCCACCTCATCGTCGGGGTGATTCGAGGTCGGGGCGTATACCTGTATAACCTTCAACGAATACCTTTCGGTTATTCTGAGTATAAGGTACGCCACCCTGGTCGAAACACTCTCGATCTTCACTATGTTGTTCACAAGAGACTTGTGGACGATAAACCCGACACCGCCCTGGGAAAGTTGATCGCCCTCCCGGAAATAGAGCAAGTTACCGGATTTGAGGATTATCGTGTCCTCCCCCTCTCTTCGGACTTCAGATAACCCTACGATATCCCATCGTAACCTGCTCAATTCTTCCTCGAGTTCGACAAGCTTCTCGTCGGTCCGCAGTGTACGTGTGTTGTATGTTGCCAGGTCCAGTCTTTTTTTGTTATGGTAGCCGGATCTCTGCCGGGGATTCTTAGCACCCCCTGCCCCGCCGTTACCTAGGCCGCTACCGTAACCAGGGCTAGCGGGGCCGCCGGGGACTAGGGGCCGATTTTTTATTGTGCTTTGCATGAGGGGATATGCCATAATCGCCACGCTTGGCAGGCGGGTTGGCGATCGCAGTTGGTTGGTTAAATACTCGGAGGACGCTGCTGCCCATCCTCTGGTGAATCCCTTAGTCGCCTTTTACGACACCCATGAGAAGATATAGGGTGGTGGTGAAATTCTTTGCGTCCGGCACCACACGGACCAGTCCAAAACATGAATGCACTTATTTGGCTCGATCATAAAAAATTCCAAACATACCTCGGAAACTGTTTATTATCAGTTTCCTAAATATGTCCAACATTTATTGGTATTTCGGTATGATATTTTACCTAAATATTGTTTTATTATTTAGAAATAATTTTACTGAGCTATTTTATCGAAAATACACATATTTTCCGAGTATTTTTTTTTCCGCTTAAATGCACTTTCATTCGGAGTGGGATCAACTTCATACCGCACTACTCCTTCCCGGCAAGCCTCGTATTTTGCTTCTCACTCACTCTCATTCCGCGGCATTCTGGGCCTTAAAGAAGTGTTTATTTATAATAAAGGGGAGCAAACGAGCAAGTGAGGCTCCTGTGGACATCGGTAACACCAGGGTAGTCGCTGATACGTCGCTGATCTTTTAACAAGACAAATTATGCTCTTTTCCTGAAGGCTCCCATTGGTTGTGGATCTAAGTTATTTATACCCACTTTTACGTTGTATTGTTGTTTGATGCATTTCTTTATCAACATAAGAACGCCACCTAGACAAATTCTTAACTTAATCATAGCATTCGATTCTGATAAAGCGTCGCAAATTTTAGTTTGCTCACCCGCTGCAACTGTAATGTAATTGGCAATTCACTTAGCGTTTGCTGACATTTTATTTATTGAAGCTTTAAGAAAACTGATAATATATATAGAGTTATAAATGTTACGGTTTTGAGGACATGGCTGGAGCCCAAAGAGGTCTAACAATGGATCCCGTTATCTCAATTTTCTAATACCTTTTATGTGTTGTTTTTTCCAATAATATTTTCAGGTTTCGTTTTGCTTAGTGGGTACAGAAAATACTATAAAAATCTAATAATACTATAAGTGTGAAAGTATGCATGTTTGTTTGTTTATTTATTCTACAATCACACTGAAACTGTTGAACGGATTTGTAGGTATGGTTCTAGTAAAAAAAAAATGTCTTTTTCGTAATCTATTCATAACACGACATCAACCACGATATGATTTAATCCAAGCCAGTGATTTTTCAGAAAAGTTCAATTTTACCGATTCGAAACATGTTAAAACGCAAACGGTTCAGTTCGACCATTCATGAAGTTTTACGAGTAGCTCAGGGTCTTAAAATTTTTGATGACTGCTAATATTTTTTTAAACGTAGCATAGAATGTTATGCTGAGACTTTTATGAATAAAATTAATCAGCAATATGATTTTTTGCTCTTGAACACTTTTCACTGTACATCATTTTTTAAAGTGAAAATCAACCGTGTCGCAATCACTTGTAATGAACTGGAGAATTCTTCAGCGAGAGTTTCTTACACAATCCTTTTTTTTGCCTTTTTTATAACTTCAAAAGACGAGGGAATAAACCACACAGGTAGAATAAAATGAATAAATCTTAACTTGAAAAAAACTAGAGCTCCTTTGTGAAAGAGCTCGGCCGGGGAAGTACTACCACCATATCTACTTCACCGCCAAATAATGATGCTTGCATTGATGTGTTTCTGAAGGGTACTGGTGCCGGTGAAATTACAATCACATGAGACTTTCTATCTTCATGTCTCAGTTTGGCGAACCGACTTGCGGTACCATTTAGGCAACAGCCTAGGTGGAATTAAAGTTGTTATGGGCAAAGGTAACCGCTTAACATCAGGTGGGCCTTTAGCTCGTTTCGCCATCCTATACTATAAAACAAACATACATTATTCTCGCATTCTTTAAATTCATTTATTGTAAAATAAATGAATTAAATAAAAAAAAAAAAAAAAAAAATAATTATTATTATCCAATAATAATTTCAAACAGTAAATCCATGGAGTTTTCTGCCAGTTCTCTTCCACAGGACCCACTATTTGGAACCGTGCAACCACAGTCGACTATTCATAAGCGCCTTTAATTAAGTATATTTAAATAAAAATCAATTGAATTTTAAATTTGAACAAGAGTTAACAAACGAGAAATTATTCCTCCCTTGACTTAAATTACCCCCTTCCCTTGACTCTTAATTGTTAAAAAATATTTAACGCCACATTCTTACTTGATTTCTGCAGCAAGATGGAATCATTTTGTCCTCTAATTAGTACGGTCGACCGCACGTCGGTGTTAACACTTTGACATTAGCAGCATCTTTATTTCGTAAGCAGTAAGGGTGGTTTTCGAATTTAAGTGTTACCACTGTCATGTAGTCGACTGTACCTATATCTTTTCCATATATTTTGAAAAAAAAAAAACCTTCGAATCTCTTGATATCAAACCCAGCTACTTTCATTATTATCTTATCAACTTTGTTTTTGGCATGTAAAAGTTCCCACTTAATATGCATATCATACGAACTTTGTTTTCTCTGCTTCAAAAGATTGTGCACAAGCACAAAATAATGTCATAAAGTCACATATTAAAAATTCAAAACTCTATGTGACTGCAGTTTTTGCAGTGTTCGACCCAGTTCTGTTCCATTCGCGTCTTATTATATGGTAAGTTTGGTTGCAAGGTTTGAGTGTTAAAAGCAAAAGTTGGAGTTTTATCCAAGATGGGAATACAGCTGGTGCAAGATTGGCAAAATATGGCCTCTATTGTACTTAACTAACGGCCTCGTTTAGTTAGGTTCGTTTTAAAATCACTTCGGAAGCACTCGGTTTTGTCTCGTCCTTCCAATATTACTCGGCCGTCAATAGCTTTATTTCAGGCCTGGACAGTAATTTACTATTATTCTGGGATCCTAAAAATATTTTAAATAAAGATATAAATGTAGATTTCGCTTCGCATGCGTAAATGTGTTAAAAATCATAAAATAATATTTATTATTTAGGGACCAAGGATAAATACTAAAACTGTTCCAACTTCTCTGAAAATATTCATTTTTTAATACTTAATTCGCCATGATTTTTTGCAAGAGGAGCTATCCAACATGTTTATCAATATCGATCCTATTATTAATGGAATTCGGGGTTTTTGTTCACAAATGTAACAAATGTTTTATGAAAAACAAAAATTTGAAATGCGATAATGTACCAGTCAAATTGAAAATAATATATTTCAATTTCGCACTACATGGTGTCCGTAGTCTCAACTTCTACTAGCTTAAAATAGTTTATGTCGAAAACCTGAGCTAAATTGATATCGTCGATTTTTTGCCAGCGTATCGTTCGCTGTTAGTCTCCTCAGAAAAACTGCATCGCGTCACTAAAAATGCAAGATTTTTCAATCTTTATTGAAATTCAACGCAATTAGTCTGCTGGCGAGTTGGGCAATTTATTGGTTTCATAATTTTATATAATACTAGCTTTTACCCGCGGCTCCGCTCGCGTTAAATTCTGCTAACCCACGTCAGTCCAGTCCAGTCCAGTCCAATCCAGTCCAGTCCACTGTCCCACTGTCCCGCTGTCCCGCTGCCCCACTGCCCCGCTACCCCACAGCCCCGCTATCCCACTGCCCCGCTGCCCCACTATCCCACTGCCCCGCGACCCCACTGCCCCGCTGCCCAGCTGCCCCGCTACCCCACTGCCCCGCTGCCCCGCTGCCCCACTGTCCCGCTGCCCCGCTGCCCAGCTGCCCCGCTGCCCCACTGCCCCACTGCCCCGCTGCCCCGCTACCCCACTGCCCCACTGCCCTGCTACCCCACTGCCCAGCTGCCCCGCTGCCCCACTGCCCGCTGCCCCGCTACCCCACTGCCCCACTGCCCCTCTACCCCACTGCCCCACTGCCCCGCTAACCCACAGCCCCGCTGCCCCACTGCCCCGCTGCCCCACTATCCCACTGCCCCGCAGCACCGCTTCCCCGCTGCCCCACAGCCCCACTGCCCCGCTGCCCAACTGCCCCGCTGCCCCGAATCCCCACTGCCCCGCTGCCCCACTGCCCCGCTGCCCCGCTGCCCAAATGCCCCGCTGCCCCACAATACCACTGCCCCACTGCCCCGCTGCCCCACTAACCCACTGCCCCGCTGCCCTGGTAACCCACTGCCTCGCTGCACCACTGCCCCGCTGCCCCACTATCCCACTGCCCCAATGCCCCACTGCCCCATTGCCGCGCTGCCCCACTATCACACGGCCCCACTGCCCCACTATCCCACTGCCCCACTGCTCCGCTGCCCCGGTAACCCACTGCCCCGCTGCCCAACTATCCCACTGCCCCGGTAATCCACTGCCCCACTACCCCACTGCCCCACTGCCCCGCTGCCCCACTATCCCCCTGCCCCACTGCCTGCCCCGCTGCCGCACTCCCCTATTGCCCCGCTACCCCGCTAACCCACTGCCCCGCTGCCCCGCTACCCCACTGCCCCACTATCCCACTGCCCCGCTGCTCCGGTACCACACTGCCCCGCTGCCCCGCTGTCCCACTGCCTCGCTGCCCCGCTTCCCCGCTGCCCCACTGCCCGGCTGCCCCGCTGCCCCACTAACCCACTGCCCCACTGTCCCACCGTGTCACCGTCCCACTGCCACTGTCCTACTGTCCCACTGTCCCACTATCTCTCTATATCACTATCGTCCCGTCCCATGTCCCATGTCCTGTCCCATGTCCCATGTCCTGTCCCATGTCCCATCCTATGTCCAGTTGCATGTGCCGTCCCACTGTCCTGTCCCATGTCCCGTCTCATGTCCCGTCCCATTTCTCGTCCCATGTTCCGTCCCCTGTCCCGTCCACTGTCCCGTCCCCAGTCCCGTCCCCTGTCCCGTCCCCAGTCCCATCCCCAGTCCCATCCCCTGTCCATTCCACTCCACTCCATCGTACATTACTATCCGCTCGTGCAAATGCATAGAAGCTTCGATCTGTCGGGTGAGTACGCCACCCACGAATTATTGTTTTTCTTTTTTTCTTTCTTTCTTTCTTTCTCAAAACCCATACCAGTTTTTAAGTCAGATCATCAGCTTTCAAACAAAAAAAAAAACATCAAAATCGGTCCAGTAGTTTTAGCGTGATGCTGGAACAAACAAACAAACAAACAGACGTTTACAATTTTATAATAGTTAAGATTAGATTCGTGGCGGATTATGGAGTTGAACTTAACTATTTTCGGTCGGATTTTTTTTTGTTTTATTGATTTCAGTTACATTTACATTTATTATATATATTTACATGATTTTATTGGCTAATTACAACGAAATAAATTACGTTGAGCGATATAATCATAATACTATTTGTATTGTTTTAGTTAAACTTTCTTTATTAGTTTTTTATACTTTTTGTTTCTACTTCGCTGCCTATCTATTTTTAACCAAAGCTTTGACTGGTAGAATGCCTTATGTATAATTAAATAAATAAATAAGCATTATGCATCTATAAACTGATTAGACATAAAATACTAGTTAAAAAAATTGACTAATATTATGTCTGTTTATTGACAATGCATGATTTCCTTACATTATCTCAACCAAGTATCTTACAATTGATTATAAAAGTCATGTACTTCACCATCATAATCATAATACAAACTTTCAAATGTCCACTACTGAAAACGAGCATCCGAACAAAATACTTTTTTACCAAAAGTTCAACGCACTTAGTGAAGCCGAGGTGAAGATTTTACTTTCGTTTTGGGAAGCACGTCCTTTTCGTACGTGCTTCGCAAAAACTACTGGATCTAAATTTAATTGGATTTCCGATGTTACACCTCGCTTAAATCCTTGAAAAATGAACAGAAAAGGGTATGCTTTGAGGCGATGGCTTTTGGTAGTGATGATATTAAAACCGGTATTTCGTAGTTTATTTTTATTTTATAATATTAGATAGCAGAACGAGCTACAGGGCCAGGCCAGGGGTAATGTTAAGTAGATACTTTTGCCCATAACAACTGTAATACCACCTAGGTTGTTGCCTAACTTATGCAAGTCGCAATTGCCAAACTGAGACATGAAGATGGAAAGTCTCGTGTGATTGTTGATAGTTGTTGTATCATTGGTTTTTTTTCATTAGGAAAAGCTCAGTTGCAGACCGGAGTCAGGTTTTGTTCCTGGTTAATGGCAATAGGTTCGCTCTATATTACATGGAACTGATAACATAACTGGCAAAATGTGGGTGTACTATACACCTTTGCTTACCCCTTCGGGATATACAGGCGTGATGTTATGTGTTGTTGTGTCAGGTGATAGTTGCTTCATGCAAAATGTTTTATTTTCAGTTGTAATATCTATAAGTACTCAAGAAAAGCTTACTCACGATTAATTATTTAGATCGAAGGTATGTGTGATGATGACCAACGTTAGTCATGAAAACATAATATACAAAAATACACATATTTAGCTCAAGTTACAGATCTCATAATAGGGTCCAAGATCAGTCAAATTCAAATTCATTTATTTAAAGATTTAAATTGTGGAAAGAAAAAGATTTTTTCTTTCCACAATTTAAATCTTTAGAATTCGCTTAGCATGCGTAAAATGCGTTAAAATAATAAAATAATTCATTTATTTGTCAGAATCTACGTGTATAAGTATGATCTTAAATTTAAATTGCCCATTTACATTCTATCATTACGTATGGTGTATATTATGACTTTCATTTATTTTTTATTTTAAACAACAAATAGGATAGTTTTAAAGTACTTGAAATATTTTATAATTACACCAATCGCCCGCCAAGCGTGACGATTATGGCATATCCCCCCTTTTGGGGGAGGTCTATGTCCAGCAGTGGACGTCTTTCGGCTGAAATGATGATGATGATAACACCAAGTGGAACAAGAAGTTCAATATACTGGTTAATTAGATGATTTTGTCTCAATAAAATTTAATATAAGAATTCTAAACCTTACTTGGACGTCGTCTTAATATCTATAGTTTGTGCTAGATATGGCAACAGCAGACATTTACCCGACTGTTATCCTGAAGTTGAAAAAATATACCGCTTCCCAAAACAATTTGTCGTTAATGTCATTTAGCTAGCGCATCATAAATACAGGGGTTGTATATGCAACGTCCTTGCTGTCAATACGGCCATTACCGCGATATGTAAAATTGTATGCACAGGGATTGTTGACGTGACAGAATGCGTTAGTAAGTAGAGGTCAACGTCCGATATTGCCTTGCTGTCCCTCACTAACTATACTAGATTCACCGTCAAAACATACATTAAATTGAACATCCAAACACTTTCCAAATTCACACCAAACGTGCAAGTCAATTGTCAAATCAAATGAAGTGATCGGGTGGTTCCTGCCGATTATATAAAGTTATTGGAGCACGACTCCACGTTAAATGCCATGTCAGCAGATTATAGAACTCCTGAGTGTAAGCGTGGAACGTGACGTCACGTTGTGCTGGTCACGTAGTTATGGTGGTATTATACGCTTCAGCAACTTAGCCGAAGTTCTAATTTTGATGGGTTATGTGCATGTGCTAAGTTGCTTTTGAAGACGACTATATTTTATATTATGATCAGGGTGGATTTGTGATGATACTTAAAATATAAGTGGTAAATGTATAAACAAATAAGTGTTTCAATGTGTTATTCTTTATTTAACCTTTTTATCTCCCCTAACAGGAGCCCGACCGAGTTTGAAGTCTTCCTCGACTAACTCGGAGCCTCGGTTTGGCGAATGATTCCAGGTTATATAATGGTTGTGGAGGATTTCAAAACAAAATCCAAAGCGTAGAGATCCCCCCCAGGACTGATGTTAGAAGAGAGGTGGTTGAGGAATGGGCGACAGTTACTAGCCTCTGTCTTCTAAACAGAGGCGCTGTAAATACGTGCGTCCGATGGGGGGGTCGATGGTCAACTTTTTTTTTTTATCACCGTTATCTCCACGCTTGCTCGGGGTTTGTGGGTCATAGAGAGTGTGGAGACCCTATCCAACCATCTGTTTATCTGAATGGATGGCTCTGCGCTCTGGTACTCAGCAGTCTCTGCAGTGGGTGGTAAAGTGGCTCAATAAGGACCTAGTAGAGGAGACAGCCATTGTCCAGGCATAACTGTCGTCACCACCTATTTATCTAACCCTGGTCAGGGATAAGGAGATCACAAAATTACCTAGTGGAACTATTGTGAGTGTGTATGTAGTCTGTTTGTGTCTGTACCTAGCTGCTTCAGTAAAATATACTTAGCAGCAGTTTGTAATCCATATTAGTATTTGGAAAATACTTCGGAAGCGTGGGTAAGCCTCCCACAAGGTGGACCGACGACCTGGTGAAGGTCGTGGTAATCCGCTGGATGCTGGAAGCACAGGATTGGTCGTTGTGGTGATGCTTGGGGGAGGCCTATGTCCAGCAGTGGACGTCTTTCGGCTGAATTGATGATTCGGATGATGATTCGGAAAATGGAATATCCACCTCAATAGTGTTTGGCTAAGTACTGTGATATACAAACATCTTACAAGTTAACATAGTCAAGATTGGAAGTCTGATAACTAAGATAAAAAAAGGTGATCTATTTAATTGGAATAGTATAGGAAAATTCTAAGCCAAAAGAGATACAATACCTTCAGTACCCTCTTAATGAAAACAACCTAAATAACAAAATATCGTCTGTAACACCCGAATAAGGAAAATGTTATCAATTTCTTCTTCCAAGTAGGAAGCTTACACAACGCTGATAAATCATACCGAGATGTAAGGATCACCCCTTCCTTTGAGCTCCCTACTTAATTTATGATGTGCAGCGTTGCAATGTTGGAATTAAACTCAGTATGAGGAAATTGCTTTGTTAATACTACGATGAAAATTTTGAAGGGATTTACTGAGATAAAGAAAGGAAACAAAGAAAGAAAAACTTTCTTGCACAACAATAACAACAATAAATGAACAGAAAAAACTCAAAATTATCCTTCTAGGGATCTTATTGCCCGTGGCAAATATTCTGGCACGGGAGGGGCCCGATGTGGGCCAGTGAGAAGTTGCTCCACGTGTCCCTCTGATGAAAGCAGAGGGTACTGTGGAGGAGCAGGGCGGGCCCGGTATTCACTCACCTTGCCACTGGGCAGGCAGCTGAGGCACTGTCCTTACTTGCCTCCGTTAATCTCGTAACCCCAGGAGTGCCTGCTGAGTAGTGTTCTCGCGCTTTTTGGGACCGAGGATCTTGGCTTTACCGCTCAGACCGTGAGGAAGAAAACCTCCATAAAAATATACAACTGGATGGGGCTTGCGAGCAGCAGACTCGGGGTAGTCTGCTGCCCAACCAGCAGCTGGCGTAGCTGGCACAGTTGGCGTAGCTGGCACAGCTGGTGTAGCTGACACAGTCGGCGTAGCTGGCATAGCTGACGTAGTTGGTGCAGCTGGCGTAGCTGTTAAAGGCCCGTGAGGTGAGGTGGCGTGCAGTGTTCCGTGTGCGCCACCGAGGAGGGTGCGGCCGACATTAGGCCACACGGGGAGAAGGGGCTCGCCTGCTTGTGGTGGGCTGGGACCTGTTGGGGGTGGTTGTGTGAATACTCACGGGTTCCCACGCTCCCGGCTAAGGTAGTTGAAAGAACACTTGGTGGTTTTAGTCGGTATGAATCCGACACTGGCTCCGCCTACCCCGGGCGGAGTGCGTCCATGAGGACAAAAAAATGGGTAAAAAATTAAATGAGTGAGTAAGACATAAGAATATAAAGGAAGTATAAAATAATATATGCGGACGCAATGGCAGCCTATAGACATGCATTGTTGAAAGTAAGTCCCTTACAAAATTACAATAAATTAATGGTCTTGAAGATATCTACGACGCGTTATTGAAGTAACTTTAAACCTGAATCTTCAGAATCGAGAGCAGAATGGTTTACACAGTTTTTTTATATAAGTGAATTTTTACCAGAACAATATTATGGTATTTGACGCATTGCGTGACGCTGAGTACAAGGCTGATGCCTGCACAGGTAAGGAGAACACGTCATATTAATACCCTTTGGGAAAAGCCCCAACTTTGGGTGCACTGTGGACCAAACGGGGCGGGTTGTTTAGACTAAGGGCTAGTTTTTCAATAGTCTGATAACTTTTAACTGAGGAATAAATGTGAAGTTTTGACAGATTTTCTATTCTACAACTGTCAAAACGTCACATTTATTCCTCAGTTAAAAGTTATCAGACTATTGAAAAACTAGCCCTAAGTATGTCAATAAAAATTACCAATATCTTCTACAAAAAAATACGAGAATATATATCATATATTTTCGTACTTGCCATATAAATCTATTACAATAGGGGTTCGTAGCGAAGCAACGACTGCACGGATTCTACGATCTGTATCTTGCCGCGGTCAGTCTGTGGATGAGTGACCGTTTCGTTACACATCGAGACCCCTCCGTGCCTCGGAGAGCACGTTAAGCTGTCGGTCCCGGTTGTCATACGAATATCTATGGCAGTCGTTACGGGTAGTCAGAAGCCTGAAAGTCTGACAACTGGTCTAACTTCCGAATGTCAGTATTACCCAGTAACTGGGTTGCGGGGGTCTGATGGCAGTCGCTCCGTGTAAAATACTGATGTTCACCCGCATCTGGCTAGACTGGAAGCCGACCCCAATATAATTGGGAAAAGGCTCGGAGGATGATGATCAATCTATTAGTTACACAATAAAAATTTGTTTGTTTGTTTTTTTTTTAGTGGTCGCACTGCTGAGCATGGGGTCCTGGGTTCGATTCCTGGGTCGGGCAGTGTTATTGGGTTTTTTCATTAGGAAATTCTCAGTGGCAGCCCGTAGTCTGGATTAGTGCCCGGTTAATGGCAATAGGCTCGCACCCTATTATATGGGACTGATAACATAACTGGCGAAATGTGGGTGTACTGTTACACCTCTGCTAACCGCTTCGGGGAAATACAGGCGTGATGTTATGTTATGTTAAAAATTTGTTGGTGTGTCTGAGGTTTTGAGTTACTAAAATAACATGTTGAATAACGGATTATCTTCACAAAAACGTGTTTCACATTATTCCTGTACCACGTCAAGCAGAAAATTTAACTAAAATCAGCTAATGGTGTACACAAAAACTCGAACACTACCCATTTCATCCAACTGTGGGCAGCTACAACAAGGCTTAATCCCCAAAGCCAGCCACAGATTAGTTGCGGGCGGTGGACCAACTTAATAATTTATACTTCATCAACGTTTCAATGGTTTGCGACTTTTATGTGTAAGTACCCCTAATTTTAGTTTCATGTAAAAGGGGTGACTGTTGTACCAGTTTTAGTGGGTTTAACTTTGATTTAATTTATACCAAAAAAAATTATATTACTAGACTTTGCTCGCGGCTTTGCCCACGTATAATTCGGCTTATCACAGAAAGACTCATCGCGCATCTCTCGGAATCTGTTGAATTATTTTCACGAGACAAAAATAGTCTACATTTTTATCCGAGTTATGGTCTGTGTCCCAAATTTCATCCATATCCATTAAGCCGTTTCAGTGTGATTAGGTAACAAACATCCAAACATCTTCACAAACTCACATTTTTAATATAAGTAGCAGATAACTTTCGTATGCCATTCAAAGCGGCAAAGATATATTTAATCTGTACTATTAATTTGAAATGAAATTTCATGTGATTGTAATTTCACAGGCACTCGTACCACAGTATAAAGAGATATCCTTACTCTGTGCCCGTACTTTAAACACCGGAACACAGAAATGTGCAATTCGAGCAGTATCTACTATTTGGCGGCAGAAATAGGTACCTACCTAGGTAAGGTAGGTCTAGATGAGCCCTATCACGAGGAGCTCCACTACTACTAATCAATTCAATCAATCAACTCAGCCTATCGCAGTCCACTGCTGGACATAGGCCTCTCCCAAGTTGCGCCACAACGCTCGGTTTCCTGCCTTCCGCATCCAGTCCCCCCCAGCCACGTTCTTTAGGTCGTCGGTCCACCTGGCAGGGGGGCTAATCAATTATCTACTACCAATTAATTTTAATTTTAAAATTCGCCTTTTAACCAAACAAATGAATCTCTGAGTCAGCAAAACACTTAGAAAAGACAACATTATTAACCAAAACGCTATTCAAATTATCGAAACAGAAAATGTCCATGCCTGCTCAAACTTTTCCCCCATTTTTATTACAAATGTAACTTTCCGAAATTTCCCTTGAAACCATTCCTCGCTTATACACAGAAATTGCCAGTTTCCTTTGAAAAAACGGCATTATTCTGACACAAATCCGCAACATTAAACAATGGTGGACAAAGGGATAACTTCCGTCCTCAGCCATCCCCTTAAAGCATGGTAGATTTACGGTACTTTTAAAGTTCGCTTTTTTGTTCGGAAGCAGTGTACGCGTGCTCGTTTGAATAAAAAGTTTGATAATGTATTCGAATTTTTGCATATTTATAGATGAATTCATTTGTGTTAATGTATGCGAATCATCAAACTTAAGGGGCACATTGCTCGCAGAACGGATGGCCGATGGGGCAGTAAAGTTCTGGAGTGGTAACCGCGTACTGGAAGGCGCAGCGTGGGTAGACCCCCCACAAGGTGGACCGACGACTTGGTGAAGGTCGCGGGAAACCGCTGGATGCGGAAGGCACCGGTCGTTGTGGCGATGCTTGGGGGAGGCCTTTTTCCAGCAGTGGACGTCTTTCGGCTGAAATGATGATGATGATGATGCGAATCACAACATGATAACAATTAAAAAGGGATTTCTGAACATAAGCATAATATCAATCATTCCTCCCGTATCCTTATTCCCCTCCAATCATTCATTCCAATCCATTCAAATACTCGATACTCTCGTTCAATCACCACTACGAAATGGACGGTTTTCTCACCGGCTCTCTAGAAAAACACAACAAAACAGCAAGAAAGTGACTATTATCAAGTGTAAATTAACAGTACGGGGCGCCCCGGACCATAGTGCGAAAAGGTGAAGTTCCAAGACTAGCCGGACATCAGTGAATGAGTGAGTGACCTATTCCTTGAAATTTCTCCTACATCCATTACTTCAAGTTGATCCTATGCAACAGCCATTTATCGAAGGAAACAATACCTATTTCGGTCTTACAAACTGAACCATTAACAATTTGAATAGATAATATTAAGTGCTAGTGTTTAATAGGTGCTATATTTATTATTACCACGTTTTAATTTTAACATGTTTTACTGGATTACATCGCGTATATTATTTAAATTGGTTTTCCTGGCGTTTCGAAAGCTTTGCAGCGGTTTGTAATCCGGTTAAACTTAAACATACATAAACATAACCAGTCCATTACTGTACCACTGCTGGGCAGGGTCCTCTTCTCGGTACGAGAAGGTTAAGGCCTTAGTCTACCACGCTGGCCTAGTGCGGGTTGGCGGAATACACACACCATTGAGAACTGTATGGAGCACCTTTGGTTTGCAGGTTTCCTCACGATGATTTCCTTCACCGTTAAAGCAAGTGATAATCGAATATAAATCCGCACATGAATTCTAAAAGTCAGAGGTGCGGGCCGGGATCGAACTCACACCCTCCTGCATGGAAGGCAAGCGTTCAACCACTAGGCTATCACTACTTGTTTTATTATAATGTGTAGTGATCGCAAAAACCTAAGAAATTATTACATTAAAGTTTAAACATAGCTCAGGACTGGTTGACAATGCAATATACAGGAATTAATATGTTTCAGGAATGTTAGCACTAGCAGGTGTTGACTGCTTTTAGGGGTGCCACTGACGATGCATCCAACAGTCCGAATGGCTTGGCCGCATTCCAAAATCTGTCCGTGAATGTTGAAAACGTATGTTATTTTTAGAACAATTCAAGATTTTTTGGAAGTAGTCATTAAAACGACGTACGAATGGATACGTCAGTGCCTACTTTTACATCGTCTTTCGCAAACGATACACGGCCATACTCTGCAGAGTTAGAGCCAGCCCCAACCACGACATGGCTATGATAGCAGGATTATCTGTATGAATCATTGTCATAGCGATGCACATCAATAGAATCCTGGCAAAATGTTAATTTTAAACGTAGATTTTAATTAATTTTATCAATATTGTTACTAACAATTGTTTTTAAGTTTGTACTACAAATACTATGGGTCAAAATTACCTGAATAAAGAGTTAAAATATTTATCTTTAAAATTGAATGTGGTATAGTAATAATATTTATAAGAACCCAATAAGTGACACTAACACATTGAGATAATATACTAATTACTATATACATAAATAATTGCTTAATTCTTCTTCTATCGTGTCGAAATCAGCTACATATTGATAATAGCTCATGCCGTGGGGAAAAGATTAGCCAGTCAGCAGGTTGTAGCGGGGCTGACTGCCCAGGTTGCGCCGGACGATCAATTAAATATCGTTACTCGTGGAGGCTTTTTTAATTTCTTAATGTATAGACTTAAATTCTGGAAAGAAAAAATCGCTCACGAGCAGGATTCGAACCTGCGTCTCCTGGCTTAGTACGCCAGTGCTTTAGCCACTAAGCTACCATGAACACCACTACGTCTTAGGCCGACGTCTGCGATATGTTATTTAGAAACAGTGTGTATTAGTGGCTAAAGCACTGGCGTACTAAGCCAGGAGTCACAGGTTCGAATCCTGCTCATGAGCGATTTTTCTTTCGACAATGTAAGTCTTTAGATTTCGCTTCGCATGCGTAAATGCGTTAAAGTAATAAAAATAATTGCTTAATGTTTTATTTCCACCCTTAAGCACGAGCGAAAGAGTGAAATCCCTTGTCTGTGTTTCCCGAGAAGGATAATGAGTTGGTCTTCAAGGTACGAATAAATAGATTTTTGCTGGGTAAGCGTGTACCATCGTTGACCGCACCATCGCTTAACATCAGGAGAGGTGGCGGTTTAAGTTAAACGCAAGCCCATTAAGAATATAAAAAACTTATTAAGCTGTTGTGTACTGGAAAGCGCAGCGTAGGTAGACCCCCCACAAGGTTGAACGATAACCTGGTGAAGGTCACGTGAATCCACTGGATGTGAAAAGCGCAGGATTGGTCGTAGTGGCGATGCTCAGGGGAGGCCTATATCGAGCTCTAGACGTCTTTCAGCTGAAATGATGATGAACTGTCGTGAGATTTATTTCCCTTCAGTACGGAGACAGTTACCTTACACAGTAAAAATAAAAAAACCTACCTCAGATTTGTTGTTTTTGGGGGTGCCACAAATCTTTTGTTCACACTGAAATATTACAAGAGGCACTAAATCCTTATTATAAAATACTGCTATAAATAAAAAAACTACAGCGACACAATAAATCTTAAAAAAATGAATTATTTTGCTGATTTACCGCCGCATAATGGATTTGACCCTTTCGATCCGCATCGGGCCTGACCCTGAGATCGCTAGGACCCACTGAATTATAAAAATAGGTAGTGGAATTTAGATAAGAACGTGAATACTCGGCCTAAAAGGTGGATTTTGTATTCAAACAGGTTAAAATAGGTAACCATTGTTGCTTTTCCATTCCGTTGTTGTTCTAAGGTATTTCTAGAAAAGTGGTGGTCAACAATTTGAGATGTGTAGATCTAAACAAGTAAAACCGACTTCAAAAATAATAAATAATTTGTTTGAAATAGTTTAGGAAGTAGGCTAAGCACCCTTGATTCGGTTTAATATAATAAGAAAAATTGGCACTGACTTCCTTACCTGTTTCACACAAATTATTTGATTATTTTTGAAGTCCATTTTTACTTTTAAATTTTTGCTTTATTATTTCTAATCTAAGTAGCATCGACGTAATTGTCATCCGTTGAAGAGTTCATCAGTTCTTCGTCAAATTTTAATGGGGCAATCCCGAAAAAAATCTCTTTAAAGAAAGAATAAGTAATTGAAATCGGTGCATACATGTCGAAGTTATGCCTGTACATACTTTAAAAAATACAGATGAATTGAGAACCTCCTTCTTGTAAAGTCGGTTAAAAATAGTAACAACCACACTACAACTATCGGTTCGTTTAGTGGCATTGCAATATTTCCTCAATACCAAATCATAATAAAGTGACCATTAACAGTTTTTTTTTATGGCATAGGATGGCGAAATAAGCTAAAGGCCAACCTGATGTTAATCTTTTGCTCAGAACAACTGCAACACTTCCTGGGTTAAAATCGCGACCTAAAGACCTAAAGATGGAAAGTCTCATTGTGTTTACAATTTTCAAGCAATGTTCTACCCGTAGCTCCACCTGTTAGAAGAATTACAATTTTATTATACACCGCCCTCTACAGAAATATGTTTGAACTGCAAAGGGTATGAAACGGGTGGAAAGCATTTTCCTGAACATCCAAGAGTTTCCAGACAGTTATAGTAGATGGCGTTATTCAAAATTCAAATAGACGACGTCAATGGACTAGAAAGAAGTGTATTGCTGTCTCATACTTAATTTAGAATGGAAAGCCAATAATTATGTACTATAGGTATCATGGGCCTGAATAATAACTATGGGGTCTTCTTAAGATCCGCTACAATTACCAATTCAAAGTGCATTTTTACAGACACTGCACATAATATGCTCTGCAACTAAACTGCTTTGGGCTTGTACCGGCTTTTAAATTCACTTCCTCTTAACTTTGTAGGTGCAATTTAGTCTTGGAAAGTCCAGTAGGATTTTAGTCACATAAAACATATCACTTTTATTGATGAATTTATGGTTTTTGTCGTGAGCCGGTAAGAAAACTATTCATGTTGATTTGTTGACGTAACGAGAGTGTTTTTTTGGAATGGGAATGATTTTGATTGAACGAGTGAACTGATTGCTAATTACTGAAAGACCAGGAATGCTGATAGTTGGGCTAGTCCATAAATTCAAAGTCGCTCAGCGAGATATGGAGCGAGCTATGCTTGAAGTTTCTTTGAAGGAAAAAATCCGTAACGACATTATCCGGAGAAGAACCAGAGTGACATAGTATAGTATAGTATGTATAGTATAGTGTACATAGCTTGTAGGATCAGTAAGCTGAAGTGGCAGTGGGCTGGCAATGTCTGTTGAAGAACCGATGGCCGCTGGAGTAGACGAGTCCTTGAGTGGAGACCGCGAATCGGCAAACGTAGCGTAGGGCGACCCGCCCCCCCGCCAGGTGGACCGACGACCTGAAGAACGTGGCTGGGGGGGACTGGATGCGGAAGGCAGAGGACCGAGTGTTGCGGCGCGACTTGGGAGAGGCCTATGTCTAGCCGTGGACTGCGATAGGCTGAGTTGATGACAGGGATGCTGAAGAGGAAGTGGTATGGTGCTTTACGTTTAAAGTTTTTTTTTTTTTTTTAAATAATGAAATTTTTATGATTTCCAAACATTAACAGCGATTGTAATCACGATTGAGTTATATAATGCAGCAGCATATCGACAAACTAAATACGACGTACAAATACCTGTACGTAAAAGAAAGGACCAAGTGTGGTGCCGGACACAAAGAATATCAACATCCCTTCTCTTCTCCTGGGTGTCGTAAATGGCAGCTAAGGGGTTTACCAGAGGATCGGCAGCAGCGTTCTCTGAGTATTTATTCAAACAACTGCCATCGCCATCCGTCTGCCAATTGTGGCAATTATGGCATGTCCTTCCCGTTTGGAGGAGGCCTTTGTCTAGCCGTGGACGTCTTTCGGCTGAAATGATGAAGGAATATGAAATTAAATAAATGAATTGAAAATAGGTAGAACGGAAGGATCAAAATATTTTCCTTTTTTGAATTTAGTCGACGCTGCGGATTTTCTCGATCAAAAGTAGACGCATGGCTTCACTTTGTTTTATGTCCAACATCCATTCAAGTGGCTATCCAAAAATGACGAGTTCCATTTCAATCGGACAAACTGGTTTGCGTGAATAACTACTGAGTGTAAACTACGTTCCTTTTTTTGCGGAGTCCACATATGACCATAATACCGTTATTGGAGATCTGTGAGTGTATAATACCTCTGAATTATACCTGACGATAGACTTGGTGCAGTAAAAAACACCGTGCAAGCCATGTGCAAGTCAGACTCGCCTACTCACACACTAAAGGTATTTTTTTGTTTTTATATTATAGGATGGCGAAACGAGCTAAAGGCCTACCTGATGTCAAGCGGTTACCTTTGCCCATAATAACTGCAATACCAACTAGGCTGTTGCCTAAATGGTACCGCAAGTCGGTTCGCCAAACTGAGACAAGACGATGGAAAGTCTCATGTGATTCGTACGACGAATCGGAAAAAATACTCACAATATAAAGCATAACCATCACAACTTCAAAATATTCACACACGAACAAATACAAAATACCATACACGCACACTCCACACAAACACGCACCTTCCACACGTACATATTCCAGACACACAAACGAACATACGAGTGTAATCATAGTGCAAAATTAAGTGCAAAGTTCAAATTTTTTTTTTTTTTTTTTATAATTATTTTTTTATAATTTTTTTCTTTTCTTTTGTTTATACTTTGACTTTATTGAACTCATTACTTACCTAGTTTAAGAATGTTAGTTTCCCATTAATTTTACTGAGAGGTACTCTAAAATTGATTTTGTTTAGAATGATTGAGTTGATCTTATAATTTTTTATATATTTTATTTTTCTGTAATCTTTTATTGGATTACCTATAATAATGCTGATTCCTTTTAATTTTATTGTTTTGTTTTTACTTTGAATGTTTGATTTGATTGATTTCCATTTGATTTTATTTTCTTTAATTATTTAGTGGATAGCTATGTTAATTTCCTTTTTTTGTGTTTTATAGATACGATTTTAGTTTCGAAGTTTAAGTTTAATTAATTATCTCAAGGCTTTTATGTTTGTCCTCTTTTATTTATAATGATGTTTTTTTTATGTAAGTGATACTCAACCCAGGTTCTCAAGATACAGGCTTGCCTAGTTTGAAAACCGCTGTTAAACTGTAACATTTGTACCAGTGTTTTTGAATTAAATAAATTTATTATTTATTATTATTATTTATTATTGTAATTTCACCGACACCCGCACCCTTCAGACCGAAACACAGCAATGCAAGCATCACTACTTGGCGGAGAAGTAGGTACGGTGGTAGTTTTTCCCCGGACGAGCTCTTTCACAAAGGAGCTCTACTACTACTAAAACACTAGGCTTTGTAAAAACACACATATCTTTTATTTTCTGGTGAATTTCTCATGGATGCACTCCGCCCGGGGAAGGCGTAGCCAGAGTCTGATTCTTACCGACTAAAACTACCACGGTGTTCCTCTAACGACCCTTAGCCGGGGGCGTGGGAAACTTTGTATTCGCTCAACCATCCCTGGCAGGTCCCGGCTCGCCACTAGTAGGCAAGCCACTTCTCCCCATGCAGCTTCAACATCGGTCGCAGCCTTCTCCTGACTGGCGCGCGGGAAACACAACGCGCCACCGTCAAGGGCCTTGACTGGTCGAGCGGTGGGCTAATCGCTGACGCCTTTTACATTGATAAGGTCACGGCGCTGCGTGGCCCAAGTGTCAACTATAGAGCACAGAATATCTAATAGTACTAACGTACAGAACGGCCACTCACCTCCCCCCGCCAATTTAAGATTCCTCGCCCGCGCCCCACATGCACCAGCAGTCTCACGGCAATTGGACTGCAAGATCGCAATGAATGGCAATCGCCAGTCGCTATACAAGCGCGCCATCTCTGGGAACTACTGAGAAGCGCTTGGAACCCAGTCGGCATTACGAGCGGCGAACATCCTTCGTGTGTGTGCGTTCGTATACAGACGTAATCTTGTGTATGAAGTTGATGCTAGCATTTATATTGTATTGAGTGGCCGAGGTGTGATAGAGTATCAACTACAATTAGGCCAGGTTTGACGTTTGTATGTCTGATAATTTTACACATACCTAGGTAATATAGGTATGTACCTATGTAGTTTATAATTTACTATCGTAAGTATGTTTATATTTGGTATGTTTTTAATGTCACACACTGTGTCTACGTGTGTACGTGTCTACGTGTTTCTGTGTGTCTGTACTGTGTCGGAGGTCTGCTGGAAATTAAATTCTTATAGCGATAAGCAGTACTTTTGTGATCAAGTTTTTGTTCTTTGTTTCCTATTATAAAATTTGTTGTGTGTGTATAAGAAAAAAAAATGTATCTTGTATGTGACCCCACGTACAAGATACTATTTTTTTTCATTTTTCTTTCTAGGCTTCTTAGGCCCGTATTACAGTAGCTTCCTCAAGTACAGTTTAAACTCCAATCACCTGATCACTACTTAAGTATAGAATCGTTACTTGAGTATCGGTCTTATTCCAGAACGGTAATTATAAACTTTAATTCAACAACATAACACATGAATTTGACCTGAAATATAATAGAAATCTCTACTCAAGCGTAGTCTGGACCACGCTTGAGTGATTACAGATCAAATATTTGCCCAAATACTGAAACAGGTGACAATATAAAACGAAACTAAACTCAGCTGAACTGTGATCAACAAATCTCTGCTTGAGGGACGTTCTAAAATCAAAGCTCAACTTAAAACTAGTTTTAAACAGAGATCAACGCTTGAGTATCCTTCTGGAATACGTGCCTAAGATATTGAAATTTTCTACTGCCTACTTATCACGGTTAAAATTATACAGCCTCAATCATTATCAATAACAGCACCCGTGGAAAAAGGATTACAGTACGACACAATACTAAACACACAAAAAAACACAAAAAATAAGGCGCGTCGTCCATCTTCGTTCGCGCAGACACGAAAATAAGATCGACTAAAACAACCAAAACATTAAAAAAATATAATCAACCTTATTAAATTAAATTAAATTAAATTAAAATTTCTTTATTTCGGGCATCTGAACCCATAAACCACATAGAAGAAATAAAAATTAACACACATACAAAATACATTGAATTAAAAAATTATTAAAAAATTAAAATTTACATATATCAAAAATAATTGAAAATTTAAATACTCTCACATCTCTTATGCAACGCACATAAGGTGTCAAAATTGATTGCCGTGACGTGTTTTTCTGTTGCACTCACACGCTTCCGTACTCTAGCGGCAGTGGCTGATAGTTTTGGTGCGCAGCGATGGTGTTTTCTGATTGGTTAGCCAATTTCCCGCGTATTTGACGACCTCTGTGGTCTAGTGGTTCGAGTATCGGACTGCTGATAACGAGGTTGTGGGTTCGATTCCCACAGGACACAAATATTTGTGTGATGAAACATAAGTGTTTGTGTTGGTCTGGGTGTTGCTTATGTATTATAAGTATGTATTTACAAAAAAAAAAAGTTTTTAAGTATTATATCCATTGTCTAGTACCCATAGCACAAGCTCTGCTTAGTTTGGGACTAGATGGTGCTGTGTAAAAATGTCAAAATGTCCCAAAGATATTTATTTATTATTATTTATTTATTTAAATTGTGTCATCTGCGCTGGTACATCGGTGGGCCATATAAAATGTGTACTACTGTACGTGGGTGTTCTATTTTTAAAGTAAAGCTTCACAGCAAGTATTATTATACAAATAAAAAATAATTCCCTGGCTAGTTATACTCCAACAACTGAAACCCGACCACATTTCAAAACCCTTTGAAACTCAACTATAAAGCGGATTTTACTAATCTGTGTCAATTTGCCGAAGTCAATGAATATAAGATTAATTGGGGTACGTATCTCGACGATCGGGGAGCCTCTTTTGAATAATTAATAGGGACGTTATGCCTTCCCTTTCTAGCGAATATCTCTGTATCTTTCTCCCTCTTTAATTGGATAAAGAACAGGTACAGATCCATTCTTAATATAAGTAATGTATGTGGCTGTTAATTCCTATTGGGCGGATGGAAATTTCGCCTGTTCTCTCTGTATTGTTTTTTGGTCTTTGCGCCTCCTTGCCTTTTAATGGGAAGAGAAATTCTAATAAATGTTAATTAGAACGAAGTGACGGTGTGTTCTGGGTTTTAAATTTCTCTTGAATTTACTAAATTGCTGAAAGGAATTTGACTGCATAGTCACCGAAATAAGGACAAAATATACTTAACTTTAGATCAATCATTCGGTACGGTACCAATAATAATGACCAACTTGCAAGTATTATTGTTTTAACGTTATGTTTGTAAAAGTGTGTTAGCCTAAGAATAACTTATTAAAATGACTTATTAGAATAAGATCTTTTTGTATATCTACCTTTTATTATTATTCCAATAAAGACTTCAAAATCAATCAAATCAATCAGTATCAGTTGCATTTGCTTTGCTTGATAGGCGTACAAATTGATTGCTACCGTGAACAAATGCTCATGGTACCAAATTTGACTTCCACTTACGTTTTTGGGTGACATCAGCAACATCTCATTGAGAAAAAAACCTTGTTTACGGTCCATGCGTCAATGCTTTAAAGTACCTAATATAATATTTTACATTTTTAACTGTTTTACTAAACCCACAAAAAACGTCTAATATTTCAGCAAAACTCGACGCCTGAATATTGAAATTTATTCAATGAACGCATAAATACTTTAGGATTTAGATATTGAACCCTTATTATGTTTTATTTAATCGTGTAAATGTCTTAGAATAGATATGAGTCAGGATGTTTTATTTAAATACCTATGCAAAGTTAAAGAAAGAAGGAGGAAAAAATACATTCTATGCAATAAGCTAATTAGATCTTAAGTGATATGATTGGTGTTCAGAATTTTGGTGCCATGACATTTTACAGCCGATTAGATTGGTCATAGTTAAGCCCGCAGTAAATCTAAACCTATTGTTACGCGTATTATATATTTCGCGGGTTTCATCATCATAGTCATCATTATTTCAGCTGAAAGACGTCCACTGCTGAACATAGGCCTCCCCCAAGCATTGCCACAACGACCAACAGTGGACGGGGCACATTGCTCGCAGAACGGATGGCCGATGGGGCAGCATAGTTATGGAGTGGCGACCGCGTACTGGAAGGTGCAGCGTTGGTAGGCCCCCCACAAGGTGCACCGACGACCTGGTGAAGGTTGCCAGTATTCGCTGTATACGGGAAGCGACGGTTTACATACCATATAACAAAAGCAGCCCATAGTAATTGTGTCCCACTGCTGGGCACGAGAAAGTTAAGGCATTAGTCTACCACTCTGGCCTAAAGCGGGTTGGCAGACTACACACACCATCGAGAACTGTATGGAGCACTCTCACATGTGCAGGTTTCCTCACGATGTTTATATAAGGCAAGTGATGATCAAACTCTGATCCGCACATGATTCTGAAAGTCAGAGGTGCGGACCGGGTTCAAACTCAGATCCTACTGCATTTAAGCACGGTTTCACTGCCTTTTCATTTCAATGCAGTGCCTTTTTTTTACAGTATAGGATGGCGAAACGATCTAAAGGCCCACCTGATGCTAAGCGGTTACCTTTTCCCATAACAATTTCAATACCACCCAGGCTGTTACCTAAATGGCACCGCAAGTCTGTTTGCCAAACTGAGACATAAAGATGGAAAGTCTCATGTGATTGTTATTTCACCGGCACCAGAGTACGGTCAGACCGAAACACAGCAATGTAAGCATCACTATTTGGCGGAGAAGTAGATACGGTGGTAGTACTTCTCCGGACGAGCTCTTTCACAAAGGAGATCTGCTACTATTGCAAAAGAAAATCTACAGAATAAACCTATTTGCAAAACACATCTGCATTATTTGTAAGATCAGTCTGAACCCTTCGTTTTATGTTATACATTATACCTTGGCGTATAAAACAAAAACACGCTTGGAGCATGAACGAGCAAAAACAGTTGTCTCGTCAGCATTGAACTAAATTAAGAGAGATCTCCTTAGGGAGACGAATACAAGTATAGCTAATATCTTTTGTATTAAAAGTGCAAGGTAAGAGAGGAAGCGGGTTTGAGTTTATTTTCTACGCCTCCGTAAAAAGGCGCTTATAATAAATAACCAGCCTATTAATGCCCAACTGCTAGACACGGGCCTCTTCCCAAAATAAGAAGGATCAGGCCTTAGTCTACCACGCACTCGAAAACAATAGCACGGTAATAACTATTTCTCAAACATGCTTGGAAATTCAAGCATTATTTAGACAACCTTCTTCGAGATACATATAAATTGCTGTACTGATCAAATCTGATCAAATACATGCGTGGAGTGGCCGGAAATGTTAGTTTGAAAATCCATATCTGTCCTGTTTAGCGTTAAAATAAATTACTATGAAAACTCATATATTATGTCGTGTAATTACAATATGGAACGACCTTTTTACTGCGAAAAATGGCAACCAAGGAGGTTACTTTTCAAAGATTCATATTCAAATGCATGTGAATATATCTATTTCTTGTTCATGTATACCTATCCTTTCTTTTGTATGCGTCTCAGTTGTGTCAAATAAATATTTTTCTTTCTTTATTTTTCATTTTTTATGTGTTTTTTATTTCAAATAACCCTAATTACAGGCACTTTTGAAACGTCAGGCTCTAGTTGCACGGTTCCAAATTGTGGGTCCTATGGAGAAGAACCGGTAAGAGACTATGGATATACACATCAAATTCATTGAAATAATGTGGGTACAATGTAAGTTAATGACAGAAATAAATAAAAGTTTAAAGGTGAGAATATTGCCTTTAGAAATAAACGTAAAAAGAGTTGCCATAGTATGTAGGAGTGTACTTACATTTTTTTTTCTAGCAAATAAACATTCTTATTGTTATTAATCACCATTATACATTTTAATCACCTTTTAAATTTTTCAAGCAGTTCTGTGACATATGTTGCAATTCTACGACGGAAAAGAATGCAATATTAAAAAATAAAAGTGTAAATTAATTGTATAATTCCGAAATAGTAAACAGTTGTAAAATTTCAATTTCGAACTTTATTATAAAAAGAGCTGTTTGAAGTAAAAATGAAAAATTGACGCGTGAAAAAATATTGTTGTTTGTCATTAAATCTAGAACATAGTTTATGTAGCTTGAATTTTCGCGCATTATTTATATACAAGCAAAGTACGTTTTGAAAATTGCTGGCTTGTTATTTCGTTGCTTACCGAAAAGAACCGATTTAAATAAATAAATATTTTTGGGACATTTTTACACAGCACCATCTAGTCCCAAACTAAGCAGAGCTTGTACTACGGGTACTAGACAATGGATATAATACTTATATACTAAATAGATAAAATATCGATAAAAATGATAGAATGAATGATGTTCTTATAGATTAAATATGTATTTCTCCCACTTGCTCGGAAATTGGTCGGAAATATGCATTTTTTTTTCAATACTTTTAAAATAGAACAAGAACCGCGCGCGGACGAATTGGTGCGAATGAAAATTAGATACTGTTGAATTAATTTGTGATTTGTTTCCTCGCGAATGAGAGAAAAGTACTATTAAAGTCTCGGCCGAAACAGCAATTAACGGCCCCGTTCAGTTAAAAAGGAATCGGCTAGCGCCTCGTCCTTTTAAAATCACTCCATCAATCAATATTACTCAGCCGTAAATTGCTTCATTTCAGGCCTCGACAGTAATGTACTATTCTTTTTTTAAATAATGGAGCAATTTCCGAGCAAATGGGAGATTTTTTATGTATATTTTATTTACTTTTTTTTTTTACTTCATTTGTTTGTTTTATATATTTATTTAACAGCATCCGATAAAATTGTCATTACAGGTTTGTACCCAATATGGTACTTTCTCTTACATCTTGCACTCTTCACAGTGTAAGTCTCTCTTTGACTACGGGTCACTCCCAGGGGTCAACCTCAATGTTTTATGATAATCGCCTTGTTTAATTTATGTAGGCTGGTCATAATTGACGTAAACTAATTACAAGATTCATGCGATGAAATTTGCTGTATTCCTTGTGGGCTGGTATGGACAGGTGGAATTTAAAGTCAAGGTAGTTTGTGTGTCTCAAAATGTATGATGTTTGAGTAGTTTTTGTAACCTGGCTAGGTCTTTGAGTTTTTGATGTCTTAACTTAGTGTACAAAGTTTTCAACCAAATTTTTTATTATTATTATCATTTAAATTAAAATAGTAAAAAAAGATGAAGAGCGAAGGTAACCGACATAGCCCAAAGAATTGCCAAACTTAAGTGGCAGTGGGCGAGGCACATTGCTCACAGAAGGGATGGCTGATGGGGCCGTAAAGTTCTGGTGTGGCGACCGCGTAATGGAAGGCGTAGCGTGGGACCCCTATAAGGTGGACCGACAACCTGGTAAAGGTCGCAGAAATCCGCTGGATGCGGAAAGCGCAGGACCAGTCGTTGTGGCGATGCTTGGCCAGCAATGGACGTGTTTCGGCTGAAATGGTGATGATGATGAGAATAAAAAATTATGGTGGGATTTTTTGATGGTCAAAGAAGGAGCAGGAGTGAGTTGATCTGTTACAGACGTAGTTGCTCGGTCACTTCATTTCCGTGAGTCGCAGCCGATGCAAATGACGTGCAGGACCATCGCGCTGCGGCAGACGCAACACTACAATAGTAGGAAATCATATGGCTTCGTCGGCCGCATGTATCCATCTGTCTTGGGTCTCTGATCTGATGATATACATTTTCATAGTATTTAGTACGTTCGCGTCAGCCACGGCACGTCAGTTGTATCGGCCGTAACCCTCGAAAGTCCAGCTTTAAAAAAGTTGGTTGGTTGGTTCGTAGTTGGTGGTTGGTTGGTTGGTTGGTGGTTGGTTGGTTGGTTGGTGGTTGGTTGGTTGGTGGTCGTTGGTTGGTTGGTTGGTGGTGGTTGGTTGGTTGGTAGTTGGTTGGCAGTTGGTTGGTGGTTGGTTTAGCTTATTGGGCATGCCCGGCAGCAACTTCATGTTTATTTTATATCTAATTTTAGTAATTTTATTAATGTTATAGTTGTGCTGCCACTGTCCTGTGCCAAATAAAAGTTTTTCTTTCTTTCTTTATTTTCTTGAATTAAAGTCTTCTTAGATGATAAATAATATTAAAACCAATCACCAATCTGAGAATTTATAACCGTACAAAGTAACAATATTTGGTGCAATAGACAACATTGCAAAGTCTCCATTCTATTGCAAAACTTTTCCACTCTTTTCTGAATAAAAATAAATATTTTTCCTACCAGTACAATCAAGAACCACTGTTTCCACAATCATCCGGCCAAGAGTGCTCATAACGGAAACTTACATAAATTGTCCGATCACAAACAAAAGTTGGTGTTAAAACTCGCCAAAGTGTGATGGTAGATCTGTGGCTAAGTACTTGGTACATACAGGGGTGGAAGATATCAAGCATATTGGGTAAACTATTACGAGGAAATGCGGTTGGTCTTTTCTCCATACAAATACTCTCAGTCAGAGATGCAGTTGTCCTTATCTCACTTATTTAAGGCAAAGCGCTCGCAAAGCGACAGCGATATTTTCTTCAAATACCTAATTTTCCACAGCCCCTTTCTGCCCGCATTTCCTCTTAATTCCCTCAATATTAGCGGCATTTACACGCTCGCGCGCTCTAGCGCGAAGGATTGAAGCTTACAGGATTGCGTGCAGAAAAACTTGCCTGCACAGTCGTTCGCTTTCCCCTCCCGATTTTTTTACACGCGCGCTCTTTTGCACAGGAACTGTCGTTTCACTCGCAATAGAACGAGCGTTTAAAGGCCGCTATTATCCAATTCAAACTTTTCAACACCGCATGGAAGAAAATACAGCAAACAATTCAACTTGTTTTGTGGTGGTGGATTTTATTAATTTTGTCGACTTGCAGATAACGAAATATATATCAAACTTTTAATAGAATAGAACAGATATTTATTCGCAGGAACAGTTGTCTTACAAGGTCTAGATATATAATATTAGTGTCGATAGAATCATGTTCGACCTTATAAAAAGGCAGGCAAATATTTTATTACAGTGCATGCAAATCTTGATTACTAACTGTGAACTAGTTTTATGACGAACAGTAAAAACATCGGTGGGAGGTCTGGCTGTGCGGTCACTAACTGATATGCCCTGCGTGTTCTGCAAGGCATTAACCCTCAAACACTGTTTTGAGGAAAATCGAGGAGTTGTTTTTCTATACTCATACTGATAATAATATTATAAAGAGAACTATAAACTCTGAAACTACCGATTTTAATCATTCTTTCACCATTAGAAAGCTCCTCAGAAGTAGCATATATAACATAGGAGGCAAACTAGCAAGGTCACATTACGGTAAGCAGTCTCCGACACCCATGGACATCTGCAACACCAGTGAAGACGACGATGCGGTACCTACCTTTTAAAAAGACGTATGCTCTTTTTTTTAAGGCATTCATGCTGATTTTTTTTTCTGGAAAACCATCGGCGGAACTTTGCTCCACAGTTTTGCTTTGGCATGCTTTCGTTTATTATGCAAGCAATGTGTGTTATTCAAGTGGTATTTAAGGAAAAACCTATAGGTACTGACAACTCTTTATCAATGCTTATTTTCTTTTTCTTCCACCCTGACCTGACCAGTATGTATTGTATATTGGTCAACCGAACAAATTGCTCGTGGAATAAGCTCGCATTCCCACACAACCGTGCACAATAAGACGGTAACCATCCGTCCCGTTTTGAAAGTTAGCAACTTAACTTAAATCCTGACTAACGTAATTGCTAAAGTTTGAATACAAAACCTTGTTCACGGGAACGCGATTTAGTGTCAGACATTTTGTATTTGATGTAGTGGCTTCGCCCTTTGCCATGCTGAGTGTACTCTGAAGACAGACGGAAATAGGAAAGTTGTGTTGTCGTGTCCTGTGCTAAATAAATGTATTTTATGATGTTTTACATTTCTTTAACTTGATTTCTTTCCATTCAGTCTGTTTAATCCAAATATTGAAATTGATTTTAAGCTCCCCGATGTGCTGTGATGACTTTAAACTATAAAGATAACTCAAAACTGGATGACAACGCAAAAGTAACTCGCTTTCAAATTATTTTATTATTTTTAACGCATTTTACGCATGCGAAACGAAATTTAACGATTTCTAAATTGTGGAAAGAAAAAATCGCTCACGAGCAGGATTCGAACCTGCGACTCCTGGCTCAGTACGCCAGTGCTTTAGCCACTAAGCTACCGTGAACACTGCTCGTGGTAACGAAATTCTCATCCACTTGGTACATCTTTGGGTGACGTCAGCGATATCTTATTAAGAAACAGTGTTTCTTAACCGACTCGACTAACTTTGCAGTTTAGTTTAGTTTATTTTTTTTTATTTAGTTTAGTTTTTTCTTTCCACAATCTAAAAATCGTTAACTCGCTTTCGTTTTAAAAACTTAGTATATTATTATTTCAACTATTCTCTGTTTCTTTTTCGTGTCTTTGCTGTGAAAATAGTTTTTGGTAGTTTTTAGGCTTCCGTACGTACCCGAAGGGTTCCAAATGGGACCTTACTACTCTCGCTATGCTGTCCATACGTTCATCTGACCATCTGTCTATCCGTCCATCCGTCCGACTGTCTGTTAGTCACAAGGCTGTATTTTTTGAACGGTAATAGGTAGCTAGTTAAAATTTTCTCAGAATATGTGTTGCTATAACCTCTGTCACGACAAATACTAAAAATAAAAATAAAAGTCTAAAACCAAAGGGGGACAAAGAAACAAATTAACGTATTGACATGTGAATTGTAACTATCGAGGCCTGAAATGAAATAATCGGCGGCCGAGTCATATTGGAAGTACGAGGCGAAGCCGAGTACCTCCGGAATGGATTTTATACGACGAGGCGCCAGCCGTCCTTTTTAACTAAACGAAGCTGCTAACTGCTCTTTCGGCCGAGTTTTGTATATGTATAGTACTTTTCCGTCATTTGCGAGGAAACAATACACAAATTAATTCAACAGTATCTAATTTTCATTGGCGCCAATTCGCCCGCGCGCGGTTCTTGTTCTATTTTCAAAGTTTTGAAGAAAAAATGATCCTAAAAACACCTAATTTACGTAAGTGTGTACTTAAAAACCTCGCTAGCATAATTTAATAAAACAATAAAAAACTGTCCAGCAATTTTTATTATTGTCGTGTTGGATATTGCTGGCGTGTTATTTCGTTGCGTACGGTAAAGAGCCGATTGATGTATTCTTTTTTTTAAATATTGAACCAATTTCCGAGCAAGTGGGAGAAAAAAATATTATTGTTGTTCGTCATTGATTCTAGAACTTCCATAGGTACTACTAAGTTTGAATTTCTGCGCATTATTTGAGAAAAGTACTATACAAGCCTTGGCGAAAACCAGGCATTGATGGACTCAAGTATGTACCAGGCCCCTCAGAAAGTATTGCGAAAAAAAGTTTTTATATATGGGAGACTGGCCAGTTATAATGTTTTTCGAAAATATGATTATTTATAAGTAAAAATAAGTAAGTTCCAATTTCAAAATTTCCCTCCACATTTTTTGCGAGTTAATTCAAAGTATTGTGTCTCACTGAAATATGGATCTGCGCCGGGAACATTTTAGAGCTATGATTTTATACGATTTCAAGTGTCGCCTGAAACCGGATGAATCGTACGATAGACTTCAAATGGCATTCATGGATGAAGGCCCTTCCAAGGCAACCGTGTATCGTTGGTATAACGAATTCAAGCGCGGTCGACCAACTTTGGGGGATGACGAAAGAAGCGGTCGCCCTTTGACGGCTGTTACCGAAGAAAACGTGCTAGCAGTGAAAAATTTAATCCAAGACAATAGGCGAATTACATATCAGGAGATTCAACACATATTGAAGATTGGATCGGGAAGCGTTCACGAGATTCTACACAGCCATCTTCGCGTGAGGAGGATAGTATCACGCTGGGTGCCGCACAACCTCACCGATGCTCAGAAGCAGGCCCGGGTGGAATGGTGCCGTGATATGCTTAACAAATTTGAAGCAGGCTCGTCTCGGCGTGTTTACGACATCGTTACAGGTGATGAGTCCTGGATTTATCAATACGACCCAGAAACCAAGCGCCAGTCGACTGTTTGGGTGTTTCAAAATGAGCCAACGCCTACCAAAGTGAAGCGATGTAGAAGCGGGGGTAAGATTTTGATCGCTAGCTTTTTTAATTTGACTGGCCACTTGGTATCAATTCCCTTACGGGATCAAAGAAGCATTAATGCCGAATGGTATACTACCAAATGTTTGCCAGAAGTTTTCTCTGTTATAAGCAACAAGCGACCAAACACAGGGCTCCGCGGGCTACTGCTCCACCACGACAATGCACCTGCGCACACCGCACTCAAAACGAGGGACTTCCTGGACAGCACGCCAGTCAAACTCCTGGGTCACCCTCCTTACAGCCCTGATCTAGCACCGTGTGACTTCTTTTTATTCCCAAAAATAAAAAATCAGCTCAAAGGGATACAATTTTCGTCGCCGGAAGATGCGCTGGCTGCGTTCGAGCAGGCTGTAAACGAGGTGTCTGCGGCGGACTGGAAAAAGTGTTTTGAAAACTGGTTTAGGCGCATGAATCTTTGTATAGAGGCTGGTGGAAAGTACTTTGAAAAGATTTGATAAAAATATATGTACGTATAGAACAATTTTTTTTAGTTTCGCAAAACTTTCTGAGTGTCCCACGTATACTATTGTTTTCTGTCATTAAATCAATAAAATTGAAGGTATGGTGTAACAATATTTGTAGGAACAACCTGTATCAACACAAATACTACCCACCACCACTTTTTAGGGTTCCGAAGTCCTACAAGAAACCCTTATAGTTTCGTCATGTCCGTCCGTCTGTCCGTCTGTCCGTCTGTCCGTCTGTCCTAATCCTTTACAGCTTAATAACTTCTACAGTTATAAACATAAGTAAATTAAATTTTGTTAGAAAATAGTCTACATATAGATCTCAATTTTAAAAGAATAAAAAAATCGTTTTTCCGTATTTTAGGGGTGGCGTCCATACATGTGAAATGGAAAAAAAAAATTTTTTTTCGCTGCATCCCCTCGTGTGCGATATCATTGAATAGGTCTACTAAAATGAAGGTAATGTTTGATACACCACTTTTTTATCAGGTGTACCATCTGCGAAATATAGCCCGCCAAAGTGGCTTGCAATGTGTCCCCCCCCCTGCCATTTCTAAACTATGCAATGTAGAAACTTACAATCTTCCACATTGATAGACCTTTGTAAAAACTCTCTTTTAAAATTATTTCGAGTATTATGTGATTATAATTTTTTGAGTTATAGAGAGAAAACTGAAAAATACTTAAAACGTCCTAGTTCAAAGGTCATTGACCTTAGAGAAAAATGATCATAGCAAATAATGCTCCTTTAGCTACTTTCTATTTGAAAAAATCACAAAAAGTAACTTTGAAATGACGCAAATCTTAAATTTGGCTTCTTGAATTTATCGCTAGATGGCGCTACTAACAACACGCTCTGAGTCGCGAATGCTGCCGATTATTGCAAAAACTAAAATAGCCATGATTAATATTCGATTTGATTCGTTTGTAATTACACCTACTTAAGGAACCCTATAATACTGAGCATGGCCCGACATGCTCTTGTTTATATAGACGGCCCGCGCTGTCACCGGTGTTAGCTCCTTCATAATGTAGTTAATTATTATCTGATATCTACTCTCATTGTAGATATTTAATATCTTACCTTGTTATATTTTGTTTTCCTGTTTGTAACTCAACACTTCGATTCGATTTCCTTTTTAGGGTTCCGTAGTTCGATGACACTGATGTAAGGTAAAACTCTAATGAGTTAATGTTTACACCTTTAGAATGTTTTTGTAATGTGTACCACTGATCAAATAATTAAATATGACTGTAAAAGTAATATATCAGTATTTCCATAACGACAATAAAATGCAAAATAAAATAAATTTTGAAACGTATTTTCTTTCCTTTATATCTCTCACAGTCGGATATGGAATCAGCGTGTGCAGCGAATCCATTGTTTCCAAGGATACAACATGCACTGAAATCGGGAATAAATTAACATCACATTACGACAATCAGTGCTGAATTTATTTTTTATGAAAGTAAAATTGATTTTAATAAATGATACGCTTACGAAATACATAATATTTTATTTCTTGCCCGTAAGTACAGAAGCCTAGACTGGATCAAAAGACACCAACGAAGAATTATAAAAGACCGTACTTTTATCGGGTGGAACTAAAAAGGCTCATAACAGCACTATGTACGATACTTTTTCAACCTTATTCTATAATTTTAGAAAGTCAATACGATCATTCTTTGCTGAGCTGGAAACTCTGCAGAAGCCTACAGAAGATCATGGTTCATAACAAACTCTTTATTTTCGTGGTAGTTAGACAAAATAACTTAGACAAGCATGGGCAGAAACATCATGTACATAGTACGTTATTATAAAAACAAACATAAAACATAACATCACGCCTGTATTTCCCCGAAGGGGTAGGCAGAGGTAGGTGTAGTAGTGCACCCACATTTCGCCAGTTATATTATAGTCCCATGTAATAGGGGGCGAGCCTATTGCCATTAACCGGGCACAAATACTCCGGGCTGCTACTGAGAATTTCCTAATAAAAAAACACAATAACACTTTGCCCGCTCCCCTAAGCTCAGCAGTTGAGTTCAGTTCAGCGCTTGCGACCACTAGACCAACGTGGCAATCATCATCATCATCATCTCAGCCGAAAAACGTCCACTACTGGACAAAGGCCTCCCCCAAAGGGGGGGGGGGGATATGCCATAATCGCCACGCTTGGCAGGCGGGTTGGCGATCGCAGTTGGTTTTTTAAATACTCAAAGAACGCTGCTGCCCATCCTGTGGTGAATCCCTTAGTCGCCTTTTACGACACCCATGCGTCTTTGTGGCAATCAACGTTATTATAATCATAATTTTATTGCGATCACGCAAAATATTATTATAATTCTACAAATCACATATACAAACACTTGCACTCTTCCATGATTGCTAGTACAAAATACTCAGGACCATTCACGGCCACAATTCAGTACGCCAATAACAAAACAACTAATTGGCCGCCCAATATAAGTACCTAAAGGTTTTTCATGCTTTATCGTTCGTATATTTTGCTGTTTTTGGCAACGTATGCCAGTTTTGGGGGTAAATGCACCCGAGGGATGGCCGATAAAAAATTACGACGCCACCAGGGACTCGGGTTTTTGAGAGAATTCAATCGACACCGCATAGTACGTAGTCTTTTTTAAAGCGACGGACGCATGAACAATTTGTGGAAACTGGACTGGAATTTTGAGTAGCTCAGTTGGTTTCGCTGCACGTATAAAGTAAGAATGAATTTTCGAGTATTTTTTCGAGGAATTGTTGGTGTTTTGTAGCCTAGTCACTGTGCCTTTGAAATATAGTGTCAGATATTTTGTTACGTTCGTTACAGGTTACAAGATTGTGTGGTATGGTTAAAATATATTTTCTCAAACATGCTTGGAAATTCGGACATTATTCTGACAACATTGTTCGAGATAAATCAAAATTGCTGTACTGGTAAAATACATGCAAGCAGCAGCCAACAATATTAGTTTGAAAATCCATATCTGTCCTATTTAGCGGCCAAATAAATGATGAAAACTTATATCTGTCGTGTAATTTAAAAATGGAACGAACTTTTTACTCCGAAAAATAGCAACCAAGGAGGTTACTTATTAAAGATTTTATTTAAATTTCGAACTGGCTTGCAAATAGAGCTATTTCAAGTAAAAAAAATAACTAAGTGAACATATTGACGCGTGAAAATTTGTTGTTGTTCGTAATCGATTCTAGAATTACATAGGTAACCAAATAATTCAAAACTTGTGACAACTCATAAGAAATCTCTTGAAAATTCACATTCCGCAAAATATACAAGAAAATTGAGATACAAAAACTGAAACGTAAAATTAATAAAAAAAAAAAACGACGAGAAATACTCCGGAATTTTAAAGCTGTTATTTTTACTCCAACAGAATTAATGATACGTTTGCGGACGAGGCATCTGTTACCATTGATTATGCGGATTGAATCCCGCGCCGATTTTATCCTTTATTTTATGTAGTTACGATATTTTTGTTACTTGAATTTTATGCCGCTTCTGTAATGTTTATTAATGTTTTTTTTCTTTACGATAATACAGAAAAGCGTATCATTTAATTCATGAGAGGGATATATGACGTATTATTTATTTCATGCTTGAAAAAAATCAATATTTGTTATGTGACTGACTTCTAGATTATCATTGTATTGTGATGTATACTACATTACTCTAATTTTGTTATACACGATAATTTGTCTTTGTGTCTCAGTTGGAGCCATTTTTGCAATATTATATAATATGGTTCAGCAGAAATGGATTTGGAGTCATGACCTCTTTCATTTCTAGTTATTGGTTTAGCTGTTATGTTACCGCCATTATTATTTTTAACGTTATTATTTCTGTGCCTCCTGTTTCAAATGGTAAAGTGGTGTATACATATAACATTTATATTTTCATGCTGGCTATTTATTTATTTATTTATATATGCTTTATTGTACACCATAAAAAACATTACATTGATTGATTGGCTATTGTTTGATTGAAAATTTTTTTTATTAAAAGAACGATAAAACTTGGTTTTCGATGCAAAACATTCTAGTATTACTTGGGTTAACTCCAGTTTCATCAAAATACACAAAAAAGTACGGAAAATTTATAATATTTTTAAAATACTACTTACGTTGAATCATTTTACACCAAAAATACAATGAACCTGTTTTTATTTTGAGGTTTAAGTTAGGATAAATCAAAGATACACGAAAATAAGCCAAAAATAGGGAAGTTGTATCAATCTACACAAAAATTATCTCTGGAACTAAGAGAAAACACCTGAGTTAGACGAAAAAATCACGTTGTTTTAAAGTTTATGGCCGTTCAAAACTAAAAATGCTATAAGTCGAGTTATTTGACATAGGAGGCACATATTTGCAACTATACTTCGGAGATATCTTCTTCTGAATCATCATGGTTAACTAAAGCTGAAACTTCTCTGCCGTCTACGAAAACATCGCAAAAATGCTCAATTTTATTTTCGAAATTATTCCGCGAAAGAGAACCATTCCGTACAGTGTTTTGTGTTTTATGGTAATCATAACTCGTGGGAACAATACAGGCCGAATATTCGGTGTCGAGAGAACTGCTGTAAATCATTTTGAGAACAAAGTGTGTCCGCTGCGACGGTGATTTGTCAAAGGACTTGCAGCGGACTGTCTGCGTGAGGAGACGTCTGGGGAGGCTGTTGGATAGTGTGAAACTTCCCTGTTAGGAGGAGTTTTGTTGTAGGGACTCCATCCGCCGAAAATTTCCCTAAACCTAACTTATAAACTAAAATCGCGGTTGCAAAACCGCATAAGGGCGTCCCCCAAGGGAGGGCTCGGACCTCGGCTTACTGGGGCATTGCGGGGGAACCCAACCACTATGTGCCCCTGGCAGCCGTTGCAGCATCGGGAATGATTTTCTCGAAAGTGGCTGACTTTCGGTATATCGGTTGGGTGACGCGTTTTGCGAATCGCCGTTAAGCGGCAAGCCTCGCCGGGGAGGGCGAAGACCTACCTAATCCTAACGTCTCAAGAAGTTCAGAAGTATACATTTAATACAGCCCACCGCGCAGATGACACAATTTAAACACGCGGTAAATTGGTTAACTAATCAGAAAACACGGTCGCTGCGCGCCAAAAGTCTCAACCGCTGCCGCTAGAGTACGGAAGCGTGTGAGCGAAATGGAAAAGAGGTCACGACAATCAATTTTAACACCTTATGAATAAACATAACGTTGTTTATATTTTTTTAATGTTTCAGGTGTTTTCGTCGATAGTCTTTTCGTGTCTGCGCGAACGATGATTGATGACGCGCCTTATTTTTTGTGTCGTACTACCTCCTCTAATTTAAGGTAAACAACAACATAAAAATACAAAATATTTTAGTGTGCTTAAACTATTAATTTCTTAAGTTGGTGCTGGAGTATCCTTTTAACCAATTAATGCCTGTGTTAGGAGACTCCAGTCTCCCATAACATAGCTTGTATTAGTTTTTATTCCTTGTTTTTTTTAGTTTATGCACAATTTTTCTTTATAACTGAAAGACCCATTGTTGTAGTTTTTCTCCGAGTGATGCTCCAAGAATAGATTTAGAAAAAATCGCTCGAGTTTCGATACAAAAAAGGCAATAAAGTCCTAGATTTTAAAATCCATTTCATCATCTTGATCATTTCAGCCGAAAAACGTCCACTGTTTGACATAGTTCTCCCCTAAGCATCGCCACAACGACCAGTCCTGCTCTCCCCGCATCCACTGGATTCCCGCAACCCCCAAAATCCATTTAATTAATAAGACATCAGAAACTATTCATAAACCAATTTTGAAGGATGTCTTTACAGTTCACAGAGGAATTAGAAGCCGTAGTACGGAAATCACAAAACGTGTCCACAACAGTAATTGAGATCTCAAAGAGATTGCAACAGAATACCCTTACATGCAAGATCCGTATATCAAGGAATGACGTCTCTGAGAGGTTGTAACGGCTTTTCAAAGACAAAGACATTTATTGCTCAAACTGTGTACATAAATGTAAAGTTAAGTTTGGTATCAATAGCCTACCTAACCGGGTGTAGCAATATTAGGTACAAACTATGAAGAAGCTGACACTACAATAACATATTTTGCTTATGTATTATAAGTATGTATTTACAAAAAAAAAAAAAGTATATAAGTATTATATCGATTGTCTAGTACTCATACCACAAGCTCTGCTTAGTTTGGCACTAGATGGTGCTGTGTAAAAATGTCCCAAAGATATTTATTTATTTTATTTATTTAAATATCTATCTTATTACTATCAGTTTGTACCAAAAAAAAAGCTCTTTTTTTAAAGCTCTCTTAAATGACTAACTAGTTTTTTTTATGTCTACACGTAAATGATTAAATACCAGTATAGCTGTGATATATGAACTTTTGTAAAAAATTAAAAAACTTCTATTAAAATATTCTATGCAAAGTCAGACAGGCATAATCTAGTCACTGTTTTGAAGTCTGACACAACACTCACCCTATTCATCACTCTCTTGGTTACATGCGTTTCATCCAACGATCTTGTAAACATTTAATTCAATGGTTTCATCTCTCCTCATTACATGCCCATACAAACCCAACCGATTCCCTTTCAACTTTTCTATCACTGGCGTCACTATCAAACTCCATCTAATATATTAATAACTTACTTTATCCATTCTAGTCGTAGACGTGGACACTGCCAGTTGGGCTAGCTAGTCCACAAATTCAAAGTCGCTCAGCGAGCTATGGAGCGAGCTATGCTTGGAGTTTCTTTGAATGATAAAATCCGTAACGAGATTATTCGGAGAAGAACCGGAGTGACCGACATAGCTTGTAGGATCAGAAAACTGAAGTGGCAGTGGACTGGCCATATCTGTCGAAGGACCGATGGCCGCTGGAGCAGACGAGTCCTTGATTGGAGACTGCTAATCGGCAAACGCAGCGTAGGGTACCACCCTGCCAGGTAGACCGACGACCAGATGAACGTGGCTGAGAGGGGGACTGGACGCGGAAGGCAGAGAACCGTGTGTTGTGGTGCAACTTGGGAGAGGCCTATGTCCAGCAGTGGACTGCGATAGGCTGAGTTGATGATCAATTCTAGTCACTCCACATACAGTAACGTCAAATGAATTAAATGAATGAATGATATCAGATATTATTGCCGAGCTGTCCATGGTAATACACGCTGAAATTTGAATCGCTTATTTCCCGAAAGGGGGTCTTTGAACTCATCATTATGAACAACTTTTACTATGGGACCAACCCTGAAATCGCGAAAAAAAAAACATGTGGTCCCTACATTTTATTGATTTAAGTGAACACAAATGTTTTTTTTTCGCGATTTCAGGGTTGGTCCCATCGTAAAAGTTGTTCATAATGATGAGTACAAAGACCCCCTTTCGGGAAATAAGCGATTCAAATTTCAGCGTGTATATTTATGCTCGTGACTGTACATATAGGTGTTAATATATAGCTAGCGTTTAGTTAAAAACGTGGATACACACACAAACCGAGAAAAAAAAAGAACTATACCAGGCCCCTCAGAAAGTATTGCGAAAAAAAGTTTTTATATATGGGAGACTGGCCAGTTATAATGTTTTTCGAAAATATGATTATTTATAAGTAGAAATAAGTAAGTTCCAATTTCAAAATTTCCCTCCACATTTTTTGCGAGTTAATTCAAAGTATTGTGTCTCACTGAAATATGGATCTGCGCCGGGAACATTTTAGAGCTATGATTTTATACGATTTCAAGTGTCGCCTGAAACCGGATGAATCGTACGATAGACTTCAAATGGCATTCATGGATGAAAGCCCTTCCAAGGCAACCGTGTATCGTTGGTATAACGAATTCAAGCGCGGTCGACCAACTTTGGGGGATGACGAAAGAAGCGGTCGCCCTTTGACGGCTGTTACCGAAGAAAACGTGCTAGCAGTGAAAAATTTAATCCAAGACAATAGGCGAATTACATATCAGGAGATTCAACACATATTGAAGATTGGATCGGGAAGCGTTCACGAGATTCTACACAGCCATCTTCGCGTGAGGAGGATAGTATCACGCTGGGTGCCGCACAACCTCACCGATGCTCAGAAGCAGGCCCGGGTGGAATGGTGCCGTGATATGCTTAACAAATTTGAAGCAGGCTCGTCTCGGCGTGTTTACGACATCGTTACAGGTGATGAGTCCTGGATTTATCAATACGACCCAGAAACCAAGCGCCAGTCGACTGTTTGGGTGTTTCAAAATGAGCCAACGCCTACCAAAGTGAAGCGATCTAGAAGCGGGGGTAAGATTTTGATCGCTAGCTTTTTTAATTTGACTGGCCACTTGGTATCAATTCCCTTACGGGATCAAAGAAGCATTAATGCCGAATGGTATACTACCAAATGTTTGCCAGAAGTTTTCTCTGTTATAAGCAACAAGCGACCAAACACAGGGCTCCGCGGGCTACTGCTCCACCACGACAATGCACCTGCGCACACCGCACTCAAAACGAGGGACTTCCTGGACAGCACGCCAGTCAAACTCCTGGGTCACCCTCCTTACAGCCCTGATCTAGCACCGTGTGACTTCTTTTTATTCCCAAAAATAAAAAATCAGCTCAAAGGGATACAATTTTCGTCGCCGGAAGATGCGCTGGCTGCGTTCGAGCAGGCTGTAAACGAGGTGTCTGCGGCGGACTGGAAAAAGTGTTTTGAAAACTGGTTTAGGCGCATGAATCTTTGTATAGAGGCTGATGGAAAGTACTTTGAAAAGATTTGATAAAAATATATGTACGTATAGAACAATTTTTTTTAGTTTCGCAAAACTTTCTGAGTGTCCCACGTATTTACACATCTAATTCTTACTGCATTATTTATTTTATCCTTTTTGCTCATTTAAAGCAACCACGCTAAAAATTTTAGTTCAAATAAAATCTCAGTTTCTACAAGCAAACATAATATTAATGTGCTAACATTTTTTGCATTGCTTCTTACGCCATTTCTATGCAAACTACGAGAACAGTAAAGGAAAAAATAAAAGAATAAAATAACGATTAAAATTGTGGAAAGAAAAAATCGCTCACGAGCAGGATTCGAACCTGCGACTCCTGGCTCAGTACGCCAGTGCTTTAACCACTAAGCTACCTTGAACACTTCTCATCCACTTGGCACGTCTTTGGGTGACGTCAGCGATATCTTATTAAGAAACAGTGTTTTTTAACCGACTCGACTAACTTTGCAGTTAATTCAAAGTCGTATAGATATTAGATATGCCTACACTTACTAATTATTTAATTATTTAAATCTTTTGATTTCGCTGCGCTTGCATAAATTCGTTAAAAATAATAAAATAGTTATGAGTGAATTCAAAAGTTTCTCGAACATTATTTTGGGGTTCCGTACCCAAAGGGTGCTAACGCATTTATTCTTAAGAACTATTTCTGCCTGAACCACAGACATAGTTAAAAATATAGACTAAGTGCTGCTAACAACCATAGTGAAGCCAACAAAAACCGTGCTCCTTCATGTACAATCAGTGCTCACGCACACATATGCAACTTAAACCGTGCTCACCCCTCTCAGTTCACATGTCGCGGCATCTTCCAGTAAGCATCGCGAAAACAAATATCCTTCAGGTGTCAGGTGTACTTTGTTGGCTTCACTATGGTTGTTCGCAGCACTTAGTCTATATTTTTTACTTACTATGTCTGTGGCCTGAACTTGGCATTAATTTAGTGTAACAAACTATTGAACGTTAAACCCGTAACTGTATTATCATCATCATCATCATTTCAGCCGAAAGACGTCCACTGCTGGACATAGGCCTCCCCCAAGCATCGCCACAACGACCGGTCCTGTGCCTTCCGCATCCAGCGGATTCCCGCGACCTTCACCAGGTCGTCGGTCCACCTTGTGGGGGGCCTACCCACGCTGCGCCTTCCAGTACGCGGTCGCCACTCCAGAACTTTACTGCCCCATCGGCCATCCGTTCTGCGAGCAATGTGCCCCGCCCACTGCCACTTAAGTTTGGCAATTCTTCGGGCTATGTCGGTTACTTTCGTTCTCCTGCGAATCTCCTCATTTCTGATTCGATCACTGTATTATCATTACATCATAATTATCAGCTTATCAGTAAAAGCTGCTTGTTACAAATCAAATCAAATCAATTTATTTGCGAAATATGGGTAAAATTACATTTGATGTTAAAAATAAAAATTACATTTAGTATCACCATATTCAACCTTACGGCATGCAAATCTACACATACATTATAAAAGTCAAAATAAGAAAAAAAAAAACAATTATACAATATCACATTAGTATGTCCAAGTTCAGTACCAAAAAATGCCAATTATACAATAGAAGTTTTTAAACTTTCGCGAATTTCACTCATATTGAACTATGTTTACGGGACTTGTCGCGCACAATTCAATCAAAATATAACGAACATTTTGACTAACCTCGACGTTTCGGTCAAGTTGCATTGGCCGTGGTCACGTGTGGTTTTGATTTAATTGTGCGCGACAAGTCCCGTAAACATAGTTCAATATCAATTATACAAATGTCACATAGTTAATAAAACCAAATCAAGTATATTTCGAACCAGCGACAACACAGCCCCTTTCTAAAATTTCATATCATAATTGTCATTTACATATTCGGTGACGCTGTAGTACCCCTTTTATTTTTAAACATATTCGTACTTTCAATATCATGTATCATTCTAGGTAAATGGTTATAAACTCGAGGGGCCATACAGAATACACTACAATACCGTGCATTATCATTTCCCCTTCAAATCAAACAACTAAAACGATTTTCTCTAATATCAAACACCTTCCGTCAGCTTGTTCAGTAATTAATTAATTACGGTGGTTTCCCTAACGTGTTTGAATGTGGTAATACAGTCACTCGAAAGCAAATAGGATGTTATGTATAGCAATTAGATATTATGGAAATGTGTTACAGGATGGGGGAACTTTGAATTGTTAGGGGGAGAAGGAAGGGATTGTGACGATTTGTAAATTAATAATAATAATTTATTCAATAGCCAGAAATTACAGATTACACACACAATGACTTGTTTGTTTAAACAGCATGACTAGATGAATAAATAAATAATAAATTAATATTTTTGGTACATTTTTACACAGCACTATCTAGTCCCAAACTAAGCAGAGCTTGTAATATGGGTACTATGGGACAATGGATATAATACTTATATAGGATTTTTTTTGTTTGTAAATACATACTTATAGTACCGAGACTAACACAAACACTTATGTTCCATCACATAAATATTTGTGTCCTGTGGGAAACGAACCCACGACCTTGTGATCAGCAGTCCGACACTCGACCCACTAGACCCCAGACGTTGTCAAAATGAGGGACATATTCAAGAATTTAGTAGAATTTGCAAACACATAATGAAAAATAAAAATGAGGCCTTTGCCCTGTTGTGAGACAATATAGTGTTAGAACCGATACACTAAATAATAGCTAAATGCTTATCAAAGTACCTACCGTCATCGTCACTGATATGATGTTGCGATAGTTTGCCTTTCCGGTTAATAATTTTGTATAATTAAAATGTGTATAAATTATTTTGTTCAAGTAAATAGTGTTAATAATTATGTAACAATTAAATATGTATTTTATAAAAATATTGTACTAGCACACGCACTACTTCCGGAATTACTGTCAACTTCCTTTATTTGTTTGTTCCGGTTCAAACACCAAGTGGGGAGTAGTACGTGTGTTAATCAGGCATTTGGCCTACAAGAGTCAAAACGTGAAGACGTGTATTAAGAAATATTTTTGAAATATTTAGAATAAGCTGATCAAACTTTAAAAGAGTTCTCATTTCTTGACCGCTCATAATAGGCTGAAAATAATAATAATATTTATTTTCAGTTCTTGACTACTCTTGGAACAGTTACTGCATGTTGTTAAAAGCAAAGACAAAGTTGTACCACCGATTGAAACCGCGTATGCCAACTAGTTTGGAGTTCTACAACAGACGTAACCCTCACATATTAAAAACCATCGGCAAAGCCATGAAACGATTCAAATTAAATCCTTTATCAGGGTTACCCGGTGTGAAACTTTCACAACATAAATTCACAAACTTAAACGATCGAATAAAATTTTATTGTTGCCTATCTTGTCCGGGTTGACCGGGGCAATTAGCCATTGTTATGCCCGGCTTTATGGACAAATACCCGGGTACGTGGCACTTCGGGCAGGCCTCAATGATTTATTGGCCTACGTGGCCTCGCTCGGCCATTGTTCGATATTTCGGAGATATTCGAGTTTGATATTCCGATGTAGATCGGATCGTGATGTTCGGTAGGTTATTTGTGGGTGATTTGTCACGTGGTTAGTGAATTGTGTGATTTATTTTGCCGGTTCATTGTGGATTGATTGTGCCTTTTCTGGGATAGGTAAGCGACAAATGTTTCTGGGACGAATGTTTGATTCGGTGCAATGAAGAATAATGTTTGATGTAGATTGTATGTAGTGTCCTAAAGTGCTAAAATAGCCGTTAGGAGAACACTACATAGGGACAGACCATGAGGGTCCGACGATAAACGAGTTAACGGGTGTGCTGCGCGACAATTACAAGGAAACAGAAAACTTACCTGCCATGCTTGGTACCTGCAGCCATTCGTTGACACGCCGCCGTTCTTCGACTGATTTCACGAGCCGATGGGTTGGACTGCTGGAGTTCTCACTGGGTGAATAGTTCAGGGAGGTCACGGATTCACTCGCACGGGGCCCCGATTTTACCTCAATGAGATTTCGTCACTTCGCCGGTAAGTACGTGTGTTCGAAGCGGACGCCGGTAGTAGTAGTCTTTATCGAAATGGCGGTCAACAGTGTTGCCAACTTAGGACGGCACGTATGACCACCGTAAAAACGGGGTCGTTCTGTTTAATGCAGATCATCGCAACAGAACACCGATACTCGTAATAATTTACATGATGACGAAACATTGTACATACACACATACATATTATCACGCATGTTTCCCATTGGGGTAGGCAGAGGCTATAGATTTCCACCTGCTACGATACTGACACACCACTTTCGCTTCATCTACGTTCATTAACCTCGTCATGCATGCTCGTCGGTTTAGAGTTCTCTTAACCTGGAATTCTGTGAGAACGTCCGCGATTTGATCGCGATACGTTCGCCGAGAAGCTACGCAATATCTTCTCGTCCAAAATACCGCAGTGTCTCAAGACGAAAGTCTTTGACCAGTGTGTGTTGCCAGTAATTACTTACGGTACTGAAACGTGGTCGCTCACAATGGGCCTGATAAGAAGGCTCAAAGTCACTCAAAGGGCAATGGAGAGGGCTATGCTCGGAGTGTCCCTGCGTGATCGAATCAGAAATGAGGAGATTCGTAGGAGAACGAAAGTAACCGACATAGCCCGAAGAATTGCCAAACTTAAGTGGCAGTGGGCGGGGCACATTGCTCGCAGAACGGATGGCCGATGGGGCAGTAAAGTTCTGGAGTGGCGTCCGCGTACTGGAAGGCGCAGCGTGGGTAGGCCCCCCACAAGGTGGACTGACGACCTGGTGAAGGTCGCGGGAATCCGCTGGATGCGGAAGGCACAGGACCGGTCGTTGTGGCGATGCTTGGGGGAGGCCTATGTCCAGCAGTGGACGTCTTTCGGCTGAAATGACGTTCGCCGAGGTTGTCCCCTTCCAACTCTTCTGTAGATTGTAAATATTTCATTTTTAGGTTTCTGTACCCTAAGGTTACCAAAGAGTATTACTCCGCTTACGCCATCTGTCCGTCCGCCTGAACAAAAAAGTAGTTAAAGTACAAAGGTATATATTTTGTATATTTATAACTGACGCTAATGTTATACAATTGGCAGGGGTGTAAAGACAACTTGATAGTCACTCTGCTCAACTCACTGATATATATATATTGAATTGTAAGAGCCATGGAACCCCATCAAAGAATTCAGTGATTCTTAAGTGACGCTAATGTCATTATGTATAAAAATAAGAGATAAACCATATTATAACAAACTTTAATTATACATTATATGAAGTGTTCCCTTGGAGTTTCTTGCCTGCCTATTCTCTATAGGAACAACTTTGGAACCGTGCAATTGCATTGTACAAAAATGTACTAAACTCTATAAAGGATGTTATTAAATTCAATAGCAACACTTTAAAGCAAATTGATGAGAAGAATCATCCATATGATTGTTCTTATTAATTTGAAAAACTTTTACAATGGGACAAACTCTAAAATTGTGGAAAAAAAAAACATACGTTCCACAGAAAATATTCCGTGAACTTGACCGAAATGTTTAATTAAATTTAATTCATTTATTTCAGACAAAACACAGTAAAATTATGAATCATCCATAGGTACATTCGATTCTAAACAATAATATAATTTGTCATGCAATGATATAATGAGCCATACAGGCTCATTATATCATTGCATGACATGACTAAAAATATACTATGTCAAAGAAAAAATAATGTCAAACAATAAAAATATAATGTCCTATAGTAATGGAAACACTGGTTCAGGAACGGGTAGCATGAATGTTCGTCCAGCACTCCATAAAGGAGCAGTCAGTGTCCATTCTTCCAGCAATGAGTTGCAGGAAGCTGTTGGGGCTGCCCCGCAAGCGGCGCATCAGGGATGCTATTCTCTTCCGATGTATCGCTGTAAAGCCATCCACTTTTGCGTCTGCAAACATACCAGGACAGTTGATTTTTTTTCACAATTTCATACTATAATTGGTTCCGTAGTAAAATTTTATCAAATTGATGAGTACAATCATTCCTTAATATGTTGCTAATTAATTCGAAAACATCCCGTTTATTGCTTATTTGACTACTTACTACTTACTCCTACTTACTTGTAGTCATTATTCATAACATCTACCCACAGACCAGTAAGCCTCTAGACGCCGATTAGCTGGACACCCCCGGTCACAACGCATATGCTCTACCACTGCATATCATACGCCCCTCCGCCAATCGGAACGTCACTCAGTCAGCGAGCGGCACCAATCATAAGGAATCATACCACCGAACTTTTGAGCCGGCCAATCATAACGCGCCGTCCGCCCCCCTGACCCCACCAACGTTTTACGACTGCGTTCGAATGCAAAACTTTGTTTATGCGGAGTCTTGAAGCTTACAGGTCTGTGCATCTACCTTACCTTAAAATCAATAGAAAATCCAAACCATAAGATTGCACGACCCTCACCTGCAGAGAAAATCAAGAGGGATCCTTCAAAGACGAGACACCTCTGCGATTGACGGGCGTTTGATAAATTACTTTTATTAGTTAATTTGTCATGGGAGCCATCTATCACGCCCCATAACGATCGAACAACGAACTTATATCGTTAAATCCAGATTGATTTGGGAAACTGGGCGCCTTGAAAATTTTATGGTAGCATTTTTTGACTGTTGTTTTATATTTTTGGGAGATTGGATGTAATATTCACATCTGTGCAGTATATCAAATAGAATTTAATAATTCTTAACAGAAAGTAGATGTTTCAGTAAATTAATCTTCCTAAACCATCAAGAAAGAAAGAAAGTAAAGTAAGTTTTAAATACAAACTCAAGAAGTTTCTAATGCAAGTTCAATTATCACAAAAATAACAATTTATCAAACTTATCAATTTATAATTATGTATTCAATTACCCAATTTAATTTATTTATCCAAAAAATATAAACCAATTATTCAAATTTTATAACACTTACGCGGAGATGGTTACTATAATTTTCCTATATAGTATTTCACGTTAGTTATCATCTTAACTTATGTTGTATTGTTTTGGCCTGTGTAAGACTTCCTGGAAATCAACACTACACAACACTCATCTACCTACACTGTTCATAAAATAAAACAGTAAAAAAAAAAAAAAAAAAAAAAATGTTATAATAATCTTACTTATTTATTTTTTATCGTTATTTACCAACATCACGCCTCACTGATCTATGTTATTGCATTGTGAATTTGTGTCGACGCCGGCTGTCGCTGAAAACCAGCGCTGTGTCTTTGCTCCGTGCATGAGGCACAGCAATATGCTGAGCGGTGGCCGTTTTGCGCGGATGTGACGCATATCTTACCACACTTCTTGACTCTGTACCTGTATTTGTTCTGTGTTCTTGTATTTTTTGGTAATTTTGTGCGTCATTTTTGAGGCAAATAAATATTTTTTCTTTCTTTCTTCTTTCTAAAGAAAAGAAAGAAAAATAGTTTATTGTCACAGTTAACGACGCGCAACATTTAAAACACAGTGATAAACACAAGCAAGCAACTGTATGTATTTTTTTTTTTATGTTTTAGGATGGCGAAACGAGCTAAAGGCCCACCTTATGTCAAGCGGTTATCTTTGCCCATAACAACTGCAATACCACCTAGGCTGTTGCCTAAATGGTACCGCAGGTCGGTTCGCCAAACTGAAATATGAAGATGGAAAGTCTCATGTGATTGTAATTTCACCAGCAGCCGTACCCTTCAGACCGAAACACAGCAATGCAAGCATCACTATTCGGCGGAGAAGTAGGTACGGTGGTAGTACTTCCCCGGATGAGCTCTATCACAAAGGAGCTCTACTATTACTAAAACTATGCCTCAAACCGACTTCACTCAGGGTATACAATATTTCATCCAAATCGGTCCAACCGTTTAGGAGGAGTTAGGTGACAAACACACGTACAGAAGAATTATATATATTAGATATACATAAGAACATGTTTTTTCTATAGTACACCGCCAACTAACTGTTATACTATATTATCTTATACATTTCAAATCCATCCAATGGTTGTCTGTAAGAAATTGCTTAAAGCGATAAGACCGCCAATTGTTAGTAGTATGCTCATGTTTGTTATAACTTTATTTTTAACCGACGAAAAAAAGGAGGAGGTTCTCAATTCGACGCGTATATATATATATATTTTATTTTTATTTTTTATGTATGACCACAACATAACAACAACACTAGTTAACTCAGCATAGCAACCTCTTATGCTGAGTATGCAGTGGCCGCCGACCAACATAAATGCAAGTTGTCATTTCACTTGTAATTTTATAATATTGTTTTCAATTAGTCTTGTATCAGTCATATAACAAACACATTGTTCTTTTATATTAATTAAATTGTAATAAATAAATATTTTTTTTATTAAAGTTCCGATCGCCGTAACTTAACTGGCGCAGTCGGTAGGATCGCGACACTCTTGTTTCGGATATAACTCTTCGGGATAAGAGTGACGGTTCTCTAATCGTTCCTTCGCGATCCGCAACGAACCTATCGTGCGGTCGGACACCTCTACGGGAATCTCAGGAGAATTGGAGAATCCTGTTTGCTGGCACAAGACTCGACAGGAGATGCAGTGGCTGCTTCGGTAAGTACTCTCGTTTTACCAAGTATCCTTGCTCTATTTCCTGCCTTATTTTATATTTTATTTTAGTGTGTTCTGTCTATAAGCTAGAATCGCGTTAGGCACCCATATAATTCTGATAAATTATTCCACGTGTAATATTACACTTCTATTGTTTTGCTCGTGTGCCACTATAAAGTTAATACAGTAAAACAATGTCGCTTAGTGATTACGATGCTAACTACAAACCCTACAAACTTATTGCGGATTTAATGCCAAAATATGCTGGTAATCCCAAGCTACTTAACTTTTATATTAGGGAAGTAGAACATTTATTGCAGTTAACGAGTGAAGCAGATCGTAGACACCCAGCATTATTTTGTCTTATTAAAAGTAGACTTTCTGGTACAGCTCTCGATGCGATAGCATATGAGGAACGTTTAGAATCATGGGACTCGATTAAAAATGCTTTAATTAGACGTCTTAGAGAGCCGCGTAACGAGATACAGGTTATGCAGGAGCTCACGCGGATCCGTAGATCAAAGAGTGAGGATGCGGAAAGCTTTGGTAGGCGACTTCGAGAACTATTAGACACTTTATTCTCTGTAGGTGAACACGGCAATAAAATGTATTACGAAAAGATGGTAATTGAACAGTACGTAAATCAGTTAGATTTCCATGTTTCATTAGGCGTTAGAATCGCGAAACCGGAGACGTTTGAAGCAGCTATAACGGCGGCTAGGCAGGAAGAGGCCAGGCTCTCATATAATCGAGCGACTAGTTTTATGCCTTCAACATCTCATGCGAAACCAAAGGAGTTGTCTAAACATAATTCTAATAATAACCCTTTTCGTAATCAAGTGAACCCATACATGCAGCCCACTAATTTTTTTAAACAACCTGTGCCATTTAACCCTAACAACTATGTCCCGCAACAAAATAACCCGGCACCAGAACAGCGCCAACAGTGGCGTCAGGCACCAGGTAACTATAAATCAGGAGGCTCGGGCAACTTTCGGAGCGGAAACTTCAGGAACCAGCCCAATATCCCAAGCAACCCTCCGCAGCTGTCATCCGACGTGACTATGCGTACTGCAGGAAAGCCAGCAAAGCCACAGTTTGCATCAGAACAGGTATTCTATATCCCTAGTCAAATGGAGAGTCAGGTGCAACGGGATCAAAATGAAAGTGAGTATTATATTGATTATTCTGATAATAGTAACGCATTCGAGTCGAGCCCGAACGTGGACGAGCAGGAGATTAGTTATAATCAGGATTTTATATTGGATCAGGACCAAGACAGCCAGAGCTAGTATCCATTAACTTCCGGGCTAAAGAGCACTTGCCGTATATTGAGTTACCGGAATTTAATGGAATGTTTTTAATAGATACAGGAGCCACTCATTCTACTATAGCCTCTGACGTAATTTTCGGTACTAGATTTGAATATTGCATAGAAAGGGAAGAATATGAAATAGTAACGGCACATAGCTCATCTAGACACAATGAAGTAGTATATTTGCCGCTACCTCCTGCGTTTAATAGCGATATAATACATAAATTTTTAATATTTGACTTTGATCCGAAGTATAAAGGCTTAATAGGATTTGATATTTTAAGAAAATTAAAGAGTAACATTGACTTAAATAATAACGTGTTACGTACGTCTACAGCAGAGATACCTATATATTTTAATCATCCTGCTCAAAAGATAAAAATTGAACCTAAATGTGAAAAGATCGTTACAGTTAAAACTAATTACATAGATGGACAATATTTACATGATGATTTTTATTGGTCAGATAATTTAAAGTCACCAGCAGCAATAGTTAATGTAGTCAACGGTTCTTTTAAAACTTCGGTTATTAATTTTAGTGATGATAAGAAATATATTCCGGAGAAAACTTCTATTGAATTAGAATCATATAGTAGTAAAATTCATACTCATAAACTTAACACTTCGCAAGTTCAATCAGACGTAGACCATATACTTAAAGAAAATTTAAATAAAATTCGTTCGGATCACATGAATGAAGAGGAGAAGCGTGAAATTCTTAAACTATGTTATCAGTATAGGGACTTATTCTATACGGAAGATATACCACTTAGCTTTACACATGCAGTTAAACATGAATTAAGATTAGGTGATCAAACACCAATCTTTGTACGCAGTTACAGGCAAGCGCCCCAACAACGCAATGAGATCCGTAAACAAGTTGATAAGCTCTTACAGCAAGGGATTGTTAGAGAAAGCATATCCCCATGGTCATGCCCTGTGCATATTGTCCCGAAAAAACCGGACGCATCAGGAAAAGTCAAGTGGAGACTAGTAATCGACTATAGACGATTGAATGATCACATAATCGAAGACAAGTACCCATTGCCTAATATTCATGATATTTTGGATAGATTAGGACGTGCACAGTATTTCACCACCCTAGACTTAGCTAGTGGCTACCACCAAGTAGAAATGCACCCTAATGACATTGAAAAGACAGCTTTCACTACCGAACGAGGGCATTATGAATTTTTAAGGATGCCCTTTGGCTTAAAAAATGCGCCAAGTACATTCCAACGTTTAATGGATCATATCTTAAGAGGCATAGATAACGTTTATACGTATTTGGATGACGTAATCATAATATCAACGTCTTTGCAACAACACGTAGAAAAATTAAAGCAGGTATTTGATAGGTTTAAAACTCACAATTTAAAAATTCAATTAGATAAGTCCGAATTCATACAAAAGCAGGTAAATTTCTTAGGACACGAACTTACAGACGAGGGCCTAAAACCTAATAAGGATAAAATTAAAGCAGTTTTAAACTTCCCTTTGCCTAAATCTCAGAAGGAGATAAAAGGTTTCCTAGGTCTAGTAGGTTATTACAGGAAATTTATTAAGGACTTCGCTAAGCTCACGAAGCCTATGACACTATGTCTTAAGAAAAATAGTAAAGTTATTCATTCTCCAGAATTTTTAGAAGCGTTTAATAAGTGCAAGCAAATATTAACCAATGCACCAATACTACAATACCCTAATTTTGATGAGCCATTTATTCTAACCACTGACGCATCAGATGTGGCACTAGGCGCGGTATTGTCTCAAGGTATTGTTGGTTCTGATAAGCCCATAGCGTTCGCTTCTCGAACACTGTCAGACACTGAATCCCGTTATTCCACAATTGAGAAGGAATTACTTGCAATAGTTTGGGCAATCAAATACTTTCGGCCATACCTTTACGGTAAAAAGTTTACCATCTATACGGACCATAGACCCCTAACGTGGCTAATGTCACTTAAGGATCCTAATTCTAAACTTACTAGATGGCGGTTAAAGCTTGCGGAATACGACTATAAAGTTGTTTATAAAAAGGGTCGCCAAAATACAAACGCAGATGCTTTATCTCGTGCTAAAATATTCCACAATAGTATCGATTCACTTGCAGTTAATTTAGATAATAACGACGATGATGAAATTATTAATAGAATATTTGATAACGCGCGTAGGGAAGCGGGAAACGAAACGGAATCAGCCCCAGTTCAAGAAAATAATAGTCAACCAGATAACCCTAGCGTTCCGGAATCGCATATAGAAACAGAATCGGATAGTATGAGCTTGGTATCAGCTGAGCCAGAATTTGTTTCTACGAATCACACACAACCAGATAATGAAAATAAGGGCATACCTATTATATCAGACGCGATAGATAGGCAGCTAAAACAATTCCACATTCGATCAACACCCGGATCAACTTATAGAGTAGATAACAGATCAACTAATTCAAAAGTTGTCATTAAAGATGTTTTTATCCCAATTAACAATACGGAAACAGAAATAATTAGATTTCTAAAGGAACACACAATTGCTGACCGAGTGTTTCATTGCTACTTTCATAATGAGGAATTATATCAGGCCTTCTCTAGAGTCTATACTACCATATTTAACGAACGTGGCCCTAAATTGCTTAAATGTACTACACGCGTAACATTAGTAGAGAACAAAACTGAACAGCAGGAATTAATTAAGAAATATCACGAAGGAAAAACGGTCCATCGCGGTATTCAGGAGACGTATAAACAGTTACATAGAAATTATCACTGGCCAAATATGTTGCTTACTATTCAGAGATATGTTAACCAATGTGATACCTGTTTAAAGAGTAAATATGAAAGGCATCCTCTTAGAACACCTTTAGCCCTTACTGATACACCTCGTAAGCCAATGGAACACTTATTTATGGATCTATATTCAACAGGTGGTGCAACATTCCTTACAATTATTGATAATTTCTCTAAGTACGCTCAAGCAGTCCCTTTAAATGCGTCTAGTAGTGTACATGTAGCAGAAGCATTGTTACAAATTTTCTCAGTATTGGGTTTACCATGTAAAATAACCACAGACTCCGATAGTAAGTTTGATAATGACGTCATAAAAGAAATATGTGCATTGCATAATATTCACATACATTTCACGACACCGTATAATCCTAACTCTAATTCCCCTGTCGAACGGTTGCATTCCACATTAGCTGAAATTATAAGAATACAACGAATGACCAATAAAGATGATCCCATACAGTTAATCATGAAGTACTCCATTATAGCATACAACAACGCAATCCATTCAGCAACAGATTTTACACCTCATGAGCTATTATTCGGACATACAGCGTCTAGGAACCCGTTAGAATTATACTACCCAAAAGAGTTTTATCAGAACTATGTTATAAAACATCGTACTAATGCTGAGGCAGTTCAAGAATGTATTACAGCACATAAGTCTAAAAATAAGGAACAGGTGATAGCCAAACGAAACCAACAAGCAGAGGAAATCATGTTTAAGGTAGGTGAAACTGTTTATAAGCAGGTAGCGAAGTCAGCGCGCAGCGACAAAACCATGCCTGTCTACAAAGGACCTTATAAGATCATTCACCTTCATCCAAATAACGTAGCCGAAATTATAGGTAATCATCCAAACTCTAAGTCCATTAGAGTCCACTTTAAATTACTACGGAGGCCTCATCTTGTTACAGGACCCTCGTCGCAGGAGCCGTCGTGCTCTACACAACAGGAATCGTAACTATTGACCCTGTTAATAACGAAAATGGAATCCTTCTTCTCAAACAAGGACAGCTTCTTAAACAGGACAACTACTTTAGTCTCGCTTGTGTTTATAATATGACACACTTACATCTTACGTCCGTTAAACTCATGTCTTTATATGCAAGCTCTAAAGCAGCCGAGAGTGAAGTTTCTGGAGAGTTGCATAAGACATATAGAGATCAGATAGAATATAGTTTAAATGCAATAGGTAAAAAGATTAAATTTTTAACCCCACAGATTAGGAAAAGACGCGGTCTTATTATCGGTTTAGATACAGTAGTTAAGGCTATAACCGGAAATCTTGATCATGAAGATGCAGCAAAATTCGAAGATGAGATCTTTAATATTAGGAATAGAATTAATAATGTTCAAAATTCTCAAAAGAAATCCTTTGTCTTAGCAAAAAATACAATAGATGAATTTAGCAACCAATTAAGTAAGTTAAATAATAATCAGAAAGTTTTGGCTAGCATGTTGCAGAATATTACTCTTAATTCTAATAATGTTAGCAATCATTTACGTTTCTTAGATATTTACGTGCAGATAGATTTTAGTCTACAGATAATATTAGATAGGTTAATGTTATTAGAAGATGCTATGACGTTCGCTCAAATGGGTATCATGCATCCTAGTATTATAAGTCCTCAGAATCTTATAGAGGAATTAATTAGATTAGTTAAACTTTATTCCTTAAGATCAGTAGCTGATATTAATCTTAGTAATATACATATTATAGAAAAATCCATTAAAGTCAAAGCTTATAGTACAGTTCACTCTATAAATTTTATCCTAGAAATCCCATCAGTAGACCCTAAAACATATGACCTAATACATCTGTACTCCATTCCCAATAAAAATAACCTAACTATTATCCCAAAATCCAAATACCTTGCACTTGGAAACGATGAGTACGCTTACCTGGAAGAAGATTGTCAGCCTCTCACCGAAGACATCCAACTCTGCAACACCCTGGACACTAGAAGAATTGAAGAAACCGAAGATTGCATCCCGTCTCTCATTCAACACCGGTCGACTAACTGCACACACGCCATCATGAACTTAAGAAGAGGAAAGATTCAGAAGATCAGAGATAACAGCTGGTTACTGGTACTTACACAAGATGAAATTATTAAGACACAATGCAACGCCAAGACAGACTACAAAAGGCTAACCGGGATTTATCTAGATACATTAACTGAAGATTGTCAAATTAACGTAATGAATAAAACATTACGATCACATACGAACACAATCGTCATCAATGACGTCATACCGTTACCAGAGCAACATCAGGTGTTTGAAGACACCATCAAATACGAACTGCAACTTGAAGACATCTCACTAGACAGCATCCATGAATTGATCAATAAGGCAAGCGAACTATCCGTGCCAGATGACGTCAATTGGCCAATAATAGCAGCAACACCAAGTTGGACTACACTTCTTCTATACATATTATTAATAGCAACAGTATCCTGGAAGCTGTACAAATGGAAGACCACAAGACCCAGACCAGACCCAGAGGACTCCAAAGGCAACAAGGATACCAGAGGTAGCAAGGATACCAAAGGCAGCGAGGACGCTACCAGAAGCAAGAGTTGCTTCTATCTTATGGAGGGAGGAGTTAACTCAGCATAGCAACCTCTTATGCTGAGTATGCAGTGGCCGCCGACCAACATAAATGCAAGTTGTCATTTCACTTGTAATTTTATAATATTGTTTTCAATTAGTCTTGTATCAGTCATATAACAAACACATTGTTCTTTTATATTAATTAAATTGTAATAAATAAATATTTTTTTTATTAAAGTTCCGATCGCCGTAACTTAACTCCACGCATAACTTTTTACAGAGTGGTCAGATTTTGATGATTCTTTTTTAATGGATAGGGTATATCTCGAAGTTGGTCCCATTTAAATTTCAAATCAAAATCTACCCCTAAGGGTAGTAAAACAGGGGATGAGTGTTTGTTCACCCACTGAATTCTTACCTGTTAACCGATTCTGTTGAAACTTGACACACATAAATATAGTTCTAGACACTACGACATAATGGAGACCTGAAGTTAGATTTTAGCCACAAAAAAATTAAAAATAAAACTTTTTAACAAAAAATTTAACCGACGAAAACGGAAACTGAAAAGCGAAAAATAACTAATTATGAGTCGGCGCCAAGCAACCAATCAACGAAGATCATTAAATTACTTTAAATAAATAATAATAACAACGTCACATCAAATACAACGTAAAATTTTCAACGATAAACAATAACTTTCCAAAAATGCGTTCTCCGCTCGGCCACTTGCAACTTACACGCACTTTGCTTGTTAAAAGTTCGTTTGGCGCCAACTCATAATTAGTTATTTTTCGCTTTTCAGTTTTTGTTTTCGTCGGTTCAATTTTTTGTTAAAAAGTTTTATTATTTTTATGTTGTGCAAACAATAATGTTTACTCTATCTATCTACTCTATCCTACAGCTGGTAAAGCGCCTCCACGAGTCCGAAGAGAAATTTCATGCGCAGTGGGAAAATATAAACAGGAGACGGACTCAATACATCTACCATTCATTGCCCAACAAACAACGCAAAGGCATAGTCGGCATAGTTTTTTTAAATCGGCAGTGGCCCTACCAGGGTGCCCAGCCAAGGCCAGTCGTAAACTGTGGCTTAAGACACTCCCGCCACCCACTTACTACATCCAGGCTAGTGAGCATCTTTCTGCGGGGTATAACCTTCCGTGGTCCACTTGGAAATCACTCAACCGACTTCGAACCCCTGTGAAAATGTAATTATAATCTTGGGAAGTGAAGTTACATCAACAAAACGGCGACAGGGTGTTTGCGGTTATGACCCTCAAACTATGCCTCACCTCTTATTAATATGAAACGGAAACCTGTTTTAAGGAGAATGTATCAGCCAATTGGTGCCCCCAACAGTAAAAAAATATTACTCGCTGAATACATAACAAAATAACATAACATCACGCGTGTATTTCCCTGAAGGGGTAGGCAGAGGTGTAATTGTACACCCACATTTCACCAGTTATGTTATAGTCCCATTTAATAGGGGGCGAGCCTATTGCCATTGACCGGGCACAAATCCAGACTCCGGGCTGCTACTGAGGATTTCCTAATGAAAAAACCCAATAACACTTTGCCCGACCTGGGAATCGAACCCTGGACCCCACGCTCAGCAGTCGCGCTTGCAACCACTAGACCAACGAGGCAGTTAAAATAGTAATGCGTGCGCGTTAACTCTCGTTTCATTATATAATATTATATATTGGTTAAATAAAACACTATGCTTGATTTTGACAATATTTATTTATACTTCATAAATACTCATAATAATATCCATGACGATTGTTGCTTTAGTTACAAATATTACAATCTGATAAGTCATCGTTATATTTAAAGACACATTTATTTTAAAAAAATCGTCATGATTGTTCTAAAATATTTTAACCATAATTTTACTAATGCATCCTTTCATGTCACCACATTATCATTCTTATATCCTGAATACTGTGTTCACACTATAGCAGATTATATCCACAACAACTTTTATTTCATATTGAAATAAATTTACGGGACTATTCGCGCACAATGAAATCAAAACCAAACAAGCATTTTGACTAACCTCGACGTTTCGGCCAAGTTGCATTGGCCGTGGTCACGAGCAGTCCGCTCGGAAAGAGCCCATGTCTTGAGTGAAATTTAATTGAAAACGTTTTCGTTAATCAATCAACGAACTGGATCGTTGTGGCGATGCTTGGGGGAGGCCTACGTCCAGCAGTGGACGTCTTTCGGCTGAAATGATGATGATGATGATGAATCAACGAACTCAGCCTATCGCAGTCCACTGCTGGAAATAGGCCTCCCCCAAACGGCGCCACAACTCTCGGTCCTCTGCCTTCCACAGCCAGTATCTCCCAGCTACTTTCATCAGGTTTTCGGTCCACCTGGCGGGGGGGCGCCCTACGCTGCGTTTGCCGATTCGCGGTCTCCACTCAAGGACTCGTCTATTCCAACGGCCATCAGTCTTTCGACAGACATGGCTTGGCCAGCCCACTAAAATTTATACTTGTATCTAAATCCTACTGATTTTATCGTATGCATCTAAATTCTATTCTATACGGATAACTGCATTTTTTTTAAATATACGCTGCTACTTTAGCTAAACTAGCCAAGGCTATAAGAATGAACGTGGAAGTCTAAACAAAATAACAATTTATGATCTAAATTACTATTGCAAATAGTAAATAGCTAGCAGAAGTGTTTCTTAGTACTCTCAGTAACGAACTACACATTTTAAGCGGAACGGTACTATTTATTTTTAATATATATTGATCTAAAAATATTAAGCGCCATTTACGTCTAGAATCTTGATTAAACTACACATTAAAATAACTATCAAATCACTGACTGAATTCAAAAGTAGCACAGCTAATCATTTTGAAAGTTTAAGTTAGTAATAGACTTTGAAAAAAGGTCGTGTATTATTCAGAGTAACAATAGTTGTTACAAAATCTTTATAGATAAGGATTGAAGCTATAACATAAATACGTGGGACACTCAGAAAGTTTTGCGAAACTAAAAAAAATTGTTATATACGTACATATATTTTTATCAAATCTTTTCAAAGTACTTTCCACCAGCCTCTATACAAAGATTCATGCGCCTAAACCAGTTTTCAAAACACTTTTTCCAGTCCGCCGCAGACACCTCGTTTACAGCCTGCTCGAACGCAGCCAGCGCATCTTCCGGCGACGAAAATTGTATCCCTTTGAGCTGATTTTTTATTTTTGGGAATAAAAAGAAGTCACACGGTGCTAGATCAGGGCTGTAAGGAGGGTGACCCAGGAGTTTGACTGGCGTGCTGTCCAGGAAGTCCCTCGTTTTGAGTGCGGTGTGCGCAGGTGCATTGTCGTGGTGGAGCAGTAGCCCGCGGAGCCCTGTGTTTGGTCGCTTGTTGCTTATAACAGAGAAAACTTCTGGCAAACATTTGGTAGTATACCATTCGGCATTAATGCTTCTTTGATCCCGTAAGGGAATTGATACCAAGTGGCCAGTTAAATTAAAAAAGCTAGCGATCAAAATCTTACCCCCGCTTCTAGATCGCTTCACTTTGGTAGGCGTTGGCTCATTTTGAAACACCCAAACAGTCGACTGGCGCTTGGTTTCTGGGTCGTATTGATAAATCCAGGACTCATCACCTGTAACGATGTCGTAAACACGCCGAGACGAGCCTGCTTCAAATTTGTTAAGCATATCACGGCACCATTCCACCCGGGCCTGCTTCTGAGCATCGGTGAGGTTGTGCGGCACCCAGCGTGATACTATCCTCCTCACGCGAAGATGGCTGTGTAGAATCTCGTGAACGCTTCCCGATCCAATCTTCAATATGTGTTGAATCTCCTGATATGTAATTCGCTTATTGTCTTGGATTAAATTTTTCACTGCTAGCGTGCTAGCACGTTTTCTTCGGTAACAGCCGTCAAAGGGCGACCGCTTCTTTCGTCATCCCCCAAAGTTGGTCGACCGCGCTTGAATTCGTTATACCAACGATACACGGTTGCCTTGGAAGGGCCTTCATCCATGAATGCCATTTGAAGTCTATCGTACGATTCATCCGGTTTCAGGCGACACTTGAAATCGTATAAAATCATAGCTCTAAAATGTTCCCGGCGCAGATCCATATTTCAGTGAGACACAATACTTTGAATTAACTCGCAAAAAATGTGGAGGGAAATTTTGAAATTGGAACTTACTTATTTTTACTTATAAATAATCATATTTTCGAAAAACATTATAACTGGCCAGTCTCCCATATATAAAATCTTTTTTTCGCAATACTTTCTGAGGGGCCTGGTATATTAAACCCAAACAGCAATATTATAGACCTTAATGTGTGGTCAGTAAGAAGTAATAAGTGCACACACACAAAAACTTTAATGCGTGATTTCTCAAATTGTCTATATTTTATCTTGTGCCACTACTGAATACAGTCAGCAAAATAAGCAGCATGAGAAAGTTTCATATATTAGGGAAACTACAAGATATCTATTTAAAGCACTCACAACATTTGTTGCTGGAAAGCACAGGCAGCTAAGTGTACACTTTTCAGTTCGCTGGCTCCCCGACATAAGGAGTAGATCCTGTCCAAGTAATGTTCGCGTCTTGCCACCTGAAAAAATATAAAGAAAAGTTATCTAAAATGAAAATTTTGCGTCTGTTAATCAAATTAAACATAATTTTCTAACGGGAGGTTCCTATAATCTACTTATACCAACGAAGGATCAGTTTTTTTTAAGAAACTTCATACTTAATGCAAAGACATAGTAAAAAACATAGACGAAGTGCTGCGAACATCTAGTGAAGCCAAAAAAAACTATGCTCCTTCGTGTACAACCAGCGCTCACGCACACACATGCACCTCAAACCGTGCTCACCCCTCTCAGTACACATGTCGCGGCATCGTCCAGTAAGCACCTCGTAAGTAAAAATCCTTCAGGTGCATGGTGTGTGCGTGAGCGCTGTTTGTATACGAAGGAGCATAGTTTTTTTTTGGCTTCACTATGATTGTTCGAAGCACTTGGTCTATATTTGGTTTTGTTTTTGATGACGTACAAAATTACATTTTATTAGGAAGTTCTCAGTGGCATTGGCAGTTTGGAAATGTTGACGGTATAGGTTGGTCTCCTATTCTTGGATTTAACATTGCCATAGGCCAAAGTGGAATCACAATAGGTACATCTCTTTATCTTACACTAGAGGTCGTCCACGGCTTTGCCCGCGTGTATTGCGTTTATCGCGAATCCCTCGGGAACTGTTTATTTTCCCAAGATAAAAGTATCCCATGTCTTTTTTCAGGTCTCAGGCTCTCTTTGCCAAATTTAATTACGATTGATTTAGAGGTTTAGTCGTGAAGACAAACAGACAGAGCTATTTTCGCATTTATAACATTAGTTTGATAAACCTTTAAAAATATATGCGTAATATTTAGTTGCGAAGTGCGCAAGCAGTAACAAAATAAATGTAGTATGCGAGATGTAACAATTGTTGTATAGAAATAAAGATTATATTATTACGTATAATATTAACCTTAAAATTTGAGTTGTTAAATTATACCAAGCCTTAAGAGGAAATACGGGCGGAGTGAAAAAATTAGTTAATTAAAGAAACTATTGCTGTCGCTTGGCGAGCGCTCGGCCTCAAATAATTGCGATAAGGACAATTGCAGCTCCGACTGAATAGCCTTAGTAAAAAAGTTGCAATTCTAGGTTTGGCTGTTGACTATTTTCTCCTCCGAAACTGGATCAATTTAAAACATATTTCATAAACTGAATAAGAAAAATATTATATGTACTTTGTCGCTATGTTTTTTTCTTTTTCATTAATAGTTGTAAAATGTATACACTAGGCCTCTGTAGACAGCGGTATTAATAGTCAATTATGACAATTTTTGAGGGCTTCTTATTTTTTTTATATCAACAAAAACAAAACCATAAGGACATACAAAAACATAGAGACATACATCAAAAAAAATCATTGCTCTATCATTATAAACCAGAAAGAAAAAAGTCGAGAGCGTTTGTATGGAGAAAATTCTACCCGCATTTCCTGAGCTTGGTACAAGTAATTCCATTTTCCATACTTCAACACATTAGTTGCTCACTAGCTCATATCAAGCATGTAATTGGGACGCAAGCAGTGACAAATCACGACTCGAACTGCAATCACGCAGGGAGTACTCAATCAATACATCGGCCAGTAATCGTATACCGCTAAACATGGAAATCCTCATTTAATGATGCAATGATCGCAAAACGGATTAGATTTCAGTAGAGGTTGCTGCTGCTACCCATCTTTCTAACATAATTTATTACTAATTGGCTTTCATCCTAAAAAATCCACACCTTTTTAGTGTTCCTTTCCGACTTATGTATGGTATTTTTCTTCTACATGAGCTACATAATGGTATCAGCCCATACCGTGGAAAAAAGTCAGCGGCAGCAGGTAGCTGGGCTGAATGCCCAGGGTGCGCCGAACGATCAATTAAATATCGTCACTCGTGGAGGCTCTTTTAATTGAAAGTTGGGTATGGCAGAAGAAACATGAAAGCAGAACAAATGCAGTAGAAATGGGAGCTTTGAAAAGTATGTGTGGTGTAGCATTGAGAGATAAAGTGAGGAATAGCGTGATAAAAGAGCGTTGTGGAGTGAAAGAAGATTTAGTGACAAATATTGAGAAAGGTATGTTAAGATGGTTTGGGCATGTAAAAAAGATAGACGATAGTATATTGACTAGAAAGTATACCAAGCAGGATTGGATGGAAAAGTTGGTTGGGACGACCTCGGCGAATATAACGCAACCAAATCGTGGAAGTTCTCAGAAACGGCCAGGTTATGAGCACTCTAACCCAATGAGCATGCATGACGAGGTTAATTAACGTTGATGAAGCGAAAGAGGTGATCACGATCGTAGCAGGTGGAAATCCATAGTCTCCGTATACCCCTAGGGGAAACAGGAGTGGTATAATGTATGTATCTATGCAATATAATAAAAATGAAAACAAGAAGTAACATAACATAATATAACATCACGCCTGTATTTCGTCGAAGGGGTAGGCAGAGGTGTATAGTACAATCACATTTCGCCAGTTATGTTTTAGTCCCATGTAATAGGGGGCGAGCCTATTGCCAGCACTAACCGGGCACAAATCCATACTCCGAACTGCTACTGAGAATTTCCTTAGTAACAATAAGTAAGTTTTATTTAATTCTAGGGGCCACTTTGATGAGCTAAAAATATAAAAATAACCAAAGCATTACTATCCCACATCAGTGCATGGGCCTATTCCCAGAATGAGAAGAAAGAAAGAATGATGTATAATTTTCGTCTCGTTATAGGCGAAAACGGAAACATGAATAAAAAAACAAATAAATTAAAAATAACATGCCTTGTATAGGCAAGATCAAAACACATAACCCTCCTTCTGAGGCAGTCGGGTAAAATGGCCCCCATATCAGAATATGCTTCAACACCGAAATGTTGCAGTGCTGGTTTTCGGATGGGTCGCGATAGTGAGACCACGGGCAGTCACGAACAAATACATAATGAATTAAAATAGATAACTACAATGGAGCGCAGCATCTTAGGTGTCAAATTAACGGATAAGGTTCGGAACACAACACTGCACCACGAAACACGAATTATTGATATTACTCACAAAGCCGTAAAACTAAATTGGGCTTGCCAAGTTTTTCGGATGCCTTCTGAGCTGTGGACCAAAATTACCATACAGTGCAGCCCTGACACAGGGAAGCAGGGTCGAGGCAGACCGAGAAAACAATGGCAGGGCGAGCTAGACAATTATTGTAACGGCTGGTCGATAATAGCGCAAACCTGGGACACTTGGAAATCAAGGGGGAGGCCTTTGCCAAGCAGTGCCAGTGGGATGTTACAGGCTAACAGTAACTTATATAAAGCAAAATACGAAGCATTCAGGCCGTGGTCCAAAATGCTGACCTTCTGCGGGTTGGCGAACTATACATACATCGAGAACTTTATGAAACTCTCTCAGATGTGCAGGTTTCCTCACGATGTTTTCCTTTACCAGATCAGTTAATGTCTGAAACTAATTCTGGAAGTACTCTATGACTCTTCTCTAGTTTAGTTGATCTAGTAATAAATGTCAAACACCCAGACAGTTAAGTACACACATAAACAAGACGGTTCACTCTCAGTAAACTAACATAAATGTTGTAAAACAAACCTAGACTTGGAAGTACGTAGTAACACACTCATCAGAACTTAAGTGGTATGCTTGAAGAGACGTGTTGTTTACAGATGCATACTAAAGGACTTGTCCAGGAAAATCAATTTTAAACATGGCAGATTTATTTTTCTGGGTTGAATACGTCTTACAGAGGTTTTCTTCCTCGTACCTGCTACTTCACTGTGCCTTCTGCTAACTTCAGAGGGACACGCGGAGCAACGTCCCAATGGCCTAGATTGGGCCGGCTTTGCCAGAATATTTGCCACGGGCAATATGATCCCCGGTCTAAAGAAGAGTTATTGCCCGCGCCCAGGGTGCACCGACTCAACAAATGCTGTTCCCTCCAGACGTATCCGAAGGACCAGCAGCCATCAGGCATACAAGGAAGTTTTCTGGCCTAGCACCCCGTGAGGTCGCAGTTAACATAACCTAACCTAACTAGCAGCTATCTGCCGTCAGTTTTATTTTTTAATGCTTGTCCTTTCTGTCTGCAATGTCCTTTTCTTCCCCTAGCCTTTTCCCAATTTTGTTCGGGTTGGCTTCCAGTCTAATCAAATGCGGTTGTATATCAGTATTTCTCGGAGCAACTTCCATCAGACCTCCGCATCCCAGTTACTAGGTAGACCAGTTATCATACTTTCAATCTTCTGACTACCCGTAAAAACTACCATAGATATTCATAACACTCGTGCTCTACAAGGCACTGAGAGGTTTCGATGTGCAACGAAACGGTCACCCATCCAAGGACTGACCGTGGCTAGCATAGCATAACTTCACAGATCTTAAAATCTACGCATTTATAACTTAGCCACGAGCCTATCAACAAACATAATAAACTATCCATGCGTAAACAAATACAATTAATAAAACGCATTTGTAAACAAACACAATTAATGCAATCCATGTGTACACAAACAAAATTAATCTTATATGCACTACATATTCAAGGTTTAAAAATATAAGTCTGGACTGGGTTTCAAATAGGTGGTAGCTGCCAACCATCTTCTCTATTAAAATTAGGATGTTTTTAATTTCAATAGCCTCACGGAGCATTCTAGGTACATATCGGTTGAATGCTCCGTCCGTCGTCCCAGTCCTAAAAATAATCAAGTCCCAAACAGCACGCAACACTGTAAAAGATAATGATATTTTGAGTGATTACTGCGTGCATTGAACGATTTTAATTAATAATATTGTACGGTAGATTAAAATATTTTTTTAGAAATATCTGTAAAGACGATTGTCATCTTAGTCTACCTGCGACCACGAAATGCTGTAAAGCTTTCGAAACGTCAGGAAAACCAATTTAAATAATATACGCGATTTTATCCGGTTAAACTTTGTTTTATTATAATGTGTATTGATCGCGAAAACCTAAGAAGTTATTACGTCCTTTTGTTCATCCTTCAGTAATTTTATTTCCTTCAGCCCTTTTATTTATTGTTACAAACTCGTTTAGACCACGGGGCCACGTTATGGGCCATGGTACTACCAAGCAGTAGTACCATGGGTAAACCGTAGAAAACATGCTCCATAGTACTACCAACTAATAGTACGGGTAAACTGTAGAAAACATGTCTCATGGTACGGTCGACCGCACGTCGGTGGTAACACTTTGACATTAGCAGCATCTTTATTTCGTAAGCAATACGGGCGGTTTTCGAATTGATGTGTTACCACTGTCATGCAGGCGACTGTACTACCCACCTGTAGTACCCTGGATAAACTGTGGAAAATTCCGTGTATTCCCGTTTTGATTAAAATTATATTAATTTATTTCCGTTGTCTATGGCGGCCGGCGGCGTCCACTGCTGGACATAGGAGGCCTATGTCCAGCAGTGGACGTCTTTCGGCTGAAATGATGATGATGATGATGATTTCCGTTGTCCCCCACTGAAGAGATCGAATTCTTTGATAAGTGCCATTCGTTCCACTTAAGGTCATGCTTACTTTAAACTTGTGATTTATAAGCGCTGTATAAACATGAGTGACAGAAAGCTTAAGCACATGAGTTTTAACGAGAAAAAGGTACCGAGGTTCTATTAATAACGTGGTTCCCCACGCTAAAATTAACAAAATTTATAAATAACTACAGCTTACTTTGTATGTATTAATTTTTCAAGCGGCGTAGCACTTATGTCGTCATTGCGTAGCGTTCCAACTACGTCATCGTGGGCTCGAGTGTCCACATTCAACAAAACGTGACAACCGCCACACGTGTAGTAGTGGATATCGAACCTGAGAACAAACGAAATAGTGTTTAATTTCTGTTGGAATAAAACGGAAGCCTTTGAAATATTTAAAGAGTAATTGCGAAGGGTTTTTACGTAAATGAGGCAATCTGATTGAGGATTTATCGGATTATAAGATCGTGTTTTGTGGTATTTTGCTAAATGGGAAAGAAAGTGGGTTATACACGGTTTAAGCGAAACATGTTATCTAAGGTCTGATGTTTTGAAGAAGTATTAAGGCTAGTTTCGGAGCATGTTTCGGATTAATGGGGATTTATCCGCGGACCGTCCAGATAGAACTCCGCAGTGGAGACACACGTGTGGCGTAACCAAAGACATTTCTATACTGACGTCAGTATAATACCTTTATGGGCGTAACACAACGTTTTACAACAACGCGGATTGTTCCGTGCGGAGCACGCTCCGCGTTGTTTCCGTACAAGCCAACCGTGCTCAATAAAAATAAACACTCGATTCACAGCACTGTGGGCTATACGCACGCAGACAGCTCGCAGGCGAGCAAGCAGTACGGACCGTACTCACTGCTCTGAAACCAGCCCTTCGATCAATAATACGGTAATACCTTATTGACCGAAGAACCAGCCTTAAATTTTAGGCAAAATAATCACTCGAAAGAAATAAGTTACCGACATTTAAAGCTAAAAGGTTTGAATTACCTTCGCTCAGCATGATAATTTCTCAGCAGTTCACGATTGGTGTTGAAGAGGAGTCCATAGTGGCCAGAGCAGCTGGTTACCTGAAATCAACATTTTAGTATAACTGTAGGGACGGGAGTAATAATAGATGTGTTGATGGTTATAAGGTCTATATTATATCCGGGAATACACCAATTAGATGGCAGGGCATGTACTACTACACTACAATACAATAACAAAGGATGGCCTAGATCACAATTGCGCAAAGCAATACTAAGATGGATAAAGAATCCAGCAGCATCTACTGCATAGATACTGCTAATACCCCAAATTTCTTCTTCTTCTTAGTCGTTCACTCTTAGCAGAGTGGTCGGGGTTACGTCAGATCTCGAAAGTTGACTAGCAGCTCTTGCAATTCGTCTCCATTCGGCTCTAACATTGGCACTGTGAAAACATTGTATAATGGTGGAATGTGTGATGGTCTTGATGAGGTCTGAACATTGCAATGGAGAGCGACCGCGGATTCTCTTTCCTTCATTCCTGCCCTGCACCACTAAGCGCTCCATTGAATCCTCCTTCCGGGTTATATGGCCGATATATTGGTTTAGTGCGCAGTCCAGGAAATCCTCACTAAACCCCGAAATAGCCTAAATCTTTCTCATTCAGAGAAAAGTTCATGCCCAGCAATGGGATAGTAATGGACTGCTTATGTATGTATAGCATACATACATAACATCACGCCTGTATTCCCCGAAAGGATAGGTAGAATTGTAAAGTACTAACAGTCACATTTTGCCCGTTATGTTACAAGTCCCATGTAATAGAGGGTTTAGCCTATTGCCATTAACCTGGCACAAATCCAGACTCCGAGCTACTACTGAAAATTTCCTGATGAAAAAACCCAATAACACTATGCTTGACCCGGGGACTGAACCCAAGACCCCAAGGTTAGAAGTTGCATTTGCGACCGAGGCAGTCAGAAAGGAAGGGAAGGTAAGTATTATGTGTGTCACTAACCCATATTGGCAAGGCTGGAGTCTTCAACCTCGATCCAGGGTATTGCTTATTGATGTTGTTTTTAGAGTTCTCTTCGCCACCGTACCACACCAGAAGGCCGACAGCGCTACGAGCCAGTATGCCGTATTGAGGCATGGCCTGGTAACAAGAAAATGTATTGATTACAAAGCATCATTAATATGTGTGGTGTCGGACTTAAAGAATAGCACCACCCTTATCTCTTCTCATGGGTGTCGTAAAGGTCGACTAAGGGATTCACCAGAGGATGGGCAGCAGCGTTCTCTGAGTATTTAACCAACCAACTGCGATCGCCAACCCGCCTGCCAGGCGTGGCGATTATGGCCTATCCCCCCCTTTATTATATACTACCTAACGGGTAGGACTCAACGCGTATGATTCGGTGATTTTATCAGTAACCCTCGCAATATTAATGACGGTGGTTCGCAGGGAAGTATACTTGGCCCGACTCTCTTCCTAGTGTACATCAATCAGTTATGCAACATGTCGATCAAAAATGGTCGTATAATAACTTTTGCCGATGACACTGCTTGTGTAATAACTTCTTAGGTTTTTGCGATCACTACACATTATAATAAAACAAAGTTTAACCGGATTAAATCGCGTATATTATTTAAATTGGTTTCCCTGACGTTTCGAAAGCTTTGCAGCATTTCGTGGTCGCAGGTAGACTATGATGACTAGCGTCTTTACAAATATTTCTAAAAAATTATTTTAATCTACCTTACAATATTATTAATTAAAATCGTTTCGATGCACGCAGTAATCACTCACAGTATCATTATCTTTTTCAGTGTTGCGTGCTGTTTGGGACTTGATTATTTTTAGGACTGGGTTCCAAACAGGTGGTAGCTGCCAACCATCTTCTATATTAAAATTAAGATGTTTTTTTCTTAGTCTACCTGCGACCACGAAATGCTGCAAAGCTTTCGAAACGTCAGGGAAACCAATTTAAATAATATACGCGATTTAATCCGGTTAAACTTTGTTTTATTATACTGCTTGTGTATTCTGGGGAGAGAGTTGGGACTATGTTTTCAAAATTGCGCAGGAGGGATTTAACCAGGTCTCTTACTGGCTTCAGGAAAATTTGCTTAGTCTCAATACCACAAAAACCAACTATCTAACTTTCTCGATCCGGAACTACACCCAACCACTAGACGGGTTCAATATCCAAGCTCACTCTTACTTATGTTGCAATGTATTGTCTACCCTATCTTGTTCCTGTTCAGTTATACACAGAGTACCTAGCATAAAAAACCTTGGTGTAATGATAGACAAGAACCTATCCTTCGAGCCTCATATTCGTCTGCTTTCGGCTAGATTGCGCAAATTGATAGCCATTTTTAAGAATATTCGTCACGCTGCAAGCTCTAACCTGATGAAGGTCATTTATCTAGCTCTTTGCGAATCCCTTATTTCCTACTGCATAGATTCCTGGGGAGGTGCAGCAATCACTCATTTAATCACAGCTGAAAGAGCTCAACGAGCCATACTAAAGGTAAGTCAATTTCGTCCATTCATGTATCCTACAGTAACATTATACCAAGATAGTAACGTCTTAACAGTGAGACAGCTTTTTATTCATAAGTTAATGCTTAGGTATCACAAACGTATCGATGTTATTTCTATACATGCTAGTGAAAACAAGCGTCGTCATTATCAGGTGTTTAATGCACCGAAATTTAGAACCTTCTTCACGAACCGGTTCGCATGCTTTCTAGGCGGTTTCCTCTATAATAAAATTAATAAAGAATGCAAATTGACGAAACAAAATTCCTACAAATGTAAAAAAACTCTTTATAATTGGCTACATAGGCTCAACTATGACGACACTGAAAGTCTTCTGACCGTTGTGAGGTGAAGCTATCAAATTCCATTATATTGCTTATATCTTTATACTGATTAACACACACACACACACACACCCCATCTCACACACCTCTGACACATACGACACACTTCACACTTCGCAATATACACCTTGTAAACTATACACGCTATACACGCGCGTCTCTTTTTATTTCCCTTTTTTCTTGTTTATATATTTGCAGCTATCTACCATAAACACAATTTATTTTTGTCTTACTGTACAATATTTACGTGTAATTTAACCGTTTTATTCCCGAACATATTGTGTAATGCTGCCTATAACACTGATGTATAACACTGATGCCTATAGTACAGGCTGCGGCCTAGTTTAGGTATCAGCGTCCTTACCTTCCTGAATGTCTTATACCCAATTTTCTAATTATTCTTTGATTATATCTTGTACAAAATACTGTATTGTGTGGGTTGCAAATAAATAAATTTATTATTATTATCTTTATTGCAGTAAATCTACATATAAATTATATTTTTAAATATTATTATTATTATTTATTGGGAGAGGCCTATGTCCAGTAGTGGACGTCTTTCGGCTGAAATGATGATTAATATGAATCTTATCTCAATCATGCGTGGATAAACAAGATGCTGTAACGTCGACAATTAGGTTTATATAGTTGAATTCAACACATTATTCTTCACTTTTTTCTGTTTCTTACTGGGGAACTTACAGTAACTCTAAAAGTGAGTAATTTAGAAAAAAAAAAAAAAAAACCTTAGACCAGTCGCCTGCATGACAGTGGTAACACGTCAAATCAAAACCGCCCTTACTGCTTACGAAATAAAGCTGCTGCTAATGTCAGTGTAACCACTGACGTGGTCGACCGTACCTATACCTATTCTCAGAGAGTTTTGATGACAATCTTTAACCGGTTTAAAATTTGCACAAATACAACGTGTACCAGAAATGCGTGGTCATATTTGAAGAGCTTATTCAAGGGATGCTATAGAACAACTTGTACTATGGGACCAACATTGAAATCGCGAAAAAAAAAACTGCTGATCCTTACATTACATTTTGTCGAGCGACATCCATGATTTAGTAGGGAACAGCTGATATTTTTTTCCCGATTTCAGGGTTGGTCCAAAGGTTGGTTGGAAAAGTTGTTCTATGCTATGCCCTGAATTAGCTCTTCAAATATGACCATGAATTTCTGATACACGTTGTAAAAAAATAAACGTCGTAGTTATGTTATAGGACTTTTTTGTATCCTATTTGAGACATCTATAAATAAAACCAATTTATACCTTACAAAAGAAATGATTTTTTAACAAACTAACAGCTAGTGCAAATAAAGTTATTTCCAAAATCAATACACTGCCGCAAAAAACATCCACATAAATGCGACAACTTTTAGGGTTTTGTCAGTTTCTGTCATAATACTGACACGAATTCAGCTGAAAAAGAACAGATTTACTTACATAATGATCCTCGTCACCAACATACAAGACTCCATTATGAAGGTACGGAGTAGCCCGACCAGTAAGAAGCAAAGTCACCACGTTGATCGAGCCTTCCACATGAGCGGAAACCAGGTGAGTAATTTTGCCGTCCAGGTCTTTCTTGATGCTATACAAAGGTAAAAAATTAAACATTACTTACAGAGGGGCTCGTAGCAATGCAACGACTGCGCGGATTGTACGATCTGCAAGGTTAAGCTGCACTTGCCGCGGTCAGTCTGTGGATGGGTGACCGTTTCGTTACACATCGAGACCCCTCCGTGCCTCGGAGAGCACGTTAAGCTGTCGGTCCCGGTTGTCATACGAATATCTATGGCAGTCGTTACGGGTAGTCAGAAGCCTGAAAGTCTGACAACTGGTCTAACCTCCGAATGTCAGTATTACCCAGTAACTGGGTTGCGGGGGTCTGATGGCAGTCGCTCCGTGTAAAATACTGATGTTCAGCCGCATCTGGCTAGACTGGAAACCGACCCCAATATAATTGGGAAAAGGCTCTGTGGATGATGACTTACATACATACATAATAGATACAATACAATACATAGGTACATAAATTAAATTTTAATCAACAGTAGTTTTTCTAACTGGCATTCACGAATCTAACTTTATCTCGTTTTTGTATATACTGCCTGTGCTGTTTTAAGAGAAAATACGGGCAGAGATACTTTTGAAAGTTAGGTATTTGAAGAAACTATCGCTGTTTCTTTGCGAGCGCTCGGCATCAAATAAGTGCGAGAAGGACAACTACAGCTCCGACTAAATAGCCTGAGTAAAAAACTCATAATACGAGGTTGGCTGTCGACTTTTTTCTCCTAGTCATAAGGGGACGTCCGACAGAAGCCAAGCTTCGACGCATTTGCAAGTGCGGATAGAACGTGCGCGCGCAGAGCTGTGTGTGTGTAAGTGTAGGCACGTGCTAATGGAGGGGGAAGTTAACGGTGACGTTTTTTCTCGTTTTACTCTCAGCGGATGAGCACGCAATGATGCCATAGAAAATTCGCTTCAAAAATACTTTACAATAAGAAACGTGGTGCAGCGTGGGTAGACCCTTCCCAAGGTGGACCGACGACCTGGTGAAGGTCGCGGGAATCCGCTGGATGCGGAAGACGCAGGACCAGTCGTTGTGATGATGCTTGGAGGAGGCTTATGTCCAGCAGTGGATGTCTTTCTTCTAAAATGATGATGATGATGATGGTGATGATGATGAATAAGAAATGACTTACTTATCACATCCTCTCGATAGCACACACGCGTACAGCAGCAGCAAAGCTCCAATTCCATCTTCAATTTGGAACTGACAACAATATTGGTATTTTCATTATGTTCTTTATGAAACAAACCAGTTGGGACATCACCATCACCATCACAGCACTAAGAAGAGCTTGTGCTATGGGTCTAGATAATGGATGTAATACTTACATACTTTTTTTTTGTAAATTCTTATAATATTCTTATGTATTATAAGTATGTATTTACAAAAAAAAAACTGTATTTAAGTATTATATCCATTGTCTAGTACACCTGTATTACAAGCTCTACAACACAAACACCCAGACCAACACAAACACTTGTGTTCATCACACAAATATTTGTGTTCTGTTGGAATCGGACCCTCGACCTCGTGATCAGCAGTCCGACCCTCGAACCACTAGACCACAGACGTTGTCCCTTATGAACCAAACTATTCCAGCAGAATCTTAATAAACATAATACTTACCAAATACAAATACCTCTTTAAAAATATTTGGAGATCCTCCAAACTCTTGAATTCGAAAATGTGCAGCTTGCAAAATAATTTAAATTATGAAATCTTCTGAAAATAAAATTGATAGTTATGAAATGTGTTAGGTACGTTATCTTTTAGAGCCGTCTTCGTAACTTACTTTATTACAACATAGTTTGAAAAAATTGACCCTTGTCATTTTTCACAAACCTTAATTAACATGTCATCGCCTCAGTGCTTGAATGTCCAACCGACCATTGACCAAATTTTACCGGAGACGTTTTTTTTGGTTTATTATTGATTTAAGAGAAATATTTTAAAAACTTTTATGTTTTAAAAATAATGTATAATATATATTACATTATTCTTAAATCTTCAAAGTTTAAGGCTCTCACTGAGACAACGATGTGTTAACTGAGTATAGTAATAAGCATAGTGAATAGGTTTTTCTGGGCAAACGTTCACCATCCATCGTCGACCGCACGATCGTTTAACATCAGGTGAAGTAGCAGTCAAACGTAAGCCCATTTTTGAATCATCATCATCAACTCAGCCTATCGCAGTCCACTGCTGGACATAGGCTTCTCCCAAGTTGCGCCACAACACTCGGTCCTCTGCCTTCCGCATCCAGTCCCCCCCAGCCACGTTTTTCAGGTCGTCGGTCCGCCTTGCGGGGGGGCGCCCTACGCTGTGTTTACCGATTCGCGGTCTCCACTCAAGGACTCGTCTGCTCCAACGGCTATCGGTCCTTCGACAGACATGGCCAGCTCACTGCCACTTCAGCTTACTGATTTTTGAATAAAATAATAATAATTAAGTAACCTTATGAGAAATTTCGTAGAGTCTTCTCGTCGCTTACACCGATTAGTTTTAAACCAGGGCAGGGGCCGTATTATGAAGGGTTAGAATCATCATTGTTTCGTTGCGAAGGAGACAGAGCTATACAGGACTAATAGCGCCATCCCTCTTAACACCGGATCAATGATGGCTTTAACACTTCATAACACGGTCTCTATGCGTCCTGTCTGTCATGATTTACGGTGCCGAGACGTGGACACTGACAGTTGGATTAGTCCATAAATTCAAGGTCATGGAGTTGCTTTGAAGGATAAAATCCGTTTAGAGATTACCCGTAGAAGAGCCGGAGTGACTGACATTGCTCGTAACCTGAAGTGGCAGTGGGCTGGCCATATCTGTCGAAGGACCGATTGCCGTTAGAGCAGACGAGTCCTCGAGTGACGACCGCAATCCGTAAATGCAGCGTAGGGCGCCTTCCAACCAGGTGGACTGATTACCTGAAGCAGGTTGCTGGGAGAGGACTGGATGCGAAAGCTGGAGGACAATGTATTGTGGCGCAACTTGGGACAGGCCTGTGTCCAGCAGTGGACTGCAATAAGCTGAGTTGATGAACCTTATGAGTTTTCTTTTAATACCTTCTCAGTGACGCCATCCTGATAATACTGCGAGCTGTGCTGCACGTAATTATTTTCACTAGGCAAAGCCACCACCGCCTTTGGTTCCACTCCAGCCTGACCAGAGTTTCCGGCCCCACCGCATCGCCAGATCACCTCACTACAGGCTCGCCAAAGAGCTTCTTCTTGACGCTCTTCTGAAGGCCGAAGGTATCTGAAAATAATGTTATAGAACTTCATTTCACCATCTCAACGGAGAGGAACCAATAATTAGTTTAAAAAAATATTTGGTGGAATTTCTCCAACATTGATATATTATTGTAATAACATTTTAGTGGGGGACTCAAGGTACCCATTACACGACCCTGTGGAGGACAGTAGTACGTGGTGGTCACGTACTGCTGTGGTGTGGAAAGTACTGCTTTCCCAGTACGTGCCAAATGACAGCACCAGAGGGGCACCGGCGCGGTACACAGGAGTTCCCGGAGCTCCTCTATTTTGTGCTGAGGTCGGCCACCGTGTGGTTTTAGTCGGTAGGAGTCCGACGTACCCCTCCGCCTTCTCCAGACGAAGGGTATCCAAAAATTTAATCAAAATATGGTTACAGAATAAGTTATTAATAGAATGATAAAAAAATACAAATTTTATGATAATTGCTTAAGATCCGTTTTTTTTTCCGTTATTTTGTTAAGAGTACAATATTTTTCTACGGCAGTAAATGTCAAATCTGTGGATTATTAAATATCACAGTTAAATATACCTACTGGTCAAATACATGCGAGCAATGGCCGGCAATATTAGTATGAAAATCCTTATCTGTCCTGTTTAGCGGCCAAATGGTTATATTTTCTTTGCGGTCAAATAAATTACTATGAAACAGCGAGAGACATGACATTTACCGCCGGTAGAAGGAAACAGCTATGAAAACTCATATCTGTCGTGTAATTTAAATATGGAACGAACTTTTTACTCCTAAAAAAAGCGACCAAAGAGGTTGCTTGACAAATATATTATTTAAATTTCGAACTGCCTTGCAAAAAGAAACAAATTAACACAAGCTCTGCTTAGTTTGTGACTAGATGCTGTGTAAAAATACGTCCCAAAATATTTATTATTTATTTATTTTATATGTTTAGAAAGAAAAGTGTCCAAGTAGGTACTCATACAAAAAAAATGACAATTTTCAAAACTTTATCATAGACAATTTTATGGAGCATGTAAATTAGATACAAACTCGAAGCCTAATAAAGTGAAAAAGTAAAATATTGTATTATATTGAGCTATTACCATTTATCGAAAAAATACAAGAGATATAATGTCTGCCATTTTTCACGATTCTTTTTACAATCATAGCCTGTTACAAAAGTATCGATAAAGTTAAATGATTAATCAAAACAGATTTTGCGTCTGGATGAGGTACGAGACGATAAATTTTAAGGGATCCTTTAGAGATTACGATAAATTACAATATTGATAGTGTAATCCGACTTTGATATTATATAATTTTAATGTATACAAAGAGAGCTAGACTTATAATATGGAGCGTGTCAGAAAATCATATCTAAAAATATATAAAAAACCGGCCAAGTGCGAGTCTGACTCGCGCAGTAAGGGTTCTGAACAGTGTTTTCAGATCGGAAATTTAAAATTACAGTGTCGGTTATTCGAATTTACAGAATTTTAAACAAAACTACAGTGTTTTGACAACTAAAACTATAGCGTATTTTACAGTTAAATAGTAGATTGTTATACAAGGGTCGAAAGTAATCAATTCCCATACGAGGTATTTAGACGCCCGAGCGCAGCGAGGCCGGCTGTAGTCCGAGTAGGAATTGATGACTTTCACCCGTGTTAAACACTCTACTTTTCATTTCGAATAGAAGGAAAGTAAAATTAATAGTAGTTTTTATAAAATACATAGGTACCTATTTTCTTGTCTGATCGCCATTTCATAAAATCATTGTATGTATTTAAGTATCGTTCCTTTGAAATTTCTGGCAAAAGATTTTCGATTACTGTATTTGCCTCGTCTTTAACCGAATCTGGGGTCAATATTTCAGAATCGCTTGAACTCATTTTTAATCAAATATTAGTCTATAAAACTGAGATTTTAAATTTAGGTACAAACAAAGTAGTATCCTGGCAAATTGAATAGTCTTTCTTACATTTTAAATATGGAACACACCGCGTCATCACCGGCGCCGGGCCGTCCCGCTTTATAGGGTTTTTTTTAAATTCACACTGGCTGTTTATAAACTCACAAGACCGCGGCATTTTTTTTTCAATATTTTTCTTAATTATAAAAATAAATTCGTAGGGCCAACTATCTAAAATTCTATTTTTAAAATTAATTCCCGCCTTAGGGAGGGAAGCAATTACTATGAGTCTTTCCTGCCCAAGAGAGGGAAGCAGCGTCTTCCACCCGCTACTCAGATCAAACAAACACTATTTTCCGAGTATGAGAAATGAAAAATTAATATTTTACGATGATTTTTCCCGGCCCTGTCCCTGCACGAAACGTCTCGGGGTGAGCCGGCCTTTGGTAACAATTAGTTATGTAAAACATTAAATTAATGTAATTTTAACAGTTTTTTTTCTGAAATGGATTATTTGGCTTGCGATAAAATATATCGTGTAAGTTTCAAAATCATGTTCTATATAAATTTTCGTCATAAAATGAATTCAAAGTGTCAAAAATTGGCTACGTTTGGATTTTTTTTTCTATGAAGCAAAGTTATTTAAATCGTGTATCGATCTTTCAAAATGGATACATAAACTACTCAACTCCACCATACATTTTTTCCATTCTCCCTACTTCAAGAAATGATGACGAAAAAAATAAAAGAAACAATGTATTTTTTTGGAATTCGTGCAGGGACAGGGCCTTAAGTAGTGATTTTTGTATCTGTACACAACGTTTATTCAATTACAATGACATAATGTGCATGTATTATGCTTTTTCCAGAGACATGGCATGCTTTTTCTCACTTCTCAGAGTACGCTTATAGAAATAGGAATCGTTTGTACATAAGTTTAGTGTGTAGAAGATACTGATTTGAGTTTAATAGATACCGCGACTCCTGCAAAAAGTGTTTTCCGTTCGGATTATTGCACTATCAATACCTAAATTACCATGCTTAAGGCGCATGTAGCAGCCAAGTGGCGCCCCCATTAATAAAATAATTTTTGCTCGCTGTAGTTGTACAGGTTTACTCACGATGTTTTCCTTCACCGTTAAAACAAGTGATAAAACATTCTCTATGGTGTGTGTAGTCCGCCAACCCGCACTAGGCCAGCGTGGTGGACTAAGGCCTTAACCTTCTCAGACTGAGAAGAGGCCCGTGCCCAGCAGTGGGACAGTAATGGGCTGATTATGTTATGTTATGTTATGTAGTTGTAGATAGAAAAAATGACAGAAGTGGCCGTTTTTCGCACTTTTTCTATCTACAACTACAGCGAACTAAAATTTACACAGGGAATAGTTTCTGATTAAACTGCGGTACAGGTACTTCAATAGTAAAAACGATTTCATTTTATAATAGCTTCCTGATATCATAGCAGTACACAATTCCAATAAAATATCCATCAACTACACTGATATACCATCGAACACTTCAAAATAAATAGCGGTGGTAAGACCATAAAGTCGACCATTTGAACTAAAATATTGTTCGGCGATGCATAGTGCAGATTTATGCCGTAACACGTGGCGTTCTCGGGAATTATGATCGGCATTCTGAAGCTATGCTGTATGCCTTTGCGCACAGAATTTGTGTTTATTCTGAGCAACGATAATTTTATGGTGGTTAAACCGTAAGATAGAAAATGTTCCTGATAACAGATAATAATAACCTGCTGCTAAAAATAAGCTTCATAAAACCTACTATAATTTAGTTCAGTGGCTACTATATTTGTTTGTCCTAAGTTTTTTATCAACATCTCCACTTAAACTGGTAGGGTTTTTTTTTAAATATTTACTTGCTATAAAATAAATAAATAAATATTTTTGGGACATATTTTACACAGCACCATCTTGTCCCAAACTAAGCAGAGCTAGTGCTATGGGTACTAGACAATGGATATAATACTTATAGATTTTTTTTTGTAAATACATACTTATAATATATAAGAAACACCCAGACCAACACAAACACTTATGTTCATCACATAAATATTTGTGTCCTGTGGGAATCGAACCCACGACCTCGTGATCAGCAGTCCGACCCTCGAACCACTAGACCACAGACGTCATCAACACAAATAATTTTCGTTTTGTCGTAAATCCTGGTTTAAGTACTTCGATCGGCTTACAAAAAAAGAATTTCTTCTAAATCGAATAAAGCATAAATATTTTTATATCTCGCTCGTCAAAATAACCGCTTTTTCAGTACAGATTTCTGCGGAGTTCGGCACTGGCATCGTTTGTTATAACCAGGCATGGGAATGAAAACGCTTGTAATTTTTACGCCGACGCCTTCGGGTTAGAACAATATTTTCTGTACATTTTTATGTGATAGATTGATTATATTGTTTTGTTGCTTGTTTATTATTGAAATTGATGTTATCGAAAGTTTTGGTTGATAGTTTCGATATATATTTTGAAACTCGATTTTGCATACAACATGATATTACGACATTGAGCGATCATTATGATTTTATAAACGAATAAAACCGGCCAAGTGCGAGTCGGACTCGCACATTAAGGGTTCCGTACCTCTCAACGACCTGATACCCCATAAAAACTGATTTAATTTACGAGAGTTTATCAAAAGACATCAACTCCCAGTGCGCGAAATATGAATATTTTCATGTCTTTCTTACGCAGGTACCACCACATAGGTCTATGTTTCTCTTATTTTTAGTATTTGTTGCTAAACTACATAATATGCACTATAATCTGACCAAGGTTGACGCTGGTATATATTACCGTTTTGAAGATAGAGCAGGAACAAAAAAGTTGAAAAAAATGCATGTTTTTTGAGGTTTCTTGTATGGGGACCCCCTTTGGTTTTAGACTTTTTTTTTGTTTTTAGTATTTGTCGTGATACACCTTATAGCAACACATTTTCTGAGAAAATTTCAATCGGTTACCTATTACCGTTCAAAAGATACAGCCCTGTGACAGACAGACGGACGGACGGACGGACGGACAGCGTAGCGAGAGTAATAGGGTCCCGTTTGGCACCCTTCAGGTACGGAACCCTAAAAATGGGCACGGAAATCGTTAAAATAATTGTAGATCAATATTTTATCATGAAAGAAATACTCCGTAAGGCCTAAAAAAAACACAGAATTGTACCCAGAGAGTCCGGAAAAATCCGGCATGAAAGAAATGATGGGCAAGTATAATATTATTCGTTTTATACAATTGAGGAGTTCCTAGCTCCTAGTCGCAATTAAATTATATTATGAACCGTTATATTTAGATTGATTTTATATTTTTACATAATGAAATGGTTATTAATTAATTTATTGTTTTTATTGTATCAGATGCATTTTTGATCATTTTATTCGCATGTAGATGTTTTAATTTATTTTATTTTTATTAATCAAATTGTAGATTGTAGATGAATTAATTATCAAAGGTTTTAATGTTAGATATAATAATTTATATTGAATTTATTTTTATTTTGAAATAGTGTGTTTTATTATGTTCATCATGAATAATGAAATATGTACTTAATAATGACGTATAATTTTAACTAAATATCCATAAAATGTTTATCTGTTTTATCTGTTTATCTGTTTCGCGTGATCAAATCACAACCTTTGCGATGGCTCAGCCACGTCAAACGCATAGGTGAGGATCGAGTTGCGAAAAGAGCGTATCTGGGCCAACCAACCAGACGTAGACCGGTGGGTTGCCTCAGATATCGCTAGAGATGCTGTGGAGGTTTATCTGTGTGAACTTCAAACTACCAACTGGCGAGATATCTCACAAGATCGAGTAAAATGGAGAATTTAGTTTTGGAGGCCATGACTCTCGCCAGACCTGTTGGGTCTGGTCTGGTGGTCTGGATAGACCGGTGTGTCACCCTAGATATCACTGGGGAGATAATGTGATTTGTGTAAACTTCTTCTTCTATCGTGTCGACTTGACCTACATACCGATAATAGCTCATGCCGTGGAGAAAGGATTAGCCAGTCAGCTGGTTGGTAGCGGAGCTGACTGCCCAGGGTGCATCGGACGATCAATTATATATCGTCACTCGTGGAGGCTCTTTTAATGCACCCAAGATACCTATCTCGTAAGGTCATGCAAAGTGGAGAAATCTCGTAAAGGAGACCATAACTTACTTTGAGACGCTGAGCCAGAGAAGAGAGTGAAAGTATTTTGAGGGGTTTTCAAAACAAAAGAGTAACAACAAAAAAATACGTGTTATTACATAGAATAACTTGGTTATAAAGAAAAATATAATTCTACTCACGTATCTGGAGGGACATCGCATTTGTTGTCCTTAGTCTGTGGCCTCGAATCGAACAACAGCCACTTGATCATGTGAGCTTGAAGACCAGACAAGAGTGACCTGAAAAAAAAACTGTAGCTATAACAAAATGCTCCATCCTTTCTCATGTGTACTCTAGAAGGTAAACAGGTAGGTAGGTAGATATCTCTCATGTACTAGGAAGACATGTCAAAGCTATTTATCATTCTGCCATCTCCGATCAACCCGTCGAGCTTTGTGAATATTTTTTATTTTCTTCGACAAATAACAAGCAACTATGTAGTAATAGTATCACAATAATCTACGAACAATTATTTGTAGGAGACTGGTGCCTAAACTTAGCCAGAGCTTGTATTTTAGGACACCAGGTCCCCCGCCTAATGGCATGGATAACAATCATATTAGGTATATTCTTATTTGTACTGGAGTTTTAAGCTAATATTAAACCAGAATACTATTTTGCAATATTACCTAGTTCCGTTTCTTGGAGCTGCGAGTCCGTAGCCCAGGGTTTGGTCAGGAGGTCTCATCACCAGCGGAGTTCGGATCCATTCGCCTCGAGGTGGACACGAAGCTGAGCTGAAGCAAGTGACTCTAAGTTCCTGCGCAAAATAATGGAAATTAAACTACTTTATTATACTTACACTACTTACTTACTTTTTTTTATTTACTTTATTTTACTTTATTTTTTTTCCTTAATTTGTTACTATTTTTATGTAATAGTTATTACTTATATATTTATATTATATATAATTGTATAATAGAGTTATGTCACGTATATATATCCAGTTACGTTATATTTCGGTAAGCATGTATTATCTTAAATATACTTATAATTTTGATATATATATATTAATAAGCTTTTGTTTTTATTTTAGTTATTTATATAGTATTTTCTCTATAGTACACCGCCAACTACCTTTTATATTTTCTTGTACATTTCAAGTCCATCCAATGGTTGTCTGGAAGAAATTGCTTTAAGCGATAAGACCGCCAATTGTTAGTACTGTGCTCATGTTTGTTATAACTTTGTTTTTTTTTTTATGGTGTGCAAACAATAAAGTATACTCTATCTATCTATCTATCTATCTTTGTGTTTGTCTGTACATGAAAGAATTCGATAACAATGACAATGTCACCTAAAATACCAACAATTCCGCAATACTCGTTAATAACATCACTCATGGAGCCAATTGGCCGCGCAACATTGATATTTAAAAGTACTGATACATATCCCACACGCTAACAAAACAAACGAAAAAAATGTTCCGTATGCAGTGGCAACACACATACACAAATTGGTAGAACATTAGTTAGTTATTTTATTTTTTCGCGTTTAACATAACATAACATAACATCACGCCTGTATTTCCCCGAAGGGGTAGGCAGAGGTGTATTAGTACACCCACATTTCGCCAGTTATGATTTAGTCCCATGTAATAGGGGGCGAGCCTATTGCCATTGACTGGACACAAATCCACACTCCGGGCTGCTACTGAGAATTACCTAATGAAAAAACCCAATAACACGCGTTTAATTGGTATAATTTCTGTACATACACGACGAAATTTTTGTTTTTGTTTTTTTTTTGTTACTGGTCACGCTCGGTGCCTTGCTTGACGCGGACTAATAGCAAAACGTCTCAATTAGGAAGTTTTCGAGTCTTCAGATTGCGCAAGCTAGTAACATATCTGTACTTTTAAATATCATTGCCGCGAAAACCATAAAGTTACTATACTGACAGTATAATAAAGTCTTTGGCGCAAACCAAAAAAATGACTTTGGCGTAAACAATAGATCTTCTAATGTGTCTACGTGTCTACCAACTGACAGCTAGAAGGGTGAATGTAAACAAAAAATGTAAAAATAAATAAAAAATATAACTAACTCACTTAAAAAATATTACTGAGTCAACTTGTAGAGTGCTACGTAAGCCCCAATTTAATTAAATGACTTCTCGTAATAAAATTCTAAATCCAGTATAAATAAGTACGTGTATGTTAAAGTCGTTTTAATAATAAAGTTCAAAAATTATTCGATGAACAAAAAGCCTACGAAGCCATATCTGCCAAAAAGGCTAGAACATCCGCAATATACTCACGGCCGCCAACTCCTCACTTATCGGCTTCCCGCCGACCACAGCTGGTCTAGCCCCATTCAATAACTTGTTCCTGGCGTACAGAACCCGCTCTGAAAAGGATTTATAGTTTCATTCCTTTGCTTTTACAATGACAGCTTTCGGTTGTCTGTGGTAGGTATTCTGTTTAATCTGCGTAAAAAATTTTTGGTCCTAATATTTTTTGGGAAAATTGGTTTTGTTACTGAAAATTATGTTAGAAATATTTTATAGCAAAGGAATAAAAGAAATTAATAAAAGCTATTAGTACCTATTAATATAATAAAATGGAATTGGTTTAACTGCGTTATTATTTTACTCAACATTTTTAGTCTGTGCAAAACATTTTTTAAACGAAATTCTTAGAATTATTTTTGTGTCCTACACTTTCGTGAAATTAGATTGAATTCACAAACAGAAGTTAAGTAAACTTGTATCAAATTCATATAAAAATAACAATTTTGTGTAAATATCATTTTTTATGCTCGGAATTTTCAAAGGCATTCAAGAATAGCATTTATTTCCTATACCTGTCCAACAAATCCTTACTTTCTCATAAAAATGGACCCCCCTTTGAATCCTGTTAGCTGAACCATTGTTGGGATCACAATACATTCCAATTACGAAGGTTTCGTACCAGATTTTCTTACTGCCTCCGTAACTTGGAACGATATTAGAAAAAGAAATAAAATGGCTGGTCACATCTTATGATTTTATATTTAGAATGTTTTTTGAAGATTGTTTTTTTTTTTGGTTTTCTTTTTTTGGAACTAACCCCTATTACCGCTTGCGGTAGGTGTCATTCGGGAGAAAATGTAAGGTCAGATTTTAACTATTAAAATAAAACAAAAAAATACATTTACTGGTGATCGAACTAAGGCGGCCCATAAATAAACCTACAATATAACTGCGCAATATTCGGCAATATTAATATTGCACGATTATTATTGTATCGTCCTGACCTTCATTTGTCTTTCAATCTCACCCTTACACCTATATTGTAGGTGTATGGGCCGCCTTAGGGCCTGTGGTTGATGTTCCCTGACATCTATGCTTGAATTATAGTTGCGACAAGCATTATAATGAATCGGTCAAAAAATATGAATTTTAAGGATAACATCGAATGACCGCTGACAATTTTATTTATGTTTTTGTTTGTTAAAATTATTTTCCTATTGTAGCAGCAAGAAACTGGAACGTTTTGCAGTTTCTTACTGTTTTCCATGATACAATTTTTACTGTGACAATTAATGGTATAAAATAACTTTTATATTCTGGAAATTATTTCCTTTAAAGATTTGTCTCCTTCAATTACCAATAGATGGCAAACCAAAAAAAAATCTCTTGAGATTATACAAAAAAAATGGCCATTAGTGCTTGATCTTGAGCAATTTGGGATTACCCACAGAAAAATGTCACAATAGATTTCCGCAAGGTAATGCTTTAGCCCATCAATTATCCAGAGAGATGATAAGGCGAATTTATTTTTGGCTACAACAGCCAAATAAAGAAAATATCTTCAAGAATTTACTGTTACTATGTAAATTCTTGAACGAACGTTTTTCTGTATCAATGGTCCAAAATTGGATCCAATCGAATTTAGAGTACCTCAATTTGTCTTCATTTGTTTTGATCTTGACCTGAAAAGTCTTCAAGTGTCTGGAAATAAATTGGATGTAGGGAATTCGAATTATTCTGTTCGTCGTGGGCTTATTTGTTTACTCTTAGATTTGGTAGCGATTACTATGTAAAGTGTATCTACTAATAGTAGACTGTAAAAATAAAATGATAATAACCGTCACCATTTACATGCCGTTTTAACTCTTTGGTTTTTTTTTATGGCATAGGATAGCTAAACGAGTTACAGGCCCACATGATGTAGATAGATAACTTTGCCCATAACAAATGCAATATCACCTAGATTTTTGCATAAATGGTCATCATCATTCCCCAATGGCATAATATGCCATAATCACTACGCTTGGCAGATGTGTTGGCGATCGCAGAATACTCAGAGAACGCTGCTGCCCATCCTCCAGTGAATCCCTTAGTCGCCTTCTACGACACCCATGAGAATATATAGACTGGTGCAATTCTTTACGTCCGGCACCACACGGAACATAGCTTAATATTTTTACAAAAAACTGAATCGCGTATTTTGTAGCTCGCCAAGTCATTGTTTATGACAACCAAAATAACCCATACTTTCTGGAATCTTGCGACATCCGTGGGAAGAAATGCACGTGACAATTTCTTATAATGTGATGATAATACACGTAGATTGATTAATATGGTTGTAAAAAATGCTAAACTGGGAAAAAATATGTGTAGAAATGAAGTTTGATTGCTTACTTATACATTAACTGAGAATCCGTTAGCAATAATGGGAGAAAGGAATGAAGATTTGTTTACATATGATGCTTGAAAAACTTCAAATATAATACAAAAATATATTCCACTAATAAGTACGTATTGTTTATAGGAGAAGCTTAGTAGGTATAAGAGCGAATCAATCGAAAAAGAGGAAAAAGAGCGAATCAACACTATGATACTCTCTGAATATCTATGGCTTTTAGTTATCAAACATTGTAACTCCGTTTTGACCAATTACACTGGAGTTACAATAAATAGTTAAACTTGGGCACTATTTCTTAGTTTTTGATTATATTATTATCATGACTGAATGTCATTATAATATTCAATCAATATTAACTTAGAAAGAGTGCCTTAATTGGACAATTTTTCTTCCATAAATGAAATTTCTGAAAACAGAGTTACGAAGCCTGATAAATATGACATCGATATTCGGATATTTCCTCAACCAACGAGATAAAAGAGTTCAAAAATATTTCCAGGCTTATTCGCTGTATTACAAACAACATTTTTTTAAGTCAAGTAAAGATCCTGCGCAGTTCCAATAACATTCTTTCTTCGCATAACGTCTTCAGCTTGGTAGCGAAAATTCAGATAGTGCCGAGAGATACTCATGAGTTCTGGTGTCCAGTTGTAACAGATCTCAACAAGTTGGAGCGCTCTCGTGAATAACGAGGGCAACAAGCCGACTCTTGAAGTCCAATGAAATTGGACGCAACTTCACCGAGTTCGCGTTTGGTAAACTGAATAGTTGAAAGGAAGTAAATTGTTGTTCGTGTGGAATCGGTTCGAAATTTCCCATGAACTCGCTGTTTGGGTTTCAATTTGAGCCCTTAGAATAACTAGTGGTTAGCCCCGAACGGAGATTTGCGATAAACGTTTTGACGAAATTAATCAAAACATTTTTCTCAAATCAAAAAAATATGACCGCCTCGTTGGTCTAGTGGTTGCAAGCGCGACTGCTGAGCGTGAGGTCCTGGGTTCGATTCCCGGGTCGGGCAAAGTGTTATTGGGTTTTTTCATTAGTAAATTCTCAGTAGCAGCCCGGAGTCTGGATTTGTGCCCAGTCAATGGCAATAGGATCGCTCCCTATTACATGGGACTATTATAACTGGTGAAATGTGGGTGTACTATTACACCTCTGCCTACCCCTTCGGGAAAATACAGGCGTGATGTTATGTTATGTTATGTAAAAAAATATGCTGCTGGAAAACTGTGAAATTGATGTTATGTATATCTCTTCCAAACATAAATCTAGTGAAGCAATTTCAAGTTGGCCTTAAAAAGCTACGTTCAGTATACAACGTGTTACTGAAATAACTCAAAACGTCTTAAGGGGTCATTGTGCTCATCAGTATGAACAACTTACTATGGGACCAACCCTGAAATCGGTAAAAAAAATCTGATGTTCACAAAATGTAAGGAACAGCTGATTTTTTTTTCGCGATTTCAGGGTTGGTTCCACAGTAAAAGTTGTTCATGCTGATGAGTACAATGACCCCTTAAGAAGTTGTATGAGTCAGCGAACATTTTACGTGCCGCTTACTAGCACTCATTAATTGTTTTATGCTTCAACTTTAAGTGGAACTTCTCTAATTTTAAGCTTATTTTCAATTGAGAGGCACTATTCAGTTTTCATAGCTTAAATTTTTGTACCTTTTGGCTGAATTTAGTGATATTGTACAGAATTGAGTCTCTTTTAAAATGTATACCTAGATTTAAAAGTGATTGATTATGCAATTGAATTGGAAAACGAATTTGCCGTGATTGAATTATTTGATTTTGTTTGAAATACACACAAATAAATGGTTGCTGTTTGATTAGTTTTAAATTAAGTAACGCAGTGAGCCAATTGTTCAATTTATCAGATCGAAGAATTTAGAACAATTTTTATAAAAGTTTCTATTGAATTGAAATAATGTATTGTTGAAATTACATAAACCCAAGTAGTTTTGAAGATTAATATACTCCATTCAGTTTTTCCTTTATAAGAAAATATCGCATCTACAAATCCTATCTATGAAACCATTTCCACCAATTATTTGTCGAAGTAACCAAACTTGTTTCGACCAATTAGTTTATTTTTTCATATAATATTCAAGCGGCTTCTTTGTAAGGGTCTTTTCCGAAAAAAAAATTTTTATGGGTTAAGTTCAAATTGTATGCAAAATACGGATACCAGTACTGATACCACACAAAGCAAAGAAAACAGAACTATTGAATGAAAAACGGACTTTTCATTTTAAAATGTGGTGTGAAATAGGTGGTGTAATTGTATTCGTGCCACACGCTCGTTCAAGGGCAAGCAGACGTAAGCGATATATTGGCGATTGAAGGCTGCATAAACACTTAAACAGTGTGGATGTACAGGTAAATACAGAAGTCGTAAAGTGTAAAGTATTTTTTTTCCTGTCGAAAAGGCGACAAAGTTGTGCAATGTGGAGGCATGATTGCTTAAAAAAACTGGCCAAGTGTGAGTTGGACTCACGCAGTAAGGGTTTCGTACCACCCATCGACCTGATACCCCCATAAAAACTGATCTAACTTACGAGAGTTTAACAAAAGACATCAATGATCATACGCAAAATGTGAATTTTTACATCCTTTTCTTACGTAGGTACCACCACATGTCTACATTTGCCCTGTTTTTAGTATTTGTTGGTAAACTACATAGTATGCACTATAATCAGACCATGTTTGACGCTGGTATGTATTACCGTTTTTAAGATAGAGCAGGAACAAAAATGTTGAAAAAAAAGCATGTTTTTCGAGGTTTCCAGTATGTCTGTCACAGGGCTGTATCTTTGTATCGGTAAAAAATAACTAGTTGAAATTTTCACAGAATATGTGTTACTATGGTGCCTATTACGACAAATAAAAAAAGTCTAAAACTAAAGGGGGTCCCCATACAGGAAACCTCGAAAAACCTCCACTTTTTTTAAACGTTTTTGTTCCTGTTCTATCTTCAAAACGGTAATACATACCAGCGTCAAACTTGGTCTGATTATAGTGCACATACTATGTAGTTTAGTAAACAATACTAAAAACTTGGTCTGATTATAGTGCACATACTATGTAGTTTAGTAACAAATACTAAAAACTTGGTCTGATTATAGTGCACATACTTTGTAGTTTAGTAACAAATACTAAAAACGGGACAAACATAGACATGATGTGGTTGTGTACCTACGTAAGAAAAAGATGCGAAAATTCACATTTCGCTTACGTTCGTTGATGTCTTTTGATAAACTCTCGTAAATTAAATCAGTTTTTATGGGGTGTCAGGTCGATGGGTTGTACGCAACCCTTACTGCGTGAGTCCAACTCACACTTGGCCGGAATTTTCTTTTCTCTTTGGGTTTCCTCAAATGATCAGTCATTAGCAACAAAAAATAGTTATGAAAAACAATAAAATGAAAATGTATCAACTTAATACTTAATTTTATGCTTCAGATATTATCGGGTTGCCCTCGTATTCCCTTGAAAGATTAATAAAGATTTTAAATTGAGTGTCAATCATTGTGGTAAATGCTTTACAACCGATTAATCTACAACGCTGATCTATGACAAGGATAGGATTGAAGAAAATGTGGATAAATATTACAACCGCAGCTAACAACAAGCCGCCTGATTAAATATTGAGGTGCCCCAACTTTTTCGAGTTTTAAGACTCGGGTTAGGGGCTGCAGCGCGCTGGTTGGTTGAGCAAAAGTTCTACACTTATGAAGAATTTATTGAATGAAAAGTGTAAATTACTTTTCGATACATGTAGATTATTTTCTTGTTACTATTCTACTACATATCAATTTAAGTAATTTATATTATTTAATTTAAAATTGGCATTTTATTGTTTTTAAATTATTAAATTGACATTTAATTATTTATATTAAATTATAATTTTATTAGCTATGAAAAATTTTCTATTTAAATTATGAAAATGACGTCTATTTAAAATTACCAACAAAACTATTGACTATTATAAGCAAACAGTTTCGTTATAATTAGTTCCGTTTGTATTTTTATTAATTCTAGAATAAATAAACTGTAGACAATATGAGGAAAATACGGGCAAATAAAACTATTTGCCAGAGTTGCTAATTTTTTCTTAATAACTTTGCAAGATCTTTTCACGGCATCAATAAAAAATTGCATATAAAATCCTGTGGATACGACAAATATTATGCTGGTACAGTGAACCGCACATGAGTGAAACTAAACCAGTATAAGAGGAACTGGCTTAGTATGTAAATTTCATACTAGACAGGCCCAACTTTTACTGGTTTTAATACCAATGTGAGCTTGACTGTACAATCATCAATAATAATAATAAAAAACCGGCCAAGTGAGAGTCGGACTCACGCAGTAAGGGTTCCGTTCCACCCATCGACCTGATACCCCATAGAAAGTGATTTAATTTAGTGAGTTTATCAAAAGACATCAACGAACATACGATAATTTTTGCATCTCTTTCTTACGTAGGTACCACCACATATGTCTATGTTTGCCCTATTTTTAGTATTTTTTGCTAAACTACATAGTATGCACTATAATCAGACCATATTTTTATATTAATATTTTATTATTTTTAACGCATTTACGCATGCGAAGCGAAATCTAGCGATTTAAATTGTGGAAAGAAAAAATCCTGTGGATACGACAAATATCATGCTAGTACAGTGAACCGACCATGAGTGTAAACAATCCAGTATTAGCGGAACTGACATTTTTTTTTTTTTTTTTTTTTTTATTATAAATAGATCTGCTCTTGACCGCAATCTAGACAGCTTTGTCAGGATGTGGTTGACGATGGAGCGAGCAAACCTATTAGGTGCCGATTCACTCCAGCTTAAAAGGCGTTAGGGTTATAAGTGCCCGAAAATACAGATGCCGGCAGTGAATTCCACAACTTGGCTGTGCGCATTATGAAAGAGTTCTCAAAGCGCTTGGTCCTGATAGTAGGGATTTCTACCAAATGTGGATGATATCCTACAGTGCGTCGTATAGTCCGATGAAAGAAAGGAGATGGCGGAATAAGCTCATGGAGCTCGTGCGCACACTCTCCAAAGTACAGCCTGTAGAACACCGATGTATGTAAATTTCATACTATGATAGACAGTCCCAGCTTAAACTGGTTTCCTTACCAATGAGTGAGCTTGACTGTACAATCAGTAATATTAAAAATGTATGAAAACCGTTTAATATGGTTATTTTATTAATGCCTTTAAAATGTCTTGTAATCATGTATGTATTATATTATTTTATGGATCTACCTTCAAATGTAGCAGGAGCACCGGGTTCCGGAATCGTTCGTTGCATTGTTCCAAAATTGCTACAATTATAAATTTTATTAAATGGTTTATTATGTAAAACTTTAATAAACTTTAAAAAACTATGAATTGAATTCAAATAATACTTTAGTAATAACAATAAATAATTTAATAGACACTTTTTGAAATGTTCATAGTAATTCTTTAACACTTTTTTTAAACAAACTCGCATCAAAAATCTAGACAGATTATAAACAATTTGGGAATCCAATTCACATAATCATTCCTCGTCATGATGTCATCCAATCAAATTGCACAAAAGCCATAATCAAACACTACAATACTCACGGTTTCCAACTGAAAATCGATCCTAATACAACTGCACAAAGTTCACTGAGATAATACAAATGATGCAGAAATAATGCACGTCAAACCAGCATAGGTGATTGTTTGGAAATGGTTGAATTTGCTTGACGCCATTCCCTAGCACATTATAAAGTAGCTTGTATTGTACCTATGTGTTAAATAAAACTGCAGTATGTCAGTTGATAAGGCAGTTTGAGCAGTGAAGTATAAAACCGCACAAAATAGAGGAATATTTCTGCAACCAACAAATCTTGATAAGCTTTGGGAACGGCGGCTTTGATAAGAATGCTAATAAATAAACATAATTACCTAGATGGATGAAAATCTACTTGCTAAAACAAAAGTAACGAAAAGAACTTAGAAAAAGGCAAGCAAAAAAGAAAAGAAAAAGAATTGCAGTGGCATTATGACTTTTTATTTATACACGCTGAAATTTGAATCGCTTATTTCCCAAAAGGGGGTCATTGTAATCATCATTATGAACAAATTTTACTATGGGACAAACTCTGAAATCGCGAAAATAAAATCAGGTGGTCCCTACATTTTATTGATTTAAGTGAACACAAATGTAGGGACCAACAGATTTTTGTTTTCGCTATTTCAGGGTTGATCCCATAGTAAAAGTTGTTCATAATGATGAGTACAATGACCCCTTTTCGGGAACTAAGCGACTCAAATTTCACCGTGTATATTTATCATACAGAACATTCAAAGTAGCTTATCAATTTTATTGCACGATTATTTATATTAATAATAATCATTTATTACATGCATGTTCTGGAGTGGCGACCGCGTACTGGAAGACGCAGCGTGGGTAGGCCCCCCACAAGGTGGACCGACGACCTGGTGAAGGTCGCGGGAATCCGCTGGATGCGGAAGGCACAGGACCGGTCGTTGTGGCGATGCTTGGGGGAGGCCTATGTCCAGCAGTGGACGTCTTTCGGCTGAAATGATGATGATGATGGCATGCACAAAAAATACAGACCTTCTTAAAAAGCACAGTAAAATCATCCACACAATCATACTAAATTAAAGATGTGTAATATATATATATTTTCTCATGGGTCACCCTATATCTTCTCATGGGTGTCGTAAAAGGCGACTAAGGGATTCAACAGAGGATGGGCAGCGGCGTTCTCTGAGTATTTAACCAACCAACTCCGATCACCAACCCGCCTGCCCAGCGAGGCGATTATGGCATATCCCCCCTTTTTGCGGTAGGCGTATGTCCAACAGTGGACATCTTTTGGCTGAAATGAATGAATGAATGTGTAAAACAGAACGACCGATCAACTGGATATGCCCGTCAGCGCCACACTCCACCAAGTGGCTGATCTAATCAAATTGAGGCAGGCAGTTGACAAAGCTTAAACGGAGTCACGATTCTCAGCAGTGCGGCAGCGATCAAGAAGAAGTCAAATGAAGCAATCAATAATACTTAATAATAACATTAAACAACCAACTGCGATCGCCAACCCACCTGCCGAGTGTGGCGATTATGGCATACCCCCCATTTGGGGGAGGCCTATGTCCAGCAGTGGACGTTTTTCGGCTGAAATGATGATGATGATGATGAATAAAATTAAAATCTATGAAGCTTGACATTTCTACATAATGTTTTTAAATAATAACAATGCAATAATACTATGATAATAAGAAGATGCAATTGTGTTCAAATAATGTTAGCAAAAAAGATGGTATTCCATGTTGTTAACAGACAAAAGAAACCGCAGTCTATAAATCAATCGAAATTTAAATGATTATTATCAAAGTTATCCCTGTTCAGCACGGCTTCTGGTTAAAACTTTAGTTTTTTTAACCTATTATTAAAAACATAAATCCTTAATATATGTTTCCTTACATCACTATTTTAACTTAGCACCATACCACCTACTGACTTATAGGAAATTAATAATTTATTTTTAGCGCCAATATCGAGCGTGTGTTCGTGTATCCGAGCAATAATATGGCGCTGCCATATTTCAAAATGGCGGCGGGAACGATTTAAAAAAAATACCGTTTCGTTCGGTGCGATTTTAGAATTGTTTTCTATGTTGATTTACGACGTTTCATTCTTTATTTGTCAGGTTCCTGTACCTACATGGGTTTCGTGTTTCGAAAAAAAAAAATGGGATGGAATCTTTCTAGGTTTTTAGGAATAAAGTTTTTTGAGATTTAAAATGTGGGACTCACACAGATTTGATATTGTACGGTCGTACATAATTCTATGTATGATAGCGTCGTATGCTACTGTCAGTTTATATTTTACTGTCTTTTACTATCTATAAATAATACAAGCAGTTCGTCGGTATTGGCTGCGTGTTTTTCTTTTTCTTTAGTTCACGTTTTATATTTCAGGATTTGTCCGCATTAAATGCTTGCCTATATCGAGAGATGACAGAATAAAATAAAAAATCGTGTTTTATTATAAGATTTGCTCATATTTGAAAGGGAATCTGACAGGCTCCCAATGTTTAGGTAATTTAGCTATTTTTTTTAGAAATATCTGTAAAGACGCTTGTCATCTTAGTCTTCCTGCGACCACGAACGCTGCAGAGCTTTCGAAACGTTAGTACATCAATCTAAATAATATACGATGTAATCCGGTTAAAATTGTTTTATTATAATTTAGCTAGTTTAAAAAAAACATACTTAAATGAAATTCCTATATTGTAGTGTCGCCTGGTACCTAACAAATACAAGTTTGCACATAATAACATCGAAAAAGTTAAGTAGATAAAATACAAGCCTTTGTTTACTGTTGAATGCAAATAGGCTTCATAAGAGACACTTTGGATTTAACTGATTATGTACCCAAATACAACGTGTTGATTTGTATTCGTGCCATATTTAAGGAGCTGACTAAAAACCACTGATACTGAACACGAATAAAAAATAAATCAATACCAAAATATTTTTTTTACCTTTTTAACCTATTATTATGTTATTGTATTGTTTACAACAAACAAATTGCCTCCGTGTGCCGCGTGCGACACAATAAATATGAGTGCAAAACCACCAAAACAATTTGCAGGTATTTCCACCCTTTGACAACGCCACCGATGACTTATTTTCAGAGTCGTTCGGGGTTTATTCTCAAACCCTCGCTATCTTTCTAAGTGAAAATTTGTGTATTGAATAATCGTAGAAGTATTTTTAGATGACTAAGCAAATTATTCATTATCATGTGCTCTTTAAATATGGCACGGTTGCAGGTCAACAACTTTTATATAAATCAAAATTCCTACCTTTACGATCGTTCCTCTCTTTAGGTTGTTTCTGCATGGTGATCCTTCAATAACTGTTAAGCAGCTCGGCAACTAACTAAGCCGATGATTTCACTGCCGAAAATGTTAACTTGATTGCTTATAAGTGTAGAATTGAAAGCGGATTCTCAAAAAGATAGGACTTTTACTTACACGTATATGAACTTATGTTTATCGATTTGTGATTGGAATTGGAAAAGTTCAATGAACATTTACATGTGCAGAAGGATTATTATTCCTTCAAGCATGTTAAGGCGAGTTTCTGTTCTTAGCGAATACCTTCAGATATTCACTGATTCAGACAAAGGAATCACTTTCATCCAGATACAATTACTCAAACATACATGATTCCTTCGGTACACCTAATTTGATATGGTCACCTTCAAGAAAAATAACATAGGTTTTATTCTTTTTAAAATATCGACAACTCCCTGGGTGTTGTAGATGACCATGGGGAGCGGTGATTGCTTACCATCAGGTGACTTGCTTGCTCATTTTTCTCCCTTTATAAAAAACCACGGGAAGAGATGGATCTTTTCTTTACAAGCTTTTATGTAGCTTGCAATGTGTGTTAGGTGGTTTAGGTCAAGTCTTGCGAGCCAAATTTAAACCAGTTCCCGTTATCAGTATTGGCTGATTTTTTGTACACATATGCAAATCCGATGAAAATGATCGTATTCATATTAATTTATTTGTAAAGTCAATTTACACGTCTGTAGTTTTATATAATAAAACATATATATACGTGGGACACTCAGAAAGTTTTGCGAAACTAAAAAAAATTGTTCTATACGTACATATATTTTTATCAAATCTTTTCAAAGTACTTTCCACCAGCCTCTATACAAAGATTCATGCGCCTAAACCAGTTTTCAAAACACTTTTTCCAGTCCGCCGCAGACACCTCGTTTACAGCCTGCTCGAACGCAGCCAGCGCATCTTCCGGCGACGAAAATTGTATCCCTTTGAGCTGATTTTTTATTTTTGGGAATAAAAAGAAGTCACACGGTGCTAGATCAGGGCTGTAAGGAGGGTGACCCAGGAGTTTGACTGGCGTGCTGTCCAGGAAGTCCCTCGTTTTGAGTGCGGTGTGCGCAGGTGCATTGTCGTGGTGGAGCAGTAGCCCGCGGAGCCCTGTGTTTGGTCGCTTGTTGCTTATAACAGAGAAAACTTCTGGCAAACATTTGGTAGTATACCATTCGGCATTAATGCTTCTTTGATCCCGTAAGGGAATTGATACCAAGTGGCCAGTCAAATTAAAAAAGCTAGCGATCAAAATCTTACCCCCGCTTCTAGATCGCTTCACTTTGGTAGGCGTTGGCTCATTTTGAAACACCCAAACAGTCGACTGGCGCTTGGTTTCTGGGTCGTATTGATAAATCCAGGACTCATCACCTGTAACGATGTCGTAAACACGCCGAGACGAGCCTGCTTCAAATTTGTTAAGCATATTACGGCACCATTCCACCCGGGCCTGCTTCTGAGCATCGGTGAGGTTGTGCGGCACCCAGCGTGATTCTATCCTCCTCACGCGAAGATGGCTGTGTAGAATCTCGTGAACGCTTCCCGATCCAATCTTCAATATGTGTTGAATCTCCTGATATGTAATTCGCCTATTGTCTTGGATTAAATTTTTCACTGCTAGCACGTTTTCTTCGGTAACAGCCGTCAAAGGGCGACCGCTTCTTTCGTCATCCCCCAAAGTTGGTCGACCGCGCTTGAATTCGTTATACCAACGATACACGGTTGCCTTGGAAGGGCCTTCATCCATGAATGCCATTTGAAGTCTATCGTACGATTCATCCGGTTTCAGGCGACACTTGAAATCGTATAAAATCATAGCTCTAAAATGTTCCCGGCGCAGATCCATATTTCAGTGAGACACAATACTTTGAATTAACTCGCAAAAAATGTGGAGGGAAATTTTGAAATTGGAACTTACTTATTTTTACTTATAAATAATCATATTTTCGAAAAACATTATAACTGGCCAGTCTCCCATATATAAAAACTTTTTTTCGCAATACTTTCTGAGGGGCCTGGTATGTAGACTGCCTCGTTGGTCTAGTGGTCGCAAGCGCGACTGCTGAGCGTGGGGTCCTGGGTTCGATTCCCGGGTCGGGCAGTGTTATTGGGTTTTTTCATTAGAAAATTCTCAGTAGCAGCCCGGAGTAATGATTTGTGCCCGGTTAGTGGCAATAGGCTCGCCCCCTATTACATGGGACTATAACATAACTGGCGAAATGTGGGTGTACTATTACACCTCTGCCTACCCCTTCGGGGAAATACAGGCGTGATGTTATGTTATGTTATGTTAATTTACGAGAGTTTATCAAAAGACATCAACGACGTACGCAAAATGTGAATTTTTACATCTCTTTGTTACGTAGGTACCACCACATATATCTACGTTTGCCCGATTTTTAGTATTTTTTGCTAAACTACATAGTCTTACGAATAATCGTATCCTATCCAAGCTTTTCTTGAAGACTTAATTTTTCAATAATAAACTTATTTTCTTTACTTGTTTTGGAGGACATCGGTAAATTTATGTTCCATAATTATATTATTATTTTTAACGCATTTACGCATGCGAAGCGAAATCTCACGATTTAAATTCATGAAAACACTGTTTCTTAATAAGATATTGCTGACGTCACCCAAAGACGTACCAAAAGTGGAAGTTACTTTCGATACCACGAGCAGTGTTCACGGTAGCTTAGTGGCTAAAGCACTGGTGTACTGAGCCAGGAGTCGCAGGTGCAAATCCTGGTCGTGTGCAATTTTTTTTCTTTCCACAATTTAAATCGTTATGTCCCCTACTTGATTAAACATATCAGTTACATAAACAATATTTTTTGGTAAAACTCGCGAATTCTTCTCACTGACACCAGCCCCTGACTACAAAGTGTGCTGTTATATACATTTATCAAACTCATCGACAAGATAAGCATAAACTTGCAGCTTTCGAGTCGAAAGATCTTGACATTTTATAACATCAGTGTATAACTTAACTTATGTGGATGTTTTCATGCAGATTTAGTTTCGTATTAGGTCCGGACGTTCTTCAAGTACAGTTTGATCTTTAATCACCTTAAGCATAGAATTATTACTCGCGCATCGCTGTTATTTCAATACAGTAATTATGAACTTGTACCGTGTGGTGCCGGACGTAAAGAATTGCACCACCCTATAACTTCCATGGGTGTCGTAAAAGGCGACTAAGGGATTCACCAGAGGATGGGCAGCAGCATTCTCTGAGTATTTAACCAACCAACTGTGATCAACAACCCGCCTGCCAAGCGTGGCGATTATGGCACATTCACCCTTTTTGGGGGTCAAATTTCAAATGTCCAGCAGTGGAGGTCTTTTGGCTAAAATGATGATGATGATGAATTATAAACTTTAACATAACAGTATAACTTACAAATATAAAGCAAGGAAACCAAAAAGCAAGGAAATCTATGCTCAAGTGTCTACACTTGCGTGATTACAGATCAGATCTCTGCTCGAACACATAAGTAGGTAACAGTTTAAAATAAAACTGAACTCAACTGAACAGTGATTAAGAAATATAATTGCTTGAGAATAGCTTAACTCAAAACTAGTTTTGTATAGTGATTAAAGTTTGAGTTTCGTTCTATAATACGGGCCTTAAACTTAAATTAGGGTATTTCATCTCTTTAAATAAAATATCTCAATAAAATATGGATTTACACCAAGAGATTATATCAGGTGTGACGTAACTGCATCACCATCATCATTCTTTATTTTCATCACTTTGAACATGGTGGTTATGAATGTATAAAACTTACCTACATCTGGTAAATCAAATTGTATGAGAAACTTAAACTAAAAAACATAAGCATTATAGTCTACGTCAATCCAATTAAATAAAAAGGTAAACAAACCAAAATTTTACACACAATCACTGACTAAATGGAATTAGTAACACATTCATCCGTATTTTGAAGGTTTTAACTTGATAGCTCACCACTTTTACCAACAATATTCGTTTAATTATCGTTTTTAAATTGTTTTTGGAAAAACAGTCGGTCGCATTTTTTTTTTTTTTTTTTTGTACGTGGTAAATCCTCATGGACGCACTCCGCCCGGGGATGGCGGAGCCAGTGTCGGACTCTTACCGACTAAAACCACCACGGTGTTCCTCTTCCAACCATTGGCCGGGGGCGTGGGAAACTTATAGTCGTCTAACCACCCCCGGCAGGTCCCGGCTCGCCACTAGTAGGCGAGCCCCTTCTCCCCGTGCGGCTATATCGGCCGCACCCTTCTCTTGACTGGCGCGCGTGGAACACGACGCGCCACCGTCACGGGCCATGACTGATCGGGCGGCGGGCTACCCCGAGTCCGCTGCCCGCAGGCCCACTCTTAGGGTGGCTGGAGGTCGGCGTACGCCCTCCTGCGACGCCCGATCCGTCTCCTGCGGGTAGGGAGAGAGGTCGTTGCCTCTCGAACCCTCTCCGCCGCCTCCTTAGCGAGCATCACCTCCTCGCAAAAGGAGACGACGCCCTCCCAAGCGTTCTCGCTCCCGACCATAGCCAAAACAACGGCCGGAAGCGAGAGATTGCTGCCGCCTACTGCAGTGATAAGGTCACGGCGCTGCGTGGCCCAAGCTGGGCATTCCGCCAGTGTGTGCTGCGCCGTGTCCTCAAGGCAGCTCCCGCAGTGATGACACTCGGGAGTCAGCTTCCGGCCTATGCGACACAGATACTTCCCGAAGCAACCGTGCCCCGAGAGTATCTGCGTCAGCCGGTAGGTGAGGGCGCCACAGCCCCTCTCCAGCCACTCCTCCATGACGGGCCTTACCGCCGCTATTGCGGCGTGCCCTGCGCTGGGTTGCGCAAGTCGCTCCTCCCATTCGGCCACTAGGATCTGGCGGACCTCGCTCCGATCAGGTGGGTCCTCACGCTGATGATACCTCAACGCAAGGTCCCTTGCCTCCAGATCCCAGGGCATTGATCCGGCTAGAAGGCTCGCCGCCTCAAAAGAGACCGTACGATACCCTCGAATCACCCTGATGGCCATCGCACGCTGCGGCCTACGCAGCAGCCTGACATTGCCCGGCGTCAGGGTGACAGTCGGTCGCCTGCTACAAGAAAAACCGATTGAAAAAGGTCACAAAAAAGCATATGTTTCTAACTCATTCAATGAATCAAATCGAATCATTCAATTAATTAATTTAAAAAAAGTTTATAAGTATTATATCCATTGTCCAGTACCCATAGCACAAGCTCTGCTTAGTTGTTTGGGACTTGATGGTGTTGTGTAAAAATATACCAAATTTATTTATTTATTGATTTGTAATTGACACTACATTTTTTTTTTAACAACAATTGGTCATCACTAAACACTAAACGGTCGGGTTAGTGACCCATTTTTTTACCTTTCTGTTCAATTGAATTGACATAGACTTTACCTACACTAACATCTGTTTAAGAAAAAAAAAAACCAGGATGGATTTTAAAACATAAAAACCAAGTATCAAAACTGATCGAAATTAAGATCCCATTCTTACTGAAATGGTAAACGATGTTAACCACGAAGGCGCCTCGAAGGTTATCAACAGTGAATACGCGGGGTTGCATCATACCCATTATTTCTTGAAATATTCTCTCAAATTATTTTTTGCGGAAAATCTTGAAAGGGTCAACATGTATCAATATACATAGGAAACGAGGTTAACTATTAAGGTGGCGCCTAAGAGCTATGTGGTGCCTTCATCAGTAAAATAATCATAACTCGCTGAGTACATCATATGATGATAATTGTAACAATAACAACAATAACAATAAAAAAAAACAATAAATAAATAAATTGATAACAATTGAATTACAGGTACTTTAGTTTAATCAGAAATTATTAACTCTGTAAATTATAGGGCAGAAATTATTGGGCAGCGTTCGGGAAGCTATGTAATATCTTCTCGTCCAAAATACCGCAGTGTCTCAAGACGAAAGTCTTTGACCAGTGTGTGTTGCCAGTAATTACTTACGGCACTGAAACGTGGTCGCTCACAATGGGCCTGATAAGAAAGCACAATGTCAATCAAAGGGAAATGGAGAGGGCTATGCTCGGATTGTCCCCGCGTGATCGAATCAGAAATGAGGAGAATCGCAGGAGAACGAAAATAACCGACATTGCCCGAAGAATTCCGCCCACTGCCACTTAAGTTTGCTTCACATTGCTCGCAGAATGGATGGCCGATGGGACAGTAAAGTTCTGGAGTGGCGACCGCGTACTGGAAGGCGCAGCGTGGGTAGGCCCCCCACAAGGTGGACCGACGACCTGGTGAAGGTCGCGGGTATCCGCTGGATGCGGAAAGCGCAGGACCGATCGTTGTAGAGATGCTTGAGGGAGACCTATGTCCAGCAGTGGACGTCTTTCGGGTGAAATGATGATGATGATGATATTATGGTTCGCTGTAGTTGTAAATGGAAAAAGTGCCATAGTTCAATTGTTGAAAACTGATTTTCGATATACTCAGCGAATTTTTTTTTTATATTATACAGACACATTGTTTTATAGTTATTGTACTTAGATAGCATAAAGATTTATTCACAGAAGATTTAGCTACGCATAATTTCTCAGTATAAATACGGCTTCATTTTTTTCAAGAATTAAAATGTTTTACCTTCATAATCACTTTGAAGATCCGGTGATAGAAGAAGCAGTCTCTTGTCAACGACTCCACCTTTCTTCTCACTCTCTTTCTTCTGCGCTTTTATTGCATCATAGTCCATTTCGTTCCGGCATTTGGGAGTTTTATTGTACACTAAATATTTAGTTAGCTGATCCATTTTATAGTTTACTATTTGATGCACTGGTTTAGTTGTGATTTATGTATTTTGTTTGCAGCATTATATTTTGTTTCCTGTTGGTATTTGATATGTATGAAACTGTGGATATTTTTATTTCTATTTATGAAATGTTATGAATGCATTTATTTAGTGCATTAAAAGAGCCTCCACGAGTGACGATATTTAATTGATCGTCCGGCGCACCCTGGGCAGTCAGCCCCACTACCAACCTGCTGACTGAATAATCTTGTCCCCACGGCATGAGCTATTATCACTATGTAGCTCATGTCGACACGATAGAAGATTTATTTACTTTTTTTTTTTGCTTTTAAGACCTATCATATTTTACTTGTCAAAAGCCATTAAAATAAACGAATCATTGCTTAATTTTTTTTTAAAGTTATTCCTACCCGTTACAGTTATTTGACTGGACCTAGGCTTATTTTCGATGTATCATCGCCTAATTTGTTTCTCAATAATTTTTCATGTCACCTAAGTATTGCCAAAGGCATAGCACTAGAGGGGCACCAGCGCGGTCCAATGGAGTTTCCGGAGCTCCGCTATTTTGCGCAGAGGATGGCCACCGTGTGGTTTTAGTCGGCAAGAGTCCGACAGACCCCTCCGCCCTCCCCAGATGGAGGGTATCCATGAGGATTTCCACCCGAAAACAAAAACAAAACAAATAGGTAGCTAGCTACTTTAACAATAACGAACGAAAACAAAAAGCTATTTTAGTTATTTCCAAGCCTTTGCCCAACAATGTTGGGGTCAGTTTCCAGTCTAACCTGATGCGGCTGAACATCAGTACTTTACAGGGAGCGACTGCCATCAGACCCCCGCAACCAAGTTACTGGGTACCTAATATCAAATATTTGTTCTATGGCAATACCGACATTCTAAGAATATACCAGTTGTCGCTTTCAGGCTTCTTACTACCCGTAACGACTGCCATAGATATTTAACAAAAACAAAATATGAGCCTGTGTTGTCCCACTCCTGGGCAAAGGCCTCCCTCCATTTCTTCTACTTTTCCCGATCCCGTTCCTCTTCCTTCCAGTTTATAAGGAATGCATGCATTTCATCCCACCATCTCTTTCGCGGCCTTTTTTTTGTGGGGAAATCCTCATGGACGCACTCCGCCCGGGGTAGGCGGAGCCAGTGTTGGACTCTTACTGACTAAAACCACCACGGTGTTCCTCAACTACCTTAGCCGGAGGCGTGGGAAACCGTGAGTATTCACACAACCACCCCCGACAGGTCCCGGCCCGCCAGAAACAGGCGAGCCCCTTCTACCCGTGCGGCCTAACGTCGGCCGCACCCTCCTCGGTGGCGCACACGGAACACTGCACGCCACCTCACCTAATGGGCCTTTCTTTGTGGCCTGCCGCGACCTCGTGTAACTGCCTCGGGACACAAATTCTGAGCAATTTGGGCCCACAGTACGTCTGGTATGCGGCAGACATGGCAGCTTGGCAGCCTTTTGAGCCATGTCTGCTATTAAAATTATTTGCGTGTTTGAGAGCGCAGTAAAGAGTTTAGAACACGATCTGTTAATTTAACACCTAGTATACTGCGCTCCATAGCTCGTTGGCAAAAAAATATAAAAAAAAATATTTAATTTTATTATGCAGAAGAAAGACAAACGGAACGTAATCAAAAAAACCTCCGCATAATAATGGTTCACAAAATATAATTTTAGTACCACAATGAAATTTCAAAAACGAATCAAGTAAATCCCCTGGCACCCTCTGATCCTCGCGACAGAGTAATTCGCGTCGCGTCAAGCAATGCTTATGCAAATCACAATTTACATTAACCGGATGAGTTAGCTTCGCTTATCGTGTGGTGACTACTAATCTGTTCGTCGTTAAGATGTTTGGGAATTTCAAGGTGTATGGGTGCATGTGGAACAGTCATTGGCTTGGTGCATACACTGAGGTAATTTGTACTACGTACTAGAGATGACTGGATGCGGAAGGCAGAGGACCGAGTGTTGTGGCGCAACTTGGGAGAGGCCTATGTCCAGCAGTGGACTGCGATAGGCTGAGTTGATGATGATGATGATGACTAGAGATGAAACCTCGAATCAAATGTTTGTAATACGTTTTAGAGCTCCTGCACTCTCACTCACTTAGCCACTATCGTGCCGCGCGTGCCCCGCGGTCAGCAAGTTGCACGATATTTTTTGTTCCTCATGTCTACTCTAGTACGTAGTACATATTACCTCAGTGTGGTGCATACTGGTAGATTACATACACACACATACGTATTATCACGCCTGTTTTCCATTAGGGTATGCAGAGACTATGGATTTCCACCTGCTACGATCCAGACACACCTCTTTCATTCATCTACGTTCTTTACCGAGTCATGCATGCTCGTCGGCTTAGAGCACTCTTAACCTGGCATTTTTTGAGAACGTCCGTGATTTGACTGCGATTCGTTCGCCTAGGTCATCCCCTTCCAACTCTCCCACCCACACTCGCTTCGTATACTTGTTTCGTCAATCTCCTCTTAACCATCCTCTCTATATATGTCCAAACCATCCTAACATACCTTTCTCAATATTTGTCACCACATCTTCTTTCACTCCACAACGCTCCCAAATCACGTTCATCATCATTACAGCCGAAAGACGTCCACTACTGGACACAGGCCTCCCCCAATTAAGGGGGGGATATGCCATAATTGCCACGCTTGGCAGGCGGGTTGGCGATCGCAGTTGGTTGGTTAAATACTCAGAGAACGCTGCTGCCCATCCTGTGGTGAATCCCTTAGTCGCCTTTTATGACACCCATGAGAAGAGATAAGGGTGGTGCTATTCTTTAAGTCCGGCACCACACGGACTAATCACGTTATTCCTTACTTTATCTCTTAAAGTTACACCACACTTACTTCTCAAAGCTCTCATTTCTACTGCATTTTTTCTGCTTTCATGTTTCTTCTGCCATACACAACTTTCACTACCAAACATAAGTATAGTATAGTAAGTGGTAGATTAGAGATTAAATAAAAGAAAAGATTCGTGATCAAATTTTTTGTGTGTTTCCGGCTACGAAATTTAGTTTGTAACTGGCGCAAAAGACAATGCTATAAAATGTGTGTAAATCCCAAAATCGACTTGGATAGTTTATACACAGAAAAGTAGACAATTAACAAATACATACTGTATATAAAATTGTTATTATTGTAATTTTTGTTTTTCTTTTTAAATTAATAATTGTTAGTCTGATGAAAGAGACTAGACTCCACGACGCAGGGAATCCTAGTGTGGAGGCTAGTGTTCTATGTATTGTAACTCTGCTTTTGATCAATAAAGTTTTTTAGTTTTTTTTTTTAAGTTAATTACTATTTATGTTATTAATTTTACTTAAAACGCCTAGTTACTGAAAAAGCGGCTAAGCGTAACATTATTATTATTTCTATAGTTTGCTTTACAAATTAATGCACGTTTGTTGTCAATGCGTTGCTAAAGTCATACTAATTAATATTATAAATATGAAAGTTTGTGAGGATGTATAAGATGTATGTGGTGTAAGCCAACAGAAGGATCCGTCTGGGCTGGGCAGCATTTGGCAAACTTCGCCGAGTCTTCTCGTCGCCTATAACGCAAAGTTTGAAGACAAAGGTCTTCAACCAGTGCGTCTTGCCTGTCATGACTTACGGTACCGAGACGTGGACACTGACAGCTGGGCTAGTCCACAAGTTCAAAGTCGCTCAGCGAGCTATGGAGCGAGCTATCCTTGGAGTTTCTTTGAAGGATAAAATCCGTAACGAGATTATCCGGAGAAGAACCGGAGTAACCGACATAGCTTGTAGGATCAGTAAGCTGAAGTGGCAGTGGGCTGGCCATGTCTGTCGAAGGACCGATGGCCGTTGGAGCAGACGAATCCTTGAGTGGAGACCGCGTATTGGCAAACGCAGCGTAGGGCGCCCCCCTGCCAGGTGGACCTAAGACCTAAAGAACGTGGCTGGGGGGACTGGATGCGGAAGGCAGAGGACCGAGCGTTGTGGCGCAGTCCAGCAGTGGACTGCGATAGTCTGAGTTGATTGGTTGATTGATAGATGTATGTATGGATGTGTGGATGTTTGTTACTCTTTCACGCATAAACTACTGTATGGATTTTAATGAAATTTGGCAAACAGATAGAAAATAACCCGGATTAACATATAGGCTTTTACTTTTTATCCCGGGAAGATGAACAGTTCCCGAGGGATGTGCGACAAACGACATCCACGCGGGCGAAGTCGCGGGCATGGGCTATCAATATCTTAATCTTTTTATTACGCAGTGGTATATCAGAGCGCAAGATCATGCGAGCCGCAAATAATAATTTATAAAACAATTTTTTAGGGTTCCGTAGTCCTACAAGGAACCCTTATAGTTTCGTCATGTCCGTCCGTCTGTCCGTCTGTCTGTCTGTCCTTCTGTCCGTCTGTCCGTTTGTCCGTCTGTCCGTCTGTCCTAATCCTTTACAGCTTAATAACTTCTACAGTTATAAACATAAGTAAATGAAATTTAGTTAAAAATGGTTTAGATATAGATCTCAATTTTAAGAGAATAAAAAAATCTTGATAACGTATTTTAGGGGTGGCGCCCATACACGTGAAATGGGGATGAACATTTTTTTTTCACTGCTCCCCCACGTGTGGGGTATCATTGAATAGGTCTACTAAAATGAAGGTAATGTTTCATACATAACTTTTTTATCAGGTATACCATTTGCGAAATATAGTTCGCCAAAGTGGCTTGCAATGTGTCCCCCCCCCTGCCATTTCTAAACTATGCAACGTAGAAACTTATAGTCTTCCACATTGATAGACCTTTATAAAAACTCTCTTTTAAAATTATTTCGAGTATAATGTAATCATAAATTTTTGAGTTATTGTGAGAAAACTGAAAAATACTTAAGACGTCCTAGTTCATAGTTCATTGACCTAAGAGAAAAATGATCTCAGCAAATAATGCTCTTTTAGTTACTTTCTATTAAAAAAAATCACAAAAAGAAACTTTGTGTTATATTGATATGACTTGCACTTCTTAAATTTAACTTCTTAAATTTAGCGCTAGGTGGCGCTGTTTGCAAAAACTAAAACAGCAATGATTAATATTCGATTTGATTCGTTTGTAATTAGACCTACTTAAGGAACCCTATAATATTGAGCATGGCCCGACATGCTCTTGCCGGTTTTATTAAAACTACTATGTTACTATGTTCTCACATAATCCAATTTAACTAACTTTTAACCCACCTTACTCTACTCATACCAAACATAGTTTTAATTAGTGCTTTAAAACTAATTGGAGCTCCGCTAACCGATATGGATCCTAAGCGTGATTTAATGTGTGTGTTATACACAGATTTAGTAAAAAATATAGACGTAGTGCTATGCTCCTTCGTGTACAACCAGCGCTCACGCACACACCATGCACCTGAAGGATATTTGCTTTCGGAATGCTAACTGGACGATGCCGCGACATGTGTATTGAGAGGGGTGAGCATGGTTTGAGGAGCATATGTGTGCGTGAGCACTGGTTGTACACGAAGGAGCATAGTATTTTTTGGCTTCACTAGATTGTTCGTAGCACTTTTTCTATATTTTTACTATGTCTGTGATGTTATACGAACATTTTCACACAGCGTTCTAGATAATTATGATATTGCTGATCGTAGAACGAAATGCAAATGCATTTTGTGTGTAGATGTAGGTATGGATGTGGGATAAATAATAGGGTGATTTTGTATGTAAAGTGAACACCTGCATTGCTCGCTTATCGCTGCTAGGCTTTTGACAGTGATGGCTTTGTAGTCTGACCTTATGCGATTGATACTTGCAAACAATGAGTATGAATATATTGACAATAGTATAATAGCGTTAATTGCAATACAGAGAATATGAGTCCTAATGAAATCTTATGTGATGGATTATATAAGAAGTAATTTTTTGAAGTAAAACTTCTTTAGGCACGCTAGACTTGGGGAGTAAGCTGGTGAATGAGTTACGAAAAGTGAGGCGAACGGAGGGGGTAGTGTGGGACGCGGGGAATGAGGCGCGCGCTAGAACGGCCACGCGACTCAGCGCCGGCAGAGCACACGCGCGCCACGCCGCCATTCATTTGTTCTCATTGAAATAGTATTGAGGGAGATATAAGTTAGTGAAGTTTTACTTCAGTCGTGCGGTCTAAAGCACACTCGTTTTTTTAAAATAAAGTAATCATCATCATCATCATCATTTAAGCCAAAAGACGTCCACTGCTGGACATAGGCCTCCCCCAAAGTGCGGATATGCCATAATCGCCACGCTTGGCAGGCGGGTTGGCGATCGCAGTTGGTTCGTTAAATACTCAGAGAACACTGCTGTCCAAGTGCCAATCGTCTGTTGAATCCCTTAGTCGCTTTTTACGACACCCATGAGAAGAGATAAGCGTGGAGCAATTTTTTATGTCCATCACCACACGGAACGTAAATAAAGTATTAGGAAGTTATTAAAAAAGCGAATTGCTAACATTTTAAAATCTACATTCTGTTTAAAAAAAAATTTAGTAAACATGAAACATTAATATAAGTTTAGGCAAAAATTGTGAGTTTTAAAATTGCTCCAAAGTATGTTCCCGAATAGGTAAATTGCTGGGACACAGTGTTGTGTTAATTTCCAAAGCAGTTAAGGAATCTTACATAATTCCAAGAACCAACATGAGTATCAAAACCACTTAAGCAGTGTTGACGTTTAAAATTAGAACGATTTGTAATTGGTTTATACCGCAAAGTATACCTTCAGTTTTGCACACATTTGCTTTGTTTGTGGATGTATATGAAAATAGAGTGGTACGTTCTTTTTATTTGAACAGTTATTTAATACCAAAATAATGAGTAAAATAATGAGGATGCCTTCAATATTATATTAAAAGCTTGAAGTATCCCACTGCAGGGCAAAGGCCTCCCTACTCTCCTTCCACTTATCCCTGTCTATTGCTAGAAGAATCCAGTCCTTTTGGAAGGAGTCCAGCTCATCCCACCATCTCCTTCTGGGCCTGCCGCGTTGACGTCTGCCATGTAAGGGAAACCATTGAGTGGTCAGTTTGGCCCAGTGGTCGTCTGACATACGGCAGATATGTCCAGCCCAGTTCCACTTTAGGATGCCTTCAAACGTAAATTTATTCTCATCTAACTACTATGATACCTTTCTAATTAAAATCGTTTGACGTGATATTTAAAAGTAAAATCAATCACAATAAATAATCAGAAACAAAAATTGTAGCGTTAATTGTTTAGCCTAAACACCATTTTAAGTACCTATGAAATGTGATCATAAACACGATTTAATTAATTAAAAAAAAATGTGTTATAATATCTTTATAGTTTCACTGTGTATTTTTAAGCATTTTTAAACCGTTACTAGCGACATCTTGTATAACCTCATTAATTTGGATACGCAAAAAGTAAATTAATCCTATGATCAGGCTTCAAAGGCTTTCATAATAATACGTAACCTCAATAGCCTGCTTTTCAAATTAATGAACACAAAATTAAATTTAATATTTTGTTTTATAAAAATCCGAGTCAAACAAGAGTGCCGCAAGTAACAGCTCGTTAAGTATTTTTATTTTGATTTATTGGAAAAATGTTATTAAGAATATTTTAAATATAACAGCCGTCACCTGCGAAGCTCTTGTTTTAACTATTACATAATTAACTAAATTGCTTGCAAGACTCAATAAGTATCTATAAAAACATAAACATTGCCAAACTAGTTATGACAGAGTGAAATATTTTGATAGGTGACCAAAAGGTGGAACAAGTGAATGAATTTGTATACCTGGGTTCCATGTTTACGAGAGATGGCAAGCATATGAAGAGGAGACTGAAAGGAGAGTGAGTGCTGGTAATCAGGAGAATGGGGCACTATACACCTTCATGAACAGCCGCAAAGTGTCGAAAAAGGCACGGCTGGCTGTTCATGGGGGAGTTTTAGTGCCTACACTTATGTATGGTAGTGAAAGTTGGGTATGGCAGAAGTAACATGAAAGCAGAATAAATGCAGTAGAAATGAGAGCTTTGAGAAGTATGTGGTGTAACTTTGAGAGATAAAGTAAGGAATAACGTGATCAGGGAGCGTTGTAGAGTAAAAAGGAAGAAAATGTAGTGACAAAGATTGAGAAAGGTATGTTAAGATGGTTTGGACATATAGAGAGGATGGACGAGAGGAGATTGACGAAACAAGTATACGAAGCGAGTGTGGAAGAGTTGGAAGGGGACGACCTCGGCGAACGTATTGCGATCAAATCTCGGATGTTCTCAAAAAATGCCAGGTTAAGAGTTCTCTAAACCAACGAGCATGCATGACGAGATTAATGGACATAAATAAAGCGAAAGAGGTGTGTCAGGATCGTAGCAGGTGGAAATCCATAGTCTCAGCCTACCCCAATGGGAAACAGGCGTGATAATATGTATGTATGTATGTATTGCCAAACTAGAATACGTCATCATCATCATCATTTCAGCCGAAAGATGTCGACTGCTGGACATAAGCCTCCCCCAATGGGGGGGCTAGGCGATAATTGCCACGCTTGGCAGGTGGGTTGACGATCGCAGTTGGTTGGTTAAATACTCAGAGAACGCTGCTGCCCATCCTCTGGTGAATCCCTTAGTCACTTTTTATGACACCCATGAGAAGATTATGATATTTATGTTACCCTATGTGTTGCAATTTTTCATTGACATGCGGTTGACTGTACTATGGTAGTTGCTATGTAATATTAAAGAAGATATAGAATATATACAACATAACATAACATTACGCCTGTATTTCCCCGAAGGGGTAGGCAGAGGTGTATAGTACCACCCACATTTCGCCAGTTATGTTATAGTCCCATGTAATAGGGGGCGAGCCTATTGCCATTAACCGGGCACAAATCCAGACTCCAGGCTGCTACTGAGAATTTCCTAACGAAAAAACCCAATAACACTTTGCCCTACCCGGGAATCGAACCCAGGACCTCACGATCAGCAGTCGCGCTTGCGACCACTAGACCAACGAGGCAGAATAGAATAGAATATATACGTATATCTTCTTTAATATTACTTAGTAACTACCATAATACAGTCAACCGCATGTCAGTGGTAGAACTTGAATTACGAAAACCACTCCTACTGCTTACAAAATAAAGACGCTATCAAGGTCAAACTGTTACCACTGACGTGAAGTCAAATGTACTATACTCATCTTGTAACAATAATAATGATAATTTCATGTTTTTTTGTAAAAATGTTTAAAAATGTAAAAAAATATGTAATCTAATGAATAAATGGAATAATAATAATCTAATCTAATAATAATCTGTGGCCAAAAGCAGCCTTATAACTTTTTGGGCATAGAGTCCTCAGAGAGCTCTTTTTAGAGCAAAACATTGTGAGTTTTGGGGCTACATTTATAACACGAAATGTTTTTTATGGGATAAATGACATTGTGTCAACCTTGAAATCGGTTCAATACGGTCCCTTCGAAGAGCAAATGATTTGGCAAATCGTACGTTTTAGAAGTTTCTGACAGTTTTTAGTTGAAAGATATGAGAAAGACAAGCGGATTCAACTTTTCACGCGGCCTCAAATAAAGCTGTTTGTTTATTATATTTGGCGAAAGCACGACCAGAATATTCGGAGGGCAAGAGGTACAATAATATATTATATACGAATCCTATATTTTTGTTGATATCCTCAGATTCTATACCCAGCCCCTCTACGGGAATGACATATCTCAACGAAAAAGTCATTCGTTGAGATATGTCATTCCCATACATTTTGATTGCTTTCTATTAGCGTTGACGATTGTAGATTGTCAACTTGGCTAGCGGGGCAGGCTTAATTATTTCAGAGCCTTGAATGTAATTTTTGAAAGAGTAAATTTAATCACGATAAGTTATGCAGTCTTTTGTTCGCTTCACTCGTATATTATTTCCGCGTACCGGAACTTTAACTACGTTCCTGTCTCACTCTTGCATGAACTTTCCTTTTCTAACGTTCTTTTAGAAATATCGGCGTATTATATATTTTTTTTCACATTTCATCAGCAATCAGTTGTACAACTATAAGCGGATTTTCTGAACGATTCCATGGTTGTTTCGGAAGAAGAGGCCAGTGCCGCACCCTCCCAATGAATATCGTTTTCCTTTTTTTTATGGTAAAGGACAGGTCCAGTAGACTGAGGGCCAAGGAGTTAGAGTGGTCTTCAAGGCGCTCAGCATATCCCTTCTTATATCGCTCAATCTCCTCAGTAATGAGTGGCACCTTGAGATATTTATGGGTCTCTTTGTTTCGTGTGAACCAAGGTGCGTTGATGATTCTACATGCTGAAATTGCTTCTTTCCCGAAAAGGGGTCATTTTACTCAACATTATGGATAACTTTTACTATGGGAACAAACCTGAGATCGCGAAAAAAAATCAGGTGGTCCCTACATTTTATCGATTTAAGTGAACACAAACATAGGGACCAACCGTTTTTTTTTTCACATATTCTGGGTTGGTCTCATAGTAAAAGTTTTACATAATAATGAGTACAATGACCCCTTTTCGGGAAAGAAGCGATAAAAATTTCAGCATGTATTTATCCGCGTATTAAATAAAAAAAACAATAAACAAACTGACCTTTATCGATCAAAAGAGGACTGGGTAATGCCAAGTCCATCTCAGGATCAACTGCTCTGAGCCGAGACATTTTCCAAAGTTTTTCTTCAGGAAAATATTTTTTCGAGAATATTTTTCGCTGTTATCAGGCCAAACGCAAGACTCGACTATCGTGTGTCGCGTTCCAACACCGTTAGGCCTAATAACCATATAATTTCATATGTCTACAAAATTTTAGACGCGTCCGTAAAAGAAAAAAGGTTGGACGACGCCATTTTATTAGGAGAATTTAAACCATAAACTGTGAAGTTATTTTGATTGGCTGCTGTTAAGGTTTTGGAGTAATTTAGAAACTTTTACATAATAGAATAAGTTTAGTTTTGATAGAGAAAGTTTATTTTATTTTAAGTGTAGTATTTATTAATACTGGGGGTCCGTGACGAGCAATTTTACGGAGACCGTAAAATTTTAACTTTTGAAGAGACTGTCTTCAAAAATCGCATTGGCTGAGAATATGGCAGTATTGGTACCTTTATTTTAGATAAAAAAACATGGTCTTTATTTTTTACTTGTGATATAAATCGAAGGAGCTATTATATATTTTTTATAATTTAAAAAATGGGTAATTATTTCCCGGGCAACTCTCTGGTGCTCTGTATGAGAGCCACAGAGTTGCTTTAGCCTGTAGTCTAATCAACTTCATTATATTCTATAGATATATGTATATCCTGGAAAAAATATTCAAAAAATAAAAGTATAAAGTAAAAGATATCTATGAATTCTCACACTAATTTGGGAAAGATAGCTCATAACATTCGATCAGCTGGACAGAATTTCATCGAATATAGCTTAGAACCATCCAGATTAAATTAGCTTTCAATTTGACAAACCGCATTGTTAATGGTCCATTCGTTTGGGAGCTACGAACTGACAGACAGACACACATACTTACAGACACACAGAAACGCGTCGGGCGTCGAACTTATAACATCATTTTTCGGTCGGGAGTTAAGAATAATCTTAGTGGTTATTGATGGACGCTGAAGTATATTCTAACATTGATCATCACGTACAAGAACCATCAGACTCTAAGGAAAATAAATTGGTATTGAAACACGACAGAGACAAACTAAAATGAACCTAATCACTATATACATAAGGTTCTTACTTATAGGAACATCTCTACATGAAGATTAATTGAGGTGAAGACTTTATATTACGTATAGTGAAGTTAGGACTATTCCAATTAATTTCTCGGAAGATTGTGTGAAATTGAGACGAAGAGGATGTAGAATGGATAGTTTCAGTTATAAAATAAAACAATTATTATAAATTATAAACTGAATACTTGAACTTCAGTAGTAGTAGAGCTCCTTTGTGAATGAGCTTGTCCGGGGAAGTACTACCAACGTATCTACTTCTCCACCAAACAGTGATGCATGCATTGCTGTGTTTCGGTCTGAAGTGTACGGGTGCTGGTGAAATTACAATCAAATGAGACTTTCTATCTTCATGTCTCAGTTTGGCAAACAACTTGGGGTACCATTTAGGCAACAGCCTAGGTGGTATTGAAGTTGTTATGGGCAAAGGTAACCGCTTAACATCAGGTAGACATTAAGCCCGTTTCACCACCCTATACTATTAAAAAAACTTGATTCCTAAGATACAGGCTTCCTGTCAAGTTTGTCTGACGTTCGACTTGCAATTATCACTGTTTTACAACCTTCCAAAAGTTGCCGTTTTTCGCATTTTTTCTATCTAAAACTTCAACGAACTATAATTTACAGAGATAATAGTTTTTGATTATTGACTATTAACTCTGTAAATTATAGTTCGCTGTAGTTATAGAAAGAAAAAGTGTGAAAAACGGCCACTTTTGGCATATGTTCTATCTCCAACTACAGCGAACTATAATTAACAGAGATAATAGTTTCTGATTATTGACTATTAACTCTGTAAATTATAGTTCGCTGTAGTTATAGAAAGAAAAAGTGTGAAAAACGGCCACTTTTGGCATATGTTCTATCTACAACTACAGCGAACTATAATTTACAGAGATAATAGTTTTTGATTAAACTACAGTATCTGTACTTCAATGATTAAAAACGGATTTTCGATAAATGATGTATTCAGCGAGTAATATTTTTTTTACTGATGGGGGCGCCACTAGCGTCTGGGTCTGAAGAAAATGCTAGTCAAAAATATTAGTTCTGTTTGGCCAGTCACGATTATCCCCAAAAATCTGTAATAAACCTGTATTGAGCCTTGCAAGCGTTAATTCAATTATAAAACTCTCACCTTTATCTTTAGAAAGGTTCACAATTTTCGTTATAGTTGACGGCTGTTCATTTTTCACTTCCTTCTTTTCTTGGGTTAAAGCTTTAACATTTTTCCAACGGTTAGCTAAGGTTTTGTTCATTTTCGCATTACGTCACTGTTTTAGTATATATTTTTATTTTCGCGATACTTCGGATCGTGTGAAGAAGGGTACTGGCGCGACTTGAGGTTGAATTCAATGTGTTTTTACTACTCGAAAGTGTTAAGCGTTTTTCGTGTTTTATAGTCGGTTTGAGTGGTTTTGATACTTGTGCAGAAATAATTGTGAAATAATTTTAGTTTTTTTATATTATAGAGATTTGCGAAGCGTTAGGTATAAGGGAATGAGGAAATATAATATCCAAAAAGATAATGGTTCGCGATATGAAATGTTATAAATAAAATAAATAACATTAACATTTTTATACAGCACCATCGAGTCCCAAACTAAGCAGAGCTTGTACTATGGGTACTAAACAATGGATATAATATTTATATACTTTTTTTTGTAAATACATACTTATAATACATAAGAAACACCCAGACCAACACAAACACTTATGTTCAATACACAAATATTTGTGTCCTGTTCTCATGTAACACTGCAAAAATAAGAAGAAGTGTTATTAATATTTAATAATATTACTGAAACTAACAATTGCAAAACTGTTGTTTCTTACTGATAAAGTTCCATCAACTATGATTAAAGAAATCAGTAGTTATGACTACATAACTACTGATTTCTTAACTATTTATATTTTTTTACTAATTAAAAGGTTTTTTATACTAACAAAAATTATATATAAAAGCATTTTTACTGTATTTATGACAAGTCTTGCAACTTAATTTAAAAACACATTAAAAACTTTTGATTAAAAATACTTATTTGAGAAAAGATAGTGTTTATTTGCAACTCCAGTGATCCTTAAAAAATTACAATAAAAAACAAAAACAAAATTAGCAAGATCATTAAAATATTTGGTTTCCTAAAATTGCGATTTGGTTTTGTCTAATTTATTTTTTATTTATGACATTGCTACTAAATTGTATTTAAAATGTTCAATCTGTAGACATGACATTACATCATAGTATGCACTCTTCACGATCCATTAGCAAAAGTATCAAGAATCTCCACACCCATTATAAATCGATTTAAGTGCCATAGAAAGGATGTATTGTTGCACCCAAAGGTCACAGGGGAACCCATTATTGCCAACAAATTGTATGCATAGGGACATTCAGAAAACTATTATGTTTTACACAATGATCCCAGGTGCTTTGGAAATGATTCGCAGAGTTTTGAAATAAATCGTCGCGGCTTGACTTGCGGAATTTGCTTAAGTTTAAGTACTTAGTTTGTTTGTGAGAATAATTGTAGCACACTTGCTGCGTTTATGAGCATTGTTAGTTAGAATAAAATTGATTTTCGTAAAAGTAGTTAAAATGTCAAGATTTAAGCGATGGATTATAAATTGTTTAGAAACTGTTTACTGGAAATAGATTTTGAAGGGTAACTGATGGTTACTACCTATTTGAATGTACCAAAATTATTATCGTATATGTATATGTAATAAAAAATAGGGATATAGTTTAATGACTAAGTATCAAGACTGCTAACTGCGATCACCAACCCGCCCACCAAGCGTGGCGATTATGGCATACCTATCTCCCGTTTTTGGAGGACGCATGTGTCGGTCTCGGCATGAATCTGGACAAGACTAAAGTCACGTTCAATATGCATGTCATGCCGAGGCCAATATTCGTCGAAGGGTCGACACTCGACGTTGTAACGGAATACGTCTACCTAGGGCAGGCAATTCAGCTTGGTAAACACAACTTCGAGAAAGAAGCCAACAGAAGGATCCGTCTGGGCTGGGCAGCATTTGGCTAACTTCGCCGAGTCTTCTCGTCGCCTATACCGCAAAGTTTGAAGACAAAGGTCTTCAACCAGTGCGTCCTGCCAGTCATGACTTACGGTGCCGAGACGTGGACACTGGCAGTTGGGCTAGTCCACAAATTCAAAGTCGCTCAGCGAGCTATGGAGCGAGCTATGCTTGGAGTTTCTTTGAAGGATAAAATCCGTAACGAGATTATCCGGAGAAGAACCGGGGTGACCGACATAGCTTGTAGGATCAGTAAACTGAAGTGGCAGTGGGCTGGCCATGTCTGTCGAAGGACCGATGGCCGTTGGAGCAGACGAGTCCTTGAGTGGAGACCGCGAATCGGAAAACGCAGCGTAGGGCGCCCACCTGCCAGGTGGACCGACGCCCTAAAGAACGTAACTGTGGGGGACTGGATGCGGAAGGCAGAGGACCGAGCGTTGTGGCGCAACTTGGGAGAGGCCAGTGGCGTGCATTGGCTTACTTCAATTGAATTTAATTGTGGTGTATGTTATTGTTTTTTTGTTGTAGGAAGATTAATTTAGCATTAATAGGTCTATTTTAAGATAAGTAATCATCGTACTCTGAAAAAAAGATAATAACTTACACCACTATTGAATTTGAATGAGGAAGGCAGTAGGTATTGCCTAATTGCCTATATGCAATGCACGCCACTGGGAGAGGCCTATGTCCAGCAGTGGACTGCGATAGGCTGAGTTGATTGATTGATATGTCCAGCAGTGGAAATCTTTGTCTGAAATGATGATAATGATAAACTATCAAAATTATTATACCAGAGTAAACATCTAATCTAAAAATAAAGTTTTTAAGTTTATTTTAGTTTTAAGTTTGTTAAGTTTTGGAACTTTTATAGAAATGCAAAAAATTTAAATAATATTTTGATTCATACTTTAGGTCGGAAAGTGATAGCCAAGTTTTTGAAAAGAATAGATATCAGTTCACAATAAAAATATAGTAGAGTAGACAAACAATGGAAAATCGTTTTCACCATCATTATTGGCAAGCTAGCCAAAAACGAATAGTATCAATAGCTACTTCCTTATTGTATAATTTTAGGGTTCTGTTTACAATGCGACTGGAACGCGTTGAACGTCTCAAATCCAACCGGCGTCGAAGCGGAAGAGGTGGAACGTGACAATAGCGGCCTCGACCGGCGACGTCTAACTTTGACAGCTGACAGCTGACAGCCAGATATACTTTCTCTCTACTACGAACTGACGACAAGAGCGCGGACGCAAAAAATCTGTCGCGAATATTTTAATCTCAAACTTGTAAAAAATAGACAAATAAAACGTAGAATCAATATAACAGAACCTGTTTTCTTGAAGACGACCCCAACATTTGGTGACCCCGACGTGATTAAAGAAAAAACTGAAGATTGAGACTACGATGCAGCCGCATTGTTCCTGCTACGGCTGCTACTTCAACGGATGAAAATGGCTTGTGTGTGACGTGTGTTTTTTGGTTACTACTTACAGGGAAGTACGCCCAGTTTTAGTATCTTATTTATTTTACAGTTTTCTTAATGCTGCAGTCTGCCTAACAGTGTTCATTGCAAAATAATTACTTCAAAGCCCGATCACAACCGTATTTCTAATATCTAAATGATTAAAATATCTATGGAGTCAGACTGAAATTACTTTCTGTGTCGATTTTCCTTACTATATGACAAGAACCTAGGTTCATACCTAGGACCCTACTTCTACCTAACTTTGCTTGCATTTCGCTTACGGGACCACCCTGGCATTTTCCAGATTCGCCGTGTGCACCTGCTTCTTGGGTCCTGTTGGAATGCTCTGCTAAAAAGAAAGACACCTGCCTGCACTTCACAGCTTGCGTCCTGTGCTGCGTGGCCTGCTTTGCTCGTGTGCGAGTTGCTGACTGACGAGTGGTTGTCGTAGCTATTGCACGACTTGCACGGTTTGGCTTTTGATTTTTGTTTTAACCGAGATACCTGTTACCAGAATTGGTACTGTATACCTACTTAATCTTTAACAGTCTGTTCAATTTGTTGTGCTTTTCATTATGGCTGCTGAATTAAAACCTCTTATTCAGCAACGTGGAACGATGAAAGCTAGAATAACTATATTTTCAAAATATATAAATACTGTTATGCTGATAGGTGCTGAAAGCATCTCTAAACAAATACTCGCTGAAACTGAGATAAAACTGTCAAGATTCAGAGAGTTATTAAACCAGTTTGATAATTTAAAAACTAAAATTGAAGGTTTAGAACCTGAACAGTTAGAAGAGAATGATGTAATTGAGAGTGACTTTTGTTCAAACATTGCTAAAGCTCAAGTGTTAATTGATAGTCTTGCACCTAGTATTGTACTACCTGAAAATGCTAATTCTCATTCAATAACTAGCTGCCAGAATATAAAACAAGATAGCCGAAACTATAGCATAAAGCTGCCTACCATACAGCTGCCTTCCTTTGATGGAAACTATTTAAAGTGGATGGAATTTCGAGACACTTTCGATTCTTTAATTAACAATAATGATACTATTCCTGATATTAACAAGTTCCATTACCTACGTTCTTCGTTAGAGGCAGGCGCATCTAATATAATAAAGTCAATAGAGTTCACTGGTACCAATTATAAATTAGCTTGGAGTTTGCTTATCGAGCGCTTTGACAACAATCGTATACTTACAAATAATCATTTAATGGCTCTTCTGAATTTTGAAGCAATTAATAAGGAAAATTACAAGTCACTTCGCTATATGATAGATTACTACGCTAAAAATCTTCGTGCCTTATCTTCTTTGAATGAACCTACAACTCACTGGGATACTTTAGTTGTTTTTATAATGGCCACGAAACTAGATGGTGTTACAAGTCGCAAATGGGAGGAACACAGGAGTACTATTCCTACTTCTCCAACACTTGAGGAGTTTTATAGTTTCTTGCGTAATCGTGCTGACGTGCTAGAAACCTTGCAGTATAGCAAGAATGATTTATCAATCAAAACTGAAAAACGTTCATCTTCTTATAATAAGGACAATAAGCACACAAAATCATTTGTTTCTTCTTCGACAAACGTAAAAAATTGTGTTGTATGTTCGCAAGATCATTTACTTTATAAGTGTGATAAATTCAAAGAGATGTCATTGGATTCTCGATACAATGAAGTTTCAAAGCACAAGCTCTGTCATAATTGTCTACGCCCTGGTCATTTCTCGGCTCACTGCAAACATAATTCTTGCAAAATCTGTAACAAAAGACATAATTTATTACTGCATAAATCACAGTCCAATAATGATAAAACAAACTTACCTGTTGATACTTCTTCTGTGACATCACTTCCTCAAGTGGCGGAGTCCTCTCAGACGTCTACTGTCACTATGTTCAATCCTATATCACTCTCCGTGCAAATTCCCGGGCAAATTCTCTTATGTACTGCTCAGGTGGAATTAGTTGATAGCCGATCTAATAAAACATTCATTGTTAGAGCTCTTCTAGACAATGGAAGTCAGTCTTCATTTATAACTGAAAGTATGCAAAAGAAAATGAATCTGACTTGTTCTAATACTAATATATCAATTGCTGGAATAAATAATAAATTAACAAATACTAATAAAAAGTGTGATATACAGTTAAAATCACGGGTCAACTTATTCCAAACGAACATTTCTTGTCTTGTAGTACCGCAGATCACCGGTAAGTTGCCTAGCACAAAGATTAACCCTTCTCAATGGGATCTTCCTGAGTTTATAGAACTAGCAGATCCAACCTACTACTGCCCATCTGAAATTGATCTACTACTAGGGGCTGATGTTTACTGGGAAATTGTAGATTCTAAGCTAATTAAGTTGGGGAAAAATAAACCTACCTTACAGAAATCCAAGCTGGGTTGGTTAGTGTCTGGTCCATGTGGTATGGGCCATGCTACTACCATTAATTCTAACTTTTCTCAAGAAATTAGAGATTCTCTGACTAAATTCTGGGAAGTTGAAAATATTCTTGACTTGCCAACAAAAAATACTTTGCTTTCTGAGGATGAAAAATATTGTGAAAATCATTTTATTGAAAATACGGTCCGCCTGAAAGATGGCAGATTCTGTGTCAAACTGCCCTTGCGGAAAGTCGCTAATGAGGCTCTAGGGGACTCTTATCTTATTGCTAAAAGGCGTTTCTTTAATTTAGAAAAGAAATTAGATAAATCTAACATTAAAAATGAGTATATAGATTTCATTAATGAATATAAAAGATTAGGCCATCTTACCGAAATCAGCCGTCCTATTTTCGGTTACTATATACCTCACCACGCAGTAATTCGTGAAAGCAGTGAGACTACTCGCTTAAGAGTAGTCTTCGATGCCTCTTGTAAGACTTCTACAAACATATCACTTAATGATATTCAATTTGTTGGGCCAGTAGTTCAAGATGATTTAATGGCAATTTTGCTCAGGTTTCGTCAGTATACCTATGTAGTGACAGGTGATGTGGAAAAAATGTACAGACAGGTTATGGTTACTGAATCCCAGCGTCACCTGCAACTCATACTCTGGAGAGAGGACAAAGATCAAGAACTCAAAACCTTGCAACTAAATACTGTCACGTATGGAACAGCTTCTGCTCCGTATCTTAGTACTAGGTGTCTTATACAACTTGCAATGGAGTGCTCTGATGAAACTGTTTCTAATACGTTAAGACATGACTTTTATGTTGATGACCTGAATACTGGTTCAGACTCAAAATCTGTGTTAAAATCTACTCTTTCAGGAGTAATTAAAAAACTTTCTGAGGGTGGTTTTCCTTTGCGTAAATTTAGAACAAATTCTCCTGATATTTTTGATGATATACAAATGACTGATCAATCTCAAGACTTTAGTAAGCAATCCTCTGTGTTAGGATTAAAATGGACACCTAGCTCTGACACTTTGCACTTTACAGTCGAAATTAAACCTATTCCTAAAATTACGAAACGCTCTATACTGTCCAACTCGTGTCGCATATTCGACCCATTAGGCCTCTTATCTGCCTGCACTATTTTTCATAAAATATTTTTACAGAAGCTCTGGTTACTTAAAATAGACTGGGATGATGAAATTTCGAAGGAGATGGAGAACTCATGGATAGAATTCTATAAAGAGACTAATAATTTTGCTCATATTAAGGTACCTAGGTATATTCTCTGCAACTCCCCAACCTATATAGAGGTTCATTGCTTTACTGATGCCTCACAAGATGCCTATGGTGCATGTATTTACTTAAAATCGACGAATAACTTGGGTGAAGTTGAATGTAACTTATTATGTGCAAAAACTAAAGTTTCTCCCTTAAAAACTGAAACAATTCCACGTCTAGAATTGTTAGGCGCTTTACTTGGTGCAAAACTACATTCTAAAGTTCTGCAATCTTTAAAAATTAAGATTTCACGCTCAGTATTTTGGACAGATTCAACCATAGTTTTAGGGTGGTTACACACTCCACCTAAAACCCTTAAAACTTATGTTTGCAGTCGGATTGAACAGATTCGTGATCTAACTGATATAACTACTTGGCGTCATGTACCTACCGAATATAATCCTGCTGATATGGCGTCTAGGGGCATTCAACCACGTCTTCTTTTTAGTAATACCCTTTGGTGGCATGGTCCTTCCTTTCTGGCCAAGTTTGAACATGAATGGCCCCAGTCTAAATCTACTTCTGTAACTTTACCTGAAACAAAAATAAGTTTAAATATTAAAACCCTACCTAATGATGTTGTACCATTTGAAAAATATTCTAAATTATACAAATTGCAAAGAATATACGCTTACATACTAAGATTTATAAATAACATTAGAAAAAATAATACTAAACTAAATGGTGAACTTACTTGTTCTGAATTGAGTAATTCACTGATGCTTATAGCTAAAGCTTCACAAGGCGAAAGCTTTTCAAAGGAAATTCATTCACTTAAGACTTTAAATAAACTAAATTCTAAGTCACGGATTCTCTCTTTAAACCCATATTTGGATCAACATGGTGTATTACGTGTCGGTGGACGGATTGAAAATGCATCCCACTGTCCTTATGGGAAAAAACACCCCATATTACTTGACCCCAAACACACTTTCTCTAAACTTTTATTTGAGCAAGAACATCTTCGTCTCTTACACTGTGGCCCTCAGCAACTGTTGAGTTCTATTCGTGAGCAATTCTGGCCCACAGGTGGCAAGGTGTTAGCTGCGACTACCGTTAGAAAGTGTGTACGATGTCAGAGATTTAAAGCTAAACCTTTAAACCCTATAATGGGTAACTTACCACAACCTCGTGTAACTCCTGCTCCACCATTCGAGACTTGTGGCACTGATTTTGCTGGACCTTTTCTAATATTAAATAGAAAGGGCCGTGGTGCTAAGACCTCCAAGTGCTATTTATGCATATTTGTTTGTTTTAGTACTAAAGCTGTGCACTTAGAAGTCGTGAGCGACTTAAGTAGCGATGCCTTTATCTTGTGCTTGCGTAGATTCATCTCACGACGTGGTAAACCTGACACAATATACTGTGATAATGGTAAAAACTTTGTAGGAGCCAATAACGAACTGAACAGACTGCTTAAGAATAGTGAACGATCGGTTAGCGACTACGCGAGCAAGGAAGGCATCACGTTTAAATTTTCTCCTGCATATGCACCGCATTTCGGCGGGATCTGGGAAGCGGGAGTCAAAACGGCAAAATTTCATTTAAAACGGATAGCGGGTAACTCTAGTTTAACTTTTGAAGAGTTGTACACACTGTTTGTGCAGATTGAGGCTATTATGAACTCGCGTCCGATTACTTCAATGTCTGCTGATCCTTCTGATCTGTCAGCTATTACACCTGGGCACTTCCTTGTGGGTCGGCCATTGACCTCACTGCCTTCACCTGTCACCGAGCGAGTCAGCATCAACCGATACCAGCTGATTGAACGCTTAAGACAACATTTCTGGTCTCGATGGACAAAGGACTATCTATCTACTCTGCAGCAACGCGTCAAATGGCAGCATGCACAACACCACGTTAGTGTTGGCGACCTAGTCTTCATTCTGGACGATCAGCTGCCACCTATGAAATGGCTCATGGGCCGGATTGTCAAACTATATCCAGGAGCAGATGGCGTATGCAGAGTGGTCGACGTGAAAACAAAGAGCGGCGTCATTCATAGGCCCGTTTCTAGACTAACACAACTAGATTCCCAAGAGCTCCTTGGGGAACACGTCCCCAAGGGGGGGGAGGATGTTTACAATGCGACTGGAACGCGTTGAACGTCTCAAATCCAACCGGCGTCGGAGCGGAAGAGGTGGAACGTGACAATAGCGGCCTCGACCGGCGACGTCTAACTTTGACAGCTGACAGCTGACAGCCAGATATACTTTCTCTCTACTACGAACTGACGACAAGAGCGCGGACGCAAAAAATCTGTCGCGAATATTTTAATCTCAAACTTGTAAAAAATAGACAAATAAAACGTAGAATCAATATAACAGAACCTGTTTTCTTGAAGACGACCCCAACAGTTCCATACCCGAAGGGTGCCAAACGGGACCCTATTACTCTCGCTACGCTGTCCGGCCTTCCGTCTGTCTGTCACAGGGCTGTATCTTTGTAATATTTTTTTTGTATTATTTTGGAAAAGAGGTAAGGTCTATGCAAGTCCCCTATGTCACTGCGACCTAAAAGATCTATTGTAACGCCTCTAATAGTATACTACAGCACCTCTCCAAGCCGCAAGCCAACCATAAAGTCGACTATAGCCTTGGGGTTTGAGGATCTGATCTCATCAGCTGAGATTGTGTGGCCTCCAAGATGCTGACTTCTAATGTGGTGCACTGCATCACATTCGCATAGGATATGAATGGGCGTTTCGTCCTTTTCGCGACAAAATCTGCAAACTGTGATATCTGTGAGGCCCATCCTGTGTAGATGTTTGTTCAGTTTACAGTGCCCTGTAAGGGTTCTAGTCAGGATCCTTATATGGTTCCTGTTAAGCGAAAGCGCTTCTTTTGTAAATCTCTTCCTGAAGCCTACTAGAAGCGCTTTCGAGTGCTCTTGGCCTGGGGTTTTTTTCCAAAGTCTAATGCTTTGATGAGTTCCCCAGTCCTTAAGATTAGCCGAGGTGATGCATTTCGGAACCCCACAAATTGGCTCCGGCCCTACAGTGGGGCATTCCGCACCAGCTCTAGCGAGTTCATCAGCGGCTTCATTACCCCTAATTCCGCAGTGCCCAGGTACCCATCCTAGTGTCACAGAATTTGTTTTTCCTAGCGAATTTAGTAGCTGGACACACTCCTTGATAAGCTTGGAGTCGATTTCCTCTGATTTTAAGGCCATTAGGACTGCCTGGCTATCAGAGAATATAAATATTCGCCTTTTTATATTGTATCTTTGTAACGGTAATAGATAACCAGTAGAAATTTTCACAGAATATGTGTTACTGTGGTACCTATAATGACAAATACTAAAAACAAAAAAAAGAAACATACAAGAAACTTCTAAAAACATGCAATTTTATCAACGTTTTTATTCCTGCTTTATCTAAAAAACCGTAATACATACCAGCGTCAAACTCGGTCTGATTATAGTGCATACTATGTAGTTTAGCAACAAATAATAAAAATTCGGTAAACATTGACATATGTGGTGGTACCTGCGCAAGAAAGAGATGCAATTTTTTTTGCATCTCTTTCTTGACCAAATATGAAAATATTCAAGCAAATTTATTAACGACTCAATTTGAGCTCTATAGAAGGCTTGTATTCGAACTAGATTACTCATAAGTCCATAAACTTGGATATCGACTAAGTGCGTGATGAGGCGATTTTCTTGCAAGTTCAGGGGAATGACCTTAGATATTTATTAGGGTATTAAGGCTTACTGTGAGGGTGATGACGCAGGCAGCATGTCATGCCCGATTGGGTTCTTATTATGTTCACTGTGCCTTAGGGTGGAGTGAAATATATTTTTTCTTTTTAATGTTATGTAATAGTGAAATGTTGGTGCCAATTGAGCTCAAATTCAATCATATTAAATATTATTTGAATTGATGAAGTGTAACTGCCTCCGCAAGGTCACTGAACTTTTGAATATATCTGATTTTAGACCCCGTTTTATCGCCACCTTGTCACGTAAAAAAATACTAAGTTGATTTATTTTATTTCATTTACTGGTAGCAACAATAGTCTATCTTCGCTAAAAAAGCAAAATCAAACCAAGATCGTACGTTGATTACGTAAAATAAGGGGAGTGCGGGGGCGCAAAGGGCGTCAATTTGTTGCGTGTCCGCACTTGTGTCCGTGCACTATTGTTTGTCAAGGTAATAAGTCGCGCGCTTATTATTCTAGCAATATTCAATTTGCGTTGTGAAGCAAAGAGAGAACATGAAGTCCATTCAAGTGCCCTCTTTTTGGTGATGTAAAACAAACACCCTACCTACTTATGAGGATGTTATGAACTACTACGAATTGACGAGGCAAACACTAAAGACGAAGGCAAAATACCCCACATTTACGGAAATTGCCGGTATAGTAACATCCACGATTGAAAATACATGGCTAACTGCATCTATACCAACAGTTATAAGCACCAGAGTCATGCAAATGTTAAAACCCTATCATTTAAAGTGCAAAAATCTTCTGAAGTCAGTCAAGAGACTTTCGCCAGAAAAGTTGGCAAGCTTTTTACACAACAGTAAGTTCCTATTTGATATATCTGCTTGCAAATGCTATGATACAATGCAACGAAGTAGAAATACTTCCTGAAATGGCTCAAGATTTGAGTACAGGTCAACAGTACTTGCAAAAAATTGTCTCAGCGGTGGTATCAGGCGTTTTTCCAGAAGATCTGGAAAACATGTTACCAGGAAAAAATTTGCATGCCCGTTGGCCCACGTGGGCCAATCGACTACTTCGTCTCTACATAGCCAAAGAAACACCATCGCCAGCATTGGTTACTATGGCTACATTTATCGTAAAAATGTATGTCCCATCTTGGTTCTTAATCAAGTACAAACCATCATGCAAAGGTGAGATATGACACATTTTTAACATTATTCTAGCCTCCAGTTACCTGCCAGAAGATCTGAACTAGGTTATCGATCCCTTGATTCAGCATAATAGCTATTTTGCGTATACAAAGAATGCCTTACTGGCTCTGATCACCAACGAAAGAAAATACGTTCGTAAATAGGCAGCCCGGCGCATATTGAAGACACGTAGCATGGCTGAAACATCCACACCAAGACTTTTTGAAGTGCCAGATGTAAATTTTAATACCACAAATTATACTGATTTCATAAATTGGGAGAAGGGAGTTACTGAACCCCTAATTCTAAATAAAACTAGACAGATGAGGAAATAAACGACATCGTCCAAACGGGTGGTGAGGATCAGCTGTTTTTCTTACAACTCCCGTGCCATACCAGGCTGAAGAACAGGCCATAAAGATCTCCCGCGGAAGCTGCCACTTCTTAATGTACAAAAATATCAAGATTAGGGGCCATAAAAGCCAAACTGGAATCACGCAACAAAATGCCTAAATTTGAAACAATATGTCATTTCCGAGCAAATTAAAACTTTTTTATGTAAACTTATAATCAATCAATTCTTTTTTCTTAGTTAAAATGTACTATTTACATGTCTGATTTACACACTACGTATCATTTAACAACATATTACCATTAATTTACGCTAAATGTTATATCAAAAATGTATTGAGTTTTTTCACCGAATCTAAAACTTTGAAGCCAATGCGGAGGCAGAAGCTATTTTTCAAATTAATTAAAAAATTACATGTTATTTCACTTTACTATAAGGCACCAATCCCCCCCAATTACAACACAAAATAAATTATTTTTAATTTTTTCATACATCTGTGCTCCACCTTACGTGCCTCTATCTGTGTTGGTTTTGTTTTGTCATGGGCCAAAATTAACGCAAAAGTAGGTACAAACAGGTACAGGTACAGGTAGGTAGGTAGGTAGGTAGGTTGTCTGGAAGATATCACTTTTAGTGATAAGACCGCCTATGTACCCATAATTTATACGTTTTTCCTGTTTACTACTATTTTCATGGTGTACAATAAAGTATATTCAATCTATCTATCTATCTACAAAAGCTTGGCATTGGAAAAAGGTTGGTAGCAATTGGATACGAGTGGCCGAGGATCGAGCCAAAAGTAAAGAAAGTAAATAACTTAACTTTTTTTTAAAGTTCATCATTTCAGCCGAAAGACGTCCACTGCTGGACATAGGCATATTATAGACATATTTTTTTAAAGTTGATAACTGTAAATTCTAAAGGCAATAAATCAGCCTTATCTCAATACAATCCGGCTCGAAGGACCATGTTATAGATTGGGTGTTAGAAATAAGCGGACTGTATTGAGACAAGGCGTGGTTTATTGCCTTTAGAATTTACAGTTATTAAATTTCCCGAACAAATAGTTATTAATAAAAAAAGCTAGAATCGACCGTCGTAGGTGGTGTCCGAGCGCGAGTATCGGTCTGTTCGGGCGGGGCCCGTGACGACCCGCCGAGCGCGCCGCTGGCTGGTGATGAATCACACGTCGGTGAGCCGTGCTGCCGACGCTGTCGCCGCGCGACGCTGTTGGGTTCGATTCTCAACAATTTCAGTGGCGTGCCATTAGAGAGGCAGTCCAGCAGTGGACTTATATAGGTTGATGATGATGAGGTACAAAAGGTAGAGCTTTTATTGACTTATCAACTTTACGTTCTAGTATTATCTTCATCATCATCATCATCATCATCATTTCAGCCGAAAGACGTCCACTGCTGGACATAGGCCTCCTCCAAACATCGCCACAACGACCGATCCTGTGCCTTCCGCATCCAGCGGATTCCCGCAACCTTCACCAGGTCGTCGAAACGGCTGGACCGATTCAGATGAAATTTTTGTGTGTATATCAATGGGTTTCTAGATCGTTTAAAAAATAAATGGACCTGGTAAGTGGCGCTGCTGTCAGTATGTCACTGATATTCTCCTAAACGGCAGGGAAGATTTTAATGATATGTGGCGCTGCTTTTCCGGGCAGGACGAAGTCTGCCTGGTCCGCTAGTAATTAAGTAAGTAAGTAAAATTAAAGTACATTCTAGTAAGCGTAGCAGCGTATCAGTGTTTCTAGTGCCTTAATATGTGCACAAAAAAGGATTTTTTTATATGTTTAAATATTATTTGAATGCAAAAATTTATTACTACCAATATGACGCAGGAAATTTTATCTTGATCGAAAATTTACTAGATTCGATTTGGTCTTTTCTGCATACAAACGCTCTCAAATGTTTTCTTCCTGCTCTAAAACTGTAGACCAGTGATTTTGTACAGTAAAATAAATATCATCTTTTTCTGTGTCCAAATGTTTTAGTTTTGTTGATAAATAATTTCTTGAAGCCCTTGAAAATCTCAAAATTGCCTATTTAGACAGCTGTCTACAGAGGCCTAGTGTATTTTGACAACATTAAATGAAAAAGGAAAAACATAGCGACACAGTACATATCCTCCTTATTCAGTTTATGAATATAAAATATCTTGACGACCTCTGTGGTCTAGTGGTTCGAGTGTCGGACTGCTGATAACGAGGTCGTGGGTTCGATTCCCACAAGGCACAAATATTTGTGTGATGAACATAAGTGTTTGTGTTGGTCTGGGTGATGCTTATGTATTATAAGTATGTATTTATAAAAAAAAGTATATAAGTATTATATCCATTGTCTAGTACCCATAGCACAAGCTCTGCTTAGTTTGGGACTAGATGGTGCTGTGTAAAAATGTCCCAAAGATATTTATTTATTATTTATTTATTATTTATTTATTATTTATTTATTATTTATTTATTATTTATTTATTATTTATTTATTATTTATTTATTTATTATTTATTACTTATTTATTATTTATTTATTATTTATTTATTTATTATTTATCTTTTAAATTGGTCCAGTTTTAGAGGAGAAATAGTGGAGAGCCAAACCTCGAATTGACCTTTGTGCCAAACCTCGACTTATGACTTTTTTACTTAGGCTATTCAATAGGAGCTGCTGTTGTCCTTATCGCATTTATTTGAGGCCGAGCGATAGTTTCTTCAAATACCGTAAACTGCCCTAATTTGGCCCACAAGCCATACTTTGCCTAGTTATTTTTTGAGCAAACTATAATAGCTATGATTTCCGTACTTGGGGAGCTTTAAAAACTATGACAACGCTAACATTTGGTTCAGTTATAAAGTGTTAGTGCGTGTAAAAATTAAGTTAATGCCTTAGGCAAAGTAGGGCTCGTTGGCAAAGTTAGGGCATTTTACGGTACCTAATTTTCATGTCTTGCTTCCCGCATTTCTTCTTAATTTTTCTTTCTAATCAGCTCAAAAACAATTTATTTTTCCATCCTCTACCTACCAAACGAAGTTCCCACCCATTCAAAACTATTACAAAAAAACAACAACATGAAACAAAAATGAAAATGTGCACCACGTACACAATAAAGCTATAATTACACTGTAAATCCGGCACGGACGTGTAATACTTCACGGCAACTAATAAACTGGATATTATGTGAACGAAATAAGTTCGACTCGGCTGGATAAATGCGCCGCCTCAATCAACGTCTGGCTCCCTGTCTAGCGTATTTGTTATCACAGTTACCTGCAACAGAAGAGAGGAGTGGAGACGGTTTATGTGTAGTTTTTTAATGCTTTTAGCAATGATATTTAAAAGTAAAGTACAGATATGTTACTTGCACTCGCAACTGAAGACTCGAAAACGTCCTAATTAGAACGTTTTTTCTATTAATCCGCGTCAAGTAAGGCGCCGAGCGTAACTAGTGAGAAAAAAAAACTAAAATGCCGTCGTGTGTGTACAGAAAGTGATCCAATTATGACACGAAAGTAACTGTAAAAGAAAAAAAATACCTAAAAAAAAAACCAACCAACAAAAGTAACCAACTTACTTACTTTGTACTAATTTATGTGTATTGTGCTGCCGCTGTGTACGAAACATTTTTTTCATTTTTGTTAGGGTATGGCCATAGAGGAAATGAATATAATAGAGGGGAATTGTGGGCGGGATAGGCGCGCCGCGCTTTTGAGCAGACGCGCCAATGTAACCAAAATCCGCGACATTGCGTCCAGGCTGTGACAGAGTACGTTGCTGTGCGAAAAAATAATAATTATGCCGTTTTGCGCCATTATATCATGCCGAAAAAGAAGCGAGTTGTGTAGTTTGACTAAAGGAGGGATTTCTTTTCATCGGTAAGTCTAAAAACCTTTAATTAGTTGTGATATTTGCAAATATTTTCTTAGTATTATGTGATTCATGACAAAAACGATGTTATCGCAAACTGATAAAAAAATATACATTGCTTATAAAACTTGGATATCGACATTCACTACGTGAGTAACCGCGTAATGTATTGCGTTTCTTTCGATGTCGCCTTCAATTTATTTGTCTGACTGTCACCAAAATCCCCGTGTATCGATAGTGTAGTAACATATTGAATGCATTATCGATATAATTAATTCGGTGTATACTTTCTGTTTTAAAATAAATATTCCTCATTTTTATTATTTTAAATGCATAATAATTTTATTTTTAGGTAGATTTTTTTAAAATTATTTATTCGCAATTTTGAGTTTTGCTATTTATCAATTATCATAATTATCATAAACATAAACCACATTAAAAAAAGTAAAAACCGACTTAAAAAAGAATAAAAAAATAAAATTTGTGTGAAACAGTTTAGGGAGTAAGTGCCTTTGATTCGGATAGATTGAAGAAAAAACTGAAAAAAAAAAAAAAAAACGAATTTTTTTTAAGTCGGTTTTTTTTAGTTTATTATTTTGAGTGGAATTAACAATAGAAAGACAAGCGATTGCTATAATCCCCGATAATTTGCTGTCATCCATTGAAGAGTTCCCTCTTTATCTCCTATGACCTTCATCAGATCTTCACCAAATGATTTTTTCTGAATGCAAATGCTTGACTTGTTGATGAATATACCAAAATAGCTATGTGTATGCCTATAATATTTGAGAAGTTACCTCAATTTCACATGGATCCCATCATCAAAACTGGATTTTGATGAAAATGGAACCAATCTGGAAGTATATCCTTTCAAATAAATAAATAATTTTCGAAATCGGTTTATAAATGACGGAGTTCTGAGGTAACAAACATACAAAAAAAAACATACAATTGAATTGAAAACCTCCTCCTTTTTTGAAGTCGGTTAAAAATCGGGTTTTAGGCTCGGTTTCCACCAAAACGCAGAGACGAGATGTGACGAGATGTGTCGCAAGCCACCAATAAGACTGCGTTAGATATAGAATAGCTGGTTGACTGGGAAAGAAAGCCAAAGGCATTAAGTCCACCTATGTACATGTATTGTATGAAGTTTAAATAAATAAATAATGTTGAAGCTAGGCGGTGAAATATGAAAATAATGCAATCCTATTGGTTGTTCGACACATATCCTCTCCTCTTCGTTTTGGTGGTTAAATACCTTTGTTATGTATGGAGTTTGGATTACACCCGGTTTTAACAAGAGCTTAAGGGGAATGTAGCAGCCAAGTGTTGCCTCCGTCAGTAAAAAAAATATCACTCGCTGAATACATAATTTATCGAAAATTCGTTTTTAAAAGTTGAAGTACAGTTCAATCAGAAACTATTAACTCTGTAAAATATATTTCGCTGTAATTGTAGATAGAAAAAATGCCAAAAGTGGCCGTTTTTCGCATTTTTTCTGTGTACAATTACAGCGAAGTATAATTTACAGAGTTAATAGTTTCTGATTAAACTACAGTACCTGTACCTACTTGTATTCAGCGAGTAATAATTTGTTTACTGATTGGGGCGCCACTTGGCTGCTATATTCCGCTTAAACGTGGTCTAAACTTTAGTAATAAGGGGCATATTATTTTATTTTTAGTTTTCAATACAATACAATACAAAAAAACAAAAAGTTTACAAAAAACTAACAAATTTTGACGACTTTAGTATGTTGGGCAGTAATTATTTTATAAGTTACGATTTAAAAAGAAAACCAATCCGTAAATATGCAGAATTGTATATCTTATTTACGCAAAACACCAAACCAGGTCTTATAACAAATTTAAAGTAGGTTAAAAATCGAAAAACTACTTTTTATTTTTCGCCATACCTCGCGCTGCTTGTTTTAAAACGTGTCAGACGTTATTTTCAATAATTAAGTATATCATGAAACAGTAACTTTCCAATTCCTTATGTAGGACAAATTATTTTTATTCCAAGACCATATGCGAAAATCGTTGAAAATATCGATAACATTCATAAAATTAGTTTTTTGTACATGGACATCACTAACGACCTGTTCGAATGTAGTGGTGCGTTCGCACGTGATCGACGTTTATGTGTGACAGACGTGACAGCTAATAGTAGGGCCGCGTTCAGTGTAGTATTTCTTGCACGCGTATGCGTTTAGATATCTAGATACAAGCTAAATACAGTGCTTATGTAGTAGTGAGACGGATAGTGGGAGAGTTAGGCGACACGGGTTTCCGAAGAAACTGTGTACTATACCAATTCCATTCTTATTCAAGTATTCCATGGGTATGGCATATGTATAATCTGAGATGTATAATTAAACTTTTCTTTTGAATTCATATGTAATTGCACACAATGCCAAATTATTGGACAGTCTCTTCGTCCAGCCACAACGCTAAGAATGCTGTTGTCACTTTTTTTTTACGTGGAGAAATCTTCATGGACGCACTCTGCCGGGATGATGCTGTTGTCACTGTGGCGGACACGACTAAGGTGCAAACCACACACAGAGCGGTTGCGGGTCGGCTGCGAGTCTGGCCCGCGTCAAGTGGAGCGCGGGAGCGGGTCCTGACACGCGCGGCCCACGCTCTGTCTGTGGTGGCGGGAGACGCGCGCTCTATCCGACGTGGGCCTGCCGCGGGCCCATCCCGCACCCGCATTTTTTGTGATGTCCGTATAAAAACAGGTTAATACTACCGCCGCGGGCCCGACCCGACCCGCACCCGCCTTGTGTGTGATTTGCGCTTCACCAATATGCTGTAATACGTAATATGCAATATGCCGTAGCTCTGTTTTGACATTTTTATACTTACTATAAGTCATCCTGGATGGGTAGCATAATTATCTATGTTTATGATATTTTTCTGTTTTTTAAAAATGTTTTTAAGAGTTGTAGGACCCCTACGACGACGAAATTTATAATTAAATTACTTAGGCGAACAGCATATTGAATTTTATTTCTGTAATAATTTCAAAGGTTTTATTTCTGATTTTAGTTGGTGGTTTTGATTTGATTCGGTTTTATTTCTGATAACCAACAAATGGAAAAGAATCTAAAAACCGCGAAATATAAAACAAGAAAATAGATTTCGACTTGGATCCTTCTTAATCTTAATTATTTTCTCAACGGTTAATAGAACTTCGGGACTTTTTTTATAATTAGATCTTTTTCTTAATTTATTTATTTAATAATTTATGTATACATAAATATTTTTATAATATAACTGAAAATAGGACTATAAGGTACAAAGGTATTGCTTATCTCTATAAAGAAATCTCTTGCTGCAGGTCTGTGAGAGGAGAATTGAAGATAAGAAATGTAAACAAAATTGCGTAAACAATAAAAGTAAGGTATACACAAACAGGAGAACATTTTTGTCTTTAAATGTATTCGTATCCGACGCTGGACTGGCCCTTGTATAGTCAAGCGTTTGGCTTCAGATACGCAAAAATTATACAGTAGATAAGTACAAGTTACTTTTCTATCCACTGCATCAAAATATTATAGAATTTGTTTATAAAATCGCTTAGACAAATCACCCATCTCCAATCGTTATCCAGTTCTGTAGCCCATAAACAAGGGTTGCATTGCACTGCATTGATTCACTGCCCGCACCAGCGTTGAATATCAACTATTTTTGTATTGGTTAAATAAAACTAAAGGAAACGTGTGCTAGTTTAGAGGTATGGCTGGTACAGAATATCTTACGCTGGAAATGTTTTAAGAAATACGAAGACAGTCGTAGATGTATTAAAATTTTATAGCGGACAGCCATAACGGGCCGTCACCTAGATGCGACACTCCTCGTACGTACCGTAACTAGTAAGTAATCTGTTGCCCGCTATCGTATCGACGCCCGGAACGAATCCGACAGCGCTCGGGTGCACCTCGTTTCTCCGCTGGCCCACCCCCGGGTTGTCCATTTTGAGCTGCTGGAGCAAACTGTTATCGCGTTTATTTTAGTTTATTGTCTGAGATGTTTTTAAGTATTTGTTCTGTAGTGTTTCTAAAACTCTGTTAACGTCATTAAAGTGTTTGGTGACCATTTTCGTGGTTTAATTTACACAACTCACCATTAATTTGAGCTTTATCGGTTCAGTTTATAATAAAAAAATTCTAGCCTACTGTATGAATAAAAAAAAACCTTAATAGAGGCCCTTTTATTTCTGGCTGTTTAGGTGTACGCCATAGCCACAAACAAAGATCTTGTTCTCAAGTTGAAGGTATTCAAAAACTGCCCAATTCTTTTCTTAAGCGTCAAAACACAAATTTGCGTAGAATAGAATAGAATAAAATAGAATAATATTGACACTATGTGAATTAGCAATGCAGAAAACATACATGCTAATTGCTGCGATACACTTTCATGCGGTAAGACGTCTTGCTGGCCATAAGGTCAAAACACAAAACAGCGAAACAACTTCGCATCGCAGAAATCTACAAGCTCGCACGACACTTCGCAATAGCTTGCGACATGATTCACGTCGTTCATTCCTGCGATATATGAACGGTAATCATGGTTACCCAAACTATGGCCAACAAGACGCCTTGCCGCACAAAATAGCAGCAATTTACATCTTAGTTTTCTACGTTGCTAATTCACATCGTGGCGATTTGCAGGTTTATGTTTCGCGTTCGTCGCATCGCAGAAATCCACGAGCTCGCGCGACGCTTCGCAAAAACTTGTGACGCTTTTCTGCGCCGCATGTAATCGCAACGCAAGGCATCGTATCGCAAATTTGCATCGTACCGATTCGCAGATTTCGATTGTATTTTGATCCTACCATCACTAACTTATTGTGCCAATCGGATCACGACTCATGTCTCCTTAAACCATTTAACAAGACACCCTTTGCACTTGTACGGTATTCAGGAGAGCTCGCTGGTTCTGGAGCTCATGGAACGCAAGACGGTGATACTTACGGCAGCACTCGCTGGGATAGTGGAGGTTGCGGGGGATATTGCGGCGAAATAATAACACGACTTTACATATAGACAACAACAATAGCGAGGTGTGAGCACTACTTACATGGCTTAGTACTAGCTCGGCTGCCTAGGGCCTCGGCTGCCTAGGGCATTTAGGGCAGAACTTTTCCTTAGAGAGATTTCTTGAAGACTGTATACTGGATTACGACTGACTGACAATAGTTAGTGCATCTATCTTTATACCTGCGGGTTCGGTCCGCGGGCCAGTGACCCAAAATCACTCTTGGGCCAGCGGACATGCAAACTCGCGTCCATGCTCACCATTGGTGACGCACTATCCTATTTTTTTATCTAATTTTCTTATTGGTCATCAAGCCACGCCCACACCTCTTCTTTATTAATCAAATTAACAGTAATTCTTACATAATCAAGCTATATTCTTATTTACATACATTGTCCCATAAGATTCCAATAATATGGATCAGTCATGGTGGTTCTACGACCCTCAGAGACTCCGCTACGAGGCATTTTGTCGGACACTATAAAAACAGTGCGCACTTGACACCGAGGTCATAAATATATGTCAATGCGTCGCAGCGGAGCGACCATTCATTTTCCGAGCGTCGTAGGCGCAACATCTATGTACCATATGACATACCATGATATACCTGTTCATACACATACACACCTATTACATAATATAGGCATGACCATAACGAAATTATACAAAAGAAACTTACAACTAAGGGTAATGAAAACAAAGTAAATAAAACAGTATAATCATTACAATTCGCACGTGGCAATCAACATACTTATAGCTACTTAAGGCTAGGACAATAAGGTCTTACGATTAAGGGGAATAAAAGACAAAAGACGAAATAATATAATTTTTACAGTTTAACTTATTCTACTCCTTAAGCCTATTATGTACACGCTATTTCGGTGTTGTCGTGCACAGCACTGCAGACCATTCTTCTCCATAAAATTCCTGCTGCTACATAAATCATCCAGCCATTCAATATCCGTGACCATTTCGGTTTTCGAGGCACCAGCGCTGATGTGACACTATAATGAAATATGGTGGACAATTCACACTTTCTTTATTGGATATCTTTGCAACGTTGGAAAGATCAGCAAGGTTAGCGAAGATTTTAGATTTTCTTCTCTGTAGTCGCTTTGTTTCGTTCGGAAGCTTATTGGATTGAAGGTATTGGTAGTTGTTTAAAACCGGATGTTTACAGGCCAAACTCTTATTCAACGTTTTTCCATTTACAAGTTTCTTAGGGATATGAAAGTCGTTTAATTGATTACATAAGTGATCATCATCATCATCATGTCAGCTGAATGACGTGCTGGACATAGGCCTCCCCCAATTAAGGGGGGATATGCCAAAATTGCCACTTCTGGCAAGCGGGTTGGCAGTCGTAGTTGGATGAGTCAACGAATACTGCTGCCCATCCTCTGGTGAATCCCTTAGTCGCCTTTTACGACACCCACGAGAAGAGATTGTGCTATTATATGCAATTACTTAGAGAAGGCGTACTGAGAAAGGCTTTGAAATACACTATGCTGCAGAGTGATGGCACGCGCGCCCTGCCCACTTGGCCATTCTATCTATTTCTGTGGTTGTCATCGACATGCCAGCGTTGAACTTCAAGTGTCACTATTGGCCGGTAGCAGAAGCAAACGCGTCAGCGGGAGTCGCGGCCGTGCCAACGGCAGCTGCCCGATGCCAGCGATGACTGCTGTTACCTATGTAGTTGTCCGAAACGCGTCAGCGGGAGTCGCGGCCGTGTCAACGGCAGCTGCCCGACGACGGCGATGACTGCTGTTACCTCTGTAGTCGTCAAAGGGCCGCTTGTCTGTTAGAGCCTTAAAGCATACCCATCATCTATGGTCCAAGAGATGAGTTCAAATTAATATCACAATCCATTATATTCAAATTGAAAACAGAATGGGTTTATTTTTCACTAAGTTTATACAAGTTCCACTGAGTTACGAACTAAAACATAAAGTTCAAAGGTTACAGAGTTATTATAAGGACGAAGTGATTTCCTCATTACCATCCATCCAAAACTTAAACTACATCAAAGTTCCGGAATATTAATAACCCTTTCCCATCTACTAATTTTCAGTAAAGTTTCATAATTATTTAGGCTTTGAAGTACATGAGCTACTTTTACAGTTTATTTTAGAGAGTGATGACTGCAAGAGAAGAGGGGTCAAGCTGCACTGGCCGCGGTTAGTCTTTAGATGGGTGACCGTTTCGTTGCACATCAAAACCACTCCGTACCTCGGAGAGCACGTAAAGCTGTGTCGGGCCCGGTTATCATACAAATATCTTTGGCAATTGATAGGTAAGGGGTAGTCAGAAGCCCGAGACCGACAACTGGTCTAACCTCAGGATGTCGGTAACTGTATTGCGGAGGTCTGATGGCAGTTCTTTTATGTGAAATACTGACGATCAGTCATATCTAGTTAGACCGAAAGCTGACCCCAACATAAAATTGGGATAAGGCTCGGAGAATCCTCAAACAACAAAAGCTCGGAGAAAGATACAGATGAAATCAAGAATGCAAACGATAGGTATCCTATCTTGATAAATTCTAGATGCAGCTGGCATGCTGTCAGACTCACTGTGCGATTATTTTGAAGCAACTACACGCTGCTTTTTTTTTCAACGTTTTGTAGAAGCATTTTAGTCGTAATGTGTTTTAATTCTCATTAGTTAGGTACCTACAAGAAATTTTGAAACAGCAGCGCGTTAGAACATCCGGGCATAGTTTTGCTATCAAAGTTATGCTTTAAGGGACTTCATCGATGCTGCTTTTTAGGGTTCCGAAGTCCTACAAGGAACCCTTATAGTTTCGTCATGTCCGTCCGTCTGTCCGTCTGTCCTAATCCTTTACAGCGTAATAACTTCTACAGTTATAAACATAAGTAAATGAAATTTTGTAAAAAAAATGTCTACATGTAGATCTCAATTTTAAAAGAATAAAAAAATCGTTTTTACGTATTTTAGGGGTGGCGGGCTATATTTCTGCGAAATATAGCCCGCCAAAGTGGCTTGCAATGTGTTCCCCCCCAGCCATTTCTAAACTATGCAACGTAGAAAGTTATAATCTTCCACATTGATGGACCTTTGTGAATACTCTCTTTTAAAATTATTTCTAATATAATGTGATTATATTTTTTTGAGTTATAGAGAGAAACCTGAAAACTACTTAAAACGTCCTAGTTCAAAGGTCATTGACCTTAGAGAAAAATGATCATAGCAAATAATGCTCCTTTAGCAACTTTCTATTTGAAAAAATCACAAAAAGTAATTTTGACATGACACACTTCTTAAATTTGGCTTCTTGAATTTATCGCTAGATAGCGCTACTAACAACACGTTCTGAGTCGCGAATGCTGTCGATTATTGCAAAAACTAAAATGGCCATGATTAATATTCGATTTGATTCGTTTGTAATTACACCTACTTAAGGAACCCTATAATACTGAGCATGGCCCGACATGCTCTTGGCCGGTTTTTATTCTTAACGGGCTTGCGTTTGACCGCCACCTCATCACGATGGTGCGGTCGACGATGACCTCAAACCGTGCTGACCCCTCTCAGTACACATGTCGTGGCAACGTCCAGTTAGCATTGCGAAAGCAAATATCCTTCAGATGCATAGTGTGTGCGTGAGTACTCCTTGTACACGAAGGAGCACAGTTTTTTTTGGAAGGAGCCCATTTAATTTTTTTTCTGTGCTTTTACCTCATTGCAGGTTTTTTTTTACTAAGATAGATAGATAGATAGATAGATAGATAGATAGATAGATAGAGTATACTTTATTGTTTGCACACCATAAAAATAAAAACAAAGTTATAACAAACATGAGCACAGTACTAACAATTGGCGGTCTTATCGCTTAAAGCAATTTCTTCCAGATAACCATTGGATGGACTTGAAATGTACAAGAAAATATAACGGGTAGTTGGCGGTGTACTATAGAGAAAATACTATATAAATAACTAAAATAAAAACAAAAGGTTATTAATATATATATATCAAAATTATAAGTATATTTAAGATACATGCTTACCGAAATATAACATAACTGGATATATATAAAGATACATAACTCTATTATACAATTATATATAATACAAATATATAAGTAATAACTATTACATAAAAATAGTAACAAATTAAGGAGCTAAGTAATATTCCTTTACCATTCTCCTGAAAGCTGGCAACGATTGTGCACGTCTCACAGACACCGGCAGTGCATTCCACAGGCGTACGGCTTGAACAGTAAAAGAGTGGTCATAGAAACGTGTGGAATGCTTGGGCATCTCTAGCGTTAAGTTTTCTGATGACCTCAGGGAAAGTTTATGTGTATCACAAACGAACTGAAATCGCTCTTTAAGATAGAAGGGAGTAGTGGGATGAAAAAGAATACTATAAAGCAGTGATAGAATATGAGCATTCCGACGAAGGCGTATTGGAAGCCACTTGAGTTTTGCGCGAAATTCTGATACATGATCATATTTGCGTAAACCAAATATGAATCTAATACAAAAGTTTTGAAGTCGCTCAAGCTTTTCGAATTGGTCCTCGGTGAGATCTAGATAGCTGGCATCGGCATAGTCAAGAACAGGAAGAAGAAGAGATTGTGCAAGCCCAATCTTAGTGGCAGTTGGAAGAAAGTTACGCAGTCGTCTTAGCGATCCTGCTGAGGCATACATCCGACGACTGGTTTCTTGTAATTGTGGACCCCAAGACAAGTTTTTATCCATCAATATGCCCAAGTTTTTCACCTTATCACTAATGGGAATTTGAATACTGTCGAAGATAACTTGCGGAAGGTGGAACCAGTCAATCCTCGAAACCATACGTGAGCTGCCAATAACAATGACTTGGGTTTTTAAGGGGTTAACTCTCAGTCCGTAGCACTTGCTCCACTTAGATATTTCAGAAAGATCTTTATTAACATTGCCGATGGCTTCCGACAACTGTTCCACTGAAGTTTGTGAATATATTTGAAGATCATCTGCATAAAGGTGGTAAGAAGAAAGCAGTTTATTAGAGATTGAATTTATAAATATTGCGAAGAGTAATGGGGATAAAACGCCACCCTGAGGCACACCAGCAGCTGTATCGTTCCATGAAGAGAATTTATCTTCAATGCGAATACGTTGCCTTCGGCCATACAGGTAACTACGAAACCAATCAATAACCGTTGGAGATATGTTCAGAGAGCATAGTATTCCAAGCAAAACGTCAAAATCAACAGCATTGAAAGCATTGCTAAAATCCAACAGTGCAAGTACTGTTAACTTTCCATTTTCCATGCCTAGCCTGATGTCATCCGTAATATTAACCAGGGCTGTGACGGTACTATGACCAGGACGGAAACCGGATTGGAAAGGATTTAGAAGTCTATTCTTACATAGGAATGAACTGAGCTGATTGTGAATTAGACGTTCTAAGACTTTGGATAGGAATGGTAATATGGATATTGGACGATATTCGGAAAAGGACGCAGGATTGGATTTTTTTGGTAAAGGAGTAGTTTGGGCGTCTTTCCAAGCAATTGGAAAAACACCACTGGAAATGGAATGATTCAGGATGTGACATATAACAGGAAGAATTTCGTCAGGGATAGGAAGGATCATATTACGGCTGACACAGTCACTTCCAACTGCGTTAGAAGTTATAGATAAAATGCTCTTCTTAACATCACAATCAGAAAATTGATTAAAGACGAATGAGGAATAATCGGGAATCGGAAGTGTAGAAAGGTGATTAAGTGTTTTAGCTTTGATTGTCCTATCAAAATTGGACGAGGCAGAAAAATGTTGATTTAATGAATTGATGTCTAAATAGATATAGAATAGATAGATAGAATATTCTTTATTGTACAACAATAACATTATTAAACTTAGGACTAACATGTAAAATAAGGGTACATTGGCGGTCTTATCGCTAATAGCGATATCTTCCAGACAACCTTTGGATGGACAAGGAAGACGAAAAATTGATGGGGCAGTATGTGGTGCACTTTCATAAAATTTACTAATATTTAATATAATAAATAAATAAATATTTACCTACCATAGCAAATATTACGTGTATAAATATATAAAATAAATTCTAATATATATCCATAAATAACATAACATTAACATAACATCACGCCTGTATTTCCCCGAAGGGGTAGGCAGAGGTGTATAGTACACCCACATTTCGCCAGTTATGTTGCAAGTCCCAAGTAATAGGGGGCGAGCCTATTGCCATTAACCGGGCACAAATCCAGACTTCGGGCTGCTACTGAGAATTTCCTAATGAAAAAACCCAATAACACTTTAACCGACCCGGGAATCGAACCCAGGACCTCACGCTCAGCAGTCGCGCTTGCAACCACTAGACCAACGAGGCAGTCCGTAAATATATACCAAATATATACAATATATACAAATGTAACATGGATGGGTGACCGTTTCGTTACACATCGAGACCCCTCCGTGCCTCGGAGAGCACGTTAAGCTGTCGGTCCCGGTTGTCATACGAATACCTATGGCAGTCGTTACGGGTAGTCAGAAGCCTGAAAGTCTGACAACTGGTCTAACCTCCGAATGTCAGTATTACCCAGTAACTGGGTTGCGGGGGTCTGATGGCAGTCGCTCCGTGTAAAATACTGATGTTCAGCCGCATCTGGCTAGACTGGAAGCCGACCCCAATATAATTGGGAAAAGGCTCGGAGGATGATGATATACAAATGTAACAACAAATAATATTCTTTAATAAATAACAAAATAAAATACGTGTATATACCAGTGTAGCAACATCTCACTAAAATAACAGTTTATACAGAAAAGTAATGTTTCTTTACAAGTTTTTTAAAAGAAGCTAAGCTTCTAGTCGCGTCAAGATTGACTCCAAACGTTGTAGGTATCCCACAGGTTACCAACTGGTAAATTAACCAATCGCAGCTGCTAAAAGAATCACGTGTGTGACGGCCTTAACCAGAAAACAGTGACTGTACGCGTACACTGAAGTGCACTCACGGCTAATATTCAATTCTCTCTATTTTGGTCTGCAATATGTCTCACACTGTTAAACTTGTCGCATACTTCAGTGTGGCAGAGATAGACCATGGTATAATAAGATGTTTCACCAGGTATTCTCTTCCCGCAATGACAGCGCGATGCCTCCAAGCTACGTCACGATCAGTGCTGTCATTGATTGATATCTTCAATATACTTAAGGAGATTTTTGTTCATAATGAATATAAAATAAATTCCTAACTAGGCTAACTATTTGTTATCTCGTGTTATTCATCTAATTAGTTAATAAAGGAAACTATATTAAATTACTAGTTAAAAAGTGATTCTTTATAGAAGAAAGTAAATGAAAAAATGCATTTTGCTCGGGTAATTTATTTTCACAAAGTGGCAGCACATCAAACTGACAAGTGTCACGGGGTTGGCGAGAAAATTCGTAAAGATCGTGTTGTGGATTTTTTATTATTTTCCAAAATTTGTGTTTCTTCGAGTGTTAATGTGTAATAATGGTGGATTATTAAATGTTAAGTGCTCGTTAACGTGTACAAGTGTGGATAAATGGTACAAAGTTGAAAAACATGACTTTCGTATTATCTCATCATCCCCTCAGAAACCTAGTAAATTTTCCATCACTTTACTAGGATATAAGTATAATATGTTCAATGATTACGACTGAAGGACATGTATCCATGGTCATGAATAAAAAAAATAAAAAATAAAACAAGTGTCACGCTAACAGCCCGCTATTGGCTCCACGGCCGATGACGTAGTACGGAGGCAATCACGTGACCTAGCTGTCACGGGAAAAGACTACCTGGTGTTATTATACCATGAGATAGACTATGTATTTATTAAATTTAAACTTTAATTTCGTTGAACAGAATCGGAACAATTATATAGTCACGGGTCACCAACAAAAATCTTAGTACCTTGGAAGCTATGAATGACGCTTATATCAACAAAAAGTTTATAATAAAAAGTCTATAAAATACTAGTCTATTGTTATTAAATACCTGCCTTTACAATATTTTTATTTGAATAAGCTATCATTCTTAGTTTCCAAGATATTAATATGTATGTTGGTGACCCGGATTCATTGCTCCAGAGTGTATATTAAGTAAAAATAAATTAATAATAAAATACTTTGACATGCTATATAAAGTTAAATTCAATGTCAAAATAATCGCCTTCTTATTACGTTATTTTTTTATATATTTAAAGAAAAATTAAAAGATGCTTGAATACCTTAAAGTTTTGAGTGATACCTAAATAAGTAAGGATTGCGAAAAATATATTATTGCGAAACAATTTTTTAGGATTGGAAACACACGGAAGTGTAGCGGTGGCATTTGCGCTAGGTTTTTAAAACGCAGATAATTTCTCCACCCGTGAATGGGAAAAGAGAGAAAGACTAAATTAAATCAGTTATTTGCTATCATAAACTAAGGCGTTGTAATACAACTTAAGCTAACTCTATCTCCAGCAGTGGTATAAAAGTTATGCATCACGCTGAAGAATCTAAAGTCAGCCAATTTAAAAATTAAGAATTTTCACCATCATTTCACTGTAATAAAATTTAAATTGACTGCCTCGTTGTCTAGTGGTTGCAAGCGCGACTGCTGAGCGTGGGGTCATGGGTTCGATTCCCGGGTCAGGCAAAGTGTTATTGGGTTTTTTTCATTAAAAAATTCTCAGTAGAAGCCCGGAGTCTGGATTTGTGCCCGGTCAATGGCAATAGGCTCGCCCCTTATTACATGGGACTATAACATAACTGGCGAAATGTGGGTGTACTATTACACCTCGGACTACCCTTCGGGGAAATACAGGCGTGATGTTATGTTATGTTATGTGTTCACTGTAATATTTGTTGATACGTATCAAACGCACGTAATTTGTATTGTATGTTTGAGTCAGTTTTCAGGGTGACCTCGTAGTATAAGTTGTTCAATACCACTCACTGAAAGACCTCTTCAAATATGAACACGCATTTCTGTTACACGTTGTATAAATTAAACCTAACACGTCCTTAAGGGGAATGTAGCAGTCCAGTGACGCCCCCATCAGTAAAAGAAATATTACATGCTGAATACATCATTTTATCGAAAATTCGTTTTTAATAATTGAAGTACAGGTACTGTAGTTACTATTAACTATGTAAATTATAATTCGCTGTAGTTGTAGATAGAAAAAGTTCAAAAAACGGCCAGTATTGCCATTTTTCTATCTACAGCGAACTATATTTTATGTGTGTGTTGTGAATATTGTATTTTGGACTTAAGTCGTCTAAGTGTTAAACTTTTTTATAATTTTGTCTTGCTTGCTCGCTCATGATTTGTTTATCTGAGTTTCCAAATAGCATTAGACCATTGAAGTTCATCAAATATAAATAAATTAAAAATGTCACTGCGTTCACTGATTCGTTTAGTATCACTTTGGCTTGGGGTCGTGTCACCTTTAATATTAGTTCAAAGTCAATTACGCTTAAGTGTATATGAAAATAAAGTTAAATTTAACAAAAATAAAGTTTTAGGATTTATTTGATGAAAATAACAACTTGGTTGAATATTTTTGAGTAACAAAAATCAACGTTTTTCTAAAAATAATTACAGTAATGGATTTTCGAGCTGCGGGGTCAACCAACAGCCCTTGGGTAATATTTAGTACTTATTCTTAGATTCAAGTACATGATTTTATAAATAATGTTCCACATAAAGCCATGTTACACTACATGTACTAAACGGAACAACGAAGCCGACCATCATTTTTTGGATTTAATGCTTACGGTAGGTATTAATATGAATGCCTGCTCCACATTCTAGGACGAGAACCTGAGACACCATAATATTTTGCGTTTTTAAACCAAATGTTTTTTATGATTGTTAGAGCAGAGAGCTGCTAAGCGTGGGGTCCTGGGTTCGATTCCCTGGTCGAGCAAAATGTTGGGTTTTGTCATTCAGAAATTGAAAAACTGGGGTGCATTAACATAACCTCCATGAATGACTATGTGCAGGCACACAGCGGGCCGGACGGAACTGAGGTGGAGCATCGACCGAACGTGGATGGGACGTGCATGTCACACTGCGGGCGGATCGCGCGCGGGACGCACGGCAGCGGAATGACAGCGCCAGAAGAAAACGTTCCGCTGTCTGTGTGACAACTATTATGTATTCTCACATAATACAACGACAGCGTATCGGTCGCGCACCGCCCGGCGTTGTCTTTCCGCCCGGACGTCGCTGTGTGCACTGTCTAATACCGTTCAGTACATTACAACACTGCGAGACCCGCCGACGATACGCTTCAGTTCTGCTCACTGTGGGTTTGCAGCTTTATTTATTTATTATATTCTTTATTGTACATACACCAAACGAAAATAAAGACAGTATAGTTTACAGATAGATTATGTAAGTACAATGGGCGGTCTTATCGCGCAAGGCAATCTCTTCCATACAACCTTTGAATGGACTAGAAGAATGGGAACCGATCGTGGGTGGCTTTAATTGATCGTCCGGCGCACCCTGGGCAGTTAGCCCCGCTACCTTCCTGCTGACTGGCTAATCTTTTCTCCACGGCATGAGCCGTTATCATTATGTAGTTCATGGCGACACGATAGAAGAAGATTAGGAAATTCTCAAGAGCAGCCCGGAATCTGGATTTGTGCCCAAATAGTTGCAATAGGCTCGCCTCTTAATACATGGGACTTACTTATAATATAACTGAAATCTAAATGAAACTGGTGAAATGTGGGTGTACTCTATGGTATCATCATCCTCCGAGTCTTTTTCCCAATTATATTGGGGTCGGCTTCCAGTCTAGCCAGATGCGGCTGAACATCAGTATTTTACACGGAGCGACTGCCATCAGACCCCCGCAACCCAGTTACTGGGTAATATCGACATTCGGAGGTTAGACCAGTTGTCAGACTTTCAGGCTTCTGACTACCCGTAACGACAGCCATAGATATTCGTATGACAACCGGGACCGACAGCTTAACGTGCTCTCCGAGGCACGGAGGGGTCTCGATCTGTAACGAAACGGTCACCCATCCACAGACTGACCGCGGCAAGTACAGCTTAACCTTGCAGATCGTACAATCCGCGCAGTCGTTGCTTCGCTGCGAGCCCCTGGGTGTAATATATGTATACACCACTAAACATTATAAATACAGGCGTTAAATGTGTACGTGTACTGAGAACTCAGAACAATGTATAGCCAGCTACACAGAGATGTATTTACCTACTATGTTACTTGAAGTTACTTTCGCGTCTTAATTGGAACACACACGACGATATTTTAGTTTTTTTATTGTCACTGGTCACGCCACGTCACGTTTTTAATGTTGCTGTTGTCTGGACTGCCTCTTTGGTCTAGTGGTTGCAAGCGCAACTGCTGAGCGGTCCTGGGTTCGATTCCCTGGTCAGGAAAAGTGTTATTGGGTTTTATCTTTAGGAAATTCTCAGTAGCAGCCTGGAATCTGGATTTGTGCCCGGTCAATGGCAATAGGATCGCCCCCTATTACATGGGACTATAACATAACTGGCGAAATGTGGGTGTAGGTACTATTACACCTCTGCCTACTTCATCGGGACATACGGGCGTGATGTTATGTTTATGTTTGTTTTTTACTGGTCACGCTCGGCGCCTCAGTTGATGCAGATTAATAGAAAAACGTCCTAATTAGAACGTTTTTGAGTCTTCAGATTGCGAGCGCGGTCACATATCTGTACTTTTAAATATCATTGATTACATTACAGTCAACACTTGCAAAATCACGTAGTAATTTCACATGCATAGCGCGATGTTCTACCACTAAGCGCAAATAGCAGAACATTGCTAGGTCCCAGCGTCTTCAAGCAAGGTTAAATCATGTCGCTGAACTTTTGTGAAATAAATTATGGATGCGACTTCAATTTTAAAAGGTTGACACCGAATTAAGTGCGTCTGGAATTGAAATGCTTTATATAGGCCTTCTCATCTTAAGTAGGTTGTCAATAAAAATGCCGAGTGATGTTGAAACGATATTCAGACTATAGTAGGGCGAGTGATTTTTGGGTGCTAATTTGATGTCATCTATAATATCTAGTGGGGTATATTCGTCTGAGATGGTATTTTATAGCTATGTAAAGGTATTGTTGACCTCACGTAATTGGTAACAGTTTGACCTTGACAGCGTCTTTATTTTGGAAGCGGTAAGGACGGTTTTCGTTATTCAAGTGTTACTACTGGCGGGCGGTTGACTGGACGTCTTGTATTTTGGTGCGCAAAACAGAAACAAAAATAAATCGATGTCATTTCATTTTCACAATTTCCTATCCATTTCTTACTCGTAAATATTAGTTCTTATACATCGTGTTATTGAAATAACTGAAAACCTATTAAGGGCTTACTATACTCGTCAGTATGAACAACTTTTACTATGGGACCAACCCTGAAATCGCGAAAAAATTGTTACTAAATTAAATAGTATGCACTATAATCAGACCAAGTTTGACGCTGGTATGTATTACCGGTTTAAAGATTGAAAAGGAACAAAAGTGTAGAAAAAAATGCAAGTTTTTCGAGGTTTCTTGTATGGGGACCCCCTTTGTTTCTTTGTTTTTTTTTTAAATTTAATATTTGTTGTATTTGTCGTGATAAGCAAAATAGTAACACATATTCTGTGAAAATTTCAATTGGTTATATATTACCGTTACAAAGATACAGCCCTGTGAAAGACAGACTGACGGACGGACGGACGGACAGCGTAGCGAGAGTAATAGGGTCCCATTAGCACCCTTTGGGTACGGAACCCTAAAAACTTAAAATTATTTTCTACACCATCCAATTTATGGCCCTTCGACTTAAAATAAGCACGCACTCACTTTCCATAATCCAGACATCTTCGCCTAGTCTAGAAATTTTGTTAGAATACCGTAATTTAGCAGATAAGATGGCACATATAATAACTGTGAGTATAGCTGCAATATATAAGGGACCAACCACCAAGCAATAACGGCGAGACCCAGGAAAGTTAAACTGTCTTAAAACCGCTAACTGTTTAAGTTTTCTGTGTGATTGATCGTTATAAAATACTTGTGTTTTACATTGGAAGGGTTTATGTGTTTTAATATTGAGAATGGCTAAAGAAGAAAATAATATAAAAGCACATGAATGGGATTTTGACCAGTCTTGGTTATACGCCAAAAGAAAAAAAAAAAAAAAACGTTACGAAAAAACGTTTTTTTTTTATAAGTTAGGAGGGCAAACTAGCATGCGGGTCACCTGATGGTAAGCAATCTCCGCCGCCCATGGACATCCGCAACACCATTGGAGTCGCAGATGCGTCGCCGACCTTTTAAAAAGACGTATGCTCATTTCTTGAAGGCTCCCATGTCGAAATTGTTCGGGAAAACCGCTGACGGAAGTTGGTTCCACAGTTTTGCTGTACGAGGCAAAAAGTACCAAACATCAAGATGATGAGGAATGGAATTTAGATTTATAGCGGGTGGTACGATGGTGGAAGTCAGCGGCTGGAATAAGGTCGAACAATTCCTCAGAGCACTCCCCATTGTGTTGTGGTATTAAAAGTGACGTAATAAAAAATCAAGAAATATTATAATTGACTGATGAAAATGGTTTTTTTTAGAACCACGTTTTAGAACGAAAGTGATTTAATATTGCACTGTCATCCATTCCTGAGCTACATTTGAAGTTTCAAGTCTCTAGCGCATCGTGAAGTTAGTTTAAAATCGATTGCAAAATTTGTACTGAACTGACAGACATGACTAAAAGCGAATTAATAAAAAAAAAATGGTAATAATTATAAAAAGTTGTGTAGAATGACACAAATCTCCCGCATACCTGCTAAAATTGCATTAAATAGCATTAATAAACTACAAATTATATGAAACAAAAAAACTGAAAAAAGAACAACAAAAACGATCCCTAAAAAGTAAAAAATAATGGTTTAAAATTATTGTTCACCCTTAAATGAGTTTGGCATGAAGTTGGAGTAAATATGGAGTCGGGGGACCACTAGTCTATGTAAGCAAACAAAATAGATAGGTCCCCCGACCTTAATCCTACAAATAAAACCTAATGAATTCGTACGGAATATTTTTTATTCTTTTAATATATATAGCTTTTAAGCTCCGTTCCGTTATGTTGTCTAATATCACATCGGTTAGGAAAATAGCTCAAAACTTTTAAACGGATTGACAGATTTTCATCAGACACGACAGTGTGTCCAGCCAAGTTCGGAACAGAAAACGCCGAGACACAGGCCGTGGGTTACATTACAAGAAATTTTTCGAGCTACTTTCGACCCACTACAGTAACTCGGAATCTATTGGACCTACAAAATTGTATTCGTTATTTACTTACCTTACGGGCCTGTTACTGTTATTTAGAACTATCTTGGCCTGCATCAGCTCGAAGAAGTTAACGTCTGAAATCAACAGGGGCTGTATCTACTGATATGAATCTCACAATGTATGCTTGTTTATTCTGTAAACAAAAACACTGACTGACAAGCAGTTTAAACTGATATTAGCTGTTATAATAATAAAAATACACTTTTTTCAGTTTCAGGAAACCATAGTTAATAAAACGACGAAGACGACGTCTGTGGTCTAGTGGTTCGAGTGTCGGACTGCTGATCAAGAGGTCGTGGGTACGATTCCCATAGAACACAAATTTTTTTGTATTGAACATAAGTGTTTATGTTGGTCTGGGTGTTTCTTATGTATTATAACATAACACATAACATAACATCACGCCTGTATTTCCCCGAAGGGGTAGGCAGAGGTGTAATAGTACACACCCACATTTCGCCAGTCATGTTATAGTCCCATGTAATAGGGGGCGAGCCTATTGCCATTGACCGGGCACATATCCAGACTCCGGGCTGCTACTAAGAATTTCCTAAAGAAAAAACCCAATAACACTTGCCCGACCCGGGAATCGAACCCAGGACCCCACGCTCAGCAGTCGCGCTTGCAACCACTAGACCAACGAGGCAGTATGTATTATAAGTATGTACTTACGAAAAAAAAAAAATATAAGTATTATATTCATTGTCTAGTACCCATAGCACAAGCTCTGCTTTGTTTGGGACTAGATGGTACCATGTAAACGTGTCCCAAAATATTTATTATTATTAAAAATAAGACATTGGGTACAATAGTAAAGTGCAATACAATTAAAAATACTGCCGTAGCGCGCTGGTGCCCCTACTGTGCTACGCCTTTGGCACTTCCCAGGAAAACAACAATGTTTCCTCAACAGAAGCATGCGACCACCACTTGCTTTCCCAGTTTTGCGGTTTTGCTTTTTGCTTTTGTCTTTGCTAGGGTCGCATAGTGGCGCCCACGATCGCGAAGGTCCCCCCCATCATATCAAATCAAGAGAGGCCAACGAAAGTGCATTAGCGCTTGCAGCAATCGAATTAATCTAATAATTAGTCACTGATTTCAAGTCTTAATTACGAGACTCCATAAAGCGAAACCAAAATAACATCCACAATCCAATGATGAGTTAATCATTCCGCAACCGAGAACATACGAAACGAAATTGTAATCAAAATTTACACCACAGACGCAATCAAATCCAAATACGAGCACCGCGAACTCAACGTAAAGGGATTCTTAAGTAATACCAAAAAATTCAGTGCCATATCAAGAAAATTTGCCTTCTCACTTCTAAAACGAGCGAAATCTTGCGAACATCACGCGAAACGAAATATGCGGGTGCTTTGTTTCCCAACAAATGGATTGTGAAGATGGTGGAAATTCGCGCTGAAGCTGAAGGGAGTGGCTGGAAACCATTTTTGTTTGGACGCGGTTCGTTGGCCTCAGATTTAATTTTGGAGTGAAAAGATGTATTGTTACGAATTTTAAAGGTGATTTTGTAAATTTTGATATATAGCCACATTTGGTTGGGCTAGAAGGCAACTGCAAATATGAAGATAATTAAAGTTCATTTTGTACTAAAAAAAAAAAAGAAAAGAAAAAAAAAAAATTTGCTTCAAAAGTGACGCACAATATTACCAAAAAATTCAAGAACACAGAACAAATACAGGTACAGAGCCAAGAAGTGTGGTAAGATATGCGTCACATCCGCGCAAAACGGCCACCGCTCAGCATATTGCTGTGCCTCATGCACGGAGCAAAGATACAGCGCTGGTTTTCAGCGACAGCCGGCGTCGACACAAATTCACAATGCAATAACGTAGATCAGTGAGGCGTGATGTTGGTAAATAACGATAAAAAATAAATAAGTAAGATTATAATAAAATTTTGTTTTTTTTTTTTTTTTACTTTTGTATTTTATGAACAGTGTAGGTAGATGAGTGTTGTGTAGTGTTGATTTCCAGGAAGTCTTACACAGGCCAAAACAATACAACATAAGTTAAGATGATAACTAACGTGAAATACTATATAGGAAAATTATAGTAACCATCTCCGCGTAAGTGTTATAAAAATTGAATAATTGGTTTATATTTATTGGATAAATAAATTAAATTGGGTAATTGAATACATAATTATAAATTGATAAATTTGATAAATTGTTTTTTTTGTGATAAATGAACTTGCATTAGAAACTTCTTGAGTTTGTATTTAAAACTTTGAATTGATTTCAGGTCTCGCATTGGTGGTGGAAGATCATTCCAACAGCGTGTGGCTGCATACTTGAAGCACCCCCTGAGAGCTGTGGTTCGGTACTTCGGCATATAAAAAGGGTTCGCCGTGGAGCGAAGGCTGTACTTGTAATGGTTTTTTTTCCACGATAACTTTTCATACAGGTAGTGTGGTTTTTCTGTAGTGATTATGCCAAACAACAAATTAGCCAAATGAAGCTTCCGCCTGGCAGCCATTTTTAACAGTTCAATCTGGTTTATATATGGTGTAACATGACTCCTACGTGGAATATTAACACAAAACCGTGCACAGGCATTTTGGATACGCTGGATCACACTCTCTGTTCTCTTAAGCAGACATGGCCCATAAACAATGTCACAGTAATTAAGTCTTGACAGTATGAGACTGTCCACAAGTTGTTTGCGTAGTGGTATGCTTAGATAATTTCGTATCCCATATAAGACCTTTAACCGGTAAAAACAGTTTCTTGTAATATTACTTATATGGGTTGCAAAATGAAGCTCAGGATCGATAATCAGGCCCAAATTACGTGCCATTTCCACTCTCTCAATTTTCTCTCCCCTGATGACTATCTCAGGCTTAGCTAATAGGATTCCATTAATCTGTTGTCTAGTACCTAACACCATAAATTTAGATTTGAGCGGGTTCAGAACCAGTGAGTTGCTCTCGGACCAAGTGACCACTCTATCTAAATCCTCATTCATCTTCTGCACCGCGGATGCCGTGTCATTTGCTTTAAATGATATGTACAGCTGAATGTCATCAGCATACATATGGTACTTGCAGTTGATGAAGGACTTAGTGACATCCGCACTGTACAAGATGAACAACAATGGGCCTAAAATTGAACCCTGTGGGACTCCTCTCGGCACATGGAGGAGGGAGGATGATGACGATGACCCGTCCTCCCTTAGGATTTCCACATACTGTGACCTGTTACTAAGGTAGCTATTAAACCACTCCACCGCTTCACTGTCAAAGCCGTAGTAAGACAGCTTGGAAAGCAATAGAGTTGAATTAATAGCATCAAAAGCCCGGGAAAAATCCAGTAGGGCTAGGATCGATCCCTCCCCCCGATCACGCGCTTCAAGGATATTACCCACTACGTCAGCCAAAGCCGCTGCAGTACCTCTACCCTTCCTAAAACCCGACTCAAGATCAGGCAGAATATCATTATTCTCCAGATATTCAATAACTTGCATATAAACGACCCGTTCTAGGACCTTTGACAGGCAGGGCAGTATACTTATAGGTCGCAGATCTTTCATATTACTAGGGTTATTGTTTTTAGGGATAGGGCGTACGATAACACATCGCCAGAGTTCAGGAAACGTATGTGTAACTATGGATTGGTTAATGATATCTGTTATTACAGGTAAGGTATGTGAGAGTGTGAGTGATATCATGTCAAGACTGATACAATCCACACCCCTTGCATTTGACCCTAGACTCCTGATTATCTTCGAAACAGACTCTTGATCGGTAGTTTTAAGAGTGAATTTGGCTGGACTATATCTGTGAAATTCGAAGTAGGATAGTTGTGTGATATTATGACTGCTATTTCCTGGGACGTCGAGAAAAGCCGCGTTGATAGCATCAGGGTTACTAAAATGACCTGGTAGCAATCTCTCACTATGGTCAGGAAGCACATCAGATTTTAGATTCCGCCATAATGTCTTAGGGTCCTTAATTTGGTTATTGATATTTCTTGTGAAATATGCGCTCTTTTCATTAGCCAGTGCAGTGGCAATTACTACTGAATTTGTACTACATATTTGTTTTTGTATGACTTTAATAATATTACTTCTTCTTCTATCATGTCGACATGAACTACATAATGATAATAGCTTATGTCGTGGGAAAAAGATTAGCCAGTCAGCAAGTTGGTAGCGGGGCTGACTGCCCGCGACCTTCACCAGGTCGTCGGTCCACCTTGTGGGGGGCCTACCCACGCTGCACACATGCAACATTTATGTATACCTTAGTAATAGTTTTTATTTGATATAAGCATAATTTAAAGCTAAAATTGCCATTCTATTATAAAGAGAAAATTTTAAATAAAAAAATAAAAAATAAATTAAAAGGTGTTTATTGTCACAATCATTAAATTATCTGTATGACATCAGTAAAAGGTACCATATAAATGTATTACAAGAGGTACTGATACTGGATCCCAAACTAATGAATGTATTTTGGGAACAATAAGTCTTAGAATATATTATTATGATCAATATTAATTAACACATAATTTTCGTAGTGTAAAAACGAAAAAAATTGCTAAAAAACTGTTTTAGTGTAGCTATTTAGCTATGCACAGCGCCTTAATAATTGTTAGGGGCCCCATAGATTGCGGGGACCTGGGCTTGAGCTCAGCAAGCCCATTCCTAAAGATAGGCCTGATTATCATGAACATTTCTCAATAAGAGGGTGTTCTTTGGCGAATACATGGACGAATAAAAAAGGCGGACAGAATCTCGTTAAACAATAAGTGATGCACACATAGTAAGTCGGCTCGCTTGAAAGTACTGGCTGGCACGCACACATTCAAACCCATAGTAAGTCTAACAGCCGTCATTACTTAACAAATATCGTGTAACTGAAGTCGTTGTTCATAATCATCATAACAGCCGAAAGACGTCCACTGCTGGACAAAGGCCTCCCCCAAAGGGGGGGAATATGCCATAATCGCCACGCTTGGCAGGCGGGTTGGCGATCGCAGTTGGTTGTTTAAATACTCAGAGAACGCTGCTGCCCATCCTCTGGTGAATCCCTTAGTCGCCTTTTATGACACCCATGAGAAGAAAGAGGGTGGTGCAATTCATTACGTCCGGCACCACACGGACGTCGTACGAACGGAACGTCGAAGTCGTTGTAGGGTCACAAATAGAATAAAAATATGCCGTTTTTTGTGTAAAAATTGTGTCAAAATTATAGTGGTTCCAAATAAAAAAATAAGTACTTCAATCTTTTCTTAGCGAGTTTCCGTCCGCCTTTTTTCTTTCGTCCGTGGCTGAATAAATGTATTTCTACTTCTATTTCAAAGAAGTGATAACCTAGCCATCTTGCATTTGTTGTAATGAAAGAAAGAAAGAAAGAAACATTTATTTGACACAAAGCACAAAGATACACAGACACGATTCAACAGGAACACAATTAAATATACAAAAAACCGGCCAAGAGCTCAGTATTATAGGGTTCCTTAAATAGGTGTAATTACAAACGAATCAAATCGATTATTAATCATGGCTATTTTAGTTTTTGCAATAATCGGCAGCATTCGCGACTCAGAGCGTGTTGTTAGTAGCGCCATCTAGCGATAAATTCAAGAAGCCAAATTTAAGAAGTCTGTCATGTCAAAGTTTCTTTTTGTGATTTTTTCAAATAAAAAGTAGCTAAAGGAGCATTATTTGCAAGGATAATTTTTCTCTAAGGTCAATGACCTTTGAACTAGGACGTTTTAAGTATTTTTCAGTTTTCTGTCTATAACTCAAAAAATTATAATCACATTATATTCAAAATAATTTTAAAAGAGAGTTTTTACAAAGGTCTATCAATGTGAAAGATTATAAGTTTCTACGTTGCAAAGTTTAGAAATGGCAGGGGGGGGGAACACATTGCAAGCCACTTTGGCGGGCTATATTTCGCAGATGGTACACCTGATAAAAAAGTGTTGTAGCAAACATTACCTTCATTTTAGTAGACCTATTCAATGATACACCACACGAGGGGGTACAGCGAAAAAAAATTTTTCATCCCTTTTTCACATATATGCGCCACCCTTAAAGTACATAAAAACGATTTTTTTATTCTTTTAAAATTGAGATCTATATGCAGACTATTTTTTAACAAAATTTCATTTACTTATGTTTATAACTGTAGAAGTTATTAAGCTGTAAAGGATTAGGACAGACGGACAGACGGACAGACGGACGGACATGACGAAACTATAAGGGTTCCTTGTAGGACTACGGAACCCTAAAAACATATTTCTCATTATTGTCGTGTTGGAAATAGCTGGCGTGATATTTCGTTGCATACCGAAAACAGCCGATTAATGTGTTTTTTTTTTTATAATCAAGCAATATCCGAGCAAGTTGGGAAAAAATAATTTATATGTTGCCAAATGTTTTATATATCATCAATACGGACCTTAATTTGGAACTATTTTTGTCTTCTTTGAGAATCAACTACCTACAATCATATTTAATTTATCTTTTATATCTAAGTATTTAATTCGATAATAACTCTAAACTGTTTGTTAGGTTTGTTTATATTATTTTTAATTATATTAGACTGTTTTCGCAAAACTGTTTATTTATTTATTTTACTTACCAATTTAGTTTCCAATGCAGAAAGTTTTAGTATCTTCTAAGTTTCGCCACAACCATCATCATCCTCCTGCCCTTATTTCAATTTATTTTGGGTCAGCGCAGCATGTCTTTTTCTTCCATACATCTCTATTAGCCGTCATTTCCGTGTTCACTTTATTTTTATCCATATCATTTTTCACACAATCC